>CM053164.1:34522500-35772500 GCA_028571685.1 Heterohyrax brucei
ATGATGAGATAACCATCAGACCTTTGATAGTCACCCAGACACAGATACGAGAGAAAATAATATACAACAATATTGGTTGTGGGTGATCATCAAATACTAAATGAAAAACAACCATCTATGTCATTTACAATCTGCTGTATCTTATCATTCTTTGCACTTTGAGCAGCACGATAAATATAGTTAATCCAGTATTTTTACTAACTGCCAACAAGTTAGGCCCTGACTCATGGCAATCTTATGCATAACAGAATCAGACTGTTGTGTTCCATCTATTGTCTGATTTTCAGAAGTAGGTAATCATGCTTTTATTCCTAGTCTTTCTTATTCTTAAAGCATCCCTGATACCTGTCCAGCAAGACAGCAATTCATAAGCCTGTGCTGACAGACGAATGGGGGCTGTGCATGAGGTGCATTGGCTGAGAATCAAGCTCTTATCTCCACATGGAAGGTGGGAATTCTACCACTGCCTTCAAACAAATTACTATGTAGTTAGCTCCAACTCATGACAGCATCATGTATGTCAGAATAGAACTGTCCACCCTAGAGTTAACCTACCAAGCATGTATATATATAAATACAAATAAATAAATATAAATTTATATAGCCAAGTGCCGTCTTTATATGTATATATATACCAGACACTGTCAATGGTGTTTACATATTTTGCCTTAATTATTTTTACAATAATACTTTGATAGATGTTACTGCTATCCCCACATTTCTATTGAGAAACTTAGAGAGAAGTGATTGGCTCAAGGTCATGAGGCAAATAAATGTAGAAACAGAATTTGAATTCAGCTAGACTAATTCTACAGTTTAAATGTGTAATTGCTTTATCTACGTATGCTAACTATATCATCTATTACACATATATGTAGAAACATTCCCTGTGCATGTAATTAGATAATATTTACCATTTTACATCAGGCTCAGTCTTCCTCAAAAATTATTTTTACCATTTCCACAAATCTCTAATATAAAGAACATCTTGACATATTGTTTAATTTAAATACCTAATGCCCTGTCTCAGATTTTCTTTTAACTCAAGATTTTAGTACAAAAGTAGGTGAGTAACTTGCACAGTGTAGTCTTAAGGAGTGTTGTTTCAGTCTTAGTGATAAATTGTACAGGTAAATATTACTGATCATGTTTCCATTAAAGCATACTCTAAAATTCAAAATATAATTGTAGGTAGAATAGTGTCCTCCTAAAGATGTCCACAGGCTTATTATGCAGTATAATATGTGTGTATAAATCCCCCTAAAATTCATATTTGACTCTTAAATTGTGCCATTTATGGTATAGACTACAAGGAACAAGGCAGAAGTCTAAAAGAGCTGATGAAGGTTTCAGAAAATTCACACTCACTGTAAGGGAGACAGATATTGGAGTTGGAACATCCAGCCTTTCCACTGAAACTCCAGTATGGCTATTCTTCAGCAGTAAAGATGACACTACAGAACCAATGAATCTGACCTTGGAATAAGGGTAATAACATAAGTTTTCCCTAGCAAAGAGTAAAAACTAAGCTTTCACAAGTTAAAGTGATTCAAGAGAAAAATCATGGAACAACACATAATCTAGATGCAAATTGGCAGAAGATTTTTAAATAGCTATGATAAATACATTAAAGAGTTTGCAGAAAAAGATGTACCCAGTAAGTAAACAAAATCCAAACCAATCCTGTTGCCTTTGAGTAAATTCAAATTCATGTAGCCCATGGGTTACAGAATAGACTTTTTTTTTTTTTTTTTTTGGAGAGGGTCTGTAATCTTTATGGGAGTAGATTTCCAGGTCTTTCTTCTGTGGTACTACTGAATGGACTTGAATCACTAACCTTGAGGTTAGTAGTTGATGCAAACTGTTTGCAACAACTAGGGAACTTGCAGTAGGTTAAAAGACAGAAAATTTCAAAAAAGTTGAAAACTAGGAAAAAATGATAAGGAAATGTTAAAATTTGAAGAAAAAATATAAATTAGAAATACATTGGTTGGAATTAAAAGCTAATTAAACACACCAAAAAAAGAAAGAATCCAGAAACTTGAAGATAGGGTAAGAGAAATTATCCAAAGCAAAGCATAGAGAAGACTGAAACAGAAGGGGACAGGGCCACAAAGATGCATGAGACAGTATTAAACAGCCTAGCTTATGTGCAGTTGAAGTAAATAGTGTATAAAAGGTGTCAATAAATACTACAAAAGAATTTTGTTTTTGAATATTGCAGTACACTGAAGGGTGCTCTCCCCCAAATTTAGGTTCACCTTGCATATCAAATTATGACATTATTTGGAAATCACACTTTCACAGATATAAAATGTTAAGATGAAATTATACAGCATTAGAATAGACCCTAAACCCAGTGAGTGTTCTTATAAGAGACAACATAGGACACAAAGATATAAGGAATGACAATTAAGTTTGCAAACTCACCCTAGAAAAAGTGCTGCATACCTCACTGCTGAATATCACTGCTGTCACCTGTCAAAGCACTCCCTTGAGAAGCTATGCATCAAGGCCAGCACTTAACCCACCCTTCAAGGCAATTTTGGAATTCTTTTTCTGGAAGGACCATCAGAGCTGTTGTCATATTATCCTTGATTTCACGAATATCATCAAAATGTCTTCCTGTCAGTATTTCCTTTATCTTAGGGTAAAGAAAAAAGTCTTTGGGAGCCAGATCAGGTGAGAGAGAGGGTGCTCTGATACAGTTATTTGTTTACTAGCTAAAAACTCCCTCACAGACAACTATACAATTAAGTTCACAAATTTGCCATCTTGACACAGTATGCAATGGCCATTCCAGAAAGTGTTTAAAGATTGCTTTGAAGGGCAGACTATGCTCTGGTGTCAGTGCATAGCTTCCCAAGGGGAGTACTTCAAAGGTGACTGTAGTGATAGCTATCAACGAAGTATGTCACACTTAAAACAATTAAGCTCATGGACTTAATTGTCAGACCTTGTACAAGTAGTTATAGAGAAGAAGACAAAGCAAAGATTGAGGCAGGTACATATAAGAGTTATGGCTACCGCAGCCAAAATAAACCAGGGGCTACCAGATGCTGAAAGAGGCAAGTAAGAATTCTGTCCTAGAACTTTCAGAAGGAGAATAGCATTCTGACATCTTGATTTCAGACATTTGGCCACTGGATTTATGAGAAAAGTTATTTGCTCTTTTAGGTGACCAAGACTGGTAATTTGTTAGGCAATCCTAGGAAACTAACACAATTAAAAATAGAAAAACAAAAACTCAGAAAACATCCATCCCATAATTGCAAAAAAGTCTACACCTAGGCACATTGTATTTAAACTCCTGAAAACTGAGGAAAAAGTAAATTCTTGACACCAAAGAGGAAAGATACATTAAGTGCAGGGGAAGAACAGTAAAAATAACAGGTGGCTTCTGTTGAAAAACAATGAAAGACAGAAGTCAATTTCTGTTAACAGTGAAAACTTTCAAAAATAAAGGTTAGAGAAATTACTGCTTTCCAGTCTGACATACAGAGTTTGGTAGCCATAGTTCCCATTCCTGTGATAATAAAAAGCTGAACAAACAAACAAATATGACAACTCTTTTAAGATCTATTGGTGAATTGAGATCATAGGGTAAACTGCTGTCACCAAAGCTTTAGGGGCAAACACATGGTTATAAAGAATAACAGTTCACCAAACGAAGAAGCCTAGAAGCAAAAGCGCAGAGCTGGCGTTAGTACAGTCAATAATACTTTCAACTGTAATTGACTAATTGCTGGAGGCTCAATGTGGACTGTCTTGAGAATTAAAAACTTTTGTTGGATGCAGTAATGGGGGGCCACATGGCTGGGGACCCACCAGGTTGTTACTATAAAAACTAGACATAAATCTCCTTGTGCCTCTATCTGAGAGTGGGAAAAGTAATCATTTGAAATACATTCAGAGTTATTCGTTATTATTAACAAGGCCTTCTTTTAAAGGAAAATGTTTTACCTGAACCTAACCAACTTAGGTTTAATCAAAGCACAACCAACTGGGTAGAAGTAAAATACTCAAATCTCAACAATATAAAATACTCAAATTTCAAAAACAGTGTGCTGTCACCGACAGGGAGAGCAGTGGAAGTTGTATATAGGTGGGCACGTGAATTTATACAGGAATGTACATTTTCACTCAGTCATATTAAATAAAAAAATAAGAAGAAGAAATGAGAGGGAGGAATTGGGAATATAAGATACTTGAACTACTGATGAAGGGGAATAGTGTTATTTGAAAAGAATTAGACTTGTTATAACAATATATTTCAAACTTTATGGCAACCACTGAAAAAAGACTTTAAAAAATGTATAATTGATATTATAAGAGAGAAGAGAAAGTAGAATGATATAAAATGCTCAGTTAAGATCAGCAAAGTCAGAAAAAGTATTGAAGATTAAAAAAAGAGAGAAAGAAATGAATAGAATACACAAATATAGTAGACATTGATACAACTATGTCAATTACCACTTTAAATTTGGAAGGTCTTACTACAGCAATTAACAGAAAATGTCAGAGCAGAATAAAACAAACAAACAAAAGACTCAACTCTATGTTGTCTACAAGAATGCCATATGAACGATAAAGACATGGATATACTAAAAGTGAAAGGATAGAGAAAGATCTACCATGCTAACTAATGTTAATAAAAAGAAAGCAATAGTAGCTATATTACTTTTAAATAATGGACAATTTAGAGCAAGGAAAATTATTTGGGATAAAATAGGCCCTACATAATGACAAAGGAGTCAGCTCACCAACAAGACATAACAAACCTAAATGTGATGCTCCTAACAACAAAGCATCAAAATATGTGAATCAAAGGCTAACTGGACTACAGAAAGAAATAGAAAAATCCACTATTAGAGTTGGAGACTCGTACACATCTTTATGAGTAATAGACAGACCTTGCAGGCAGAAAATCAGCAACAAAATATTTTAGCTAAACATTGACATAGATCATCTGTGTGTAACTGACCCTATGAAATACTTCATCACAAACCAGCATGATACATGTTATTCTTAAGGTCAGTCAGAACAGTTAGCAAGACAGACTATATATTGGACCATAACTCATACCTTACCAAAGTTTTAAGCTCAGAAATTATTCAAAGTATGCTCTCAGACTGAAATGAAATTAAAATGAAAATTAATAACAGAAATACAGCTGAGAAATTTTAAAATATTTGGAGATTAAATAACACATGGGTCAAAGAACAAGTTTCAAGATCATTTTAAAGTATTCTGAATCAAACAAAAATGAAAACTCCATATATAATTTGTGGGATGAAGTGAAAAGTGTTGGAAAGAAATTAATAGCATTGAATGAATATAACAGAGAAGAAGAAAGATCTAAACTCAGTAATTTAAGCTTCAACCTTAAGAAACCAGAAAAAAAGGCAAGCACGTAAATATAAAGTAAATAGAAGAAAAGAGATTTAAAAAATCAGAACAGAAGTCAATAGAATTGAAAAAAATTGGGAAAATCAATAGTTTTCAAAGCTGGTTCTGGGAAAAGATAAATAAAATTATTCAACCTCTAGCCAGACTTACTAAAAAAAGAGAGAAGACACAAATTACAAACATCAGAAACGGAAGAGGGCCACCACTATTGATCCTATGAGCGTTAAAAGAATGATAAAGAAATATTATGAAGAACTCTATGCTCAGAAATACTGTAGTACATAAAATAGATCAAATTCTTGAAATACTAATTTTACTGAAACTCACACAAGGAGAAATAGATTATCTGAATAAGCTTGTATCTATTAAAAAAATTATACTACTTATTAATAATGATCCAAAACAGAAAGTACTAGGCTTTGACAGTTGTAAGTATGAATACTACTAAACATTTAAGGAAGAAGTGATACTAATCCTCTAAATGTGTTGCAGGAAACAGAAGCAGTGAGAACACTGGAAAACTCATTCTATGAGGCCAGCATTACTCTAATATCAAAATAATACATAGACATTACAAGCAAGAAAAGCAATCAACCTGTAATCTCTCATTAATGTAGATGCCAAAGTCCTCAAAAAATACTAGCACTGTTAAAAAGTGAGAGGTATTCTAGCTATGCAAAGCTGATCTATCTGTCATTTAAAAATCAGTTAACATGATGTGTCATGTGAAGAAGCTAAAGAAGAAAAAGCATATGGCATATGGCCATATCAATAAAAGTAGTATAAACATTAGACAAAATCCCAAACCTACTAATGATAGAAAGTCTCACAAACTGTTAATGAAGGAAAACTTGCTGAAATTAGTGAAAAGGACCACAAAACAAAAAAATAGCTAACATCCGACTTCTGGAAACCTTAGTGGCACAGTGGTTAAGTGCTATGACTACTAACCAAAAGGCTGGCAGTTTGAACCTGCCAGGAACTCCTTGGAAATTCTGTGGAACAGTTCTACTCTGTCCTATGGGGTCACTATGAGTCAGAATTGACTAGACTGCTGTGTTTTGTTTTGTTTTGTTTTTCTTTTTTTAGTATCAGACCTAATGGTAAGAAACTAAGTGTTTTCCTCCTAAGCTCAAGAACAAGGCAAGGATGTCTCTTCTCACCACTTCTATTAGGTATCATAATGAAAGTCCTCAAGAAAAGGAAATATAAACTATGCAAACTGAGAAGAAAGAAATAATGTTATCCACATTCACAGATGACATAACAGCTATTGTAGAAAATCCCAAGGTGTTGATGACTTAGGCTGGGTTGTCTAGGGAGGCAAAACTAATAATATGTATAGTATACACAGAGAAAGATTAATATAAAGACACATCTCACATAGTTGTAGAAGCTGAATGTCCCAAATCCTAGATCAGTGTACAAGATTGATGCAGCCATAAAACCTGATGAACTCAAGACTGGCATGTTAGAAATTAAAGTTCCAGGGGGGTGGAGTCAAGATTGCAGACTAAACACATGTCTTCTTAAATCCCTCTGGAAACCAAGACCTGAACTGATAACTAAATGATGCCTTCTGGAAACCTAGTGGGCCTAGGATATGCCATAGTGCTGTTAATTTGGACTTCATACTGCTTAACGGAAAACCTCCTGTCTTTTGGGATCACCTACTTTTGGATAGTGCTGACTTTCACAGACCAAAGGCAACTCACCGTTTTAACTTTTTTTTCTCTGTCTTGGCTGTTACGCTGAGCTGGGACTTTACTAGCAGATAAACTCAGACACACAGCTGGTGGATTTCATGGGCAAAATTGCCACATTTTGAGAGCCTGGCTTTAGACTGTGTGCATCTTGGCACATTTGGCCTCTCTTTCCACCTCCACCATTGAGTAGTCTGTTCTGAGACAGTTTGAGAACTAGTGCAGGATGCCATCTTGTTCCACTGGGAGGTGGACATAACCATACGGGGGCCCCACCTGAACATAATTCCTAGGCTGGGAGGCAGTGTCTCCCTGAAGGAACATGCTTTTCCAGCATAAAAGCAGTATTATGCAGTGTCACCTATGGCTGGGGCCCAACAGCAGAGGCCAGCAAGGCAGTAGCCTTTCCGTATTTTGAACTAGTTTATAACATCTGGGGTTGGATATAGAGGTGCTTATTGTGCCAGCTGAGAAGATGCACCTCTACACCTGAAAATCTGTCTGACTTTGGAAGTTGTCAGATACCTTCTACCTTTTGTTTTAAGACGGCCTAGAGAAACAACTGCAGTTTATCCTCACAGCATCTCTCCCAGCCTTTATTGACTGACATGATGCCAAGAAAGCAACAAACTCTGGATAAAAGTGTAACAAAGAAATCACCAATGGCTTAAATAGGCCCCCCAAAGAAACATCCACAGAACTTCTGGGATGTAGAAACCTTTCTGAAATTATCACAAGGTGAATACAAAAGGATTATGTTGAGAGCCCTCTAACACCGTGTACAAAATGCAGCTGAGTAAACTGAAAAATTAAGCAAGCTGATTGACTTGAAGGAACACTAGGACTCTGAAATCCAACAGATCAAGAACAAACACAAAGACATAGAAACTTTAATTCAAAGCAAAGAAAACAGAATGCAACAAATGGAAAAGAGACTTTCTGACTTCAAAGACAGAGCTACTGACTCCAGCATCTATGAGGTGAAAGCAGAAAAAAGAAACAATAAAAAAGAAGAAGCATTAAGAAACACATGGAAATCTCTTAAGAAGAACAATCTATGATTAACTGGAGTTCTTGAACAGGGAGAGATGCCTGAGAACACAGAGAGTATTATTGCTGAGCTACTGACAGAAAACTTCCCAGGAACTACAAAAGAAGAGAATATAGACATCCAAGACGCATATCAAATGTCACTCAATACAGATCTCAAAAGAAGGACTCCAAAATGTATTATAATCAAGCTTAACAAAATGAAACATAATCAGAAACTCTTAAAGGCAGCAAGACTCAAAGCAAAGCTAACATTCAGAAGGAAACCCTGTAGGCTTTCATCAGACTTCTCAGCAGAAACAATGCTGGCATGGAGACAGTGGCATGACACATTCAAAATCTTGAAGGAGAAGAACTTCCAACCAAGAATTATAAATCCTGTGAAACTATCTTTCAAATATGAAAATGAAATGAAGACATTTGTAGATAAACAGAAACTCAGAGACTTTGTAAAAACCAAACCAAAACTATAAGAAATACTGGAAGATTCTCTTGGCTTAGAAGAATAAAATCATTTTTTTTCAGTAGTATATTTAGGACACATGACCCAGAAGCCTACTCAATTAGGGAATGCTCCAAACTCAATCAAAGCTATAATAGTGAAAGAAATAATCCAGTGATTATATCATGAAAACTATGATGTCATCATATTGAAAAGAGGGATGTACTACAGGCATTATAGGCCTCCCAGATAGAGAGGAAGTTAATAAGATTGGTAGTAATTAAACTTGGGTTTATACATGGTTTATTAAGAGGGATCATAGGGACAGCTGTAAAGCACAATAAAGATCCAACATATCAAACCAAGCAATGTAATACAGGAGTCTCAACAACCACAAAACCAACTCTGAAAAATGTGAAAAATCAACACACAAAGAAAGAAGTCCCAGAACAGATTAATAAGAATAACAGAAAACATCAACACAAAAATACACATATCACCATGACAGCACTAAACACATATCTATCAATAATTAAACTGAACGTGTACGGACTGAGCACTCCAGTAAAGGTACATCAAGTGACATCTTGGATCAAAAGAACCCATCCATATGTTGCCTAGAGGAAACTCACCTTAGACTTAAAGATATGAACAAACTGAAAATTAAAGAAAGGAAGAATATATAGCAAGCTAAAAATACATAAGGAAGAAGTATGCCAATTCTAATGTCGGGTAAAATAGATTTTAATGTATAATCCACCACCATGGACAAGGATGGACATTATTGCTGAAAGATTCAATATACAAGCAGGACTTAACAATATTAAATATTTAGGCACCTAACATTAGAGCACCTAAATACATCAAAGAAACACTGACTACACTGAAAAAGGAGAAAGATCACTCCACAATAATACGGGGAGACTTCAACACTCCACTTTCAATATTGGACAGATCGTCTAGAAAAAAGCTCAATAAAGACACAGAAGACTTTATTGCCACAGTTTACCAAATAAAGTTCATCAACGTATACAGAACTCTCTATCCATCAATAGACAACTACATCTTCTTCTCCATGGAACACTCTCCAGAATAGACCATGTGTTAGGACATAAAGCAATTATCAACAAAATCCATACCATTGAATTAATGTGAAGCATCTTCTCAGATCATAAAGCCATAAAAGTCTAAAGCAAAAGCAGAAAAACATAGAGAGTGGAACTCATGAAAACTAAACAACATCTTGCTGAAAAAAACCATGAGTTATAGAAGACATCAAGGATGAAATCAAGAAATTTATAGATTCCAATGATAATGAAAATGCTTCCCACCAGAATCTGTAGGATACAGCCAAAGCACTGCTCAGAGGCCAGTTTATCTCCATAAATGCACATATCTGGAAGGAAGAAAGAAACCAAACCAAAGAACTAACACTACAGCTTGAACAAGTAGAGACCAAACAACAGATGAACCTCTCAGGTACCAGAAGGAAACAGATCCTAAAGACTAGAGCAGAACTAAACAATTTAGCGAATAGAAAAGTAATGACAAAAATTGATAAGTTCAAAAGCTCGTTTTTTGAAAAGATCAACAAAATTGACAAACCATTGGCTTAACTTACTAAAGAAAAACAGGAAGGGAAACAAATAATCCAAATAAGAAATGAGAGGGGAGTTGTCCTAACAGCTCCAACAGAAATAAAAAAATATCATAATAGAATACTATCATAGAGAATGCTACACTAACTAATTTGAAACCTAGAGGAAACAGACAAATTCCTTGATTCTTTTCACCTACCAAAATTATCACAAGGTGAAGTAGAACAGCTTAATAAACTCACCACAAAGGAAGAGACTGAAAAAAAATCATCCAAAAACTACCAGCCAAAAAAAGCCCGTGCCCAGGTGGCTTCACTGCATAATTCTACCAAGCTTTTAGAGAAGAGTTATCTCCAATACTATAGAGACTATTTCACAGTATTGAAAGGGATGGAATACTCCCAAATTCATCCTATGAAGCCAACATAACCCTGGTACCAAAGCCAGGGAAAGACCCAACAAAGAAAGAGAACTACAGACCAATATCACTCGTAAATCTAGATGCCAAAATCTTCAACAAAATCCTTGTCAACAGAATACAACAACATGTCAAAAAAATCATCCATCATGACCAAGTTGGATTCATACCAGTGATGCAAGACTAGTTCAAGATCAGAAAAACAATTAATGTGATCAACTACATAAGTAACACAAAAGACAAGAATCACCTGACTTTGTCATTTGGTAAAGTCCAACACCCATTCATGCTAAAACCTCTCAGCAAAATAGGAATAGACTGCCAATTCCTCAATGCAATAAGGGCCATTTATACAAAGCCAACTGCCTATGTCATCCTGAATAGAGAGACTGAAAGAGTTTCCCTTGAGAACAGGAACAAGACAAGGATGCCCACTCTCACCTCTCCTATTCAACATCATACTAGAAGTTCTAGGCAGAACAATTAGACAAGACCAAGAAATAAAGGGCATCTGCATCAGCAAAGAAGTCAAAATCTCCCTACGTGCAGATGATATGACTGTATATGCAGAGAATCCTAAAGAATCCATAAGTAAATACTCAGACTGATAAATGAGTTCAGTAAAGTCTCAGGATACAAGATAAACTTAAGTAAAACAGTAGGATTCCTTTATACCAACAATGAATTTGTTAATGAAGAAATCAAGTCAATACCATTGACCGTAGCCTCTAAGGAGATAAAGTATGCAGGAATAAATCTAACCAGTGAAATAACAGACTTTTCCAAAGAAAGCTACAAGACCTTACTACAAGAAACTAAGAGAGATTTACATAAATGGAAAAACCTACCCTGCTCATGGATAGGAAGACTTAACATTGTGAAAAATGTCTATTTTGCCCAAAGCAATATACTTAACACAATGCAACCCAAATACAAATTCCAGTGTCATTTTCCAATGAGATGAAGAAACAAATCACTCACTTTTGGGGAAAGAGAAGAAGCTCCAAATGAGTAGAGCACTACTGAAGAAGAAGAGCACACTGGGAAGCCCCTCATTACCCAGCTTTAGAACCTATTACATTACTACAGTAGTCCAAACAGGCTGGCACTGATACAAAAAGAGAGATCAATGGAACCAAATTGAGACCCCAGAGATGATACCAGCTTCCTATGAACAGTTGATGTTCAACAAAGGCCCTAAGACATTAAACAGGGGTAAAAACAATCTCTTCAACAAATGGTGCTTGCAAAATTGGATACTTATCTGCAATAAATTGAAACAAGACTCATATCTTACACCTTATACAAAAACCAACTCAAACTGGATAAAAGACATAATAAATATCATATCTAAAAACCATAAAGCTCATCCAAGAAAAAGTAGGAACAATGGAAGCTTTAATACACAACATAAACAGACTTCAAAATCTGTCAAACCACAAACAGCAGGAGAGAAAATAGATAAATGGGAACTACTAAGAATCAAACACTTTGCTCATCCAAAGACTTTATTAATAGAATTAAATGGCCACCTATAGAATGGGAAAAAAATATTTGGCAACTGTATGTCAGACCAACATCTGATCTCCATAATCTATAAGGTATTACAAAATATCAATAAGAAAAAGATAAAGAATCCAATTAAGGAATGGGCAAAGGAGATGGGCAGATGCTTCTCTAAAGAGGAGATCCAGGTAGCTGAAAAACACATGCGGCTGTGCTCACAATCATTAACTGTTAAAGACATTCGAATCAAAACTGCAATGAGATACTATCTCATCCCAACAAGGTTGACCATGATTTAAAAAACACAAAACAACAAATGCTGGAGAGGTTGTGGAGAAATTTGAACTCTCCAACACTGCTGGTAGGATTGTAAAATGGTACAACCTCTTTGGAAGGCAACTTGGTGCTCCCTTAAAAAGCTGGAAATAGATATACCATTTGAGTCAGTAATAACCATTGCTTCGAATATATCCTAGAGAATCAAGGGCAGTCACACAAACAGAAACATGCACACAAATGTTTATTGCAGCATAGTCCACAATAGCAAAAAGATGGAATCAACCCAGATGCTGAACAACTGAGGAATGGATTGGTAAATTATGGCATATATACTCAATGGAACACTATGCAATGATGAAGAACAATGATGATTTTTTAAAAAAATCTTATAACCTGTTTTCAATTAGAGGACATTATGCTGAGTGAAAGTAGCCAGCAACAGAAGGACAAATATTGTATGATACTCTTCCGATAAGAACTTAAAAACAGACTCATGCATAAAAGAAAAGACTCTTTGAGGGCTGCAAGGGTGGAGAGGGAGGGAGGGCAAGGGGGGTTGGTTTAGATTAGATAGTCTATAGAAATTTGGTTGGGTGAAATCTATGACAGTACACATTAGAAAGAAGATCAATATTAACTGAACTTGAACATAACATGATTTCTCCTCCCATTTTAACCCAATATTGAAAGGACAGAGTAGCTGAGGCAGGGTACAAGGGACCATGCTCTCAGGGGAAATCAAGGCCAAATTGGAACAACTACCATTTTCTTAAGAGTGCCTTCTGCACTCCACATTGGTGAGTGGCATCTGGGGTCTTAAAAGCTGCCAAGCTGCCATCTGAGTGTACAGCAAATGTTCCTAACTCAGCAGGAATGGATGATCACCAAGGACCAAAATGACATGAGGAAAAGAGAACCCAGAAGACAGACAGACCCATGTGAGTGGGTGACTAAATCGACTAGTGACTGGAAGAACCAAATGGTACCTGGCCACCACCAGTGATAGCTGTAGTGGGGCTCACCAAGTTGAATATCACTGGCAATACAAGAATAAAAAGGGGTGCACCCTGAGATTCCTGCTAAAATACAGAAATTGATGGTCCAGGGGCCTCTGAGTTCCCCTGGGAATGTGACTTCTGGCCCTGATGCTGCCCCTGTCCATAAATCATAACGGAGTTCAACTCTTCAGACAGGAATGGATTGGACTTGATGACACAGAGTGAACATATCATGTTTGCATTTTATGGTTCTATGCATCTACAGGATGCCATTCTTCTGACCTCTTTCTGGAGGTGGGATAGTGGGTAGAGAGGAGGAGATAGGGGATTTGGGGGAGGATAATACATGTCTGGAGCACAGAGGAAGAGTGTGCTGTCACAGGCAGGGAGAACAGTCGTATCTGTATATAGGCGGGCATGCAAATTTATATGGGAATGTACATTTTCACTCAGTCATACTTAATATATATATATATATCAGAAGACAAAAAGAAAAATAAATTAAAGTTCCAGGTCACGGGCTATGAAAGTCAGCAAATCCCAAAATGGCAGACAAGAATGCATGGTTTCTGCTGATTCACAAAGCTGCGGGGGCTGGTGAACCCAGGATCAGCAGGTCAGTGATCAGGACTCTTACGCACATGCTGTCAGAGTGTATGAGTCCCAAGAGCTGCTAGTTCAAGTCCCAAGAACCAGACAAAAAAGACAAGAGAACAGGAACTGGTGAGAATGTGAGCAGAGGTAGGCAGTGGAAGGCAAAGAGAAGACAACTGTGGTGTGGGGGAGGCACCACTGTCCCCACCTCTGCCACATTATACAGCTGCCAAAACAATGGAGAATCATAGTCTGGCCCAGCTGACTCTCAGTCTTAACAATTACTGTCCACCCCTTGTCAACCTGGTATGTGCACACATTTCTCTTACCATCCATAATCTGAATAAACACAACTACAGAACTACAAAGTTATACTTATGTCTAACATGATATAACAAACACATGTACAACTCAAAATGTATTAACCCCATTCACCTCTTGTATTTTATAGGTAAAGGAAACAAAAAATCTGATACACACATGCAAAATAGAAATACTCATAACAATTATGGTTCTTGTTTTGGCAACTGGTCACGTGGCATGGCGACAGCTGGTATTTAGAACTACCTTCTTCTGTAACCCATTCTGTATTCCCTTTGTTTTCAGCAAGCACCTCAGCTGACTGTGGTTCCTTGTCAGGTGAGATGGCCCAAACCTTCATTCTGGAAGAGTCTGGATTATTAGTAGTCATGTTGGAATTGGGTTGCTGTAGTTTTCCATTGACTTTAATCACAGGACATGGTAGTACTAACAGGCATCTTAATGGATATCTCACATTCCAAACATAACCTTCTTTACCTCCATTATGTAATGTCAATCCAGTTTCATCTTGGTAGTCAGGATCAATCACACCAGCCAGTATGGTAAACTCTGTCTTAGTCATCTGGTACTGCTCTAACAGAAATGCTACTAGGGGATGATTTCAGCAACGAAAAATTTATTCTTACACGGTCCAGTAGGCTACAAGTCCAAACTCAAGGTTTCCACTCCAGGGGAAGGAATTTCCTCTTTGTTGGCTCTGGAGGAAGATCCTTATGCTGCTTTAGTCTTTGGTCAGGGAGCATCTTGGATCATGAATATCAGGTCTGAAAAAAGAACTCTATTCCTGGTGCTTCTTTATTAATGGTATGAGATTCCCAACTCTACTTGTTTCCTTTTCCTTTAATTTCTTGTAGGATTGTCATCGATTTAATTGTGTTCCCCTCAAAACACATGTAGTTATGTTTCTGGGCCATGATTCTCAACATTTTATGATTGTCCTCCATTTTGTGAATTTCCTGTGATATATTTTAAAGTATTAGGATGGGACTATAAATCCCTTCATAAGATCATCTCCATGCTCTGTTGTGAAGGGAGTTCCCCTGGAGTATGGCTTGTAACACCCTTAATCTTCTCATGCTGCAAGGAATAAAAGGTAAAGGAAGCAAGCAGAGAACTGGAGAACTCACACCATTAAGAAAGCAGCACTGGGAGCAGAACACATCCTTCAGACCTAAGCTTCCTGTGCCAAGATGCTCCCTGGACAAAGACTGATGCAATATCAGACTTGCCTCCAGAGCTGACAAGGGGAAAAGCCTTCCCCTGGAGCTTACATTCTTTATTTGGACTTGTACCCTACCAGACTGCATAGGAATAAACTTTCCTTTGTTAAAGTCATCCACTTGTGGTATTTCTGTTACAGTAGCACTAGCTGACTAAAACAGGGATTAAAGAATAAAGGGCTGTACAAGCCACACTTCAGGGAAACTCTCTTAGCAAGGATGCTGTAGTCTCACCCTAATCCTTATTTAACATTATCATCCTATCTGTTAGCCACTGGCAGAGATTAGGATTTGTAGCATAAGAAAATCACAAAGGCAGTCACAAAATATTGGGAATCATGGCCCAGCCAAACGAATACACATATTTTGGGGGACACAGTTCAGCCCATGACAAAAAAAATAAAAGAAACCTCCTAGATCTGATAAGAGATTGCAGCACACTTACTGAATGATGTTAATAATGTAAAATCTGTGAAAGATAGACCATGTGTAAGTCAGAAACCTCTGAGAAAGAAAATGCAAATATTTTTCTCAAAAACAAGCACTAGAAAAGTAGTAAACTGCACCCTGTTAAGGTGGAAAATTTGTGAGATGCTGAAGACAAGGCAGTCCCATTGAGTTTCAGTTCTCATAGATTTCACTGTATTTAAAAGTCAATTGTTTTTCTATAAGCTAGCAAAGAACAGTTGAAGTTCGAAATTAAAAGCACAACAGCATTTACTTTAGCAACAACAACAAGAGAAGCTCATGTTAAAAATCTGCAGAATACGTACAAGATCTATTTGAAAAAACTACAAAACTCTAATAAAAGATACCAAAGAAGATATAAATAAATGGAGGGATATTCTATGTTCGTAGATAGGAAGACTCAATATTGCCAGTTTTTCTCAACTCACTTTTGAGACTGTGATAAACACAATTCAGTAAAAATCAAATCAATGTACTTTGTGAATATCAACAAATTGATACTAAATTTCATAAGGAAAGACAACAGACCCAGAAGAGTCAAAGCAATACCAAAGAAAAATAAAATCTGAGGACTGATAATAGTTGAATCTGAGATTTGCTAGAAAGCTATAATAATCAACACAGTGTGGTTTTAGTGAAACAATAGACAAATACATCAATGGAACATAATGAAGAGTGCAGCAATGGTTTCTCAAAAATAAAGTCAACTGATATTTGCCAAAGGAGTAGCAAAGTCAATCCAATGGCAAAAGTGTTGTCTTTGTTACTATGGTGCTGGAACATCTAGATATATATATGAAAAATACGAATTTAGATGTTGACCTTGCATATTCCATAAAATTAACTCAAAGTAGAGGGGCAAGGCCAAGTGGCAGACTACATATACATCTCCTCAATTCCCTCTGAGAACTGAGGCCTAAATTAATGATGGAATGGAGCACTCTAGTCACCCAGAAAGCCATAGGATATGGCATAGGGTTGTCAGATTTGACTACACTCCACTAAACGCAAATTACCTCTCTCTGATGAAACAGCAAGCATTGAATTCTGCTCCTGCTGACTTACTGCTTGGGCGGACTAGAGGTACTGATGCCACTTTCGGTATCTGGGAGGCAGGGAATAAGCATGAGCCGGCAGATACGCTGAACTGTAGTGTTCAAGTAAACAGTGTATAGGGTGGCAGATAGACAGTACATGGGATAGCCACACTTTAAGAGCCCAGCTGATGACTGAGGGCACCACTGCCCCTCCACCCTCTCTTTTTCATGCTGCACCACAGATTGTGTGGATCTGCAGCAAGAAGGGCAGCTCGGTCAGGATGCCATCTTAGTCATCCAGGAGGCAGAGTCACCAACTAGAAGCCTTGGCATGGGTTAATTCTGCAGCTAAGAAGCAGTGCCAGTCTGTAAAACACTTTTCTAGTAGAAAGGCTGTGTTTGGGACACTGTATCTTATAAGATTGACCTGGCTGAGGATGGCAGAAAGACCGTAAACTCTCCCTAATTGAACTGTGGCATGCCATCTGGGAACAGTTGAAGAGGTGCTTCCATTGTCAGCCTGGGGCAGCGCCTGCCACACCTGAAGGCTGACTGATGTTGGCAGCTGTTGATCAGCTCCCAGCTTCTTAAAATAAGACTACCTGGAGAAATAACAGCTGATGGGCCTGGCAGCATGTCTTCCAGCATTTACTGACCCACTTCATGGGGTCAGATGATGGCTCTCCTGTGACTTTATAAGTAGGCAGCCATCTTTGCAAGCCAGGAGGTGGAATTGGCACCCTAGGGAGTCCATTGGGGCCAGTCGAGACAGCTGATGACAAACTCCCTTCTCAGAACTATGCCTCAGCTCCTGTTGAGGTAACACCAGAGAAACTAAACAGCCTCTAGATGGCCCAAAGGCAACACATCATCCCTAATCATTTAAACAAACAGTCCAACAGGGCTTCAGAAAACTCCCAAACTAAAGAATTAAAAAAAAAAAAATTCCAAGGTAAAGAAGCCTTCCTGAAACTATCAGAGGCTGAGCACAAAAGAATTATATAGAGGGCCCTCCTAGAGATTGAACAAAATGTAGCTGAGCAAAATGAAATATTGAGCAAGTTACTCTGAACTCCAGGAGATCAAAAACAATATTACAGAATTAGACAATTCAAAGCAAAGCCCAAAGAGCAGAATTGAGGAGAAGGAAGAAAGACTTAGTGACCTGGAGGACACAGCAACAGGGAGCGGCATTTATGACTAGAAATCAGAGAAAATATATAAGAAAAATGAAGAAGGATGAAGAAATATATGGGACTCTATTAGGAAGAATTATCTACAATTAATTGGATTGCCTGAACAGGGAAGGATAGCTGAAAACACAGAGTACTTTTGTTGAGTTGCTGACAGAAAACTTCCCTGAAATTATGGAAGAACGTAGATATCCAAGATGTGTATCAGGTGCCACAAAAAAAGCAGACCCCAAAAGAAAGACACCAAGATGTATTATAATCAAGCTTAATAAAATGAAATATAAGCAGAAACTCTTAAAGGCAGTGAGGCTCAAAGCAAACCTAACATTCAGAGGGAAGCCCTGTAGATTTTCACCTGACTTCTTGGGAGAAACAATGTTGGCAAGGAGGCAGTGGAATGACACATTCAAAGTATTGTTGAAGGAGAAAAACTTCCAGCCAGGAATTATATATCCTGCAAAAGTGTGTCTCAAATACAATGGTGAAATCAAGACATTTGCAGATAAACAGAAATTTAATGGCTTTGTTAAAACCAAATTAAAACTACAAGAAATGCTGAAAGAAGCTCTGTGCTTAGAAAAACAAAACCATTAAGTATATATTTAAGGAGGCAATGCAGGACACAACATCCAGAATCCAACTCAGTTAAGGAAGTCACAAAACTCAATTGAAGCTATAATATTAAAAGAAGGGAACTGTTGATCATATCATGAAAACTATGACACCACCCTACTAAAAAGTGGAGTATGCGACAGTATTTATAGTCCTTTCAGACAGAGATGAAGTTAAAAAGATATGTAGAAGCTAAATTTGGGTTTAAATTTAGAATATTAAGAGTGAGCATAGGAGTAGCCACCAAGCACAATAACAATGCAATATATCAAAACAATAAAACATAATACAGGCGTTTCAACAAACACAAAACCTATACTGAAAAAGATGAAAAGCCAACCCAGAAAGAAGATTGACCCAGAAGAGAACATTAAGAGCAACATAGAAAATACCAACACAAAAATAAATACATCAAAATGACAGCACTAAACACACACACATCAATAATTACACTGAATGTAATGAACTGAATGCTCCAGTAAAGAGACAATGAACAACATCCTGGATCAAAAGACAATACCTGTCTATATATTGCTTATAACAAACTCACCTTAGACTGAAAGATATGAACAAACTGAAAATTAAAGGATAGAATAACATATACCAATGTATCAACATACAAAGAAGAGTAGGTGTGGCAATACTAATCTCAGATAAAATAGATTTTAATGTAAAATCCAGTCTTGTGGACAAGGATGATCACTATTGCTGAAAAGTTCAATACACATGCAGGACTTAACAATAGTAAATATTTATGCAGTCAATATCAGAACACCTAAATACATCAAACACTGACTACATTTAAAAATGAGATAGATCATTCCACAGTAATAGTTGGAGACTTCAACACTCCACTTTCAATAATGGACAGATCATCTAGAAAAAAGCTTAGTAAAGACACAGAACTTATTGCAACAATTAACCAACTAGACCTCATCAACATATACAGAACTTTTTATCCATCAACAGACAAGTAAACCTTATCCAATGCACATGGAACATTTTCCAGAATAGACAATGTGTTAAGACATAAAGCAAGTCTCAACAAAATCCAAAGCCAGTGAATTATTGTCAAGCATTTTCCCAGACCATAAAGCAATAAAAGTCAAAATCAGTAACAAAAAAAAACATAGATAGAAATTGGAACTCATGGAAACTGAACAATACTTTGCTCAAAAGGCCATGGATTATAGAAGAAATCAAGGATGAAATAATGAAATTTATGGAAGCAAATGGAAATGAAAACACACCCTACCAGAACCTATGGGATACAACAAAAGTAGTGCTCAGAGGTCAATTTATTTCTGTAAATGCACACATCCAGAAGGAAGGACCCAAACAAAAGAATTAACCCGAGAGCTTCAACAAGTCGAGAGCAACAGAGGAATCCTTCATGCACCAGAAGAAAACAAATAATAAAGATTAGAGCAGAACTAAATGAATTAGAGAATGGAAGAACAATTGAAAAAAATTTATGTGGTATAATGATAGAAAAAAAAATACACTGCCAGTGAGTCACATCCAACTCATAGTGACCCTAGAAGTCAGAGCAGAACCACCCTGTAGAATTTCCAAGGAGTACCTGGTGGGTTTGAACTGCTGACCTTTTGGTTAGCAGACAGCACTTAACCCACTATCCCCCCAGGGTTTCCTGTATGATAGAAGGGTTAGTATGCCAGAAGGACTCATTAAACATTTGTCATGGATTGAATTGTGTCCCCCCAAAAATAGGTGTAGCCATGTGACCATGATTCACTATATTCTACAATTGTCCTCCATTTTGTGATTTTCCTGTGCTGTATGTTAAAGGATTAGGGTGAAACTGTAAATCCCTTCAGAACATCACCCCCCTGCTCCACTGTAAAGGGAGTTTCCCTGGAGCATGGCTTGCCCCACCCTTAATCTTTACATCCTACAAGAGATAAAAGGAAAGAGAAGCAAACAGAGAATTGGGAACCTCACACCATCAAGAAAGTAACACCTGGAGAAGAGCGTGTGCTTCAGACCTGAGGTTCCTGAGCCAAGATGCTCCCTGGACAAAGACTGTTGCAATACCGGACTTTCCTCCAGAGCCGACAATGGGAAAATTCTTCCCCTGGAGTGGACATCCTTAATTTGGACTTACAGCCTACTGGACTGTGTAAGAATAAATTTCCCTTTGTTAAAGCCATCCACTCTGTGGTATTTCTGTTAGTGCAGCCCTAGCTGACTAAAACAGAATTTGGTACCGAGAGTGGGGTGCTGGTCTAGCAAATATCTAAAACACAGGAGTTGTTTTGAAACTGAATAGTTTGATGGAGATGCAGGTATTTGGCTGTACATCAAACACCCCGGTACCACACATGTGGTGACTGACTACCTGTATCCATGAGCTGAATCCTACACAATAAAAGTGAATGGGCTTGTGGACTCATATCCGTAGGTAATAGCTTTAATCACTGAGCAAGTCTGCCCCCTGACCCTGAGGGTCTGTGAGGAAAGTGTGTCCTTTCACTCTAGAGGGTGTGTAAGTGGGTATGTTTTATACCTGGACTATTGACACCCTGTGTTTTGGGCTTTAAGCGTTAGGCAGTGCCACTTATTCTTGGAACCCTTCTGTGAGTGATTATGTGGCGTGAGTGGACCCACCATTCCTCAGGCCCCTGTTGTGTGTAGGTGAGAGCCCTGTGTAATAGGCAGAGCAGTGTCAAATATCATGAATCTGCTTCCCACCATATAGCTAATACAGTTGAGGTTAGATTTCAGGAATATACTGTATCATATTGTTTTAATGAGGGCCTACACTGACATAGCGGGCCCACACAGGTCTAGTAAGAGTTAAAATTCATTGAAAGTCCATGGGCTACTTACATCTGTGCCTAGACAAAGGAGCTGTTTCTGCCCTGAGTTCCTAGCTTAGGTGAGCTGGCAGATTACTTTTTCCTACTTGTTAGTTTACTCCTTATCCAAGACTGAGAAAATGGCTCAGGGCACCTAAAGGGAACTATGCCCAAGGGATACATCAGTCTCTGAAGCCAGGCCAGATCCAGTACAGAGCAGGAGAAGGTGAGGAAGATAAGTGAGAGAAATGTTTACTCCAAACGCGTATTTATGATCCAGGCAGTAAGTAAGATGCATTTTTTGTTTGTCAAGTACCACTGATTCTGTAGACATGAGTAGACTTTCCACTACATGGTCTTTCTTGATGTGGAAAGTGCATCCTGAATGCCACTCTTCATTTCATCATGCTCGTGCCACAAGATCCAGCCACCAGAGTAACAGTTCCCATCCAGGTCGGGTTTAGCAACTCCTTGCTGCTTCTGAACTATCTCTCACATCCCCTTACAGTCAATTTGATTTATCAGCTTTGCCTTTGATGTTCAGGGCTCCTAGAATGTCATATGTAATCAATTCACTTGTTTGGGGGGGCAGGGAGTTATTGTAAGAGAGACTAAAAGAAGCATATGACTACTGTACCACCTTAGTCCCATTCCCTCCCTTTTTATTTTCTAGCTCCAGAAAATCTTCTGCTTGGTTGTTCTTTTATTTCATCATTTCTTCTTTTCACTTTAGTTATTTTACATTAAGGAGCAAGTTTCAGAGTCTTCCCAGACATGGATTTTAGTCTTCTCGTGTTTTCCTGTCTTTTAGATAACCTCTTGTTTTTTTCAAGTATACTGTCCTTGATGTCATTCCATAAGCTTCTGTCGTCGGTGTTCAATGCATCAAATCTACTCCCTGAGGTGGTCTCTACATTCAAGTGTAATATACTCAATATCATATATTGTCTCTGTCATGGATTGAATTGTGTCCCCCCAAAAATATGTGTAGCCATGTGGCTGGGCCATGATTCCCAGTATCTTGTGACTATCCTTCATTTTGTGGTTTTACTATGCTGTATGTTAAAGGATTAGGGTGGGACTGTAAATTCCTTTATAAGATCACCTCCCTACTCCACTGTAAAGGGAGTTTCCCTGGAGTATGGCTTGCCCCACCCTTAATCCTTTCAGCCTGCAAGAGATAAAAGGAAAAAGAAGCAGGCAGAGAATTGGGCACCTCACACCATCAAACAAACAGCACCAGAAGAGCTTATCCTTCAGACCTGAGATTCCTGTGCCAAAGATGCTCCCTGGACAAACACTGATGTAATTTCAGACTTTCCCTCCAGAGCCGACAACAGGGAAAGCCTTGCTCTGGATCAGACAACCTGAATATGGACTTGTAGCCTACCTGGCTGTGTAAGAATAAACTTTCCTTTGTTAAAGCCATCCACACTCTGTGGTATTTCTGTCAAAGCAGCCCTAGCTGCCTAAAAAAGTCTCTCATAGATTCTTCCTAATTTTCTTCAGCTTCAACTTCAACTTGCATATAAGCAATTGTTTGCTTTTGGATATATGCCACTTGACCTTGTTCTGAACAATGATATTGACCTGTTTCATGGACTGTATCCACAGAAGTAGTGAACTACATTCCTACATATTCCACAGAGGGATATCCACATGTATATTCAATGTTTATGTTGTTGAAAAAAATGTATTGGTAATGAAAAATACATTGGTCTTACAAAATTCTATCATGAGATCTCTGGAGTTGTTTCTATCACCAAGGCCATATTTTCTAACTACAAATCCTTCTTCATTTCCAACTTTAACATTCTAATCAGTAGTAATTATTAATGCATCTTGATTGCATTTTGATCAATTTCAGATTGCAGAAGTTAGTAAAACATCTTCAATTTCTTCATCTTTGGCCTTAGCGGTTGGTGCATAAATTGAAATAATTAACACGTTAATTGTTCTTTTTTGTAGGCTTACAGATATTACCCTGTCACTGACAGTATTGTATTTCATAAAATATCTTGAAACATTTTCTTTGGTGATAACTGGAAAGCCATTCCTATTCATTTTGTTGTTCTTGGAATAGTAGATCTTATGACTGTTTTATTCAAAGTGGCAAATATGAGACCATTTCAGCTCACTAATGCCTAGGATGTTTATGCATTCCGTTTCATTTTTGATGATTTCCAACCTTTCTAGATTCGTATTTCTTACTTTCCATGTTCTGAATATTAATGGATGTTTGCAGCTGTTTCTTGTCATTTTGAGTCATGTCACACTCTAAATATGGAAAAATATCAGACAAACCAAATTGCAGGACAATCTACAAAATGACCAGTACTTTTCAAAAATATCAAGATTATTAAGGCAGGGCCAAGATAGTGGATTGGTCAGATACTTCCTGTGATCCCTCTAACAACAAAGACCCCCCCAAAAAACAAAATGAATCCACTATATATGGCATCTTAGGCACCCTGAACATCAAAAGGAAAGTTAGAAAACTGGACTGAGCAACAGAGAAGGGAGAGTAGGCGCAGAAGTACCTAAGAGTTACCAGACTGGATTTGGTGGGAAACAGCTGTGGACAGCGTGTTTAAGCAGAGTAGTGGCAGTTGAATGGTGACCTCCTCAGCAGGATAAACTATTCAGAGAATACACTCACTTTTCCAGAAGCAGTGAAAAACGGCACTAGACGGTTAAAAGATAAGTCTTTGAGTGTTATATACTGCACTTATATTCAAATATTTCCTTCAGGATAAACCTCCTTCACCTTTCTAAGTGCTTCCCTCTCCCCTCTCTGTGTTGCACCCAGGTCTGGAGTCTGACACCATTAACTGAGCTAGAAGTAGTACTCCTTACATTTGTCTTGATCCATTCCTTGAGAATCAGAGAGGGAACAGTTTAACAAACTAAGGGAAGGGAGGAGATATATGAAGACTCTCTGAGCCAGAAATTCAGAGCATAAACTTGACCTAGATTGAAATATAAGGAGATACATCATCCTAACAGACACTTAGGGGTGGCTATTAGCCACCTGCCTTTCTAAGCAGTTACAGCCAGATACTTGTGCCCAGACCAATTACCCCATCCATCTAGGATGGTAGGTGATAGCATGCATCACATGCTTGGTGACTGACTATCTGGAGAGCAGATTTGAATCCATACAAGAAAAACAAAAAGACTCTTTGGATTGTGTGTCCAGTAAAATGTCTAACCACTTGGTGACAAGGCAACAGAGATTCAAAGACCCCAATAACCAAAGTAGCATGCATGACCAGTTTACTTGCACATTTCAAAACAAAATAAAATGAGAAGCTAGAATACAGTAGGCAACCATAAAACAAACAAACAAACAAAATACAACTTATTGATGGTTTGGAAACAACAGTCAATTTCAAAACACTTAAAAAAGCAGACTACCATGGCTTTAGAAGCTTACAAAACAGAGTCAAGAAATTTTCCAGAGGAAGAGAACTTCCTAGAGTTATCTGAGGTAAAATACAAAAGATTAACATTTATGAAAAAACTCTTCAAGAAATCAGTAAGAAGGTTAGGCAAAACTCAGGACAGCGTAATGACAAACTGAATAGGCTGCAAGAAAGTATGGAGAGACAAGAATTAGAAATTCAGAAAATTAACAATAAAGTTACAGAATTAGACAACTTGATAGCAAGTCAGAGGAGCAGAATTGAGGCAACAGAAGGCTGAAGTAGTGAAATTGAAAATGAAGTACATGACAGTAACATTTTTGAAGAAAAAACAGATAAAAGAATTTAAAAATTCAAGAAACACTAAGATTTATCTGGGACTATATCAAGAAGATTAATTTATGAACAATTAGAGTATCAGAATGTGGGAGGGTGGACAGAAAATACTGAGATAATTTTTGAAGAGATAACTTCCCTGATATCAAGAAATATGAGAAGATATCTATCGAAGATGCTCATCAAACTCCATACAAGGTAGACCTCAAAAGAATGACACCAAGGTGTATTATAATCAAATTCGTCAAAACTAAAGATAAGGAGACAATTTTAAAAGTGGATAGGGATAAATAAAAAATAACCCACAAAGGAGAATCAGTAAGACTAAGATTGGACTACTCACTAGAGGCCATGCAAGCAAGAAAACTATGAGATGACATACACAAAGCCTGTAGGAAAAGAACTGCCAGTCAAGAATTATATATCCAGCAAAAGTTTCTCAAATTTGATGGCAAAGTTAAAGTATTTCCAAATAAACAGAAATTTAGAAAATATGCTAAAACCAAACCAAAATGACAAGAAATACCTAAGGTATTCCTTTGATTAGAAAGCCAATAACACTAGCATGTAAAACAGAGCAATTGGATTATCAGTACAAATGGGGCAATCACAAAAAGTAAATCAAAAAAAAAAAACACTGAAAATAGGGAAACAAAAGTCATTATATAAACACTGTAACAAAAACCCTGCTGGCATTGTGGTTAAATCACCACATGTGCTAACCTTAAGGTCAGCAGTATGAATCAGCCAAGCACCCCTTGGAAACTATATGAAGCAATTTGACGCTATCCTATAAGGTCACTCTGAGTCAGAATCGACTCAGTAGCAGTGGATTTGGTTTGATTTTATAGCAAAAAAGATTGACTTAAATGAAAATGTATTCATAGATCTTCTATATGGAAAGGAACTCAATGTGATATAAAGAAATTAAAGACTGGTTTAAATTTAGTAACATAAAAGTAAACACTAAGGTAATCACAAAGGAAATTATCAGTCCTTTACATCAAAATAAAAACAAGAAAAGCATGAAGTCTCAACAGATACAAAACTACCAACATTTAAATGAAAAGAAAATACATAAAGAAAAAAACTCAACACCAAAAATTAAATGGAACAAAGGAATTGTCTACAATGTACAAAAGAAGACACCAAATTACATCACTAAACTCAAACCTATCAATAATCACATGAATGTAAGTGTATTAAAGGCACCAATACAGAGATAAAGAGTGACAGATTGGATATAAAAAATAGGACTCATCTTTATGCTGCCTGCAGGAGGCACATCTTAGACTTCAAGATATGAACTAAAACTCAAGGGTGAGAAAAAAGTATATAAAGCAAACTACACTCAAAAAAACAGCAGAGTGCCAAGATTAATTTCTGGTTAAGTAAGTTTTAAAGTAAACACCACAATGTATAATGAGCGACACCATGTAATGATTAAAGAATGAATAGCTCAAGAGGACATAACTATATTAAATATCTACATAGCCATGAGAGTGCTCCAAAACAGGTAAAACAAACTCTTAACTGCACTGAAAAGAATGATAGACAGCACCACAATAGTAGCAGAATATTTCGACATACTACTTTCAGTAAGGGACAACACAACCAGAAAAAGCTCAGTAAAGACACAGAAGATCTAAAGGCCACAATCGACCAACTTGACCTCATAGACATATACATAACACTCCATCCAAGTATACTTTCTTTTCCAGTGTACATGGAACATTCTCCAGAACTGACCACATATTAAGCCACAATGCAATCTTTAACAAATTTCAAAGCACTGAAATATTACAAAGCATCTTACCATACATCTTACCATACATCTTACCATTCTACAAAAGTAGAAATCAACAACAGAAAAACCAAGGGGGAAAAAATCAAACAGAAACTGAACAACATTTGGCTCAAAAACTACCCAGTTATAGAAGAAATCAAGGACAAAACAAAGAATCAAATGAGAATGAAAAACAGCCTACCAGAACCCACAGGACACAGAAAAAGCAGTGTTCTGAGGTCCATTTACTTCAATTACTGCATGCATCCAAAAAAAAAGAAAGGAACCAAATCAAAGAACTAACTCTACAACACATGAAAGCAGCAAAAATACCCCTTTGGCACAGAAGAAAACAAGTAATAAAAATTTGAGCAGAATTACGTGAATTAGAATAGAAGAAGAAAGAGTTAAAAAGGGCAAAAACTAGTTTTCAGAAAACATGAACCAAATTGACAAAACACTGGCAAAAACGACAAAAGAAAAACATGAGAGAAAGCAAATAAATAGAACACGAATTGAGTTGGATGATATCATAACAGAAACAACTGAAATTAAAAAAAAATCATCATACAATGCTATGAATAATTATATTATAATAAATTTGAAAATGTAGAAGAAATGGAAGCATTTCTAGACACATATCATCTACCTAAAGTAACACAAACAGACATAGAACAACTAAACAAACCCATAACAAAAAGAGATATTGAAAATATAATTTAAAAACTCCCAACCAAACAGTACCTTGGCCCTGATGACTTCACTGGAGAATTCTACCAATGTTTTAGAGAATACTTAATACCACTATTACTACAGTTATTTCAGAGCATGAAAAATGATGGAATACTCCCAAAATTGTTCTATGAAGCAAGCATAACCCTGATACCAAAACCTGGTAAAGATAGCACAGAAAAGGAAAACTACAAGCTGATACATCTCATGAACTTAAATGCAAAAATCCTCAACAATATTGTAGCCAATGAAATTCAACAAGACATCAAATAAGTAAATAGATTCATACCTAGGATTCAAGGATGGTTCAACATTAGAAAAGCAATCAACGTAATAAACCAAAAGATAACAACTACTTGATTTTATCATTTGATGCAGAAAAGGCATTTGACAAAGCCTAACACTCATTCCTGTTAAAAAAAAAAAAAAATCTCAGCAAAATAGTAATAGAAGGGAAATTCCACAGCTTAATAAAGAGCATTTATACAACGTCAACAGCCAACATCATCCTAAATGGATGAAAGCATTCCCCTTGAACATGGAAGCCAGAAAAAGATGCCCTTTGTCACCACTTTTATTCAATATTGGGCTGGATGTTCTAGCTAAGGCAGTCAGGCAAGATAAACAAATAAAGGGCATCCAAATTGGTGAGGCATATATGCCAAGTAAATAATTGGAGAAGCCCAGTTTATGAAGAAAGAGGTATCAGTATTGGAGGCAGACTTATTAACAACCTGCGTTAGTCCAAAGACACAACCCTGCTAACTGGAAGTAAAGATTTTAAACACATACTGGCGAAGTGCAAAGACCACAGCCTTCAGTATGGATTGCACCTCAACGTCAAGAAAACAAAAATCCTCACAACTGGGCCACTAAGCAACCTCATATAAATTGGGAAAAGATTGAGGTTGTCAATTTCATTTTACTTGGTTCCACAATCAGTACCCATGGAAGCAGCTGTTAAAAGACATATTGCATTGGGAAAATCTTCTGCAAAAGACCTCTGTAAACTGTTGAAAAGTAAAGACTTCCCTTGAAGATTAAGGTGCTCCTGACCCAAGCCATGATATTTTCAGTTGCATCATAGGCATGTGAAAAGCTGGACAATGAATAAGGAAAACAGGCGAAAACCTGATGCCTTTGAATTGTGTTTTGGGAGAAGAATATAGAATGTACCATGGACTGCCAAAAGAACAAACATATCTGTTCTGGAAGAAGTGCAGCCAAAGTGTCTCGGAAGCAAAGATGGTGAGACCACATCTTACATACTTTGCACATGCTGTCAGGAGGTCTCAGTACCTGGAGTAGGGCATTGTGCTTGGTAAAGCAAAGGGTCAGCAAAAATGATGAAGACTCTCAAGACGGATTAACACAGTGGCTGTAACAGTGGACTTAAGCATAAAAATAATTATGGGCACGACACAGGACTGCGAAGTACTTTGTTCTGCTATGCACAGCGTTGCTATGAGTTGGAACTGAGTCTATGGCACCTAAAAACAATAACAAATTGGTAAGGGGAAACCTTGGCGGTGTAATGATTAGATGCTATGGCTGCTAACTGAATGGTTGGCAGTTCAGATCTACCAGATGCTCCTTGGAAACTCTATAAGGTAGTTCTACTCAGTCCTATAGGGTTACTATCAGTCAGAAAGGACTGGACTGCAATGGGTTTGGGTTGTTTTGGTTTAGACTGGTAAGGAAGAGTATAAGTATCTCTGTTCACAGATGATATGATCTTAAAGAAAGCCCTAAAGAATCCACAAAAAAATCTACTGGAACTAATAGAAGAGTTCAGCAAAGGACCAAGATACAAGGTAAACATATATGAATTAGTTGGATTCCTTTACACCAACTAAGACAACATCAAAGAGGAAATCACCAAGTCAATACTATTTACAACAGCCTCCAAGAATATAAAATACTTAGGAATAAATGTAACCTGAGACATAAAAGACATATACACAGAAAATTAAGAGTATACTGCAAGAATCCACAAGAGATCTACAAAGGTGGAGAAACCTACCTTGTTCATGAATAGGAAGACACAACATTGTGAAAATGTCTATTCCACCCAGAGTGATCTGTACATACAACGAAATCCCAATACAAATTCCAGTGGCATTTTTAATGAGATGAAGAAACAAATCACCAACTTCATATGGAAAAGCAAAAACCCTTGGATAATAAAACATTACCAAAGAAGAACGAAGGTTAAGGCCTTACACTGCCTGACTTTAGAACCTATTACACTGCCACAGTAGTCAAAATAGCCTCGTATTGGTATGAAAAGAGATACATAGACTAATAGAATTGACAATCCAAATACAATACCATCTACCTATGAGCAGCTGATACTTGACAAAGGTGCAGAGTCTGTAAAATGGGGAAGAAATAGTCTCTTTAACAAACGGTGTTGGCATAACTGTGTATTTGTCTGCAAAACAGATGAAATAAGACCTATATCTCACACCATGCACAAAAACTAACTGAAAGTGGATCTAAAACATAAATATAAAACAGAAATAATGAAGATCATGGAAGAAAATGTAGTGACAACACCAAAAGCTTGATACATTCCATAAACAAACAGTTTGTGTATTACTAACAATACACAAATACTGAAAGAGAAAATAGATAGCTGGGATTTCCTAAAAATCAAACACTTACACTTATTCAAATACCTTACCAAAAGAGTAAAAAGACTACCTACAGACTGGAAAAGAAAATTTTGGCTACCACAAATCTGATCAGCATCTAATCTCCATAATCTAAAAGGTACTGCAAAGCCTCAACAACAAAAAGACAAGTTACCAAATTAAACAATGGACAAAATATATGAACTGAAACTTCACCAAAAAAAGACTCCCACACAGTTAACATAATTATTAACTGTTAGAGAAATCCAAATCTAAACTACTATGAGGTATCATCTTACACCAACAAGGATGGCATTAATACAAAGAAACACAAAGTAATAAATGTTAGCCTATGGAGAACTGAAACACTTCTACACTACTGGTGGGAATGTAAAATTATACAACCACTCTGGAAGGTGCTTCCTTAAAAAACTGGAAATACAAATATACCATAGTATTCAGAAATCTTACTTCTTGGAACATATCCTAGAGAAATTAAGGGCTGTCACACAAATAGATATATGCACCCTGATACTTACTACAGCACTGTCCACAACAGCAAAATTTGGAGTCAACTCAGGTGCCCATTAGCAAATGAACGGATAAACAAACTACAATATATTCTCACAATGGAAAACCATGCAATGATAAAGAATGATGATCTTAGGAAACATAACATGAAGTCATCTGGAAATGTATTCAGTGAAATCAGTCAGTTGCAAAGGACAAATATTGTATGAAACTACTACTATAATGACTACAGAAAAGGAGCACAGAAGAAAACAGGGTGGTGAGGGAGGGAAAGGGGTGTTCATTGATTAGACAGCAGATAAGAACCGTGTTACGTGAAGGGAGTGACAGCACACAGTAGGAGGAAGGGCAGCATAGCTGGACTGTACCAAAAGCTGAGCTTTCCTAAATATAACCCAATATTTCAAAGGACAGAGTAGTAGGGGCCAGGGTCTGGGAACCATAGTTTCATGGGACCTCTAGGTCAACTGGCATAACAAGTTTTTTTTTTTTTTTTTTTAAGAAAATTTTCTACATCTCACTTTAGTGAGTGGCACCTGAGGTCTTAGAAGTTAGCAAGAGGCCATTTTTGTAGCATCAATTGGTCCAACCTGCCTGGAGCAGGGAGAATGAAGGGCAACACACAAGTGAAATATGAGCTCAGGAAACAGAAGAGGCCATAGGATAAGAAGACTACACCAGTCTGAGACCAGAAGAATTAAATGGTGCTCGGCCACCACCAATGATCCCCCTGACAAGGATTACAGCATAGAGTCTGCTACACAGTGGGAGGAAAAGACTTTGCAGAACTAGAACTCTATTAAAAGTTCAGACATGTTGGTTTCAAAGACTGAAGGGTTCCCCTGAAGACATGGCCTCCAGACTCCCTGATAGCGCAGAACTGAGCACAGTCCCGAAGTCAACCCTTGAAATACTGTATTAGACTCCGACTTAAAATGATACTGGCAAAGAGTGTGTTTTGGGGTTTAAGTATATACATGACGTTAACTGAGCAGCTCCTGTCAGAAAAACAGGACCAAATTTTATGATCTTTCATAAGCAATGCACTGTTAAAAATAAAGTCACAGGTTACAATTAAAAGACTGGAAATGGATACACAATGCAAATGAGGATCATATGAAATTCATTTGTCTGTAGAAGTACGAGACAGAATAGACTTAATGACAGGAAGAGTTAACAAGGACAAAACTATACCATAGAACTGTCAAATCATCAAGAATGTTTAACAAGTCTAAACATATAATATGCCTAACAAAACAACAAGTTGGGTATATTCCAGGAGTCCATGGTTGTTTTAACATAAGAAAATCACAATAATCCATTTCATTATGAGAAAATGAGAGAATTCATATTATTGTCTTAAAGCACTTGTTGTGATTCAACATACATAATTCACCAAAAATAAAAATAACCAAACTCTTAGCCACTAAGAATAGAGGGGAAAATTTTGATGTTGTACAGTAATATCTTAAAAAAAGCAGTCAAAAGCAATGAAATATTTTCCCCTGAAATTGAAAATGAGACGAGGAAGCCAGATGTCTTCATTTCTATACAATGGTGTGCTGTAGAATGGAGCAAGAAAATCTTAAAGATACAGGCTTGACAAGAAAGCAATAAAAACAAAAACTATTTTGCATAAAATTAATTCAAAGAGCACAAAGAACTTTCTAGAGTAATCTAGAATATTCTAAATTATTTAGATTACCTAAATTATTCTAAAACTGATTTTTAGTTTTGGATAGTTTTAGCATAATCTAGATAAAACTAAGAATTGGATTTGGTAAGCTCACTCTCAGTTATTACATAAATTTCAGTCATCTTTCTGTGAACCAAGAAATAAATAGAAATGAAGTTTTTCAAATACCATCATTTACAAAGCTAAAGTATATTAGACTATTCTGACAACAAAAGCATCTCTTTAATAAAAGGAACAAATCACAGACTGAGGAAATAAATGAGGACTGCCAACCAAGTTTGTGAACTCACCATTGAAAGTTTTCCATACTGCTCTGCTGAATATGATTACAATCACCTTCAAAGTATTTCCCTTGGGAAGCTGTGCACTAACGCCGGCACCTAGTTCACCCTTCAAAGCAATTTTGGAACTGTTTTTTTGGAATGGCCATCACAGCTGTTGTCATATTACCCCTATGTCCTGGATGTCATCAAAATATCTTCCTTTCAGTATTTCCTTTATCTTCAGGTAAAGCAAAATGTCACTGGGGGCCAGATCAGGTGAGTACGGAGGGTATTTCAATACAGTTGCTTGCTGACTAAAAACTCCCTCATGGACAACTATACAATTAAGTTTGTGAATTTGCCTGCTTGACACTGTGTACAATGACCATTCCAGAAAGAGTTCCAAAATTGCTGTGAAGGGTGGACTAGGCACTGGGATCAGTGCATAGCTTCCCTAGGGGAGTATTTCAAAGGTGACTGTAGTGATATTCAGCAATGACGTATGTAGCACTTAGAACAATTAGGTTCACAGACTTAATTACCAGACTTTGTACACATAATGCCTGTTTTCAGTGAGGTACTCCAGAAGATATGAAGACTTTCTACACATCATTAAGACACCAACACTCAACATAGTTTTGGATAGTTTTAGCATAATCTAGACAAAACTAAGAATTGGATTTGGTAAGCTCACTCTCAGTTATTACATAAATCTCGGTAATCTTTCTGTGAACCAAGAAATAAATAGAAATGAAGTTCACAATAGAATTTGTTCACAAAAGAACAAATCTGAACTGCCCAATAGAAGGACAAGAAGGTCATCAATTTCATTAACCATCAGATAAATACAAACTACCTAGCCCTGGTGGTATAGTGGTTAAGTGCTACAGCTGCTAACCAAAAAGTCTCAGTTCAAATCCATCAGGAGCTCCTTATAAACTCTACGGTGCAGTTCTACTCTGTCCGATAGGGTCATTATGAGTTGCAATTGATCCACAGCAGTGGATTTGATTGTGGGAAATCCTGGTGGTGTAGTGGTTTAAGAGCTATGGTTGCTAACCAAGAGGTGAGCCACTCAAAACTACCAGGAGCTCCTTGGAAACTCTTTGGAGTATTTCCACTCTGTCTTATAGGGTTGCTATGAGTCAGAATCAACTCAATGATTGTGAGTTTTTTTTGTTTGGTTGGTTTGTAAATATAACTTAAAACTACAGTTACATGCCACTATGCATGTCAAAGGAGCCCTGGTGATACAGTGGTTAAGCACTCAGCTGCTAAACAAAAGTTTGTTGGAGAAAGACATGAGCTGGAGAAAGACATAGTAGTCTGCTTCTGTAAAGATTTCAGCCTTGGAAACACATGGGGCAGTTCTACTCTGTCCTACTATTGCTATGAGTCAGAATGGTCTTGACAGGATCAGGTCTGTTTGCTTGTTTGTTTTTTGCTTAATGCACAAATCATTATAGCTACTAATTTAAAAATCTTAATGTATGCTGAGTGATATAGAAAATATGAAGCAGTTGAAGGTCTCAGTGAATGCTGAATGAAACATTAAAATTTATACCACTTTAGGATATGTTTTAATAGTGTTTACTAAAAGCTTATTGTAAATTTTCCTTATGACACAGTGATTTTATTCTTGAGTACATAGTTAGCCAAAATGTGTACATTTGGACATTAAAAAACATGTTCCAGGATATAGAAAGACAACTTCTAATGGTTAAACACCTAAAACAACTCACATTTTCATCAACAGCCTATAAATCATAAAAAGGTCCACTCTTCGGACACAAATGGATTGGACTTGGCAATGCAGAGTGACCATATATTGGATGCACTTTATGATTCTATGCGTCTATAGGATATCATCCTGCTGACCTCTGGTTGGAGGAAGGAGACTGGGTGGAGAGGAAGGGAAAGGAGACTGCTGGAAGGATGAGACATGTATGGAACAGAGAGGAATAGTGTGCTGTCATTGGGCAGGGAGAGCAGTGGAAACTGAATATAGGTGAGCATATATATATGTATTACATATATACAATGTATATATACATTTTCTCTCAGTCATAATAAAAAAATAATTAAAAAACATAGAATGGATATATAAATTGTAACAAATTAATAAAAATGAAAAGCATGCACCAATGAGAATAAACTGCTATATGTAACAACATAGATGAATTTCAAAAACAGAATGTTGAGAGCAAGAAGACAGTTACCTAAGAACATATATCCTATTCCTCCATTTTTGTCAGTCTCAGAAACAGCCAGAACTAGTTGATTATGATACCTCAAGACAGCGCTTGACTTAGGAGAGGTTACTGACTAAAGTAGAAGGCCTCTGAGTTACTGGCACTGTGTTCTTGATCTGTGTGGAGACTGCACAAGTACACTGTTCGAGCTGTACACTAAAGATTGGTGCTCTGTTTTGCAAGTACATTATCTTAGCTAAAACGTTCATGCATATATGTATATTTTCAGATAAGTAGGTAGACGGATAGAAGATAGATAGTAGATAGCTATCTAGCTAGACAGAGAGATAGACAAGTACACAGAGACAGGCAGCAGTCAGGCAGGTAGTTATATAGACAGACAGGTATACAGAAACAGGCAGGCAGAAAGACAGTCAGATAGAGACAGACAGAAAGATAGGTGATAGGTGGAAGGAGATAGATAATTACATAGACACAGAGACACACAGATAGACAGATACACAGATACGTAGATTAATAGATTAGATACATAGTTAGGTACATAAAGAAAGACATAGATATGCACATATTAACTGTATTGATACAGTGAGTATGAGAAAGTGGGATAATTTAACAATACTATATGCTTTTCCTCTAGGATATGCAATCCATCATGTTTGGAAGAGCTCATAATTAAAATAATCCGAAAATTACATATTGTGGAGACGTCTAGATTCACAGTCAGTACAATAAGACCTTTTTTATTAAACAGCTACGGAAATATTGTGGGATCAGCTGTTAAATAACTTCATAGATATAAACATGCTAAATGGAAGTGTACTGAAAAAGAAAAAGATAGTTTTAATATTAAGAACTTCAACTATATTGAAAAAGTTTGCCAACTTCTCACCCAAAGGTTGAACTGGCATATAAGACATAAAATGATACAGATGAAGAGTGTGCTTCTTGGCTTACATAGACAAAGGAGAGGAACCGGGTAGCTCCTGTCCAGAGGCAAGATGGGAAGACAGAGGTGGACAGGTGCTGGTTGAATGAACACAGAAAATACAGAGTCGATAGGAGATGTGTGCCGCCACAGTGTAGGGAGAGCAAAGTGTGTAAATTTTTGTATGAGAAACTGAATTGAATAGAACTTTCATTTAAAATACAATATAAACTTTTAAAAATACATTTAAAAGTTTAGTTTGAAGGTAATGTCTTTTTTTTTCTCTCTAACAAAAAAATATATCTTCTTTTCCTGTATAACTCGTGAAAGTAGGAATGATAGGGAAATATGCTGGAGGGGGCAGAGCCCAGATGGCAGAATAACAACACGTCCCTGCTAAATCCTTGAACAACTAAGAACCTCGAAATTAATGAAATCCACCAAATACAGCAATCTAGAAGGACTAAACTGTGCTTAGAGAACCTTAAGTACAAAGGGAGTGAAAGGAAGATCTTAGGAGTCCTGAAACACCTCAGACAAAACAAAGCAGCCTGGGGTGAGATTCTTGGGGAACAGAAGGTAACCTGGGCAGGGAGAAAATCCATCTCCCACAAATGTTAGCAACCAAGTGGAGCCTAGAAACAAGAGCTAGAGCAATCTCAAATTTGACTAGAGACCTGTCCCAGCCTTAGCATCATAGCCACAGCCCACAGCCCAGATCTGAAGACCCCACACAGGTTTGAACACTCTGGGGCAAGGCCGGCCATTGGTCAGTACCCTGCCAGACCCACTGGCCAGGCAGCCGGGCACTGACTCAGAGTGGCAAGGGGCTGAGAGGCCTCTGCTGGAGGAACAGGAAGATGGGGTGGGAGTTCAAGGAGAGGAGGCCAGGGGTCCCAGCATCCCAGGGCACTAGGTCAGGAGAGGGCAGAGCTGGGGGGAGCATGCAAGTGCACTCCGCACAGTAGGCCTTTGTCCTGCATGGGACTGGGAGGCCCAGGTTCAAGTGCCCAATGACTATGGGCCCCACTGTAGGACCTGGGGGACTGGAGTGAATGACCTTGTTGCTGGGAGACCTGGGACTGGCCTTAGAGACAGTGAGCTAGCAAGCTCTGGGCTCCCACAGCCTGGGGCTGGGGGCTGAGAGAGTGCACCAATGGCTGGGAGAGGACTGGAGCTATGTGGGCCAGTGAGGCTTGGACTCAGGCAATTGGGCAGGTCTGAAGTGATCCCCACAGCAGGTGAGCAGCCACTGGAGCCAGGCATCAGGCACATCTTGGCTCAGGTGACTGTGGGCTCACCTAGTGCCAGCAACTAGGCAGCCAGTAGTCCTACATATACTGAAGGCTTTGGCACAGATGAACCAGGAGGAAGCAAGTGATTACGACAGCACCTAGGTAGCCACTGGAGCCAAATGTACCAGTGTAGTCTGGGCTCAGGTGACTCTGGAGGAGTGCAGTGATCACCCCAGTGGCTAGCCAGCCGCTAGAGCCAAGGGCACCAGGAAAGTTTGAGTTCAAGTGACCTGAGGGGAGATAAGCTATCACTCTAGCAGCTGGGCAGCCATTGGAGCCATGCACTCTGGGGAAATCTGGGCTCCGGTGATGGTGGGTGATGGGCAGTGAGTGCCAGCAGCTAGACAGCCATAAGTGCTATGTGCATGGAGAAGGCTTGGGCTCATGCAAACTGGGAGGAGGGGAGAGATTTACCCTGCGGCTAGATAGCCACTGGTGCCATGTGTGCCAAGTAGAATGGGACTCAGGTGACCCATGGGAGCAAGAGTGATTTTCCCGGCAGCTAGGCAGCCATTGGAACCCAGTGAGCCCAGGAGGCTTGAGCTCAGGGGACCCTAGAGGAGTTAGGTGATCACTCCAGTGACTGGCAGACACTGGAGCCTAGTGTGCCTGGGAGGCTTGGGTTCAAGTGACACGAGGGGAAGGGAATGATTGCCCCAATATCTAGGTAGCCACTGGACCTGCAACTTGGGAAACAGAACAGAAGCCAGTGCCCACTCCCTCTTCCTACATCGAAGTCTAAGGCTGAGGCTCCAAGGGGGATCTGCCCAAACCAGAGGCAGCTGCAGCAGCAGCAACAGTAGAACTTGAGTCTTGTCCTCCCTTGGAGCAGCTACAAAAAATGCAGCACCTGCACAAGTGATGCCCCCATCATGGATTCAATTGTGCCCCCCCAAAAAAATGTGTAGTAATTTGCCAGGGCCAGGATTCTCTGTATTCTATAGTCATCCTCCATTTTGTGATCTTTCTACACCACATGTTAAAGGATTAGGGTGGGACTATAAATCCCTTCACAAGATCACCTCCCTGTTCCACTGTAAAAGGACTTTCCCTATAGTATGGTCTGCACCACCCTTAATTCCTTTCATCTTACGAGAGATAAGAAGAAAGGGAACCAAGTAGAGAACTGGGAACCTTACACATCAGGAAAGCAGTACCAGAAGAAGAACGCATCTGTCAGACCTGAGGTCCTATGCCAAGATGCTCCTTGAACAAAGACTGATGCAACACAAGGATTTTCCTCTAGAGCTGACAAGGGGGAAAGCCTTCCCCTGGAGCAGACATCCTGAATTTGGACTTGTAGCCTACTGGACTGTGTTAGAACAAACTTTCCTTTTTAAAGCCATTCACTCTGTGGTGTTTCTGCTGGAGCAGAATTAGCTGATTAAAACAGCTGCATCCCTGCCCAGAGACAGAAGTGGTGGTGATGCTGCTCAAAGAAGGCATGAATTCCTCACCCAGGAGCTGTGCCAGCAGCAGCAGCAGCATACCAGTGAAGGACAGTAAGAGCAAGTAACAGAAAATAATCAGACTGTGTGGAGTGTTTATAGCCCAACTCCAACAGAGAGACGCCAGTCAGGCCAACTGAACTATTAAGTTGCTTTCACACAATAACTTCTGGATGACTCAGAGACAGCAATCAGTCTCCAAACACCTGAAAAAGCAGACTACCATGGCTTCTGAAAACCCCCAAAATAAAGCATGAACAAATTTCTCACATGAAAATATTTCTACAACTATTAGAGACAGAATATAAAAGATTGATGTACAGAGCTGTGTAAGATATGAGAAGAGAGATCAGGCAAAAGGTAGCAGAGCACACTGAAAATTTAAATAAGCCACAAGAAATGTTTGAGCAACAACAGTCTGAAATTTGACAGATTAATAGTAAAATCTCTGAGCATGATAACTCAATAGAAACTCAAAGGAGCAGGACTGAGGACACGGAAGGCAGAATTAGTGACCTTGAAGACAAAGTAAACAACACCAGAATACACAATGAAAAATCAGATAAGACTCAATAAGAGTGAAGAATCCCTAAGGGTGATGTGGGATTCTATTATAAGAAATAATATCCATATGATCAGAGTACCAGAACAAGGTAGAATAGCTGAAAATACAGAGTGAATAGTTGAAGACCAGCTGACAGAAAACTACCCCGATATCATGAAAGATGAGAAGATCTCCATTCAGGATTCTCATCAAGATAGATCCCCACTAAAGACAGATTCCAAAAGAAATACACCAAGTCATATCATAATCAAGCTAAATAAAATTAAAGACAAGGAGAGACTGCTGAGGGCATCTAAATAACACATAAAGGAAAATTATTAAGATTAGCTTCATACTACTCAGCTGAAACTATGCTGGAGGGAAGGCAATGGGGTAACATACACAAGCCCTGAAGGAAGGAAAAAAAAAAAAAAACTGTCAACGGAGAATAATATATCCCGCAAAATTGTCTCTCAGATACGAAGGTGAAGTTAAGACTTTCACAGATAAACAGAAATTTAGAAAATTTTAAGAACCAAACCAAAAACAAGAAATAGTAAAGGAAGTTCCTAGATTAGAAAATCAATAGCAGTGGATATACACTTAAACATCCAGCACTCAACAGAGCATCTACATAACATCAGGAAAGGAAATCCAAAAATGATAACCAAACTCAAATCACAAAAAATAGAAATTCAAAGATCTCAGAATATAATTGACAGCTATATTATATGAAAAAGAGGGTCAAGGAAAGTTACACATAGGCCTTCCAGAAGTGGAAGAAGATAAGGAGACATGCAGACACTGAAGTTTGGGCCACTTTTAGATTAATAAAAGGGGCTAAGGTAGCAATTGCAAAAGAAACCTGTAATTCTACACATCAAAAACCAACATACAAAATCACAATGTCAAGAGAAGAAACACTGAAAGCCGCTACAAGAAAATACATAAGGAAAAAAGACTCAGCATAGAAAATGGAATGCAACAGAGGAAATGTCCACAATACCCAAAAAAGGACATCAAACTGACAATAACATCATGTTTATCAATAGTCACACTGAAGGTAAATGGACTAAATGCACAAATTAAAAGAAGGAGAGTTACAGACTGGATTAAAAAAATGACTCATCTATATATTGCTTACAGGAAACACATCTTAGACTCAAAGACACAAACAAACTACAACTTAAAGGTTGGAAAAAGATGTATGAGGCCAATAACATTCTAAAAAGAGCAGGAGTGGTAATACTAATCTCTGACAAAATAGACTATAAAGTTAAATCTACCATACAAGATAAAGAGAGTCACTATCTAGCGATCAAAGGCTCAATTCTACAGGACATAACCATACTAAATTTCTACACACCCAATGACAAGACCCCAAAATATATAAAACAAACACTACCTGCTCTGAAAACAGAAATAGACTTCAATACACCACTCTCAGTAAATGAAAGAACATGGCAAAAAAAGCTTAGTAAATATATGGAGGATCTAAATGCCACAATCAACCAACTTGATCTTACTGACATATTCAGTACACTTCATCCAACTGAAGCCAAGTATACTTTCTTTTCCAATACTCATGAAATGTTCTCCAGAATTGACCACATATTAAGTGAGAGTGACACTCAATAAAATTCAAAATATGGAGATAATACAAAGCTTCTTCTCAGACCACAAAGCCATAAAACTTGAAATTGATAACAGAAAGAAATGCAAATTAAATAAAAAAACATGGAGACTAAATAACATTTAGCTCAAGAACTATTGGATAATAGAAATCAAGGATTCAATACAGAATTTTATTGAATCAAATGAAAATGAAGACACATATTACCCAAATCTTTGTAACACAGTAAAAGAAGTGTTCAGAGGTCAATTCATCTCAATAAATGCACACATCCAAAAGGAAGAAAGGGTACAAATCAAAGAATTTACTCATCAACTTGAACAACCAGAAAGATCTCAGCAAAAGAACCCATCAGGCTCCAGAAGAAAACAAAATATTAAAATTAGAGCAGAAAATTAGAGCAGAAATAACTTAAATAGAAAATAGAAAAATGATCGAAAGAATAGACAAATCTAAAACCTTATTTTTTGAAAAGATCAGCAAAATTGATAAGCCACTGGCCAAGCCAACAAAAGAAAAACAGGAGAAGAAACAAATAATTCAACTTAGAAAAGAGATGGGTAATATCACAATGGGCCCTGATGAAATTAAGAGAACCATACAAGAACACTACAAAAAATTACACTTTAATAAATTTGAAAACCTAGAGGAAATGGATAATTTTCTGGAAAAATATCACCAACCTAAACTAGTAATCAGAGTTAGAAGAACTAAACAAACCCATTACAAAAGAATAAATTGAAAAGGCAATTTAAAAACTTCCATCCAAAAAAAGCCCTGGCCTGGCTGGCTTCACTGCAGAGTTCTATCAGACATTCAGAGCCAATACTACTACTTCTAAAGGTATTCCAGTGTATAGAAAACGATGGAAAACTTCCACATTCGTTCCATGAATTTAGTATAACCCTGGCACCAAAACCAGGTAAAGACAGCACAGAAGAGAAAATTTATAGACCAATATCTCTCGTGAACTTACACCCAAAAATCCGTAACAAAATCCTAGCTATCAGAATTCAACAACACTTCAAAAAAATAGTACATCACGACCAAATCGGATTCATACCAGGGATGCAGGGATGGTTTAATGTAAGGAAAACAATTAATGTAATCAGCCACACAAACAAAATAATAGACAAGAACCTGTGAGTCTATCAATAGATGCAGAAAAGGCATTTGATAAAGTTAAAAATTCTCAGAAAAATAGAAGTAGAAGAGAAATTCTTCAACATAATGGCCAGCTGCACTGAACCAACAGCAAACATCATACTTAATGGAGAGAAGCTGAAAACATTCCCTTAAGAACAGGTGCTAGACAAGAATGCCCATTGTTACCATTTCTATTCAATGCTGTTCTGGAGGTCCTAGGCAGAGCTATTAGACATGATAGATAAATAAACAAGGGGCCTCTAAATGGGCAAAGAAGAAGTCAAAGTATCACTATTTGCAAATAATAAGATCTTATGCACAGAAAACCCTAAAGAATCCACCAAAAAAAAACCCAGAAAAACAAAAAAACAACTAGTGGATCCAATAGAAGACTTCAGTAAAGTATGAAGATACAAGATGCCAGCACAAGATACAGGATAAACATATATAAATCAGTGACATTCCTTTATACCAATCAAGAGACAACCAATGAGGAAGTCACCAGATCATTACCATTTACTGTAGCCTCCAAGATGATAAAATACCTGGGAACAAATCTACTCAGAGATGTAAAAGACCTATGCAAAGAAAACTACAAGTCCCTACTGCAAGAAATGAAAAATGACTTACACAAGTGTTGAAATCTACCTTGCTCCTGGATAGGAAGATTTATCATTGTGTAAATGTCTATACTACCCAAAGCAATCTATACATACAATGCAATCCAGTTCAAGTTTCAATGACATTTTCTTTAACGAGATGGAGAAATAAATCACCAACTTCATATGGAAAGGAAAGAAGCCACAGATGAGTAAATTATTGCTAAAGAAGAGGCACAAAGTGGGAGGCCTCACCTTTTCTGACCTTAAAACCTACTACACTGCCACAGTAGTCAAGACAGCCTGATACTGGCACAAGAATAGACACATAAACCAACGGAACAGAATGAAAAATCCAAATATAACTTCATCTACTTATAAACAGCTGAAAGGCTCCAAAACACTGAATTGGGGTAAAGACAGTTTCTTCAGCAAATGGTTGGATATCCACCTGCAAAAAAATGAAACAAGACTCTTATCTCACACCATGTACAAAAACTAATTCAAAACAAATCGAAGACCTAAATATAAAGCTAAAACAATAAAGTTCTTGGAAGGAAAAATTGGGAAAATGATGGAAGCACTAATCCATGGCATCAGCAGTCTACCAACAACCTTCAATCATCAGAAACAAAAATAGATAATTGGGAACTCTTAAAAATTAAACACTTATGCTCATTTAAAGCCTTCATCAAAAGAGTAAAATGACTACCTACAGAGTAGGAACAAATATTTGCCCACCATGCTTCTGATCATTGTCTAATCTCTCTAATCTACAAGATACTGCAAAATCTCAACAAGGTTATACAATACCATATACAATATGCAATACAAGGTTATACAAATAACCAATTAAAAAAATGGGCAAATGACACGAACAGGCACTTCATCAAAGAAGACATACAGGTAGCCAACACATACATGTGGAAATGTTCATGATTGCTATCCATCAGAGAAATACAAATCAAAACCACAATGAGATACCATCTCACCCCAACGAAGAAGGCTATAATCCAAAAACCACAGAATAATAAATCCTGGAGAGGATGTAGAGGGATTGGAACTCTTCTATACTGTTGGTGGGACTGTGAAATGGTTCAACCACTGTGAAATGGTTCAACCACTGTGAAATGGTTCAACCACTGTGAAATCAATTTGGCTCTTTCTTAAAAACCTCAACATAGAAATACCATATGATCTAGCAATCCCACCCACTCCTTGAAATATATCCCAAAGAAATCATGAATATCACTCAAACAGATACTTGCACGCCAATGTTTATTGCAGCTCTCACAACAATAGCAAAAAGTTGGAAACAACCTAGATGCCCATCAACAAATCAGTGGTTAAACAAACTGGTATATTCATACAACAGAATACTTCACAATCATAAGAAATGATAGCTTAGAGAAGTACCTGTCAACATGGGAACATCTAGACAAAATTATGCTGAGTGAAATTAGCCAGACAAAGAAGGACAAATTTTGTATGAGACTGTTATTATAGACCAGTAGAAATCAGTATCTAACAGTTATGGGGAGAGGAGGACTTTTACAAATTAGATGGTGGTTAGGATTAGGGTTGGGTATAGGTTGTGACAACATGCCCTAGAAGTAGGGTACCCACAACTATTCAAATTCAAAACCTAATTGTTCCCTTAATGTGGACCACCTGTTTGGAAGAACAGAAAAAATTGGGTATGGGATCAGGGTGTCCTATTCTCAGGGGACATCCAGACTAATTGGCATATCAAAGGTTTCTCTCTCTCTCTCTCTCTCTCGCTCAAGGTATGGCTCCATGTACCACCTGGGTGAGTGACAACTGAGATTTTAAAAGCTAGCAAGCTTCCATCTAAATAGCACCAAATGGTCCCAACCCACCTAGACCTGAGGCAAATGGAGGACACTAAAGACAGCCATAGCCTGCTTCAGCATGGGACCAGAAGAACTACATGGTGTCTGCCCACCACAAATGACAGTCTGGATGGGTGCATGGGACAGAGCTCTGGACACAGCAGGTGACACAGTAGAGAGCAGAGCTAGAACTCTATCAAAAGACTGCACTTGAAGGTCCTTCTGAACAGAGGGCCCCTTGGGACCGTGGCCCCAGACTCTCTAACCCCAAACTGCATCCAGCACCACGGCCAGCTCCCCAGACAAAGACTGATGTGGACAACACAAAGCACAGAGTGATACCGGAGGTGACCAGACCTTTAAAAATGTACATGAGACTGTCTGAGGGACACTTTGCTGGAGACGAGTTGACTGGTTGAGGAGGGCCAGGCCTTTATCAAAAGGTCACAGGAAGTGCCAAACAAACCGGGAGGCACGCGGTCACATGGTGGGGGTGGGGTGAGCAGCTAGAATAGAATAGAGGTGAAAGTTTTGCGTGTCATATGGCAACATACTATAGACTGTAAAATTGTTCATAATTGACAGTAGAGAAAAAAAAAGGAATGATAGGGCAGGCTGAAACCACACAGAGAGATCTGTGAATATACAGGAAGGACACCTGAGAGAAGGGTGGTCATGTCAGTATTATATTGTCAAGCACCTCAACCAAGTGTCTAATCTCCCATCTGTCCTTGCAAACAATATAATCTAAGGAATTCAGGGATGGAAAAATGGAAGGATATGATTCAATTAACTAAATTTACATCAATGTATAGCACTTACATTGTGTTATTAAGTAAGAATAATACCAAGTCAATAATGTCCTCATTGTCCTGTCAGTATCTAGATAGGAACATGAGAAGTCAGACTTTGGTTTAATGCTAGTGACAATGGCTTTGACTTATGAGCGGCTGATGTCTCCTCTGTCTTACCAGTGCGGCTCTATATAGCTGGCCCTTACCAGACACTTATACAGTTGCTTTCCCCTTAGAATTTTAAGAGAGAAACACAGATAACCCTTGGCTGTCACATAAATTTCTAAATCTCAGTCTGTCCTTGTTGGTTTATCTTTCTGTATAAGCAGTAATGGAAACCCTGGTGATAGAGCAGTTAACAAAAATGCTGGTAGTTCAAATCCACCAGGTGCTCTTTGGAAATCCTATAAGTCAGTTCTACTGCGTCCCGTAGAGTCACCATGAGCTGCATTGTGTTCTTTTTTTTTTTTTTTGGTATAGAGTCAATAATACTGTTGACCCAGTCTGTTTGTGATGTGTGAATTTTACTAAGAGAATCCTCAAAAACATAACTTCAGGTACCAAAGATGTTTATATCTAATTCACTATAACTGAATCTTGAGAGTAGAAAGATAAATCAGAAGAAACTAATCTGTAACAATTAATAATTTCATTAATATAAAATTAATTAAATTTAATTAATGTAATTAAATTTTATAATAATTGAAGGCAGAAGTTTCCTAAGAATGATTACTGGATATCTGGTTTAGAAATACTGAAGTTGTCAGGATTTCATTTTACTTCGATCCACAGTCTAGGTCCACGGAAGTAGTCATCAAGAAACCAAACAATTAATTACACTGGGCAAATCTACGAAAGACCTCTTTAAAATGTTAAAAAACAAAGATGTCCCTGTGAGACTAAGGTGCACCTGACCCAAGTCATACTACTTTCAGTCCCCTCATATGCATGCAAAAGCAGGACAAGGAATAAACAAGACCAAATAATTAGTGTCTTTGAATTATACTGTTGGCAAAGAATATTGAATATACCAGAATATGCTAAAAGAATGAACAAATCTGTCCTGGATGAAGTACAGCCAAACTGTTTCTTAGAGTCAAGAATGGTTAGACTTCGTCTTACATACTTTGAATATCTTATTAGGGGAAACCAGTCCCCAGAGAATGACATCATGCTTAGTAATTTAGAGGGTTAGTGAAAAAGAGGAAGATTCTTAATGAGATGGATTGACACAGTGGCTGCAACGAGGGGCTCAAATATGGCAATAATTGTGAAGATAGCACAGGACCAGGCAGTGTTTTGTTCTATTGTACATAGGGCTCTGTTAGGGACTGAATTGTGCCCCCCCCCAAAATGTGTGTAGCCATGTGGCTGGGCCATGATTCCCAATATTTTATGATTGTCCTCCTTTTTGTGATTATCCTGTGCTGTATGTTAATAGTAAGGGTGGGACTGTAAATCCCTTCATAGGATTACTTCCCTGCTCCACTGTAAAGGGAGTTTTCCTGGAGTATGGCTTGCACCACCCTTAACCCTTTCATCCTACAAGAGATAAAAGGGAAGAGAATCAAGCAGAGAGTTGGAAACCTCACACCATCAAGAAAGCAGCACCAGAAGAACAACACGTCCTTCAGACCTGACTTTCCTATGCCAAGATGCTCCCTAGACAAAAACTGATGCATTACTGGGCTTTCCTCCAGAGCCCACCGGGGGAAAGCCTTCCCCTGGAGTGGACATCCTGATTTCGGACTTGTAGCCTACCAGACTGTGTAAGAACAAATCTTCATTGGTTAAAGCCATCTACTTTGTGGTATTTCTGTTAGAGCAGCACTAGCTGACTAAAACAGGATCCTATTAGTTGGAACCCACTTGATTACATCTAACAACAGTATTTTAGTCAGCTAGTACTGCTCTAACAGAAATACCACAGAGTGGCTAGCTTTCACAAGGGAAGTTTATTCTTATACAGTCTGGTAGTCTACAAGTCCAAATTCAGAATGTCCACTCCAGAGGAAGTCTTTCCCCCTTGTCAGCTCTGGAGGAAAGTCTTATATTGCATCAGTCTTTGTCCAGAGAGCGTCTTGGCATGGAAACATTGGATCTGAAGAACATGGTCTTCCCCTGGTGCTGCTTGCTTGATGGAATGAGGTTCCTAGTTTTCCGCTTGGTTCCCTTTCCTTTTATCTCTTGTAGGATGAAATGAGTAAGTGTGGGGCAAGCCATACTCCAGGGAAACTTCCTTTACAGTGGAGCAGGGAGGTGACCCTATAAAGGGATTTACGGTCCCACACTTATCCTTTAACATATAGCACAGGAAGATTACAAAATGGAGGACAATCATAGAATACAGAAAATCATGGCCTAGCCACACGACTACACATATTTTGGGGGAACACAATTCAATCTATGACATCTCACCCTTTGACACCACCAAAATCACATCATTGAAACAAGTAACACATTCATCCCATCATAGCAAAATCATGTCCATCCCATATGATAGAAATCTTCAATCAGTTCCAAGTCCAAAATACAAAAACTCCTCTACATCTGTGAAACCTAGTATGCAAGCTATCTGCTTCCAAAGGTTCAGTGGCAGAACAGGCAGAAGTTAGACATTCCATTACAAATGGAGAAATTGCAGAGAAAGAAGGAATTAACAGGCAACAAGGGAGCGAGCAGAACACATTACATTAGCCCTCAAAGCTTTGAAAACACTCTTCCATTTTCTGAGCCGTTTTACACAATGGCCCTGCCCTCCAGAATCAAGGTATTGGTCACACTCTCTAGATTCTGAGTGCAGACCCTCCAGCCCTGTACTACAACTCTGCCTTCAAGGCCCACTTACACAGAAACTCAGCCCCATCAGCTTTAGGTGCACCCTAAGCCCAAACGAGTGGCAATTTCACTCTGACAAAACACAGAAAGCCCTAGCTCCACCCTTTCAAACTCCTAAGGTCATGGCCATACCTTTTGAGACCAAGGCAGCTCAGCTTCTCATGCTGTTTGTCTCTACATCTTCTGCTCTCTATGGTCGCATGGCCTGAGCCTCAGGCCCACTTCTGCCCTGCAGGGGCAAGTGTTTCAAAGCTCTGGAGCTCCACTGATTCAAGTGCCCAGAAGCACTCCACTCTCGCTGGAAAGCCTCCTGCACCAAGGCCCTTAGCTCTCTTGCTCTAGTCCCACTGATTCAAGTACCCAGAGGCACCCCACTCTACGAGGAAAATTGTGCACAGGCACTCAGCTCTCTCTCTCTCTCGGATTAGCTCCAGCACTGCTCCTACTTCTGTTGTTGCCACTGCTGCTTCTACCAGTCCTCTCATCATCTGCACCTTCTTTGTTCCTTCTGAATCTTCTATCCATTCACAGTCTCAGAATCGCTCCCATACTTCAGGTGTTTGCTAGAACATCACACCACTCCTGTTACTAAATTCTGTTTTAGTCAGCTAGAGCTGCTGTAACAGAAATACCAGAGTGGATGGCTTTAACAAAGGAAAGTTTATTCTTACACAGTCCAGTAGGCTACAAGTCAAACACGGCTATACCTGTGAAGATAGCACAGGACCAGGCAGTGTTTTGTTCTGTTGTACTTAGGGTTCCTATTAGTTGGAGCCAACTTGATTACATCTAACAACAGTTTAACAACAATGCAAATATCTGCCAAAAAAAAAAAAAAAATGAAACAGGACCAATATCTCATACCATACACAAAACTATTTGAAAATGGATCAAAGACCTAAATATAAAACTGAATACTATACGGGCTTATAGAACAAAAAATAGGATAAACACCCGAGGCTCTAATACGTGGCATTAGTGGGATACAACCCCCAACTAACAACACATGAACTCCAGTAAGTAAGCTAGATATCACGGATCTGCTAAAAGGTAAACATTTATGTTCGTCAAGAAAGTAAAAGAAGGATCTAGAGACTGGGGAAAACAAAAAATTGACTGGTACTAATTCAGAAAACAAAGGTCTAATTGCCAAAATCTTCAGGAAAATCCAGCACTTCTACAACAAAAAGTAAGTAAGCCAGAGCCAAGGCCAAGTGCCAGTTTACAAAGTGGGCAAAGGAAATGAACAGACACTGCATCAAAGAAGATATTCAGGTGAGTAACAGATGCATGAGTAAGTACTCATCATCATCAGCAATTAAAGAAATGCACAGCAAAACCATAAAGAGGTAACAACCCATGCCAACTTTATGGGCACTAGTCAGAAAACCAGAAAATAACACGTACTGGAGAGGCTGTAGGGAGATAGAAACTCATACTTACTGCTGTTGGGAATGCAAAATGGTACAACCATTCTGGAAAATGATACATTGCTTCCTTTGAAAGCTAGAAATACCATATGATTTAACAATCCCATTCCTAGGAATATATCCTAGAGAAATAACAGTTGTCACATGACTAGACATATGCACAGCCACGTTCATTGCAGCATTATTCATGATAATGTAAAGGTGGAAAAAAGCAGGTGTCCGTCAACAGATAAATGGATTAAAAACCATGGTACATACACACAATGGAGTACTACACAAAAACAAAGAACAATGATGAATCTATGAAGCATCTCACAAGACCAATCAATCTGGAAGGCATTATACGGAGTGAAATAAGTTAATCACAAAGGGACAAATATTGACTGACCACTACTATAAAAACTCATGAAAAGGTTTGCATACAACAAGAAATGATCTTTGATGGTTAAGAAAGAGGGGAGGGGTAGGGATAGAAAAACAGTAAACAGACAATAGATAAATGGCAACCTTGATGAAGGGCAGGAGAGTACATAGTCCTGGAGAGGCCAGCATAGTTTTTCAAAAGGATAGAAATGGAAGATCCATGGATACATCTAAGCTCCCTGAGAGACTGAATTACTGGGCTGAGGGCTGTGGAGACAATTGTCTCAGGCAACATCTAGCTCAATTGACATAATTTATAAAGAAAATATTCTACATTCTACTTAGGTCAATAGCATCTTGGGTCTTAAAAGCTTGTAAAAGGCCAACTAAGATACTCTGCTGGTCTTACCCCCCAGGAGCAAGGGAGGATGAAGAAAACTAGACCCATGGGGAAGGGGTTGGTCTAGGGGACTGGTGGCTCATGTCCACCATGGCCTCCACTAGACTGAGTCCAGGGCAGCTGGATGATGCCTGATTCCCACCTGCTGACTGCTCTGATCATGAACACAGTAGAAATTTCCAGAAACAGGTGGAAAAATACATAGAACACAATTCTAACTCACAAATCAATAACAACAAACAAAAAATCAGACTTACTAGCTTGACAGGGACTGGAAAAACTCCCAAATATGGCCCCCACACATCCTTTTACCTTAGTAATGAAGTCACTCCTGAGGTTCACCCTTCAGCCAATGATTAGATAGGCTGGTAAGATAAGACTAAAGGGGTGCACAGTCTCAGGGGCGAGTACTAGAAGGCAGGAGGTAACAGGAAAGCTGGTGTTTAAGAACCCAAGGTTGAGAAGGGAGAATGTTGACATGTTGCGGTGTTGTTAACTAATTCATAAAACATGATGTATACTTACTGTTTAATGAGAAGCTCATTTGCTCTGTAAGGAAATAAAATGAAATAATAATAATGAAAGGGCATACATCTAATGGAGGAGTATACTCATAGAGGTAGATGAATATTTTACACCTACTTCTTTTTAAAACAAGGCTTTGCCAAAGCTTCAAACTTCAAAGCATCAGATGTGCAAGATGCTAAATGACACATCTGCAAAGATGCCTCCTTCTTTTAAAAATGGAATCAGTGGGTGCATTTTATCCCGTAAACTGATTAGAAGCCAAGGTCAATATGAAGCTGAATTAAAGGCATAGACATAAATCTCTTTTTAAATATCTGACAGCCAATAAAACCTGCTGAAACAGGATATATATCTACATTTTTCAATTTTTCCAGAAAAAGTCAGTAAAATCATTAAAATATTCAAATTATGGTCTGCTGAACAAATATCTGAATACTTACATCTTCCTAATAAGTAATTATTTGGTGTAAGTCAATAAGCTAAATGCCGTCGAGTCGGAGCCGACTCATAGCGAACTAGGGGCCAGGGTAGAACTGACGACACATTTTATGTTCTAGGTATTGTGGCATCCTGGAAGTTTCACAGGGCACTGAGGAACAGTATGGAATAAAAAGTGTACAGTTTCTTTAAAATAAAGTTGTGAACGATAAAATCCACATAAGGCCATGACTGCACACCTCCTAGGGACATGATTTTCAGATTCTCTGAAGGGATTGTGTAACCGCAGACCCTGGAGTTACGTAACGCGATGGTCTTAAAATATTCTTAATCCAACTAGAAAATTAAAATAAATTTATTTCATAAAGATTGGTAGATTGTTAGATTATTTTTAAAAATGGGGCAAATTAAGAGAAGTAAGATTTTGTTAACGGCCTGATGTCAGTGTTACTACTTCTGACGATCTACCTGGAATACCGGGTATCACTAGCCCAAATGAGACATCAGTCATAGGCTCCAAGAAAGGATCATGGGACCCAGACCCTAGATGAGGACGGCTTTGTTTTCAGTGGTGTAGTGGCTAAGTCCTTCATCTGCTAACCAAAAGGTCAGCAGTTCAAATCCACTGGTACTCCTTGGAAAGTCTGCGGAGCAGTTCTGCTTTGACTTACAGGGTCACTATGAGTGAGAATCAACTCAGAGGCAATAGGTTTGGTTTGGGGTTCTGTTTTCAATTACATTTTTATAGACACATTTTTTCATATATTTCTGAAATATCTTTGTTGCCTCCGCCATCCATATTTATAACTTCTGTATCTCTATTTGTATTATTTATGTCTTCCCAAATGTTTTTAACATCTTCCAATTTAACATCACTGAAATTTGGCATTAGTGTGCTTTCAGAACAGCTTCCTGATCATTAATAAAGATATTACAGAAAAATTCACCCTCATTAAACACATTCTTGCAACTTCAAATTATACAAAGCTTAGAATATGAATAATTTGAAGACGTTGCTTACCATCTTTTAAGCTCATTTTCAGTTCTTGAGGCTGAGTTTTTCCAGTTTGATTTGAATCAATTTTTTCTGGGAAAATTTCACTAATGTTTTATCAGTTACAGTAAGAGGATAATATAGGACAAACAGTATAGTTAATCCTTTCTATTCATCTCAGGATTTAGTAATTCTAATAATGCTACTTGGTGTTGTGTGTGCATGTGTATACATGCGTGTGTTGAAGAATAGTGGTGATGGGGTGAAGATTGCTTTAAAAAATACACAATTTGTAAAGTTACTATTCTGAGAGATATGCTGAATTAAGGTAAAAAATTAAACTCAAGCACTGACCACTATCAGAAATGACAGAAAATGTAAATGTCAATATCAAAACAATATTCCCCTTAAACTCGAGCTTTAGGAGTCCCACATCCCAAAACAAATCCTCTAAAATTACATAAGTTTTCTGGTGGGACTGTGAATCTGGCAGCAAACTCATAAATAGGGCATCTAGTCCAGAGGGGTTTATGTGGGTCCTCAACCCTGTTTCACTCTTTCAGAGTGTTCTAACACTCCTTTCCTACCCAGCTCTCTCTGTGTGGGGGTGACCAGATGGCACTATCTGCTCAGGGATTTCAGACTATGTGGTCTTTCTGGGCCCTATAGATGGATTCCTATTCCAGGAACATGACTTAATAGCAAATCATTCCCATTTTGCCTGTCAATACTTCCTTCATAGGTTGGTGAGAGACCAGGGCACCAGAATGTCACTGAAATGTTGATTTTGGATGACTCAGATTGTTGATATTAACTAGCAAAAACAAAAACAACAACAAAAAAAAAAAACCTTGCCAGAGGTATCATGCTCTAGGGAAGACTTGTATTAGGATGTCTAGATCTATAACAGAAGATAATTCCACCTAAGAGAGTTTCATTGGAGACCTCATCTAGAGAATTATTTTCAACACAAGATCCTGAAAGAATCTGGCTAGTAAGTGTCTGCACCAGATTGAAAAACACAAGAAGCCTGGACATGGAGTGTCCTGTCTTATGCAAATTATTCATATGTTCAGCTGCTAACTGAAAGTTTGGAGATTTGAATCCTCCAGTAGCAGCTTGGAAGAAAGGCCTGATTATCTACTTCTGAAAAATCAGCTCGTGAAAACCCATTGGAGCACAGTTCTGCTTGTGACACACACGGGTCACCATGAATCAGAATCAACTCTTTGGCAACTGCTTTTGGGGCGCTTTCTGGATATAAAGACGTTATATATGGAATTTCTTACCATGGAAGAAGTTTAAGAAATGCTTCCCAGGTGACACGTAATAAGCAAATACCTCCAAAACATTCAAATACATTCTTAACAAAGAGTCTCCTTAGGTCAATGTAGATACCTTACCTTTCTTTCAACTAATCACTGTGCCCAGAGGAGACAGAAGACAATGATTGACCAAGCTGGATCACATGCTCACTCCTTGATTCAACTTACCTCAGTAGCGTGAACACAGTATCAGGATAAACAGCTCGGCAAAGGCATTATAGATTCTTGTGTTGAGCTGGGGATGGAGCGTGGGAGAAGGCAGAGGCTGAACATACCTGCTGTCCAATAAAGGGGACTTACGCCATTGCCTAAGCAGATTCAAAATGAGGGGTTGGAGATGGAAAAAGAAAAACAAGAAAGAAAGTAAAAATCTGAGTGTTTTCGAATCTTATCAACCTAGTTTATTTTTTTGTTCTGGTAGGAGTCAAAAATTTTTCCTAGAATATAGTTTACTAATATACTGAATAACCTGAAGTACATATTCCAGAATCTGTAACTTTATGTCTTGAAACATTTTGTTGTTGTTGTTTTTTGAATAGGCCACTATAGGGTCATGCTGATCGCAGTTTTCCTGCAGTTCTGCTAACATTTTTTGTTCAGCATCTGTTGTTCAGTCATCACCACGTTAGCTCTACTGTCTCATATCTTTACTGTTTTCTCTTGCTCTTGAACCTGGTAAGACTAGCAGGTGGTAAATTTGCATTTTCCTGGAGAGCTTGATTCTGTTCAGAATGGAGTTACATCAGACAGGAAACAAAGAGGCCAGCTCAGAGTGAAGGACTAGGTCCCAGCATGGCCCAAGCACTGATCTGGACTTGACTTCGCCATTGACAACACTGCCCTGAAAACACTGTGGTCCCAGAAATCAAGGGGGTTCTCAGGCAGTGTGTTCTGATGGCCCAAGTTTGTCAGACAGAAAGTTCTCAAAGAGCTAGAGAAGTCCCAAGGCTACTGACTAGGAGCGTAGGCTTGAGTTGGAGCCTGTGCAGTGGGTCAAACTGGATACGGCAAGGATGAAAATAGGCACAATCAAAGAGACAATTAAGAAGAATTTCTTGTTGTATGGAGGTTGTGAATTGTTCAGTCTGGCTGAAAAGGGTTGATTCTGGAAACTGAGAGATACAAGGATGAAAAAAGATGCTATGGCCAAACCATGAAGAACTCTGGCTGCCACTTGTAAGAACATAGCTGGGAAAACCTTTTATCCAGGAAGTAACATTATTAAGTGAGTGTTTTAGGAAATACTGTTTGATGTTTCTGTTTATAGAGACTGCCTGGAACCAGGAAAAGCCATTGGACATGCTATCAAAGTTAGCTTGAAATAGAAACAAATGGTCTTTGCTACTCATTTGGGATCTGTGGCACATTGAAATGCTCAAAGACTCCTTTAAAATATGGGATAGTAATAGGAAAGTAATGGGAAAATGGAAATATATTAGGAAAGCATCAGAAACACATAGACATTCAGCACAGCAATATTACTACAGTTATAATGTACTGATTTCCTCATTCAAATACAATTAAGTTACAGAATCAACTGTGCATGAATTCAGAAAGTTGAAAATAATATATTTCTTGAGTACAGATATCAAAACTGTGTCTAGGAATGGTGGGAAAAATGGATGAACAAATTACAGGTAGCACCCTATGATAAGTCTGAGTTATGACAAACATACTTATAACCAGTTATTTTTGTTTTTATTTTGTACATCTTATTGTTAGCAGTGTGTATGTGTATAGGTATTACAAATTACCAATAAGTTTAAATGTAATGTTCCCAATTCCCAAAGACAAATAAAGATTGGATTTCTAAAGATATTGAAAATAAAAGATAATAATGAAAACTTAAAGAAAAAGATGTATCTGACTTACATCAGAATTGAATTATGATTCTATTTTCAGAACAGAAGCTTGTCAAGCTTGGGAGTACCGATATAAAATTTTTCCAGTTTTGACCATGTCTTTAATTTGTATCACACTTCATGCTTTTCAGAGCATTTTTACACTGTTAATCTCTTTGGATGTTCTTAACATTCCATTTTACAGATAAGAAAAATGAAGTCCAGAGAGGGCAAATTACTTATCACATTTATCAATTGCTATTTAACGGCATAGCCAGAGCTTGGAGCTTTAGCTGCTGTCAGCACAATTTGACTATGGGCCTAAAGTACAACTGTAAGTGTGGGCTCAGGGAGAGGCAAACCAAGACAAAGATAAAATCTTTAGGAGACATTGAAGATGAGTGCTTGAGCTACAGAAAGAATCAAGAGTTGATTGGAGTTTGACAATAAGCAGAAATGACTATACAGTCAACTCCTTTCTTTTTTTTTTCCCCCAAATTTAATGCATTTTCTATTCATTTAAGGATACACAGTTGAAAGTAGCCAAAGAGTAAGAGCAGCTCCCTTTTGCTATGTTTTTCTGGCAGTAAGACATATTCAAGTTTAATGAATCAATGCTATTCACTGGAGGGAGGAACTGTCTCTACCAGAGGAGCTGAGTGCTATGGACTCAGTAGTTCTCATCTTATTCAGCTAGAGGAGGGGGAACATCAACTTAAAACCAAGCCCATCACCATCTACTCTAAGAGACAGAGTATAACTGTCTCACTGGGTTTCCAGGGGGCACCTGGTGGATTCTAACTGCCAACCTTTTGTTAAGGGGCTGTAGCTGTTAACCACTGGGCCATCAAATCTCCAACATCAATTTATGTGGTAGCATATAACTTGAACTTGCACCACAGTTATGTGGTTTGGGCCTACACAGTATGTCCATCTGAGATATGGGTAGGCTAACATCCAGTCTTACTTCTTATCCCCAAGTCATACATGCTTTGGCCCACCTAGAGAAGGAGCCCCTTTCCTAACATGCACAAAGATGTCACATGGTGGCCCTAACATAAAAGGATTGTGTCAAAGACCTGGCCACAGTCTAACATGATATTAGATTTTGGAATATGCTGTTGTGTATATGTATATATATTCTGTGACCAAGAAAGAAAATTAATCTCACAAGTAGTGATTCAAATTCATTAAAAAATATTTTATCCTTAAAATATGTTTATTCACTTTACTGAAGACCCTAAAATTATTGTGATGAAGCAGTTTCTATCTACCAACTGGGGAAACCAAGAGAAGAAAATTAACTAGCTCAATATCCTTCCAATTTTCTTCCCAGCTAGGGTGAAGCTACCAAAACATTTACAGGTCCCAGAACATCAGGGAATGAGAGCTGATTATTTCTGCTGCCCTTTTGTTTCATACTTAATCTTCATCTCTCTTCCTCGTCCCTTGCTACTGCCTAATCCTCAACTTTGGCATCATTCCTGGATATTGCTTTATGAGTTGATCATGGCTACACAATAGCTCCACCCCTTTCTTACACCCAACCTTGCCCCGACCCGCGGGGCGAATCAACGGAGGAACGAGGGGGAGCCTGTGAAAATGAAGGTGGGGCAAGGGGACGTGAAGAAATGGAGGCAAGACAAAGTTCTGATCAAGCCTCAAGGTTTTATTGTTACAGTGCGGTATATATAGCAGCGGGAATGGAGGGAGGGATCAAGTGACGTAGGGATTGAGTGACATTTGGAGTGAGGTAGTTGTCGGCTGGGGATTGGGTATACATAAGACTAAGGCAGTGACATCAGGCAGGAAGTTTTCGCGCACGCGGGCCTTTTGAATTTCGCACGCGCGGGCTTTTTCAACCCTTCAAGCTTCCTGTATGTTGGGGCCTGGGGGCTCACCCATGGCTCCCGACATCTCCTCCCTTTTCGTTTTATTTGATGGGAGGTGGGCTTTAACTGGGTGAGGGGGTATTGACCAAGGCTCCTCCGTGTGGAATTTATGGCTCTTGGTATCTTTTGAAGAGGAGAGGCAGAGCCGTTTTGATGTTGAGATAGATACCAACCTCTATGCAAGCCAGGTGTGCCCCAGGGAAACGTAGAGGAGTTAATGTTAACTTTCCCTTGCAATGCTTTGCTTCGCACTCGCCCCAGTACCCATACCTCTCTTGCCGGGTTGGTAAGGAGGTAAGCATGCCTCTACTTTTCATGCTGTCCCCGTGGGGAAGAAGCTAGGGTACCCCATTTTCAGTGGCATAAGCTTCGTCAACTGCTAGGCGATGGTAATGGACTTGGATAGGTTTAGCCAATGCAGAATCTATTTGTTGTTTGATAAAGCTTGTAAGCCTTTTGAAAGCCCAAGGGCCAAAAGACAGAATTAACATTAACCCGAGAAGGGGACCGAGAATGGGGAGGAGATAGGGAAGGAACCCGTTCAGTCCAGTTCAAAATGGATCTTCTTGTAGTTTTCTTCGTCTGTTTTGCAGATCTTCTTGTAAATCTTTTATCTTGTTTCGGACAATCCCGGATTCATTGGCATAGAAGCAGCAATGTTCCTGTAAAACTAAACAGATGCCGCCTTTTCCTGCAGTAAGGAGGTCTGAGCCCCTTCGATTTTGTAAGACTACTTCAGCTAAGGAGTCAATTTGGTCTGGTAAATCATTGATAGTACCGGAGAGGGTTTGGACATCGTCTATTAGTTGATGGGATAACTTATTGTACTTGTCTATGGCGATGCCCAGGCCGGCAGAGCCGGTGGCTGTAGCCCCGGCAACTCCCAGGCCCACAAGAAGGGGTATGAATTGGAGGGCTCTTTTTGATCGTCCGGCTATGTAACCAAGGCTGGGGACAGGGACAGGGGTATCCCCTGATATGATAGAAATGTCTGGGAGGAGGTTAGCTTGAACACAAAGTCCTGTCCAGTTTTGGGGCAAAGCTGTATAGGCTAAGTTATTTCCACATAGAAAAACCTGTCCAGGGGCTGGACAGAGGGGCTCTGTATGGTTGGTGGTATTGGTACAATCAGAGAAGGTTACGAATCCTACATCCAGATCGAAGCTATTATTCTGGAATGACCCTTGGTAGCAATGGGAAGAATTAAAGCCAACAGGCTGTGTTCGAAAAGATGGACTGAGGCTGCAGTTATGGGATGGAAGTGTAAAGAAATTGCTTGGAGGAATAGCTGTTGGCATAGGAGACCCGATAGTCATGCATAGCCAGCAATCGTTAGCCAGGGAGGGGTTGGAGGAATTTAGGGCCTTATGGGTGGCTTCGATAATGTTATTGGTCTGAGTATCTAAATCAACAGTCCGGGGCTTTGGGAGAGCCAAAGGGTGGTAATTGAGAGAAGGATATTGTTGGGCAATAAGTTGATTGATTTTTACCTGCACCATGACTCCTCTAGCTCTGTCCGATGGTCCACCACCGTCTGATATGTGAATAGGTGCGTTTTGAGGCCAACACACCTGTTTACCAATTGATCCTGAACAAGAGGCTTGGCCATACTTAGTGCCACCTCCTGGTGACGTGTCCCAGTCGCCCCCTGTGGAGCCCCGATATTTCTTTTCTTGGACGGCGGTTAGATACACCTGGCCGTTTTTGCTACAGGATTGGGAAGTCTGGTAACAAGTGGAGTGCATTTGGGTGAGCATTTGACAATCGCTGGGACAAGGCCCTGGCTGGCCATTTATGGAGGGTATGATTAGAGGCTTGGTCATACATGTCCATTCTTGTTTGTACCCTCCTCCGTGTTGGGACACATAGGTTAAGTAAGCGGTCTTATCTGAACAGTCGACTGTCTTAATATAACTATTGGGTTGGTTTTTTTGTGTGCCTCCTCCGCAGTCGCAGGGGTTACCGAACAAGGCGTAGAGGAGTTGTTGTCTGTTTACAGGGCCTCCGAATCCTCCATGTGCCGGCGGAGTGAGGATCATTAACAGGATGACGAGCTTCATGATCTAGGAATAAGAAGAATCTTTCTCAGGGGTATCTTCCCTAGATGGGTGTTTATCATTAATAGGCTTAACGAGACGCTCAAGTAGCCACCGAGGGGCCCCTTCTGGGGTATCATACACACAGGCGTGGCCTCTTCCCCAGATAAGAACCGGATCAGGACCATGCCATTTGTGGGTTATAGGATCTTTCCATATAACCTTGGCATATTGATTTTTAGTTTCTTGGTGCCAACGGCGATCTGCTGCAGATTTTTCATTAATATCTAATTGTAGGAAATTAAGAATGAATAATGCATGATTTAGGAGGTTACGAGGAGAACCTTTAGTGGGGTAAACAGTGTTTGTTTTAAGTTTGGACATGGTGTTTTTAAGGGTCTGGTGAGCTCGTTCTATTATGCCTTGTCCCTGAGGATTGTAGGGAATGCCAGTTATATGTTCAATTTGGAATTGACTACAGAAGTTTTTAAAGGTCTGAGATGTGTAACCTGGTCCATTATCTGTTTTGATTTGTTGGGGCTTCCGCATGATGGCAATACATTGGAGAACATGTGCTATAACATTTTTAGAGGCCTCACCACAGTGGAGGGTGGCATGGAGGAACCCACTGTAGGTGTCAATGGTCACATGGGCATATTTGAGGTTACCAAACTCAGGAATATGGGTAACATCCATTTGCCAGATTTCATTGGGGAGCAGGCCCCTTGGGTTAACTCCCAGGTGGGGGAGAGGCAGAAGAGTTACACATGCGGGACAGTTTTTAACAATTTGCCTCGCCTGTTCTCTAGAGACCTTAAACATAAGGCGGAGTGTACGGGCATTGAGGTGGTGAAGAGCATGAGCCTGTTGGGCTTTGGTAATGGGCTCTAGGGTAGCTGAGAGGACCAAGTGTGTTCGTTCATCTGCAAGGTTATTACCTTCGGAGAGGGGTCCTGGGAGGTCAGTATGGGCTCGCAAGTGTCCAATAAAAAAGGGGTGCTTTCTCTCTAGGATGAGTGCCTGGAGTTGTTGGAAGAGGGGCACAGCATTGGAAGATGGTTTGATATAGGGAACAGTTTCCAACACAGGGACCGAGAGGGCTATGTAAGCACTGTCGGTATAGAGATTAAAGGGGATATCATGTAGTATGGTGAAGACCTGTACGATAGCAAAAAGCTCTACAAGCTGGGCAGACTTGTAAGGAGACTGGACACTATTTTCCTGTGAGTCTATGACCCATGCCGCAACACCAGAGGATGACCCGTCTGAAAAAACCAGGGAGGCTCCTTTCAAGGGCTGAGCAGATGTTATTTTGGGGAAGATGAAGGGGTGCCTTTGGGCAAACTGGAGGAGTTTGTGTGAAGGGTAATGGTTATCTATAGTGCCCTGGTATGTAGTTAGGGTAATTGCCAAGTCATCATCATTTTGAGAAAGCCAGTCTACTTGTTCCTTGGTATATGGGACTATAAGGTGATTAGGATCCCGTCCAAAATGTAGGCGCCCTTTTTCTCTGCCTGTCTTTATAATTTTTGCTACCAGAGCAGGGTACGTGACAAGGACCTTGGATGGATTGGTCGGCAGGTGTATCCATAGGAGGGGTCCTTCTTGCCACAACACTCCTGTGGGCGTATGGGGTGTATGGCAGACTATTAGAGCAAAGGGTTTGTCATAAGCAAGGGAAGTGACTTGTTGTTGTTGCACTGCCAGTTCGACTGTATGAAGGGCCTTTGACGCCTTTGGGGTGAGATGTAGGGGGGAGAGAGGGTCGGAGTCCCCTCGAAGAACATCAAATAATGGTTTTAATTCTCCTGTCATGAGTTGGAGATAAGGTCTGAGCCAGTTTATGTCTCCCAGGAACCTTTGGAAGTCATTTAGGGTTTGTAACTGAGAGGTTTGAAAGCTAAGCTTTTGGGTGCAAATTTGGTTGCCGTTTAATTCAAAGCCCAGGTAGTAATAGGGATCTGTAAGCTGAACCTTGTTAGGGGCAATTTGAAGCCCCAAAAGGGCCAGGCTGTGGGTTAAATCTTGGCTGCAGTTAAGCACCTCAAGACGGGTGGGACCAGCCGGCAGGATATCATCCATATAGTGAATGATGTAAATAGAAGGCCATTGGCGGTGGAGAGGATCCACCGCTTGGGCAACAAATTTTTGACATAGCGTAGGGCTCTTGGCCATGCCTTGAGGGAGAACCTTCCACTGATAGCATTGCATTGGCCCTTTAAAATTGATAACAGGGAGGCTAAACGTGAAGCATTCCCTATCAAGTGGATGGAGAGGAATGGTAAAGAAGCAATCTTTGAGATCAATAATGATCTTAAAATAGTTAGCTGGAATGGCAACGGGGGAGGGGAGTCCAGGTTGGAGAGCCCCCATTGTAAACATAGTTTTATTAATTTCTCTGAGGTCCTGAAGGAGTCGCCATGACCCATTTTTCTTTTTGATTACAAATATAGGAGTATTCCAGGGAGAGGTAGTTGGTTCTAAATGTCCAGCAGCCAGCTGTTCCTGCACTAACTCTGTGGCAGCCGCGAGTTTTTGCTCAGTCAAGGGCCATTGATCTACCCACACTGGAGACTCAGATTTCCACTTAATTTTGTCAGCGTGGGGTGCAGGGGAGTCAATGACCGCTAAGGAAAATTTTCACTTCCCAAGCCTGAACGATTATTTTTAGGCGTTACAGGAAGAGGCTGCTTTATACCTTGATTATTTTTTCCCAGTCCTTGTCCCAGTAGGAAACCTAGGTTGAGCATCTGTTGGTAATTATCTCATTTGGGCTACACATGATGATTCCCAGTTGGGATAAGACATCACTGCCCCGTAAGTTAACAGGTAAACCTTGGACAATGTAGGGTTGAACTTGCCCTAAGTTACCTTCAGAGTCCTTCCAAGTGAGAATTTTTGAGCTTTGTTTGGGGTTGACAGACTGGCCAATGCCTTCAAGATGGGTTATTGAGGTCTCACAGGGCCAGTTGGAAGGCCAATGTTTAGCTGAAATTACTGTGGCATCGGCCCCTGTGTCCATTATTCCTTCAAAGGCCTTATCATCTAATTGGAGGGTGAGTCTTGGCCTATCAGGGGTTACTGGTTGCACCCAATAGGTGTCGGAAGACCCAAAGGCAGAATGCAACCTAATGGAGTGCATGTGTTTGGTGGGTGTGGACTAATATAAGTTGTACTATTCTCTTTCCTTTTGGAACAGACAGGGGCCCCAATGGAGCCGAGGCCAAAAGAGTAATTTGTCCTGTGTAGTCATTATCAATGACCCCAGGGATGACATGAAGGCCGGCCAATGAGGAACTGCCACGCCCTAAGATTAAACCAAACATTCCTGGGGGCAGTGGCCCATAAACCCCTGTAGGGATGAGTTGAACACCCTGATTGGGCACTAATATTGTATCGGTGGCGGAACACAGGTCTGCGGAGGTCCGCCATCAGCCTTGTAGACAAAGTCACGAGCCCCTGCAAATGACGGGCTGAAGCATCTCACCTGCGACATGTTTTTTAGCCTACTGTCCTTGATATTATTTGGCTTCCTAATCAAATTTTCTCCTCTCCTGGCACAAGGATCAGGGGAGATGCCTTCTGAGAGGGGCCCTTTACTACCCCCTTGGTTTATGAAATAATATCAGGAAAACCTGTACAGGAATTTCTGGGGAAAAAAGAGCTCAGAGGAATGATCCCTAACACAGCCAGCACTGAGAGCAGCGAGGCCGGCCCAACCCCTGCTGACTTCCCCCAACTGCTCATCCCCACCCATGTGAAAGTAATTATCCTTTTTAGAACAGCTTGAGAAGGACATAGGGTGGGGGACGGTAGATGTTTACTATCCCTGCAGGAGGAGATAAAATAAAGAGCAAAGTAGGAACAAATAGAGATCATAAACTTTAGACCCTTCCTCGTGAACCTTTTAACCTTGAGGTATAAGTAGGGCTGATTGAGCTTGAGGCATCCTTAGGCCATTATCTTTAGATAAGCCTTAGCAGTTAAAAGGATCACCAGGTTTCAGTTAACTAATAGCTCATGTGGCAGGGTAAAAAATAACATCACCTCAAGACCACGAGGTTTTTGGTTTCAAATTTGCCAACCACGAGGTTTTGGCTCTAAACTAGCCAATAGATTGTGTGGTCAGTGGGCAGGGTAAAATTCACGTCACTCTTACTATAAAAACAATAAAGACAGACAGCCTTCTCTCTTGCTCTCTGGGTCGGGCTGCCTTAAACCAGAAAAGTCTTTCCTGTCTCCTTGATTCATTTCCCGCCGCGCCTCTCCCTCCCTCCGTGCGGGACCCTACAAAGTGTTGGGATCGGCTCCCGGCAGCCCCAAGAGTTTATCTCTTGTCCAAGAGCGGGACGTCCTGCTTTCACTATTACTCTGGGCGGTCTCGCGGCAGTTTTCTGCAAAATCAGTGCGCCAGAGCATGAAATCACCCCCGATAAGGTGGCTCATGCCAAGAAATGCCAATCATTAGGTGTAAGCCATCGGTCACTAAGGCTCTCAAGCAATGCTATACTGTAAGGGGCTGTTGGGCCGTAGTTATTGACAGCCGCTTTTAAGTCTTTAACATGTTTCACATTTAGGCGGCGATATTTCTGGGGGCTAAGGCTGTAAGGTTGGATATCATCTGTAGCAGGATTCTCAGTTTCTTCCTCTTCTATTCTAGGGCTTTCTTGCTCTTCTTCACTTTCTATTTCAGTCTCTATCTGCCCGTGCTGGCTATGAGTTACCGGAAAGGTGAGGAGAGTCTTAGGACGGCCTGGGGCACCTTTTGACACATTGTTCCAGGATCGAGTTTTAGGATTTTGGGCTAGGCTGAGTAAGTTAAGCTCTTGCTCAAGGGCTTGGAGCTCCTTTTGGAGATCTAACTGTCTGTGTCTGCGAGCTACAAGTTTTTCTAGCGTTGATATATCTTGATCAAGGGAGTTTTCAGTCGATCAGGGAGGACAGCTGGGTTCCAGGCCAAGGGGTGGGGCGGTCGGTTTAGGAGGGCCTGGAGGATAAGGAGGAGGCTTTTGGAAGTCAGGGGCCGTAAGGGTATAGGGGTAGGCATCCTCATGGTAATGGGCGGCGTGTTCCTCAAGAGTGGTCTGATCTTCAGGGGACAGTGGGTCAGAATCGGGTTTATCGGTGAAGGATTTTAGGGACGGGTAAAGACCCTTGGGGGGATCAGTATGACTCCTTTGCGGGGATGTGTGTGTTCTGAAGGCCTGAGGCTCTTCTGGAATGTTAAGAGAAACTGAGGGGCAGGCGGAAGGGGGACGGGACTGTTCTTTCATAACCTTTTCACCCATCTGGGCGAGATGTTGAACATCAGGAGCATTATGAAAACTCTGGAGGACATCATTTATCAAATTCCAATAAGAAAAACAAGTGACTGGGACCTTCTCGGGTCCGAAAGTTTTATAATAGTCATTCAAACAATCTCCAACCCGTTTCCAAATTTGCGGGCTAATGGTGCCCTGTTGCGGGAACCACGGACAAACGTCTGATAGGAACATAAAAAACTAAGCTAAGTCTTTCTTTTTTGCCTTAATTCTCCGCATCTTGAAAGAATCTTTGATGCCCGTAAGAAACAAGTCATGCGAACTTAATTCTTGCCCCATAATTTTAACCCACTCACCTCTCTCAGATCAAGCTCGCAGGGCGGCTACTCCCGCGGTGATCAGGACGGGTCTGACTCACGAGCGACTTTTCCCATGGAGACTCCGGTCGAGCAGGCTCACACCCGGTGCGGCAGCTCAGGACGCCTGGCCAGGACTTCCTTCTCCGTGGTGGGTTTCTTTCAGCAGCTCCGTACCTCGGGCCCCACGTTGAGGTGCCAGTTTTGCCCAGACCCGCGGGGCGAATCAACAGAGGAACGAGGGGGAGCCTGTGAAAATGAAGGTGGAGCAAGGGGACGTGAAGAAATGGAGGCAAGACAAAGTTCTGATCAAGCCTCAAGGTTTTATTGTTACAGTGCGGTATATATAGCAGCGGGAATGGAGGGAGGGATCAAGTGACGTAGGGATTGAGTGACATTTGGAGTGAGGAAGTTGTCGGCTGGGGATTGGGTATACATAAGACTAAGGCAGTGACATCAGGCAGGAAGTTTTCGCGCACGCGGGCCTTTTGAATTTCGCACGCGCAGGCTTTTTCAACCCTTCAAGCTTCCTGTGTGTTGGGGCCTGGGGGCTTACCCATGGCTCCCGACACAATCTGAGCTCCCAGGATCCCTGAAAATGGACGTTTGTGAGCTCTATCTTCTTGAGTACAAAGACTTAAACTGAGTACTGTTCTACTAGAGAAAACTAGACCTGTCCCAGATTATTTGTGCAAAGGAATGTTTTGAGCTATACATAATTTATACTTAGAAAAATGGAAGTGTGACATCACAGATATAACACCAATGATGTGGAAAGACTAGAACAGCAGAATATTTCAAAGAAGAAGCTCCTCATCGAGCAAAAGCCCTCGCCTCGTCATCTGGCATGTAGGATTTAACTATTCCTGTATGTGGGTCACGAATGGTAATTATCACAATGAGTGTGCTTGGCTAGTTGCAGTCAATAAATGTCCACTTCAGTACACCTTGTCACTTGAAATTTGTATCAGTGGTCCTTCTTCAGTTCAGGGAAATCTGGGCTGAGAAGTAAGGAATGGCTAAGGAAAACTCAGCCTCAATTACTGGCATTTGAATGGAAGACATTGTGAGCCAGGGGCATGCTTGAGGTACCTGAAAGTTAGTCAAGAAATCAAATGAGGAGAAACAACAAGACACACAATTAATTCAAAGACAGATATCAGGACAGATATTTGGGATGGTATAAGTTAATTCTCCTGTGAAGTAATCAGACTTGAAGCTAAGAAAACAGACCCACCCACTCATGGGATACCCGACCTTGCTAAATGAATGGGTTCTGTACTAACAACAATAAGGCAACACTTAACTCCCAGCCATAGCTCTGAATGCTTTATATCATTTAAACTCATCTAACTCTGACATTTTATAAGTTATATTATTGATTTTTTAATTGTACAGCCCTCACATGATTGTCAGTTAATAATAGTGTAGTAGCTTGTATATTGCTGTGATGCTGGAAGCTATGTCCCTAAGATTTCAAACACTGACAGAGGTGGACAGATACCAGCTGAGCTTCAAGACTAAGATATACTAGGAAAAAAGAGCTGGAAGTCTACTTCAGAAAAAAAGTATCAGCAGAAAGCCTTGTGAAGTGCAGCAAAACAGTATCTGATACAGAACATGAGCCTCTCGAGTTGGAGGGTACTCAAAACATAACTGGGGAACAGCTACCTCCTGAAAGTAGCGTCAATCTTAATGACATGGATATAGGTAAGCTTTCAGGATCTTCATTTGCTGATGTGACATGACACATTCAAAAGCTGTTGAAGCAGTATATGTACAGGGAACTGCTAGGTACTGAAGCAATATTCAAAAGAGGACATTGAAGGAGGGATATCATTGCTGATGTCAGATAGATCTTGGGTGAAAACAGAGAATACCAGAAAGATGTTTATCCATGTTTTATTGACTATGTAAATCTGTGTGGATCATAAACTGTGTGGATCATAAAAAATTTCAGATAATTTTGTAAAGAATGAGAATTCCAATACACTCAACAGTGCTCTTGAGGAAACCACTTATAATCAAAGAGGCAGTGATTCAAACATAACAAGAGGACACTGTGCAGTTTAAAGCCCAGAAAGTTGTGTGTCAGGTTCATATCTTGTCACCATACTTACCTCAATTTGTAGGCTGAGTAAAAACCCGAGAAACTAGCCATCTAGGATACTATACTGTTCTCATCCCTTTGGCAGCAAGGAAGAACAAAGAAAACTAAAGACATAAGGGAAATATCAGTCCAAGGCTCTAGTGGACCACATCTGCAGCAGCCTCCACCAGTCTGAGTCCGGTACAACTAGATGGTGCCTGGCTACCACCACTGACTGCTCTGACAGGCATAGTACACCAGAGGACAAAAACACACAACAAGAATGAAACTTAGTGGCCTGACAGACTGGGGAAACCCTGAGAATGTGGCTCCCAGGTACCCTCGTAGGTCAGTAATGAGAGATCCAGTCTTTAGACAAAGATGGGACAGGCCCATAAAAGAAAAGGAGAGTAAAGGATCACACCGGTCCAGGTGCAAGGACTAGAAGGCAGGAGGGCGCAGGAAAGGTTGAACCCACGGCTACGAAGGGAGAGTGTTGACCTTTGTGGGGTTGTTAACCAATGTCATAAACCAGTGTGTGTACTGCTTGATGAGAAACTAATTAGTTCTGTAAACTGTCATCTAAAGTACAAAAAAAAAAAAAAACAAAATTTGAGAAACTGGGCTATGTGAAAAATGAGTGCTGCATTAGGATTGGAAGATGACCTATTACAACATGTGAAATGTAGATGACACAACATTGTTTGCACAAAGTGAAGAGAACTTGAACACTTATTGATAAAGATTACCGCCTTTTTATGGATTATACCTTAACACAAAGAAAACAAATGTCCTCCAACTGGACATCACGATAAACAAACAACATCACGATAAATAGAGGGGAAAAAAGTGAAGCTGCCAAAGATTTCATTTTACTTGGATCCACAATCAACACTTGTGAGAGCAGCAGTCAACAAAACAAACAACACATTGCAGTGGGCAAATCTTTTGCAAAAGACCTCTTTAAAGCATTAAAAAGCAAAGGCTTTAGTTCAAGGACTAACATGCACCTGACCCGATGTTGCCAATTGCCTCATATGCATGTGAAAGCTGGGTAATGGATAAGGAAGTAGAGAAAGAATTGGTGCCTTTGAACTGTCCTTTTAGAGAAGCATGTGGAATCCATCATGGGCTGCCAAAAGATTGAGCAAATCTGGCTTAGAAGAAGTATAACCAGAATGTTCCTTAGAAGCAAGGATGGTGACACTTTGTTTCACATACTTTGGCTATGTTTACCAGGATGGACCAGTCCCTGGAGAAGTACAACATGCTTGGAGAAGTAGATTGTCGGCATAAAAGTGAAATACCCTCAATGAGATGGGCTGACACAGCATCTGTAGTAATGGCCTGAAGTATAGTAACAATGTGTGAGGATGTCACAGGACCAGGCCGCATGCAGTTCTATTGAAACTGAAGGATGCAGTGAGTCAGAACTATTCTAACGCACCTAAAAACCATAAATTTGACAGCTGGGGACACTGAAGCAGAACACGGTTACATAAATATGCTCAACACTGCCTTGCAAGTAAATGGCAAAGATAGTATTTGACTCCAAATCCCAGTTCTTTAACTACAATACTCTACTCCCAAGTAAGTTGCTGTTCTCCAAAAATGACGACAAAAATATCGGTTAAAGAGTCTTCACAACTAACAGAGTGAGAATGCCCCCAACCTGCCACTAGGAAAGGAAAGAAGGTAGTAGTTAGACTTAACTGGGGAGAATGGCTTGAGGAATACTTTGTCCCTCCTTCTAAGTTTTTTTTTCTCCCTGCTCTGCCCCTCCATTTGGATTAACATCTTTATGTCCTTTTTCAGGTGAAAACTTCCAATGACTGTGTTTTTCTTTTAAATTTTAATTCTCCCCAGCACAAGTTATAAAATTCATCCATCCTAGTAGGATCTCCTTATTTGGAGAAGGCCTTGGCATCAGGAAAGATCTGAAATGGGTGGACAGGATAGAAGAGATGGGTAGAAGAACCTGGGTGAGAAAGGAAAGACCACAGTTATAAAGTCTCAAAGGGAAAGAAGGTAGGAGTTTATTTGTTTGTTTGTTGTTTTATTGTACTCAAATATCTCCTGTGATACTATGAATCCAGAACTAATTTTACTTGCATCTTGAAAACATAGAGTAAATCCTCAGATACGAGAAATATGGTATCTATATTTCAGACGCAAAGGAGAAATGTATGTGTGTGTCTAATTTTCTTGATCATTTTTTATTTGCTTTACATACCTAGAGCATAGGCAATATAGAGGGTAATAAAGGATGCCTACTATCATTCTCCATTCTCTGTAGGTCAGCGAACTGAAATTTAGAGAGATACTTACCCAAAAACATTCACCTAGTGAAGACCAGAGGCAGACTATATACCTTGACAGAACAAACCCAGAGTGCATACTTTCAACATCTATGCTGCACTGCCTTTTATGTGAAGCAGGTGGGAAAAATACTAGTCAAGGAAAAGCCAAGAGCACTAATCAGGATCATAATACTCTATTTGGTTCAGAGTAACTGCAATGTAATTAAAATGAAGTAACCCTGTCAATCTGAACAAACCTATTCTCTGTGTTGTCTGTGTCTAGTGATTTTTTGGATATGCTCTGGAAAACAAGATTCAACTTTGAAGACACTTGGCACCTCACAGTGTTGTTAGTTGTTGTCAGTCAGTTTGAATTCGTGGTGACCAATGGACAACAGAACGAAATGTTGCCTGGTCCTGCACCATCTTCATGATCATGGGTATGATTAAGTCCACAGCTGCAGCTATTGTTGTGTTTTGAATGTCTTCCAATCCAGGGGGATCATCTTCCAACAATATATTGGAAAATATTCTGTTGTGATTCATAACTGTTTCATTGTCTAAATTTTGCAAGTAGATCACCAGGCCTTTCTTCTTAGTCTTTGTTTTGCAGCACTGGCATTTCATGGTATGGAAGCAAACACAGAAAGCTTTCAGTGCAAGGTAATATGTCCTAAGCCCAGTTATAGGAAAGCAAATAGTACCCACAGGACCTAGGCAACCACTTCAGTTTTGAGGCCAGGAAGAAGCACTTAAAGTATTTGCACAGATCTAAGATGACCTGTTAGGTAGAGCTGACTGAGTAGGAAGCATTTCCAGCAAATGAAGACTGACAAATAAAGACCCATGGAAAAGAGGCTGCAGGTTGGTCCACACAGGAAACACAGCTCTGGCTGGAATGTTGAAGCAAGAAGGAGGATACAATATGTTGAGCTCCTCGTGCCTGGATAAAGAAGTCTATTTAATTCTCAAAGCAATGCTTCTTCTTATTATTATTACAAGATTGAGTGAAAATGTACATTCCCTTATAAATTTGCATGCCCACCTATGTACAGCTTCTACTGCTCTCCCTGCCCAATGACAGCACACTTATCCTCTCATTTCTTTGCATGTCATATCCTTCTAACAATCTCCTATTCCCTCCTCTCCATCTTCTTCCCTGTCTCCAGTAAGAGGTCAGCAGGATGACATCCTATAGATGCACAGAATAATAAGGTGCACACATGATATGGTGACTCTGTGTCATGAAGTCCAATCTATTCCTGTCCAAAGAGTTGACCTCCATTATGATTTATGGACAGGGGCAACATCAGGGTCAGGGGCCATGCTCTGAGGGGAACTCCAAGGCCCCTGGCCCATCAAATGTGATCTTTTAGTGGAGCTTTCAGGCGCACTCCTTTTTATTCTTGTGTTGCCAGTGAGACTCAACTTTGTAAGCCTCATCACGGCTATCGCTGGTGGTGGCCAGGCACCATCTGGTTCTTCTGGTCACATGTCGATGTAGTCACCCACTCATGTGAGTCTCTCGGTCTTCTAGTTTCTCTTTCTCAAATGTCATTTTGATCCTTGATGATCATCTGTTCCTGCTGAATTGGGACCATTTGATGTCAGATGGCAGCTTGGCAGATTTTAAGACCCCAGATGCCACTCACCAATGTGGAGTATGGAAGACTCTTTTAGCAAAATGCTAGTTGAGCCAATTGGCCTCGATCTCCCCTGAGAGCACAGTCCCTGCACATCCCCCTCCCCCACAGCTACTCCATCCTTGCAATGTTAGGTTAAGATTGGAGGAGTAATCATGTTATGTTGAAGTCCAGTCAAAATTCAGAACAATGCTTCTTTTTTTTTTTTTTTTAATAAAGAGTTGACAGAACACCTGAGGATACAGCAAAGTGGAGAAATGGTTGTAAGCGAAACCTGTAAACACATTTCAAAAATCACTGGAAGAATTAAAGAAAGCCATGACATAAACACACTGACACTGCAGTTAATGAGAGATAAGTCTGCATTATTTTATCTTTCAAAAGCAATTAGATAGATGCACAAAAAATTCAATACAAATGAATATATGTGAGGGGGCAGAGTCAAGATGGCGGACTAAGCACACGCCTCCTTATATCCCTCTGGAAACCCAGACCTGAATTTATAATAAAACGGAGCCTTCTGATCACCTAATCAGCCTCAGGACACGGCACAGGGCTGTTAACTGGGACTTCATACCACTGAGCAAAAAATCTCCTCTCTTTTGCTCACTCCCACTCCTGGCTAGCCCCGGCTCTCACGGGCGGAAGGTAAACGCACCATTTTGACTTTTTTCTCCCTCTGTCTCGGCTGGCGGGTGGAGCTGGGTCTTGCCTAGTGGCTAGACTTAGACTTGCTGCTGGGGGGATAGGCAGGCGAAATTCCCATATTTTGAGAGCCAGGCTTAAGATTCTGTTAATGTAGCCACTTTGAGGGAAAGCTACAAAGTCAATCACAGCTTTGATACGGAAAGAAGCAATCCAGTGATCATCATGAAAACTAGGGTGTCATCATAATAAAAAGAGGGATGCACTACAGTTGTTACAGTCCTTCCAGATAGAGAGGAAGATGACAAGACTGGTAGTAATTAAAATTGGGTTTATATATAGTTTATTAAGGGGGATTATAGGAACAGCTGTAAAGCACAACAAAGATGTATCATACCATTTGAAGAAATGTAACACATGAGTCTCAACAACTACAAAACCAGCTCTGAAAAAGGTGAAAAATCAACTCACAGAAAAAGACTGTCCCAGAACAGACTAATAAGAACAACAGAGAAAACATCAACATAAAAATAAACATATCACAACGGCATCAGTGAACACATACCTATCAATAATTACATTGAATGTGAATGGACTGAATGCTCCAGTAAAGAGATACCGAGTGTCATCTTGGATCAAAAGACATGACTCATCCATATGTTGTCTACAAGAAAGTCACTTGAGACCTAAAGATAGGGACAAACTGAAAATTAAAGGATGGAAGACTATATATCAAGCTAACAATGAACAAAGAAGAGCAGGGGTGGCGATTCTAATCTCAGACAAAATCAATTTTAATGTCAAAGCCACCATCGTGGACAAAGATGGACACTATTTATTGCTGAAAGTTTCAGTACACAAGCAAGACTTAACTATATTAAATATTTATGCACCTAATGTCAGAACACCTAAATATGTCAAAGAAACACTGACTATGCTCAAAAGAGAGTTAGATGACTCCACAATAATAGTGGGAGACTTTAACATTCCACTCTCATTACTAGACAGATCATCTAGAAAAAAGCTCCGTAAAGATACAGAAGACCTCATTGACACAATTAACCAACTAAACCTCATTGTTATATACAGAACTTTCCACCCATCAGCAGACAACTACACCTTCTTCTAAGTGCACATGGAACATTCTCCAGAATTGACCGTGTAATAGGCCATAACACAATGCTCAACAAAATCCATACCACTGAATTACTGCAAAGTATCTTCTCAGATCATAAAGTCATCAAAGTTGAAATCAATAGCAGAAAAAAAAAAGATAGAAAATGGAACCCTTGGAAACTGAACAACATCTTGCTCAAAGAAAAAACATGGGTTATAGAGGAAATCAAGGATGAAATAAAGAAATTCATGGCTTTCAATGAGAACGAAAATAATTCCTACCAGAACCTATGCGATACACCCAAAGCAGTGCTCAGATGTCTGTTTATCTCCATAAATGCACACATCTGGAAGAAAGAAAGAAACCAAATCAAGGAACTAACTCTACAGCTTGAACAAGTAGAAACAGAACAACAGAGGAACCCCTTGGGCGCCAGAAGAAATGAAATCATAAAGATTAGAGCAGAGCTAAATGAATTAGAGAACAGAAAAACAACTGAAAAGATTGAAAAGACCAAAAGCTGGTTTTTTGAAAAAGATCAACAAAATTGACAACCATTGGCTAAACTTACTAAAGAAAAGTGGGAAAGGAAACAAATAACCCAAACAAGAAATGAGAGGGGAGTTGTCACCACAGATGCAACAGAAATCAAAAATATCATAACAGAATACTATGAAAAACTGTACTGTAACAAATTTGAAAACCTAGGGGAAATGGACAAATTCCTTGACTCATACCACCTACCCAAATTATCACAACGTGAAGCAGAACAACTTAATAAACCCATCACAAAGGAAGAGATTGAAAAGGTCATCAAAACACTGCCAACCCAAAAAAGTCCGGGCCCAGATGGCTTCATGGCAGAATTCTACCAAGCATTTAGAGAAGAGTTATCTCCAATACTACTGAGACTATTTCACAGTATAGAAAGGGATGAAGTACTCCCAAACTCATTCTATGAAACCAGCATAACCCTGATACCTAAGCCAGGGAAAGACCCAACAAAGAAAGAGAACTACAGACTGATATCACTCGTGAATCTAGATGCAAAAATCGTCAACAAAATTCTTGCCAATAGAATATACAAACATATCAAGAAAATAATCCATCATGACCAAGTGGGATTCATACCAGGGATGCAAGGCTGGTTCAACATCAGAAGAAGAAAAACAATCAATGTGATTAACCACATAAAAAACACAAAAGACAAGGATCACCTGATTTTGTCCATTGATGCAGAAAAGGCATTTGATAACATCCAACACCCATTCATGCTAAAAACTCTTAGCAAAATGCACATAGACTGCAAATTCCTCAACACAATAAGGGTGATTTATAGAAAGCCAATTGCCCACATCATCCTGAATGGAGAGAGACTGAAAGACTTTCCCTTGAGATCAGGAACTAGACAAGGATGCCCACTCTCACCGCTCCTATTCAACATTGTGCTAGAAGTTCTAGCCAGAGCAATTAGACAAGACCAAGAAATAAAGGGCATCTGCATCGGCAAAGAGGAAGTTAAAATCTCCCTGTCCGCAGATGATATGATTGTATATGCAGAGAACCCCAAGGACTCTATAAGTAAGCTACTCAAACAGATAGAAGTGTTCAGCAAAGTCTCAGGATACAAGATAAACATAAGTAAATCAGTAGGATTCCTTTATACCAACAACGAGACTGTTAAGGAAGAAATTATCAAATCAATGCTGTTTATGATAGTCCCTAAGAAGATAAGGTACCTACCAATTAATCTAATCAGAGAAACAACAGACATTTACAAAGAGAACTACAAGCCCTTACTACAAGAAACTAAGAGAGACTTAGATAAATGGGAAAACCTACACTGCTCATGGATAGGAAGACTTAACATTGTGAAAATGTCTGTTTTACCCAAAGCAATTTATTTACATAATGCAATCACAATACAAGTTCCAGCATCATTTTTTAATGAGATGGGGAAACATCACCAATTTCGTTTGGAAAGGGAAGAAGCCTCGGATAAGTAAAGTACCACTAAAGAAGAAGAACACATTAGGAGTCCTCTTATTACCCGACCTTAGAACATACTACACAGCCACAGTGGTGAAAACAGCCTGGTACTGGTACAAGAACAGACAGATGGATCAATGGAACAGAATAGAGACCCCAGAGATGACACCATCTGCCTATGAGCAGTTGATATTTGACAAAGGCCTTAAGACATTAAACTGAGGTAAAAACAGTATCTTCAACAAATGGTGCTGGCAAAATTGGTTATCCATCTGCAATAAACTGAATCAAGATCCATATCTTACACCGTACACAAAAACCAACTCCAACTGGATAAAAGACCTAAATATCAAACCTAAAATGATAAATCTCATACAAGAAAACGTAGGAAAAACAATGGAAGTTTTAACATGCAATGAGGACAGACTCCAAAATCTGTCAAAGAAACCACAATCAACAGAAGAGAAAATAGATGGGAACTATTAAGAATCAAACACTTTTGATCATCCAAAGACTTTATTAATAGAACTAAAAGAACACCCACAGAATGGGAAAAAATAAAAATATTTGACAACTCTATGTCAGACTGACGCCTGGTCTCCATGATCTATAAGGTACTACAAAATATCAATAAGAAGAAAATAAACCATCCAATTAAGCAATGAGCAAAGGAGATGGACAGACATTTCACTAAAGAGGAGGTCCAGGCAGCCAAAAAACACACGCGGACATGTTCATGATCTTTAGTTACTAAAGAAATTCAAATCAAGACAACAATGAGATACCATCTCACCCCAACAAGATTGGCCATGATCAGGAAAACACCAAACAACAAATGCTGGAGAGGCTATGGAGAAAGTGGAACCCTCCTACACAGTTGGTGGGGTTGCAAAATGGTCCAGCCTCTTTGGAAAGCAATCTGGCGCTTCCTTAAAAAATGGATATCGATATGCCATTTGACCCAGTCATTCCACTACTTGGAATATATCCTACAGAATCAAGGCCTTCCACACCAATGGACACATGCACGAGAATGTTTATCGCAGCACAGTCCACGATAGCAAAAACATGGGATCAACCCAGATGCCCAACAACAGAAGAATGGATAGGTAAACTATGCTACATATACTCACTGGAGCACTATGCAATGATAAAGAATAATGATGATTCCAGGAAACATCTCCTAACCTGGTTTCAACTGGAAGACATTATGTTGAGTGAAAGTAGTCAGCGACAAAGGGACAAATACTGTATGAGACCTCTACGATAAGATCTCAAAAACAGACTTGTGTATAGAAGAAAAGACTCTTTGACAGCTGCAAGGGAGGGGAGGGTGGGAGGGTGAGGGTGGCAGGGTTTAGTTTAGATAGTTGTTGGAAATCTGGTTGGGAGAAAGCGGTAATAGCATACATTAGAAACAAGAACAACATGAAGTGGTCTTCAGCATAACTTGAGTACTCCTTCCATCTTAACCCAATATTGCAAGGATAGAGTGGCTGGCGCAGGGGGCAGGGGATCATGCTTTTAGGTGAAATCGAGGCCAGTTGGCACAACTAGTGTTTTGCTAAGAGAGCTCTCAGCACCCCACATTGGTGAGTGGCGTCTGGGGTCTTACAAGCTGCCAAGCTGCCATCCGAGGACACAGCAAATGGTCCCAACTCAGCAGGAACGGATGCTCACTGAGGACCAAAATGACATGCTGTGAAGACAACCTAGAAGACAGAGAGACCTGCAAGAGTGGGTGCCTTCATCGACTTGGGACTGGAAGAACCGGATGGTGCCCGGCCACCACCAGTGATAGCCACGATGGAGCTCACAGAGAGGAGTCTCACTGGCAACACAAGAATAAAAAGGGGTGCATCCTGAGATCTCCACTAAAAGACCTCAATTGATGGTCCAGTGGTTTGGGGGTTCCTCTGAGAGCATGGCCCCTGGCCCTGATGGTCCTCTTACCTATAAATTACAACAAAGGTCCACTCTTTGGACAGCAATGGATTGGACTTGGCAAGGCAGAGTGACCATATATTGGTTGCACTTTATGGTTCTATACATCTATAGGATATCACCCTGCTGACCTCTGGCTGGAGGAAGGATAGTGGGTGGAGAGGAGCAGAAAGGAGGCTGTTGGGAGGATGAGACATGTATGGAGCAGAGAGGAATAGTGTGCTGTCACCGGACAGGGAGAACAGTGGAAGGTGCATATAGGTGGGCATGTAAATTTACATGGGAATGTACATTTTCACTCAGTCACATTAAATAAAAAGGAAAAAAAAAACAAACAAATGAATATATGCAAGTAAATGAGACAAATGTTAGTGAAGAAAGAATTAGGATTCAGGGGCTTGTCCAAGACGGGTGGGAGAAGAAAGCTTCAGCTCAGAACTAACACCAGTAGAGTAGCTAAAAACACTTAGCCATATTCAGCACATAAACTCTGATTTTCAAGTGCAAGTCTCCTACCCTGTGATTAGAAGGATCCCTAAAGAGTCACTCAAGGAAAAAAAATGCCTCACTGCCATTGTTATCAGGCTTATAAGTTTGCACAGCCAGAGCAGTAGATGCACACTCCATTTCATCTTGTGAATATTGTAGCTTTTGTTCAAGCATCAAATTCAAAGCCTAAGACTCTACCATTTACCCTATCATATACATATTTATTTGATTTAAAAATACGACCTAAAAGATAGACTTAATGGCAAAGCCATACTCCTAAAGACTGAAATTTATTTTAAAATGAAAATTGGGAGGTACTCAATGTGTTCAGTTGACATCCACCTCAAGAAATTCAGAATACTTACTAATTTTGAATTAAATATTCATAAATTGATGGTTTTACAGATGGTTTTATTCCTCACCAAGGTAAGGTAGATTGATAACTTCGCAGACTTTTGTTAGATGAGTTGAGTGATACACGCAAAACAGAAAATAGAGATTTTGCCCCAAATGGCTTTATAACATTAGTAAAACAATGAATCTTAGACGGTGGACCTTGTGTATAATGGCCCTGTACTGATGAATAAATAGGAGGATTTGTAATTATCACAGCTTCAATAAATTACATATTTATAGAGAAAATTGATATTTCTGTAATGCTTTAAAAATAACTTCATTCAACAAAGAGTTTTCCCTGCATATATTGAGTGTCTGGTGTGTCTTAGATCCTGGAGAAATAGAGAAGACTGAGAACGGTTTCTGCCCTTATGCAAGCCATCCAGTGAAAGACAACATGTAAACAAGTAATTAGAATATCACCTACAACTACATGTAACAAGCGAACAGACCAAGTGCCATAGTAACATAAAGAAAGGGTTAACTATTTCTTTTTTATTTTTTTTTCATTCTGTGTGATTTTATTCCTTCCATAAAGACTGCATGCCAAGAAACATCTACCTAGACTTTGTTTGGAAATTGTACTTTAAATGAAGGTTTACAGTACAAACTAGCTTCTCATTAAACAAGTAGTATATAGATTGTTCTGTAACATTGATCGCCAATCCCACAACATGTCAACACTCTCCACTTCTCAGCCTTGGGCTTCTCATTACCAGTTTCCTGCTCCCTCCTGCCTTCTTCTCTTTGCTCTTCTGGTCTAGTCTTTTATCTAGCTTTCACAACCGTTATCACAAAATACATATTAAAGAAGTTACCAATGCATCTAATGTTTTTCTTCTTAATTTTAGCCTAATATGTATTAGAGGACAAGAATCACACCCAGCTTTCTTTTAACTCTAGAATAAATCTGATGACCCTTATACATAATGATATATTTAAAGAAAGCACAAAAATTAAAGCTCACATTTCTAAGATTTACATTTTTCTAGTACTGTGAGTCAGGATAAGGTATAAGGTGAGACAAATGATATACTCAAGCATAAGAGTTAAGGAGGCCATCACTTTCCTTCACACTGTCCTAAGATGAGTGCCTTTATTAAATTTTATGCTCCAGGTATCTCACTTGCCTCGTCGTAATCCCAATCTTGACACAGTTTAAATTCATTGCCGTTGAGTTGATTCCAACTCGCTGTGACCCTATAGTACTCAGCAGAACTGCCCGGTTGCCAGGGCTATAATCTTTGCAGAAGCAGACTGCTGCTATCTTTCTACCACAGAGCAGCTACTGGGTTCAAACCACCAACCTAGCTACCAGATGTTTAACCAATGGGCCACTAGGGACCCTTAAATAATGTGAAGGAAGAAATAAGTAAAAGGAAATGTTAAAAGATGTTTTCACAGCTGTGATGGGGCTCACAATGTTGAGTGCACTGGCAACACTAAAGAAAAAAAAGGAGTGCACCCTAAGAACTCCACTAAAAGACTACAATTGATGGTCTGAAGGCCTGGGAGTTCCCCTGGGAGCATGGCCCATAGACCTGATGCTACCCTTGATCATAGATCATTACTGAGGTCAACTCTTCAGATAGGAATGGACTGGACTTGGGGGCACAGAGTAAACATATTGTGTGTGCCCTTTATGGTTCTATGCATCTATAGGATGCTGTTCTACTGGCCTCTGACTAGAGGGGAGTGGAGAGGGTGGAGAGGAGATGACAGACTATTGTTAACAGGTTATGACATTATAGAACAGAAAGGAGGAGTGTGCTGTCACCAGACAAGGAGAGCAAAGGGAGCTGCAGATAGGCAGGCATGCAAATTTAAATTGGATTGTACACTTTCACTAGTCACAGTAAAAAAAAAAAAAAAAAAAAAAAAAAAGATGTTTTAGCAGCAAGGAAAACAGACCCACACTGGCCAATTCAGAAAGATTTTTGTCATGTCACATTGCCCCTTTTGAAATAGGTCTGCACTAAAATTTAGGGATTTCTTATTACAGACAGAAGGCTCAGGGTACATGGATCTTTTTCTTCTGCTGAGTCTGGTCAGAGTCACACTTGATCAAGTCTTCTACTTACAGCAATAATCAATGAAAGACATTTCAAAGTGATAAGAATAAGGCTATTTTTGAGTAAATCTGTATGTACTTGAATTTGAATAGCTGTTGTTTACTAAATTTCTAGAATTCCTGAGGCCTGAGATAGAACAGAGCTTTCTTGTCTTTCTCTGAAATGATGCAGAGGCATTAATGCAGCAAAGTTTGGAAAAACTTACAATACCGCCACATGTGCTACAATCAGAGGGCTGTGGTCTCCCAGAGTTTTCAATCCAGCATTAGCTGTAACTCTAACATGCTCTATAAAAATGCATAGAGAGGAAGCTCTTACTGTATGGTAGGCACACATTTTTTTTTAACATTTACACTAATTCAACACCCTAGGATTTTAATCACCAAAAGGCGTATATAAAAGGTGCAAACACCATGGGCTACTTTGCATGTTGTATTTTGTGAAAAAATGGAAAAACAAAGTTTACAAGTAAAAACTATATAGATAAAAACCCAAGTGTCCTTGGAGGCATTGGGAACCAAACTTCTGATGTGTAGACTCAGTTTTCAAATGTAATTAAAGGTATCAGAAGTCCCTTCACAAACGACATAGGTGGCCACATCTTTGTCTGCACTCTGAGGTACATGGTGAGATCTCTCAGTACTAGGAAAGATGTGCCAGCTGAGGAGAAAACTGAAGAAAAGAGTAACTTACAATTACTAAGGCACTGCAAGAGAGACTAACCAAAAAGCCTAAAAGGACTAAATTTTGTTCAGTTTGCGTTAACAATGCTGAAAGATTGAGCAATGGAGATGAGCTTAGCTTTAAGATATCCGAGACGTGCAAACATCAAATGACCATAATTGAAAGCAACTGTTTAGGTAAAAAATAATAGTAACATATTCATGGCTGCTAGGAATTAATTTCAGGTCTCTTGTTTTCCTTGTGATACTGTTAACACATTCAGCTGCTAACTGAAAGATCGAAGTTTCAGGTCCTCCCAGAAGCACCTCCGAAGAAAGCCCTGGTGATTTACTTCCTAAAGATTAGCCACTGAAAATGCTAAGAAGCACACTTCTACTCTGACACACATGGTGTGGTCCTGAATCAAAATCAATTTGATAGCAACTGGTTTCCTGTTATTATTTCAAATCTGTAGAGTCAGTCTTCCCAAACAAAGGACAGTCTTGTTCACTTTGCCAGGAACCTACAGTACCAGTGTTAGAAAATCCAACACTCTTTTGGTAAAGATTCCCAGGGAAGCTGACTGTTCCAGGCATAACTACTGACCAGAAATCTGTTGTTCTAGACTTCGTCTCTAATTTTGTACTTTGAATCCCATTTTTGCCAACTTTTGTGACAAAACCTAATTCATACCTGTGATTTTGTTACATTTTTTGCTGCAAGATCATGAATAATTCACTAAAAGACAGAAAGTGAGTCAATAAAGTAACACATAGAACTAGTTCTTCAATCTAGAATCTGAGATTTTGACATTTGGGGGGATATTTAAAATCTCAGCTCTGAAAACACACAAAAAAATCACCCAAATTTAGCATCTGTAAAATACAAATGCCAGAACAGAGCCATGGATGACCAAGGAGTGAGATGTGACATCAAACTCGTTCTGGGATGAATTAGAATCAATAAAACATCTTTGAGGTCCTGGAGACTCTACTTGCCTTTTAACACTGGGAAAGAAAAATGATGAGAAATTCTCATCAGTTATCTACTAAAAACACAATGAATAAAAAAAAAAGAAAGCAATAAACCATTGAAAGGGACACAAAATGAGAGATCAAACAACCTCTATATATGTGATGAATAGTACATATTTCAAACTTACTGTTTATTGCTCATAAAGTTTGATGGAAAAGCTAAAGCCATTGCCATCATGTGGATTCTGATTGATAACAACCTTATAGGTCAGAGTAGAACTACACCATAGAGTTTCCAAGGAGTGCCTGGTCCATTTGCACTGCTGACCTTTTGGTTAGTAGATGTAACAATTAACCACTGTGCTATCAAAAGCATACCCTAATTGCTGCTCAAGGATCCCTGGCAATTAAATGCTCAGCAAGTAACCTAAAGGTCTATGGTTTGAAGCTACCAGCAGCTGTGATGTAATAAAGACATAGCAGTCCACTCCCATAAAGATTACAGCCTAGAAAATCCTATGGGGCATTCAACTCTGTCATATAGGGTTGGCAGATACATGAGCCAAATCAACTCAAGGGTGCATAATAAGACAACAATATTTGCTGTTCATGAGAATATTTACTATTCATTACTTACGAAAGCTTTCTGAATCGCACTGTGATAATATGTACAAAAGAATTCTTAGGACTTGTATACATTTCTGACAATCAAATGCAGGACCAATCTTATTTCGTGAGCCTACTCCAGCTCCAAGACACATCCTGCTTTGCCTAGTTCTCTCAGGATCCAGAAAATCTGAAGACCATCATTCCATTCCTCTCATGGGCAGGATAGGGTTCTTTCTTGCTGCAAAGGTTTAAGACCCTTAAAGAGGTAAAGAGAGGGTGCAGTGCCAAATAAGTACACAGCCATGTCTGCTGGTGAGTCCTAGTGTCTGCCTGTGGCAGCCATACAGGGCCACCAACACACATCATCTGCCTGTCAAAATTTAAGAGAAAATTCTAAACTCTTCAGGGTGTGTCCTAGAAACAGAATTATATCCACAGGAGCCTGTTAAAAGCAGACAATACTCTGAACACAGTTCTTTAACAGGGCTATATACAGGTATCTTCTGCTTCTTAAAAGCTTACTTAACTTTTATGAAAGATTCACATTAGTACGTGTTTTCACTGGCCCAAGTAAATCCAAAGGTGAGTTTTGCTTTTACGAAGTGAAACTAGCCTTCAGTGTTTTGCACTGAACCTTTAGAGAGATGCTCTGCACTCCTAGCAGTGAGAATGGTGCTTCCCATCTCCTTCGCTGGAGCTACACGGTACACAGGAGGACATACAATTTCTGAATACCACTGCAGTCACCTTCAAAGTATTCCCATTGAGAAGCTATGCACCCATGTCAGCACCTCGTTCACCCTTCAAAGTAATTTTGGAACTCTTTTTCTAGACTGGCCAACAGAGCTGTTGTCCTATTACCCTTGATACCCTAAATGTCTTCATTTCAGTATTTCCTTTTCTTTGGGTAAAGAAAAAAGTCACTGGGGACCAGATCTGGTCGGAAACTACAGCAATCTTTCCAAGCAAATCAAAATGTCTGTAGGATTTTGGATCATTTACTGATATAAACAAGTATAGGTGACACAAATGATCTGTTACTAACCTAAAGATTGTCATTGGAACCTACTCAACAGATCCACAGAAAAAAAGCTTGGTGATCTTTTCCCATAAAGATTACAGCTAAGAAAAGATCCTGCCCAATAGATCTACTCTATAACATACTGGGTTACCATTATTTTGGACCCAGCTTAAAGGCTGTTAACAAGAGGAATGAAATCAATAGTAAAGAGATTGCTCAAGTAAGTGCTATCCGGGGTGGACATTCTGTCACATCCTGGCAATTCTGCTCTGTCCTCTAAGATTAGTCCTGGTTTTCTCTTGAACTCAAGTTCTACCTCTGTGCTACTGTACACCTTTTCTCAGCCCACCTTCCTGTCTTGCAAGAAATGTGGAAGATGGCTACCAGGCTAGCTGACTGGAAGAGACCAGTATTTAAGCCTATTTCCAAGAAAGATGATGCAACCAAATGAAGAAATTATCCAACAACATCATTAACATCACACGCAAGTAAAATTTTGTTGACGATTGTTCAGAAGCAGCTGCAGCAATATATCAAAAGGGAGCTCCCAGAAATTCAAGGCAGATTCAGACGGACATGAAATGAGAGATATCAAAGCTGATATCATATGCATGAAAGCAGTAAATACCAAAAGGATGTTTACGTGTGTTTTATTGACTGTGTAAGGGCATTTGACTGTGGATCAAAATTAATTATGGATAACATTGCAAAGAATGGAAATTTCAAAACACTCATGCTCACAAGGAAATTATACATAGATCAAGAGGTAGTCAGTCTACCAGAACTAATGGGTAGTGCATCGTTTAAACTCAGGAAAAGTGTGTGTGAGAGTTGTGTCCTTTTGCCATACCTATTCAATCAGTATGCTGAACAAATAATCCAAGAAGCTACACTGTATGAAGAATGGGGCATCAGGATTGGAGAAAGACTCGTTAACAACCTGCATTATGTTAATGACACAACCTTGTTTATTAAAAGTGAAGAGGATTTGAAGCACTTGCTGAGTGATACGAAAGATCGCAGCTTTCAGTATGGATTATACTTCAGCATAAAGAAAATGAAAATTCTCACAACTGGACCAACAGGCAACTTCATGATCAGTAGAGAAAAAATTGAAGTTGTTAAAGATTTAATTTTACTTGGATTCACAATCAACACCCATGGACGTAGCTGTCAAAAAATTAAACAATTCATTTGATTTTTTGCATTGGGCAAATCTGCTGCACAAGACTTCTTTAAAATGTTGAAAAGCAAAGATCTCACCTTGAGGTGAGAGGTGCATGTGACTGAAAGAATGATGTTTTCAGTTATCTTGGATGCATATGAAAGCTGGACAGTGAGTCAGGAAGAGCAAAGAAGAACTGATGGGTTTGAATTGTGGTATTAGAGAAGAATATTTAATATACTGTGGACTGCCAAAAGAATGAACAAATCTGTCCTGGAAGAAGTACAACCAAAACGCTCTTATAAGCAAAGATGATGAGACTTTGTCTCACTTTGGACATATTGTCAGGAGGGATCAGTCCCTGGAGAAGGACATCATGTTTGGTAAAGTAGAGGTCAGTCAAAAAGAGGAAGACCTTCAAGGAGGTGCACTGACAGTGGCTGAAACCGTGGACTTAAGCATAATGACTATGAAGATGATGCAGTAGCCAGCAGTGTTTCGTTAGGGTCACTATGAGTCAGAACTGACTTGATGGCACCTAACAGCAACAATTTTCTTCTGTTTTAGAAATCCTTACTCCTTCTGCCTGTACAAATCCACTCGTCCTATAAAACCCACTTCTGTTTAAGAATACAGTTACTGTATGACCGTAACTCCAGTCATAGAAATGAAAGTATATGTTCATAAAAGCCTTGTGCAAGAATACTTATAACAGCTTGATTCATAATAGCCACATACTAGAAACAATCCAAATGCACATCAGTAAAATATGGTGTGGAATACAAATTAGAAACAAGATGACATAAACAACTGATACAAGCAGAAATCAGTTAGTCTAGAAAGTATCATGGTGAATGAAAGAAGCCATCCTGTATTGTTCCACTCACGTGAAGTTCTAGCATAGGCAAAACTAAAGTGAAGGGAATCAGAATCACTGATTGCCTCTGGTGGGAGGCATAGGGGTTGACTGGAAAAATGCACAAGATGTGTGAAATGATCTATGTATTGATGGACTACACAAGTGTATGTGTTTCTCAGATTCAACAAACTGCACACGTAGGAACTATGGGAAAATTAGGCCTCAATAAAAGATAAATGCACAAATTAAAATCCTACTTTAAGCCCTGATTCTAGAGATGTGTGTATATATATATGTATGTGTATATATATATATATATGTATATATACATATATATATATACACACACATATATATATTAAGTCTTGCTTATAGGCCAGAAAAGGAGAAAAGAAACTCATGAGGGACGTTGCATAAGGCAACCAGCTGTTCGTTTTAGGATTTCCCAACATCTGTGACTCAGATGTATCAATCTAAATGAAAGATTTGTTTTGTTTTATTTTGTTTTGTTCCCAGTTGTCACTGATTCCATCTTAAGTTATGGTGACCTTGTGTGGTCAGAGTAGAGCTATGCTGTATAGGTTTTTCCATGGAGTATTTTTTGGGAAGTAGATAGCCAGGCATTTCTTCCATGACATCTCTGGTGGGCTTGAACCTCCAACCTTTGGCTTAGTGGCAGAGAGTGTCAACAGCTTTCACTACCAAAGAACTCTGGATGAAAGGTAAGAGAGTCTTTCTTCCTGCTATTCAGTTCTTAAACCCCAGTTCTACTCTTGCTCCCTCAATTACAGCCTTCCATTGAGAACTTTTCTATTAAAGCCTGCTATTTGTATATGTGTGTGAAAATTTCTGGAATCTGAATTTTTTCCTAACATCTACTTTCTTATGTTTGGGGGTCTGTTTGCTTACAAGTTGCATTGACTTTAGTAGGTCTGATATACTCCAGCTACATTAGGATGTAATCCATCTCACTGATTAGAGAAAACCTTATATACTTCTCATCAGGTGAACTAAAGTAGTGCAGGATTAAAGCAAACAGCATTAAAAATATAATTAAATGCAAGAGGCTAGACAGTTCTAAACGACTCATAATTTTAACTATAGTTAGAATTATTGGCTATACTTTGTTTCTAATTCTGTGTAGTGTTTAGAAAATCTGGAATCTAATTATTTTTGTTCTTGTATGTGTGCATGTATGCAAGTGTGTCTCTGTGGGTATCCGGGAAAAAAGATGAATAAATAGAAAATGTGCTTGGCCAGAAGACTTATCTAAGTTACTAAATTTTATTTTTTGGGTTTCCTTGTTTCATAACTACTGAAGTTATAAAAGGGCCAATCAATTGTGATAATCATAGTAGTTTCTGTTCTACAGATTGTTTAAAAGATACAAAAATGTGAAATATTTTACTTTGGTAAGAAAATAAATTTGATGCATGAATCTTGGCCTGCTAATATAGTGTTCATAGTCTGTGTGATTTTATTTATGTAATGATTAATTATGATTACGATAAATACAAGAGTCTGTTGCATTCATTCAAATTGTATATACATACATGTATTTGCCAACCATTTTTTTTGGAATGTCGTTAATAAGTGTGTGCCAGTATGTCAATAAATTAATTGCTTTTAATGCATACTGGAAATGGACTCTATGTTGTTTTCTTGATGTCATCATGCTTTTCTTTGGACTTTAACAAGCTTCTGCTTGGAGCATCCTGAATAAGTTGGTGCTTGACTGTTATGTATTAAGGCCTGCTCTATTCAGCATTAAATATCTTCTCTTTTAATTAACTTGTTGATTGCTGGATATTCTGCAAGTAGTGCTGTAGTGTTTCAGAAATTTCTCTGGTAAATCATTTATATAATAAACCATGAATTAAAGAATTAACTGGGGGGTTGGAGTCAAGATGGCAGACTAAACACACATCTCCCTAAATCCTTCTGGAAACCGAGACCTCAACTGATAATTAAATGGAGCCTTCTGGACACCTACTGAGCCCTAAGATGCAGCATAGGGCTGTTAATTTGGACTTCATACCACTGCACACAAAATCTCCTCTCTTTCACTGACCCCACTCTCAGTGAGTGCCGGCTTGCATGGACGAAAAGTAACTCACCGTTTTGATTTTTTTCTTCTCTGTATTGGCTGGCTGGCAGAGCTGAGAGTTGACTAGCCGCAGGTCTCAGACACACTGCTGGTGGGATTGGCAAGTGCAACTGCCATGTTCTGAGACCCCGGCTTTGGACTCTGTGTATCTCAGCTCCTTTAGCCTATCTTTCTACCTCAACCATGCGGTATCCACACTGATGTGGTAGCAAAGCTTGTGTGGGACACCATCTTGATCCACTGTGAGACAGAGATGCCCAGGCGGAGGCCCTGGCTGCACTTGGTTCCTAGGCCAGGAGGTGGTGCCTGCCAGTGGAAGAGTGCTTTTGCGGCAGAGATGCAGTGTTTCGTACAGTGTTGTCTGAGGCTGGTGACCAGCAACGGAGAATATGGACTCTGGTCATCTCAGTACTTTTGACCTTTCTTTCTGCGAGTAGCCTGGTCCCAGCCAGGGGGCAAGCTTGCACGAGATGCCATCTTGTTCCACATGGAAGCCTCAACTGGATCTAATTCCTGGGCTGGGAGGCAATGCCTGCCCAGAAGAAAGTGCTTTTCCAGCAGAAAAGCAGAATTCTACACAGTACCACCTACAGCTGGGTCCCAAAGCAGAGGCCAACAGGACAGTAGACTTTCTGCATTTTGAGCTAGTGTATAACATCTGTGGTTCGATATAGACAGCCTACTGTGCCAGCTGGGAAGAGAGACCTATACACATGAAAACCTGACTGTCTGTGGAAGTTGTCGGATACCTTTTACTTCTCATTTTAAGATAGCCTAGAGAAATGACTGTGGTCCACCCTCATAGCATCTCTTCCAGCCTCTATTTGACCCACATAAAGCCCCAAAAGCAACAAACTCTGCAGAAAACCATAACCAAGAAATCACCCATGGCATCAGAAGGCCCCCCCAAAGAAACCACATCAGAACTTCCCAGATGTAGAGGTTTTTCTGAAACTATCAGAAGGTGAATACAAAAGGATTATATAGAGAACCCTCCTAGAACTTATACAAAAAGCAGCAGAGCAAAAGGAAAAATTAAGCAAGCTTTTTGATCTGGTACTCTGAAACCAACCAGTACTCTGAAACCAACAGGTCAAGAACAAAATCAAAGACATAGAAACTTCAATACAAAGCCAAGAAAACAGAATGGAATAAACAGAAAAGAGTTTCTGATTTGGAAGACAGAGCTACTGATCCCAGCATCTGTGAGGAGAAATCAGAAAAAAAAAAAAAAAAAAAAAAAAAAACAAGAAAAATGAAGAAGCATTAAGACACATGTGGCACTCTGTGAAGAGGAACAATGTATGATTAATTGAAGTTCCTGAACAGGGCAAGACACCTGAGAACACACAGAGTATTGTTGCTGAGCTACTGACAGAACACATCCTAGAAATTATGAAGTCAGAGAATATAGGTATCCAAGATATATATTGAATACCACTCAACATAGCTCTCAAAAGAAAGACTCCAAGGCATGTTATAATTAAGCTTAACAAAATGAAACATAAGCCAAAACTCTTAAAGGCAGCAAGACTCAAACCAAAGCTAACATTCAGAGGGAAACCCTGTAGGCTTTTGTCAGATTTCTCAGTAGAAACAATGCTGGCACAGAGACAGTGGCATGACACATTCAAAGCCTTGAAGGAGAAGAATTTCCAATCAAGAATTGTTTGTATCCTGCAAAACCATCTTTCAAATATGAAAATGAAATTAAGACATTTGCAGAAAAACAGAAACTCAGAGACTTTGTAAAAACCAAACCAAAGCTACAAGAAATATTGAAAGAATCTCTTGGCTTAGAAGAACAAAACTACTAACTGTATATTTCGGTAGGGCATATCATCCAGAATCCTACTCAGTTTCGGAAGGCTCTAAACTCAAAGCTACAATAGTGAAAGAAATGATCCCATGATCATATAATGAAAACTATGATGTCATCATACTGAAAAGAGGGATGTACTACGGTTGTTATATTCTTTCCAGATGAAGAGGAAGTTGATAAGAATGGTAGTAATTCAAATTGGGTTTATACATATTATTATTATTATTATACATATTATTATTATTAAGAGGGATCATAGGAGCAGCCATGAAGCACAATAAAGATGCAACATATTATATCAAGAAACTTACCACAGGAGTCTCAACAACCACGAAACCAACACTGAAAAAGTTGAAAAATCAACTCACAAAGAATGTCCCAGAACAGATCAATAAGAACGACAGAGAAAACATCAACACAAAAATAAACAAATCGCAATGGCAGCACTGAACACATACCTGTCAATAATCACATTGAATGTGAATGGAATGAACACTTCAGTAAAGAGACATCGAGTGATATCTTGGATCAAAAGACATGACCCATCCATATGCTGCCTACGAGAAACTCAACTTAGACTTAAAGATATGAACAAACCAAAAATTAAAGGATGGAAGATACATATCAAGCTAACAATGAACAAAGAAGAGCAGGCATGACAATTCTAATCTCAGAAAAAATAGATGTTAACCTAAAATCCACCATTGTGGACAAGGATGGACACTATTTATTGCTGAAAGGCTCAATACACAAGCAAGACTTAACAATATTAAATATGTATGCACCTAATATTAGAACACCTAAATACATTAAGAAACACTGACTATGCTCAAAAAGGAGATAGATCATTCCACAATAACAGTGGAAGACTTCAACACTCTACTCTGAGTATTGGACACATTGTCTAGAAAAAAGCTCAATAAAGACACAGAACACCTTATTGCCACAGTCAACCAACTACACCTCATCGATATATACAGAACTTTCTATCCATCAGCAGACAACTACACCTTCTTCTCCAGGGCACATGGAACATTCTGCAGAATTGACCGTGTGTTAGGACATAAAGGAATTCTCAACAAAATCCGTACCACTGAATTATTGAAAAGCATCCTTTCAGATCATAAAGCCATAAATGTCAAAATCAACAGCAGAAAAAAACATAGTTAGAAAGTGGAACTTGTGGAAACTGAACAACATCTTTCTCAAAAAGCCACTAGTTATAGAATAAACCAAGGATGAAGTAAAGAAATTTATGGATTCAAATGAGCATGAAAATACTTCCTACCAGAGCCTATGGGATACAGCCAAAGCAGTGATCAGACGTCAGTTTATCTCCATAAACACACACATCTGGAAGGAAGAAAAAAACCAAATCAAAGAACTGACTCTACAGCTTGAACAAGTAGAGAGAGAACAACAGAGGAACCCTTCAGTTACTGGAAGAAAACAGATCCTAAAGATTAGAACAGAACTAAACAAATTAGAGAATAGAACAACTGAAAAAACTGAAAAGATCAAAAGCTAGTTTTTTGAAAAGATCAACCAAATTGACAAATCACTGGCTAAACTTACTGAAGAAAAACAGGAAAGGAAACAAATGACCCCAGTAAGAAATGAGAGGGGAGTTGTCACAATAGATCCAACAGAAATAAAATATTTCATAACAAAGTAGTATGAAAGACTGTACTCTAACAAATTTGAAAACCTAAAGGAAATGGACAAATTCCTTGATTCATATCACCTATCAAAATTATCACAAGCTTAAGTAGAACAACTTAAGAAACCCATCACAAAAGATGAGATTAAAAAAGTCATCAAAAAACTACCAACAAAAAAAAAAGCCCAAGCCTGGATGGCTTCAGCACAGAATTCTACCAAGCTTTTAAAACCTGTACTACTGAGACTATTTCACAGTACAGAAAGGGATGGAATACTCCCAAATTCATTCTATGAAGCCAGCATAACCCCAGTACCAAAGCCATGGAAAGACACAACAAAAAAGGAGAACTACAGACCAATATTACTCATGAATCTAGATGACAAAATCTTCAACAAAATACTTGCCAATAGAATTCAACAACATATTAAAAAAATAATCCATCCTGACCAAGTTGGATTCATACCAGGGATGCAAGACTGGTTCAACATCAGAAAATCAATTAATGTGATCAACCACATAAATAACACAAAGGACAAGAATTGCCTAATCTTGTCTATTGATGCAGAAAAGGCATTTGATAAAGTCCAACATCCATTTATGCTAAAAACTCTCAGCAAAATAGGAATAGATGGCAAATTCTTCAAAGCAATAAGGGCCATTTATACACAGCCAACTGCCTACATCATCCTGAATGGACAGAAACTGAAACAGTTTCCCTTGAGGACAAGAGCTAGAAAAGGCTGCCCACTCTCACCTCTCCTATTCAACATTGAACTAGAAGTTCTAGCCAGAGCAATTAGACAAGACCAAGAAATAATGGACATCTGCATCAGCAAAGAAGAAGTCAAAAGCTCCCTGTTTGCAGATGATATGATTCGATATGCAGAGAATCCTAAAGAATACATAAGTAAACTACTCAGACTGATAGAAGAGTTTGGCAAAGTCTCAAAATACAAGATACACATAAGGAAATCAGTAGGATTCATTTATACAATGAGATTATTAAGGAAGAAATCAACAAATCAATACCATTTACTAGAGCCCCTAAGAAAGTAAACTACAAAGGAATAAATCTAACCAGAGAAATAACAGACCTTTACAAAGAGAACTACAAGTCCTTACCACAAGAAACTAAAAGAGACTTACATAAATGGAGAAATCTATGCCGCTCATGGATAGGAAGACTTAACATAGTGAAAATGTCTATTTTGTCTAAAGCAATCTACTTATATAATGCAATCCCAGTACAAATTCCAGTGACATTTTTTAATGAGATGGAGAAACAAATTACCAACTTCATTTAGAAAGGGAAGAAGTCCTGGATAAGTAAAGCAGTACTGAAGAACACACTGGGAGGCCTCTCACTACCCGACTTTAGAACCTGTTATACTGCCACAGTAGTCCAGATAGCCTGGTACTTGTACAAAAAGGACGGATAGATCAGTGGAACAGAATCGAGACCCCAGAGATGACATCATCTGCCTACAAACAGTTGATATTCAACGAAGACCTTAAGACATTAAGTTGGACAAAAAACAATCCCTTCAACAAATGATGCTGGCAAAATTGGATATCCATCTGCAAAAAATTGAAGCAAGATCCATATCTTACACCATATACAAAAACCAACTCAAACTGGGTAAAAAACCTAAGTATCAAGTCTAAAATGATAAAGCTTATCCAAAAAAATGTAGGAACAACAATGGAAGTTTTCCTACACAATTTAGACAGACTTCACAATCTGTCAAACAAACCACAAACAGAAGAGAAAATAGACAAATGGGAACTATTAAGAATCAAACACTTTTGCTCATCCAAAGGCTTTACTAGTAGAATTAAAAGGCCACCTACAGAATGGGAAAAAATATTTGCCAACTATATGAGAGACTGAAGCCTGATCTCCATAATCTATAAGGTACTACAAAATATCAAAAAGAAAATGATGAATCGTCCAGTTAAGCGATGGGCAACGGAGTTGGACAGACACTTCTCCAAAGAGGAGATCCAGGCAGCCAAAAAACACATGTGGACATGCTCACAGTCATTAGCTATTAAAGAAATTCAAATCAAAACTACAATGAGACACCATTTCACCACAACAAGCTTGGCCATGATTCAAATGCAAAATGACAAATGCTGGAAAAGCTGTGGAGAAATTGCAACTCTCCTACACTGTTGGTAGGATTACAAAATGGTGCAACGTATTTGGAAAGCAATCTGGTGTGTCCTTAAAGAGCTGGATCTAGATATACCACTTGATCCAGTAATTTCACTACTCGTAATATATCCTACAGAATCAAGGCCATTCTCACCAACTGATGCATGCATACAAATGTTTATCACAGCACAGTTCACAAGAGGAAAAAGATGAAATCAACCCAGATGCCCAACAACAGAGGAATGCATAGGTAAACTATGGTATACATACTCAATGGAATACTGTACAATGATAAAGAACAACAATGATTACAGGAAACATCTCTTATCCTAGTTTCAACTGGAGGACATTATGCTGAGTGAAAGTAGTCAGTGACAAAAGGACAAATATTGTATGAGACCCCTATGATAAAAACTTAAAAACAGACTCATGCATAGAAAAAAACTTTTTGACAGCTACAAGGTTGGGGAGGGACGGAAGGGTGAGGGGGTGAGAGTTTAGATTAGATAGTTGATAGAAACTTGGTTGGGTGAAATATGGGACAGCACGCATTAGAAAGAAGATCAACACTAACTGGACTTCAATGTAACATGATTACCCCTCCCATCTTAATCCAATATTACAAGGACAGAGTAGCTGGGGCTGGGAGTGAGGGACTATGCTCTCAGGGAAAACCGAGGCCAACTGGCACAACTAGTGCTTTGCTAACAGAGCCTTCTGCACTCCACATTGGTGGGGTGGCATCTGGGGTCTTAAAACCTGCCAAGTTGCCATCCAAGGGTACAGCAAATGGTCCCAACTTAGCATGAACGGATGATCACAAAGGACCAAAACGACATGGGGAAAAGAGAACCCAGAAGACAGAGAGATCCACGTGAGTGGGGGACTTCATTGACTTGTGACTGAAAGAACTGGATAGTGCTTGGCACCACTAGTGATAGGAATGATGGAGCTCACAAAGCTGAGTCTCACTGGCAACACAAGAATAAAAAGGGGTGCATTCAGATCTCCATTAAAAGACCACAATTGATGGTCCAGTGGCCTCAGGGTTCTCCTGGGAGCATGGACCCTGGCCCTGATGCTGCCCCTGTCCATAAATCATAATGGAGGTCAATTCTTGGACAGGAATGAATTGGACTTGGTGACACAGAGTGACCATATCGTGTGTGCACTTTATGGTTCTTTGCATCTGTAGAATCTCATCTTACTGACCTCTTACTGGAGGAAGGGGAGTGGGTGGAGAGGAGGGGATAGGAAATTGTTGGGAGGATAAGACTTGTTAAGGCATGTATGGAGTAGAGAGGAAGAGTGAGCTGTCACCTAGCAGGGATACCAGTGGGAGCTGTGTATAGGTGGGCATGCAGTTTACATGGGAGTGTACATTTTCATTCTATCACAATAATAAAAAAAAGAAAAAAGAATTAACTAGGTTTATTTTCTTAAAAAATAAAAATGCCTGCGTAAATTTCAAACCAATGCAATACAAATTAAAAACATGATATTTTTATGACTGAATCAATACCATTAGAATCATCAAGTATCATGAAGGGGGACAGAGGTTTGACCCCTCTCTGTAACATATATGTAATAATGTACTCTTTGTCAATCAAATAGCTTTCACATCACTGCCCACATAGAATATAATTAAAGGAAAGCAGTAAAGATATGACTTTTAAGGCAATATGGTGAGCCAAGCAATCAGTTGCTATATGAAGCGTAACAAAATGCTACACCTTCCAGTCAAGCTTAGAGAACTGAAGGAGCAATATATATGAAATGCACAGTGCTCATCTTACAAAGATATTTTCTTTAGCATCAGGTTGTAAGATGTTGCTTTCAGGGAACTTTCTGATTTTCTGATTTTTTTTTTACATCTGTTATATAGTGTGTATTATGTATCTTTACTAAAATGGATTGTAAAGCAAATAATAGCAGTTGTTTGCCTTGTGATGAAAAGGCAGACACTTACGGAGTAAGCATTCTCTTTTCTGCCTCTAGCTTGCTCCTCTTGCAACAATGCTTTTGACAAAAGAGAAAATTTCTTTGTCCCTTTCTTTTCTTTGAAATAACCGCACACACAGTGGAGGTGCTTGGAGATGACTTCTTATGCTTTAGAATGGAGTTGGAGTCAGCCAGTTTTAATTGTTGAGCTGTCCCAGTAGGCAGGCTGGGAAAGAAAGAAAGAAATGTGAGACCATACATGCCCACATGGAGTTTACAGTCTCATAAGTATATTATGATCTCCTTAATAATACACCTAGGACAGAAATTCACTAGATATTCAGTGTATCCAAAGAATTGAAATAAAAGGCTCATTTCATTTCCTTATTTATGTTTGCTTTATTTAATGAATTTTCCATGATTCTGACAAAAGTAACACTCTGGGCAGAAACCATATGGAGTGGAAGATACAGGCCAGTAATCCCAGGAGGACCAGGAGGGGTTTGGTTGGCACTCAAAGTCAGAGTTGACTGAAGATGAAAGCACACAGGATTCAGTGTCAAAGTATCAGGCATTCCTGTAGCTTCATCACTCATTATTGGTTCAGCTGTCATAAGAGACAAATGAAAGATTTCCAATTTTATGATTTCCCTTCTGTATGGTAACTGTTTTTCTCAGTTATAATTCACATCTACAAAAAGATGCTGTATAAATAACAACAGTTATATTAAGTATATGACCTCTTTTACCATTAAAATATCCTTTTACTTGCTTCTGAAATTGTTTATAGATTATCTTTTAAATAACATTTTATTATGGAAGGCGGGGCCAAGGTGGCAGAGTAGTTAAAGATGCTTCCTGTGGTCCTTCTTCCAACAAAGAATTGAAAAAATAAGTAAATCAATTATATACCAAAATATGTAAGTTTTTAAGGCAAAGTTGAAGAATCAGATGGAGTGGCAGGGGTATGGAGAGATGGTTCAGTAGTAGGGAGGAATTGCTAGACCTGGCCTTGTGGGAACTGGCACCCAGCAGCTGAATTAGCTGGTGCAAGTGCAGTGAGGCAAACAGAGTTGTTCAGGATGCATTTTCCACATCAAGAGAGACTGAGCAGTGCAGAGGCCACTAATGTCTCTGGAATCAGCGAAAAGGGATGCTCAATCACCAAAAGATAAGTACACGCATCTGACCTACCACACTGATCTAAAGATACCCCATTTGGGAAAAACTTCTCTTCCATTTACCTGCCTGTTTTCCACTCTGCATTGAGTCTAAGCTGGCTTAGGGACTGGTGAATCCCATGGGCCAGAAGCAGAACTTACCAGGCACCCTGAGCTATTCTACGTGCTTTCAAAGAGGAACAAATTAACAAGTGGCAAAAATAATTGCACAGCTGCTCTAAGCCCAACTCAGTGCAGAGACAGTTCCTTTGCCTAGGAACAGGCATAAGGAGTCCATGTGTTTTAAATGGCTTTAACACAAACATAGACCTATGTGGGCCCATTTTAACAGTGTAGGCACTCATTAGCACAGTACAATAAGGTATGTACCTGAAGAATTAGCTATATCAGCTATATAGTAAAGAGGCAGGTTGGTGACATTTGACACAACTCTATTACAGAGAGTCCTCACTTGCCCCCATCAGGAGTCTGAAAACTGGTTATTCCGCCCACATCACCTTGTCGCCTATGGTAGGAGTCCTAGAATAAGTTGTGCCTCCCAGTTCTTACATCCAACACCACTGGATGCCCATAGTTTGGCTGCAAAACCCACACACTTACACACTCTAGGGAACAGGAACACACTTTCCTAACAGACACTCAGGACTGGTCGTTAGACCCCTACCTCCTTCAGTGTATGACCCGCTACTGCAGCCAGATAGCCAAGCCAAGCGCCGTCGAGTCTGCAGCCAGATAACCGTACCTAAACCACGCACCTCTGTCAGTTTAGGACTGTGGGTAAGAAGCTCTATCACACACTTAATGATCAACAGCCTGGACAGCTGAGCTGAATCCATACAAGAGAATTAAGCAAACTCCTGGGCTAGTAACATAACCTAGTAACAGCTCTAACTACCTGGTGACAGGATGTTAGAGTTTCAAAGACTCCAGCAATCAAACTAGCTCAAAAAAGTAGCCTATTTGGCATATCAGAAAAAAAAAGAAGCTAGGGCACAGTAAGTAAACAAAATAAATAAGTTCAATAACTTATTGCTGGCTCTGAGACAACAGTAAATATGAAGTAACATAAAGAGGCAGAACACGGTGGCTACAGTAAGATCACAAAATAAAGAATCAAGAAATTCCCAGATTAAGAGAGCTTTCTGGAATTACCAAATGAAAAATGAAAGAGATTAAAACACAGAACTCTTCAAGAGATCAGGAAGGAGATCATGCTAAACACAAAAGAAGCCAAAGATTATAGAGAAAAAAACAACAAAGCAACATAAGAAGATTACAAGAGAGCATAATGACAACTAAAAAGGCTGTAAGAATCCATAGAGAGACACAGAATAGAAATCCAGGAGATAAACTATAGAATTTTAGAATTAGATAACTGAATAGAACATCAGAAGGGCAGAAGTGAGGCAATAGAAATCTAAATCAGGGAGACTGAAGATGAAGCACGTGATACTAATGTATTTGAAGAAAAATCAGATAAAAAATGTAAAGAATAAAGAAACCCTAATAAATATGCAGAATTTTATCAAGAGGCATAACCTATGAGTGATTAGAGTATCAGAACAGGAACAGATAACAGAAAATACAGAGAATTGTTGATTTGTTGGGAGAAAATCTGGAAATGAAACCCTAGAAGAAATGTACAATTTCTAGGAACACATTACTTATTTAAATGAGCACAAACAGAGGTAGAACAACCCAATAAACCCATTTAAAAAGTAGAGATTGAAAAGGTAATTTAAAAACAGCCAACCAAAAAGAAAAGAACCTAGCCCTGAGAGCTTCAGTTGAGAGTTCCAGCAAACTTTCAGAAATGTTACCATCACTACTACTAAGGGTATCTCAGAAGATATAAAAGGATAGAATACACCCACACTCATACTATGAAGGCAGTATAACGTTGATATCTAAACCAGGTAAAGACATCACAAATAAAGAAAATTACAGACCAATATCCCTCATGAACCCAGTCCTAAACAAAATTCTGTTGCCATTAGGTACCATTAAGTCTGTTCTGACTCACAGAAACCCTGTAAAAAACAGAACACTACAAGGTTCTGCTACTTGCCCCCAATCATTTTTATGCATAAGACCACTGTTGCAGCCACTGCGTCAGTCTAACTCATTGAAAGTCTTCCTGTTTATGCTGACTCTCTACCAAGCATAATGTCCCTCTCTAGAGATTAATCCCTTCTAATAATGTGTCCAAAGAGTTTAAGACATAGTGTCACCATCCTTGCTTCCAAGAAGCACACTGATTGTACCTCTTCCAGAAAAGATGTGTTTGTTCTTCTGGCAGCCCATGGTACACAACAATCTTCTCCAACACTACAATTCAAACGCATCAATTCTTCTTCTGTCTTCCTCATTCATTGTTCAGATTTTGCATGCATATGATGTGATTAAAAATACCATAGCTTGGGTGAGCCACACCTTAATCCTCAAGGTGACATCTTTACTTATCAACACTTTAAAGAGATATTCTCAGCAGATTTTCCCAATGTAATGAGGCTTGTGATCTCTTGACTGCTGCTTCCATGGACATTGATTGTAGAACCAAGTAAAAGAAAATCCTTAACAGCCTCAATCTTTCTTCATTTATTAATATGTAACTTACTGGTCCAGTTGTGAGGATTTTTCTTTCCTTGATGTTGAGGTACAATCCATACTGAATGCTCTGAGTTTTGATCTTCGTCAGTCTTTCAAATCTTCTTCACTTCCGGGAAACAAAGTTGTGTCATCTGCATAATACAGGTTGTTAATGAGTCTTCCTCTAATCCTCAGGCCTCCTTCTTCATATAGTCCAGTTTCCTGCATTATTTGTTGGGCATACAGATTGAAAGGACTTGGTGAAAGGATACAACCCTGACACACACCTTTTCTGACTTTAAATCTTGCAGTGTTACTGTGTTCTGTTCTTACACCTGCCTTTTGATCCACGTACAGATTCCTCATAAGCACAATTAAGTATCTGTAATTCCCATTCTCAAAAATATTATCCACACAGTGAGTGCCTCTGAATAGTCAATGAAACAGGTAAACATCTTTCTGGTATTCTCTGGTTTCAGCCAAGATCCAGTTGATGTCAGCAGTGATATCCCTGCTTCCATGTCCTCTTCTAAATCCAGCTTGAATTTCTGGCAGTTCCCTGTCAATACAGCTGCAATTGCTTTTGAATGAACTTAAACAAAATTTTACTTGTGTGTGATATTAACGATATTGTTCAATAATTTGCATGTTCAGTTGGATCACCTTTCTTGGGAATAGGCATAAATATGGATTTCTTCCAGTTGGTTGGCCAGGTAGCTGTCCTCCATAGATGGCATAGATGAAAGAGCACTTCCTGTGCTGTATCTGTTTGTTGAAACATCTGAGTTGATATTCTATCAATTTCTGGAAACTTGTTTTTTGCCAATGGCAAAATATATTGGCTTTGACTTCTTCCTTCATTACCATCGTTCCCAATCATTTGCTACCTCTTTAGATCTTTGAACGCTGACCACTTCTTTCTGTTATAATGACTGCATTTTGATGTTTACTGAGTCATTTAATATTTTCCCTGTAGAATTCCTTCCTTCATTATGGTCACTCCAGGCTTGAATTCTTTCTTCAGTTCTTACAACTTGAGAAGTGCAGAGTGTGTTCTTCCCTTTTGATTTTCAAACTCCAGCTCTTCACACGTGTCATTATAATACTTTACTTTATCTTCTCCAGTCACCCTTTGAAATCTTCAGTTCTTTTACATCATAATTTCTCCCTATTGCTTTGGCTACTCAAAATTCAAGAGGAAGTTTCAGAATCTCTTCTGACATCAATTTGGTCTTTTCTTTCTTTCCTGTCTTTTTTAATGATCTCTTACTTTCTTCACAGATGAGATCTTTGATGTCATTCCATGACTCTTCTAGTCTTTGGTCACTAATGTTTAACACATCAAATCTGTTCTTGAGATGGCCTCTAAACTTATGTAGGATAGCCTAAAGGTCATACTTTGGCTCTTGTGAACTTGCCACAACTTTATTGAGTTTCAGTTTGAATTTGCATAAGAGCAGTTGATGGTATGTGCTGCAGTCAGTACCTGGTCTTGTTCTGATTGCTGCTATTGAGCTTTTCCATCATCTTTTTTTCTACAGATGTAGTCAATTTGATTCCTGCGCATCCCATCTGGTGAGGTCCATGTGTACAGTTGCTGTTTATTTTGGTGAAAAAAAGTATTTGCAATAAAAAAGTCATTGGTCTTACTCAGGACTGGAAGAACCAGATGGTGCCCAGACACCACCAGTGATAGCCACAATGGAGCTCACAAAGGTGAGTCTCACTGGCATCACAAGAATAAAAAGCAGTGCACCCTGAGATCTCCACTAAAAGACCACAATTGATGGTCCAGCAGCTTCAGGGTTCCCCTGGGAACAGGGCCCCTGGCCCTGATGCTGACCTTGCCCATAAATCGTAATGAAGGTCCACTCCGGACAGGAATGGATTTGACCTGGTGACACAGGGTGACCATATATTAGGTGTACTTCCTCGACGGCACTTGGCTTATTGTTCTATGCATCTATATGACATCATCCTGCTGAACTCTTGCTGGAGGAAGAACAGGGGTGGAGAGGAGTGGAAAGGAAACTTAGGAGTTTGGGACACCTATGGAGCAGAGAGGAAGAGTGTTCTGTCATCCGGCAGGGAGAACAGTGGAAGCTGCGTATAGGTGGGCATGCAAATTTATATGGGAATGTACATTTTCACTCAATCATAATTAAAAAAGAAAAAGTCATTGGTCTTGCAAAATTCTATCATGCCATCTCCAGCGTCATTTCTTTCACTGAGGCAGTATTTTCCAACTACTGATCCTTCTTCTTTATTTCCATCATTTGTATTCCAATCACCAGTAATTAACAATGCATCCTTATTACATGGCCAATTAATTTCAGACTTCAACAGCTGGTAAAAGCTTCAATTTCTCTGGCTTTGACACTAGTGGCTGGTGCATAAATATGAATAATAGCCATATTAAATGCCCTTCTTGTAGGCATATGGATATTACACTACCATTGACAACATTGTACATCAAGACAGATCTTGAAATGTTCTTTTTGATGATGGATGCAACACCATTCCCTTCAAATTTTTATTCCTGGCATAGTAGACCATATGATTGTCTGATTCCAATTTTCCTAGATTCATACTTCATACATTTCACATTCCCATGTTTCTTCTCATTTTGAGTCATGCCACATCAGCGAATGGAGGTCCTGAAAGCTTTACTCCACTCATGTCATTAAGGTCAACTCTCATTGGAGGAGGTATTGCTCTTCCAGTCATCTTTTGCCTTCAAGTGTCTTCCAACCTAGGGGGCTAATTTTCTGGTACTGTATCTGACAATGTTCCACTGCTATCGATAATATTTTCACTGGATGATTATTTTCAGATGTAGATTGTCAGATCCTTCATCTTATTCTATCTTAATCTGAAAACTCAGCTGAAATCTTTCCACCATGGGTGATCCTGCTGATATCTGAATACCAATGGCATAGCTTCTAGCATCACAGCAACATGCAAGCCCCTACAGTATAACAAATCAATTGAGATGCTTTCAGAAATGGATGTCACTTTAAAAGAGTTTGTATACATCAAAAAAAAAAAAAAGAATGTGGAAATTGTTGAATACCATTAATATCACATACTAGCAAAACTTTGCTGAAGATAATTGAAAATTTACTGCAGCCATACATCAACAAAGAATTGACAGCAGTTCAAGCCTGACTGAGAAGGGATTATGAAGAAGGGATATCATTGTTGATGTCAAATGAGTCTTGGCCTAAAGCAGACCATGCTAGAAAGTTGTTTACCTGTGTTTTATTGACTACATGAAGACATTGCACTGTGTGGTTCATAATATATTATGATAACTGTGCAAAGAACTCCAAAACACTTAGCTCATATGATCCTACGCATTGAACATAAGCTAGTCTTTCAAACACGACAAGCGGATGAAAACAAAACAAAAACAAATCCACTGCCATTGAGTTAGTTCCTCATAGCAACCCTACGCCAAGTAGAACTTCCCTATGGAGTGTCCAAGAAGCACCTGGCAGATTTGAACTGTCAGCCTTCTGGTTAGCAGCTGTAACACTTAACCATCATACCATGAGGGCTTTCATACTGCATGGTTTTTAAATGGAAAGTTGTGTGACAGGTTTGTAAACATTCACCTTTCTTTTGGAAACTGTACACTGAATAAGTAATTCATGAAGCTTGCCAGGTTACATGAAGAAAAATGTGATTGGGGAAGATTCATTACAAATCTGTGATATGCAGATGGCACAATTTTGCTTTCAGAAAATGAAGATGACTTGAAGCACTTACTGATAAAGATACAAAACTACAAAATTTATTATGGATTATACCTGAACATAAGGAAAAGCAAAAGTCCTCACAATTTGATCAGTAAACAACATCATGAAAAATGGAGAAAAGATTGAAGTTGACAAGGCTTTAATGCTATTTGGGTCAACAACTGATGCCCATGGAAGTGACTGTTAAGAAATCAAATGATCACTCTGCAACATATAGGTGGGCATGTAAATTTATATGGGGATGTACATTTTCACACAGTCATAATTAAAAAAAGGAAAAAATAAATCAAATGAAATATTGTACTGGGTAAATCTAACTCAAAATCCTTCTAAAAAGCAATGTAGTCACTTTGAGATCTAAAGTTTGCCTGACTGAAGTCATGGTCTTCTCAATTGCCTCATAAGCGTGCAAAAGCTGAACAATTGAAAAGTATAGCCAAAGGAGAATTTATACATCAAATTGTGCTCTAGGCAAAGAATAATTAGTATGTCATGAACTGCCAAAAGAAGAAGAAGAATCAAAAAAAAAAAAACCAATGCTACAATAAATAAAACCAGAAGTCTCCTTAGAAGAGAGGATAATGAGACTTTGGGTTATTTTATGTCAGGCAAGTCATCCTGGAAGACACATTCGTAGAAAAGGATATCATGCTTGTTAAAGTGGAGGATCAATAAAGATGAGGGAAACCCTCAGTGAGATCAACTGATAGAATAGTCACAACAACAGATCATGAAGATGGCATAGGACCATCCAGTGTTTCATTCCATTGTATCTAATGTCACCATGGGTCAGAACAAACGCAAAGGCAACTAACAACAGTAGCAGCAGCAAAAGAACCAAAAGAAATACATATATGGGAAACATATAGTCTTAAATAACTAATGGATTTAACAGGAAAATACAGTGGAAAGTACAAAATATTTAGAATTTAATGACAATAAGTGGAATTATATTTAACATTTGTGGGATATAGTGAATAGAAACTAGAGATTTATTATGTTATTGAAAGTACTTTTAAACAGAACCATTAAAAGTAAATGGGTTAAGAGCAAAGACTCAGGACAGAGTCAAGATGGCAGGCTAGACACATGTATCCTTAACTCACTCAGAAACCCAAGGCCTGGATTGTGAATTGAACAGAGGCTTCTGGACACCCAGTGGGCCCTCGGACATGGAATAGGGATGTCAATTTGAACTACATGGCACTGAACAGGAAACTTCTCTTTTGCTGACCCTCACCGTTGTGGAATGGCCAGCTCTAGCAGACTGAAGATAATTGGTGTTTTTAAAATTTTTTTCTTTCTCTTAGCTGGCAGGTGGAAAGAGAACCCAGAAGACAGAAAGACCCATATGAATGGGTGACTATATCAACATACAACCAGAAGAACCAGATGGTACCTGGCCAACTCCAGTGACAGCCATGATGGGGCTCACAAAATTGAGTCCCAGTGGCAATAAGAAAATAAGAAGGGATGCACCCTGGGAACTCCACTAAAAGACCACAATTGATGGTCCAAAAGCCTAGAGGTTTCCCTGGGAGCATGGCCACCTAGACCGGAAGCTGCCCCTAATCATAAATCATTACGGAGTTCAACTCCTCAGACAGGAATGGACTGGACTCGGGGAAAGAGAATGACCATACCGTGTGTACACCTTATGGTTCCATGTATCTATAGGATATCGCCCAACTGGCCTCTTACTAGAGGGGAGTGGAGAAGGTTGAGAAGAGGGAACAGGGGATTGTTAAGAGGTTATGACTTGTATAGAACAGAAAGGAGGAGTGTGCTATTACCAGGCAAGGAGAACAGTCGGAGCTGCACATAGGTGAGCATGCGAATTTAAACTGGATTGTACGCTTTTACTCAATCACAATAAATAAAAAATATAAAAAGAATTTCAAATCAAAACTACATGGTGAGATATCAACTTACCCCAACAAGGTTTGCCATGATCCAAAAAACACAAACAACAAATGTGGGAGAGGTTGTAGAGAAATTTGAACTCTCCGACACTGCTGATAGGATTGCAAAATGGTACAACCTCTTTGGAAAGCAACTTGATGCTTCCTTAAAAAGCTGGAAATAGATATACCATTTGAGCTGGTAATAACCACTGCTTGGAATATATCCTACAGAATCAAGGGCAGTCACACAAACAGAAACATGCACACAAATGTTTATTGCAGCATAGTCCACAATAACAAAAAGATGAAATCAACTCAGATGTCCAACAACAGATGAGTGGATAAATAAACTATGGTATGTATACTCAGTGGAACACTATACAATGATAAACAACAATGATGATTTTAGTAAGCATCTCCCAATTTGGTTTTAATTGGAAGACATTATGTTAGATTAAATTAATCAGCAGCACAAGGCCAAATATTGTATGAGACCCCTACTGTAAAGACTTAAAAGCAGACTCATGTACAGAAGAAAAGACTCTTTGATGGCTGCAAGGGTCCAAAGGGAGGGAGGGAGAGGGCTGATTATAGATAGCTGATAGAAAGTTGGTTGAGTCAAATCAGCGACAGGACACATTAGAAAGAAAATCAATTTAAATGGACCAACATAACCTGAAGACTCTTCCAATGTTAACCAGTAGTGAAAGGGAGGCCTTAGCCAGCCTGATTCCGTCTTACTACAAACAGCAGAACAGTATTTAAGACAGTAATTAGTACAACCATGATTTAAACGTTGAATCCTGAGAGCTTGATCTCCCCCTTCCGTTAGAATTTAACTTGTACTGATCATAAGTCACACAGTATACTTTCCTCTTAGAATACGGATTAACTGCTCTGTTGATATACTTTAAATTATTCTCAAAGACTACTGAACTGAATCACCAGGTAGTTGGATGGTTATCAAGCCCCAACTTGTTGGAGCCATGGAGACCCACACAAAAAATGTTCTTTAAACATCAAAAGAATTACTTACAAGGGCTGAGAAAAATATTAACCAGTGTCCCCCTGCTTAGTGAACCTATATAAACTCCAGGCTTAGCCTACACAGGCAGTCAAGCTTTAGAGGAAGTGATTCCCCCTTGTCTCGTGTGTTGGCACTCAATAAACGTCCTCATTTAATTACCTCACTTCCTGTCTCAGTATTGGCTTAGCAGACAGGTGGCATGGATCTGCTATTGTGGTTACAATACGGTAAGGACAGAGTAGCAGGGGCGGGGGTGTGGAGACCATGCTCTCAGGGGACTTTGAGGCCAATTGGCATAACTAACCTATTACTAAGAGAGTCTTCTCCACCCCATATTGATGAGTGGCATCTAAGGTATTAAAAGCCAGAGCGCTGCCATCTGAGCTACACCAAGTGGTCCTAACTCAGCAGGAACAGATGAAAGGGGAAAGAGAACCCAGAAGACAGAAGATAGAAAGTTGATGACTACATCAACATGTGACGAGAAGAACCAGCTGGTGCTAGGCCACCACCAGTGACAGCTTTGAAGGGGCTCACAAAGTTGAGTCTCAGTGGCAATATGAGAATAAAAAGTGGTATACCCTGAGAACTCCACTGAAAGACCACAACTGATGGTCTGAAGGCCTGGGGGTTCCCCTGGGAGCATGGCCTCGAGACCTGATGCTGCCCCTGTCCATAAATCATTACTGAGGTCAATTCCTCGGATAGCAATAGATTGGACTCAGTGACACAGAGTGATCATATAGTGTGTGCACTTTATGGTTCTATGCATCTATAGGATGTCATCCTACTGGCCTCTTACCAAAGGGGCTTGGAAACGCTGGGGAAGAAGGGACAGGAGAGTGTTAAGAAGATATGACTTGTATAGATCAGAAAGGAGGAATGTTCTCTCATCGGGCAAGGAAAGCAATAAATAGGAGTTGCACATAGGAGGGCATGCAAATTTAAAGTGTATTGTAGACTTTCACTCAGTCACAATAAATAAAAATAAATAAATAAAAATCAATGAGTTAAAATTTAAACTCAAGAAGGTAGAAAAAGAAAAATAGTGTAAATCAAATGAATGAAGGAAATAGTATAGATCAAATCGAAGTGTAAATTAATATAGAGAAAATTGAAGATAATCAGTAAATTAGAAGATGATTCCTTGAAAGCAGTCACACAATAGAATATTCTGAAGAAAGAGTGATAAAGAACAGAGAATGAAAGAGAGGAACAAAGTACTAAAAGACAGTATCAGAAATGAAAAATAAAATACGAGTACATATAGATTTTTTTAAAGTAACATTTTATCAATTTTTGACCAAAGTTTATAGATTAGGTTTTCGTTTGACACTTTCCACACAAATTTTTCGTTGATGTTTGTTACATTTATGTAAATGTGTCAACATTCTCTTTGTGTTCTGTTTGTTGACTTTCCAGGACTCTACTATCCCTTCCCCATTGTCTTTTCTTCTTCCCTTTTGAGGAATTGTTGACTTTCAGGTCTCATACTGATAGTTTTTTACAGGTAATATATTCTATTTTGCATGCCACTCTTCTATTTCACTAAAAGATGATCTCTAGACCTAGGTTCTAGGTTCACAGAATGTCTCAGGGTGATAGTCTCAGTGGGTCTTCTGCTTTCTAATTTTCCAGCTTGTCTAGCTTTTTATTTTTTAAAAATAGGAATTATGCTTCTGCTCCACACTTTTCTCCCATTCTACCAGGGATCAGTTATTGCGGCCTATATCAGAATGGTTGGTGGTGGTAGCTAGGCAACATAGCTTATATTTCTCTGGCCCAAGTATAGAAGAGATCGTGGATATTTTAGACTTGTTTATTCACTGTGCTTTCAGTTACTTTTTCACTATTTTGCTCCTGGCCAATTGAAATCCTTAGATGTGCCTTAGACCATCACTTACAAGCTTTTAAGACCTATCCTACTCACATTGCTAGGATGCAGATCATGATTTTTGTGAACTATGTTGTACAAATTAACTGGGTCATTCCACAACGCTATGGTCCTAAATTTTCAAACCCAGGAACCAGGGTTGGAAGGTGTTGGTTGTGTCTGAAGAAAATCTGTATTTCTGTGTTCAATCAATGTATGCATCTGCTCCTACATATATGTATTTACAGTTAGCGACGGAGACTTCTGGAAACTTAGTAGCACAGTAATCAAGAGCATGGCTGTTAATCAAAAGGTCAGCAGTTCAAACCCACAAGCCACTCCCTGGAAACCCATGTTTCCATTACCAATGCTGTGAACTAAATTCTGTTAAATTGTGCCCCCCCCAGAATATGAGTATCAGTTTGAATAAGCCAAGAGTCCCAGTATTATGTGATTTTCCACAATTTTGTCATCTGGTATGAATTTCTTATGTGTTATAAATATGATGTTAATAAGATGGCATTAAGTGCAATTATGTTGATTAGATCTATAAGATCAGATTGTGCTTTAAGCCCATCTCTCTTTAAATAAAGCAGAGAGGTGAACAGAGAGACAGGAGGACTTTTTACCACCAAGAAAGCAGCACTAGGAGCAGAACATATCCTTTGGACCCGAAGTCCCTGCACATACGAAGCTCCTAGATCAAGGGAAGATTGATAACAAAGAGCTTTCTCTAGAGTCAACAGCAAGAGGGAACTTTTCCCTGGAGCTGATGCTCTGAATTTGGACTTCTAGCCTACTAGACTATGAGAGAACAGACTTCCATTTATGAAACATTTGCCTTTGGTATTTCTGTTAAAGCAGCACTAGATAGCTAAGACAACCAAAAATAATGTCTTTACCATCTAAAGCATATAAATTAAAGATTTTTTAAAAATCTTATGCAATAGATAGGAACAACAACATATGAATAAATTTTACAACTTAGAGGAATGGGTAATCTGGAAAAGCATAAATTACCAAAACTGAATTAAGAAGGAAAAAAAAACCATAAATTTTTCCTAAAGCAATAATTCTTTAGGGAATTGAATTAGTAGTTTTTTTTTTTTTTAAAAAAAAAGCCATCCCCTTTATTCCTGCATAAGTCACTAGTTCCATCCCTTCAATAAGTCATTCAGTCAGCAAACATCTATTGAGGCCTTCCTGTGTATCAGACACTGTTCTAGGCACTCAGACTCACCAGTGAACAAAACAAAAGAACAACAAAATTATTGACTTTATAGAGTTGAAATTCATGTGATAGTAGACAACAATAAAAGTAATAAGTAAATTAGAATGTATATTAGACCTGATTAGACTATTGGAAAAGACCAAACATGGTAAGGGGGGTAGAAGTGCTCGGGGTGGGGACTGGTAGGTGGGGAGTGATCATTCTGACATTTTAAATTGAAAAGACAAGTTCAAGATGGGGAGATACAGCTGATACTGGGGAAAGAATATTCCAGTCAGAGAACAGAGCCACATCAGAGCCCCAGTGCTAACATATTACAAGTCTAGCAAGGAATGCCAGTGAGACTAGAATAGAGGGAGCAGAGGGGGTTGAAGGAAGAAGCTGAGGTCAGAGCCACAAAAGAATTTTACCAGTAAATTTTTTCTAAGCCTCAATAAAGAGACAATCCTTCAAACCAGTTTCAAAGAACAGCAAAAGAGGTAACAAAAAAAAAAAATACCAACTTCTTTTATGAAACTGATTTAATCTTGACACCAAAATTAGATAAGTAGAGAACTAGATAATTATAGACCAATCATACTTATGAACATAGATGGAAAAATTCTAATACAACATCAGCAAATCACATCTGGCGATGTGTCTAGATTTATTCATGCCCAAGAAAGGATTTCTTAAAAATGTAAGGCTGGTAAAATTATCAGAAAATATTATCAGTACAACATATTAATAAATTAAAGAAGTATAATCGTTTTAAGGGACTATACAAGGTGGCAAAGATAGAAGGCAGGTAAGTAACTCAACAACAAGGACTTCCCTACACAAGGGCTAGAATGGCTACTGCCCCACTGAGTGACCAAATGGACCGCAGCAGTGAGGAATATGCCTGCAGGGAATAGCCGGAATCAAGGAACAGGCTGTTTACATGTCACTTTGCCTTCATGAAAGAGGAAAATGGTCATTTGCCTTCATTCACTGCAGCACAATTTTAGGATTTGCTTACCTTACCATATATCTGCTTTCCTGCCCATCATTTCTCCCCATAATGTCAAGTGGGATCATGCTTAACATCACTTGGATACATGGTACCCTGCCTCAGGGTTCTTTCCTTCTAGCTTCTGAGAGGGCTGGCTGCTGTTGGCTCACAGCTGAACTTCTTTCTGAGAATTGCTCTCAGCTGAAGACTTGCCCAAGTTTATATCACTTCCAGGGAGTAGTCTAAATTCAATGACTTGGTTGATACAGCGGCTTAAAGGCCCAGCCCCCTTGTCTTAATGTAGCAACATTCCAACTCCAGGGCTCTCTAAAGAATTAGCTGAGGTCACTGCTGAAACTATGAATTTCTCCTTATGCCTAATGCTGCTCCCTCATTCTCCTACAAGCGTTGTTCTGGAGAGCAAGCTGCAATAAACCATGGTTATAGTTTTCTGCTGTTCATCTGAAATATTTTGATATATGCAAATGTTAAAAAGGAAACAACAGCTGCTTCTGAAATGTCCTCAGATTGCTAGCAAATTCATTTTGTGATTAACATTAGAGAACTTTTATTAATCTAACAAAACAATGGAATTGTGAATTCGTATGTACTCATCTGTATATGACAATTTCCTGTTAAAAACTTACGAAAGTAACTTTCTCTTTTCAGATGTCAGTTTTGCAATCCACCAAATGGTGGAAAAGAGGCTTTAGCCTGAACATTTATATGCAGGTTGAATGGTCCGGGGGAACATCTGCATGTGGGGTTTTAGATACAAACAATGTCCACCTAGGGTTCTTAAACTCAGCTTTGTAAATAGATAAGGATTTGTTTAAAATGAAAAACTCATTTTATTTAAAATGAGTCAAGATGGTGGCATAGCCATGTGACCCTGCTGAACCCTCTAAAAGCAAAGATCAGCTGAATCAATTAAACCAACAAAAGTGGGCACCTGAACACCTATGAGAACAGACTGGGTGACAAGAAGCACTGTGGCTCCAGACAAAGAGATCCTATGCATGGAAGGTAAAGGGGGCACAGTAAAACTTCCCAACCAAAACAAATAGACCACGCAGGACTGAGAGATGCTGTCAGGTCTGGAGCAAAGGTGATCCACACCTGCCTAAAGAAGGCAGCTTAGAGCAGAAGGCTTCTGCATAGGTCAGAGGGGCTTTGAAACCAGTCTGGTAATCAGATGGCATTTGGACCCAGTGACCCTGCAGCCCATAGAGTGGTCCAGGGCAAGGAAGCATAGGTTCTACAGTTCTGGGAGGAAGCAAAGTGGTAATTATGTGAGTGTCTGGGCAGTGGCATGAGTGCACATGCAACTTGAAAACAGGGATGATTTTAGAAACATGCACAAATTTGGGGAAGCAGTGACAGTGATGCGGAGGAGTGTGCAACCTGGGAGTAGTTGCAAAGCCACACATGATCCCTCCTCATCTATGAGCCAAGGCTGCAACTGAGGCTCCATGGGTAACCAGCCCAGCCCGGAGGCAGTGACAAAGAGGGTGCACATGACCCAGGAGCTAAAGTTAAGGGACACATGACCCCTCCCCTGTCTGAGAGCAGCAGCTGAAGCTCCATGTGTACCTTCCCAGCCCGGAGGTACCAGAGACAGCAGCACAGAGTTGAGGAAGAAGGCATGTGTACAACACCTCCCCTGCCTGACAGCCACTGCTGAGGCTCCTCTGGCCACCTGCCCAACCTAAAGGCAGTGGTGCCTGTGGTAAAGGGACCCTCAGTGGTGAAGTGGTGTGTGACCCCTCCCCTGCCTGAGAGCCATGGCAGAGGCCCCTCAAGGAACCTGTCCAACAGAGGCAGATACACTGGTGCTTGTATCCTGCCTGCCATGAAGGTGGCTGTGAAAGCATGGTGGCTACACAAGCAACATCCCTCACCCAGAGGTAGAAGCAGCAGTGGTGCTGCTGAAAGCAGGCATGACACATGAGCTGTGGCAGCAGTGACAACTAATCTGACCTGCACACTCATAGACTGTGGCAGTAGGGATGCAGTGCAGGACAGTAAGATCAAAGAATAGAAAATAATCAGGGAGAAAGAGAAATTACAGCCCAGTCCCAAAAGACAGATACTGGACAGTCAACCAAACAATTAAGTCTTCCAAAAACTGCAGCAACTTTCTGATGGCTCAGAGACAATAATCAATTTTTCAACATCTAAAGAAGCACACTACAACGGCTTCTGAAAATTCCCAAAATGAAGTATCAACTGATTTTCCAGATGAAGAGAAAGTCCTGCAACTACCAGAGGCAGAATACAAAAGACTGATACATAGAGCTGTACAAGCTATCAGGAGAGAAATCAGACAAAACACAGCATAGCATACTGCAAAATTAAATAATCTGCAAGAGACGCTTGAACAGAAAAGCTCTGAAATTCATCAGACTAACAACAGAATCACCAAGCTTGATAACTCAATAGAAGGTCAAAGGAGCAGGATCAAAGGTATGGAATGCAGAATGAGTGAGACTGAAGACACAGTAAACAACACCAGCATACGAAAGGAAAAATCACATAAAAGACTCAATAAAAGTGAAGAGTTACTAAAGATGATATGGGACTCTATCAAGAAGAATAATAATTGAGCATTTGGAGTACCAAAGCAAGGCAGGATACCTGAAAATACAGAGAGAATTGTTGATGAATTGTTAACAGAAAAATTATCTAGCATCATGAAAGATGAGGAGGTCTCCATTCAGGATGCTCATTAAACCTCACTAAAGATAGATCCCAAAAGAACTACATCAAGGTGCATAATGATCAAGATCAATAAAACTGGAGACAAGGAGTGACAACTCAAGGCACCCAGACTTAAAAAAAATAAATAAATAACTTACGAAGAAAAATTATTAAGATTAAGCTCAGACTACTCAGCTGAAACCATGCTAATCAGAAGGCAGTGGGATATCATATGCCAAGCCAAGTGCCGTCGAGTCGGATCCATATATGAAATCTTAAAAGAAAAAACTGCCAACTGAGAATTATATATCCTGCAAAATGGTCTCTCAGATATGAAGATGAAATCAAAACTTTCATAAACAGAAATTTACACTTGTAAAAACCAAACCAAAACTGCAATAAACATTAAAGGTAGTCCTTCAGTTAAAAAATCAGTAACATCAGATGCACACTTAAACATTCAACACTCAACAGAGCATCTAGATACTATCAGGATGGAAAAAAGTATATCAGGCTAATAACATTCAAAAAAGAGCAAGAGTGGCAATATTAACCTCTGACAAAACAGACTTTAAGTTAAATCCACCATATGGAATAAGGAGGGACACTACACAGTGGTTAAAGGCTCAGTACAGCAGGAGGACATAACCATACTGAATATCTGTGTACCCAATTACAAGGCTCCAAAACATATAAAAAATACATTATTCACACTGAAAACAGAAATATACAGTCCCACAATAACAGCAGGAGACTTCAACACACCACCCTTATTCAAGGACAGGACAGCTCAAAGAAAGCTTAGTAAACACACAGAAGATCTAGAGGCCACAGTCCGCAAACTTGACCTCACAGATGTATTCAGAGCACTTCATCTGAGAGCAGTCAAATATACTTTCTTTTCCAATACACGTGGAACACACTGCAGAATTGACCATGTATTAGGCCACAGAACAATCTTCAATAAAATTCAAAACAATACAAAGGGAATTCACAATTCAAAATAATACTAAGGGAGTTTTCCTGGAGTGCAGCTTTCACCACCTTTCATCTTTTTATCCTATGGAAGATAAAAAGAGAGGGAAGCAAGCAGAGAATTGAGATCTCTCACCATCAAGAAAACAGCACTGGGAGTAGAGCTTGTCCTTCAGACCTGAGGTTCCTGTGCCAAGATGCTCTCCAATTAAAGACTTATACAACACAAGGACTTTCCTCCAGTGCCAACAGAGTGAAACCCTTCCCCTGAAGTGGACACTCTGAATTCAGACTTGTAGCCTAAGGGACTGTGTAAGAATAAACTTTCCTTTGTTAAAGTCATCCACTTCGTGGTTATTTCTGTTAGAACGAACCCAAAATAATATAAAATAATTCAAAATAATACAAAGCATCTTCTCAGACCATAAAGCCCCCAAACTAGAAATCAATAACAGAAAAAAGATGCAACTAAAATCAAAACCATGAAAACTGAATAATATTTTGCTCAAGAACTACTGGGTAATAGAAGAAATCAAGAATGCAATAAAGAATTTCACAGAATCAAATAAAAATGAAAACATGTCCTAGCAAAATCTATGTGACACAGCAAAAGCAATTGATAGTTCAACAGCCTTGGGGGGGTGGTCCCCTGGGAGCATGGTGCCTAGACCTTCTGCTGTCCCTGACCAGAAAACCTTACTGAGGTCACCTCTTTTGACAGGAATGAACTGGACTTGGAGAGAAAATGTGACCATACGGTGTGTGTACTTTATGGTTCTATGTATCTATAGGGTAGTGTTCTACTGGCCTCTTAGTAGAAGGGAGTGAAAAGTGTGCAGAGGAGAGGACAGGAGATTGTTAAGGGGATATGCCATATATAGAACCGAAAGGAGTGTGCTGTCACTGGGCAAGTAGAGCAGAAGGTGCTGCAGATAGGTGGGCATGCAAATTTAAATTGGGTTGTATACTTTCACTCAATCACAATAATAAAAAGAAAAAAAAGAATAGAAATCAAATAACAACCTCAAAAAGCTTTAATGTAAATAGCCAAATTAGTTATATTCTTTCTATTCTGAAGTTATTCATAATGTAGTGGAAGGAAGATTAACGCTAAATGGCTTCATACAATTTTCAGCGTGTTCTCTTAGAAGCAGACAGCCAGGCTTCTTTTCTGAGGCATCTCTGAATGTGTTCAAACTGTCAACTTTTTGGATAGTAATTATGACCCAGGGACCTATGTATACTGAGGACCACAGGGCTACTGTAAAATGACAGGTGTGATAAAGAATGTAAACACTTGTAATATACAACAAAAATAGTTCTCATCTATTGCTTGGTCATTATTTACAAAGTTTTGTATAAGAACATCGTTTTAGTAGTCTGGTGCTGCTCTAACAGAAATACTGCAAAGTGGAGACTTTAGCAAAGGAAAGTTTATTCTTCCAAAGTCAGGTAGGCTACAATTCTGAGTTCAGGGTGTCTGCTCCAGGGGAAGGCTTTCCCTCTGGTGTCTCTGGAAGAAAGTCCTTGTGTTGCATGAGTCTTTAATCGGACAGCATCTTGGCGCAGGAACCTCAGGTCTGAAAGACAAGCTCTATTCCCAGTGCTGTTTTCTTGATGGTGTGAGATCCCAATTCTCTGCTTGCTTCTTTCTCTTTTTGTCTCCCATAGGATGAAAGGATAAAAGGTGGTGCAAGCTGCACTTCAGGGACATTCCCTTAGCAAGGGTGTTGCAGTTGCACCCTAATACTCTTTTAACATAATCATCCTATCTCTTAGCCCCAGACAGAGATTAGGATGCATAGCATAGAGAAATCACAAAATATTGGGAATGATGGCCCAGCCATATGGCTACATACATTTTGATTGGGACACAGTTCAATCCATGACAAACATCTTAATTTTTTTTCTTCGTGCTGTCCCTAGGAAAATGTTCTGGGTAAGAAAGAAAACCCATTTTACCAATAAGAAATTGAGAATTTGAATCACTTGTCTGTGTTCCCAGAACCTGGTGGTGGATACAAATCCACATCCATTTTGTCCCCAGTTGAAAGATTTCAACAAGAAGTTGTGTGTTTGCACAGTGTAAGACATTATAAAAACATCAGTGGTTACTATAGAAACGTAAGTTTCTTTTGAGAGTTTCCACTTACAGCTCCTTCTTCCCTTGCTGCTTTCTTTATTTAATTATTTTTAATCCACTTTATGCAGATAGTTCTGAGCCGTAAGAAGCCAGTGAAGGAGAGTGTGAAGCTTTGTTTTTTTGTTTCTGAGTTCACCCGTCATCAGTAATTTTGCATAGCAGTTCCCTGTGTCTCTCTTTCTTTCTCTGTTTCTTTTGTACCAAATACTGTACACTTTCCTTTCTTCCTCATTCCTAGTGGATTTTGTCTCAATTTAAAAAACTGTGTTTTCCCACAGGATTCCCTGAAATTGCTAAAGAAATGCCAACTTTCTCTTTGTATCACTAGGAAGATAGTACTTCAAGGGAACCCATCTCGAAGGCAAGTATCAGCAGGGCACACTGCTTTCAGATTGCAGCTGTATAGGTTTCTCATGGACACCTACATGATTTTAAAGCAAGACCAGCAGAAAGACTGATAATCCCTCCTAAACCAAACCAGTATTAATCAAAACTTAAAAAAATATTTTATTGTGCTTTAAGTGAAAGGTTACAATCCAATCAATTCCCCGTATATCCCCCCACTGACACACACACGGTTATGCAACTCTGGCTGCTCTCCCCACCCTGTGACAGCACACTCCTTTCCACCCTAGAACTTCACTTCTTCACTCAACCAACTCCTCTCTCCCCTTCTCCCAGCCTTCCCTCTCATCTCTGGACAGGAGCTCTAGAACAGCCTCATGTTTATGTTTAAGCCAAGAAGGACACACTATACCAGCATCAACCTATGTCTTATATACTCCAGTCCAAACTTTGGAGTGTTGGCTTTGGTACTAGTTTGAGATCTAAGCTAGCAGAGAATCCAAGGGCCCTGTCTCAGGGGACCCTCAGGATATTGGACCATCAAGTGCAGCCTTCCAATAGAGTTCTAGATCAGCACACCCTTTTTTATCCTACTATGTGTGAGGGACTCTACATTGTATTTCCTGTCAGGGCAGTCATTTGTGGTGGCCGGGTACCATCTAGTTCTTCTGGTCTCATGCTGATATAGTCTCTGAATCGTAGGGCCCCTTCTGTCACCCAAGTTCATATTTTCCTCGTGTTTTTAATGTTCTTCATTCTCCTCTGTGCTAGATGGATTGGGACCAACTGATGCTACTTAAATGGCAACTTGCTGGCTTTTAAGACCCCAAACTCTATTCACCAACATGGGATGCAGAACATTTTCTTTAAAAGAAAAACCAAAAAACAAGCTTAGTTATGCCTACTGACCTAGAATTCTCCTGGAACCATGGTATCCAGACTCCTGACCCTGCTGCTATGACCCTCCAAGTGTTGGGCTGTATTTGAGAAACCTCTTAGCTTTTGTTGTAATCCAGCAATGTTAATCTCCCTTCAACTGTGGGCTGTCACTTCCTTCACTTAACTCAAGTTCTGTCTGCTCTCTAATCTATGAATACCTCTCTTCTTGTGTCCATACTCTTATAATCATCAAAGATTACTTTCCTCTGTGCTAAAACCTTTTCTTGTGTCCATATAATAAAGGTCTCATACAATATTTGTCCTTTTACAATTGACCAATCTCACTCAGCATAATGTCTTCCAGATGACTCCATGTTAGCAGATTTTTCCCCAGATCACTGTTGTTCTTTATCAACATATAGTATTCCAGTGAGTGAACCTGCCATAGTTTGTTGATCCATTCATCTGTTGATAGGCACCTAGATTGATTTTCATCTTTTTGCTATTGTGGACAATGCTGCAATAAACAATGATATGAATGTATCTATTTGTGTGACAACCCTTATAAGATATAGTCCAAAAAGTGAGATTGCTTCATCATACGGTTATTTCTATTTCTAGCTTTTTAAGAAAACACTAAATCAATTTCCAAAGTGGTCATACCATTTTACATTCCTACCAGCAGTGCAGAAGAGCTCTGGTCTCTCTACAACCTCTCTAACATTTATTTATTTATTTTGTTTGTTTGTTTGTTTTATGTATTAGTGTCAGCCTTGTTGGACTGAGATGACATTTCATTGTAGTTATGACTTGGCTAATGGCTAATGATCATGAGAGATTCCTCATGTATATTTTAGCTACCTGGATGTTTTCTTTGGTGAAGTGTCTGCTCATGTTCTTTTCCCAATTTAATTTTTTTTTGTCTTTTTCTTACTATGGTTTTGCAGTATCTTATAGATTATGGAGATTAGATGGTGATCAAATTGATACTTGCAATTTCTTTTTGCAGTCTGTAGGTAGTCTTTTTACTCTCATGGTGAAGTCTTTGAATGAGCATAAGCATTTAAATTTTAGGCGTTCCCATTTATCTATTTTCTGTTCCTGTAACAGTACATTGTTAGTAATATTTTGTAATCTGGCTATGTCATGTATTAGGGCTTCCAGCATTGTCCCTTTATTTGTTCCATGATCTTTACTTTTCTAGATTTTATATTTAGGTCTTTGATCCATTTTGATTTAGTTTTTGTGCATGGTGAGATATGGGTCTTGTTTCATTTTTTTTGCAGATGGATATCCAGTTTTTCCAGCACTGTTTGTTAAACAGACCACTTGTTCCCCAGTTCAAAGACTCTAGAACTTTGTCAAATGTCAGTTGCTTATAAGAGGATAGTGTTGTATCTGTATTCTCTATTCTGTTCCATTGGTCTACATATCTGTCTTTGTACCAGTACCAAACTGTTTTGACTACCATAGCCATGCAATAAGTTCTAGTCAGGTAGTATAAGGCCTCCTATTTTGTTCTTCTTCTTCGGTAACCCTTATCCAGCATTTCTTCCCTCTCCATATGAAGATGGTGATTTGTTCCTTCATCTCATTAAAAAAGACATCAGGAGGCAGGGCTAACATGGTGAAGCAGCCATATATATATATATTTTTCCTGATCTCTCTAACAACAAAGAGCCAGCAAAACACCTGAACAAATTATATGGGACATTCTAGGAATCCTGAATATCAGGTAGGAAGCTGATAGATCAAACTGAGTAATAGGAAGGGAAGAGTAGGTCCTGAAGCAACCACTTTGACCAAAATTAAATCTGAAACCTGCAGAGAGAGACACTTCTGCCAGTCACAAGGAGCTGTGTTACAGCAGCAAGCAGCTGAACAGAGCAGCAACACTGTGAATGGAGTGCATCGTTCTTAGTAGGGAAGCTTAACTTCAGGCACTGTGCCTACAGAACCATGAAGCTTCACCTGAGTGTCTTAAGCTAAGTGCATGTGAACTCTTGTGAGTTTGAACCTTTCTTACATGATGATATCTCTCCCTTTCCCTAGTACTTCCACCTCCCACCTCTGCTCTACACCAGGTGCAAAACTCTGATGCACTACCTTGGCTAGAAGTAGGACATCTTGTATGCATGCCCTGCTCACAGGTCTAATCATCTGGCAACAGGGCATTGAAATTTGTAAGCTTCTAATAACCCAACTAACTCACATAGCTAGACTATTTGGACACTCAAAAATGGAATATTTTATGTGTATATGTATGTGTGTGCATATATATATATATATGTAAGTTAGAATACAAAAACTGAACAAGTACATTGCAACAAATTTCTGGTGGCTCAGAGGCAACAAGCAGTTTCTAATCATTTAAAGAAGCAGATCACAGTGGCTTCAGAAAAATCCCAAAACAAAGAATCAAAAAATTACTCAGAAAAAGACTTTCTGCAGTTGTCGGGGGTAGAATACAAAGGTATAATGTTTAGAGCTCTTCAAGACATCAGGAAGGAGATTAACATATTTGACGATTCTCTCTGTACTTCCTGTTATCAATCCTGTTATGGTACTCCAATTATTTGTAAATTATTCCTCTTGATAGAATCCCACATAACTCTTGATAATTCTTCTTTTCTAAGATTCTGTTTTCTTATTTTTCCTCATATACACTGATGTTAGTTGCTTTACCTTTGGTCTCACTAATTCTACATTCTATTGCCTCAATACTGCTCCTTTGACTTTCTATTGGATTGTTTAGTTCTATAATTTATTTTTCCATAATCTGCTTAGTTTCAGAGATTTGTTGCTGGAGTATTTATTGCTGCCTGTTTCATTTTTCATTATCCTTTGGTGCACTTTGCCTAATCCCCTTCCTGATGTCTTGAAGGGGAATGGGAGTTTTCCAAAGCTGTTGTGATCTGCTTCTTTAAATGATTGGAAATTGACTGTAGTCTCTGAGTCACGAGACAGCTGTAACTTTTTATGCTTCATTATTGTCATGTAACGTGTGTGTGTCTGCATATTTTTTTAATTTAGTTTTTGAGTGTCCAGGTAGTCTATTCATTCGAGCTAGTTTGAATGTTAGAGTCTTAGAAACTCTACAGCCTTTCACCAGGTGGTTAGAACTGTGAGTGTGCTGAGAACGGTAGAGGGACTTTCTGGCTCAGAGAAGTTAGCAGACTTTCCTCCCTCTCCCCCTTTTGTTTCCCTCTCCAACTCCAGGGCCTGCATGTAAATTGCTCCACTTCTGGCTCAGGTAAAGCATCAGAGTTTAGCATCCAGTGCAGAGCAGAGACAGGAGGAGGACCTGCTGGGGAAAGGGAGAGAAATAAGTGAATGTGAATGATTTAAATATGAAAAAGTTCTCAAGCACTTAGCTTATGATGTTCAAGTGACAGTCCTCTGTGGTCCTGCAGATTTAGCCACCCAAAGCTCAGCTTCACCACTGAGAAAGATTCTCTCTGCTCACTGTGCCACTGTTCTTTTTACCTCTTACAGCCACACCACAGCCCTGCTTGGCTGGCAGAAGCAGGTCCCTTTGCAGGGTGTGAATTTATTTTGATGTAGTGTCACCCAATCTGATCTCTCAGCTTTACCTCTTATATTCAGGGCTCCTGGAATTGCCTATATAATCCATTCAGTTGTTTTTCTGGTTCTTTATTGTTAGAGGGATCACAGGATAGATGTGACACTCTGCCACCTTAGCCCCATCTCCCAATATGAGTCAAATTTTGACAAAATTTTGACAAACTGTTCACTAATGTAAATAATGTACTCTTTTAGGTTTGTTGTTGTTAGGTGACATCAAGGAAGTTACAATTCATGCTGTTGTTAAGTGCTATTTAGTTAATTTTATACACAAGCCTACATACAAGTGAATACAATACTGCCCAGCCCTGTATCATCCCCATAATTGTTATTATACTTGAGCCCATTGTTGCAGCCTTATGCAAATCCACCATGTTGAAAGTCTTCCTCTTTTTCACTGACTCTCTACCTTACCAAGAATGATGTCCTTGTCCAGGGACTTGTCTCTCTCTAGATAACATGCCTAAAGTATATGAGGCAAAGTCTCAGCATCCTTGCTTTTAAATAGCATTCTGGCTATACTTCTTCCAAGGTAGATTTGTTTTTTTCTACCAGCAGTTCATAATGTGTTCAATATTCTTTGCCACTGCCATAACTCAGAGTCATCAATTCTTCAGCCTTCCATATTCGTTGTCCAGCTTTGGTACATATGAGACAATTGAAAACACCGTGGCTTGGGTCAAGTACATCTTAATCCTTAAAATGACGTCTTTGCTTTTCAGCACTCCAAAGAAGTCTTTAGCAGCAGATTTTCTCAGTGCAACGTGTCTTTTGATTTCTTGACTGCTGCTTCCAAGAGTGTTGATTGTAGATCCATGTAAAATTAAATCCTTGACAACTTCAAGTTTTTCTCCATTTATCAATGATGCTTATTGATCCAGTCATTAGGATTTTTGTTTTCTTTATGTTGATGAGTAATTCAATCTGAAGGCTGTAGTCTGATCATCACTGTCGTGGATTGAATTGTATCCCCAAAGATATATTTTAACTTAGCTAGTTCATGACTCTCAATCTTGTGTGATTATCCACTGTTTTGTCATCTGATGTGATTTACCTGTATGTTGTAAATCTTATCTCTGTGGTGTTAATGAGATGAAATTAGTGGCAGTTGTTTTAATGAGACAAGCCTCAATCTACATGATTAGATTTTGTCTTAAGCCAATCCCCTTTGAGATAGAAAAGAGCTCAGTGAGTAGAAATACAAAATGACCTCAAACTACCATGAAAGTAGTACCAAGAGGAGACAGTGTCCTTTGGACCTAAGGGATGCTGAGAATCTTCTAGTCCAGGAAAGAATTCATGATGAGAGCCTTCTTCTAGAGTTGATACAGAGAAAAAGCTTTCCCTTGTGGCTGACACCTTGAATTTGAACTTCTAGCTCTTTATGGTGGTCAGGATTATGTCAACTTTGCTACTTCATGTTTGGCTGCTGTATTAAGTGGCAGCGCAGGGTCTGTGGTGGCTTCCCACTCCTCAGCTCTCATCCCTCCACCTTCTACCACCTACTGCCAGTCTGCTCACATAGCCATCAGCTCCTGCTCTCTTCTGGCATCTGGTTCCTGGACCTGAGCCAGCAGCTGTTGGATTCATCAACCCTTACAGACAGCACTTGTGAGTCCTGTTCCCTGACCTGCCAATCCTGGATTTGCCAGCCTCTGCAGCTCTGTCCCAACCATCTTAAGATCCGCTGACCTACACAACCAGTGATCTAGATAGAACTCTGATTTATGACCTGCTGACCTTGGTTTACCAGCTCCTGTGGTGATGTGAGGATTGTGCTGGGACTTGGGATGTTCAGCTTCTGCAATTGCATGAGCTGCTTCCTTTATATAAACCTTTCCTTGTACTTTATATATAAATATTTCCTTGTACTCTGTATATAAATCTTTCCTTGTACATATACATATTATTGGTTTTGCTTTCCTAGAAAACCCAGCCTAAGACACCCCCTAGACTGAGAGAATAAATTTCTGTCTGTTAAATTCATCCACTTGTGGTACTTCTGTTATGGTAGCACTAAATAACTAAGATAATCAGTGTTTCAAGTCTTTTTCACTTTTACCAAGCAAGATTGTACTCATCTGCATATCAACGGTTACTAAAGAATCTTCCTCCAATCCTAATGCCTAGTCCTTCTTTGCATAGTCCATCTTCTCAGATTATTTGTTCAGTATACAGATTGAATAGCTATGGTAAAGGATACAAATATGACACATAGCTCCAGGTTTGGTAAATGTGTAATCTCTACTTGAAGACTCTCACACAGGCTAAAATCTCACAAAAAGACCTTTGAACTCCAACTGGTTATCGTTTATCTCCTTACAAGGAAGGTGGAAGCCGAGGCACAGATGTCTCACAGAAGACCTCTCAACATCTGCCAGTGCTTGACATCATCTGAGAGATCCTAGCAGACATTTCAGAGCCAGGGAAGTGAGTAGAGAAGAGCTGTGAGAGGAGAGCAAGATTATCAGAATGAGTACTTTTAGCTTTTTGCAAGTCAGAGTGTCCCTGCATGGCTTCATCATTTTGTTTAAAACACCAGTGCACAAACTACAGTCTGTTGGATATTAGTCCTGTTACATATTCTGTGGACAAGATGTTTCCTTTTTGAAATTCTTACAAAAGATTAGCATGAAAAGCTATGAAAAGCCCTCTCTTAAAGAACGCTAGTCTGTTGGGTTTATTCAACAGTCCCTAAACTTGTTTGATCTAGAAACATATATCTTTATGCCATACTTTTTAGTATTCCCAAAGGAAGTTTTCTGGAAATTCTGGCTCCTCTTAGCAACTAGGTATTATACAGAGTAAAATATGAATATTAAAACAATACTTGGTGGTCAACAAAATATCAACTGGATTATATGTATCTGTTTCCATCCATGAAAAACTAAGCATATCACAAATAATCACGTAACTGCATGTGTATTTTCACAATTACGAGTGAGCTACTGTAAAGTAGTTTATACTTCTATCTAGTTTCTCATCATCCCTTTTGAATATATACTTTAGCAGATGTATGTTTTTTAAAATGGTATGACATTGATTATGGCTATCTGTAAAATATTTTGAATTACAAAAAAATTCTAAGCTTCTATATAACAAAACGCACTTGGCTTTGGCTTGGCATTGTCCTCAAGTCGATTCTGATTCAGAGCAATTCTATAGGAAAGAGTAGAACTATCCCATAGAATTTCTAAGGATGCAAATCTTTACAGCAGCAGACTGCCATATCTTTCCCCAGTGGAGCAAGCGGAGAGTTTGAATTGTCAACCTCTTAGTTAGCAGCAGAGTATTTCAACACTGTCCCACCAGGCTCTGCCAGGTATATAAAAAAGAGGGACCAAAGTTAATGTCTTAACAAAGTAGATTTTCTCTCTCTCTCTCTCTCTCAATCTCTGTCTCTCTGCTTGTAATTACCCATGGCAGATACATGATCTCTGCTCCAGGGACCAGGTTAGTGAGACAGCTCTGGTATCTCCAAGTCCAGGTTCCCTCATTTGTTCTAGTCCTTGCCTTTCTAGCTGGAAGAAAGAAAAAGGGAGCATCAAGGTATTAGTCTTCTAAAGACTAGATCAATAGTTACATATACAGTTTCTCATAATTGATGAGTGATACTTTAGTCACAAGGCCACAATTCACTTCAAAGAAATCTGGTAAACATGGCTTCTTGCTTGGTGGCCACATGACCAAGAGGAATGTGGGAGTAGAACTTGAAGTAGACATCAACTTGAAATGTGCCAGCATGTCACTCTGACCTGCAATGTAACAATGTACACCCTCCACCCCGTGCATACAATACACTCACCTTTTCCTGAAAGAATATATCATAAAGACCTTCCTGTTGCTGCCTCCATTTATCTGTTTGTCCTGGACCTCTAGGTGATGGCTCATCTTCTTCATCAGATACAGATATATTCCAAACATAGTTTGCTTCTCTTGCCTTTGCAATATACAGTTATGGAGCAGTAACAAAATGATCACGGTGAATATCTCATTCAGAAAAGAAAATTTCAAAGGCAAAGCAGTCACTCCTAAAAATAATGAACAAATGTTGCCTAGCCTGGTGTAAGTTATTAGGTTAGACTCTAGTTCTCCTGTATAGGATGAAATGCCTTACCCTTTGTACTCTACGTCTTAGCTTTGCACTGCAGGAAAGGATCTGAAATGGATGCTAGAGGGTATACTCTTTTGGGAAGCTACATGAATTTTTTAGTAGGCGTTTAGTTGATGCAGTTTTAGGACATAGAAATTTTTTGTAGATTAAACTTGCATTTGCAATCTCCTCAAAACTTAAACTATTTCTGATCTATTTGGTATCAGTCATTTTCGTGTTAAATAACATCACTCAGTTTTGCTTACAGCACTCCCTTTTAAAAATTGCCTTCTATACCAGAATCGGTATTCAGCCCATGCTTCTTCTCGTCATTGTAATAGGGGTTCCCCTTAGGTATTTGAAACAATTGTTCTTCGTGAGATGCCAACATTAATCTGATATTTTAGCACTAGGCTATATCCTTTAGTTGACTGAAAGTCTTAATGAAAGGGCTTTATGAAAGGCTCTGGGCAAATAGTCTTAGCGCTTGCTCTTTTGATACAGCAGCATTTGTCTTTCCAACACTATTTGCAAACTTTTCAATTCTTGCTGAAATCATCTTACTTCTTAAGAAGCAAGGTGTAGACAATAGACCACAATGATTTCTAAGTTGTGATCAGTGTTAGTTTTACGAAGCATTCTGCTAATAAATATTCCTAGTTTTCGTCCCTCACTCTATCCACCATCCAATAGACAGCCACCAAGTCATTTATGATTTTTCTTTGTCTAAAATTGACTTTCAGCTTCCAGTTTTAGTATCAGTGTCAAGTCTAAGTTGCTATATCAAAATTACATAATAGGGTGGGTTAAACAAGGTGCATCTTTATTTCACTTTCATAAAGCAATCCAGGAGAAGTAAGTACTCTTTGCTGTATAAAGTGATCAAACTACCCAACTCATGAGACAGTTTTGGTGACTCATTAGGTATATCTAAGGCTGCTACACTGCTACTGTGTCAACACATCAGAAAGGAAAGGTGAAAGTGAGTGTGGGGAATATCTAGTTCAGTAGCTGTGTGCCCAGGAAGGATAAACATATGTAGAAAGACAACCTGTACTCTATAATAGCTTTAGAGCACATAATCAATTCATTATATATACTAAAACAATACGATGAAGGGTATGATATAAGTTCAAACAAGCCGCTCTAAGTTCTACTGTGACTTAACAGAATATTGACAAATTCAGTTCTATAACCTAAGTTGTTTATTCTTTCTTTTATTACAAACAGTACGGTGGCATTTAAAAACAGTGATTCCACTTACTATGAGCAGCCTCACAAATTATATTTATGGACATTAAGAAAAGAGTTGAAACAATAACAGCTTCATAGACATCAAATAAAATTAGTGGCCTGATTCAACTATGGAAGTTTGCTATTTTATAGTCGTATAACAAAAGGAATAGAAAAATGATATTTTTGGCAATACTTCTGAAAACAATGCTTTGTAAGCCTGCCATATGAAGCTACCACAGATCTCTATCATGCCTTTGGCTAATATGACTTGAAAAGATTAATCAAAGCTACAGAATTCAAAATAATATCATTAGCCTTTCAAAGCCTTCGGGATTCTGGATTTGAGACTAAATGGAATGTCTTTGGTAAGACTGTGGAAACTAATAAATCACATTTTGCTTAATCAAAATCAAAACTTAGAATGTAGTTTAAGTATGTCATTTAAGGTTATTATCTGAATCTTTAATAGCCTTACATGGATGTGAAAACAGGACAATGAATAGGAAAGACTGAAGAAGAATTGATTCACTTGAATTATAGTGTTGGAAAAGACTAGTAAATATACAATGAATCGCCAGTAGGATGAACAAGTCTTTCTTGCAAGAAGTACATTAAGAGTGTTCCGTAGTAGCAAGAATAGAGAGACTTCGTCTCACATATTTTGGACATGTTATCAGGAGGCACCAGTCCTTGGAGAAGGACACCTTGCTTGGTAAAGTAGAGGGTCGTTGTAAAAGCGGAAGACCTTCAGTGAGATGGATTGACAGTAGCCACAACAACGGACTCAAACACAGCAGTGATTTTGAGTAAAGTCATCTCATTCAAGCTGAGTCCTCCAGGTTTCCTGATTTCAATAAATCACATCCTCTTTCACCAAGCCACCTTATAAACCAACAAATGGTCCCTACAGTGGCACTTTCAGGATATTTGACATCCAAAGTAACACCCCTCCTTAATACCACAAAATTGTTTTCAGTGATAATCATGATTCAAAGGAGAAATAATTTCAATAGAACTCACATAGTACAACATAGAATTTAACAGTAGAATAAAACAATAGAAATTAAATAATTAACAAAAATGTAATGAGGTATACAGTAAAAAAATAATGGCTTAATACTTTTTAAATACATTAGCATTTTTTCAAAAAAAGTGAAAAGCTACAAAAATACTATGTATTACTACTAATAAAAATTTCTGTTTCAGAGTCTTAAATTCTACAAATTTTTCAGTGATTTTATCAAAATTTATTTTCTGTACATATTTATGTTTAATAGACAGTATAGCCAGATATGTGACTCTAGCTTCACTCATTGACATAAGAAAATTTTTACTAATTTTTAGTTCTGAAATTCTCTCTCTCATGTGAAACAGTTGGTATCATGTAGTTAGGAAACATCTTAAACAAAATAATAGATTTTGCAGAGATTCACAAAAATCACATTTCACAAAAAATTGTAGAAATTCTCATAATGTCTGATTTTTATTTCTTTGAGATTTATTCCATCTGGTTTCGATCATTCTTCAGTAAAAAGATCTTAAGCACAAATGAAAATTCCAAATGGTCACATGAAATAATTCAAGAATTTAAGTAACTCACCCAGTAATTCCACTACTTGGAATATATCCTACAGATTCAAGGCCTTTCACACCAACGGACACGTGCACCAGAATGTTTATTGCAGCACAGTCCACGATAGCAAAACGATGGAATCAACCCAGATGCCCAACAACAGAAGAATGGATAGGTAAACTGTGGTACACATACTCAATGGAACACTACGCAATGATAAAGAATAATGATGATTCCAGGAAACATCTCCTAACCTGGTTTCAACTGGAAGACATTATGTTGAGCGAAAGTAGTCAGCAACAAAAGGACAAATACTGTATGAGACCTGTACGATAAGATCTCAAAGATAGACTTGTGTATAGAAGAAAAGACTCTTTGACAGCTGCAAGGGAGGGGAGGGAGGGAGGGCGAGGGGGGGGAGGGTTTAGTTTAGATAGTTACTAGAAATCTAGTTGGGAGAAAGTGGTGACAGCACACATTAGGAACAAGAACAACATTAAGTGGACTTCAGCATAACTTGAGTACTCCTTCCATCTTAACTCAATACTGCAAGAATAGAGTAGCTGGGGCGGGGGGCGGGGGACCATGCTCTTAGGCGAATTCCAGGCCAATTGGCACAACTAGCGTTTTGCTAAGAGAGCTCTCTGCACCCCACGTTGGGGAGTGGCATCTGGGGTCTTAAGAGCTGCCAAGCTGCCATCTGAGGACACAGCAAATGGTCCCAACTCAGCAGGAACGGATGCTCACCGAGGGCCAAAATGACATGCGGTAAAGACAACCGAGAAGACAGAGAGACCCACAAGAGTGGGTGCCTACATCGACTTGGGACCGGAAGAACCGGATGGTGCCCGGCCACCACCAGTGATAGCCACAATGGAGCTCACAGAGAGGAGCCTCACTGGCAACATAAGAATAAAAAGAGGTGCATCATGAGACCTCCACTAAAAGAACTCAATTGATGGTCCCGCGGTTTGGGGGTTCCTCTGAGAGCATGGCCCCTGGCCCTGATGCTGCCCTTTCCCATAAATTATAACAAAGGTCCACTCTTTGGACAGGAATGGATTGGACTTGGCAATGCAGAGTAACCATATATTGGAAGCACTTTGTGGTTCTATACATCTATAGGATATCATCTTGCTGACCTTTGGCTGGAGGAAGGGGAGTGGACAGAGAGGAGGCGAAAGGACACTGTTGGGAGGATGAGACATGTATGGAGCAGAGAGGAATAGTGTGCGGTCACTGGACAGGGAGAGCAGTGGAAGCTGCATACAGGGGGGCAGGTAAATTTGTACGTGAATGTATATTTTCACTCACTTATGTTAAATAAAAATAAAAAAACAAAGAATTTAAGTAACTCAAATTGTATTTCTGTGTATTCACAATTTCTGTGCTGCTATTCTTTATATAACATGTATTTTTTTTAACCAAAAGAAGTAGCACTGCTGTAGTTGGAAATACAAAATATGTCCAATATGTACCCAAAGAATACTGAATCTTTAGGAATTGATTGTCCAAATTAACTCCTACAACTGAGTTTACATGTGTGGGATGTGGGAGACCCACTGTACAACTGGGAGATCTCCAAATTAAAGTGTTTACAGAAACAAAGAGAAACGCCTAGGTGGTGCAAATGTTAATGTGCTCAGTTGTTAACTGAAAGATTTGTGGTTCAAGTCCAATCAAAGGCATCTTGAAAGAAAGGCCTGGAGATCTACCTCCAAAATATCAGTCATTGAAAACCCATGAAGCATAATCTTGACACTTATGGGAACATTACAAGCTTATAGCTGACTAAACAGTAACTGATTTGGTTTTGATCAGACTACAAACAACAAACTATAAATATGGGCTAATTTAAAGTTTTATATATATATATACATATGTGTCCATATACATAAAAAAAAAAACTGCCATCAAGTCAGGTCTGACTCATAGCAACCCTAGAGGTCAGAGCAGAAATGCCCCATATCGTTTCCAGGGAGCATCTAGCAGATTTGAACTGCCTACCTTTTGGTTAGCAAATGTCACAATTTAACCCACTACACCACCAGGGTTTCTGATCCGTATACATAATTAATACAAAAATAACTACAGAAATTGTTAGGATTTAGACTGATGTATATATATATATATATATATATATATATGGGTTTGGTTTTATATATATCTTATATATATAAAACCAAGCCCCTTGCTATTGAGTGAATTCCTATTCATAATGAACCTACAGGTCGAAGTAGAACTCCTGTAGAATTTCCAAGGAGTGCCTTTCAGTTAGCAGCCATAAAAATTAACCACTAATCCATCAGAGTGTTCAGACTGGTATATATATAAACATATATATAAATACAGATATTAACCCCCCACTGCGAGGGATATTTTATCACTGCTTTGATTTTTATTGTGATGCAACTATTTTGTATGCTGACTGTGATGATGGTTATCGGAGTCTGTACAGGTCTTAAAATTCATAGAACTGTAATTAAAAAGGAGTCCTGATAGCTCAGTGGTGAAGCACTTGGTTGCTAACCAAATGCTTGGCAGTTCAAATCCACCAGCCATGCTTTGTAAAAGATATGGGGCAGTTCTACCTTGTCTTATAGGGTTTATTGAGTCAGAATTGACTCTATCACAATAGATTTGGTGACTGAAAAGGTGATTAAACAATTATAACATATATATATGTTATAAATATTTATAAATATGTTATAAATAATTATAACATATATATAAACATAATCATGTTTATCGCATAGATTTATATTTGTTGTTTATCAGTGAACATTTAAAATGGCTGAATTGTATTATATGCAAATTATACATCAAAAAACTTTGATCAAAAAAATCCCTCGGATAGGATAATACTTAACACCAAAATAACTTTTAGAAAGTTTTATTACTGCTTCAAATACTCCACTATTCTTCCTTATTGCCAAAGGTTCTTGTCTTAGTTATCTAATGCTACTATACCAGACATATCACCAGCAGATGGCTTTAAAAAGAGGAATTTTATTCTGTCCACAGTCCAGTAGTCTACAAGTCCAAATTTAGGGCATCAGCTCCAGGCGCCGTCTTTCTCTGTTGGCTCTGGAGGAAGGTCTTTGTTGTCAGTCTTCCCCTGGATTGGGAGCTTCTGAGGTGCAGGATTTCTAGCTCCTTTCCAAAAGATATGCTCTCGTCTTGGTATTGCTTCTCGGTAGTATGAAGTTCCCCATGTCTCTCTGCTAGCCTCTTTCTTCCACATCTTGAGATATTTTTTCAAGGCATAAAACAATCTTACACATTGACTCCTACCCCACCAACACAATTGTCACCATCCTTGCTGATTAATGTCATAGCAAAGTTTACAGCACACAAATATCACACAATACCAAGAGTCATGGCCTAGTCAAATTCTACATACATTTTTGGAGGAGTACAGTTCAGTTCATGACAGTTCTCATGGCCCTACCCTTGGCACACTGTGGGGTCATTAACATCTCTTACCTTGCCTTCTGATATCCAAGTGTCCCTAAGGACAACTAATCTACTAGTTTAATTACTTTGCCAATCTACCATTTATCTTCATTTTCCTTTCTAGCCCAAGCCATTATTACATCTTGCAAAGACTCAGGCATAAACTTTCAGGGAATCTCTCTGAATCTGTGTTTGCACTCTTATCTATTCTAGTCAGAGCTTTCCACGTAATTTTTGTAAAAAGGCAGAATTGACCATGCTGGACTCCTTTTCAAAATCGTTTTGGAATTGTTCTTAGGAAAAATTAAAATCCTTACAAAGATCCAAATATCCTACATGACAAGGGTACTGCCTGTCTTTTCATTTTCATCTCAGATCATTCTTCCACTTAGTCTCTGAGCTTTAGCCGTAGGACTACAGTGGTTAATTTTCTATCTCTCCTTCTTTATCTCAGTTATTACCACCCGAGCAGCCGGAGATGAGAACACGACCTTGGCTGTACTAATTAGAAGCTACCACTAGGGATTACAAATCTTGACTAAATGATGTAAAGAAGAGAAATTATGAACTTAGATTCTCAGCATCGACACTAGCCCAGCACCAAAGACTCTGACTTTGACCAGCTGAGAGGCAAGCGTACAGTCAAAGTGGCTTATTTCAACTCTTCACTAACTTAATGTAGACATAAGGAAGGCCAACACTCACCTATGTTTTTTAACCACTCTCATTCCATCTAACATAAGCTAGTGTTTTGTTTTCCTATCTTGACTGGAGCAGAAATCCTGGTGGCATAGTGGTTAAGTGCTACTTCTGCTAACCAAAATGTTGATAGTACAAAACTACCAGGTGTTCCCTGGAAACTCTATGGGGCAGTTCCACTTTGTCTTATAGGGTCACTGTGAATTGGCATCAACTTGATGGCAGTGTTTTTTTTTTTTTTTTTTAACTGGAGCAGGAGGTGGTTTATCAGATGGTATGGGCAGTTTCACAGTTTTCCACTATACTTGGTTTATAACAACAGCTCTTATTCCATAGATCAAACAACACTCCAGGGATTTATGGCAATTTCCAAGAAAAATTACTATTGGAAGTGTATGTGGATGCTTTGAACTCGTTGTGAGACAAAACAGTGCCAGAACTGCATTTATCACCTGACTTTCCTGCGCCTCTATTCCGACAGAGCATGGTTACTATGCTGCAGAGTCTTAGCATCAATGTCGGCTCAGATCCTATGTCTAATTTAAAAAAAAAAATTGCTTCTGAGTCAATTCCAACTCATAGTGACCCTATAGGAAATAGTAAAACTGCCCTGTAGGGTATGTCTAGGGTTGCAAATGTGTATGGAAGCAGACTACCATATCTTTCTTCAGGAGTGTGGTTGGTGGATTCAAACTTCCTACCTTTAGTTTAGCAGCAGAGTCCTTAACCACTGTACCACCCACCAGGGTTCCTTCTATATCTAATAAGCTTCAAAAACTTGTGAGTTCCATTTCTCAGTGTATAGCTAGAAACCCTGGTGGCATAATGGTCAAGTGTGATAGCTGCTAACTGAAGGGTCAGCAGTTCAAATCCCCCAGGTGCTCCTTAGAAACTTTGTTAGGCAATTCTACTCTGTCCTATAACATTGCTGTCAGAATTGACTCAACAGCAATGAGCTTGGTTTTTTTCATGGTACTAGAAAAGAATTGAAGGAATCACTATTACATACACTTGTCATGTCATTGTATAGTCTTTCTTCAGAGAGCTAGTCTCTTCCTCAAATTAATTGGTTTTGGGTCTCAGAAGTAGGTCAGATCTGCAAACTAGTTAAGGAATCATGACTTACTAGTGGAGCAACCAGCATCAGTATTCTGCTTACCCATTCGTAGTGATACATATGGAGCCATATCATTGTTGATTGACCTCAATCTTGCCTTTAAGAACAATGACTAAATCAAACAAAAAGAACATTGCCATTGAATCAGTTGACTCATAGTGAGAGCCCTACAGAGTTTCCAAGGAGCTGCTGGTAGATTTGAGCAGCTGACCTTTTGGTTAGCAGCTGTAGCACATACCCACTAAGCAACCAGAACGAGAACATGTCTTATCAAAGAGTCATTCTTTCAGGCTAGGGACCGTGGTTGCAATTCTGACCATGATTTCTCTAATAATTAATTTTACCTTGCCTCAGATGGTTACATGCCACCACTAGCACTAAACCAAACCAAATCCACTGCCATCAACTCAATTCCAACTCCTAACAAACCTACAGGTCAGAGTAGAACTGCCCCATAGAGTCTCCAAGGAGCACTTGGTGGATTTGAACTACTGACCTTTTGGTTATAAGATGCAGCACTTAACCACTACACCACTAGGGTTACTGCCAGTAGCACTAGCCTCTGTAGTTCCAGAATTCTATCAACCTTATTGACATTAGGGATCTCAGAGTTAGACTGGGTTTACAGGTGGTGCACCCCTCACTTGCATTTTCCACATTGTCTTAGTGAAAGCACTGTCCTCAGAGTTCAATAAAGGACATAGCCATCAACTCTGTTTTTGAATCCTATATAATAAATACATCTAGGATGTTTGTTTCTTTCAGTGCTTTGATGTTTTTCTTAACACCTGCCAAGATAGTTCTGGCATCCCTCCTTGACGTAATGTGGACCACCAAATTTTTCCTAGGTTTACCAGTGTGTTAGAACAGCTCAAGTATCCTTTTCGATATGGTAAATTCGCAGTCACAGTAGAGCAGTAGTCCTCAAACCTATGTGTGCATCACAGTTACCTGAAGAATTATTAAAACAAAAAACTGATGGGCTTTATCCTAGGTACCTAATCCAGAAGATCTAAGTGGATGCAATATTTTGCATTTCTAACAATTATCTTGTTTATATGGGGATTAACTGTGAGATGCACTGAAGTGATATTTTTATTTAGCAGCCTTATATCTTCTCCTACCTTAGCCACAACTCCAAGATACAATCCCAAGAATACTATCCCAATTTCTACCAGTGTATATTACACCATGTTACAGCTTTTTCAGTGAATAATTTCTTCCTATCTTAGCAAACTCAGCACTTAACCATCAGATTACAGTTAGACTTGATTTTGGTGATTGATCTAGTAGCCAGGAAAGCAAGTTGAAGCTAATCTTGAACTGGAAATGTACTGTCTTCCTAGGCATTTACCTCAACCAAGGCTTCTATATCAGTCCTTAGGTGGAGGTGGAAATTACTGTGCTCCTTGGAAACTCTGTGGAGCGGTTCTACTGTGTCCTACAGGGTTACAATGAGTCTGAACCAAGTTGACAGCAGTGGGTTTGGTTGGGGTTTGGAGCAAAGATGAAAAGATCGTATAAGCAGGGCTAAAATTTTAGAGAAATCTGGCATTTCACCATTCCTGAGTGATTAACTATAAAATAAAAAGAGTAAGATTCCAATTTTTCTGCATTGGTTGATTTAAATAGACTGGTGTCATTTCTAAGAGAAAAGCAAGTAATAGCTGGCATTGAGAGCATAAATACGGCAAGTTCAGTGTTGAACACACTGACTGTTTTGTATTCCAGGAGCATCAAACTGAAAAATGTGCAATAAACAGTAGGATAAATGAGACTCGAGCTGAGTAAGAAGTACGTTCTGGATATACAAAGCAGAGTGCTAGAATAAATGTACCCAAGTTGGCTGAAGTCATAAGAGTGAATGAAATCACCCAGAGAGAATATATACTCACATGCGTATATTCACAGAGAAGTAAAATAAAACTAAGTGGCAGATCACTGGCAGAAACCCCCATAACTAAGAAGGAGAATTCTACAAAAGAGAGTTACAGAGACTGGTCAGGGCAAAAACCCTGGGTACCCGGGAAAGAGTTTATAGGAAAAAAAGTCTAGAAGTTTAAAAACTGAAGAGTTGTGAAGAAAGACATCAACTATAAAGACTCATTGGCTTTGGAAGAGGTTATGATGACTTGATAAAATTTAACAAGATACTTTCATAAATGCAATATACTTTCATAATATCAAAAAGAAATATTGAAGCCTGATTCCAGATGGCTGATAAGGTAATACAAGATTTTGTAGAGTGTTTTTTGAGGTGTTAGGGTGCCAAGAAAGTCAAAGGGAAATGACGCTATTTGGAAAGTACCTTTTATTTTAAAGTCATACTTCCAAGAATGAGAATCTCAAAGGGTGTGTACATGGTTACAGTTGAAGAAAACAGCTTAACTCCCTAGAGTCTACAGAAAGAAAATAAAAGAAGGAAGTAGGAAACCACTGAAGCATTAGAAGTGGAACCCAAGACCAAGCAATGCAAAGTCTCAAGGAGTTTTCCGATGATTTTCCAACATAAACACTAATAAGTGTCATGGATTGAATTGTGTCCCCACCGAGATGTGTGTAGTCAGGTGGGTGGGCCATGATTTCCAAAATTTTATGATTGCCCTCCATTTTCTGATTTTCCTATGCTGTGTGTTAGAGGATTAGGGTGGGACTGTAAATCCCTTCATAGGATCACCTTCCTGCTTCACTGTAAAGGGAGTTTCCCTGGGGTATGTCTTGCACCAACCTTTATCCTTTCATCCTACAAGAGATAAAAAGAAAGGGAAGCCAACAGAGAACTGGGAACCTCATACCATCAAGGAAGCAACACCGGGAGAAAAGCGTGTCCTTCAGATCTGAGGTTCCTGCGCCAAGATGCTCCTTGAATAAAGACTGATGCAACAGAAGGATTTTCCTCCAGAGCTGACGCAGGGGGAAAACCTTCCCCCGTAGTGAACATCCTGAATTTGGACTTGCAGTCTACCGGACTGTTTAAGAATAAACTTTCCTTTGTTAAAAGCCATTCACTCTGTGGTATTTCTGTCAGAGCAGCACTAGCTGACTGTAACAATAGAATTAAAGATTATGAGCTATATTAAAGATAATCTGGTAGCCTTAACTTAGTCACTAATAGTATACAAAAAATTTCAACTTATTACACTAACGCAAGTGATGACTTCTCTTTGAAAAATGCCAAGTAAAAACTACACTGAATTTTGAAGGAGTTTAACTTGTCTAAACCTCATTACATGCATGTCTGCGGCCCAGGAGATCTATCCTTTTTAGCATTCTTGATTTGATCCTTTTATTAATATATGGCCTGAAAGCAACTTTTTGCTGGTGTTATTCACTACTGATTCATTTCCAGCTCATGGAAACCCAGTGCACAACAGAGCGAAGCATTGCCTGGGTCTGAACCATCATCATGGATATTAGTATGCTCAAGTCCATTGTTGCGCCTCTATGAACTTTGAGTGCCTTCCAACCTAGTGGCTCGTCTTCCAGCATTAAATTGAACAACACTGTATTGTGATCCACAGGGGTTTTTTGGCGAATTCTCAAGAAGTAGATTGCTAGGTCTTTCTTCCCGGGCTGTCATAGTCTGGAAACTCCACTGAAACCTATAAAATACGAGTAACCCTCCTGATATTGTAAATACTGGTGGCATAGCTTCCAGCATTGACAACACACCAGACACACAGTATAACAAAATGACAGATGGGTAGAAGGAAAGCAACTTGCCTGGATCCTGTTAGACTAGTCTTGTACAGAAACTTCTTTATGGAATATTGTTTGATATTAGTCCTTTATCTTTTTGCCATGGATCAATAAAAAAGTTCATATAAATATATGCTGGTACCATCTGTAAAATCGTGGTTGAAGACAAGGTATAGTATATCCCGATGCAAGTTCTCAAACATTACACTATAATTTTATTTCTAAGAGAACTGTCTTTTCTCTGTAAAGATATATAGCTCTTGTTATCACATAGTCAAAATTATAGAACTCTTACTGTACAATTTTTGTTAAAATTTCAAATAGTTCACTGTTAATTTTAGTGCTCAGAATAATTGTATTAATCTAAGTATTTGATGTACCAATTCTCTTTCTTAGTGTTTTTTCTATTTCAATAGTCTTATTTTAAATAAGATTGTGAGTTATTTTAAATATTCTACAAGAAGAGAGAATACAAATAATAGATACACAAATGCATCAAGGATAGAAGTAATCTTAACCGTACCTCTGAGACATGGCTAGTTGCCTCTGGTATAGAAGATTTTGATAAATCACCATTTGATGGGGTATGTTGTGTTATTTGGGCACAAAATGTGGACAGACAGAAATATGATTCTTCTATCTTCAGCCATGAAAGACAGATTCATCAAAAAGACTAGATTCATAACAGTTGGGAATGAATTTTTCCAGTAGGAATTCTCAATGTATGTGAGTGCAGTGAATATGCAATTTGTTCCCCAGTGACTGCAGGATTCACTGAACTACATGTAGGTCTTTTATGTACAGAAAAAGAAAAAAAATAATAATAAAATGAAATACAAAGAACTAGTCTGACCAAATGTGAATTCAGATAAGGTCAAAGAATAGATACTTAGATTATGTGGCATGTCTCTTCAGAACAATATGGTAATGTCCACTTTCCTTACTGGTGGCCACACATCTTTTTATGAATAATTTCAAAGAACTTCAGATGGTAGAGAGAGAAAAAACTAAGTGTAAAAAGATAAAGCCTCTAGAGAGTCTCTTGTTGATATTGCCTTCATGGAAGAGAAGTTTAAGACACAGTGATTATTAAAACAGGAAAACTCATCCACACTCTCATTAAAGTAGATAACAAAATGATTTTGCTTAGAGCAACAAATGTGAAATCTCTTCATTTTCTTCCTATACCATGTGACTCTTTAGCAGCTTAGATAAAAGAAGCAGTTAGAGCAGATGAGCATCAGATCTCCCATTAATGCAAAGTAAATTGAATTCTAGTGAATCTTAGTTCTTTCAAGTTGGCTGAGGGTACCACAGTTCAATACAAAAACCATTACGCTTACTTACCACGCCACAAAGTCCTCCAAATCATTTATAAGGGCTGAGCCCGAAAGAATGGCCCCAAGCTTGCCTGCTTCATTTTCAATAAATCCAAGCCCTTCTCAGACGTTATTGAATTGTTCTGGCAGGCATATACTGTACAAAGCTCCTTTTCCCTCTTTTCAAATTGTACAGTTGCCTTTTCTCATTGAATTTTTTGTTTTGTTTTGTTTTCTTTCCTTTTTCTTCTACCTACAATACTTTTTATGCTGGTCACCAATGTCCAGATTCCTATAGTGCTTGACACACATCCTAGGGTCATGCGGGTTGCCCTGCAATCAACAACGGTCTATTCAGTAAGACCCAGCAATAAATCATAGTGACCCCCAACTATGTCCTACCAACGTCTCGTTTCACACCTGACAAGCTCTCCATCAGAATGATTTAAGATCTCACTCAGTTCTGAGTGCTCACACTGATCAGACTGGTTCTATGTTCTAGTGCCAGAAGAGTGAACATGCCAGTAGCACTTTTATTTCCAGTTACCCAAGTTAATCGTCTTGTGCAATACCAAAAATAACACAAAACATTGAAATTTAGTTCCTAGATTTGTTATAAAATTCTTTTTTCATCATCCCAACTACAGTTCTTTTAAGTTTGAATTAATTATGTTATGATCACCAGGGGAACACCAAGTAAAGTAATAGCACGAGTTAGTCCAGTTTGGATGTTTCTATATTTGTTGTCACAGATCTTTGAAATGAGATCTACTCGCTATGCTAAATAGTCTGAGTCTTCTGGTGTTAATACACTGCCTTAAAACTAGGAATTTTATTTCCCAGCACCTCCTTTTTCATGTGATTTTGTGTTAAAGTTGGCTCATGAGACAACCTCACATGAGGTTTCAAGGTGATCAGCTACTCTGGTTTTCCCAGGTCTGCTACTATGTAGGACTTTCAGTGCTGAAAGTGGGACAGTTTCAGACAATCCAGGATAGTTGGTCACTGGATATGAAAAATGGAAATAGCGCCCAGAACATTAAAGGTGGAAAATCATGGCAGTTAGATACAGCAATCAAGAGATGCAGAGGTGCCTAGCAGATCTCATCTTTGTCCAGGTGCTATTGTGCTGCATCCAGTTCATCTATGCAAATTGCTGGCCCTGCTGACCAATGAAAGCTGCATGCACAGGACCAGATCCTTGGTTGTGATCTCAAAGAGGTGACATTCCCTCGGAAACACTGTTCCCGTAGGGTAAGCAATTGCCACAGAGGCAGAAGTTTCCAGAATGGTAACTGCACCCCAAGTCTTTCTGCAGGCTTTTGTTTTATAGTTCAATGGTAACAAGCTCCAACTTAGCCTGCTGAACCAGTGTTTCATAGAGTGTCTGTTGCTTTTCCTCTAAATCTCTGACTCTCGCATCTAGATACTGACTTCCCTACTTCTTCCTATTTTTACAAAAGCTAGAAGTCCTATATTAAATTCTTATTCCCATAATATTTGTGCTGGCTCAGTTGTCTTGGCTAAACTTTGACTGACACCTGAATACTAAGTGAGCACAGCATGCTACCAAATAACCACTGCTCAGGAATCAGGAGACAGATCAAGAGTTTGATTTACATACGTGACAACAAAAACAAACATGCAACTAAAATGTTTTTCTTCAAGGAAGTTAATCTTTCAATTTTCCTTTCTTTCTACTGCCCAGTTTGTCTTTTCCACAAGTTAATATTAATGTTTATCATCATTTGTGATTTTTACAAATATTTTATCTAATGGTTAGTTTAACATTCATTCTTCCTTGCTATCCCACTGAACGTTGAAATCATTTATGCTATTCAACACTTTATAAACTGTCTGTCTAGAAACTGCAAAATGACTGGCACATAGTAGGTGCACAATAAAGTAAAACAAATACTTTTTAGCAAGTGAATAAATTAGAACCCTAAAAAACTCTTAAAAGAACACATATTCACAAGTTTGTTCTTTCAGTAGTCAGCCAAACATGCTTCGTAGAAGAAGGAAATAGACAATTCTCCAGCTATAAACATTGACAGTCTTTTTACATTCCATCAGTAAAATAGCCCATGACCAGGTAAATACTTGTCTTCTTTATTTCCCCCAACAAAGAGAATCAATTACAAGCTTCTCTGTTAATTCCCTAAGTACCATGTGAAGTCCATTAAAGGCTCAGAAGTTAGTAACCCTGGCATAGACAGTAATGTTTATACTGTTAAATGAATAATGGCTCTACATTGCCTCAAAGAAGAGAATTTTCCTAGGGTGCCATTTGGTTTGTTTGTTGGTTGGTTTTAAATCATTTAACAGGTCAGGAAGATAATCTGAGCTTGGCATGAATACTAATGCTTCAACAAAACTTTTGAGGAGCAACAAGCTTCAGTAAAAGTTGGTAACAATTGAGTTCTGGATGTCAGTTTGGAATTTTTGCCTTCAATAGAGTTTCAGAACCCACTGCAAAACTGTAACCCTGATGCGCACCAAATGGATTTAAACGACTGTCTGTTTTCCAGCCAATAGGACACTAAGGAAAGTGTCCAGTCCAGACAAAATTTGCTTGATCTCCTAGCAGGAAAGGACAATACTTGGGACCAATTGTTTTCCGAGTTCAGTCTCTATTTTCTGTTCAGAATCAGTCTGTCTTAGTCATCTATGCTGCTTTAACAGAAGTAACACAAGTGGGTGACCTGAAAAAGATAAATTGTATTTTGTCACAGTCCAGTGAGCTGAAGTTCAAATTCAGAGTGTCAGCTCCAGGGGAAGGCTTTCTTTGTTAGCTCTAGAGAAATTCCTTATGGTCGGTCTTCCCCTGAACTGGAAGTTTCTAAGGCACGGGGACCACAGATCCTTTACAAAGGACTCACTCTGCTCCCATCACGGCTGATTGGTGGTCTGAGGTCCCCAACTCTCTGCTCATTCCTTTATATCCAGAGAGAATGACTCAAGGCACAATGCAATCTTACACATTGAGTGCTGCCCCACCAACACAACCATCTCCCATCTTCCCTCATTAACAACACGGAAGCAGAAATTACAACATAGAGAAACATCACACAATACTGGGAATCATGGCCCAGCCAAATTGATGCACACATTTGGGGGGGAAGGGGGGCAAGGGCACACAATTCAGTCCACAGTTCAATGACACAGTCCATTTTAGAGATCACTCATACATTTTTACAACCAAGTTGATAATTACTCTCAGGATATTAGCCGGAAAAAGTTTTCCCACCATGTCCTGGACCTGTGCGTTAGCTGGATCTCTTAACCATCTCTTCTGTCATCTTCAGCTTCAGCAAAGGCAGGTAAACTCTCAAAATAACAGTAGAAACTATACAAAATCCATCAGTAAATACAGTTCAGCAGTCATCAACTGTTCTGTACCAAAGCAGGGAGATTAACAGACACACTTTCACATAAAGTTGCCAACATCTCATGCTGAGTGGATCCACAAAAGCAACCACAGAGTATTAGAAGAATGGTAATGGGAGGGGCCATCCAAACACACTCATTTTACAGATGAGAAGACGGAGACATCAACAAAGGATTGGACAGCTGTAGAATGTATAGAGTGTTCCTTGTTAGGTCATTATTGTTAGTGCCAGAAACAGTCAGCTTAGCATAAGCTGCAAGTCATAGGGTTAGGAGGAGGAGGCACCACTAGTGAAACAATTCAGTGAGCAACAATTCGGCATGGTGTGTGTGTATGTGTGTGTGCGCATGTGTGTTATGGGTATCTAGCACTTATAGATCCTTTTTAGATTGTTAGTTCTAGTCACACCTGCCTCACCTAGGAGAAGTCATGATGAGCAATATAATTTTCCTCTTTCTGCCCCCAAGGTCTAGTTTTCAGGCTCAAAGCTTGAATTGGACTTTGGACCTTAAACGAGTAAAGAATAAACTGCAGAGCAATTTAGATGTCATACAATACATTCAATAGAAGGACAGTGTGGTTACAGAACTGTGAGCCCCACCAGAACACTCAAGTTCAATGCAGTGACATTAAATGTCCAGGGGGAGGGCAGCATCAGCCAAACAATTTCAAAGGCACAACTTGTTTTAGACTTGGTTCTGTTTCACACTGTCACTCCCTTTTTCCTACCTTGGCTGAAACCCTGGGAGCATAGTGGTTGAGTGTTAAGGATGCTAACAAAAGGTTGGCATTTCAAATCTTCCAGACGATCCTCAGAAACTCTTTACTATACAATAGCTATGAGTCAACATCAACTTAGCAGCATTGGGTTTGGTTTTGCATTTTTGGCTTTCCAGCCTTCCCTGGATTCACAGATAAAAAATTCCTTACATGTTTAATTTTGTGGAATAGGTTTGTGACTTCAGTTCAGCAGTGGCAGTTAGGATGAGGCACAGAAAATGTTCCAGACCAGACAAATAGCTCTAGCATTGTCTTAACTGCTCAATAGTTATGTGGCCTTGGTCAAACCAGTTTCCTTCACTGGAACTCAATTTCCCTATTCAATCAAAAAATAATATTGAACTAGATGGTTTATGATTACTGCTGTGGTATCTGAGCCACCTTTGCCTAGCATATTTTTATTGATGCCAAAGATGATACCCTACAGTTCCTAATAACACAAATGAATTCATTCAAATCAACAAATTTATTGAACACAGATTTTGTGTCAGCCATTGTGCAAAATGCTGGAGATATAACAATGAATAAATCAGTCATGGCTTCTGCTCATGTGGGATTACAGAGAACAAGCAATCATCAGTCAATTACCATCAAATAGAGTAAGCAGGATGCTATAACAAGAGCCGGGTGTCCTTGGACATCACTGAATAAGGCACTGACCAGAATACTGTGAATTAGAAAGCTTCCTCAGAAATTATGACCTCTAAGCCTTTCAAATAACAACTGAAGGATCCGGTAGACACCTTGGGTAGTATAAGGTAGGGTGACAAATTGTTCCAAGCCAAAGGGACAACACTGATAACAAAGATCGGGATGAACTAAAAGGAGGTCGCAGTCACTGTACTGAAGAAGTGGTGTTAATGGTACTAAAGAGTTAAGTAAAGGCCACATCAGACTCACAGGCTCCCTGTGAGTTTTAACCTATGAATAACAAGAATGCATTAGAGATTCAACTCTACTGAGGCAAGAGAGCAAACAAATGTGTTTTGGAAAATATTGCAGCAATACGGGTTGAATGAAAACATTTTCAGAATTAACTCGAAAAATTAAATTAAATCCTCCATCCCATGAGCCTGTGACTCCCGGATGTTTCTCAAGGGTACACACTGAATCTGTTCCTAGGGAAGCTCACATCTGACCCTAAATATTAAACTTCTCAATAGGCCAGAAGACATACCTTTCTACTCACCTATCTCGTGCTTGGTTTATTTGATACAATTTTTCAAAAACGGTTCATGGGTTTAAAACACATGAAACTGGTATGGAATCCACTTAAACAAAGCCTTTTAACCCATGCTCCCCTGTAATTCCTAGAGGCTCTTCTTCCAAAAGGGTGCTGCACTTCGACAAATAGCCAGTAGTCTTTTGATCCTCACCACAAATCAAAGTTTTACTATCAAAGAAATAGAGTCAGTTTCAACACACGTTAGCATTGCAAGATTTCCCCTGCACTGTGCTCTGGGGACAGAAACTCCCAATCAGTTTTAAGAGCTCACAGCCCTTATGTTTTTACATCATTTGCCTTGTTCTCAGGTTCCCGCATTACTTGTTCCCTCTTCCCCTTTACCAAGGCAGTCTGCCAGTTTCTCTCTGAATATCTGACTCTCAGCACCACACATGTATGTAGTCTGATCCTGCCCAGGGCTATAGCACTGCTGCAATCTTGCCCTGGAAACTGCCCTTACCGAAGTGCAGTTGGTTTGCATTGGCTTTTTTGACATTCACATCACACTGTTGACTCCCACAGTGCTTTCTGCCAACCAAATCATGAAGGTTTTTCCCCATGTATCGCAGGTTAGACACATCTCCCCCGTCTCATGCACAATTTGACTTTTGAACCTAAAGTGCAGGGCCCTCCATTTATCCCTATTAAATTTCATCTTGTTAGATTCAGGCTATTGTTCCAGCCTGTCGAAATCATTTTAGATCTTTGTCCTGTCAGCTATCTTCCTCCTTGCTTTATGTCATTGCAAATTTGATCAGTGTGCCTTCCATGTTTTCATCTAAGTCATCGATGAAAACATTGGGTAGCACAGAAGCAAGGACATGGCTCTTAAGGTCCCTGGAGATTTCTCTCCAGGTTGGCAGTGATCAATCAATCAGCACTCATTGAATGCTGTCTTTCATCCCAGTTCCAGCTCACTGAGTGACATTATCATCCAGCCCACATTTCTCCATCAAGTCCAGGGCAATACCAGGGGGCAGTTTGTCAAATGTTTTGCTGATATCCAGATACACTGCACTAGACTATCCTTTCATTTAATGATGCAGAGTGACTCTGGGTACAGATAATCTAAGAGCATAACTGCAAATATTGATAAATGCAGTTTTTCTAGAGCAGGGTTTCTACAAGAGAGCAGTGACAGTCATAACTCTCCCGCTCCACTGGTAGATGAGTTCTATAACGTCAAGAATTTTTGTCATTTTTGCTTACTGCTGTTTCACCAGCACCTAAAACAGTGGTTAATGGTAGTAAGTACTCAAAAAAGAAAAAAGTTAAATGACTTAGTTAATGAATACCGCTAGGAAGAAGCTAAAATCTAACCAATTCAGAAAGCAAAATATTTATAGATTTGTAAATGAAGGAATGCTAACTCAGGATACTAAATTTATTCCCTGTCACCTAGGCTAGGGATTGATAAACGACATACAACCTTCAGGCCATTCCTAGCCATACATCCATTTTTTTTAAATAAAGTTTTAGTGGAACACAGCCATGTTCATTATTTATGTAGCATCTGTGGTTGAATATTTGTGATAGATATCAAAAGGCCCGCAAAGGCAAAAATAAAGACCCAGATAGGTTTTTACAGAAAAAGACTACCATCCACCAATCTGGGCAATTAAGTACACCCATTTGATATCTATGATTTCCATGATCTTTTTCCTAATGTTCTTACTAATCAAGATTAATGCCTTGAAAAAACATCCTTGAATCCCTCACATCTCGTCTTATCTCTATGACTTTTTCCCATTGTCATATACATCCAAAATACCCTGTCATCCTACACAGGTACTTTTTAACATCATATATATATGCACACATAAGAATGACATGCAAAATAAACAACATTATGTAACAAACCTTTGCTGAATGTCTACTATGCGTTAAACATTACATAGGACATTTTGCAACTATCTTCATAAACAGTCTTGTAAGTTATGTGTCATTAACTGCTTCTGTTCTGTTGAGAAAATTACCTAGCGGTTCTTAGAAAACAGTGTCTGAAGTTTGACCTGAGGTTTCTCAGAATCCATTTGTTTTTGCTTATTTAGAACAAGGCCAGTTTACAAAAGAGGACATGGAACACATTCGATTTTATAGAAATCTTGATTTGAAGCTTAAAATATAATTACATAAGTTTTTAAATCTTCCATTGATGTTGAAGACAGTTAAAAGCTTTTTTGTTTTGAAAATCCATTCGCTAACATGACTTTAACCAATAAAATCAATTTAGAAACCATTCATTCCATTAAAATCTGATATTGCCAGATTAATGTAATCATATTTGTAAGTAGAAATTCATTCATATCCAGTCCTAAATCATACTGTGCTCTTCACCAGGCAGCTCCCATCCCATCTGCCAGTGCACAGATGGACTGAGCTGTGCATACAGGCCTTTCTTTGTATGTTGTATGTAATAGCAGCAATGATGAACCCGATGTGACCATTGGGAGCCTCGTATGTAGAACAGTTCTTCTTCACAGTATCTTTGCGAAGCAGGTAAGTGACTCACATTATCTAATCACTGTTTCTATTTATGTTCCTCTACTTCAACTCACTCCTCTAGCCCAGGCTAGTTCTCTCCCTCCGCTAATAACTAGATTTGAGCTTTCCCTTAAGATCGTATTTCATCAGCCACTGGCATTTCTCTTCTGCTGCTAATGCAGCCCTGATCTTCTTTGGCAGGTTTCCAAAGCTTCTTTTAGTACCTTCGGGGCTACATCCTGACCAGGCTTTTCTGTTTACCCTGACCCTTCCATATGCCCCTTTTCCCCACAAGCTTCTACATCAACCCCCTGGCCAGAATTAATTCCCATCCTTGTCTGTTCAAGTAGAGACAAAAACAAAAATACCATTTCCCTAAAAGAGCTTCATTTCCCATGACTCAAGCTTAGCACAGCTCTCACCATTAGAAAGCATCTTCCAGGGTTAAGATAAATCCCTTGAGTGGACCTAGAGAAACTCTGAGACAGATGTAGGGAAAGAGAAAATAAAAGCATTATGTGAAAGCATGTTCAGAATCTTCTGGGTATTATGCTAAATAAACACCACAGGATAATTTGGTGTTTATGGAAGGATAAAACCCAACCTTAAAGATGATAGGGCATCAGTGAAATTTAATTACTCCCTCAAGTCGCTGTTGTAGGAGGGAGTGCTCACATGATATCTTATGTGGCTTATTTTTTTAAGATATTCCTTGTCTCCTCTCATGAAGGTACTAAGAGAAATGGCTCGTGGATGGAGGTGAGCTGACTTTACAAAGAGATTCCATCCTGTGCTCATCTCAGTTCTCACTTGGCCAGAGGCAAATTGCCTCTAATTCATAACAGGTACTATGGAGAACTGACCAGGAGGTCAGCTGTAATGGTTCAATGATTCCAGAAACCCAGAATGTTTCAGAGTTTCTCAAGACATATGAATGAGAGCTTCTCAAATGGATGATTAAGGTAGGACAATTTCTGCCTTTCCTTTGTATGGAAACCCCAGAAGATTATTTGTAGTTTCTTAGAAGCCTTTGGGATCATCTCTGGGCCCTGGGGATTCTTTGGCTGAGGGACTGTGAGAAGCCTACAGCTACCATATGGTTTGAGATTTCTAGTATCTATATGCATTTAGGAGTCCACAAGCAAGACTGGATACTACACTAAAATCTAGGTGGAGCTTAACTGAGTCAAAGATTTTATAAACATGCTTAGATCTATCCGACAACACATTCGTTTACTTCTCAGACTAGAACTCTATGTTAACACACAAACATACATGCACACAAATAAAAATATAAACAATAACATGCCAGTGCCATTGTATAAACTGTTGCTAAAATATAGATAAGCCTTATGTATATCTCTTTCCAAAGTGAAAGTTTTAAATTTAATTCTACAGTTGGTCACAGAAAGGTTGGATCTCTTCTAATAATAACGGAATTTCTAGACAATTAGTACACTGTTTTTGAAGATCTCTATTTCATGGAGTCAGGAAATCACAATTCTTATGCTAAAACAGTGACTTCATTTTCTGAAACACAGTTTTCTCAATAGAAAGACAGTTGGGTGGGAGACAACTGTTTGAGTGCTAGACAATCCAACCAGACATCTTTCCTACCTCTCTGACCATTGTAATTATCTCTATGCAAATGCAATCATTTAAAAACACTGTGTCATGCCTCTAGTGATTTGTCATTAAAACAAATTGCTGTCGAGTCAATTCCAACTCACAGTAACCCTGTAGGACTAAACAGAACTGCCCCATATGTTGTCCAAGGCTGTAATCTTTACAGAAGCAGACTGTCACATCTTTCTTCCATGGAATGGCTGGTGGGTTTGAAATGACAGTCTTCTGGTAAGAGCTGAGCACACAACTACTGTGTCAGCAAGGCTCCTGCTAATAAGTCAAGACTCAATACATAATTCTCAATTCTTTTCCTTACCGCAGGCTGAAGATCAAATTGCATTGATCACAACATGCTACTGCTCCATCATCTGTACATTTCTTGGTTGTCTTTCCAGCTCACCATCCTCAGTGCTTTTACTTTGGCAGATCAGTGTCTTATCACATTTCTTGTTGTTGGTAGCAATATTGTTCTACCAGTCTCTCTCTAGTCTCTCTAGCAGAGCCCTCAATACCCTACCATTTCTAATCCATATCAAATTTAAAAAAATAAAGACTGACTAAATGCACAGCTGAGCATAACATTCTTCTGTTTTCAATACACCTTTGGACTTTTTAGAGAAGGTAAGTTCTAAAATACATATATATATGTATGCATATATACATACACATTATATGTACACATATACACATGTGTGTATATGTCATGGATTGAATTGTGTCTCCCAAAATATGTGTAAGTTTGTCTGGGCCTTGATTCTTGGTATTACGTGATGTTCCTATATAAGTCTTGCCTGTGTGGTGTTAATGAGGGCGGATGGCCGGTGGTTCTGTTCCTGAGGCAACACTCAATCTATTAGATTGTACTGTGCCTTGAGGCAATCTCAGGGAAAAGAAGAGAAGCAAGCAGAGAGTTGAGAACCTCATAGCACCAAGAATGCAGTGCCAGGAGCAAGTATGTCCTTTGGAACCAGGTTCCCTGTGCCTTAGAAGCTCCTAATCCAGGGGAAGATTGATGACAAGGACCTTCCTCCAGAGTCAACAGAAAAAATCCTTTCTAGAGTTGACACTCTGAATTTAGACTCTTAGTCTACTTTTTTATGAGGAAATAAATTTCTCTTTGTTAAAGCCATCCACTTCTTCCAAAGGTATTTCTGTTAGAGCAGTACCAGCTGACTAAGACAATTTTAAAATATAATGAATTAAACTATAATATAATGAACTATAAAATATAATGAATTAGATTCATGGAGAATTTAAAAAATAATAATGCAGAATAGAGCCAAGATGGAAGAGTTGTCACATATTTTCTATGGTGTCTTTTGCAACAAAGACCTGTGCAAACAATGAATCAGTTATACGACAACCTAGGAGCAGTGAACACCCAAGGCGAAGTTAAGAAACCGGACTGAGTGGCAGAGGAAGGGAGAGACGGTTCAGAAGCAAAGAGGAGCTGCCAGACCTGACCCTGTGGGAACTGGTACCCTGCAATCAGATTGTCTGGTATGTCCAGTTAGGCAAGCAATGGCATTCAAGGTGTGTTTTCCATATTAGGAGATCCCAAGTGGTCAGGGTTTACTGAAGCCTCTAGAACTAGTGAAAAGCAATTCTCAGTTGACAAATGATAAGTACATCTGTCTAACCTATTACGTGAATCAAAAAAAAAATCCCTTTTGGGAAGAATCTCTATCCCTTTACTGCCCTTCTCCCCACCACACGTGCCAAGTCTGGACCACAGTAAACAATTGCTGCATTCTCTGGTTTGGGAGTTGGATGTGACATGCACCCTGAGACATTCCCTGTCTTTAAAAAGGGAATAAATTAACAAAGAGAAGAAAAAGTAATCTGCGACTTCCGCTAAGCTGGAAACTCAGGCAGGCACAGTTTCTTTGTCTAGCCACAGACATGAAGGGACTCGGAATGCCTTTCACCACTGCCTAGACATGTGTGGGCCCAATTCAACAGCGTAGGCCCTCGTTATCATATCACAACAGGGTGTATACTTGAAGTTTAACCTTAGCTGTATTAGCTGTATCGTGGAATGGCAGATTCGTGACATTAAAATTGCTATGCCCATTAAACAGGGCCTTCAGAAACACACATCAGAGTGGTTACTTCACCCGTGCCACCTAGCCACCTAGCCACCTGTGACAAAGGCCCAGGAACACGTGGTACCTCCACGCTCTTATAGTCAACAGCACTGAATACCAATCATGCAGCTACAAAACCCACCTACCTGTGTACTCTAGGCAACAGAGACAGGAGTCAGGCCCCTGCCTTGCTCAAAGCATGAGCCCCTACTGCAGCCGGATGCCTGTGTCCACTCAGTAGTTCCTGTCCATCTAGGGCCGTGAGACCCTCCACCACACATCTGGTGAGTGACTACTTGAACACCTGGGCTGAATCCATACAAGGAAAGTAAATGACTCCAGGGTTCATACAAAAGGAGCAACTCTAACCACCTACTGACAGGACATTAAACTTAAAGTCACCAATAATTAAACCAGCTCACAAGAGAAGCCTATTTGGGCATATCAAAACAAAATCAGGAACTCAGACACAGTAAGCAAACAAAAAATAAATAAATACAATAACTTACTGATGATTCAGAAACAACAGTCTATACTAGATCATATAAAAAGGTAGATAATGATGGCTTCAGCAAGCACCCAAAACAAAGAATTAAGAAGCCTGAAGAACAGAACTTTTTCAAATTACAGGAGGCAGAATACAAAATATTAACATACAGAACTCTTTAAGAGATCAGGAAGAAAATCAGTCAAAGTGCAGACCAAACCAAGGAACATGCAGAGAAAGTAATATAGGAATATAAGATTATAGAAGAGGATAAAGACAAATTTGATAAGCTGCAAGAATCCATTGGGAGAAGGGGAAATCTAGAAAATTAGTGTAAGATTTAAGAATTAGACAACTCTACAGAAAGTCAAAGGAGGAGAATTGAGGCAATAGAAGTCAGAATTTGTGAGATGGAAGATAAAACACTTGAAACCACCATATTTGAGAAAAATCAGATTAAAAATTAAAAAAAAAAAATGAAGAAACCCCAAGAATTATGTAGGACTCTATCGAGAGCACTAACATATGAGTGAATGGAGTACCAGAATGAGGGGATAACACAAATACAGAGAGAATTGTTGATTTTTTGGCGGAAAATGTCCCTGATATTGTGAAAGATGAGAAAATCACTACCCAAGATGCTCACTGAACCCCACTCAAGGTAGATTCTAAGAGGAAGTCACAAAGATGTAACCATACTTGCCAAAACTAAAGACAAAGAGAGAATTGTAAGAGAAACTAGAGATAAATGGAAAGTCACTTATAAAGAAGAGACAATAAGACAAAGCTCTGTTTACTCAGTGGAAAACATTCAGGCAAGAAGACACTTGGATAGTATATATCAAGTTTTGAAGGAGGGGGGAAGCCAAGCATTTTGTATCCTGTAAAACAGTCTCTCAAATATGATGTTTAAATTAGGACATTTCCAGAAAACAGAAGTTTAGGGAATTGTAAAAGCCTAACCAAAATTGCATGAAATACTAAAGGGAGTCCTCTGGTTAGAATATCAATAACATCAGATAACAACCCAAGACTAGAATATGACAGAGCAACTAGATATCAGCCCAGATATGATAGCCACACACACACACACACACACACACACATTAAAGTGAAAACAGGGAAAGAGACATATCATTACATAAAAGATGGCATTATGATAGCCAAAAAATGGGCTAAAAATATGTAGTCATAGATTTTTCACATGGAGAGGAATTCAAAGCAATTAAAAAAACAAAACTTGGTTTAAACTTAGAAAATAGAAGTAAGTAGTAAGGTAACCACAAAAGAAATAAACAATTCTACCCATGAAAATAAAAACATGAAAAACATAGAGACGCAGCAAATACAGTCAACAATAATAAAAAAGCTTAAAAAAATACATAAATAGAAACAACTCAGCACAGAAAATAAAGTAGAACAAAGAAACTGTCAACAACACACAAAAAAGACATCTAAATGACAGCAGTAAACATGTCTATCAAGAATAAAATGAATGTAAATGAAATAAATGCAAGAATAAAGAGACAGAGCAAATAGCATGAATAAAAAAATCTATCTCTGTGCTGACTATAGGAAATATACCTTAGACTTAAAGATACAAGCTAAAACTCAAAGGATATATATATGGAAAAAATATATGCCTACTGAACAGTATTCAGAAAAGAGGTGTGGTAATACTAACTTCTGATGAAATAGACTTTAAAATTCCACCAGAAAGGATAAAGAAGGACCCTATATAAAGATTAAGTGGTCAATACACCAGAGGACATAACCATATTAAACATTTACATACCTGATGACAGCATTCCAAGCTACAAATTAAAAAAAAAAAAAAAAATCCTCTAATGGCATTGAAAAGACAGACAGTTCCACAATAACAGCAGAAACCTTCAGCACACCACTTTTGATGAAGGACAGAATGTCCAGAAAATAGCTCAGTAAAGACACGGAAGACCTAAATACCACAATCGATCAACTTTATCTCATAGACATGTACCAAACATTCCACCAAACAGTAGTCGGGTATACTTGCTTTGCCAGCATACACAGAACATTCTCCAGACTACACTGCATGTTAAACCATAAGGCAACCTTAAACAAAATCCAAAACATCAAACTATTACAAAGTATCTTTTCTGACCATAAGGCCAGAAAACTAGGAACCAATATACAAAAGGCAAGTAAAAGAAATAAAACATGTGAAAACTGAACAACATCTTGCTCAAAAACTATTGGATTATAGAAGAAGCTAAGGGCAGAATAAAGAGATTCGTGGAATTGATTGAGAAAGAAAACACATCCTCTAGAATCACTGGGACACAGCAAAAGCAATATGAAGAAGTCAATTTATAGTAATAAATTCACACATCTAAAAAAAAGAAAGGGACAAATTAAAAGCATTAACCTCACAACCTGAACAAATACAGCAGCAAAAAAAAAAAAAAAAAAAAAAACTGCTCAGGCAAAAGAAGAAAGCAAATAATTAAAATCTGAGCAGAATTCAATGAAAAAGAAAACAGAAAAACAACTGAAACAGTTAACACGACCAAAACCTCATTCTTCAAAAAGATCAACAAAATCAGTAAAACATGGGCCACAGTGACAAAAGAAAAATAGGAGAGGAAGCAAATAACTCAAATAAGAAACAAGATGGGTGGCATCAGAACAGACCCAAATAAAATTAAAAGAATCATAACAGAATACTATGAGAAACTATAACAAATTTAGAAACCTAGAGAAAATAAACAAATTTCTAGAAAATACTACCTACTTTAACTAATACAAGCAGAAGCAGAACAAATAAATAAACCTATAACAAAAGAAGAGATTCAAAAGTAATTGAAAAACCTCCCGACAACAGCAACAAAGAAGCCTTGACCCAGAGAGATTCACTGGGGAATTCTACCAAGGTTTCAGAGAAGAGTTAATGCTACTACTACTGAAGGTAGTAGAAAAGGATGGACTACTTTCAGACTCATTCTATGAAGCCAGTATAACCCTGATACAGAAACCAGGTAAACAAACAAACAAAGAAAAAAAAAAACAACACCTGTATCCATGAAGTCAATCCTGACTCATAGCAACCCTACAGTAGACCACCAAAGGGTTTCCAAGCTATGGTTGGTGCATTCAAATTGCAGCTTTTTCTTAGTAGCCATAGTTGTTAACCACTGTGCTACAGGGTTTACAAAACAAGGTAAACATACTACAAAAACGAATATTACAAACAAAAATCCCTCAGGAACTTAGACACAAAGATCCTCAACAAAATCCTAGCCAACAGAATTCATCAAAGTCAAAAAATAATTCACTACAGCCTAATGGAATTCATTACAGGTATGCATAGATAGTTCATAAAAAAAGCAATCAATGTAAACGACAGACAAACCTAAAGACAAGGACCATATAATCTTATCATTTGATAAGGCATTTGACAAAGTCCAATACCCATTTGTGATAAAAACTCTCAGCAAAACAACACAGTAAAGGGTATTTATACAAAGACAAAAACCAGCACCATCCTAAATGCAGAGAGCCTGAAAGCATTTCCCTTGAGAACAGGAATCTGATAAGAATGCCCTTTACCAAAACTCTTATTCAAAGTTGTGCTGGAGGCTCTAGACAGAGCAATTAGGCTAGAAAAAGAAATAAAAGGCGTCCAAAGTGGTATAGAAGATGCTATAATCTCATACACAGAAAACTCCAAAGAATCCATATGAAAACTATTGGAACTAATAGAAGAGTTCGGCAAAGTACCAGGATACAATATAAACATAAAAAATCAGATGGATTCCTCTACACCAACGAGGAGAACTTCAAAGAAAAACATCACTGAGTCACTGTTACTTTCAATATCAACAAAGAAGACAAAATACTTAGAAATAAATCTAACTGTACATGTAAATGGCCTATACAATGAAAACTACAAGACATTACAGCAAGAGACCAAAAGAGACCTACAAAAGCAGAAAAGCATACCTTGCTCATGGATAGGAAGACTCAACATCATGAAAATATCTATTCTACCCAAATGATTTACAGATCTATTGCAATCTCAATCTAAATTTCAATAGCATATTTCAATGAGATGGAGAGACAAATCATCAGCTGCATATGGAAAGAGAAAAAGCCCTGAATAAGTAAAGTATTACTGACGAGGGAGTCACCACTCTATCTGATTTTAGAATCTGTTACTTCCAGAGTAGTCAAAACAGCCTGGTAGTGGTATGACAACAGATACATAGACCAATGGAATGGAATTGGACTCTAGACATAAGTTCTTCCACATGAGCAGTTGATATTCAACAAAGTCCATTAACTAGGGTAAAAGGTAGTCTCTTTAACACGTGATATGGGTGTATCTGGGCATTCATCTAACAAAAAAAAAGAAAAAGATTCTCACCTCACACCTCACACAAAAACTGACTCAAAATGGACCAAAGACCTAAAGATAAAATCTAAAGTGACAATAATCATGGAAGAAAAAAGAGGAACAATGCTAGGAGCCCTTACACATGACACACAGAATGTAAAACAGTAATAACAATGTACAAACTCCAATAGAGGAAATAGATTAACTGAGAACTCTCAAAAATCAAACACTTTTTGCTCATCCAGAGATTCCAGCAAAAGAGCAAAATAAGACAAATTACGGGATAGAAAAGAAATTGGCTATGACAAACTCAGTCAACATGAAATCTCTAAGAGCTACAAAATGCTTCAACCTCTCAACAAAAAAAGTCAAATACCCATTTTTTAATTGGGTAAAGCACATGAATAGGCACTTAACCAAAGAAGACAGTCGACAGTCGACAGTCGAGCACATGTAGAAATACTCAAGATCAGTACTTGTTTGAGAAATGCAAATCAGAACTACAATGAAAAGACCACACTTGATGGTCTAAGAGCCTCAAGGATCCCCTGAGATAATGGCTTCTAGACTTGCTGATAGCCCAGAGCTGAAATCAGTACTGAAGCCAACACTTCAAAGAGTGGACTGTACCTGGGGGCACAGAGTGGTGTAGGTGGTGCATGCTTCATGGTTTAATATATAGATGAGGTTGTCCTACTGGTTTTTTAAGAGGGGAGGGGAGAGAATGGGGAGGAGGGGACAAATACTGATTGAGTGGACACTGGAAGTAAAGAGGAAAGAGTGTGTTGTCACAGGATGAGGCAAGTAGATAGAGTTGCACAGACATGGGTGCTCAGAGTTTTGTAAGTCAAATTGACTTGGATTGTAAACTTTCACTTAATCACATACAAAAAAAGAAAGCTACAACGAGATACTATTTCACCTCAGTAAGGCTAACAGTGATCCAAAAAACACAAAGTAATAAATACTGGAGGAGTTGTGGAGGGGTTAGAACACGTACACACTGCTAGTGGGAATGTAGAATGACACAACCACTTTGGAAACCCGCTGGCACTTCCTTAATAAGTTAGACACAGAACCGCCATGTGCTCCAGCAACCCCACTCCTTGGAGTGTATGTTAGAGAAACAAGAGCTGTCCTGTGAATAGATATATGCGTACCCATGTTCACTGCAGCACTGTTCACAATAACAAACAGAAGAAAACTACCTAAGTGCCCAACAAAGGATGAATGGATAAACAAATTATACTGTATACAAACAATGAAGTATTACATAATGATAAACAACAATGATGAACCTGTGATCAATGACAAATCTCTTAACAGGGAAGAATCTGGAAGGCATTATACTGAGTGAAATTAGTCACAAAAGGACATACACTATATAAGACTACTATTATAAGAACTCAAGAAAATGTTAGATACAGAAGAAAATATTCTTTGATGGCTATGAATGTGCAGAAGGTGGGAAAGGAGTATTCACTAACAAAATAATAGTTACTAGGTAAAGGAAGTACAACACACAATACGGTGAAGTCGGCACAATTTACTAAACCCAAAGATAAGACATTTCCTGAATACAAGCAAACGCTATATCCCTTAAAAGGGTAGGGGGTTGGGGATCATGGTTTCAGATGACACTTAGGTCAATTGGTATAATTAAGTTTATAAATAAGATATTCTGCATCCCATTTTGGTCTGTGGTCTTAAAAAGCTAGTGAGTGCCCATCTAAGATGAATCAACTGGTTCCAAGAGACAGAAAGGGTCTCAGTCTGAGACTAGAAGAATTAGACAATATCCAGCTACCACCAATGTCTACCCTGACAGAGAACACAACAGAGTCTACAAAGGAGGACAAAAATGGGGTGCAGAACTTAAATTCTAGTGAAAAAGAACAGACTCAATGGTCTTAGACTGGAAGCAACTCTGAAGACATGATCCCCAGACTCTATTGCCCAAGAACTGAAACTATTCATAAAGCCAATTTTACAAACAAAGGTTAGATTGGACTAAGATTAGATAAGACATCAACTGAGAATTGTGATGAGAGTGCTTCTTAGCTTGAATACATATATGGGACTAAACATTCAGAGGCAAGATGAGAAGGCATAATAGAACTGGAGCTGGTTCAATGAAGACAGGAAATCTGGGATGGAAAGGCTTGTGCTGTCACATTACAGGGACAACAACTAGGGCCACGTAATCATGTCTATGAATTTTTTATGAGAAAAGATTAATGCAGAGACTGACTTCTAGCATGATGGAGAAAAGGTTGTACAGATTCACTTTCAATGCATAACTGTAAACTATTTTTTAAAAAGAAAACCTTAAGCTTTTAAAGTCTCTAGAAATGATCCAAAGGGCATACAGCAGATTGAGAAAGCATCTATTCAAGAGAATTTGCCAAAATTTGGTAAGAACAGTGAGAATCTGTGGGAAATAGAGTAATCTTCTTCTCAACTCAATGTGGGGGCAGACATTTTAGTTATAGGTGAGAGATCCTGGACCTAGCATGAGGTGGTCAACTCAGTCAGATGAACAATCCACCAAGGACTAGTGTAGTCAAGAACACAGCGGAGCCTCTCCCCCAACTTCCAACTGGAGGACTATTGTGTTAGAAGGGTCAAGATTTCAGTATTTCTCATCTTGCCCCCAGAAACCTATTGCTGAGGTTAAACAAAAGATGATTATATATGGATGAGCTACTCTAATGTATTATGTAAAATGTCCAGTTTTTAGAAAAAACCTGACACTACTGCCCCTGCCCACCTGTAGCTTAGTTCCTAAACCAAGTAGGGGATTTCCCAGAGAGACGTTCACCATTGTCCTCAACCTACTCCAAAGTCATTGCTAGGAGATTGCTCTCAAGCAGGAAAAACAGGAGATAAAATAGACGGCTCTTAATCTGTTCCCAAAGGACTGACATAAGTTGTAACAAAAGGTAGAAAAGTCAAGGGGAACCTTCAAAAACAGTAGTTGGAAGGAGAGTGGTAGATTCCCTGAAAACATAGGCTAAAGTATAAACCGGCTAACTGGCTAACCGGCAGGATGGAACTAGGCTACAGCTAGGACAAACTTTCCAGTGGTCAGAACAAATCAAATAGCTGACTTCAGGAAGTGTCCTTACAGATGATTTCTAATTTGGTTGGATTATTCCATAGAGCAATTTATGGCCCAGGGAATTACTGAAAAGAATAGCACCAAGAGACAGCAATTGATAGAGTGTATCAACTCTCTGTCAGAGAGACAGAGTCAAAGACTGCAAAAACTCAGAGTGACTGTAGTCATACCCAACAGGAGCAAATTCAGAGGGTTAAGAAGGGGGTGGAAAGTAGCTTCAGGAAATTAATCCACCAAATTATTAAAAAAAAAAAAAAAAGCTAATTACAACAAGCTTTCAGGGTAGCGTCAGAACCAGTACTCACAGTTGTTACAATATATTATCCAACATGCCGGTTTCCAATAAAAAATTAATAGAAAAGTATGACCTACACACCATGAAGAAAAACAGACTACAGAAACTGCTAGTGAAAGTGATCAGAAGTTAAATTTTCCAGGTAGAGACTCCAAAGTAAACATTACAAATATGTTTAAAGAACTAAAGCAAACTATTAGTAAAGAAGTAGAAGTATAAAGACATTGGCACATCAAATAGATAATTTCAATCAAGAAATAGAAATTACAAAACAATAATCAAATGCAAATTTTGTTAAAAATAGCTCAATATAAAATTCATCAGAAGAAAGAGTAAATATGAACTGAGAAAAGATAGAATTATTGCATTGGAAAATAGAGCAATAGAGAATGGGAATCTCAAAGAACAAGAGATAAAAGAATGAAGAAAATAGGGGCAAAATTATGTAACTATGTTTTCTTTAATGATAGATTATAGAATATAGCAACAAATGCATGAGCAGCAAAAGGAAAAAGAGATAATTGGAATGTCATAAAATTAAACACTTGTGTTCACCAAAAGAATAAATCAAGAGAGTAAAAAGATAATTTAAGGACTAGGACAAATATCTTTAGAACCACATCTCCTATGAGAAGCTAATATCCAAAAAATACATAAAACTTCTGTAATTTAACAATGAAAATGCAAATAACATCAAAAACCAGGCAACAGACCTGAATAGACACTTATCCAAACAGGATATTCAAGTGGACAAGCACACATAAAAATACAATTAACCACCAACTTGAAACAAAAGTTGATATTTATTATCCATTAGAGAGATGCAAATCAAAACTTCAATGTGATGCCACCTTAACCCTACCTGAGTGCAAATGACTGAAGAAACAAAGCCAGCCAAGCCAAGTGCCTTCGAATCGGATCCGACTAAAACAAAGTAGAAAATAAATAAATGTTAGTGAGGATGTGGGAAGATTAGAAAACGTACCTACTGCTAGTGGGAATGTATAGCACAACTGTTCCGGAAAAGAGTATAGAGATTCCTCAAAAAATTAGAAATAGAACAGCCGAGTGACTCATCAATTCCACTCCTAGACATATACTTTAAGGAAATGAAGTAGCAACACAAACAGCTACGTACACCAGTGTTCATTGTAGCACTATTCACAGTACTGAGAAAGATAGAAACATCCCAAGTGCCCATCAGCAAAGGAATACATGAACAAAATACAGTACAGACCTGCTATAGAATATCACTTAACCTTAAAAAAAAATAATTGCTGATACACATTACAACATGGATGAACCTCAAACACATTATGCTGTGTGAAATAAGCCTGTCGCTCTAAAGACAAACATATGGCCTCACTTACATGAAATGACAAGAATAAGTAAATTTACAAAAATCAGTGGTTACTAGTGGTGACCAAGGATGAGAAGAGGGAATCATTCTTTGGGAACCACTGAATTTTTGTCAGTATTATCCAGATACCAAAACTAGACAGAGACATGGTAAACAAGAACTGCAGTCCCAAACTATGAATATGGACATAAACATCTTCAAAAATACACTAGCAAACATAATCCAAAAGCATATAAAGATGATTATACATCATAACCAAGTAAAATTCACCCCAGAAATGCAAAGTTGAGGAGGACAGTGCCAGGCCCAGGGTGGCGGAGTGGACAGATGTTTTCAGTGTCCCCTCTAACAATAAGGGCATAAAAGAACTAATGAATAGAGTACACGTGACATCCCAGGAGCTCTAAACATCAATGGGAACGTTGAGAAATTGGGCTGAGCAACAGAGAAGGGACAGTAGCAGCAGAAGTACAAGTCCACAGACCCAACTTGCAAGGAAATGGCTGTAGCCATCCATGTGGTCAGCCAAGCATGGAGATTGTTGGGCATCCTCCAGAACCAGTAAGAAATAGTACTAGATCATCAAAAGCTAAATCTTTGTGACAGGATCTAAATCTTTCCATCAAAGTAAGCCAATCTCCCTTCTACTAACTCTTCCCCCTCCCTTACCGGCACTGTACTTGGCACTCGACTCTGATGACATTAACTGATCCAGAAGTACGAATCCCTAAGCCTGCCTTGAGTCATTCTCCGAAACTCAGAGGGGGAACAATTTAAAAAACTTGACAAAGTGTGGAAAAATTTTGCTGAGTACCCTAAGCTGGAAAGTCAGGACAGAAACATTTTCTTCATCTAGATTCAGATATAAGAGGATATGTCATCCTCACAGACAAACAGACATGGCTGTTAGCACCCTGTCTTTCTCAGCAGCTGCAGTCAGACAGCTGTTCTTGTACCAACCACCTCTGCCCATTCAGGTCAGTAGACGAGAGCCAGCACCACACACTTGGTAAATGACTGCTTGGGCACCCGAGACTCTTGGGCTCTCATTTCTAGTAATAGCTCTAATACCTGGTGAATGGCCATTAGAGCTTCAAAGACAGCAATGCGCAATCTATCAGATACAACCAGCCTATTTGGACCTTTCAAAACAAGAAGCTAAAACACAGTACCAAAACCCATTGCTGTCGGGTTGGGTCAGACTCATAGTGACCCCAGAGGTCAGAGTAGAACTGTCCCATAGAGTTTCCACAGAGCTCCTAGTGGATTTGAACTGCTGACCTTTTGGTTAGCGGATGTGACACTTAACCCACCATGCCTGTCACCAGGGCTTCCAAAACACAGCAGACAAATATAAAATAAATAAATACAATTTTTCGATGGTTCTCAAACAGCAGTCCATATCAAAGCATGTAAGGCTCCAGCTCGATGGCACTTGGCAAGAAAGCATATAATGATTTCTACAGGTTTCCAAAGCAGAGATTTAAATTTCCAAGAGGGAGAGAACTTCCCAAAATTATCAGAGGTAGAATAAAGAAGACTCATATTTACAACTCTGTGATAAATCAGTAAGGAGATGAGGCAAAATGCAACAGAGCATAATGACAAACAGAATAGACCGAAAGAAAGCATAAAGTGGCAAGAATTAGAAATTCATAAAATCACAGAATTAGACAACTCAATAGAAAGTCAAAGGAGCAGAACTCAGGCAATGGAAGCCTAGATTAGCAAGACTGAAGATAAAACAAGTAGCATCAACATGTTTGAGGAAAACTCAGATAAAATAATCTCAAATAATCAAGAAACACCAAGAATTGCATGGGACTCTATGAAGAAGAATAACCTACTGGTAGCTGCAATCCAGAATGGGTGGTGGAGAGGATAATAGAAATTACAGAGAGAATTATCAAAAATTTACTGATGGAAAATCTTCCTGATATCATGAAAGATGAGAAGATATCTATCCAAAATGCTCATTGCATTCCACACAAGGAAGATCTCAACAGGAAGACATTAAGTCATGTTTTAACCAAACTTTCCAAAACTAAAAATGAGACACTTTAAAAAGTGGCTAGGCATAAGCAAAAAATAACCTATAAAGGAGAATCATCAAGACTCAGCTCAGATTGCTCAAAACAATCCATAGTGTCAATAAGGCAATGAGACGACATATACAAAGCTTGGAAAGAAAGTGATTGCCAGTCAAGAATTAGGTATCCAGCAAAACTGTTTCTCAAATATGATAACAAAATTACGACATTTCCAGATAAACAGAAATTTAGGGAGCTTGCAAAAACCAAAGCAAAACCACAAGAAATATTAAAGAGAGTCCTTTGGTTGAAAACAAATAACACCAGGTAACAACCCAAGACCAGAACCCAAAACAGAACAATGGGAGATCAGCTAAAATAAGGAAATCACAAAAATAAATCACAGGTAAAATGTAGAAAATAGGGAAACAGAGATGTCATTACAAAAACATTATAACAAAAAAGACAGACTTAAAAGAAAATGTAGTCGTAGATCATTCATATGGTGAGGCAGTCAAAGTGATATAAAATAATTAAAGATTGGTTTAAACTTGGAAAATAGGGCTGAATATTAAGGTAACCACAAAGTAAACTATGAACCTTACACATCAAAATCATAAACAAGTAAAACATGAAGTCTTAGTGAATGCAAAACCACCAACATTGAAAACATGAAATGACAACACATAATGAAAAAAGACTCAGCAAAGAAAATTAAAAGCAACAAAGGTATTGCCTACAACACACAAAGACATCAAAATGACAGCACTAAGCTCATACTTGTCAACAATCATGACAAATGTAAAAGTACTAAATGCACCAATAAAGAGATAGAGAGTGGCAGACTGGATTAAAAATACAGGACCTATCTATATGCTGCCTACAGGGGACACACTTTAGACTCAAAACACTCAAAGGATAGAAAAAATGTATCAAGCTAACAACATTCAGAAAAGAGCAGGAGTGGCAATATTAGTCTCTGATAAAATAGACTTTAAAGTAAAATTTACCACATTAGATAGGAAAAACATAATATAATGATTAAAGGATCAATACACCAGGAGGATTCAACCATACGAAGTATTTAGACACCCAACGACAGGGCTCCAAATTACATAAAACAAACATTAATTGCACTGAAAACAGAAATAGAAACCCCCCGAAAATACTAAGAAACTCTCAGTGGGGCAGAACACCTAGGAAAAATGCTCAGCAAAGGCATGGAAGATCTAAATGCCACAATCAACCAAACTGACCTCATAGACATATAAGAACGCTCCATTCAACAGTAGCCAAATATAGCTTCTTTTCCAATGCACATGTAACGTTCTCCAGAACTGACCAAATATTAGGCCACAAAACAATCCTTTAAAATAATTCAAAGGATTGAATTATCACAGAGCATCTTTTCAGAGCATAAAGCCATCAAAATACAAATCAATAATAGAAAAAGGAAGGAAAAAAACTCTAACACAGGGAAACTGCACAACACTTTGCCCCCAAATGACTGGCTTATAGAAGAAATCAAGGAAGGAGTAAAGAAATTCATAGAATCAAATGAGAATGAAAGCACATTCTACCAGATTCTATGGAACTCAGCAAAAGCAGTGCTCAGAGGCCAATTTATCTTAATAAACTCACACACCCAAAGAGAAGAAAGAGGCCAAATAACAAAATTAACTCTGTAACTTCAACAAGTGGAAAGAGAGCAGCAAGAATTCCTCAGGCACAAGAAGAAAGTAAATAATAAAAATTAGAGCAGAACTATGAATTGGAGAATAGAAGAACGATTGAAAGAATTAATAAGATCAAAAGCTGGTTTGTTGAAAAGATCAACAAAATTGTTAAGCCACTGGCAAAACTGGCAAAAGAAATACAGGAGAGGAACAAGACAACTCAAATAATGAAAGGACATGAATGGTATCACAACAGACCCAACTGAAAATAAAAGACATGTAACAGAATACTATAAAAAATTGTACTCATAAATTTGAAAACCTAGAAGGAATGAACAAATTTCTAGAAACACATCACCTAACACAACTAGCACATACAGAAGTTGTTGTTATTAGGTTCTGCCAACTCAGTTCCGACTCACAGCGACCCTATGCACAACAGAATGACACAGTGCCTAGTCCCGAGCCATGCTCACAATAATCTTTATGCTTACACCTACTGTTGCAGCCAACGGGTCAATCCATTCAAGTCATTAAGGGTCTTCCTCTTTTTCACTGACTGTCTACCAAGTATGATGTCCTTCTTCAGGGACTGAGCCATCCTGACAACATGTCCAAAATATATAAGATGCAGCGTCCTCATCCTTGCTTCCAAAAACACTCTGGTTGTACTTCTTTCAGAACAGATCTGTTTGTTCTTTTGACTGTGCATGGTACATTCAATGTTCTCCAACACCACAATTTAAAGGCATCAATTCTTTTGTCTTCTTTGTGCATCATCCAGCTTGTTCATGCATGTAATGTGACTGAAAATACTATGGCTTGGGTCAGGCACACCTTAGTCTTCAAAGTGACATCTTTAATTCTCAGTACTTTAAAGAAGCCCTTTACAACAGGTCTTCCAATGTAATGCATGTTTTGATTTCTTGACCACTGTTTCTGTGGGTGTTGATTGTGAAACCAAGTAAAATAAAATCCTTCACAACCTCAAACATTTCTTTACTTAATCATGATATTGTTTACTGGTCCACTTGTGAGAATTTTTGTTTTCTTGACGTTGAGGTGCAATCCACACTGAAGGCTACTATCTTTGATCTTCATCAGTAAGTGTTTCAAATCATCTTGACTTTAAGAAAGCAAGGTGTCATCTGCATAATGCAGGTTGTTAATGAGTCTTCCATTTATTTTACTTGTTTCACAAAGAAAAGTAGAACAACTAAATAAACTCATCACAGAAGAAGAAATTGAGTAGGTAATTTAAATTCTCTCAAACTTTTAAAGAGAATTAACAGCAGTATTGCTAAAGGTATTCCAGAGCAGAGAAAAGAATGGAATGCTTTCAAATTCATTCTATGAAGCCAATATAACCTCGATACTAAAACTAGGTAAAGACAGCACAAAGAAGGAAACTGCAGACCAATATTTCTTGTGAACTTAGATGCAAAAATTCTCAACAAAATTCTAACCAATAGTAGTCAGCAATATATCAAAAAAATAATTCACCATGACCAAGTGGGATTCATAGAAGGGATACAGGGAGGGTTCAACGTTAGAAAAACAATTAATGTAGTCAACCACATAAATAAAACAAAAGGCAAGGCACACGATTTTATCAGCTGATGAACAAAAGGAATTTTAGAGTCACAGCAAAATGGGAATAGAAAGGAAATTCCTAGATATGATAAGGGACATCTATGAAAAGCTAACAGTCAATATCATCCTAAATGGAGGCAGTCTGAAAGCTTTCCTGTTGTGGATTGAACTCTGTCTCCCCAAAAATGTGTGTAGCCATGTGGCTGGGCATGATTCCCAATATTTTATGATTGTCCTCCATTTTGTGATTTTCATGTGCTGTATGTTAGAGGATTAGGGTGTGACTGTAAATCCCTTCATAAGAACACCTCTCTGTTCAGTTGTAAAGGGACATTCTCTGCAATGATCCTAATCTCTGCCTGTGGCTAATAGACAGGATAATTATATTAAAAGAGGATTAGGGCAAGACTGCAACACCCTTGCTAAGTGAGTCTCCCTGGAGTGTGGTTTGTACCACCCTTTATCCTTTCATCCTACAGGGATAAAAAGGAGAAGTGATCAGAGAATTTGGAACCTCACACCATCAAGAAAGCAACACGGGCAGAAGAGCATTTCCTTCAGACTTGAGGTTCCTGCATCAAGATATTTCCTGAACAAATGCTGATACAACACAATCACTTTTCTCCAGAGCCAACAAGGTAGAAAGTCTTCCCTTGGAGCAGACATTCTGAGTTTTTTCTTGTAGCCTACTAGACTGTGTAAGGATAAACTTTTCTTTGTTAAAGTCACTTTATGGTATTTCTGTAAGGGTAGAACTAGATAACTAAAACAATCCCTCTTGCAAACAAGAACCAGAACAAAGATGCCCACTGTCACCATTTTACTTAATATTGTTCTCAAGATTCTAGCCAGAATAGTCAGGCAAGGGAAAAACAAAAATAGCCATCGTGTCAGGTCCGAATTGGCAAAAAAGTAAAAGCATGTCTACTTCCAGATGATACGATGTTATACAAAGAGCCGGAACTATTAGAAAATTTCAGCAGTGTATTAGGATAAAATATAAGGTTATATAATTCAGTTGGATTCTTCTATACCAATAAAGAGGCCATCAAAGAGGAAATTGCCAAGCCAATATCACTTACAGTAGCCCCCAAGACAATGAAATACCTAGTAATAAATATAACTACAGACATAAAACCCTATACAAAGAAAATTATAAGACTCTACTGCAAGCAAACAAAACAGATCCACATAAATGGAGACCTTACCTTGTTCATGGATAGGAAGACTTAACATAGTAAAAGTATCTACCTAATACAAATTCCAATGATATTGTTTAATGAGATGGAGAAACAAATCACCAGCTCATATGGAAAAGGACAAAGCCTCAGATAAGCGAAACATTACTGAAAAGGAACAAAGAAGGAAGATTCACATTACTTGACTCTAGAACCTATTACACTGTGATGGTAGTCAAAACAGCCTGTCACTGGGACAAAAACAGATACATAGATCAATGAAACAGAATTGAGAATCCAGATACAACATCATCTATCTATGAGCAGCTAATATTTGACAAAGGTCCAAAGTCCATAAACTGGAGAAAAGAAAGTCTTTTTAACAAAGGGTGTTGGCATAACTGGGTATTCATCTGCAAAAAATGAAACAAGACCCATATCTCACACCATGCACAAAAACTAACTCAAAATGTGTCAAAGACCTAAATATAAAATCTAAAATAATAAAGACCATGGAAGAAAAAATAGACACAACACTGGGAGCCCTAATACAGAGCATGAAGACACTACAGGATATTACTAACAATGCACAAACACCAGAAGAGAAAATAGATAACAAAGAACTAAAAATCAAACAATTTCACTCATGCAAAGACTTCACCAAAAGAGTAAAAGACTATAGACTGGGAAATAATTTCTGACTAACTCAAATCCAATCAGCATCTAGTCTCCATAATCTACAACATACTATAAAACCACAAGTAAAAGACAAATAACCCAATTAAACAGCCTTCAAAGGATATAAATGGACACTTCATCAAAGAAGACATCCAGGAGACTAACATATACACGAGGAGATGCTCACAATCATTAGCCATTAAAGAAATCCCAATCAAAACTACAATGAGATACCATCTCACCCCAGCAAGGCTGGCAGTAATCCAAAAAAAATACAAAACAATAAATGAATGAGAGGGTTTGGAGAGACTGGAGCTCTTCTACCCAGCTCGTGGGAATGTAAAATGGTATAACCACTTTGGAAATCAATTAGACACTTTCTTAAAAAGCTAGACATGGGATATCATATGATACAGCAACCCACTTCTTGACATATGGTCTAGAGGAATAGATACATGCACACCAATGTTTATTGCAGCACTGTCTACAATAGCAAAAAGATAGATTCAACCTAGATGCCTATCAGCAGACGAATGGATGAACAAACTCTGGTGTATTCACACAGTGGAATACTACGCAATGATGAAGAACAATGACCTTAAGAAACATCTCATAGCATGGAGTCACCTGGAAGACATTATGCTGAGTGAAATTAGTTAATTGCAAAAGAACAAATACTGTATGAGACCACTATTATAAGGACTTAAGAAAAGGTTTAAGCACAAAAGAAAATAACATTTTACAGTTACAAAGGTGGGAGGGAGGGAGAGGGGTATTCATAGATAAGATAATAGATAGGAATTGGGTTAGGTGAAGGAAGTGACAGCATGCAGTCAAAGGGAGGTTAGCACGACTGGGCTACATCAAAAACTAAAAGATTTTCTAAATATAACCCCAAATTTTGAAAAACAGAGTAGCAAGGACAGGGGTCTTAGGACCAGGGTTTCAGGTAACATCTAGGCTAATTGACATAACTAAGTTTTTCTCAAGAAAATGTTCTGCACAGCACTTCAGTGAGTAGGATCTAGAGTCTTAAAAGCTAGCAAGCAGCCATTTAAGTAACATCAGTCCCACTCCACCTGGAGAAAAGAATGAAGGATATCAAAGACATGAGGAAAATATGAGCTCTAGAGACAGAAGATGTCATGTGATAGGGAGACTACGTCAGCATTAATCCAGAAGAACTAGATGGTGCCGGGCCACCATTAATGACTGCCCTGACAGGGGACACAATGTAAAGTTTATGATGTAGTGGGAGAAAAACGTGTGTGCAGAACTAGAACTGTACTGAAAGACCAGACTTGATGGTCTGTCAAAATGAAGGGGTCTCCTGAGGACATGGCCTAGAACTGAAACCAGTACCAAAGTCAGATTGGACTGGGCTATAACACATAGAGTGATGCTGGTAAAGAATATGCTTCTTGGCTTAAATATGTACAGGAACCTGTCTAAGCAGCTCTTGTGTAGAGGTGAATAAGACAGTGGAGGGGGATAGGAGTTGGTTGAATGGATATAGGGAGTACAGGTGGAAAGGAGGAGTGTACTTTCATGGGACAGCAGTTAGAGCTGCATAGTGGTGGGGGCGGTGATTTATATAGTAAGTTGATTTACATTTTAGACTTTCACTTAAAGCACAATAAAACATTAAGAAAAAAGAAATGGAAAGTTGGTTTGACTTCTAAAAATTAATTAACGTAATACACTTCATATGTAGAATAAAAAACAAATACCATGGATCTTTTTAATAGCTACAGGAAAACATTTCTTAAAATCCAGTGCTGTTCCATGATTAAAAAAACAAACAACAAAAAAAACAACCTAAGAATCGAAGGGCATATTGTCAACCTAGCAAAAGAAATCTCCAAAAAACCTCCAGCTAGTATCAAACCTCTTAAGTGTCTTTGTTTTGTTTTGTTTTCAACTTTTTTATTCTGTATTAATTACAGTAAAAGAATAAAATTTATAACATCTGTCAATTATCTATGATAAACCCTCAGCCCCCCGTCCACCCATGTAGCCAACACAGTCATTTTCTTCTGTGGATAATTCTCTTAAGTCATTATAACTGAAGTCTCATACAAAATTTGTCCTTTTAACACTGATTGATTTCACTCAGTGTGATTTCTTGCAAATGAGACCACGTTATGAGATGTTTTCTAAAATTGTGATTGCTTTTTATCATAGCACAGTGTTCCATTGAGTAGGCGCACCATAGTTTTCTTATCCATTCATCTGCTGATAGGCATTGGGGTTGATTCCAACTTTTTGCTATTGTGGACTGTGCTGCAACAAACATTCATGTGCATGTGTCTGTTCATGTGACAACCTTTGTTTCTAATGGATAAATTCCAAGCAGTGGAATTACAGGATCAAACGGTATATCTATTTCCAGGTTTTTCAGGAAACATCAGATTGTTTTTCAAATAGGTTGTAACATTTTGCAATCTCACCAGCAGTGTAGATGAGTTCCAATTTCTCCACAGCCTCTCCAGTATTTGTTGTTTTGTGCTTTTTGGATCATAGTCAACCTTGTTGGGGTGAGATGACATCTCATCGTAGTTTTGATTTGAATTTCTTTAATAGTTAATGATCGTGAGCAATTCTTCAAGTGTCATTTGGCTGCCTGGATATCCTCTTTAGAGATACATCTATCTCCTTCTCCCATTGCTTAACTGGATTATTTATCCATTTCTTGTTGATATTTTGTAATACCTCTTTCAATCTCTTCCTTTGTGATAGATTTATTAAGTTGATCTACTTCTTCTTGTGATAGTCTTGGTGAGTGATATGAATCTAGAAATTTGTCCATTTCCCATAGGTTTTCAAACCTATTTGAGTACAGCCTGTCATAGTATTCTGTTATGACACTTTTTTATTTCAGCTCGGTCTGTTGTAACTACTCCCAGCTCATTTCTTAACTGGGTTATTTGTATCTTCTGCTGTTTGTCTTTAGTAAGTTTAGCCAATGCTTTATCAATTTTGCTGAACTTTTCAAAGAGCCAGCTTTTGCTTCTGTTAACTTTTTCAATTGTAATCCTATTCTTGAATACATTTAGTTCTGCTTTAATCCTTATGATCTGTTTTCTTCTGGTGCCTGAGGCATTCTCCTGTTGCTCTTCCTACTTGTTCAAGTTGTAAGGTTAATTCTTTAATTTGGGCCCTTTCTTCTTTCTGGATGTGTGCAGTTATAAACTGACCTCTTAGCATTGTTTTTGCTGTATCCTGTAGATTCTGGTAGGATGTGTTTTCATTCTCATTTGATTCCTTAAATTTCTTTATTTTGTCCTTGATTTCTTTGATAACCCAAGGCTTTTTGAGCAAAGTGTTGTTCAGTTTCCATAAATTTGAATTTCTACCTATGAATTTTCTGTTATTGATTTCAACTTTTATAGCTCTATGTTAGGAGAATGTACTTTGCAGTAAATCAATGGTTTGGATTTTATAGAGAATTACTTTATGATCTAAGACATGATCTGTTCTGGAGAATGTTCCATATGCATTGGAGAAGAAGGTGTACTTATCCATTGATGGATGAAAGGATCTGTACATATCAATAAGGTCAAGTTGGTTGATCATTGCAATAAGATCTTCTGTATCTTTTTTTTCTGGATGATCGATCCATAACTTAAAGGGGAATGTTGAAGTTTCCAACTATTACTGTGGGATGATCTATCTCACTTTTCAGTGTTGTCATTATTTGTTCAATGTATTTAGGTACTCTGGTATTGGATACATGAATATTTAATATTATTAAGTCTAGCTTGAGTAGTGAACCTTTCAGCAATAAATAGTGACCATCGTTGTCCATAATAGTGGATTTTACATTAAAATATATTTTATCTGAGATTAGTATTGCCACACCTGCTCTTCTTTGTTAGCTTGGTATATATTATTCCATCCTTTAATTTTCAATTTGTTCACATCTTTAAGTCTAAGGTGTATTTCTTGTAAGCAACATATAGACGGGTCATGTCTTTTGATCCAGGATGTCACTCGCTGTCTCTTTACTGGAGCATTCAGTCCATTTACATTCAGTGTTATTGCTGGCAGGTATGTGCTTAGTGCCACCATTTTGATATAATTACTTTATGTTGATGTTTTCTATATTGCTTTTAATGTTCAGTTCTCGGGCATTCTTCTTTATGGGTTATTGTCTTTCAGTGTTGGTTTTGTGTTTATAGAGACTCCTGTATCGCATTTCTTATTTTGACACAATGCATTGTTAATTGGCTTTAAGGCTGCATGTATTATCCTCATTAACATAATAAGATTAAACCCAATTTTAACTACTGCATAACTCTTAAACTTCCTCTACATCTGAAACAACTGTAACTACTGTAATGTATTCCTCTTTTAATGTGATGGTATTATAGTTGTCATGATATGATCACAGATTCCCGCATTTTAATACTGTAGCTTTGGTTAAGTTTTGTGACTTCCCTAACTGATTAGGAATTTGGATGATGTATCCTGAATTGCCACCTTAAATATACATTTAATGGTTCTGTTTTTCTAAGGGAAAAGCTTCTTTCAATATTTCATGTAATTTTGCTTTAGTTGTTGCAAAGTCTCTAGACTTCTTTTTGTCTTCAAAAGTTGTAATTTCACCATTTTATTTGATAGATAATTTTGCAGGATAAATAATTCTTGGATGGAAGTTTTTCTCCTTCAGGGTTTTGAATGTGTCTGCTCACTGTTTTCTAGCCAGCATTGTTTCTGCACAGAAGTCAGATGAAAGCCTACAGGGTTTCCCTCAGAGTGTCAGCTTTTCTTTGAAGCTTGCTGCCATCAAAAGCATCTGTTTATGTTTCATCTTATTAAGCTTGATTATAATGTCTTGGTATCTTTATTTTGGGGTCTAGCTTTTTTGGTGTTCAGTAAACATCTTGGATACCTATGTTCTCTTTGCTCATAATCTCAGGAAAGTTTTCTGTCAGCACCTCTACAGCAAAACTTTCTATATTGTCATTAAACCCTCCTTGTTCAGGAACTCCAATTAAACATAAATTATTCCTCTTAATGGAGTCCCACATATTTCTTAATGTTTCTTCATTTTTCTTATTTCTTTTCTCTGATTTTACCTCACAAATATTGGTGTCAGTTGCTCTGTCTTCAGGGTCACTGAGTCTAATTTCTATCTGTTCAATCCTACTCTTTTGGCGTTGGATTGAATTATCTAACTCTGTAATTTTGTTATTGATCCAATATATTTCAGATCATTGATGTTTCAGCAGTTCAAACAGCTTACTAAATTTTTCATTTTGTTCTACTGCATTTTGTTTAAACTCTAGGAGGGTTCTATATATAAATCTTTTGTACTCAACCTCCAATAGATTGAGAAAGGCTTCTTCATCTGGGGAATTTTTTGAGTCTTTATTTTTGGAGTTTTCTGGAGCATTTGAAGGCTGCTGCTTTTTTTATTGTCTTTTATTTCATTTCATTTTTTTTTAATGACTGAATGAAAATGTACATTCCCATATAAATTCGCGTACTCACTTATGTGCAGCTCCCACTGCTCTCCCTGCCTGGTGACAGCACATCCCTCCTCTCTGCTCCATACATGTCCTATTCTCTCAATCGTTTCCTGTCCTCTCCTCTCTACCCACTCCCCTCCCTCCTGCAAGAAGTCAGCAGGATGACATCCTATAGATGCATAGAACCATAAAATTCCCACAAGATATGGTCACTCTGCATCACCAAATCCAATCCATTGTTGTCTGAAAAGTTGACCCTCATTATGATTTATGGACAGGGGCAGCATCAGGGGCCATGCTCCCAGGGGAACTCTGAAGCACCTGGACCATCAATTGTGATCTTTTATTGAAGATCTCAAGTTACATTCCTATTTATTCTCTTGTTGCCAGTGAGACTCCACTTTGTGAGCTCCACTGTGGCTGTCACTGGTGGTGGCCAGGCACCATCTGGTTTTTCTGGTCACAAGTCTACGTAGGAATCCACATGAGTCTTCTGGTTCTCTTTTCCCCGTGTCATTCTTGTCCCAGGTGATCATCCATTCCTCTTGAGTTGGAACCATTTGCTGTACCCTCAAATGGCAGCTTGCAGCTTTTAAGACCCCAGATACCACTCAGTGATGAGGGCTGCAGAAAGTCCTCCTTAGCAAAATGCTAGTTGTGGAAGGGTACTTCTTTAAATGATTAATTATGGTCTGCTGCCTGCATGCCATCTAGATGCTGTTTGATTTCTCTGGTATTGTCTCTAGTAGTCCAGTGATTTACCCCAGGTGAACATTCTAGGGTGGAAGTCTCTGCTTATTGGGTGTCAAAGAGGCCGCCCCACTTATGGAGAAACTAGGGGCTGTCAGCCAGCCCTACAATGTGGGCCAGAGAAAGGTGGGAGGAAAAGGTGCCAGGTCTCTCAAAAGACAGATATGCAGGCAAATATATAGGCCTCTCAGCCTTAAAAGTAAAATTCACTTCTATGCAGGGAGCTGTCCACATGTTGAACTAGGAGCTGTCCAACACGCTGGCCGAAACAGGCAGTCAGGAGCTGCAGACTCCGCCTTCCCGCTGATAATAAATGTATGTTACTGGCCATTCATGGAAGCTGCAGTTCTCCGATACCGTGAAACAGCAGAAGCTGAGGTCAGATGGCCACTGGCTCGTTTTTGAGAGTGGAAGATTAGTCTGATATTGGTACCTAGTCAAACATGCTAGGTGCTAGGACTCCCCAAACGTTGAGTGCTCCATAAAAACATCATCCAGGCCTCAGCTGTCAGAGGGAAATGAGGAGATGTGTGTTTACTCTGCCATCTTTTAATGGAATCCTAGTATCATACTTAACACTGAAAGACTGGATGCCTTCTTGGAGGGTTAATCACTAAGAAAAAGGTATCTATTCTCACCACTTCTGTTTACCATTTTACTGAAATTCCTATCCATGTCAATTAAACAGAGAAGAAAAAGGGGGGGGGGAAGAAACACTCAAAAAGGAAGAAGTAAAACTACCTCTATTTGCAGGACACATTTTTGGATATAAAAATCTAAAAAAAAAAAAAAGCTAAGATGTTAGAACCAACAAATGAGTTCTGCAAGTGGTAAGATGCAAGATCAGTACAATACAATATACAGTATAACATATATTTGCAATGAATGATTTGAACATGAAATTAAGCAATACATTTTATAAAAGTACAAAATTGTTACTGTGAATACTATAAAACACTATTAAAAGAAATTAAGGGTGATTCAAATAAATGAAAAAACATATCACGTTCATTGATTGGAAGACTTAATATTGTTAAGATGGTTGATACACAGATTCAATGCGATCCTATCAAAATCCCAAAAGAGTTCTCTGCAGAAACTGGCAAGCTGTCTCTAAAATTCATATTGAATTTCAAGGGACACAAAATACACAAAACAATATTGAAAGAAAAAAGTAGAAATACTCATAACAATTTAAAAACTTATTGCAAAGCCACAGGAATTAAGACAGTCTGCTGCCAGTACAAGGTCATATAGATCAATGGAGTGAAATTAAAAGTGCTGAAATAAATTGGGAAGTGATTTTCAACAAGAGTTCCAAGACCATAAAATGGGAAAAGAATAATCGCTTGAACAACTTGTGATGACACAACTAGATACCCATTGCTGTCAAGCCAATTCCAACTCATAGCAACCTTATAGAACAATATAACTGCCCCCAGAGGGTTTCCAAGGAGTGCCTTGGTGGGTTCAAACTGCCTGGTAAGTTTGAATGTCATAGCTCTTAGCCACTATGCCACCACAGTTTCCAGATAGTTTCACACAAAATAATAAAGTCAGATCTTTATGATACCCTATATATGAAAATTACTCAAAATGGATCAAAGACTTAAATATAAGGACTAAAACTATAAAACTCTTAGAAGAAAACCTGGTTGTAAATCTTCATGATCTCAGATTTAGCAATGAATTTTTAAATAAGCTCCAAAGGCACAAATAACAAAAGAAACAAAATTTTATCTCCCCAAAATTAAAAAAAAAAAAAAAACTTTTGTGTTTTAAAGGACTCCATCAATTAAAATGAAAAGATGACCCATAGAATGGAAAAAAAATATTTCAAAAGCATATACCTCATAAAGGGTTTGTATCTAGAATATATAAAGAACAGATACAATTTGGTAATAAAAAGACAAACAGTGAAATTTTAAAATGGGCAAAGGATTTAAATAGATATTTCTCCAAAGATACAGGGATGACCAATAATCACATCAAAAGATTCTTCATGCTATCAGTCACTGGAGAAATGTAAATCAAAACCACTCACATCACCTAGGATGACTAGAATAAAAAATGTCAAATAATAACTAGTATTAGTGAGGCTTAGAGAAATCTGAACCCTCAAATGCTATTTATATGTGAGAATATAAGATGGTGCAACTACAGAAAAAAAGTTTGGTAGTTCCTGAAATGGTTAAGCATAAGGTTATCACGTTGTTATTGGTATTTGCCCTTGAGTCAATGCTAATTCATTAGACCTCTTGTAAGGAGAATAGAGCTACTGTCACAGAGTTTTCAAGACTGTGATGTTTTGAAGGCAGATCACCAGGACTGTCTTCGGAGGGGTTCTGGATATGTTCAAACTGCCAATCTTTTGGTTAGAAGTCTAACACTTAACTATTTGCATCAACCAATGTCTCCTAAAGTTACCATATGATCCAGTAATTCCACTCCTTCTTAATCACCTGACAGAATTTAAAAACAGTGTCCTCAGAGAAATGTTTACATGGATGCTTACAGAAGCATTATTCACAAAACCAATATCTGGAAACAACACAAATGGCCATCATCTGGATAAATGGATGGATAAACAAAATATGCTCTGTTCATGCAATGGAATAATATTCAGCCGTATAAAAGAACAGAGCACTAAATCAAGTGAAAGAAGTCAGTCACAAAAAAACATGGTATGTTGTTACACATATTTGTGACCAGTAAGTTATACAAACTTTATTGATTTTTAGAATATTCACTAATTCAAATAGTGAACCATATCTCATTATCTTTTTCAAAAGAAACAATACAGAGAGATCCATGTACCCTTTACACAGTTTTCCCCAGGTGATACCTTGTATAACTGTAGAACAGTATTATAACCAATTGATACAGCCAGGTCATGTAACAGTTCCATCTCCACAAGGCTTTCTTGTGTTCCCCTTTAAAATTCATACAACCTCTCACCCTGCCTCTCTGTCTCCCACCACTCTTGTCCCTGACCCTGGCAACCACTAACCTATTCTCCATTCCTGTAATTTTGTCATTTCAGGAACATTGTATAGCTTATGTCATACAGCATGCAAAGTTTGAGATTATTTTTCTTCACTAAGAATAATTCCCTGGTGAGTTGACCGAATTACTGTGTGTGTCAACCGTATACGTCTTTATTGCTGAGATGTATTCTTTGATATGGATATATCACAGTTCATTTAGCCTTTTAATGAGTGATCTCTGAAATTCCTGCAGTTTGACACTATGACACTTAGAAATAAAGCTGCTATTTGATGCTATGTCACTATTACAAGTAAAGCTGCTATTAGCAACCATGTACAGGTTTTTATGAGAACATAACTTCTCATTTCTCTGGGATAAAGGCCCATGAGCACAACTGTGTCATATGGTAGTTCTATGCTTAGTAGGACAAGCAACTGCCAAGTGTTTTCTCGAATGGCTGTACTGTTTTAGACTGCCGCTTGAAACGTATGAGTGATTCAGTTTCCCCACATCTTTGCAAGCATTTGGTAATGTAATTTTTTTCTCTTTTAATTTTAGCAATTCTTATAGGTGTATAGCGAGATCTCATTGTGATTTTAATTTGCATTTTTCTAAAGTTAATGATTTTGAACATCTTGCCATTTGTATGCCTTCTTCAGTAAAGAGTCTGTTGATGTCTTTTGTCTGTATTTTAATTGCACTGTTTGTTTCTTTAGTACTTTTTGAGAGCTTGTCATATATACTAGATACCAGTCCTTTGGTTCAATATGTGCTTTGCAAATAATTTCTCCCTGTCTATAATTTGACTTTTCATGTTTTTAACTAGTTCTTCTACAGAGTCAAAGAAGTTAATTTTGATGAGATCTAATTTATCTTTTTATTTTTCTAATCATGGCTTTGGTGTCAAGTCTAAAACCTCATTGCTTCTACCTAGATACTCAAAATTTTCTTATTTTTTTCCTAAAAGTTTTATAATTTTACATTAAATCTTGTGGCTCATTTTGAGTTACTCTTTTTTTGTAAGGTGTGAGGTTTAGGTCAATATTTCTTTCTTTTTTTTTTCTTTTTCACCTACAGATGACCAACTGCTCCAATGACCTTTGGTGAAGCGGTGCTTAGGCACTCATCTGCTAACTGAAAAGTTGAGTCAAACTTACTCAGCCATTCTGTCATAGAAAGAGCTGGTGATTGGATCCCATAAAGATTACAGCCAAGGAGATCCTATGTGGCAGTTCTATATTGTCACATGGGACTGCTGCTATGAATAAAGATCAACTTCAAGGCACCGAAAAACAACAACATCAGTATAATCACTCTCGTATCATTTTTTAAGAGGCTTAGCAGGCACTTTTAAATGGCAGTTTCTCCATTTGGCCTGCTTCCTTAGTGGCCTGTCAGTTGAGGCCTCCCTTCTCTGGCTTTCAGGAGGCCTTGAGCTTTTCTCTTTCAGGTGGACTCCCAGAAAGCTTTGCTGTGGCCTTCTCAGTCAACTCCTTGGTCTCTGGAGCCTCTCTACTGTCTCTTTAAGAAGATAAATACATCTGTAGGAACAGGACTATTTATGGTTTCCTTTTATTGCTACCATTTTGAAAATATTTTTCATGCTCAGACAGATGTTTACTGTCCATGTAATAAACAAATACATATTCGTGCACTTATGGAAGTGACTAAAGTAAACTACACAGGCATCTCTCTGGTATTTCACATGGAAACCCTGGTGGTATAGTGGTTAAGTGCTATGACTACTAACTGAAAGTTCAACGGTTCAAATCTATCCAGTGCTCCTTGCAAACTGTTCTACTCCATGCTATAGGGTTCGTTACTATGACTTGAAATCCACTTGACGGCAGCGGGTTTGGCTTTGTTTTAATATGCCACATATGCCACAGATTTATGCAGCCTCAGAGTGTGAACAACTCTGATTCAATGATACCTAAACCTATGCGTATTTTCGACAACATTTCCACATGAGAATGTCAGGGACTGTTACTCACTGTAGAGATTTCTGAAAGAAAACAATTTAAGCTGAAATGACACATGGAGACAACATGGTTATTCAGGCAATCAGCTGAGAACTACTCGGTCTGGTCACACAGCACAATCAGTCTTTTGGACTGGAAAAACGTGACCTCTGAGGTCGATTCTGAATGAAGTTTGTGATCAATTCTGGCTTTATTTAACTAAACCTTGCTTGTGGAGTTAAATAACAGGTGAAAATATTCCTTATCCATGGGACCATTTTAACGGGTGCTGGTATTTCTGTTAACCATCCATTTTTATTCAACGTCGTTTTCAACAATGAATTTGATCATACTTCTGCCTGAGGCACTTTAAGCAAATTGGACATTTTTTTTTAATAATAAAAAGCTGACAAATGAAATGTTTAAAAATAGGATGGTGCTGATTCTGAGACTGTATCTGAAATAGATACATCTCAGTATCTGAGTGTATCTGAGATAGAGTGGCCTCTGGATCTTTTTCAGCCTTCTATAGCCTTCAACATTTTGTATTCATTTAGAGGAATCATTCCTCATTTCTTTTAAATTATTCAAACTTTTTTTATAATAGGTGTTTGAAAGGCTCTATCACAGGTGAAGAAGGAAGGTACATATATAAAATAGTTCCAATCATTCACTTCTCAACCTATTGAAACTCTGCTTCTGGGAAGTTTCTCTTGATGACTACTATACATAGTTTTTCTTTTTCCAAGTCGTTCATAAATTGGTGTCCATAATAATTATCTACCATATCAGTAGACTTCTCTGAAATGCCTCCTGTACTGTTAGTGTCATAAGAGTGAGACATCTTGTGTTGTTACTTAGCATCCCTATGAGAATCCCATGTCAACCACCCTTACCCATCACGAGTTCTCCATCATAGGGGCCATTTTGGCATCTTTAGAATTGACCTGGATGGTTCAAACAGTTAACACCCTAAGCTGCTAGTTGAAATGCTGGAGAGGAGCATCCACCCAAAAGCATCTCAGAAGAAAGGCTTAGCAATATACTTAAAAAAAAAAAAATCAACCACTGAGAACTGTAGGGATTAGTTTTACTTGTACACAGGGTTGATATGAATTGGGGTTAACTGGGTGGAAACTGCTTTTTTTAGAAATGATAATATTGATTTCGGAAACTGTGGTGGTATAGTGGGTTAAGTGCTACCACTGCTAATCAAAAGGTCAGCAGTTCAAATCCAACAGGCACTCCTTTAATACTCTAAGGGGCAGTTCTACTCTGGTCTCTAGGGTCACCATGAGGCAGATCCAACTTGACAGCACTGGGTTTAATAAAGATTTGAGACATAAAGTTTTTGTGTACATTGACAAACCACTTGGTTTGTTTACTTAATTCTCTGTATATTGCTAGCAGTTAAACAACTTTGAATGTTGGCTGGAAGATTTCTGAAAACCCTGGTGGCGATAGTGTTTCAGTGCTACGTATGCTAACCAAAAGGTTGGTCATTCAAAGTCACCAGGTACCCCTTGAAAACTCTATGGGGCAGTTTGTCTCTGACCTATAGGATCACTGTGAGTCAGAACTGAATCAACAGCAGTGAGTTTGGTTTTTGGTTTTAGAAGCTTTCTGAAAAATAGAAGTTTAGGGCCCTTATGAGCATCCTTTATAATGAATCACTTGATCACTCTCTCCAAACTTTCCAAATTGTTATGTTCTACTGTAAGAGATCATTGCTTTTAAGAGTTTCTGTTGTTTTTAACTGTGTTTTCTGACATTTGGTGAAAATTTTTCTATATACATAACAACTTAACTTTCAATGTTTCATTGTAAGATAACCTTGTATCATCAAAGAAGACATTCAGATGGCTAGCAGACATTTGAGGAAATGTTCATGATCACTAGCCACTAGAGAAGTACAAAGCAAAACTACCGTGAGATATCATCTCACCCCAACATTACAGGCATAAATCAAAAAACAGAAGACAAAAAAATACTGGAGAAGTTGCAGGAAAACTGGAATTTTTATACAACACCATGGAAGAAGCAGTCAAGAAATCAAAGGACACATTGCATTGGGAAAATCTGCTGCAAAGGATCTCTTTAAAGTATTGAAAAGTAAAGATTATCACCTTGAAGATGAAAGTGTTCCTGACACAAGTCATGGTATTTTCAGTCACATCATATGCTTCTGGAGGCTGAGCAATGAACAAAGAAGACAGAAGAATTGATGCCTTTGAATTGTGGTTTTGGAGAAGAATGTTAAATGTACTACAGACCACCAAAAGAACAAACAGAACTGTTCTGGACGAAGTACTACCACATTGCACCTTGAAAGCAAAGATGGCGAGACTGAATCTCAAGTACTTTGAACATGTTATCAGGAGAGATCAGTCCCTGGAGAAGGATGCTTGGTAAAGTGGAGGGTCAGTAAAAAACAGGAAGAACCTCAGGTGAGATGGATAGACACAGTGGCTGCAACAATGGATGTAAGCATAAAAATGACTGTGGACATGGCACAAGAGCAGGCAGTGTTTCATTCTGTTGTGCTTAGAGTGTCTATGAGTTGGAACCCACTCAGCAGCACCTAACAACAATAACACAATTATTTTGGAAAATAATACAGCACTTTGTTAAAAAGCTAGAAATTCAAATATCTTACAATACAGCAATTTCACTTCTAAGAATGTACTCTAAAGAAATAAACTGTCAATAGGGGATCACTGTTGCAGTATTCACAACACTAAAAAGATAGAAACAACCTAAGTGCCAATCCTTGACTGATTCGACAAGAATCACAATCAAGGGTCCCAGACACAGCTGTAGAAAAACGTGGAGCAAAACTCAAACTCTCATACACACACACAAAGAGACCAGGCTTACTGGTCTGAGAGACACTGGAGAAACACAGAAAGTATGACTCTAGACGTTCTTTTTACTCAGTAATGAAGTCACTGCTGATGTTCACCCTTCAGCCAAAGATTAGACAGGTCCATAAAATGGTACTACACCTACCTGAACCATGTATATGAGACTAAATGGGCACACAACACTGGGATCAGGAATGAAAAGACAGGAGGCTAGAGGAAAGCTGGACAAATGGAAATAGGGAACCTGAAGTTGAGAAGAGTGTTATTGACGTACTGTGGGGATGGTGACCAATGCCTAATGAAAAACTAATTTGCTCTGTAAACCTTATCTAAAGTACAACATAAAATCTTATAAAGAGATTAACAACAATCATTAAAAATCAAAGCTAAACTCAGTGCTTTTGAGTCAATTCCAACTCATAGCTACTCTATAGGTCAGAGTACTACTGCTCTGTAGAGTTTTTAAGGGGCACCTGGTGGATTCTAACAGTCAGCCTTTTTCAGTTAGCAAATGTAGCACTTAACCACTATCCTACTTGTGTATTTAAGTCAGTGCAGTATAATCTATCAACCCAAATACTTAGCTGCAAGTCAGTTAGGTAGTTATATACGATATCTCACACAGTTTATTTGGACAATAAATAAAAGGATCATAACTTACCTGCTTGGCCACTGGTGGGCTTCTCCTGACACAAATGAGAAGATGCAACCAAGCCTCCATTTTGATAACATTTGAAAATAAGACATGAGTATTAGACTCAACAAATTGTATCACAATATTTATTTTATATTTTGTATCACAATATAAAAATCACAACAGAAATTGATTCTGGTAGGAAAAAAAAAGTTCAGGAATTCCTGGCAGTTGTTCTTGCAAAATAGCCTTGTTTATATGGCAACAGAAAACAACCAACTAAAATACCTGCAATAATTATGCCATAAAACGCTTCATATGTTCCAGTGCCCTATTCTATTCTTTCTGCTACTTCTAACTTTCAACATCTTTTGAGAGAAATTATATGAAACAACACAATACTGGCTTTGGAGACTGGAGCTGAAAAACAGAACAATGTTTGTGTGGATCTTGCAGCTCTTACTTGCTCTGTGTATTTATTTAACTCTCATAGCCTTTTGCCTCTTCAAATGTAAAATGAGGATCTAAAAAAAAATCTACCTTGGAGAGGTGTTGTGAGTTACATAGACTATTTGGCACAGAAGAGAACCAAAATCATAAAAGTTACTTTGTAATGTTACTTCTTTTTTTTTTATTTGTTTTGATAATAAATAGAGTAGCAGGCATTCCTTGTCTTTATTATTTATTTATTCATCTGTCTACCTACCTACCTACCTATCATCCATCCATCATCTATCTATCTATCCATCTATCTATCTATCCATCCATCTATCTATCTATCTATCCATCTATCCATCTATCCATCTATCCATCTATCCATCTATCCATCTATCCATCTATCCATCTATCCATCTATCCATCTATCCATCTATCCATCTATCCATCTATCCATCCATCCATCCATCCATCCATCTATCCATCTATCCATCTATCCATCTATCCATCTATCCATCTATCCATCTATCCATCTATCCATCTATCCATCTATCCATCTATCCATCTATCCATCTATCCATCATCTATCTATCTATCTATCTATCTATCTATCTATCTATCTATCTATCTATCTATCTATCTATCTATCTATCTATCTATCTATCTATCTATCTATCTATCTATCTATCTATCTATCTATCTATCTATCTATCTATCTATCTATCTATCTATCTATCTATCTATCTATCTATCTATCTATCTATCTATCTATCTATCTATCTATCTATCTATCTATCTATCTATCTATCTATCTATCTATCTATCTATCTATCTATCTATCTATCTATCTATCTATCTATCTATCTATCTATCTATCTATCTATCTATCTATCTATCTATCTATCTATCTATCTATCTATCTATCTATCTATCTATCTATCTATCTATCTATCTATCTATCTATCTATCTATCTATCTATCTATCATCTATCTATCTATCTATCTATCTATCTATCTATCATCTATCTATCTATCTATCATCTATCTATCTATCTATCTATCTATCATCTATCTATCTATCTATCTATCTATCTATCTATCTATCTATCTATCTATCTATCTATCTATCTATCTATCTATCTATCTATCTATCTATCTATCTATCTATCTATCTATCTATCTATCTATCTATCTATCTATCTATCTATCATCTCTCTCTCTCTCTCTCTCTCTCTCTCTCTCTATCATCTGTCTGTCATCTACCTACCTACCTATCTGTCTACCTACTTACCTACCTACCTACCTACCTATCTATCTATCATCTAATCTACCTGTCTGTCTCACTGATCCATCTATCTTCTTTTTATCATTAAAATCTAACATACTAAAAAGAATTCTAATTTAATTTGAAATTGTGACACAATAGCTAGTCATATTCAAGTTAAACACAACTTTTTTCTTGAGTCTTTTTCTTAATGGGCCAGGTTCGTGTAATTAAGATGGGAGTAATCATTGGTCAATGAAAGCTAAACCTCATTTACAACGCATATTGCAGGCAGTACCTCTTTATTTATTACATTTGTTTGCTCTTCCATACCGAACCTAGGTGCCCTGGAGAGGCAGGACTAGCTGGCAGCTAGTGGTCCCAGAAGTAGGATAACAGGCTGCATCCAAGATAGTCTCCTAATGTTGCTTTTCTGTTCCCTGTGTCTCTCCAACCAGCAGACATCTGATTCCCTACGAAGATCACAAATACAGAACTTAAATTGAGAAATCTAAGCCAGCATCTAATGCCAAACCTATAAATGCACACCTATATTTGCACCAATGATTTCTTTTTTGTTCGTGTTATTTTAAGAGTTGTCCTGATTCCTGTTGCAAAGCGATTCTTTGCATATGTGTTTTGATTTTCGCTTACAGTATCCATCTCTTTAATGACATTATCTAACTGTGGCGAAATATGGAGGCCCCTTTATGACTACTGCTCCCAGGAGCTTTTAGCTCTCACAGTAGGCTACACTTAACCTCCAGGAATTTATTAAAAATATCTTTTAAGTGTTCCTGCCAGTTTATGGATCCAATAGCTTTTGCTCTGGGTAGATCTGTAATGACGTACTCATCTTACTGCATCTGGCTCTGCAGATTTCAGGATGATGGCTTGCCCTGTAACCTTAGTTCTCAGAGGCATCAAATAAGAGTCAATATTTTTTAAGTTTGTCCAATATTTTTTTTCTTATGTAATGACAAGAGTAGTGACTTCCAAACCTTTACTGTATCAGAACAGAAACTGAAAGTTCCTCCACTTGTGTTGTGAACTCTTTCTGCTTTTCCAGGAACTTTATCCAAAATCGGTAGTTTTCAACCTCGGCTATGAACTGGAGACACCACATGGATTTAAAAAATTATTGATTCCTGAGCTTTGCTCAAAGATACTCTGATTTAATTAGCTGGGGATTGAGAATCATTGCTTAATTATTACATATTTTTTCAAATTACAGTGATTCCCCCCCAATATAAATTTGATGGTAGCAATTTTCCAACTTAAAACTCTTCAGTGGCTACATACTGCTCTTAAAAAATTTCTTAAGTGGTCTACAAAGTAATATGACCTCTCCACGCTTCAGTTTTTCAAGCTAGCCCTCTTTCACTGCTCTTTTGTACCATGTTCTCTCTCACACTGTATTCATTATTGAATAAATTATCAAAAACTTACTAGGGTGCTTTAAGAATGGTTGAAATTATTGGGAACACAATAATAAACAAGACAAACATTGTGCCTGTGCATACAGAACTTACATTTCTGTTACAGGGGAGATGATATTACATAAACAAATAAATGGTATTTGACGAACTCGATCTAAAAATAAAACAGGGTAAAAAGAAAAAGAAACAAAACACTGCTGTTCAGTTGATTAATTCATAGCAAACCTATGAGACAGAGTCATACTTCCCCATAGAGCTTCTGAGGAGTGCCTGGTGGATTTGAACCACTGAATTTCACGTTTGCAGCTAAGATCTTAACCACTGAGCCAACAAAACTCTAAAATTGGACAAAGCAAGAAAAAGGACTAGAGAATGTTGGAGGTGATACTGCTCTTTTAAGTAGAAGGAACAGGGAAGGTCTTCCTGATGTGGTGATGTTAAAGAATAAACTTAAATGAATGTGAAAGAAAGCCACCAGAATGTTAGAAAAAGAACATATGAATCAGAAGGAATAGCAGTGTAAAAGCCCAGCAAGAGGATCCATGAAGCCACAGCAAGAGAAATGTGTTGTCAAGATGTTGCATAAATAAAGAGTCTTCCAATAACGATGTCATATTTTTTTTTATTATGATTGAGTGAAAATGTACATTCCCATATAAATTTGCATGCCCACCTATATGCAGCTCCCACTGCTCTCGCCCGGTGAAAGCACACTCTTCCTCTCTGCTCCATACATGTCTTATCCTCCCAGCAGTCTCCTAACCCCTCCACTCTACCTACCTCCCCATCCTCCAGTAAGAGGTCAGTAGGACGACATTCTACGGGTGCATAGAACCATAAAGTGCACACACGATATGGTCACTCTGCATCACAAGTCCAATCCATTCCTGTCCGAGAGTTGACCTCCATTGTGATTTATGGACAGGGGCAGCAACAGGGTCAGGGGCCATGCTCCCAGGGGAACTCAGAGTATACTCCTTTTTATCCCTGTGTTGCCAGTAAGAATCAACTTTATGAGGTCCATCATGGCTATAACTGGTGGTGGCCGGGCACCATCCAGTTCTTCCAGCCACAAGTTGATGTAGTCACCCATTCACGTGAGTCTGTCTGTCTTCTGGGTTCTCTTTCCCCCATGTCATTTTGGTCCTTGGTGATCATCCATTCCTGCTGAGTTGGGATCATTTGCTGTATCCTCAGATGGTAGCTTGGCAGCTTTTAAGATCCCAGATGACACTCATCAATGTGGGGTGCAGAAGGCTGTCTTAGCAAAATGCTAGTTGTGCCAATTTGGCCTCGATATCCCTGAGAGCACGATCACTGGCCCCCACCACAGCTACTCTGTCCTTGCAATATTGGGTTAAGACAGGAGGAGTAATGATGTTTTGCTGAAGTCCAGTTAATATCAACCTTCTTTCTAATGTGTGCTGTCGCAGATTTCACCCAACCAAATGTCTATCAGCTATCTAATCTAAGCCCTCCCTCCCTAACCCTCCCTCTTTTACCACCCTTGCGGCCTTCAAAGAGTCTTTCCTTCTATCCATGAGTCTGTTTTTCAGTTTTTAAAAACTGAAAAACATCTAGATTCATGAGTGATATTGGTCTGTTGCCCTTTCCCTGGCTTTGGTACCAGGGTTGTGCTGGCTTCATAGAATGAATTTGGGAGTATTCCATTCCTTTCCATACTGTGAAATAGTCTTGGTAGTATTGGAGGTAATTTTACTCTAAAAGCCTGGTAGAATTCTGCAGTGAAGCCATCTGGGCCCAGGCTTTTTTTGGTTGGTAGTTTGGGAATGACTTTTTCAATCTCTTCTTTTGTGATGGATCTATTATGTTGTTCTGCTTCACCTTGTGGTAATTTTGGTAGGTGATATGAATCAAGGAATTTGTTATAGCTGCAGAACTAAAACAAAGAAAAACAAAATTTAAAAAACCCTGATTTCAAAGCTTTTTTTACAAAGCTGTTGTAATTAAACCTTTGTGGTACTGTCATCAAGATAAACAAGCATGTCAAGCGAATGGAACAGAGTCCAGTAAAAAGCATATACTTATTTGGAAAGCTGATTTTTGCCAAAGATTTCTAAAAGCAATGTTGTGGATTAAATTGCATCCCTTCAAAATATGTGTTGAATTCCTGGTTCTTATACCTGTGTATGGAAACCCTGGTAGTATAGTGGTTAGGCTTACATCTGCTAACCATGAGGTCAGTAGTTTGAGTCTGCCAGCTTCTCTGTAGAAACTCTATGGAGCAGTCCTACTCTGTCCTATAGGGTCACTGTGAGTTAGAATGGACTCAGTGGCGCTGGGTTTGGTTTTGGTTTAGCACCTGTGCGGAAAACACTGGTGGTATAATGGTAAAGTACTACAGCTGCTAGCCAAATGGTCAGCAGTTTGAATAAGCCAGGCACTTCCTGGTAACTCTATGGGATAGTTCCACCCTGTGCTATAGAGTAGCTGTGAGTCAGAATCAACTTGACAGCAACAAGTTATTTGGGTAGAGGGGGACTGGAAGGAGTGGTACCTATGTATGTGAATCTGTTTGGAGAAAAGAGTCTTTTGTTACATTAACGGGATCATACTAGTGTAGATAAAGACAGACATCATGTGAGAATTATCTACAAACCGAAAAGTACCAGAGAACTAAGGAATGCCTTGGTCTACCAACAAGGACCTCTGGTTATACAGTGGTTAAACTGTCCAGCTGTTAACCAAAAAAAAAGTCAGTTGTCCAAATTTACCAGCTGCTGCTCAGAAACCCTATGGGGAAGTTCTACTCAGCCCTATAGTGTTGGTGTGAGCTGGAAATGAGTAAATGACAGTGGGTTACTTGTTTGTTTTGTACCAACAGGGAGGAAATTGACGTGTCCAATAAATTGACATGATCTTCTTCTAGAACTGTGAGTAAATATGTTCATGTTCTTTAAAGTCACCCACTTGTAGCATTTACGTTACAGCAAAGCTAGGCAGCTAAGAAAAAATTTGGCACTGAGAAGCAGGGTGCTTCTGTTTCATTTATCAAAAAAATGTGGAAAGGGCTTTGGAACTGAGCAATGAATAGAGATCAGACGAATTTTGACACTCTTCAAATGAAAGCATAGACTTCCTTGAAAAGATTCTTGTTGAGTCATGAACCTTAAGGATAATGTTGATAAAAGATTAGAAAGAATCAAGAGCTTAGAGGTAAACTTCTGTTTTTATTAACAGAATGTTGATAGAAATATGGATATTAATTGTGCTTTTGGTGAGGACTTTAAAGGGAAATGATGAACGTATCACTGACAATGTAAAAGACAGGAACCAAAGATACTGAAGGAAAAAGTCAAAGCCAAATTGAAGGCATTGGTGAAAAACAAGGCTCCAGGACCTGATGGAGTATCATTTGTGATTTTTCAACAAATGGGTGCTGCGTTGGAAGTGCTCACTCATCTATGACAAGAAGTCTGGAGGACAGTTACCAGGCCAACCAACTGGAAGGGATACATACTTATGCCTATTCCCAAGAAAAGTATCCAATGGAATGTAGAATTATTCAACAATATCATTAATATCACATGCAAGCAAAATTCTGCTCAAGATCATTCAAAAGTGACTGCAACAGCAATTGACAGGGAACTGTCAGAAACTCAAGTTAGATTCAGAAGAGGACGTGGAACCAGGGATATCATTGCTGATGTCAGATGGATCTTGACTTAAAGTAGAGAATACCAGAAAGATGTCTACCTGTGTTTCATTGACTGTGGGAAGTCATTCAGCTATGTGGATCATAACAAATTGTGGATAAGATTACAGAGAATGGGAATTACAGAGCACTTAACTATGCTCATAAGGAATCTGTACATGGACCAAGAGGCAGTTTTGCAAATACAACCAGGGAACGCTGGTTTAAAGTCTGGAAAGGTGTGTGTCAGAGTTTCATCCTTTCACCTTACCTATACAATCTGTATGCTGAGCAAATAATCCAAGAAGCTGGACTATGTGAAGAAGAACGAGGCATCAGGATTGGAGGAAGACTTATTAACAACTTGTTTATGGAGAGGACCCAAGCCATTTGCTGGAAGTGAAGAGGATTTGAAACACTTACTGATGAAGATAAAAGACCATAACCTTCGGTATGGATTGTATTTCGACATCAGAAAAACAAAATCCTCACAACTAGTGGGGAATATCATGATAAATAGAGAAAGGATTGAGGTTGTCAAGGATTTCTTTTACTTGAGTCCACAATCAATGTCCTTGGAAGCAGCAGGCAAGAATCAAAAGATGCTTTGCATCTATTTTTTTTGCTGCAAAAGATCTCTTTAAAGTATTGAAAAGTAAAGATGTCACCTTGAAGCCAAAATGCACCTGACCCAAGTCATGGTATTTTCAGTCAGATCATATACATGTGAAAGCTGAACAATTGAATAAAGAACACAGAAGAAAAATTGATGCCTGTGAATAGCGGTGTTGGAGATGAATATTGAATGTACCATGGACTGCCAGAAAAACAAATAGATTCATTCTGGAAGAAGTACAATAGGAGTGCTCCTTGGAAGCAAAGATAGTGAGACTATATCTTACTTTTGAAGTCTGGCAATTAAGCTCAGCAACTTGCCGCTGTGCACTTACATTGGCAGTGCTGTACAAATAACTCGGTTACGTTTCATAACCTCAGTGTATCAGTGTCTCAGAGTTGTGTCCATGTCGACATGTGGCAGTGTCTTGCTGCGTGGTTTTCATTATTATTGTTGTGTGTTTTTGTGTGCCGTTGTGAGAATGTTGAAGCTTTAATTAAAACGACAAATGAGCAATAAATTTCTTGTTAAACTTGGCAAGAATGGAAGTGAAATCAGTGAAATGCTAGTCCAAGTTTATCGGAATAATACCATGAAGAAAACAGTAAGGTACAAATGGATTAAACTTTTTTTTTCTGAGGGGAGTGAATGCATCACTGATGAAGAGAGGTGAAGGCAGCCAGTAATGAGCAGAACTGATGAAAGCCAGCCAGACAAGTGATGTCGAGTTGGAAAATTGACTGAATTGTGTCAAAATCCTCAGCCAGCTGTGAGAAGGACAGCAAACCAAGTAAACATTGCTAGACAAACAGGAAAATCTGGACCAAAAATCTTGGTATGAGAAAGATGTGTGTAAAAATGATTCCCAATGAACTCACTGATTAACAAAAGCAAAGGAGAGTCGAAGTTTGCCAAGATCTTGTGAAGAGGCAAGATGATGTTTTGGGCCATGTTATCACTGGTGATGAAACATGGGTGTACCAATGCAACCCTGAAGCAAAGCATCAAAGCACAATGGAAGTCAGTCAGTTCTCCATAACCAAAAACCATCAGTACAAATCAAGAGGCAAAACAATGTTGCTAATCTTATTTGATATGTTTCAGAGGGATTTGTTCATTATACATTTGTAACAATTAGATAATTAACCAAGTTTACTACTTGGACGTGCTGAAAAGGCTTCGTGAAAAAGTTAGACAAAAATGACCTCAACTTTTCACCAACTCATGGCTCTTGCATCACAGCAATGCACCAGCTCCCATAGCACAGTCTGAGTTTTTAAGCCAGTAAATTAATAAATAAATAAATAAAATTGAGGGTCTGGATGTTGGAATGCTACAGATTGAATTGGACTCCTGAAAAACACATGGTGAAGTCTTAATCCCTATAACTCTATTTGAATGTAAGATTTTTATTTATTGTGTTAATGAGGCCATGCTAGCATATGATGGATAAACTCAATCAATTTTGAGCTATAAAAAGACTAGAATAGACATAGATATGTACACAGTGGGGAGACAGACATCATGTGAGGATATGCCACAAGCCAAGGAATTTTAAAACATGAAGAAATTTCTGAAGCTATGACAAGGAAGAATTCAATAGATCCAAGTCCCACTTATGGTCTTTTAGCCTTCAGAATCATGAAAAAATAAATTTCTGTTCTTTACAGCTACTCACTTGTGGCATTTGTGTTATAGCAGCACTGAGTAACTAAGACAGAGAATTCTGTGGATAAATGATAGTTTTTTCAAGAAACTATGCTGAAAAAAATAGGCCTTGATATGCAAAAATAAACTTCTATGTAACTCTTGCACAATATGCAAAAATTAGCACAAAATTAACCATACACTGTAATATTAAATCTAAATCTATAAAATTTTTAAATTTATAGAAGTACAATAAACCTAAATCTATAAGAATAAACAAAAAATCTTAGTATAAAATATCTGTAACCTTGAATTTGACAAACATGTCTCATATAGAACATAAAGAACACTAACTGTGAAGGACACTCTCGCTGTATTAGATTTAATCAAAGCTAAAAACACCCATTCTTTGAAAGACACTCTTAGGAGAATGAAATGACAAGTCACAGACTGAAAGAAAATATTTGAAAAGTCCCCTCTCTGTTGAAAAACTTGTATCTTGAATACATAAAACACTCTCAAAACAAGAAGTACTCAAAGATATGATAAACTGACAGTTCACCAAGATGATACTAGTATACAAATGGCAAATAAACTCATGAAAAGATGCTTGGCATTATTAGTCATTAGGCAAGTATAAGTTACAAAGACAATGTGATACCATCATATGCTTATAGATGGGATAAAATTAAAAATGAAGAAAGGGAGGGATCAAGGGAGAGAAGAAGGAAAAAAGGGAGAAAGGGAGGAAGGAGAAAGGGAGGGAAGCAGAAAGGCATACCATACTAAATGTTGGCAAGGATATGGAGCAGGTATTGCTGGTAGGACTGTAAGATGGCACAACTGCTTTGGAAAATAGTGTGACATTTCCTAAAGTAATTAAACATGCAATACCTACCATACGACCAGCTATCCCACCTCCACATAAAAACTCATATGCAAAAGTTCTTATCAATTTCATTTGTAATTGCCCCAAACTGTTAACATATATTGGGTAATCAAAGTTTAGTACAATCTTACTCAAGAATCAATAGAAATGAACCAGTGATACATTGCCACTGTCGGAGTCTGAGAGTTCTCCGATGAACACGGGCAGAGGAGAAGCCATGCAGAGGTTTTGGAAAAGACAGACAGACAACAGTTTGGGATCAGGGGGCTAACGGCCTTCCCCAGCCGAGAGCCCAGAATCAAAATTATTGAAGTATTTATACCATCCACCAATAACAGTTAGTATCTTAGACAACAAGGAACTAAAACATTCAGTAGCTAGGCTAGTTGTTTATGGCTTCGGTTATCTATTGTTCTTCATGTCTGATCTAAGTATTTGGATGTATTCCCAGATTGTCTCTAAGTTACCGTACACAAGGTAGAGTCAAAGTGATTGATTATCACAAAAGGTTATACAGAGTTGAAGTAACAGTACAGCAGCCAAGATGGCTGCAGTTACGTCAAGAGAGTTAATGTAATATCCCACATGCTACAACATGGATAAAATAATTATTTTAAATGAGAGATGTCAAACAGAAAGCATACATACTATAGATTTCCATTTATATAAAATTCGAGAAAGTGAGAGAAAGTAGATCAATGGTTGCTTAGGGATGGGTAGGGATGGGTGAGGCAGGCAAGGGACAGGAAGAAGGGATTAAATTTGTCAAGCCTATCAATGTGTACCAGCCTGTAGGGTCTCCATGAGTCAGATCTAACTCGATGGCACTGGATTTATCAAAGTGTACACATTAAATATATGAAGTTTATTGTATGCCATGCATCACTGAAACTATTAAGATTAATAGAAATAGATAATTACTTATTTATTAAAATGTTTGTATGATTGTTTAACTTTTAATTGATATTCAGGGGAAAAACAGTGCCATCAGCTATTGTGTACTTAACATCAAGGTTAAGACCTAGCACTAGTTTCTAGGCCTAACTGCCCTTGAGATGAGGGACACTGACCCCACTACCAGGATAGAATGAAATTTCAGGAATCATTCAACTCCGTGCTCTCTCCCTCAGCCCTGGAACAAGGTTTAATGTAATGCATTTATTCAAATAGAGGATCCAAAGTCAATTCATCTTTATCATCACCAATTACCTATAATTTTTACCCATTATACCCTGAACTTTCTGTGTTCGTTGTTACTGGTTTCAGCTCCCATTTGTTTGGCTCCTGATCTGATATATAGTAGAAATGAACCACTATGATCCATAGGATTTTACTAGCTGATTTTTTTTTTTTTTTTTTTTTAAATATACCACAAAGCCTTTCTAGTCTGTCTTAGTCTGAAAATTCGGTTGTAACTGAGCTGCACTGGTTGGGAACTGAGCTCAGGTCCACCCCACAGAAAGCAATAATTCTACCACTGAACCACCAACACACCCCGTCTGTGTTTGCTCCACCGTAATAATGGTAGGAATTAAACTCCACGACTGAAGAAAACTTTGTCTTATTACTGCTGAATCTCCAGAATCTGAAGCATAACTATCCATACGGTAGGAAGTCATTAAGCATTTACTGAATCAATGTTTTATGTACAATATTTTAAACGTCTCTAAAGGAATGAGTTGTGCATTATTAATCTTTGTAACCTCTTGAGAATAAGTACTTAGACTTGGTGTCATTCTGAGAATACTGTATATGTTTTGTAAGATACTGCAAATGAGTACTGATGCTTCCGTCTTTAAGATACTAGATTTGAGTGTGTGGAATTAAGGGGATAAGAAAGAAGAGTTATGAGGTAAAATATAAACCCTGTAGGTCTGAATTTGAATTATTACAATGAATTCAAAATGTACTTCTCTTTATAAATATTTGCAAATTTCACTAAAAAGGCCTAAAAACAATGGGAAATTCACTATCAAAATGTATCCTTAGTGTCTGCATGTGGACTCCAGAGATTCTTGAAAAATGACTGATTCCAGGTATAAAATGAACTTGAGATACTTCCTGAAACCAGAAATTAAAGAAGTTATCAAAAACTACCAGAGTCACATAAGAGCACCTCAGGAGCCAACATAAAGTAATTTCCACTGGCAAAGCTAATACAATTTGATCATCATTAAGAATAATAACTTCAATGGACTGAAACATATAAACCGTGTTTAAATCTATGAGCTCAAAAGGAAACTCAGAAAAACTCTCATTTGTCACCTTGGAGGTTGCTAGGGAATAACTCGTTCTGTTAAAGACAGGACAATAAAAGGATACTTAGCATTTATCTTGCCTTTTCTTTATTAACTAAGCCTTGGCACCATTCTGTAACCTTTAAGAAACTAACAAGCTGGGAAATGATCACCAATGGCTGCTATCACCTCAAATAGAGATAACCAGAAATTTCATTTTCCAGATGGAAACATGTCATATCACCAATGAAGTTTTGTTGCCAAAAAGAAAAAAAGCTTGAGCTTAAATCTAACTGACCTTCCAGACCTAACCACCACCTTACAGAAAAAACAAGAAGTAGAAGTACATGGCAAACTATACTACAAGGATTCAAGCAGAGTTTAGGAAGGAAAATGAACATGGTTTTATTCCACTAATAAGTTGAAAGAAAAAAAAAAAAGGAGAAAATCACAAGTTAAAATATTTTCAAGACCCTTATCAAGCAAGGACAATAAAGGGACATTATATACCTCCCATTTCAAAAAAATGGTAGATGATGATAGATAATAGACAGGCAGACAGACAGACAGATCGATAGATTAATAGAGAAAAAGAGATAGGATAATTCGAGAAATTTAAAAAAATAATAAACATATGAAGGCAGTAAATTCTTAATTGTTTTCATGTATAAGTAGGATAATTAGTTATCCTTTGTTTTTATGTCCTTATGTTTTAGAATTCAGAGATTATTTGTAGGTTAAAATAATGGTATATATTTGCTTCAAAATAAAATAAAGCAATTTGGGATGTATAGTTGAAACAGATTGGCAATGACTTGGTAACTGTTTAAGATTCAAGATGGCACATGGGGTTTATTGTACTGTTCTCTCTAGTATTTTTATAATATTTTTAATTTTATAATATGAATTAATATAGGATGAAGATAAACCAAAATCTGATTTTCAAAGTGAACAAACTAGTAAAAGACAATTATACCTCCAAAATATATTCTCTAGTAACTGCTAAAAAAAAAAAAAAAAAATTCTTCAATGCCTTTAATATAATAGATGCTTATAAATCATTCAATATTAGACCAGAGGCATGATATGAGGACAAACAAACATGAATGACGGGAGCCTATACTGATCGGAAATGGAACATAAATGAAGTGTAACTGCCTCTGAAATGATAATTCTAGTTTACGGTGAAGTAGGATTGAATTAACAAACACCACCTCAGGTTCAGAACTATTTTGCAAAGCAAAGTACACTAGCAAACAAATATGTGAAAGATGTTTACCCTTTAGGAAAAGACAGGCATAGGTAATTGCGACCAAGCTCTAAGCCTGTTTGTAAACAGTGATACTAAATTTTCACTGCTTCTCAAATTGTGGCTAAATATTTGACATCTTTAATGTCTTTCAAAGATATTAAATGTTGCAGGCGGGTGAGAAAGGTCATTTATCATTTCTGATTTGTTGCCGGCATTGCTGGCAAATGTGCATTTCTGTGCAACTATCTTTAATAAACGGCTGGCTTTCCTGTTTGTTATATGGCTTCTCTCACTTTGAATAATTTACTATTCCCCAAATTATTGGCACTACTTCTGAAAGATGTGAGTGGAAAGGGATTCTAATGTATCACATTAAAAAATAAGTCAGAGAAAACTCTAAATCAGGATGTTATTTTAAACAGTTGCTACTCATTAAGAAGAAAACTTACGATCTCGAAGTGAAAATGCCTCCCATATCTAGTCAGTGAAGCAAGGAGGAGCAACACGAACTGGTGAGCCTGTTGGTCGTCACTCTGCTCTGCTCTGCATGTAGCCTAAGCTCAGTCAAGTTGTTGTCCTAGCTCTTATTATCATTATTATTTAATCTGATAAAGGGAGTAAACAATCAAATTCAGCTGTCCATCTCCTAGACAGAGGAATACACCATTTATTGTCAATGTTGCATATAGCATTCTGTGAATGCTGTGACCCAGGGACCTCATCATGGCTGGCCCCTAATTAGATCAACAAGGATCCCCTTCTATCTCAAATAGTTGAATGCTCTGCGAATGTATTCGAAAATTGTCAGTTCAAACATACTCAAAGTCTCCTCAGAAGAGAGACCTGGCAATCTGCTTCCAAAATTTCACAATCATTGAAAACCTTATGAAGTACACATACGATCTTCATGAGTCAGAATTGACTCCATGGCAAGTGGTTTGGTTTTTAGTTTAATTAAATCAGTACTCCAGGATACAGGTCCTATCCCGCAAAGTATGGCCAAACTAAGACCACTGACTGGAAGAGGCTGGCTCAATGTAACTTCGTGAGAGCTAGAGCTTCCAAAATTTAAGCTTAGTTGAGTTGATGGGTGGTGAATGCCCTGTCCTTATACAAAGACGGCCACCATGCATAGATGCTGTAGCTCATTGGTTTCTAAGCTTTTTAAGGGTTTTTAATGCTTTTGGAAATAGAGTTATAAAACAAATCACTGCACAAATATGTATATTGGACAAGTTATTATACAATAAATATCAGGGGATCATTAACACCATATGCCCCATCTGTGGTTTAAAATTTTGTTGTAAAAAATAAAATATTGCTGTATTTGTTTGTTGGCATCAAATCATGCCAGACTAATGATGACCCAGTGTGTCCTCCATACAGTTTTCAATGGCTGTGACTTTTCAGAAGCAGATTACCAGGGCTGTTTTCTGAGATGCCCATGGGTGGGCTCGAACCTCCAACTTTTCTTCAAGGAGCCAAGAGCTTAACTGTTTGTGTCATCAGTTTCTGCATTAGGTGGAATCTTCAAGTAGATGATTATCAGAGTCTCTTGTCAGCAGTTCAAATCCACCAGGCGCTCCTTGAATACTCTGGGGATCAGTTCTACCCTGGCCCATAGGGTCGCCATGAGTCGGATCTGACTCAACAGCACTTGGCTAGCTGTCTGCTCTATGATTCTATTAGTTTTTAGAGAAGAATTTTAAAATGAAGAGAAAATAGAAGCTATTTTAAATTATTCAGTCACCCTACCATAACTGTACCATCTTAGTTATATATAAACTGGCACAATGGCCTTAAAATATTGAAAGTGAAATATAATAGATATATAGATATATAATTTGCATTTGGTTTTCACGAGAGTCAGTGATGGAGACAAACCCATCACATCAGTAACACACATCTTGACCATGTATTGCTAAATCCCTTCCTGGTGCATTTATTCAGCATACTGCCCCCTATTTTCCATTCTGGTTGTCCAAATTTAATACCTTTGACTTTCCCATTAAGTTTATTTCCCAATCTGGAGCCTTTCTGGTATTACAACTCTTACTCCTAGTCCCTCATGCAAATTCCTGTAACTTTAAGTCAGGTATAGAGTTAGACAGGTAATTAGAGTCTGTCAGATACTGGTAGTTTCTCTATCGCGGGTGTGTTTCATTCTCTAAAATAGACTAATATTCTAGATCATTAGATCTGATCAAATCTTACTGGGCTTTTGTTGTTGTTGTTTGTTTGTTTTTATTGTTTTCCCATTAGACCTAAAACATACATCAGATTACTCAAATTACTAAGTATGTATCTGTTGACTAACTCCAGTTTTTAGATTCGGTTTATAATGATTTCACCAAGTTTTTCAGAGACGATGAGGACTCACTGAGGGTAAGTAAAAGGACAATCTCTTGAAAGACAACTGAGGAATGAGGAGTCACTACTGTTCAGCATGTATCAGTGCAAACCTAGACTGCTAAAACTTAGCAGAAAATCAGAAGTGAAGCCATTCCCAAAATCCACCTTTTAGCCAAGGATTAGATATGCCTATGAAGCAAACAATAATACACATGAAGAATGGGCTTCTTAGACCACGCCAGTTTGTGATAATAAATGGGCAACAACTGTCCAAAGCAGAAGACTAGAATGCAAGAAGGGAAAAGAAAACTGTATGAATAGACACAGGGAACCCTGAGTGGAAAGAGGAAGGGGTACTGTGCTGACACATTGCAAGGAATGCAACCAATGTCACAAAACAATTTGTGTATATAATTTTTTTTATTGTGATTGAGTGAAGTATACATTCCAAATCAGTTTTGCATGCCCACTTATCTGCATCTCTTTCTGCTCTCCTTACCCTGTGACAGCACACTCCTCCTTTGCACACTACAGTTGTCGTATTCTCTTAATAAGTTCCTGTCATCTCCTCTCCACCCTCTTTTCTCCCATCTTGAAACAGACCAGTAGGACAGCATCCTATAAAGCACAGAGCCATAAAGTACACTCACTACATGGTTACATTGTGTCCCTGAGCCTAGTCCATTTTGTCCAAAGAGTTGACTGCAGTAGTGTTTTCTAGACAGGGGCAGCAGTAGTTTTAGGGGCCATGCTCCCAGGAGATCCACTGTGCTGTCAGGCCATCCACTGTGATCTTTCAGTAGAGTTCTTGAGCTGCACCCCTCTTTTTCTCATATTGCCACTGGGACTCAACATTGTGTGTCTTATCACGGCTGTCTTTGGCGGTGGCCAGGTGCCATCTAGTTCTTTCACTCAAATGTTGAAAAAGTCATGCAGTTCCCAAATATTTTTCCCATTCTGTAGGTGGTCTTTTAACTCCTTGGATGAAGTCGTTGGATGAGCAAAAGTGTTTGATTCTTAGTAGTTTCCATCTATCTATTTTTCCTTCTGTTGATTGTGCTTTGTTTGTCAGATTTTGAAGTCTGCCTAAGCTGTGTATTAGAAATTTCATTGTTGACCCTAATTTTTCTTGAATGATCTTTATCGTTTTAGGTTCAATATTTAGGTATTTGATCCATTTTGAGTTAGTTTTTGTTTGAGGTGTGATATATAGGTCTTGTTTCATTTTTTTTACCACTGGATATGCAACTGTGTTAACACCATTTGTTAAAGATACTGTTTTACTCCACTTTTCAAACTTACGGTCTTTGTCGAATATCCACCGTTCATAAGATGGCAGCATCTCCAGAGTCTCAACTTTACTCCGCTAGTCTATATGTTTCTGTTTGTACCAGTACCAGGCTGTTGCAATTACTGTGTACATGTAATAGGTCAGATAGTGTGAGGCCTCCCACCGTGTTCCTCTTCTTCAGTACTGCTTTGCTTATCTGGGGTTTCTTCCCTGTCGGAACAGCAGTGATTTCTTTCTCCACCTCATTAAAAAAAGATGACACTGGAATTTGTACTGGTATTGCATTGTATATGTAGATCACTTTGGCTAAAATAGACGTTTTCGGAATGTTAAGTCTTTCTATCCCTGAGCGTGGTAGGTTTTTCCATTTCTGTAAGTCTCTTTTGGTTTCTTGCAGTAAGGCCTTGTAGTTCTCTTTATACAGGTCTCTTATTTCTCTAGTTAGATTAATTCCTAGATATTTTATCTTCTTAGGGGCTATATTAAATGGCATTGATTTGGTGATTTCTTATTTGATGACCTCTTTGTTGGTGTAAAGGAATCCTACTGGTTTACTTATGTTTATCTTATGCCCTGATACTTTGCTGAACTCTTCTACTAGTTCTGGTAGTTTACTTAAGTATTCTTTAGGATTCTCTATGTATACGATCATATCATCTGCAATAGGGAAATTTTTAATTCTTCTTTGCCAATGCAGATGCCATTTATTTCTTTGTGTTGTCTAATTGCTCTGTCTAGTACCTCTGGTAGAAAATTGAATAGAAGTAGAGACAGTGGACATCCTTGTATAGTTCTTGTTCTCAAGGGGAATTCTTTCAGTCTCTCTCCATTCAGGATGATGTAGGTAGTTGGCTTTGTGAAGATGCCCCTTACTGTGTTAAGGAATTTCCCCTATATCCCTATTTACTGAGAACTTTTAGCATGAAAGGGTGTTGGACTTCATCTAATGCCTTTTCTACATCTATTGACAAAATCAGGTGATTCTTATCCTTTGTGCTATTTATGTGGTTGATCACATTAATTATTTTTCTGATCATGAACCAGCCTTTCAGCCCTGGTATAAATCCACCTTAGTCATGAAGAATTATTCTTTTGATCTGTTGTTGAATTCTATTGGCTAGAATTTTTTTGAAGCCTCATGCATCTAGGTTCATGAGTGATAGTAGTCTGCAATTTTCTTTTGGGAGGGATCTTTCCCTGGCTTTGCTTTCAGGGTTATTCCAGTTCCATAGAATGAACTGGGGAGTTTCTGTCCCTTTTTATGCAATGAAGTAGCCTCAGCAATATTGGAGTTAACTCTTCTCTAAAAGTTTGTTAGAATTCTCTGATGAAGCTATCTAAGCCAGGACTTTTTGTGCTTCGTAGTTTTTGGATGACTGTTTCAGTCTCTACCTTTGCAATGGATTTATTAAGCTGTTCTACTTCTTGCGATAATCTTGGTAGGTGATATGAATGTAGAAATTTGTCCACTTCCTCTAGGTTTTCAAATCTGTTAGAAAACAGTCCTTTGTACTATTCTGATACTTTTTTTTTTTTTTGCTTTTTTGATTTATTTTTTATTTTTTAATTAAAAAGACTGAGTGAAAATGTACATTCCCGTATAACTTTACATGCCCACCTATATGCAGCTTCCACTGCTCTCCCTGTCCGGTGACAGCACACTATTCCTCTCTACTCCATACATGTCTCAACCTCCCAACAGCCTCCTTTCCCCTCATCTCCACCCACTCTCTCAGCAGGATGATATCCTACAGATGTATAGAACCGTAAAGTACATCCAATATATGGTCACTCTGCATTGCCAAGTCCAATCCATTCCTGTCCAAAGAGTGGACCTTCGTTATAATTTATGGGTAAGGGCAGCATCAGGGACAGGGGCCATGCTCTCAGGGGAACCCCGAAACCGCTGGACCATCAGTTGAGGTCTTTTAGTGGCGATCTCATGATGCACCCCTTTTTATTCTTGTGTTGCCAGTGAGACTCCTCTCTGTGAGCTCCATTGTAGCTATCACTGGTAGTGGCCGGGCACCATCCGGTTCTTCCGGTCCCAAGTTGATGTAGGCACCCACTCTTGTGGGTCTCTCTGTCTTCTAGGTTGTCTTTACCGCATGTCATTTTGGTCCTCGGTGAGCATCTGTTCCTGCTGAGTTGGCACCATTTGCTGTGTCCTCGGATGGCAGCTTGGAAGCTTTTAAGACCCCAGACGCCACTCACCAATGTGGGGTTCAGAGAGCTCTCTTAGCAAAGCACTAGTTGTGCCAATTGGCCTCGATTTTGCCTAAGAGTATGGTCCCCTGCCCCCTGCCCCAGCTACTCTATCCTTGCAATATTGAGTTAAGATGGAAGGAGTACTCAAGTTATGCTGAAGACCACTTAATGTTGTTCTTGTTTCCAATGTGTGCTATCACCTCTTTCTCCCAACCAGATTTCTAGCAACTATCTAAACTAAATCCTCCCCTCTCACCCTCCCTCCCTCCTCTCCCTTGCAGCTGTCAAAGAGTCTTTTCTTCTATACACAAGTCTGTTTTTGAGATCTTATCATAGAGGTCTCATACAGTATTTGTCCCTTTGTCGCTGACTACTTTCACTCAACATAATGTCTTCCAGTTGAAACCAGGTTAGGAGATGTTTCCTGGAATCATCGTTATTCTTTATCATTGCGTAGCGCTCCATTGAGTATATGTACCATAGTTTACCTATCCATTCTTCTGTTGTGGGGCATCTGGGTTGATTCCATCTTTTGGCTATCGTGGACTGTGCTGCGATAAACATTCTGGTGCATGTGTCCATTGGTGTGAAAGGCCTTGATTCTGTAGGATATATTCCAAGTAGTAGAATTACTGGGTCAAATGGTATATCAATATGCCTTTTTTTAAGGAAGCGCCACATTGCTTTGCAAACAGCTGGACGATTTTGCAACTCCACCAACAGTGTAGGAGCGTTCTACTTTCTCCACAGCCTCTCCAACATTTGCTTTTTTGTGTTTTCTGGATCATGGCCAATCTTACTGGGGTGAGATGGTATCTCATTGTCATCTTAATTTGAATTTCTTTAATAACTAAAGATTGTGAACATGTCCGCATGTGTTTTTTGGCTGCCTGGATCTCCTCTTTAGTGAAATGTCTGTCCATCTCCTTTGCTCATTGCTTAATTGGATGGTGTTACGATACTTTTGATTTCAGTTGGGTTTGCTGTGACATCTCCCATCTTGTTTGTTATTCAGGTTATTTGTTTCCTCTCTCGTTTTTCTTTTGTAAGTTTAGCCAGTGATTTATCAATTTTGTTGATCTTTTCAAAGAACTAGTTTTTGGTTTTACTGGTTTTTTTCAACTGTTCTTCTAGTCTCTAATTCCTTGAGTTCCGCTCTAATCTTTATTCTCTGTTTTCTTCTGGTGCCTGAGGGGTTCCTCTGTTGCTCACTTTCTACTTGTTCAAGCTATAATGTTGATTTGTTGATTTGAGTTTTTTCTTCTTCCAAATGTCTGTGTTTATGGAGATAAACTCACCTGTGAGCACTGCTTTTACTGTACTACATAGGTTCTGGTAGGATGTGTTTTTATTCTCATTTGATTCCATAAATTTCTTTATTTCACCCTTCATTTCTTCTATAGCCCATAGCTTTTTGAGAAAGGTATTGTTAAGTTTCCATGAGTTTGGATTTCTACTTATGTTTTTCCTGATGTTGATTTCAACTTTTACGGCTCTATGGTCCAAGAAGTTGCTTTACAATAATTTTATGGTTTGGATTTTGTTGAGACTTGCTTTACATCCTAACATATGGTCTATTCTGGAAAATGTTCTATGTGCTTTGGAGAAGAAAATGTACTTATTTGTTGATGGGCAAAATGTTTTGTATATGTTGATGAGGTCTAGTTCGTTAATTGTCCCAATAAAATCTTTTGTATCTTTGTTGTGTCTTTTTCTGGATGATCTGTCTGTTGCTGAAAGTGGAGTGTTGAAGTCTTGAGTTATTACTGTGGAGTTATCCACCTCATTTTTCAATGTTGTCAGTGTTTGTTCGATGTATTTAGATGCTCTGGTATTGGGTGCATAAGTATTTAATATTGTTATGTCCTTCTGATGAATTAAACCTTGCAACAATAAATAGTAACCATCCTTGTCAATGACAGTGGATTCTACACTAAAGCCTATCTGAGATTAGTAGTGCCACTCCTGCTCTTCTTTACATGCTCTTGGCTTGGTATATATTTTTTCATCCTTTGATTTTCAGCTTGTTCACATCTTTGAGTCTTAGGTGTGTTTCTTGTAAGCAACATATAGACTGGCGATATCTTTTGATTCATGATGTCACTCACGCTCTATTGGAGCATTCAGTCCATTTACATTCAGTGTAATTATTGACAGGTAATTGTTTAGGGCTGTCATTTTGATGTATTTACTTTTTTGCATTTTTTATGTTGCTTTTAACATTCTGTTCTGGGTGTTTCTTCTTTATGGGCTGATTTTTTTTTTTTTATCTTTTTCAGTGTTTGTTTTGGGTTTGTTGAGACACCTGTATTATGCTCCTTGTTTTGATACATTGCATTCTTATTTAGCTGTGTGGTATCTCTATAATCCCCCTTACTACTCTAAGTTTAAACCAGACTTTAACTTCTGCCTATCTTTATAAGTTTTTTCTCCACCAGAAAGAGTTATAACTACTCTAACACAGCTCTCTTTTTAGTGTGTGATATCATAGTTTTCATGTTGTGATCACTGGTTCCCTTCTTTCAATATTGTAGTTTTGATTGAGCTTTGTGACTTCCCTAAGTGATGAGGATTCTGGATGTTGTGTCCTGTTTTGCATCCTTAAGTGCACACTTAATGTTTTTGTCTTTCTAAGCACAGAGCTTCTTTCAGTATTTCTTGTTATTTTGGTTCGATTTTTACAAAGTCTATAAGTTTCTGTTTATCTGCAAATGTCTTAATTTCACCATCATAGATGAGAGACAATTTTTCAGGATATATAATACTTGGTTGAAAGTTTTTCTCCTTCAGGACTTTGAATTGGTCATCGCACTCCATTCTTGCCAACATCATTTCTGCTGAGAAGTCAGACAGAATTCTGCAGTGCCCGCCTCTGAGAGTCAGCTTTGTTTTAAGCTTTGCTGCTTTTAAGAGTATCTGTTTTTCACTTTAAGCTTAATTATAATATGTCTTGATGTCTTTCTTTTAAGGTCTCATTTTTGTGGCTTTTGATACACATCTTGGATAGCCATGTTTTCTTCTTTCATAATTTCAGGGATGTTTTCTGTCAGAAACTCTACAACAATACTTTCTGTATTTTCATCTTTCCATCCCTGTTCAAGAACTCCAGTTATCTGTAGATTATTCCTCTTAATAGAGTCTCACATAGTTCTTAATCCTTCTGCATTTTTCTTACTTTTCTTCTCTGATTTCTCTTCATAAGCTAGTAGCAATTGCTCTATCCTTAAGGTCACTAAATCTGACTTCTACCTCTTCAATTCTGCTCTTTTGCTTTGGATTGAATTGTCTAATTCTATAATTTTGTTATTGATCTGTTGGATTTTTCCATTAGTTCAAATAGCTTACTTAATTTTTCATTTTGTTCTGCTGCATGTTGTTTAATCTCTGGGGGGGGGTTCTATACATAATTATTTGTATTCTACCTCTGATAGTTTCAGAGAGCCTTCTTCATCTAGGAAGCTTTTTTGTTCCTTATTTTTGGAGTTTTTTGGTGCCATGGTGGACTGTTTCTTTAAACAGTTAGCAATGGATTGTTTGTGTTCCATCTAGAATCTGTTCTATTTCTCTGGTGTTACCTCAACAGGAGCTGAGGCATAGTTATAAGAGGGGAGTTCATCACCAGCCTTCTCTGTGTACTCTAGTAACTGGCCCGAGTGGACTCTCTGTGGTGACAGGGTCTGCCTCCTTCCTGGCAAATATGGCACCCTACTTACTGAATCACTGGGGGACCATCAGCTGACCCTACAATCAGTGAAGGGTGGAGGAGACACCACTGGGCCTCTCAGCAGTCAATTCTCCTCATGATCTTATTTTAAAATGGTACTTACTGCTAAAGGAGAAGCTGTCCAACAGCTGCTGAAAACATTCAGGCCCTCAGGTGTGGCAGGCCCTGCATTCCAGATGACAATGAAAGCTCCTTGTAGGCTGCTCCTAAATGCTTTGACATGTTTCAAAGTAGGGAGGAGTTGGGGCCTTCTAGCCATCATCGGCCAGGCCCCACCTGTATATCTAGCCTGGAATCATCTCAAATGTAGCTTTTCTGCTGGAGAAGCACTTGCCAGAGAGGATTTGAGCTTCACTTGATAATGAGCTCCAGCTAAGGCCCCCATCTGGGTGACCTCACTGTCCAACTGACCAGATGGTGTCCTGCCCAAGCTGCCCTTCCTGCTATGAAACAGCAGAATCTATGGTGCAGCTCAGTCAGTAGCTGGGCTCTCAATATGTGGTTATCTGATGCACAGTCTCTCTGCTGCACTATACACTATTTACTTAAGCACTACAGTTTGGCATGTTTACCAGTTTGTGTCTAGTCCACACCTCCCAGGTAACAAGGAAGGTATCAGTACCCTCTCAAACATTGAGTCAGCAGAAGCAGGACTCAATGGCCACTGCCCCATCTATGAGAGGAAATTACTCAGTTACAGTGCTTAATCTGACAACACTATACTAGATCCTAGGTCTCCCCAGATGTTCACACTGTTCCATTCAGTTATCATTCCAGGCCTTAGTTCTCAAAGGGAATTGAGGAGACGTGTGTATAGTCTGCCAGCTTGACCCCAGCCCTGTGTATAAATTTTCTAATGAGATATATTTGTGTTACAAAATTTTACCTAAAACACAATAACATTTTAAAAATCTCTTATGAATAATAATTAAGTGAAATTATAAGTCTAAATTGTACAGCTGAAGAAAAGACTGAGGAGATACAATAAGTAAACACATTTTTAAAAGATTTGTTATCCTACTTTTAATCACTTAAAAGAAGCCCAGGAAAATAATCTTCTGAAAATCATTTTTAAAAATCTTTTTATCTTACTTAGCTAAAAGTCATTTTAAAAATGTAGTGTGTTGAATTAACTATCATTGTAACTATGTAGTAACCAGGCAATCAAGATCAATCAAACACAACCTAGATCAATCAAACAATCTATTGCTACACTGTCAATTATGACTCCAAAGGGCAATATATAACCCATTGTCACCATACAAGAAAGGTTTTGCTTGCATTTTTTGTGAATATTTTCAGTTGCCTTTGCATTAAGGAAGAGGTCAGTGCCACCGGAGAACCTAGAGCCAGTTGTGAATTCTCAGCCTCACTGTCTAATTAGAGGCAGCATATGGAATGTCCACCTTAATTACTTTGGAGCCATTGGGGTACTTTATTAGTCTCAGTTTTTATCTTGTACCTTCATTCATAAAATATATTTCTCATGAACTCAATCGTCTTGGAACAGGTCACTGGTCCTGCATGTCCTACTGTCTGTGTGATCTCTCAGCCCCTTAAGAGAAGGTCAAGATTCCTTCGCATAATAACACTTTCACGTCTTTTACTACACTAAGAACACCAGAAAAGAGGAGAAAAAAGTAAAACATTATGTTGTCTCTAAGATAAATTAATGTTCTTAATTAGGAAAAATTGCTTATCTTCATTGAAGCTAAACAATGAATGTTCTTTGTTATTTAGATACATTTGTTGTTTATATAAATTAATCAGCAATTAGTCTCTGGTTTTCCAGGGAGCAAGAGAAATATGCAACCCAGAGATGTTTTAAAAAGAAAAATAATAATGCTATCTTTGATTGTGAAATTATCATCACATATTCAATTAGAAGAGAGATATACAGGCCGTGTTAAAGTAAAATATGGTTTCTAGACAGAACAATACTAAATGTAAGGTATGTGTATTGCTGAATAATGTAAAGGCAAGAAGGATAAAACAAGGAGATAGGCATAAACATGGTAATGCCATCCAATGTGCAGGGTCCTCTCCCAGTGATTCTGGCACAGCAGACAAAAAGCAGACGTTATGGAGATGGTGTGATGAGTTTGATGTACTTCAACATTTACATCATGTCATTTACTTTCCCTTACTCTAACTTTAATTATACAGACCCGTAATCAAAGTCTATGGAAGCAGCCATCAAGAAAGCAAATGATACTTTGCATTGGCCAAATCTTCAAAAGACCTCTTTAGAGTGTTGGAAAGAAAAATGTTATTTTAAGGACTAAAGTGTCCTAACCCAAACCATGGTGTTTTTGATAAATAGTAGGGCCAAAGAACTAGTACTTTTGAATTACGGTGTTGAGGAAGAGTACTGGATATGCCATGTACTGTCAAAAGACTGAACATTTCTGTCTTGGAAGAAATATAGTCAGACTACTCCTTAAAAGTAAGGATGACAATAATTTTCAATGAATTTTGGACATTTGTCAGGGTGCACCAGCCCTTGTAGAAGGACATAACACTTTGTGGAGGATAAGCGAAAAAGAGAAAGGTCAACAAAAAGATAGACTGACGTGGCTACAAAAAATGGGCACAAGCATACCAGTGGTTACAGTGCAGGGATGGGAGTGTTTTGTTCTGTTGAACTATGAGTTGGAACCGACCTGATAACACCTAACAACAATTCCATGTTGACAAAGAAAAGTTTGAGTCCTAATTTGTCTTTACAGCTCCCTTGATACTGGAAAGGATGTGCTCCAGGTTGGCTTTTGAAATTATTCACTACCTGTGTGAATTCAGTTTTTCCAAGCCCTACCTATATTGACAGTGTTTGGATTCTAACTTTTTGTTTCTCTGTTTGCTTATTTAAAGGCAATTTCCATTGGAGAAGTTGGAAATCAAAGGAGAAGCTGTTGCATTCCCATGATATCTTTCAGCCTTATGCCACCTGATTCAAGCAGGGGCTCTTCCTTGCTCACTTGCTTCCTAAAATGTTCTTTTGTTATTTTTCAAGGCATAAAATATGTTTGGAAAGAACAGAAACCCAGTCAAAGTGGTTCAATAAAAGGGTCATATTAAAAGGATTCAGATCTCAAAGCATTCAAGAAAATTGTGACCAGACCTCAGGATTTGTTATCTATTGCCAAAAACCTACAAAATTTAGTGGTTTAAAACAATTATTGTTGCTTTGTTTTGGGAGATGATGGACTGATCTAGGGAGGCTCAGCGGGTCAGCTCTGCTTAAAGTTGTGGAGGCCTGAGTGACTCCATTACCAGGTACTGATCATCCAATAAGCATGGTAAGTATTTAGGACACCAACAAAACAAAGGCAAAAGTTGTACAAAGCAAAGACCCACAGATGTCAGGAAGACAAGACACAAGAAAGAGCAAGTGCTGCAGTACAAGGAAATTGTCAGGGTACCAGGTGAAACTGTTAACAACTCCAGTGCATAACAATGTGCCTGCTGGGAGCAGACCAAGATGGCAGAGTAGACAAATGTTTCCCAGGACCTCTCTAACAACAAAGACCCCAAAGAACGAATGGATCCAGTACATATGACATCTTATGAGCCCTGCACAGCAAAGGCAAAGTTGAGAAATTAGACTGAGAAAAGGGGAAAGAAGAATAGCACTGAAAGCACATGCCGGTCAATAGCACTCCATAAACCTGACCTGTCTGGGGGGTGGGGTACTGGGGTGGTAACAGCTGGGGCCACCAATTGGTAGAAGCAACATCGAGGTTGGTGAGTGTTGCCTTAAGTGGAGGAGGTGGTCCAGAGAATCCACTCTCACTTTCAGAGGCAGCAAGAGATGGCACCAGATGTTCAAAAGCTACATTTTTGTATGTAATCTACCACACACAGATCTGAATGTTTCCTTTCGTATAGGCCTGTCTCCCTTCTCCCAGTGCTCCCCTCATCCCTCTCTGAAATGTGCTTGGCTTTGGAGCCTGGCACCATTAACTGGGCCAGATATAAAATTCTTTAAACCTACCCTGAGCCTTTCTCTGAGATCCAGAGGTGGACAGTTTAGCACATTATTGAAAGGGAGGAAAGAAAGGGAGGGAGGGAAGGAAGGAAGGAAGAAGGGCAGGAGGGACGGAGGGAGAGAGGGGAGAAGGGATGGAGGGAAGGGAGGAAGAAATGAAGGAAGGAAGGAAGAAGAGCTTGTTGTAATTTTTTTTTTTTTCCTGCAGACTGCTCTAAGCTAAAAACTCAGGGAAGAATCTGTTCCTTCATATACATTCATATACAAGGGGATATACCAAACTTACAAACACTCAAGGGTGGCTGTTGGACCTTGTTCTTCTTGGTAGCTACAGCCAGACCCTTGTACTTGTACCTGTTACCATGCTTATCTGGGAGAGTAAGTGAGAGCCTGCACCACACACTGTGCCTGTTCTAGTCCTGCTTGCCAATCTAGGACAGAAGGGGAGAGCCTGCGTCACACACTTATTGACCAACCACCAGGACACCTCAGCTGAAACCATATAAGAAAAGTAAACTGTACATTTTAAAATAAGAAACTAGGACACAGTAGCCAATCATACCATGAATAACTACAATTTGCTGATGGCTCAGAAACAGCAATCTGTATCAAAGCACTTAAAGAGATAGACCATGGTCTCTTCAGAAAACTTCCAAAACAAAGAATCAAAATTTTCCAGAGAAAGAGAACTTCCTGGAATTACTGAGCTAAAATACAAAAGATTCATATGCAGAACTCTTCAAGAGGTGAGGTAAAATTAAGCAGGGCATAACAACAAGTTAAAACAAGCTGTAAGAAAGCATTAGTGGCAAGAACTAGAGATTCAGAAAATTAATTAAATAAACTACAGAATTAGACAACTCAAAAGAAAGTCAAAGGAGCAGAACTGAGGCAATGGAAGGCCAAAATAGTGAGACTGAAGATAAAGCATGTGACATCAACATATTTAAGGAAAAATCAGATGCAAAATTAAAAAAAAATTAAGAAACACTAAGAATTATGTGGGACTCTATGAAGAGAAATAGTCTATGAATGATTAGAGTACTAGAAGTGGGGAGGGGTGGTAACTAAAAATACAGAGAGAATTGTCAAAGATTTGCTGATGGAAAACTTCCTTGATATCTTGAAAGATAAGACTATACCTATCCAAGATGTTCATCAAACTCCACACAAGACGTATCCCAAAAGAAAGACACCAAGGCATATTATAATCAAAACTAAAGACAATAGCAAAACTAAAGACAAGAACAAATTTTTAACTGTAGTTAGAAATAAGAGGAAAATAATCTACAAAGGAGAATCAATAAGACTAAGCTCAGACTATTCACTAGAAACCATGCAGGCAAGAAGGCAATGGGAAGACATATTACAAAGCCTTGAAAGAAAATAAGTGTCAGACAAAAAGTATATATCCACCAAAACTGTCTCTCAGCTATTATGGTGAAATTAGCACATTCCCAGATAAACAGAAGTTTAGGGGATTGGCAAAAAACAAACCAAAATTACAAGAAATACTAAAGGGAGTCCATTGATGTTTTAGTCAGCTAGGGTTGCTCTAATGGAAATAGCACAGGGTGGATGGCTTTAACAAAGGAAAGTTTATTCTTACACAGTTCAGTAGGCTACAAGTCCAAATTCAGGATGTCCTCTCCAGGGGAAGGTTTTTCCTGTTGTCGACTCTGGAGGAAAGTCCAGTATTGCATCAGTTTTTGTCCAGGGAGCATTTTGGAGCAGGAACCTCAGATCTGAAGGGCTTGCTCTTCTCCTGGTGCTGCTTTCTTGATAGTACGAGATTCCCAATTCTCTGCTTGTTTCCCTTTCCTTTTATCTCTTGCAGAATGAAAGCATTAAGGGTGGCACAAGCCATACTCCAGAGAAACTCCCTTTGCAGTGGAGCAAAGAGGTGATCTTCTGAAGGGATTTACAGTCCCACCCTAATCTTTTAACATACAGCATAGGAAAATCACAAAATGGAGGACAATCCCAAAATATTGGGAATCATGGCCCAGCCACATGGCTTCATATGTTTTTGGGGGGACACAACTCAATCCATGACAATTGGTTAGAAAGCTAACTTCAGATAAAGATTGGACTGGACTACAAGACATAGAGTGATGCTGGTAAAGAATATGCTTCTTGGCTTAAACATATATACGAGGCTGCCTGGGCAGCTCTTGTCCAGAGACAAGAGAAGAGGGTGAAAGAGGACAACTGTGGAATAGATGCCAGCAGTACAAGGTGGAAAGGAGGAATGTGCTGCATTCATCCAATATGAAACCGGATCCAGCATGAGCGATTATGATCAAGGACAGATTATATTAATAGATAAAAGGCCTCTGATCCATTTGGGGAGGATCATCCTTGGCATCCATCTCTGCTGATCTAGCATCTCCAGCCAGGAGGGGCAGCAATGCTCTTTGTCATGATACAAACACAGGGATATACCTTTGGACATGTCTTGCCTGGGTAAACAGCTCATGGGAACTCCAGTTCCAGATGATGCATTAAAGCAATGAACGTCAAATAAGCTGACCAATGCAATGAATTCAATTGTTACTTTTTAACTGTATAGCATTTACATATAGAGTTATATTTCAAATTTTATAAACAAGAGTATTCATAATTTTAACTTTAAAATATGTTTGGCATACACATGGATGCAATCTAGCATACATTTAATACTAACAGGTAATAATTTGATGTAATACTAACAGTAAGTGTCCCAAAATACTGGAAATATTAATATTTGTCTTACACAAAACATTTTAGTTTATGTGTCAAGTAAGTTTCACTTTTTATTGTCTGTTGTGTGAGACACAGTGCTTGATAGCATTTTGTATATGCTTAAAAATGAGATCAGGCACATTTAGAAGACACAAATTCAATATTTATTTTTCATGCAGGAAAATGTTTCTGCTTTGCAACAATGAATGTGTTTTTAAGTTTTGCTTCCAAGAAAGCAACAAAAGACATTTATCAAAGCATAACACTTATACTTTATCAAAATATGTAAATACTCTGATAAAACTGAAAAATTTTATTAAGGAAACAAATTAAGTAACTAGATAATAAAAATTAAACAAATGCATTTTATTTTCAGATTGTTTTTAAGAAATTGATTGATGTTGTCATGACTCACAAAGCCCACTTGCTCTTGGAGAAGTAGTGCTATTGTTATGTCAATTATGTGTGTACCTCCCAATATGAGAATTGAACAATTCTACAAAGAAATAACATGCACATTGTATAAATTTAGTTCACAATAACAATTACATCTTAAAATTCATTTTGGACAAATGGAGTATAAACTTCCTCTCAGTGTGACAGCTACCCAATAACTGCATCACGGTGGCACAGTGTTTAAGAGCTTGGTTGCTAGTAAAATGGTCAGCAGTTTGAAACCACCAGGTGCTCCTTAGAAACCCAGTGGGGCAATGCTTTTCTGTCCTACAGTAAGTCACTATGAGTCAGAATCCACTCAACAGCACTGAGTTTGGTTTAGATTTGTGTGTATGTGTGTGTGTTGTGTATCTGATCCTGTCCTGTTTAGAGTAAACTGTTATCACAAACCCTAAGTAGAGATTGCGCTGCCAGCCACAAATAGCCCATCATTGAGACAAGGCTGAGCTGAGAAGCTAGAAATTTATCATATACCGATGTATGAAGAAACAGAGACAGATTCCTCCAAAGTTGGCCTTCCCAAAATGGAGACCAGATGGAAGTTTTATAGCAAAAAGGGCATAGGCTTTACAGAGTCTTAGAAATTTGTAAAAAGTTTTTCAGGTGGCCACATCAGTCATGTCCCAGATGTGTTGAACTTTTAATTGGTATTTGAGGCCAAGAGGTGGTCTGTCTGTCATGTAAGTTCCTAGTCACCAGGCACATTCCCTTGATTTTCTTTTATGTTTTTAAGATTATTATCATTTGCTTTTCCACAGCCTTAAGGAGAACATAGATAAATCCTTAACTTGAGAAAAATTAAGGGAAACAACAGACTCAGCTTGGAAATACATGCCTAGAGACAGAATTAAGAAACAAAATGGGGCAGGTTATGTTTAAGATGCAGTCACTTATTGTACTCCACCTGTTCCAGAGCAAAAACACTCTTTAGAGTGAGCATACCCTTGTATTTGTGTCATGCTGTTTGCAATTATTCTTGCCCTCAGTGGGTATTAGCACTAATCTGGTGAACCATAAAGATGCAACATCAAAGGACAAAAACTGAACATGCAAGTTTCTAAGTGTTGTTTCAAGACAAAAAAAATAAAAACAAAAAAACAACACTCATCTAGACCTGCAAAAGGACTGCCAACAAATAACCCTATAAAAAAGGAATCAGGTTAATCCTGACTGCCTTGTAAATATTTTCCATTGACAATCTCAGGCCTGAAGAACAAAATTTCACATTCCAACTTTTTTTTTACTCATTAATTTTCAAATATATATGTTTTTTGTTAATACTCAAATTCAAATGTCAGTTTTATTCTATAAACTTTATTTTCAATTATTGACATTTATTTTCTACATTAAGCCAAGCTAAAATTAGGAAAGCCCATCATTTTATATTCAGGTAAAATGAAGTAATGTTAAGCAGAGCACAAAAATGAAAAAAGAAAAGGATGTAGGAATCCCTAAAAGCACTTTCTAAACTACCTTCTTTTTGTTGTTGGTGGTGGTGTTAGGTGCTGTCAAGTTGACTCCAACTCACAGCAACCCTATGAACAACAGAATGAAACATAGTCCAGGCCTGCTCCATGCCCGCAATTGTTTTATGCATAAGCCTATTTTTCCAGACACTATGTTAATCCATCTTGTTGAGGGTCTTCCTATTTTTCACCGAACCTTTACTTCACCAAGCATGATGTCCTTCTCCATGGAATTGATCCCTCCTGACAACATGTCCAAAATATGAAAGATGTAGTTTTGCTATCTTTGCTTCCAAGAAACACTCTGGTTGTACTTCTTCTAGAACAGATCTGTTCGTTCTTTTGGCAGTCCATGATACATTCAAGATTCTTCTTCAACACCACAATTCAAAGGCATTAATTCTTCTTCTGTCTTCCATATTTATTGCCGAGTTTTAGCATGCATACTATGTGATGAAAAAAATGCCATGACTTGGGTCAGGTGCACCTTAGTCTTCAAGGTGACATAATTATTTTTCAATATTTTAAAAAGGTTCTTTGTAGCAGATTTTCCTTGTAGTTCTCTTTGTATAGGTCTCTGACATCTCTAGTCAGATTTATTCCTAGATATTTTATCTTCTTGGGGGCTATAGTAAATGGTATTGATTTGGTGATTTCTTCTTTGATGACCTCTTTGTTGGTATAAAGGAATCCTATTGATTTACTTATGTTTATCTTGTACTATGATACTTTGCTGAACTCTTTTTTTTATTAGTTCCAGTAATTTACATATGAATTATTTAGGATTATCTGCATATACAATCATATCTTCTGCAAATAGGGAAATTTCTACTTCATCTTTGCTGATGTAGATACACTTTATTTTTTTGTCTTGTCTAATTGCTCTGGTTAGAAGCTCTAGTACAGTGTTGAATAGAAGTGGTGAGAGCGGACATCTTTGTGTACTTCTCGTTCTCAAGGGGAATTCTTTCAATCTCTCTCCATTCAGGATGATGCAAGTGGTTGGTTTTGCATAGGTCCCCCTCATGGCATCAAGGAGTTTCCCCCATTCCTATTTTGCTGAAAGTTTTTACCATGAATGTGTGTTTGACTTCATCAAATGCCTTATCTGCATTAATTGACAAAATCAGGTGATTCTTATCCTTTGTGCTATTGATGTGGCAGATCACATAATTGTTTTCCTGATGTTGAATCAGCTTTGAATCCCCAGTATGAATCCAACTTAGTCATGATGAATTATTTTTTTGATGTGTTGTTGAATTCCATTGGCTAGGATTTTTTTGAAGATTTTTTTTTGTCTGGGTTCATGAGTGACATTGGTCTGTGTTCTTTTTTTGTAGACTCTTTCCCTGGCTTTGTTATCAGAGTTATGCTGGTTTCACATATTGAATTGAGGAATATTCCATCCTTTTCTATGCTATGAAATAGCCTCGGTAGTATTGGAGTTAACTCCTTTCTAAAAGCTTAGTAATATTCTCTGATGAAGCCATTTGGGCCAAGACTTCTTTTGGTTGGTAGTTTTTTGATGACTTTTTCAATCTCTTCCTTTGTGGTGGTCAATTAAGTTGTTCTACTTCATCTTGTGATAATTTTGGTAGCTGATATGAATCTTGAAATTTGTCTGTTTCTTCTAGGTTTTCAAATCTGTGAAAAAACAGCCTTTCATAGTACTTTTTTCAGTTGAGCCTGTTGTGACATCTCCCATTTCATTTCTTATTTGGGTTTTTTGTTTCTGCTCCTGTTTTTCTTCTGTAAGTTTAGCCAGTGATTTATCAATTTTATTGATCTTGTCAAAGAAAAGATTTTATATTGAAATCTATTTTATCTGAGATCAGCATTGCTACTCTTGCTCTTCTTATCTTGTTGGCTTGGTATCTTGGTTTTGTTAATTTTTTCAACTGTTCTTCTATTCTCTAATTCCTTTAATTCTCTTCTGATCTTTATTATCTGTTTTCTTCTGGTGACTGAGGTGTTCCTCAGTTGCTCACTTTCTACTTGTTCAAGCTGTAGAGTTAATTCATTGGTTTGGGTTCTTTCTTCCTTCCAAACATGTGCATTTATAGAGATAAATTGTTCTCAGAGCACTGCCTTTGCTGTATCCCGTAGGTTCTGGTAGGATGTGTTTTTATTTGCATTTGATTCCATATATGTATTTATTTCACTCTTGATTTCTTCTACAATCCAAGGCTTTTTGAGCAAGATGTTGTCCAGTTTCCATGAGTTCTAATTTCTGACTATATTTTTTCTGCTGTTGATTTCAACTTTTATGGCTTTATGGTCCAAGAAGATGCTTTACAGTTATTCAGTGGTTTGGATTTTGTTGAGACTTGCTTTGCATCCTAACTTGTGGTCTATTCTGGAAAATGTTTCACGTGCATTGGAGAAGAAAATGTTCTCATCTGTTCATGGGCAAAATGTTCTGTATATGTCGATAAGGTCTGGTTGGTTAATTGTCCCACTAAGATCATCTATATTTTTACTTTTTTCTCGATGATCTGTAAATTACTGAAAGTTGAGTATTGAAATCTCCAACAATTACTTTGGAGTTATCGATCTCATTTTTTCAATGTAATTAGTGTTTGTTTAATATGTTTAGATGTTCTGGTATTGGATGCATAAATATTCAGTGTTGTTACATCCTGCTTATTAAGTGAACTTTTCAGCAATACATAATGATCATCTTTGTCCACTATAGTGTATCTTACATTAAAGTCTATTTTATCTGAGATTAGTATTGCCATTCTTGCTCTTCTTTGTGTTTTGTCTGCTTGGTACATACTTTTCCATGCTTTGATTTTCAGTTTGTTCATATTTTTGAGTCTTAGGTGTGTTTCTTGTAAGCAACATATAGACAGCTAGTGTCTTTTGATCCGGGATATCACTCATTGCCTCTGTATTGGAGTGTTCAGTCCATTTACATTCAGCGTAGTTATTGATAGGTATGTGTTTATTGCTCTCATTTTGATAACTTTATTATGGTTTTGATGTTTTCTATGTTGCCCTCAATACTCAGTTCTGCGTCGCTCTTCTTTACGGGTTGACTTTTCATCTTTTTCAGTGTTGGTTTTGTGTTTGTTGAGACTCCTGTATTATGCTTCTTGTTTTGATATGCTGCATTGTTATTTAACTGTGCAGCATCCCTATGATCCCCTTTATTATTCTAAATTTCAAGCAAACTTTAGCTTCTGCCTCTCTTTTTAATTTCCTCTCCATCTGAAAATGTTATAACTAGTCTAAAACATCCCTCTTTTTAGTGTGATAATATTATAGTTTTTGTGTTATGATCACTGATTCCCTTCTCTTAGTATTGTAGGTTTGAGCTTTGTGACTTCCCTGAGTGAGTGGGATTCTAGATACTGTGTCCAGCATTGCTTCCTTAAATAGACACTCAACGCTTTTGTTTTTCTAAGCAAAGAACTTCTCTCAGTATTTCTTGTAGTTATGGTTTGGTTTGATTTGCTTTTACAAAGTCTCTAACCTTCTGTTTCTCTGCAAATTTTTAATTTCACTGTTATATTTGAGAGATAATTTTGCAGGATATATAATTCTTGGCTGGAGTTAGTTCCCCTTCAAGGGTTTGAATGTGTCATTCCTCTGCCTTCTCAGTGTTTCTGCTAAGAAGTCAGACCAAAGCCTACAGGGTTTCCCTCCGTATGTTAGATTTCCTTTAAGCCTCACTGCCTTTAAAAGCATCTGTTTGTGTTTCCTTTTATTAAGCTTGTTTATAGTATGTCTTGTTGTCTTTCTTGTGGAGTCTACTTTTTGTGGAATTTGACATTCATATCGGATATCTATGTTTTCTTCTTTCATAATTTCAAGGATGTTTTCTGTCAGCAACTCTATTACAATACTCTGCATTTTCAGCTACCCATCCCTGTTCAGGAACTTCAATTATTCATAGATTACTCCTTTTAATAGAGTCCCACATGTTTCTTAGTGCTTCTTCAGTTTTCTTGTTTCTTTTCTCTGGTTTCTCCTTATAAACATTAGTGTCAGTTGCTCTACCCTCAAGCTCACTAACTCTGGCTTCTATCTCCTCACTTCTGCTCTTTTGGCTTTGGATTGAATTGTCTAATGCTGCAATTTTATTACTGATGTACTGGATTTCAGATTTTTGATGTTCCCTCAGTTCAAATAGCTTACTTAATTTTTCACTTTGTTCTGCATTTTGTTTAATATCTAGAAGGGCTTTACACGTAATTCCTTTGTACTCCACCTCAAATACTTTCAGAAAGCCTTCCTCACCTCAGAATTTTTTTCATTCTTTATTTTGAGAGTTTTCCAGAGCCATAGTGGACTGCTTCTTTAACTGGTTAGCTATTTGTTGTCTGTTTTGAAACAGAAGCTATTCTGTTTCTCTGGTGTTAGCTCAAGAGCAACTGAGGCATAGTTCTAAAAGTGGAGTTGGTTTACAGCTGCCTCTTTGTACTGTAGTGACTGGTCCCAGGTGGACTCTCTGGGTTGGCAGGCTCTTCCTCCTGGCTGGCAAAGATGGTACCCTATTTATGGAGTCCATAAGGTGCCATCGGCTGATGCTATGACGTATATCAGTGAAAGGTGGAGCAGATACTGCCAGGCCACTCAGCAGTTCTCCACATGGTCTTATTTTAAAAAGGTGCTTTACTACTAAGCCAGGAGCTGCCTAACAGCTGCTGAAATCAGTCATGACCTTGGGTGTGGCAGGACCCACTTTCTAGCTGACAATGGAAGCACCTCATAGGCCATACCCAGATGCTATGATGTGGGTCAGAGTAGGGATGGATATGGCCTTGCTGCCAGGCTCCACCTGTAACTCTAGGGACCACATTCTTAATCATAGCCTTTCTGCTGGAGAAGCACTTTCCAGACAGTGCTTCTCAGAGTAAGAATTAATCCCAGCTAAGACCCCTACATGGGTGACTCTGCCTCCCAGCTGACCAAGATTGTTTCTTGCACAAGCTGCCCTTCCTAACGTAACAGAATCTATGGTGCAACTCAGAAACAAAAGTGTGAAGGTGCAGTGGTACTCTCAGTTGGTGGCCAGGCTCTCAATATCTGGTTTTGCTAAGCACAGTCTCTCTGCTATACTATACACTGTTTACTTAAGCACTGCTGTTCAGTATATTAGGCAGCTCATGCCCAGTCCCCGCCTGCTGGATAGCAAAAAAGGGTGCCAGTACCTTAATACCTTCCAGTTGATGAGTCAGCAGAAGCAGGACTCAGTGTGCCACTGACTCATGTTTCAGAGAGGTTGTCTCCCCCTTAGTGGCACATAGTTCACTCTGACAACCCTGCACCAGATCCTAGGGTTCCCTAGACATCCATGTTGCTACATTCACTTATCATTTCAGGCCTTAGTTCTCATACAGGATTGAGGAGGCATATGTCTAGTCCTCCATCTTGTCCCCAACCCCAGATTTCTGTTTTCTTGATGTTAAGGTACAATCCACACTGAATGCTGTGGTCTTTGCTCTTCATCAGTAAGTGTTTCAAATCCTTTTCACTTTCATAAGCAAGACTGCATCATCTGTATAAGGCACATTATTAATAAGACTTCTTCCAGTCTGATGCCTCATTCTTCTTCATATAGTTCAGCTTCTCAGATTGAAAGGGAGGCCCTTGGCCACCCCAACTCCATCTTACTACAAACAGTAACACAATAGTTAACAGTAGCTAAGACAGCCATGTTATAAATGTTGAGTCCTGGGAGCTTGATTTCCCCTATCTGTTAAAATATACCTTGTACTGGTCATAAGTCACACTGCTATTCTTTCCCCTTAGGAACATTGATTAATTACTATGTTTATCCTCTTTCAGTTATTGTCTAACACTATTGAACTGAATCACCAGGTAGTTTAGATGATTATCAAGCCCTGAGTTGTTGGAGCCATGGAGACCCCCACAAAAAATATTATTGAAACATTGAAAAATTACTTGTGTAGACTGGAAAACATATTAACCAGCATACCCCACCTTAATTAACCTATATAACCATCAGGCTTAGCAAGCTTTAGAGGAACTGATTCCCCCTTGCTTCTTGGTTGTTGACACTCAATAAGTGTCCTCATTTCGTCATCTCACCTCACATCTCAGTATTCACTTTGTGGACAGGAGACACAGATTCACAGTTGTGGTTACAAGATTATGTGCTTGACACATGTACTAAACTTGTCTATCAGTTTGTCATACTGTGGACGCTTGTGAATGGCTGTGATGCTGGAAGCCATGCTATCAGAATTCAGACACCAGCAGGTCCATCCAGCTTCAGCTGAGCTTCCAGACTACGACAGACTAGGAAAAAGGACCCAGCAATCTACTCAAGAAAAGAATAGCCAGTGAAAACCTTTTGAATAGCAGAGAAACTTCCAAAACATTACAAATCTGAAGAGATTTCTTTCATTGAACATTTGACTTTAATGGATACAAATCATTGGGCTAGTACTTCTAATGCTAAAATTACTATTAGAAATACAAATAATAACTGAATTTGTTCTGAATTCTGCATCTATTCCTTGCTGTAGTAGAAAAAATAAATTATGATGGTGTAGAAAGTAAAACTATTTTAGAATCTGAAATGATTGCATCCACAGATCCCATAAATAGCAGAAGTACAGATGCTGCTTTATGGAATAATTTTTCTTCTAAAGATGTAAATTATTGGACTGAAAGAGGGCAAATTGATTTCTAGTATCACAGTACAACATGAAAATTCATATTGAAAACTTTTGAATGATAAACAAATAAGGTTCTGGAGCTCAAATATATCTCTAGGATGCAAAGTGAATGGTAACAATTAAAAGAGGCAATACCTACTGTATTCTTCATCAGTCACCACTGTATAATGTTTTGTTTTCAAACTATTCAGTCATTGTTGTTACTGTTAGGTGTCATTGAGTTGGTTCCAGCTCATAGCGACTCTATGTACAACAGAATGAAACAACTATTAGTCCTGTACCATCCTCACAATTGCTTTTCCTGAGTTCATTGTTGCAGTCACTGTGCCAGTCCACCTGATTTTGTCTTCTTCTTTTTTAACGGATCCTGTCCTTTATCATGCACAGTGTCCTTCTTCAGGAACTTGGCCCTACTGATAACATGTCCAAATCATTCTTGCTTCTAAGAAGTATTCTGGCTGGACATCTTCCAAGAGAGCTTTATTACTTCCTCTGTGGATCTATGTTATTTTCAATATGCTTCACCAACACCATAATTCAAACACATAAATTCTTTGCTTTTTTATTCATTGTGCATCTTTCACATTCATATAAGTTGATTGAAAACATTAGGTACAACTTAATCCTTAAAGTAACATCTCTGTTTCTCATTTTAAAGAGGTCTTTTGCAGTAGATTTGTGCAGTGCAATACATGGTTTGATGTTTTTTGTCTGACAAGTCCATGAATGTTGACTGCAGATAGAAGCGAAATCAAATCCTTGACAACTTCAATTTTTTCTCTGTTTATTATGATGTAGTTTATAGTCCATTGGTGAGGATTTTTGTTTTCTTTATGTTGAAGTGTATGTTGAGGTCTTAAATCACTTAGTTCTTGATTTGCTGTGGATGTATTTAACAATTGGTCCAACTCAAATATGAACAATAAAAACTAAAATAGTTCAACATTCAGAGATTGTATGTTATCATATTTAAACTGAAGACATTGTAGTGGCTTACTTATGAACTGGAAACATAAGTCAATGAAGAACATCAGCTTTTAAAAGTTGTTTTAGAATATGTTGCTGTCACTAACATAATTGTTGAAGGTGGACTATCTTTTACCAGGAAGAAATATCTTTCTAATACATATTAGGAAAAAGCATGCTGTACTAACAACTACAGTCTTGGAATATATGCCCAGATTTTCAATGCCTAAAAAACATTGCTGAAACACAGATACAAAAAGGAAATACCGAGAGAGAAGATAAAAACATTGCCAATAAAATACATATTAGAGTACGAGTTATAATATATTGCAGCATTTTTATTGGGTGATTCAAACTCTCCAATACTCTGAAGGAAATTTAAAGACATGCACCTGTCGTTAACAGAATATTTACATACTTAAGTAGAAGGTTTAAAAAATTTTGAAAACACAGCAAAAGAAATATTGCAAATACTAATTATCAAGCAGTTTACCATTGCAGAAGTACTAGAAAGAAATAAGTAAATGACAGAAGTGTTCCAGAAGCACTGAGTGCCAGAGACCAGTTTTGCATGACTACCTACTAGACCATCATTGACACACATTGGTCTTACATGAATAGAAGGGCAAATTTCAAGAATAAATTTGATTCATGGAACACAAAGGAGAAAAGGCCAGATAAGCTATATGGTAAAATCAAGGACTTTGTACATGAAGTATGCGAAAGGTCATTCAAAAGACAGGAAAGGGTGGGGGAAAAAAAATGAATGTCAGAAGAGACTCTGAAACTTCCTCCTAAAGTAGCTAAAGTAGCTACTAAAGGAAATAGCTAAAGCAAGCAGTCATGATGAAGTGAACGAGTTGAACAGAAGACTTCAAAGGGCAGCTTGAGAAGACAAAATATTATAATGAAATGTGCAAAACTGGGAGTTAGAAAACCAAAAAGGTAAGAAATACCAGACATTTCTCAAGCTGAAAGAACTGAAGTACAAAGTCAAATGTCAAGTTACAATGCTGAAGATTTCAGGGAGAAAATACTGAACAACTCAAGAAGTACCAAAAGAAGATGGAACAGCAAGGAACCAGCCACTGTAGCAAAAAGAATTAGTAGATGCTCAGTCATTTCAAAGTGTAACATTTGATCAACAACTGATGGTACTAAGGAAGATGCTGAAACTGCACTTAAGGCATTAGCAAAAAGCAAGGCTCCAGGAATTGACAGAATATCAGTTGAGATGTTTCAACAAGTGATGCAGTGCTGGAGTTTCTTGCTTATCTATGCCAAAAAACTTGGAGGACAGCTGTCTGGCCAACTGACTGGAAGAGATCCATATTTGTTCCCATTCCAGAGAAAGGTGATCCAAAAGAATGTGGAAACTATCAAACAATATCATTAATGTCACTCACAAGCAAAATTACGCTTCAAATCATTTAAAAGGGGTTGCAGCTGTACATCAACAGGGAACTGCCAGAAGTTCAAGCCAGATTTAGAAGAGGACATAGAATAAGGGATATCATTGCTGCTGTCAGATGGCTGATAGCTGAAAGCTGAAAGCAGAAACCAGAAAGCTGTTTACCTGTGTTTTATTATCTATGCAAAGCATTCAACTGTATAGATCATAACAAATTATGGATGACATTGTGAAGAATGTAACTTCCAGAACACTTGTGTTTATGAGGAATCTGTACATCAACCAAGAGGTAGTCATTAAATATACCATGGACTGGCAGGAGGACAGATTTATTTTGGAAGCTGTACAGCCAGAAATGCTCCTTGGAAGTATGATGAGACTATGCCACACATTCTTTAGACATATTGTTGTAAGGTACCAATCCCTAAAGAAGGACACCATGCTTGGTAAGTAGAGAGTCACTGAAAAAGAGGAAGACCTTCAATTAAATGAACTGATGTTGTAGCTGCCAACAACGGCTCAAGCATAACTGTGATTGCGAGAATGACACAGGGCCAGGCAGCGCTTCATTCTGTTTTACATAGGATCACTATGAATCAGAATCTACTCGACAGCACTGGGCAAAAAATTTGTCTACAACATAACTCAGACTCCGTAACAAAAGACAAAATGCGTATTTCCCAAGCTGAAATTGCTTTACACAAATTCCTAATGCTAATGATCACAAACTGAACAAAAGAATGCTCATTTTCTGCCTAAAGAAATTCAAAAACCCTCAGCACACAGTGATTCAAGAAAGATTCAATTTATTAGTAGTACATACCATTTGATGTCTTAACTGTGATTAAATCATTAAAGATTTTGTAAAAACAAGAAGAAAATTTTTTACTTATAGCATGCTAAAAATGAAAGAACTGTGTAAAACTAAAATATATACAGTGACATACATAGACCGATGAAACAGAATTGAGAACTCAGTCATAAATCTCTCCTCCTCTGGACTGCTATGAATCAGAGAATAGACCCCATAGCAGTTTGGTTTAGTTTTTTTCTTTTCTTTTCCTTCTTTCTTCTTCTTTTTTTTTTTATCAGCAGCTGATCCTCTACAAAGGCCAAAGTCCTTTAAATGAGGAAGAAATTGTCTCTTCAACAAACAGCAACAGGCAAACTGTAAAAACAATGAAAGGGGACTCAAACCTCACACCATACAGAAATACTAACTCAAAATGCACCAAAAAACTAAACATAATTTTTTTGCTACTATTGAATTAATGATGTACTAGTCAGTATTTATGCCTTTAGACCTCAGAGATAAGACAGTATTCCACTTCTATGACTTAGCATCAAGGTGGGCTCCTTTTGAAATACGTGGAGCTCAGCAGACCAGAGTTGGAACTTCGTTGTTGTATAGGGTGAGCTCTATTAGATGATGCTTCCTGACATATTAGTTTTATTTTTGCCCTTCATTTTTGTGTGATAAGGCTAGCAAGCATAACTGTGACTTTATTGTGTGATAGTTAAGAAGCCCTGATGAATTTGTTTTGGTTTCCCTGTGGTGTGTTTGGAAAACCAGAGGTTCTCCATGTAGCCTAATGGAAAGGGGCCTGCAATAAATTATCTGTATAGCTCTCATTGGTATATTGTCATGTTGTGTCACAGTGCTACTTACCTCTTTGGTGGCTTATATTATATTATATTTCTGAAAATTCATATTCCAAACTAAAAACTATAAACATAGTTAGTAAGCATGCCTTCCAATACTGAAAATACATGCCATCAAAAAAAAAAAAAAGAAAGAAACAGTGTAATAATAAAAGGGATAAAAACTATAAAGATCATGGAAGAAACAATAGGAACAATGCTAGAGGTCCTAATCTATGATGTAATAGAATACCAAACATAACTAAAAGTGCATAAACAGCAGAAAAGGAACTAGATAAATGATACTCCCTAAGAATGAAACTCTTTTGCTTTTCAAAATAATTCTCCAAAAGAGCAAAAACAGAACCTACAGACTGGGTAAAAACATTGTCTACAACATAACTGACAGAGAACAAATCTGTAAAATTCATAGAAAACTTCAACACCTCAACAACAAAAAGACAAATGGTACAATTTGAAAATGGACAAAGGATATGAACAGACACTTTACCACAGAAGACACTCAAGGGGCTAGTAAGTGCATGAAGAAATTTTCATTGTCACTAATCATTGCTTGTTGCCATCCAGTCAATTCTAACTCACAGAGACCCAATATGCAAATCAAAACTACAATGAGATACCATCTTACCCTGACAATAATGTCGTCAATCAAAAAAGCAGAGAAGAACAAATGTCGGCAAGGTTATGGAGAGATTGAATCTCTTATACACTGCTGGTAGGAATGTAAAATGGTACAACCACTATAGAAAAGGATATAATGCTTCCTTAAAAAGTTAGAAATAGAACTACCCAATTATCCAGCAATCCCAATCCTGTGTATACACCCTTGGAAAAATAAAAGCCATGACACTAGTAGACACATGCACAGTTGTGTGCACTGCAGCACTATCATAACAGCAAAAAGACAGAAGTAATCTAAGTGTCCATCAACAGATAAAAAAATAAACATACTGTAGTACATACACACAATGGAGCAACATGCAGAGATAAAGAATGAAGGTGAATCTGTGAAATATCTTACAACATGAATGAATCTGAAGGATATTATGCTGACAGAAATGGTCCATCACAAAAGGACAAATATTGTGTGAAATCACTACTATAAAAAAATAAGAAAAGGTTTATATACAGGCAGAAAAATCCTTTGAGAGGTGCTAGATATGAGAGGGTTAAACCAAAAATCAAACCTGTTGTCGATGAGTCAATTCTGACTCATAGTGACCCTATAGGACAAAGTAGAACTGCCCCATAGGGTTTCCAAGTAGCACCTGATGGATTTGACTGCTGGCCTCTTTGGATAGCAGCCATAGCACTTAACTACTGCATCATCAGGGTTTCCATGGAAAGGCTAGGAAGGAGAAATTAATAGCTGGATAGGAGACGTGTTAGTATTGTTGAAGAGAAAGGCAATACGCAATAAGGCGGAAGTCAGCACATGACCAAGTCAGAGGAAGACACTGAGAGCAATGTAAGAATAAAGGGCAGCTATGATAATTACCATAATTACATAGGCAATCCTGCACTAATACTATTAATAAATGATAATTTATGAATTGATACATAGATGGATAGGTACACAAAAGAGGTACGGAAGGGTTTAAAGGAGTGTGTTCTTCTACAGATATAAGTTTGTGAATATTTGTACGTTTATAATTGTAGATGTTGCATGTATATTAATATAGATAGCAGAGTACACAAGGAGCATAGCCATGGAAACTTCTTAGACATAACCAAGCACCTTCCAGGAAAAATTCCCAGGCTGAAAGGTGAAGGACTATAGACAAAGAGGACATCTATGTCACTTGGTGCAACATAATTCATAGACATTAGTCTGCATCTTACTTTAATGAATAGCATCTGAGGTCTTAAAAGCTTGTCAGTGGCCATCTAAGATTCAACTAGTGGTGTCTTCCCATACAAAGAACAGGAGAGGAAAGAAAATTAAAGACTTCATAGATCAATAATCCAAAGGACTAATGGACCACATAAACCACAGTTCACACAGCCCTGAAACCAGAAGAGCTAGATGCTGTCTTTCAGCCACTACAGACCACTCTGGGACTGCAACAGCGGGTCCTGGGCAGAAGAGGAAAACAATGGAAGAATGAAAACAAAAAGCTCAAATTTACAAGAAAGTCCACACTCAGTGGTCTGATGGGAACCCTGCCCCACCCGCTCCAGGGTATGGTACTGAAACGCCCTTCTGAACTGAAACTAGGGCCATTACCAGAGAGTACCTTTCAGGAAACCAACAAAATTAAATAAACAGTAATATCTGAGAGAAACATGTTCTCTAGGGCAATGAATTATGAGACAAGGAGGACAACATTGCCCAAAAGCAAAGATGAGAAAAGATGCCTGGGTGAGAGTAAAAATCCAGATGAAAGAAAACTGAAAACACAGGGCAGGAATGGGAAGAGGGTTACCACACTGTGGGGAATGCAATCAATGTCATGGAACATTTTATGTATAAACTATTGAAGAGGAAACTCTTCTGCTCTGTAAACTGTCACCGCAGAATACAAAATTTAAAATACAGGAAATATAGTAATTTGTTGTAATATTTGTTTTCTGATCATTAAACTGTGATATCTTTTGAATTGTTCATTTATAGTTGTATTCTTTATTATGAAATAAACACCAAAACGGAGGCACGAGCCATTTAAAGAATTGGTGAAAGCCTGGTTTTTGCTGTAGGAGATCAACAGAATTTTACGTTGATATATGAAACAACTAAATTGACAGGCATGGTAAAGAATGCAGAATCAGGGCAAATAATGCAATCTACCATATGTGGGAGGCCTGGTGGTACAGTGGTTGAGACCCCAGCTGCTGATCAAATGATCAACAGCTTTAATTCTCCTTTCCATAGGGCAGTTCTAGTCTTCTATAGGGTTGCTATGAGTTGGAATCGACTCATTGGCAAAGGGTTTGGTTTGGGTTTCTTTACAGCTACAGAAATCCCAGTGGTCTCTGTAGAAGCAGCAGCAATTCTTTCTTTAATTGTGCTTAAGTGAAAGTACACTATCCAGATTCATTTTGCATGCATACACATCTGCACCTCCTTCTGCTCTCCTTGCCCTGTGACAACACTCTTCCCTTGCATTCCCTTGCATTCCCTTGCTGTATCCTCTTAACAAGCTCCTGTCCTCTCCTCTCTACCTTCTTCTCTCCCATCTATAAAGAGAGCAGCAGGACAGTATCTTTAAAAGTATAGAGCCAGAAAGTACACACACCATATTGTCACATGGTATCCCCAAGTCCAGTCCTTTTTTTTGTCTTAAGAGTTGACCTCGGTAGTGTTTTCTGGTCAGGGGCAGCAGCAGGTCTACAGCCATGCTCCTGGAGGATCCCTTGGGCTGTCAGACCAACATTTGTGGTCTTTTAGTAGAGTTCTTGAGCTGCACCTCCCTTTTTCTCGTGTTGCCACAGGGAATCAACATTGTAGGCCCCATCACAGCTGTCTGGTAACAAAGCATCATCTGGTTCTCTGGTCACATGTTGATACACTCTGCCGTTCACATGGATCCTTCTGTCTCCTGATCTCTTTTTCCCTCATGTCTTTGTTGTTCTTGGTGATCATCTGTTTTGATGAGTTGGAGTTATTTGGTGTACCTCAGATGGCAGCTTCTTAGTTTTCAAGACCCCAGACACCACTCACTAATATGGGGTGCAGAAGACTCTCTTAACAATAGTCCATTTATGCCAGTTGGCCTTGATGTCCACTGAGAGCACGGTTTTAAGACCCCACCCCTACTACTCTATCCTTGTAGTAACAGATTGAGTTTAGAAGAGCTTTCAGTTTATGTTGCAGTCTTGTTAAGTTGATTTACTTTCTACTGTGTGTTGTCAGTGCTTTCACCTAACCAAATTTGTATCAACTATCTAATCTATGACCAACCCTTTCCCACCTTCCCTACCCTTGTAGCTATCAAAGAGTCATTTCTTCTGTACACAAGCCTATTTTTAAGTCCTTATAGCAGAAGTCTCGTACAATATTTGTCCTTTTGCTGCTGACTCAGCATAATGTCTCCCAATTGAAATCAGATTACGAGATGCTTCTTAGAATTGTCATTGTTCTTTATCATCGCATAGTGTTCCATTGAGTATGTGTACAGTTTTTACCCATTCATCTGTTGATGGGTGTCTTGGTTGATCCTGTCTTTTTTGGTATTGTGGACAGTGCTGCAATAAACATTTGTGTGCATATGTCTGTTGGTATGACAGGCTTTGTGTCTGTTGGTGTGACAGGCTTTGTGCCTGTAGGATATATACCAAGAAGCAGGATTACTAAGTCAAGTGGTGTATCTATTTCCAGCTTTTTGAGGAAGCACCAAATTGCTTTCCAAATAGGTTGTACCTTATAGCAATCCCACCAGCAGAGTTTAAGAGAGTTCGGATCTCTCCACAGCCTCACCAGAACTTGTTGTTTTTTGTTTTTTGGATTATGACCAACTTTGTTGGGGTGAGATGGTATTTCATTGTAGTTTTGATTTGGATTTCTCTGATAGCTAATGATCATGAACATTTCCTTATGTGTCTTTTGGCTGCCTTCATGTCCTCTTTTGTGAAGTGTCTGTGTGTCTCCTTTGCCCATTGCTCAATCGGGTTATTTACCTTTTTCTTATTGATATTTTGCAGTACTTTGTAGATTAAAAAGATCAGATGTCAATCTGACATATAGTTACCAAATATTTTTTTTTTCCCATTCTGTAGGTGGTATTTTAACACTTTTGACGAGTAAAAGTTTTTTGTTTTTTTTTTTTTTTTAATTTTTAGATGGAGGTTAGTAGAGCAAACTAGCTTCTCACTAAACAGTACACGTATTGTTTTATGACATTGGTTAACAACCCCACAACAGGCTGACACTCTCCCTACTCAACTTTGAGTTCCCTATTACCAGTCCTGTCCCCTCCTGCCTTCTAGTCCTTGCCCCTGGACTGGTCTGCCTCTTTAGTCTTCTTTTGTTTGATGGGCCTGTCCAGTCTTTGGCTGAATGATATATAAACCTCATGGGTGACTTTATTACTGATCTGAAAGGGTATCCAAAGCCATAGTCTTAGGCTTTCATCAGCTTCTATCAGGCCAGTTAATTCTGTTCTTGCTTTTTGAGTTAGAATTTTGTTCTACATTTTCCTTCAGCTCTGCCTGGGACCCTCTTCTGTGATGCTGACCAGGATCATCAGTGATGGCAGCAATGGATTCAGTCTGCTGGAGGCCATTATAGGTATTATTCATTGGTCCTTGGGACTAATCTTTCCCATGTATCTTTAGTTTTCTGTATTTTTCCTTGCTCCTAAAGAGTTGAGACCAGTAGAGTATCCTAGGTGGCTGCTCACAAGCTTTTAAGACTCCAGACACTACTCACCAAAGTAGAAGTTAGAACACTTCCCTCATAAACTATGTGACGCCAACTGAACTAGTTCCTCCCTAAGAGCATAGTCCCCACAGCCCTCATCCCAGCAATTTGGTCCCTCAGGGAGTTTGGTCATGTATGTGAAGCTTCCATGACCTTGCCTTGGACAAGTTGGGCCAGCTTCCTCAACACTGTGTGCTGCCTTCCTCTTCACCAAAGTTACCACTTACCTGTTGTCTATTTAGCATTTTTTCTGTCACCATTTCTTCCATTCCTGGCAACCTTCGAAGCGTGTTTACTTTTATATGTAAACCTTTAAATGAGTTTTTACACTAGCAGTCTCATACAATATTTGCCCTTTTGTAATTTAATTGTTTCATTTAGCATAATGCCTTCATTTCCTCCATGTTAGGAGACATTTCATTCACTGTTTCATCTTTATTATTTATTGTTGTGTAATACTCCATTGTGTGTCTGTACTACAGTTCGTTTATTCATTCATCTGTTGATGGGCTCTAAGTTGTTTCCAACTTTTTTGCTGTTGGGAACAATGCTGTGATACACATAGGTTTGCATATGTCTATTCATGTGACAACTTTTATTTCTCTAGGATACAGTCCTAGGAATGGAATTACTGGATCATATGGTATTTCTATTTCTAGCTTTCTAAGAAAGAGCCATATTGTCTTCCAAAATGGTTGTATCATATTTCATTCCCAGCAGCAGTACATAGAGTTCTGATCTCCCCACAGCCTCCCCAACATTTGTTATTTCCTGCTTTTTGTGAATCGAGCGACAGCAATTCTTGAGCCTTTATATGGTATCATGATTATTCTGATTCAGCCACACATTTGTACCTTTTCTTGTCTCTTAGTTACAATTCTCAAAAGGAAGAATCTGACTGGAAGAGCCTGGCTTATGCATAGTTTCCCTGGGAGCAGAGACACATTCTGGTCCAAACAGGGCATCTTAAAAGGAAATGGAACCCAGGTGCAGTAATCAAAAACCCAGTGTAGGCTTCTTTTGGATGACATCATGTTTTGTTGGAAAAAATCTTGGCAGCAAGTCATTTGGCTTCTCCAGGTGGCAACTTCCCCTTGACATGTACACATTTTCTTTTCCAAACAGAATCACACAAAATGCTTTACAATTGCTACTGCCCATTTGACCATGGCTAGAGAATGATCTAGCCTTTGCCTCAAGAAAATTGAAAACAGTTCATGAAATGATTTATATCTTTGGTCACTCATCAACACCTGAACCCAGCCACAGCTTGCCATTTACCTAACTATTGGGCCCCTTAGGTCTTACAGAGGACAGAAAAGCAGAATTTGGAGACTCAACTCAGTTTTTAGAGATACATCTAGAAGTAAACAGGTAGTGTGTTGGTGGCACCATTTTTTCTTACATCATTATTTTTATCCATCTCAAATTTTCATTACCTAGAGAAAGCTGACAATCCAAAAGAAAAATGAGGTCAAAATCACAAAGCAGTTTTATTATTTTTTTCTAATACAATGTTTCTGTTGTTGTTCAAATGTAAAACCACCCACAAGATACAGAGAAAATTTGAATGTGTTGACGGAGGGTGGAAATTATCTATCAAATAAGTTGACAAAATACATTTCAATCTATTGTCATTATCTTGAAGGAAATGATACCATTTCAGCTGACAATTTACAGAATGAGCAATGAGACGCTGGTTCTGTTTAAGGTATCATTTTCCTTATGGGAAGACACTAGGGAGAATACAGAGGAACCCTAAGTGTGAGCCTCCCTCCATATGAGCCAATTATGGAAAACACAACATAACCTAATGTCTAAGCTCTATGTACATGATATATTGTTACTTTGTTCAAGGGCCTTGAGGCAAAAGAAAAATCAAAATAATTTTTACAATGGCACCTGTTTGAAAATAAGCAATTTATTCCATCCTTATAAAATATTGATGGATTTCAAATGGGTGTCCTTGAATAAGGCCATTTCATTTCAGTTCTCCACTGAGGATAGGTTAGTTAGAGAAAACTCTAGACTTATTTTCCTGCTAATTGAATACACTTCCCAGCCTTTTGTAAAAAAGCAGCCACCCAATAACTTTATTTACTAAACTTCATTCTTAATGATTCTGCCTTAGTAGTCATACAAGCAAAAACCCATGCATCATTTCACCCTTTTGAATAGAGAGGAATCACTTCCATGCAATAAAATAATTTGATTTCCATCGAGAAAATGTATTTCAAAAAACCCAAGAGATTGAAAGAAACTATTACTTTTTATTACCCATATCATAATGTTCATCTTAATTACTGCTAAAGCAGGTTCACAGATGTAGTCTAATTGAATATATGACTTTTTAATTGAAAGGGAGAAAAGTATGAGATTTGAGTTCTAACAATAGGTTGAGACTCCAGTTAAATCTCTTCCTTCCAACAAGCTTTTCTAGGAGAATTGAGGCGCTTAGAAAGGACCTATTTGTTGGCTATCAACAATATATAAACAGAGCATTTTGGAATTTGGATAAACGAACCTGTGTTCTATTATCACAACAAGGTTTACAGCCAGATCAAGGTGACAGGGTACTGTTCTCAATGCTGCCTCTGACATTTTGATCAATTGTTACTTAAACATTTCACACTTGAAACAAAGAAAAGATCAGATCCTTGCTTACCTCACTTGGATAGTCTGATGGTCAATCTGTCTTCACACACTCTTATGAGAGAGTACTCTATAATTCAGTGTCTTCTGGGCCCCGATTGCAAAGCTGTTTCATGGAAGATCAAACTTCTAAGGTATTTATGCCAGCAAGGTCAATGCTTCAGGCCCTTTGAAATTATACTTCCTAATAAGAAAAAGCATCAGAAAGGTGAGGACAGCTATGCTACTCTGTTAACATCCCCCGTGCTTGGAGAACAGTACAGATTCCTAGCAGTTCATCTGGGATACTTTGGACCAGTAAAAATCAATTAAGATTTCTGGATCATTACTTACCCCCTTACAACACAGTCTTAACCTTTTATGTATTCTTATTTAACAATGATCAATCTATTCTTTTTTATAATTATAAAAGTATAGATACCACAACATTTGCCAATTCAACATCTTTCAAGGGCACCATCAATGACACTAATTACATGATGGTGGGTAACCACCACTGATATTTATTGCCAATGTTCCATCACCATAAACAGAAACTCAGAGTTCCCTAAACAATGATTTTCCCTTTCTCCCTTCCTCCCTTCTGCCCCTGGTCAATCTATTTTAGAGGGCCTAAGCTATTTTGATACAAATTATGGGAAGGAACCTCCTGATATTACTTATATAGGAATCCTTGAGTAGAGCAGTTAAGCTCTTGACCACTAGCTGAAAGGTTTATAGCTGGAACACATCCAGAGACTCTCCAGAAGACAAGCCTGGTGTGATCTATTTCTGAAAGATCATTGCCTGGAAAACCCTATGGAGTACAGTTCTACTTTGCACACATGGGGTCTCCATGAGTCAGAATTGACTTGAGTGCAACAAACAATGGTATTATTGCTGTGTTATTGCTACACGTTTCATCTGTAATAACTAGTATTTCCCACATTTGTGTTCCTTTTGGAAACCGTGGTGGCATAATGTTTTAATGTTAGAGCTGCTAACTGAAAGGCTGGCAATTTGAATTTACTGTGCCCTCCTCGGAAACTCTATGGGGCAATTCTACTTTGTCCTACAGGGTTTCCATGAATCAGAATTAACTCGATGGCAATGGGATGGGTTTTCCCTTTCCGTATAAAACTATTTGAGGACTCTGTGAGGCTCCGCAGTTGAACATACACTAGCTAAGCTTACTAAAAGAACATCTGTGAGACACTGAAATATATATATATATGTACTCACACACACATATATGTTTTCCAGTACAATGCTTATGGTTTAAGTTTATTGTCAGGGACTGCATATGAACATGTATCTTTTTTCAGACACTCCATTTTGCCAAAATATCAATGAACTGATTCACCAAAACCTCTCTTTCTGTTGTGCATCACATATTTGCCATGTTTCTATTTATGCACCAGAGAACACCACCCAAGCCTCTGTTGCAGACAGCCTCTGTCTATGTGGACGGTAATCATATGCTTAGCTAGCAAAGGAAGTCTTTCATGACTATTTTTAATGTATCTCTAACCACTTCAGATGTCTTTTTGGAAAGCAGCTGCAGAATCAATGTGTTCAAAATGCTATCATTCAGCCGCTGCTGTGTATCAACTTTCATTAATTTCTTAAAGGCCAGGTTCTCTGCTTACACCAAGGAAGTAGGAGTAATGTCACTTTAAGGGTGTAAGTTAGAATTCAAGTATGATTATATTAACATAAAAGAACATAAGCTGTTTTTTTCTGAATGCAAACACAGTCCCTAAACCAAGGATGTAAATTAGTATTACAATGAAAGCCGCCAGAAGGACAGAAGCTTGGAAGTGTTCTCTTCTCTGAGCAGCAGGAGACTGTTCAGGTCCTGCTGTTTTGAAAACCTTTCTCCCCCCATGCCGGCTGCCCTGCTAAGAGAAATCCATTTGAATATTTTGGCAATCACAGAGGCCCCCATATAAATTATGGATACAGAAATGCAGAAGACAGTCTAACAAATGGAACACGGTGGAATCTGTTTTTCTGCCGCCATATGGTGTCGACAGAATGCCACTTTGTTTCTCTGGGAAACAGCTCATCATTAAAAAATAAATAGCATTTTTTCAGTGGGGAGAGAACCCACAGTCATTATTTTGAAAAATAACAAACAGGAAACTCTGTCCTTTCATTTCACAATCTTTTTTTTCCCCTCACAGTATTATTATTGCTGCACACATAGGCTTTTTCTTCCAGGAGAATTCCCAAAGTCTTGACCCTTGTCTGTGCACAAAAACTCAATATCTTGGTGTTTCCCTAAATTTGGGGAGTTAAGTCCAAGCACAATGCAAAACAATAACTGCACTTCATTACAGATCTTTTCTTCCCTTTGCAAAAACCATCCCTTCAACCTAGCCTATGCATTTTACTTGTGGCTAGATTTCATGCTTATTGATGTATAGCCCATAAACCACCTTGATTTATGTAAAGTTCAGTAATTGTGAAATAAAATTAGAATGACTTTTATTATTTATGAAATAAAATTGTTACTATAATTCATTGATTACTAACCCTCTGATCCAAAAAAATTGTAGCACATTCCCTAACTAAATGTAATGCAACACCTATTCACACCTTTCTTCCCCCGTGACCCTTCTCTGAGGGTGCTTCCTTTTGCCTCTAGAAGATCTTTCTTACAAGCACCTATGTCATCCTTCCACAAATCAACAACTGAACAATCACATTTTAATGCTATTTGTAAACAAAGCATTATATTTTCAAATCAGTATAATTCCCAAAGTGGTTTTACAAACATTGTCTTATTTCATCTTCAAAATAGCCCTGAGATAAAAGTAGGAAAGATTATCATCTCTGTTTTTCAGACAAAGTAATGAGAAGAGAGTGCTAAATAAATAACTTAAATCTTAGTGCCAGAGATAGAACAACTCTTCTGATTTCCAGGTGATGATATTTCTTCTAAAGCATTCTGCTACCTGAGCCAGTGGGCTGGAGGAAGACTTTCATAGCTATTGCCCATCTTCTACTACTCCTTCACTGATGGTCTCTGATCATGTGGTTAGATTGGTCTTGTGTTCATAATACAGTGTCTACCTATGTCTTCCCTTACCCCAAAACAAAAAGCCAAACCCAGTGATGTTCAATAGATCCTGACTCACACTGACCCTATAGAAACAGTAAAACTGTCCCATGGAGATTTCAAGGAACTTCTGGCGTTTGAACTGCCAACCTTCTGGTCAGCAGACATACCACTTAACCACTATGCCAGCAAAGTTTCCCTTCCGTTATCAGTTATGTATATGACATAGTCTAATATATAATAAGGAAGTAAAAGAAAGTCATATACTGATAAAGGCTATACTGTGTTTCAGCTGCAAATTTTTGATTCAGAGCCCCAAATTTTATGTCAACACCCGGTAAACAATGAAATAGAACTCAGCTCATAAAAGGGTTAGAGATGATAAGCCATTTTTCACTATGATATTTTACCATAGTGATATCCTGAAGCAAAGAATGACATAACATGCTGCCCTGTTGGAACTAAAGACTGAGCAGTGTTCACTGACACCAGATAGGTGAAGAGACCACAAAATCTGATCTACCTAAGGAACAGAAGTCAAGAACACAACAGGTCTAATGCCTTCAATTTCTGCACATCTTCATCAACTTTTATTATTATCTGTTTTCTAACTTTAGCCATACTAGTGGGAGTAAAGTAGTACCCCATTTTGATTTTAATTTGTGTCTACCTAAAGGCTATCAAGGAAATGCTTTCAGGACTCAATCTTTAGTGACTGAGTCTTTGATAAAACACTGAAGGCATATATACAAAGTGAACTACTGGAACTAATAGAAGAGTTCAGCAAAGTATCAAGATACAAGATAAATATCAGTAAATCAGTCAGTTTTCTTTACACCAACTAAGAGTTCATCAAAGAAGAAATCACCAAATAAACACCATTTACTATGGCTCCCAAGAAGATAAAATACCTAGGAATAAATCTAACTAGAGAAATAAGAGACTTACACAGAATTACAAGGCCTGACTGCAAGAAACTAAGATAGACTTACATAAATGGAGAAACCCACCCTGCTCATGGATAGGAAAACCTAACATTGTGAAAATGTCTATTTTGCCCCTAAAGTCATCTACATATACAATGCAATCCCAACAAATCCCAGGTTTTTTGTTGTTGCTGTTGTTGTTTTCTGTTGTTGTTTTTAATGAGAAGGAGAAATATATCACCAACTTTATTTGAAAAGGGTAGAAACTCTGGATATTTAAACACTACTGAAGAAGTGGAACAAAGTGGGAGACCTCACACTGCACTACCTTAGAAACTATTACATCACCACAGTAGTCAAAACAGCATGGTACTGGTACAAAAAGTCACATATAGACCAATGGAACAGAGTTGAGTCCCCAAAGACACCACCATCTTCTTATGAAAGTTGATCTTTTACAAAGACCCTAAGATTGTAAACCGGGATAAAAAGTCTTTTTAGCAAACAGTATTGGCAAAAATTCTATATCCATCTGTGAAAATCTGTAACAAGACCCATACCTCATACCTTACACAAAAAGTAACTCAAAATGTATCAAAGACCTAAATATCAAACCTAAAATGACAAAGTTCATGCAATAAAAAACAGAGTCAACAACGGAAGTTCCGATACACAGCTTAGACAGACTATAAAGTCTGACAAACAAAACATGATCAATAAAAGAGAAAATAGATAAATGGGAACTACTAAGAATCAAACACTTCTGTTCACCCAAAGTCTTTATCAAAAGAGTTAAAAGACCACCTACAGAAAGGGAAAAATATTTGGCAACTTTAAGTCAGACTAGTGTCTAATCTCCATAATCAAGGTACCGCAAAATACCAGCAAGAAAAAGGTAAATAACCCAATGAGGGAATTGGCAAAGGAGATGCACGGACACTTCACCAAAGAGGACATGGAGGCAACCAAAAGACACATGAGGAAATGCTCACAATCATTAGCTATCAGAGAAATTCAAATCAAAACTACAATAAGATATATCTCAACCCAACAAGTTTGGCCATAATCCAAAAAAAAAAAAAAAAAAATGCTGGAGAGGCTGTGGAGACATCTGAACTCTTCTGCACTGCTAGTGGGATTGCAAAATGGTATAACCTCTTTGGAAAGTAATCTGGTACTTCCTTAAAAAGCTGGAAATAGGTATACCATTTGATACAGTAATCAGAGTGTTTGGAATTTATCCAACAAAAACCAAGGTTGTCACACCAACAGATACGTGCACATGAATGTTCATTGCAGCAAAATCCACAATAGCAAAAAGATGGAATCAACCCAGGTGACCATCAACAGATGAATGGATAAACAAACTATGCTACATATACTCGGTGGAACACTATGCAACAATAACTAATAATAGTAATTTTAGGAAGTATCTCAGATTTTGAAGTCTGTCAACATTATGTATTAAAACTTCCATTGTTGATCCTAATTTTTCTAGAATGAGCTTTATCGTTTTAGATTTGATATTTAGTTCTTTTATCCAGTTTGATTTGGTTTTTTATAAGGTGTGAGATACGGATCTTGTTTCAGTTTATTGCAGATGGATATACAATTTTGCCTGCACCATTTGTTGAAGAGCGTTGCTTTTACCCCAGTTTAATGTCTTAGGGTCTTTGTTGAATACCAACTGTTCACAGGAGGATGATGTCATCTCTGGGGTCTTGATTCTGTTCCATTGATCTATTTGTCTCTTTTTGTACCAGTAACAGGCTATTTTGACTATTGTGGCAGTGTAATAGGTTCTAAAGTCTGGTAGTGAAAGGCCTCCCAGTGTGTTTTTCTTCTTCAGAAATGTTTTGCTTATCCAGGGCTTCTTCCCTTTCCAAACAAAGCTGGTGATTTGTTTCTCCATCTCATTAAAAAATGTCACAGGAATTTGCATTGGATTACATCATATAAGTAGATTGCTTTGGGTAAAATAGACATTTTCATGATGTTAAGTCTTCCTATTCATGAGCAGGGTAGGTTTTTCCATTTATGTAAGTCTCTCTTAGTTTCTTGTAGTAAGGTCTTGTAGTTCTCTTTGTAAAGGTCTGTTATTTCTCTGGTTAGATTTATTCCTAGGTACTTTTTCTTCTTGGAAGCTATAGTAAATGGTATTGATTTGGTGATTTCTTCCTTAGTAATCACATTGTTGATATAAAGGAACTCTACTGACTTATTTATGTTTATCTTGTATCCTGACACTTTGCTGAACTCTTCAATCAATATGGATTCTTTATGATTCTCTGTGTATACAATCATATCATCTACAACTAGAGAGTTTTTTACTTCTTCTTTGCCAATGCAGATGCCCTTTATTTCTTGGTCTTATCTAATTGCTCTGGCTAGAACTTCTAGCACAATGTTGAATGGGAGTGGTGAGAGTAAGCATCCTTGTCTAGTTCCCGTTCTCAAGGGAAATTGTTTTAGTCTCTATTCAGGATGATGTAGGCAGCTGGCTTTGTATAAATGGCCCTTATTGCATTGAGGAATGTGCTGTCTATTCTTATTTTGCTGAGAGTTTTTAGCATGAATGGGTGTTGGACTTTATCAAATGCCTTTTCTGCATCAATAGACAAAATCAGGTGATTATTGTCTTTTGTGTTATTTATGTGGCTTACCACCTTAATTGTTTTTCTGATGTGGAACCAGCCTTGCATCCCTGGTATGAATCCTACTTGGTTGTGAGAAAGATCTCATAACCTGGTTTCAAATGGAAGACATTATGCTGAGTGAAATCTGTCAGCAGAAAAGGACAAATATTGTATGAGATCCATGCTATAAGGACTTAAAAACAGACTTATGTACAGAAGAAAAAACTCTTTGATAGCTACAAGGGTGGGGAAGGAGGGAGAGGGCTGGTCATAGATTAGATAGTTGACTGAAATTTGGTTAGGTGAAAGCGTGACAACAGACAGTAGAAAGCAGATCAACTTAACTAGACTTCACTGTAAGCTGAAAGGTCTTCTAATCTCAACCCAGTATTGCAAGGATAGAGTAGCAAGGGCAAGGGCCTGGTGATCATGCTCTTCAGGGACATTGAGGCCAACTGGCATAACTAGACTATTGCTAAGAGAGTATTCTGCACCACATATTAACAAGTGGTGTCCAGGGTCTTAAAAGCTAGCAAGCTGCCATCTGAGGTACACCAAAAAATCACAACTCATCCAGAACAGATGATCAGCAAGAACAACAAAGATGTGAGAAATAAAGAGCTCAGGAGACAGATGGACACCTGTGAGACTGTATCAACATGTGACCAGAAGAACCAGATGGTGCCCGGCCACCACCAAAGACAGCCGTGATGGGGCACACAATATATAATACCTGTGGCAACATGAGAATAGGAGGACGGTAGCTCCAGAACTCTACTAAAAGACCAGATTGATGGTCCAATGGCCTGGAGGATCCCCTGCGAGCTTGGCCCCTAGACCTGCTGCGACCCTGGGCTAGAAAACACAACTGTGGTCAACTCTTCAGACAAAAATGGACTTGGCTCAGGGACACAGTGTGACCATATGGTGTTTGTACTTTACGGTTCTATGCATTTATAGAATGCTGTCCAACTGGTCTGTTTGTAGATGGGAGAGAAGAGGCTGGAGAGGAGGGATCAGGAGCTTGTTAAGAGGATACTAGAAGTATAGAATGAAAAGGAGTGTGCTGTCACTAGGCAAGGAGAGCAGAAGGACAGGTGGGCATACAAAATTTATTTGGATTGTGTACTTTCATTTAACCACAATAAAAAAGAATTTAATATACAGAATATATAAAGAACTCATACAACTTAACATGAAAAAGAGAAATGACTCAATCAAAAGTAAGTAAAGGGTCTGAATAGGCCTTTCACCAAAGAGGGTATACAAATGGCTAACAAGTACATGAAATGATTCTCAATGTTTAGTGTTGTTTTAAGTTACTCATTCTCAATGCCATAGCTGATAGTTTGTAAAGTAACCATGTACACAGAATGAATATAATACACTTTAGATGTTATGTCTGATGAAGAGTATGAGAGAAAAAAAAGTTTTATTATTGTTAAATGGAAGCTAAAATCACCAAACTTCATCCTGTGTCCTATGATTTTAAGCATGAGTTCAGATGTAGAGGAATCCACTTGGGAGAAAGTACCTTCTTGGTGAAAAGAAGAAAACATTGAGATTATAGTAACATTAACTGAGGAAATTAATTAAAACTTAAAAATAGAATTAGTTGTACCAGTCACATTTCAAGTGCTCAGTACCCACATATGCTCAGGGCTATACTACTGGTCAACCCAAATATAGAATGTTTCAGTAATCTTAGAATGTTCTATTGAACAGCGCTATTACAGGCAATCAAATATTTTTATGTAACTCATTCATTCAGAAACTTCCTTTATTGAGTATATGCTTCTTAAGTGAAATGTCAGGCAGGTCAGAGAGGTTTAGTATGCAAATTTTGGCCTGACTTCTCTCCTAATTTTCTGTACAGCCTTAGGAACTCTTGTTCTTAAATTCCTTTGAAACAAAACAGAAGATGTAGTGATAGTGAATGTGCAGAGTTTTGGGGAGTATTATTTTATCAGACACAAACCTAAATTATTACCTAGCTGCTATATGTTCAGTAAGTATTTTAATTATACAGTCAAACTTACTTGATTATGTCCATGAATTTAGTTTTATGAAATAATCATTGAATCATCTTTTCTCTCATTATGTTAGGGAATGCTTTCTACTTTTACTTACAAATTCATAGCAAAAATGTAAAAATTAAAATGCAATGATTATTTCACACGAGTCAAGAACAAATATGTCTAGGCTGTAATCCTGCTTTTGAAATATACTCCCAATGAGCTGTGCTTCCTTGGTCTAGTTACTTAACCTCAGTGATACTCAGTTTTCTAATGTATAAACTGGAGATGAAAACAGTTATCAAGGAATAGGATCATCACAAGGCTTGAATTAATGATGTTTTTTAAGTTCTTAGGACAGCTGCTAGCACAGGGTAAACACAAAGTTAGCTACTTATTTTCACATGTACCAGGTACATTACTAAGTATTTTACATCTATTTTCTTATTTCTATTTTTATATCTATTCTATAAAGTCATGGTGATGTAGTGGCTAACAGCCAGGCTGCTAATCAAAAAGGTGAACAGATTCACCAGCCACTCTTTGAAACCCAGTAGAACAGTTCTACTCTGCCCTATAAGGCTACTATGAATTGGAATTGAGTCGATGGTAAAGGATTTGGTTTTTCTAGTTTTATTTTAGATATTGTCATAAACTACATGAACAGACTGAGACTCAGACAAGCTGAATAATTTCATCAATTTCAATCAAGAGATAAGAACTGGAACCAGGGTTTTAACCCAAGTTATGGTGATATCCATCACTTGTCATACTGTGGGAGCTTTCCTATTGCTGTGACACTGGAAGCTAGAGCACATGAATTTCAAATAACATCAGGGTTACCCAAGGTGGACAAGTTTCAACAGAGCTTCCATTCTTATAAAAACTAGGAAGAAGGAAATGGAAATCTACTTTTAAAAAAATAACAAAAGGCCAGCGAGTACCTCATGAGTAGCAGGGGGATACTGTCTAATAGTGCTGGAATGTGACTGGAGAAAAGCTGCCTCTTCAAAGCAGAGCTGACCTTAACACTGTGAATGGAGTCAAGATTTGGTACCTTCATTTGCTGATACGGCATAACTGAAAATGAAAATAAACAGCTGCAATCATCCATTAATAATCAAAACATAGGACATGCAAAATATGAAACTAGGAAAATTGGAAGCCATCAAACATGAAATGAAATGCACAAAAATAGATATCCCAGGCATTAGTCAACTAAAATGCACAAGTGTTAGTTATTTTGAATTGAACAATCACATAATCTACTATGCTGGGAAGGATATATTTCAAGATCTATTCTGAAGTACAGTTCTGTCAGTGATAAGATAATATCCATAGGCCTATGAAGGAAACAAGTTAATAAGACCATTATTCAGATTTACAAACTAACAACTAAGGTCCAAGATGAAGAAACAGAAGGTTTTTTTTTTTTTCCAATCTGACGTTAATTAAGCATGCAATTCAGATACACTGATAATTACTGGTAACCAGAATGCAGAAGCTGAAAATAAAGAGGTATCATTAGTTGAAAAGTATTGTCTTGGTCACAGAAACAACATAGATCACGTGATAGAACTTTATAAGACCAGTAACTAACTAGTTACAAATACCTTTTGTTCAACAACATAAGTCGCAGCTATACACATGGACGTCACTGGTTGGAATGCACAGGAATCAAAGAGAATATATCTGTGGAAAGAGATGATGGAGAAATTTAAAGTCATCAGTCAGAACAAGGCCAGGGGCCAAAGGTAGAACAGATCATCATTTACTCATGTATAACTTCAAACTGAAGCTATAGAAAATTTAGATAAATATGTGACAGCCAAAGTAAGACACTGAGTATATCCCAGCAGAATCTAGAGACTGTCTACAGAATAGATACGATGCACTGAACACTAATCACAGAAGACCAGACAAGTTGTGGGATGACATCAAGGACATCATACATGAAGAAAGCAAAAAAGGCTGTGGAGAAAGTGGAACCCTCCTATACTGTTGGTGGGGTTGCAAAATGGTCCAGCCTCTTTGGAAGGCAATCTGGAGCTTCCTTAAAAAAATGGGTTTTGATATACCATTTGACCCAGTAATTCCACTACTTGGAATATATCCTACAGAATCAAGGCCTTTCACACCAATGGACACATGCACCAGAATGTTTAACACAGCACAGTCCATGATAGCAAAAAGATGGAATCAACCCAGATGCCCAACAATAGAAGAATGGATAGGTAAACTGTGGTACATATACTCAATGGAGCACTATGCAATGATAAAGAATAACGATGATTCCAGGAAACATCTCCTAACCTGGTTTCAACTGGAAGACATTATGTTGAGTGACAGTAGTCAGCGACAAAAGGACAAATACTGTATGAGACCTCTACGATAAGATCTCAAAAACAGACTTGTGTATAGAAGACTCTTTGACAGCTGCAAGGGAGGGGAGGGAGGGAGGGTGATGGGGGAGGGTTTAGTTTAGATAGTTACTAGAAATGTAGTTGGGAGAAAGCGATGATAGCACACATTAGAAAGAAGAACAACATTAAGTGGACTTCAGCATAACTTGAGTACTCCTTCCATCTTAACTCAATACTGCAAGGATAGAGTAGCTGGGGCAGGGGGCGGGGGACCATGCTCTTAGGAGAATTCCAGGCCAATTGGCACAACTAGCGTTTTGCTAAGAGAGCTCTCTGCACTCCACATTGGTGAGTGGCATCTGGGATCTTAAAAGCTGCCAAGCTGCCATCCGAGGACGCAGCAAATGGTCCCAACTCAGCAGGAACGGATGCTCACCGAGGACCAAAATGACATGCGGTAAAGACAACCGAGAAGACAGAGAGACCCACAAGAGTGGGTGCCTACATCGACTTGGGACCGGAAGAACTGGATGGTGCCCGGCCACCACCAGTGATAGCCACGATGGAGCTCACAGAGAGGAGTCTCACTGGCAACACAAGAATAAAAAGGGGTGCATCATCAGATCTCCACTAAAAGACCTCAATTGATGGTCCAGTGGTTTTGGGGTTCCTCTGAGAGCATGGCCCCTGGCCCTGATGCTGCCCTTTCCCATAAATTATAACAAAGGTCCACTCTTTGGACAGGAATGGATTGGCCTTGGCAATGCAGAGTGACCATATATTGGAAGCACTTTACAGTTCTATACATCTATAGGATATCATCTTACTGACCTCTGGCTGGAGGAAGGGGAGTGGATGGAGAGGAGGGGAAAGGAGGCTGTTGGGAGGATGAGACATGTTTGGAGCAGAGAGGAATAGTGTGCAGTCACCGGACAGGGAGAGCAATGGAAGCTGCATGTAGGTGAGCATGTAAATTTATACGTGAATGTACATTTTCACTCAGTCATGTCAAATAAAAATTAAAAAAGAAAAGAAAGCAAAACAGTCATTAAAAAGCAAAGGAAGAAAAAACAGAATGTGTGTCAAAAGAGATTCTAAAACTTACTTTTAAATATAAAGTAGCTAAAAGGAAGGGAAGAAAAAGAATGAAGTAAAAGAGTTGTACAGAAGACATCAAAGGTCAGCTTAAGAGACACAGTAAAAAATTATAATAAAATATATAAACACCTAGAGTTAGGAAACAAAAAAAAGAGGAGCACGGTCAATATTTCTCAAGCTGAAAGAACTAGGAAAAAAAAATCAAGTCTCAATTTTAATATTGAAGGATTCCGATGACAGCTGGTTTTGGTTTTAAGAGCAAAATATTGCACAAAACAGGAAGCAATAAAAGAAGATGGAAGACATACCATGAGTCACTGTACCAAAAACAATTAGTTCATATTTATCCATTTCAGGAGGCAGCATGTGTTTAAGAACTGATGATACTGAAGGAAGAACTCCAAGTTGAACTAAAAGCATTGGTGGAAAACAAGGCAGTGAGAACCAATGCAATACAATCTGAGATGATTCAAGAAATGTATGCAATGCTGGAAGCAGTCACTTATCTGTGCCAAGGAAACTGGGAGGACAGCTGCCTGGTCAACCTACTGGAATACATCCATATTTTTGCATGTTCCAGAGAAAGGTGATCCAATCAAATACAGAAATTATAAAACAATTTATACAGACCACACAAAAGCAAAATTTTGCTGAAGACAATTCAAGACAAGTTGCAGCAGTATATCAATAAGATCTACCAGAAATTCACACCAGAGGCATATGATTTCTGATGTGAAATAGATCCTGGTGAAAGCAGAGAATACCAGAAAGAAATTTATGCGTGTTTTACTGACGAAGCAAAGGCATTTGATCATGTCAGCCATGATAGACCAAAGAGAACATGGTGAAGAACGGGAATCACAGAGCACTTAATCGTGTTCATGAGGAACTTGTAGCTAGATCAAGAGGCAGTCATGTCAACAGGACAAGCGGGTTAAAATCAGGAAAGCTAAGAGTCAAGGTTATGCCCTTTCATCATATTTATTCAGTTTGTATGCTGAACAAATAATCTGAGAAGCTAGGCTGTGTGAAGAACAGGGTATCAGGATTGGAGGAAGATTTAGCAATCTGTGATATGCAGATGATACAACATTTCTTGTTGCAAGTGAAGAGAACTTGGAGCACTTACGTCCACTGTCCTTGAGCCAACTCTGACTCACAGCAACCCTACAAATCAGAGTAAAACTGCCCCATATAGTTTCCAAGGAGTACCTGGTCAGAGGAACTGCCAACTGTTTGTTTAGCAGACACAGCATTCAACCACTACACCACCAGGATCTCCTGGAGCACTTATCGATGAAGATAAAACACCACTGCCTGCAGTATCGATTACATCTAGACATAATGAAAACAAAAATCCTCACAAAAAGATTAATATGCATCATAATAAACAGAAAATATTGAAGTTCATAAAGGGTTTCATTTTACTTGAATCTGCAATCAACACCTGGGTAATAAGCAGTCAAGAAATCAATGATCTATTACATTGGACCAATCTGCTGCCAAAGATTTCTTAGAAGACATGTTAAAAAGCAAAGATACCAGTTTGAGTATTACGGTGTGCCTAACTCAAGCGGTACTGTTTTTCAAGCACTTTATATGTATGTGAAAGCTAGGCAATGAATGAGGATAATGAAAGAAGAGTAAATACCTTCAAATTATGGTGTTGGTGAAGAATATTGAATATACCATGGACTATCAGAGGAACAAACATGTCTTGGAAGATATACAGCCAGAATGCTCCTTAGAATGGAGGATGACTTGATTTTGTCTCACTCTCTTTTATCATCAGAGGACACTTCTTGGAGAAGGCCATTGTTCATGGTGAAGTAGAGGGTCAGCAAAAAAAAAGGAAGATTCTGAAAGAAATGGATTGTCTCAGTGGCTGCAACAATGGGCTCAAGCAACCCAACTGAAAGGATGGCATAGGACTGGCCAGCATTTTTTTGTGTGCAAAGGCCACTGTGAGTTGGAACTAACTCAATGAACCTACCAACAGCGTAGGGCTACCAAAGTAGACATTGTATCTGATGTTTTAATGTTACAGAGCACTTATAGCTACATAATAATGTGCCTTTTATGATCAATGGAAATTACGGAAATTACTCCTCTCAAATTTCTTTTGGTCTCTCTATTCAAAACGGCCAGTAAGCAAGTGCTAAGTAACAGAGGGGTGACAGCAACGTATTTCCTTTAAAACCACAAGCTGTCCTTTTGAGAAGTGCATAAAAGAAAAGATGATAGCTGTATACAAGGAGCTGTCCCATGAAGTGGTCCTGAAGTAATAGCGTGGAACTTAAAGAACCATACCTAGCCAAGGCTGTGCATACTTCCTGTGAACCTGGCGTGGAGTAACGTTGAAGGGAATGAACGGTAGACCAAAACTTCCAGGATTTTATTCAGACCTGAAGCAGCCCATTAATATTAGAATAAAGCAACATAGGTCATTTCAGAAGGCACAGTGAGGGAGACACATTCTCCTCCTTAGAAATATGTTAAATAATATCTGATCTGCCATAAGGCAAACTCTTTAGTAACCAAACCCTAAGTCAAAAAAGCTTGACCTTTACCCTTTGAGGCAAAATAAAAGGAAGCCATGAGTGACCATTTGCAGTTTTTATTTGTGGTCATCAAATTGTCAGGGCGAAGAAACATAATTTGGCTTTTTGCAATATATAACATTTTTCCTTTAGCCAGGAGAGGTAATGAATCAAATTTCTGAATCTTCCCAAGTAGCATTAAGATAAATTTTAAATTATAATAAACAAAAAGCCAGGTTTTTCCAAAGAAGTTTGATAGCAGTTACCGCTGTGATGAGTCACGAATGTATATGGTAATATTACCAGAATTTAAGAAAAATGTGATCAGTTAGAATCCAGCCAGGTCTAAAATACTGGCTGGATTTTAACAAAAATTAAGGCTAAACCTACACAGATGTTCCAGATTTTAATTTTACACACTGTCTTGAGAGATACAGCCTAATAACTCACATGAAAAATAAACCACAAACTTTAGCTACCAATAAGTTAAATATAAATTTACAGTAAGATGCTACACTACAATATTCAATGCAGTCTTAGACTGTTAGAAGAGGTAGGCTTTCCATGTCATGGGATGGGATAGTTCTAATATATACTGTGCTAGTGAGATATAATCTAGAGTTCAGGCAGCAGAAAATAAGATGACAGAAGAGTGCTGTTTTAGGTGCTGTCCAGTCAGTTTTGACTCATAGAGACTTCTATGTACCACAGAATGAAACACTGGCCACTCTTGCACTGTTATCACAATCTTTGCTAACCTTGAGCTCTTTATTGCAGCCACTGAATTAATTCATTTCTTGATGGTCTTCCTCTTTTTCACTGACTTTCTGCATTACCAAGCATAATGCCTTCCAGAGAGTGGTCCCTCCTAACAACATGCCCAAAGTACATGAGAGGAAGTATCACCACCCTCACTTCTAAAGAGCATTCTGGATGCACTTCTTCCAAGACCAATTTGTTTGTTCTTCTGGCAATCCGTGGAAATCTTAGTTCATGAAGTGACATCTTTGTTTTTTAACACTTTTAAAGTAGTCTTTTGTAGCAGATTTGAGCAAAGCAATTCATTGTTTCATTTATTGATGTTTGCTTCCACTGAGCCAAGAAAAATAAAATCCTTGGCAACTTCATTATATATATGTATTTTTATCATGATTTTGTGTATTGGTCCAGTTGTAAGGAATTTTGTGTTCTATATGGTGAGGTGTAATACATACTGAAGGCTATAGTCTTTGGTCTTAATCAGTCAAGTGCCTCAAGGCTTTTTCAATCTCAGCAAGCAAGGTTATGTCAACTGCATATTGTAGGTTGTTAATGAGTCTTCCTCCTGTCTTGACTCCACGTTCTTTTTCATACAGTTCAGTTTTCCATATTATTTGCTCAGCATACAGATTAAGTACGGTGAAAGGATTCAAGCTTGACTTACAATTTTCCTGATTTTTAAACCACACAGACCCATTGTTCGGTTCAAACCACTGCCTCTTAGTCTATGCTTTGTACATATTTCACATAAGCACACTTAATTGTTTGGGAATTTCCATTCTTCAAAATGCTATGAATAATTTATTATGACACAGAGCCAAATTTCTTTGTGTAGTCAGTAAAACACCCATAAACATCTTTCAGGTTGTCAGCTTTCAGCCAAGATTCATCTGACACCAGCACTACATCCCTAGTTCCACCTTCTCTTTTGAATCTGCCTTGAATTTCTGGAAGATTTCTGTTGATGTACTGCTGTAATCACTTTTGAATGATTTTCAGTGAAATTTTACTTTTGTGTGATATTAATGTTTTTGTTTGATAGTTTCCAACATTCCATTTCACAGTCTTTCTTTGGAATGAACACATATATTAATGTCTTCCAATTGATTGACCAGAAAGCTGTCTTCTATGTTTCTTGACACAGAAGAGCAAGTACCTTCATCACTGCACCAGTTGGTATTTTGTCAATTCTTGGAGCCCTGTATTTTGCCAAAGCCTTCAGCAAAGCTTGAACTTTTACCTTCAGTACTTTTACTTTTTGATCATACACTACCTCTTGAAATGGTTGAATGTGTGACCAAATCTTTTTAGTATGACAACTCCGTGTATTCCTTCCATCTTCTTTTGATACTCGCTGTGTTGTTCAATATTTTGGTAGTAAAGTCCTTGAACACTGAAAATTGAGGGTTACATTTTTTTCTTCATTTTTTAAAAAATGTCAAATGAGTCCTTCCCTTTTATTTTTCTAACTCTAGATCTTTGTACATGGCACTAGAATACTTTTCTTTGTCTTCTACTGCCACATTTTGAAGTCTTCCAGTCAGATTGTTAACATCATAATTGCTTTCATCTTCTTTAGCTGCTTTAATTTCAACAACAAGTTTCAGAGTCTCATCTAATATCCATTTTGCTCTTTTCCTGTATTCTTGATGATCTTTTGAATTCTTCATATACGATGTCACCTCCCAACTCATCTGTTCTTTCTTCATTTGTGTCCAATGTGTCAAATCTATTCTTGTAATAGTCTGTAAAAGCAGGTCAGATATATTCAAGGCCACCCTTTGGTTCTAGTGGACTTGTTCTAATTTTCTTCAGTTGCATTGTGAAATTTTATATGAGTAATCAAAAGTTCAGTTGGCAGTTGGCTCTTGGCTGTGTTCTGACAGATGCTGAGCATCTCCATCACATCTTTTCCCAGGTGTGGTTAATTTGATTCCTGTGTATTCTATATGGTGAGGTGCTCTTGTCCACTTGTATACAGACTGTAGATGTTGCTGATAAAATGTATTTGCTATGAAAGAATTATCAGTCTTGCAAAAGTCTAAGATGTGATCTCAGGTGTCACTTTTATCACCAAGGCTGTATTTTGCAACTACTAATCCCTTATTTTTTGTTTCTAATTTTTGCATTCCAACCACCAATAATCATCAGTGCAATTCGATTGTGTTTTTACTCAATTGCAGACTGCAAAAGTTGATAAAAATCTTCAGTATATTCATTTTTGGCACTAAATGTTGGTTCATAAATTCAAATAATAATCTTGTTAACTTGTCTTCTCTGTAGGTGCCAAACTTCACTCAAAGACAACGGACTTGGTTATTTTGGACAGGCATTGTACTTCAGGATAGATTCTGAAGTGTTCCTTTTGAGAGCGAATGTGACACTAGTCCTCCTCAATTTGTCATTCCCCGCATAGTAGGCCACATGATTGCCCAATTTAAAATGACCAATATCAGTCCATTTCAGCTCACTGATACTTAAGGTATCTATCTATGCATTACACTTCATGTTTGATTACTTCAATTTTCATAGATTCATACTTTGTATGTTCTATGTTCTGATTGTTAATGGATACCTGTGGCTGTTTCTTCATATTTTAAGTCATATCACCCCAGCAAATGAAGACCCTGAAAGCTTTACTCCATCCATGTTCTGAAAGTCAACTCCACTTTGAGGAAGCAGCTCTTTCTTAGTCATATTTTCCGTATTTTCCTTCCTGAGAGCATTATCTTCCAGCATCTTGCCTGACAATATTCCTCTCCTAATTATAAGGTTTTCCTTGGTCAGTATTTTTCAGAACTAGACCACCAGATCCTTCTTTCTGTTTGTTTTAGTCTGGAAGCGCCACTGAAATCTGTTCACTCTGGATAACCCTGGTATTATGTGAAATACTGTTGGGATGGCTTCTGGAATCACAGCAACATGCAAGATACCATGCTAAAATACACTGATGGACAAGTTAGGAGTAGGGGGTATGTGCTTTTAGCAAAGTTACGTGAGCAAGGCAAGAGAACTTGAGAAATATCGTAAGGGCACAGAATGGAAAAGAAGACACTTATTAATTCTATGAAAATTATTGTGGGGATAAGCATGCCTTATTTTTTATTGTGTTCCCAAGCTGAGGCTCTGGATTATTGTCTGACCCAGCTTCAGTCATCTGAGCTTGACTTTCTTTGGGTCACAGTTATGTTTTTATCTGGTGTTGTTTATAATTAATCTCTACAAATCTCCTGTGAGCTTCCTCATGCCAGGGATCCTGGCTTATTTAGCTTGTATTTCCTCAACAAGTAGGGCTAACTGCAGCTGACACTCAGTAACTATTTGTTGATTGTCCTCAGTACTTCAGTCTTTAGCTACTGGGTTAAAAACACTGTTCACAGACTGAAGGAAAACTTTCTACTCCAACTTAGCTGTTACTGCTGATCTTCCAAATGGGCCATCAGGATGTGTTATCATTAGCAGCCCCTAGGAGGCCTTAACTGGAGAAACTTAACATTTGGATAAAGAGGCCATACAATTCAGTTCAGTTTACATACTCAAGCATCTACTTTTCAAAATCTAGAAGAGGAAATAGAAAGATTTTGGAGATAGCAAAAGATGTATCTTAATCGGCAACATCTGCAGAGAGCAAGTGATAGATGTATGAAGAGGCTAAGGGATACCTCCAATCTTTTTCTGTTGTCATTCCCCATACACACATCCCAATTGAACAGGATACCTCGAACAGTCTGAGTCAAACCTGTTCAGGAAAAGAAAAAATATCAAATAGAAGAAGATATTCTAATATTAACAGCACTTTCAGAAATGCAGTCGAAATTCTTAATAAAACTATTTCATCTCTTCCCTTTATTCTCATCACAATCTAAGTTATTGAGGGTAGAAATTCAAATGAACATATCTCACCAAAATATTTATTCAAATAGGAATGTTAGTGGTTTTCAGATGCTTGCCAGCAGAGTGGAAACAGAAAGATAAACGACGTTCTCACCCTGTTTGGGAGTTATTGTTATCTTCCAGCCTGTGATGTTCCCTCATTTAGAGGGGTACAAAAATCCAGGCAGTGCATAATCTGGGCAGGAAAAGTAAAGTAGTAAAACATTTTTCAAGATGCTTTCACCGTCTTTTAAGAAGAATTTAAATGCAGGAAAAGAAATATACCTCATCTTGGCTCTCCCCAGGTGTTAAGATTCCAAACACAAACTACATGCATTGCTTCTCGATGGGATGCTACCATCATTTTGCAAACAGCAGACTGGAACTCCTGCAACGCTGAGCTGCTGGGGCAGTGTTAGTGTCGGCTAAGTTCCTTCACTGCATTTTGCAGATGGTCAGACTGAGACCCAAGGACAGGAGGCAGCCGTAACTTTTCTGAGACCTATGTGGTAAAGGCTAGAAAACAAATGTCATCCGGTTCTTTCCAGTGGACCAAAGCACCTAACTGTTTGCTTTCACTTTAATCAGTCAATCAAGTCTGAAAGGAGAGCTTGCCTAATGATGTTCTCAACCCTTGTGCTTAGCTTTTCGGAGAACTAAACAAGTGGAGTGCAGTTTTGCCCTCTAGGAAACCTGATTTAGACATGCCTGAAACAATTAGGAAACAATGCATGACAAGAAGCAATTAAGTAAGAAATTGTTTAAGTGGAATGATTACAAGTGGTTTGAAGGGCTCAAAGGTGTGGCTCCAACAGGGGGAGAAAGATGCCTCTCTATCAAACTTCCCTTACTGTATTTTTCAGCATTAACAGAATGGCCTGTGACTTCAGAAGTGGCCCCACTGCACAGGTGCCACCTCCAGTTCTTTCTGCAGTCAAGGTTTTGGCTGAGGCTTTTGCTACTGTCTAAAACTCCCTTCTCTTGGCCCATTTCAAACTCCCCTCCTCACTATATTTATGCCTCTCTTTGTAGCTCTTTACTCACTACACAACCAGGGTTTCCTTGGAAATTACAGATGTTTAAAAATAAAAGAATATTTCTGTGGTCCTGAGGATTCTCTCAGAGGTATGATAAGTCAAATTTCTCCAATATTCCTAAGCCAGGCACGATGATACAGAACTCACATCCTCCTTAACTAATGTGCTTATCTTGATACATATTGAAAATTTGAACTTTTCCTTCCAGACTAACACTTGGAGGAAAACAAATTTCTTTGTCCACTGTCATTTTTTTTTTCATTGTGATCAAGTGAAAGTGTACAATCTAATTTAGATTTGCATGCCCGCCTATCTGCAGCTCCTTCTGCTTTCCTTGCCCAGTGATAGCACACGCCTCCTTTCCATTCTCCACATGTCATATCCTCTTAACAATCTCCACTGTCATATTTTTTTCTAGATACTATCTTTAGGGCAAGCAACAGCCCACAGCCTCAGTACTGTCCTTGTTAAAGAGTCTATGAGCTTGAAGTTCTTTAAAAATAGAGCTTTTATAAAGGGAATTAAAAAGAACAATTATTTAAATCTCACATTTTCCAATGCCTTTTTTTCCCAAAACTAATACGTCAAACTAATTCCATTCATCACGTCCATTTTTCTCCAACAGAAGAAACATATCTGAAGTAAATGAATGTGCTCTAGATAATCTGGAAGGCAATGCAAATATCTAGGCAAACTTAGACCATTCCAGAACTGTAATATAACCAGAGATACAAAATTTTAATTCAAAAAGTTAACGATTCATGTATCACTTGTTATCTTCCCCTGTCAACACTTCTGACAGCCTATTTTAATATTTGGTATTTTTTTCATACTTTATCTTGTGAAAAGAATTTTATTCCCTTCTCACTGTATTTTTCAACATGGGAAAGAAAAAGCCAAGTGAGTTTTAAATTTTAGGCATAGAGGATGATAACAATGGCATCTAGTGACAATAAAAGTCCCTATCCTTATAAGACTGCCTTTTCTGTGGCTACAGATCTGCTTGTTCTCCACACCCCCCACCGATGACTACTAGTATCTAAGTGTCGCACAAGTTATATTCCAAGTTATATCCCACACAGTATATCCCAACAGTGCAGCTTGATTTGCAAAGCCAAACTCTCCAAGGTTGGCATCTATTTCAGAGTCAGTAGACATCATGCACTTGAAGTCAGGTTCTCAGTTTTTACCCAACTTATTCAAAGCAAAAGAAAGAGAACAAAAGGTATTTTTCCCTTACATACATTTGAGATTATTTTACATTAATCACATTCATCTCTTTGTTCAACTGTCATCTTTAACCATTTCTACATTTTCTCGTAACTTATATTTGGGGTATTTGAAATCATGACATAGTAATTATTTTCTTAAAACTGAAAGACTTCACTGAGGTTATGCATAGGATATCTTGCATCACTTCACTTAAATTAGATATTTCATATTAAAGAATTTCAAATAAGCATACCATACACATAGTTGTGTACATCATTCTCCAATTTGTCAAAGCTGTTTTTCAATGGAAGGTATGGATTGTTTCTACCTTTCTAAACCTGTAGTTGAAAAGTCACAAAAATATGCAGAAGACTCCATATAGCAAAATGACTTACGTGCAGAGGGGTAGCCCAACCTCTGCGAGAATTATGTCCAGAGAGTGTTAATTATCTATTTTATAAATGAGAATCAAGTTACCTAGCAGACTGTGTTTAGCCAGTGATAGATACCATGGCTTCCCAACATTCTTTACATCCTCTGAGAAAGCATGCCCACCATCTGTTGCAAACTCCCCTGAACGGCCCCTCCATTCCCTCTCCTCAAGTAGCCATGGCTCAAACTTACCTGAACTGCGTGTGTTCTTACTTCAATGCCTGTGCCTACACCCTCTCCCTAGATACGTATGTTCCCACCCATTGCTCCTTCAGTTCTGTATTCCCAACCCCAACAAGAACATTCAAAAGTCACATCTTCCACTTACGAGCACCCATATACCTTTCCAGGCAATGCCTTTATTTATTTATTTATTCAAAACTATTATGCTGTATCTTGCAGGGAAGTATACCAGGCATTTGTTAATTACCATATGTTGCCTAGTATCATAGCTATTTATGTATCTGTCTTATCCTCTCTTACTAGCTGTTACTACCTTGAGTAAAAAGAAGGTGTCTTTTCCATCATATTGTACTTAACATGTGCTAGACAGATAAGTAAGTGTGCTTTTGTTATGGTGTCAGCAGGGACACTTCAAAGATGAACCAAATAAATAGCGCATGATTCATTTACCAAACAAGCATTTGATCTAGTCTGGTTTATTTTGTTCACAAAATTTCCTTGAAAAAAGTTTCAAAAGGTTTCTTTTACAGTAGATGAATCATGAGTTCTCTAAGACATAGAAGTTGAAGCATTGTACTCATACAGCACATGAAATAAGTTTTAAAATTTTCGGCTATTGGCAATTGTCAGTCATTGTAAAAGTCTATCAGTTTAGCTCATGTGTGTCAAGAAGGCTGTGTGCTTTGATATCCCTAAGGGCACACAGGTATTTCTAAAATTATTGTGCTTATGGATTTCTCAGATACACTGAAGATGTTGTCTCATGGAGGCTTGTTAAGATAACTAACACTAATAAACAACATACAAGGAAGCGTACCCTACACCTCTACCATTTATCTCCTCCTTTCAGAGGACAGAGTTTGGTACTGTCTCTCACAACAATTAAGGACTTTAATGTATACACTAAGAATTGTGAACTTTTTATTAATCTGTACATCACCTGGGGTTGATGTACAAAGTCATGTGCTATAGAGTGAGGAAACACACAACCTGGGTCCGCAAGGTACTTGCATTTATAGACTTGTCAGTCTCCTTCACTTACGTGGCATTTGTGGAAGGGGGTTCTTCATTCATAGGCCCCACCTGTCACCCATGCTTGTATGGAACTAGGATCTCTGCAGTTTGTTGTCACTCAGCTCCAGCTGGCACATTTTCTCCAGCCCCCTCCTCCGTGGCGAGGCCTCCCGAGACTGTGGATTCTGTTCCTTTCTCTCTCCACCTGTCTTCTTTGGGAGTTCATCTGCTTCCAGCAGAAACTCTGTCCCCAGGATATAAATGACTCCCAAATCCATTCCTCTACTTTGCATGTCTGTCTCTCTACATCACAGGGTACTTACTGCATGCTGTTGGCGGGCAATCGTTACTCAGTAAATACTTGCTGCCTGATTGTAGGATGAGATAGAAGTGATCTGCCTACACATAAATGCATAAAGGACTGCCGAGTTAAGGTGGTCTTGCCCTTCTTAAATTCAAAACTGCAGGGGAAAGGATGAATTTACTACATGCAAAGTCCTAGGAGGAAAGGACTGTGTATTTTTTGTTTGGCGTGTACTGTTTTATCCACTCAGCAGCGCGGTATTGCTCTGAAGTTGTCCTCTATCCCTCCATTCTACATCCATCGGGGTAAGTGGCAGCAGACGTAGTATCATGTGACCCTGTGTCATTCTCACATGACCCCAAGTAGACCAAGAAGCCTTAACCTTGAGATTATTTAAGCTTGGGAAGTTATAATCCACTCTCTCTGCTGGACTCTAAACTGAGAAATAGGAAACTACAGCAATGTTTTCCATCATTGCATCAGTAATTCAACAAATATTTGATGAGCAACTACTGCATCCTGAACACTGTGCAGTGAAAGCAACAAAACACTAGTCCCTTCTCTTTAGCAGAGGAAGACAGATGATAAATAAATCACACTTCGAGTGATGAGAATCCAATGGAGATTCTAAAACATCCACTTCATCCCCCAAAAGTTACTGTTCGGTGTAGATTTGGTATGGCAGAATCCAAGATGAATGTGGGAAGTCTGTGACTGTCAGTGATGAAAGATACTAGTCTATGATAAATGATTATTTTGGGCCCCATTTGGAAGGTGCCATGGTGGTCACTTACCAGAAGTTTTTTTCCACACATAATGCCATCAGATGTACTTTAAAATAACGAGACAATTGAAACTGTATCATTCATTTACACAACTTGTTTTATTCAAGTTCAAAAATAGGACATCCTTATTGGAAGAGCCTTTAGATCTAGCAGCTGCCACTCTGTTGTCTTCATACATCTGGGTCTTGGGACTTGCCACTAGCAGCTCTTGATAGGTATTGACCCTTATAGCTTTCAAGTAAGAATGTCATTCCCCGACCTTCCATTCCTGGGTTCACCAGCCCCTGCAGCTATGTGAATCAACAGAAACCTTGTAATATCACCCACCATCTTCAGATTCACAGTCCTTCACAGCATGTGAGCTGGAACTCTAATCTCTGACCTGCTGAACTTCGGTTCAGCTTCTGTGGCTGCATGAGTCTTGTATTCCAATCCAGGACTTTGGACATTTCAGTCTCTACAGTTGTGTGAGATGTTTCCTTAATATGAGTACTTCTCTATACATATTTACACATGCTACTGGTTTTGCTTCCCTAGAGAACCCAGGCTAATACAGTCACAAAAGGTCAAACATTGTATGAGGCCTTTATTATAGGGACTCAAGAAAAAGTTTAAGCACAGGAGAAAATAATTTTTCATAGTCACAAGGGAGGAGAAGGAGGGTGAGGGATATTGATAGATTAGACAGTGGCTAGGAATTGGGTTAAGTTAAAGAAGTGACAGCACACAGGAGAAGGAAGATTAACACTGCTGGACTACACCAAAAGCTAAGAGGTTTCTCAAATACAACCCAACATTTCAAAGGTCAGAGTAGTAGGGTTAGGGGTCTGGGGACCATGGCTTTAGGGGGCTTCTAAGACAACTGGCATAGCTAAGGTGTTTTTTTCTTTTTAAGAAAATCTTCTGCATCCCATTTTGGTGAGTGATGTCTGGGGTCTTAGAGTCTAGCAAGCTGCCATCTACATAGCATCAACTGGCACCAATCCACCTGGAGCAGAAAAGAACAAAGGACATTAAGGACATGAGGAAAATAATATGTCCAGGAGACAGAAGGTGTCATATAATAGGGTGGCTACGTTGGCATGAGACCAGAAGAACTAGATGGTGCCCAGCCACCACCAATGGCTGCGCTGACAAAGAATGGAATGTAGAGATCCTGATGTAGCAGGAAAAAAATGAGGATAGAGATCTAGAATTCTATTATAAGATCATACTTGATGGTTCAACATCCTTGAGGGTCTCCTGAGGACATGGCCCTTGGACTCTTTGCTAGCCCAGAGCCCAAACCAGTAGTGAAGCCCTCTCTCCAGATAAAGGTTGGACTGGACTATAAAACATACAGTGACACTGGTGAATTGTGCCCTTTTTGGCTTAAATGTACACATAGACAGTTAGAGATGCTCCTGTCCAGAGGCAAGATAGAATGGTGAACAGGTCGCCATTGGAGTTGATTGAAAGGAGGAGTGTGCCTTCATTGAGTGAGGAGAATTTCCAGAGTGGCACAGCAGTGTATGTGCTAGGTTTTATATGGCAAATTAACTTGGATTATAAACTTTCGCTGAAAGCACATTAATTTTTTTCTTTTTTAAAGAATGCTGAGAATACAAAAATAATAATACAGAGAGAAGACAGAGGTAGTTCTTGATTTAGGACATAATTTAGTTACTATAAACTGCACTTATGATCATCTTTTTTATTTTCTGTATCTATCATTGGTAATACGTACTGCATACAATGTTGCGGTGCATAATTTGTTGATGTTATCATTTTTGATTGTTCACTTTAAGATCTTCAATGTTACAATTTATAAAGATACATATAATAAAAGATGTAATAACTTGTGTTAGAACTGGCTTATGACAGAATCATCAGAATGGAACTTTGTCATGAGTGCCTGCTACCTGTAATTATAGAAGGAGGTTTTTGTTGATTAAAGAATTTAGATCTACAAAAAATAAAGAGAAGTGGCCTTTAATATAAGTGGACACAAGAGATCTATCACAATAGCAAGGAAGGGCCTGTAGATATAGACACTGGAGGGCTGGGCGTTTCTGTGATAGAACATCAAAAGTTTCCTTTCTAGCTCCTTCGACCTTTCAGTGATGTGTTGTGTGAGGTAGAAAGCAAGAAAGAGGCTTCCGAAGAGTGAAAATGGAAAGTCATTATTTGAAAAGTGGCAGAGTGAACATTTGAGAAAAGTATTGTGGAATTTTAAGAAGTATTGGATGCTGACTTAAGATTTGTGGTTACAAATTTTAGATAAGGCTAGTTGTCTCCAGCAATGTTCTACTGCTCAGGAAAAGTTGCAGAGCAATCAAAGAGTTGGCTTTAACCAAGACAGATGCTTTTCCATGTGAAAGACTCTGGCAGAGACTACTTGCTCTTCATCAGAATCTGTGTTCTCGTCTTCTTTGTAGAATGCAGGTAGTTGGCATTTCCCAGTCTCCTTCATAATGTCAACTTCTCAGGTCTGTTAGATAACCACAAAAAAAAAAAATCCTTTATTGGTCAGTAGGATGATATCCTACAGAGGCATAGAACCATAAAGTGCATCCAACATATGGTCACTCTGCATTGCCAAGTCCAATCCATTCGTCATAGAAGGGTGGGCCTTTGTTTTGATTTATGGGCAAGGGCAGCAGACACGTGTGGAGCAGAGAGGAATAGTGTGCTGTCACTGCGCAGGGAGAGCAGTGGAAGTTACATAGAGGTGGGCATGTAAATTTATATGGGAATGTACATTTTCACTCAGTCATAATAAAAATAAAAAATAAAGTAAAATAAAAATCCTTTATTGGGCTTGACCTATCATATATTTTATTATCTGTTTCTTACAGCAATTAGCCTCATCTAACTAAAGAAATTGGAGTCCCAGTGGTATAGTGGTATAGAGTATAATGGTATTGGAGCACCGCTGGTATAGAGCTCAGGCTTCTAGCCAAAATTTCAGAGGTTCAAATCTACTAGCTGTTCCTTGGAAACCCTACATAGCAGTTCTACTCTGCTCTGTAGTGTTGCTATAAGTCAGAACTGATGCAATGGCACACAACAATAACAACTAATAAATTTACCATGCCAAGAGAAGTGTCATCGAGTCGTGTCTGAGGAGATGAATAAATGAGAGATTTAGAGGCCCTTGCAAAGATTTATTGTTAAGGACAGATCACAGAACACAAGCTAGATAAATAGATGAGAATATGAGTAGACTGCTGACAGCAAGAAATGGTAGGACTGACAGACTGTGGATTGTGATATAGGTGAAGAATTTCTGGAGTTTAGTGCTAAAGTAGATAAGGGCAAGGATAAAATGTATTGTTCAGATAGTGTGAGGCTGATACTAGAGACGGTTGAGTTGATGCAGGTTTGATGATAACTAGGGGAAGGCTATGATCACAGGAGTAACTGATACGGGTGAAGGATAAGACCAGTGAGGATGACAAGAGCTGGAGTGGACAATCTATATGGAGCTAAGGTCACTAAAAGTCGTCTTAGTGGAGAAAAAAAGGCATTGAACAAAATAGTATTTACCAAACAGCATAGACTAAAGATAGCTTTGTGTCTGAAGTGGATGAGGAGTCCTAAGTGAGTTTGTGTGTGTGTGTGTAAACGTGTGCAGGCATGTGTATGCAAGTTCACATGCTACTGTGTACGTGTGTGATCCATACTCTAGGAAACTGGCACAGTAGAAAAAGGAACAGTACTGTGGAAGCTAAATAAACCACATTTCTAAGTGCCTGGAAAAGTTAATAGTTCATTTAAACTATTTAAACTATTTATTCATTTAAACTAAATAGTTCATTTAAACCTGGGAAACCTGGGGCAAAACAGAGCAGATAGTTTGGTCAACAGGGGACATTAAAAGATAAAGAAGAGCTACTCAAAGTCTTTTCAGGGATAGATGGGCCTTGAACGGATATGTGATAAAGAAAATGTAGTAAAACATTAATGGTATAATCTAGTCAGTAAACATATGTCTCCAAAGTACAATTCCCGCATGTCTGAAAATTTCTGTAGTAAAATATTTGGGGGGCTCTGCTGGTGTAGTGGTTAGGACTTATGGCTGCTAACCAAAAGTTCGACCACTGGAAATCAGTAGCTGCTCTCTGGAAATGTTATTTTGAAACAATCCAAAATTTAGCAACCTAAAAAGACAAAGCTTAGCACTTGGCTTGGCAACCAGGATAGCAAAAGAGGTGGAAGACAAGGACAGAGCAGCTTTCAGACAAGTGTGTTCCTGTCTCAAGTTCACTGAAAGCTCAAATCATAAAGAGGTGCAGTCTCAAGTGGTGAAATTTCTGGAATCCACTGCAGTAAAAGTAGACAATACACCCATCCAATAAATCCATCTTTATGAACGTGTAATCTTCACTGAAAGCCCATCGCTGTGTAGCCAAAAGGAGGGAGAAAGTCAGATGGAATAGAAACGTCTCATTCCTAACTTCTTTCTGAGTACAAGCAGGAAACTACTGTTGAAAGGAATCAATGACCTGCCATGTCTTAGCTTAGACTTGGAAGAATAGGAAACAGGAAAGAAAACAAACACAGAACAGACATTCATTTGGTATTTGTCATTGTCATTTCTATGGTTTTTAAACATCAATAATAATAGCAATTATGAAACTGAGCTAAACTCCTTGTCCTTGAGTTGATTCTGACTCATAAGAACACTCTAGGAGAGAGTAGAGCTGCCCCACACGGTTAATGGTAACCACAGTAAAGACTGGAAACCCTGCTGTGGTGTAACAGTTAAGTGCTACATTTGCTAACTAAAAGGTCAGCAGTTCCAATCTGCCAGCTGTATGCTGAAAACGCTACAGAGCAGTTCTGTTCTGTCCTACAGAGGCCACTGTAAGTCAGAATTGACTCTGCAGCAGTGGGTTTTTGGTGCAGTATGGATTAATATTTGGTGAAAAAGATTAAGGTGTTGTTAGGCATAGCATTTAGTGCAGTTGATATTTCATTTCATTTGCATCTTCAGTCTTTGAGATGTTTTTAGGGTGCCATTCAGTTGGCTTCAATTAATAACATCAGAACAAAATGCTGCCTGGAACTGCTGTGTTTGAGCCAATTATTGCAGCCTCTTTGTCAATCCATCTTGTTGAGGCTCTGCCTCTGTTTTGCTGACCCACTACAATCTTGTCAGCCTTGCTTCTTTGTATTTCCAGTACAGATTTATTCCTTCTTCTGGCATATGGTATATTCAGTATTCTTTATCAACACCGTAGTTCAAAGACATCATTTCTTCCTTGCGCTTTCTCACTCGTTGTCCAGCTTTCCTTGTCATCTGAGGAGACTGAAAATACCATGGCTTGTAGTTTATCAGGTGCACCTTAGTCCTCAAAGTGATCTCTTTCCTTTTAACACTTTAAAGAAGCTTGTACTCGTTTGATCTCCTGACTGCTGTTTCCATGGGCAGTGATTGTATATACAAACAAAATGAAAGCTTTGACAGTGTCTATATTTTCTCCCTTTATCATGATGTTTCTTACTGTTCCAGTTGTGAGGACTTTTGTTTACTTTGTGTCAAAGTACAATCCATTCTGAAGGCTATAGTCTTTGATCTTCAGCAAGTGAAGATAACCTGTTGCTGTCAAGTAGATTTCAACTTACAGTGACCTACAGGACAGAGTAGAACTGTCCCATAGAGTTTCCAAGGAGCACCTGGCAGATTTGAAGGGCTGACCTTTTGATTAGCAGCCGTAGGACACTGTGCCACCAGGATTTCCTACCTGAGGATAAGCAGTGTAAATTAGCTTGACTTTTAAGATGAGGAAATTTATGCTTTGAGAAGGGAGGCTAAAGAAGTAGACAGGAAGAGCTGCAGAAGCAGCAAGGAAACAGAGCCAGTCACTCCCCAGAACCCCTGCTTCTGTCACTCACAGTGCCCTGCTGCCGCTGAGCACCTTCCAGGTGCAAGAAAACAATGGAAGTCTTTTCCTAAAGGGCTCTGCCAAACTGGAGAGACTAATGTACCAATATAGAAAAAAAAAAGTGTGTGGATTTGAATTCCCAACTCCATTTGGCCTGCTGGAGCCATCAAAAGGCCAAATCTTCCCCTTCTAACCACAGCAAATGAAAAACGAGTTGCTGTGGCAGTGACTGAGACTCATGACAATCCTGCACATGGCAGAGTAGAGCTATTCTCCACAGGGTTTCCAATGGCAGATTTTTCTAACATAGATTACCAGGCCTTTCTTCTGAGGCGCCTTGAACCTTCCAGCATTTCAACTAGCAGCCCAGCACATACTATTTGCACTACCCACATTCAAGCACAGTAGCTCTAGCCCCTGTGCCTGCTGCTTCTGGGTACTATGCAGTCTCTTCTGGGTGGCACGCAGAAATGACAACTATTTCTGCCCTGGTACTTTGAATAAGCTGTGCTTGGTGTTCGATGATAAAGTACAAGACATGAAGCAGTATGATTTCTGTTATGCACCTCCCCATCTAACTCTTCTTTTCAACATACTCAAAAGATTTCACCTAGTAATTTCCTTAAGACTACCTCCAGGCGAATGCACTGGGAAGGCAACCGCTGAAAGACCCTTCATGCCCAACATTAACACATCATCAAATGGAGAGGTACTTTTTAACTCTCTGTCAAGTACAAAATTGTCATCCACACTATAAGGAATTAATCTGTTTTCTTTTTTTCTTTCTTTCTTTGTAAATGTGATATATTTCCAGTAAATTGGCTGCCAAACATTTGAAAGAGGCAGGGAGGATAATGCAGCTTCCTGCTTTAATCCTTCAGTCTCCTCATCCTTCCATTTTTGGCTTCCTGTTGGAAAACAAAGCTCTAGGTCAGGAACTTTACTTCCTGCAGTCCAGAGCTGAGTGAACTCCCTCAGAAAGAATCCTGAGCCTGTTGCCTGAGCAGCAGCCTGCAGCTCGGGGGGAGCATGGGGGCAGACAGGAGAACCGTAGCAGCAAAGTGGGTTAGGAAGGCGTCTTTAGAGTTCTCTCAGAAGCTAAAGTGCTTGGAAATTGAATGTCAAAGCCCAAGCAGGTTTTTCTTCCCTTAGGGCACCTTTTCTCATCTGGAGAAATATTAAGTTCATTTCAAGGCTGCTCTTCTAGAATTCACAATTGATACCAGTTCAGGTAACAGCTACAAACCAAGGACAGACCAGTCCCTACAAGGTCTTCCTGCCAGCCTCTCTCCACTTCGGTTCCTCTTTCTCTGGTCTTCCCTAGCGCAACTCCACAGGTTCCTCTGTCCTCATGCTCACCTAATCCTCCCATCCTAGGTAACTGTGATGAGCAGTTACCCCAGCTAAACCAGGGAGTCCTGATCACCACGACCCTGGTCTTATTCACTGCATTCCTGAGAGTTTGGTGAGCTGGAAATGAGGGCTTTTGAGATCAAGGAGATGCAGTTTGAACTCTGGTGCTTATATTCAATAGGTGAATGATGTACCACACTTGTTTCCCTTCTGGGACTCAGTTTCCTTATCAGTACCAGAACAAATAATAATACACATCTACTCAAGTTGTTCTGATTGTTAAAAGAAAAGCTAAACATTAATTGAAAGACTGTTTTGTGCCAGGCGTCACTCTGAGTTATTAACTTTTAAATCTTGTTTAGTCTTTAGAATAGACCATATGGTATAGGGTATTCCAATAGGGGTATCCTATCTTTGAACTTGAATAAAATAATATCGTGGTAACAGCTTCATCTTACAGATAAGGAAATCGAGGCTTAGAGAATTTAAATAATTTGTCCCGGGTGCTTTGTATGAAAGACACATAACCGTCATATAACAATGATAGTTAATGCTTTATTGAACACTGACTATATGCCCCAAAATGCTAAATATTTGACATGCATTATCTTCTATGATCCTCATGTGGTAGTCATGATTTTTCTTATTTTTTCAAATGAGGAAACAGAGTCTTAAAAAGATCAAGTAACTTGCAGTGGTTATTCAATTCTTGTGTAACAGTGTAGAGATATAACTAAAGACCTGTCCGCATCCATGCTTGTTAACATAACTATTAGTGACTCTCTGGAGATGATGGTTAACCCATATAACCCAAATAACTGCCATCAAGTTCATACCAAATCACAGTGACTCCATAGGACAGAATAGAACTACCCCGTAAGATTTTCAGGTTAGCAGCCAACGACTTACCTACTATGCCATTAGGCCTCATACAAATCAAAAATAAACCCATTGTCATCCACTCAACTCTGACTCATAATGACCCTATAGGACAGAGCAGGACTGTAGTTTTGAAAACTGTAGTTTTCAAAATGCAACTGATGTATTTGAACTGCTGACTTTTTTTGGTTGGCAGTAACAGCACTTAACTACTGTGCTGCTAGGGCACATACAGTAAGTCCTTAATATATTTTCCTACATCAAATTGACACTATGGGGAAATTTCTATTCAAACACATTAAATATTTTGTGGAGAAATTGTAGGTTTCAAGGCCTAAGAGCCAATCAAATTGACACTATGGGGAGATTTCTATTCAAACACATTAAATATTTTGTGGAGAAATTACAGGTTTCAAGTCCTAAGAACAATGGATTTTATTTTATTTTTCCCGCTTGTTTTAGAGATAGGGGCCTGCAGAAGTGGACAGGAGCAAAGATACAGGGAATGAGATACTCAGCATCATCTATTGGACCCTTGAAATGCAAACCAGCTGTCATCTAAACTGAGGAACTCAAATCCACAACATACATTGTATATAAAAATTTGAAAAAGCATCCATTTGGAGGCTTGGCTAGAAAACAATGATATTAATATAAACATCCAGTAAGAGAGGTTTTATTAATAAAAGTACGTTCCACCAACTTGATGCAATTTTTTATCTCTATCAAAATAGTAATGGTGCAGATCAAGGAGAGTGCTTAGAATGTCTACCATAGGATGTTAGCTGAAAAAATACAGTGTATTACGCACCAAAGACTTGCATTTATTTAAAATACAAATTAATATGAAAGCTAAAACCAGAAGATATAGTAAAGAAAACAAAAAATCCATGTTCATGATGGTAGGAGTCTACGTGCTATTTTTTTGCTTAAAAATACTTAATACCTTTGACAGTAAAATGTCAGAATTAAATTTCAAAATCCTCTGTGGGCATTGTCCTAAGAGGAATGTCATGGAAGAGCCCATTATTACTATTCACAAATAATTTTTCATGCCATTGTTGCCCAGTCTCATAGACACAAGGGAGTACAACAAAGAGAATCAACACATGCAGTAATAAGTTGCTCTCTAAGCCACAGGCCACATCTACATCCTTCTTCATATTAACACACTGCCGTTAAGGTGATTCTGACTCATGGTGATCTTATGGGACAGAGTAGAAGTGCCCCATAGAGTTTCCACGGAGTGCCTAGTGGAGTTGAACTGTTGACCTCTTGCTTACTGGGACACAAATGTGAAGTGATGAGTCTACAATTTTTTATGTCTCTGTTTATACAGCTTTATTCATAATCAACAAAAAGGAAAACAACCCAGATGTCTTTCAGCCAATAGAAGGATGAATTATAGTATATTCATACAAAGCAATATAAAAAATAAACTTTTGAGTCACCCAATAACACGCAAGCATCTGAAGTATGTTTTTGTAAGTGAAAGAAGCAAGGTTCAAAAAGATAAACATTGTATGATTCTATTTATATGACTGTATCCTTGACTTGCATTAGGACTACATAACCCACCCCAGTGTCCTTTGCCCTGTAACAGGAAGTCACTACACTACAATGACTACAAATAGTACTTTGTGTATTCAGGGAGTGCACAAATCAGCATTCTCACTCTCTTAGTTATAGGAAATACACTTCACGTTTTACTTCTCTATAATGTTAGTTTTGATCAACAAAGCAAATAAGTTTCCAGAGTCTAAGAAAAATGCCATCAGAAAGCAGGAGGCATTTGGACCAGAAATTATTTCTTTGTTAAGTTAGGCTGTTTTACTGAGATCCCATCCAGAGCTGGCCCTGGGGAAGACCTGTAGAAGAAGTACACCTGTACTCTCCCCAGCCCTTCTCCTGGATGCAGAAGTACTGCTCTTCCTTTTTTCCATAAGCTCCCAGCTCCTTTTGCCAGCCTCCGGCACTCTTCTCCTCCCAACCTCACATCTCCGAGGCAGAAGAGTGAGTCTCTGTGCACCCACCAGAGTAACTCAGAGTTTTAGCCCCAATCTCTCTGCAAAACCAAGGCTTAGATCTAGTGTCACAGAACAGGTAAGAAAGTGACTGGGAAAATTACAAAGAACACGACTTTGTAAATAGCCAAGATACCACTGTTCCCCCTTAACTGTCTGTACATGGCTGGCTGCCAGCACTACAGGTTTACATCAGGTGGACTTCTGCCATGCAGAGCCCTGGGCCAGACAGCAGTGTGAGATGTGGTAGTTTCACTGGGAGTAAAAAGACAGCCCTGGAGGCAATGTGGTTAAAGTGCTCAGCTGCTAACTGAAAGGTCAGTGGTTCGAACACATCAGCCACTCCTCTTCGGAAAGATGTAGCAGCCTGCTTCTGTAATGATTATAGCCTTGCAAATCCTATGAGGCAACTCTACCGTGTCCTACAGAGTTGCTTTAAGTTGGAATCAACTTGATGGCAACAGATTTCTGTGTGACTGTACCCACTCCCTGCCCAACCCCGTTGTGACAGAGGCTGACACTAGGATTTCCAAGAAGTTTCAGAAATGTGATTAAAGTTACACTCAAGGAGGCCTGATATTGCAGTGCTTAAACTCTCAGCTGCTAACCAAAAGTTGGTGGTTCAAACCCACCCAATAGCTCCTCAGGAGAAAGACCTGGAGATCTGACCCCATAAAGATTACAGCTAAAAACAATAATCCTAAGGGACAGTTCTAATCTGTCCCATGTAGGTGATATGAATTGTAACAGATTTGATGGCACCTAACAAGAAAAATACTCGGGACTTCCACATACACACACAAGCAACTATACGCGTGTGTGTCTAACTCCAGGAAATCAAGCCTTTGAAGTGTATCCAAAGTGTATATTCACATTCACCTGGGAATCTGCTTTCCTGCTGCAGCCCCTCCATTTAATAAAGAGGCTACGTCTCTCCCAGAACTTTTCCTTTATACAAGTAAAACCTTCCCTCCTGCCATCATTGGAGGTCATGATCTCAGCTGCACCCTGCAGATTGAAAAGATTGACTCCTAGATCTATAAATGACCAGCTTAATTCTGGAGAGTGTGTCTCTAATACTCCACCATGGTTCAGTTTCCATGTCATCTATCACTGACATCATCTCATGCATGGAAGTGCAAGAAGATTTAAGGAGCTAGCATTTGTTCACAATGTCTCTTACTGGAACGATGCCTAACATGCTGCTTAGCTCGCTGTGCCACTGAGGCATAACTCTCCCCAGCACTTTTCTCCTCTAACAGAATAGCATTCCAACAGTAAGTGGAGAGCTCTGCTCTGAACACTTAGTCCTATCGTACTGAAACATTTGTGACACCACTGGGTTGGGTCACAACCTGTCTTTGCACTCTAAATCCCAGGCCTCAAAAACAGACAAGAAAAAAAGCCTGGCTTTGCAAGAACAAGTCAGCAGAATGACCAAGAAATCCTCTAATGTCATAGAGAAAGAAAACTAAAAAGAAAAAAAAAAAAAAAGTATCATTCCTTTGTGTTTCCAGGAAGCTAAGTTTGATGCCTCATTTGGATTTTCATGTCTTCAGCTGATTTTTATTCTTTAAATCAATACTTTCCCTGTTCTCTTAAAATATTTGAAAAAATAAACCAAGAAGAACTTGATGAGTCTGTCGCTAGTTTTGTTTCATTTCTGAGTTTCCATTTCACAAAAACAAGCCTCTAGAAGCAGGATTCTGTATCAAGGAAGTCAATATTTAGGATTCCACAAAGTGAAAAGCATCACACAAACTGAATTTCCACAATCCGATGTCATACAACAGCAAGATTCTCTTTAGAAAGGCAAACACTATACTCTGAAATATCGATGTTATATTCAGTCAACAGAAAGACATGATGGTGTAGATGTAATCTCATAAACAGGAACCCAAAGCACTAGCTTACACTCATACATATGAACACAATCATGAGCACACATATACATGCAAAAAAAAAAACAAATCCACTGCCATTGAGTTGATTCTGACTCACTGCAATCCTATAGGGACAGAGAAGAATTGCTCCATAGAGTTTCGAAGGAGCACCTGCTGGATTTAAATCGCCTACCTTTTGCTTGCCATCCATAACTCTTAACCACTATGCAACAACAGTTTACACACACATACACACACAGAGACTATTCGTCCATCAGATAACACACCAAATAAAACTGAATTTAGCTCTTTTCTTCTACACACCACCACTATGCCCCGCTCCAAAGGCTTCTGATATTTGAACCTATATTGTTTCAATGAAAGAAGTTTACTTATTTGAACATCAATGTCCTCTGAAATTATGATTAACCATTGTGAAGGTACCAGTTCTCTAGAAGGATGTGTATCAAAATAGCAACACTTTGGCTTATATCCTAGAGTTAAAGCATCAGTAACATTGATGTAATACTAGACTTACTAAATAATTTTCAAACATTTTAACTACAAATAAAAATATATCTCATTTTACATGGTCATTTCCAAGATACGGAAAGGAAATTATTCCTCATTATTCAATTTTGTCATATAACTTAGATTTCTCTCTATTTAATGGTGGATATGCTCCCTTTTTTTTCTAAGGACCAACTTGTATACGTACTTGTATACATTCCATCTTTTTTTGATGTTTCCTGAGTCATCTAATATTTTCCCTGTAGAATCCTTCACCATTGAAATTGAAGACTTGAATTTTTTCTTCAGTTTTTTTTCAGCTTGAGAAATGCAGAATGTGTTCTTCCTTTTGGTTTTCTATTTTCAGCTCTCTGCACAAGTATTATAATGCTTTGTCCTCTTGAGCCACCTTTGAAGTCTTCTGTTCAGTTCCTTTGTTTTAATTATGACTGAGTGAAAATGTACATTCCAGTATAAATTTACATGCCCACCTGTTCCGTTCTTTAACTTCATCATTCCTTCCTTTTGCATTGGCTACTTGACATTCAAGAGCAAGTTTCAGGGTCTCTTTCAGTGTCCAGTTTGGTCTTTTCTTTCTTTCCTTTCATTTTAACAACCTCTTGCTTTCTTCATGTCTGATGTATTTGATGTTATCCTACAACTCATCTGGTCTTTGGTCATTAGTGTTCAGTGCATCAGATCTGTCCTTGAGATGGTCTCTGAAGTCTGGTAAGATATATTTAAGGTCCTACTTTGGCTCTCATGGACTCGTTCTAATTTTCTTCAGTTTCCGTTTGAATTCACATATGAGCATTTGATGGTTTGAGCCCCAGTCATCAGCTAATCTTGTTCAGACTGTCGATATTGAGCTTTTCCATCTTCTGTTTCCACAGACATAGTCGATCTGATTTCTGTGTATTCCATCTGGTGAGGTCCATGTGTACAGTCGCCATTTATGTTGGTGAAAAAAGACATTTGCAATGAAAAAGTCATTAGTCTTGCAAAATTCTATCTTTTGATCTCTGGCATTATTTTTGTCACTAAGGCCATATTTTCCAGCTAGCAATCCTTCTTCTTTGTTTCCACTTTTTGCAGTTCAATCACAAGTAATTATCAGTGCATCCTGAGTGCATGTTTGATCAATTTCAGACTGTAGAAGCTAGTAAAAATCTTCACTTTCCTCAACTTTGGCCTCATTGGTTGGTGAGTAAATTTGAATAATAGTTGTATTAACCGACCTCCCTTGTAGGCATATGAATATTATCCTGTCACTGACAGGATTATACTTTAAGGAGAAGTTGAAACTGCACTGAAGGCACTGGCAATAAACAAGACTCCAGGAATTGATGTAATCGCAATTGTGATGTTTCAGCAAATGGATACTGCATTGGAAGTGCTCACCCTTCTATGCTGAGAAATTTGGAGGACAATTACCTGGGCAACTGACTGGAAAAGATCTGTATTTATGCCTGCTCCCCAGTGGCAATCCAAGCAAATGTGGAAATTATTGAACAATACCATTAATATCACATGCAAGAAAAAATTTGCTAGAGAGTGTTCAAAAGTGACTGCAACAAGATATTGACAGGGAACTGCCAGAAAATCAAGATTCAAGCTGGATTCAGAAGAGTACATGAAACTAGGGATATCACTGCTGATGTCAGATGGATCTTGACTGAAAGCTGAGAAGACCCAGAAGATGTTTACCTGTGTTTCATTAACTATGCAAAGGCATTTGACTGTATGAATCATAAACAAATTAAGGATAATATTGCAGAGAATGAGAAAACCAGAATACTTAACCGTGCTTATGGGAATCTGTATATAGATCAAGAGGTAGTCATGCAAACAGAACAAGGGGAAACTACATGGATTAAAGTCAGAAAAGGTGTGCATCAGGGTTGTATCCTTTCACCATACTTACTCAATCTGTATGCTGAGCAAATAATCCGAGAAGTTTGACCATATGAGAAAGAACAAGACATCAGGATGGAGGATGACCCATTAATAACCTGTATTATGTCAATGACACAACCCTGATTGTTGGAAAAGAAGAGGATCTGAAACACTTACTGATGAAGGTCAAAGACCATAGCTTCAGTACGGCTTGCACCTCAACATCAAGAAAACAAAAGTCCGGACAACTGGACAAGTAAGCAATATCATGACAAATGGAGAAAGGATTGAGGTTGTGAAGAATTTCATTTTGCTTGTCTTCACAATCAATGCCTGTGGAAGCAGAAGTCAAGAAATCAAAAGACTCATTGCACTGGGAATATCTGCTACAAAGGATCTCTTTAAAATACTGCAAAATAAAGATGTCACCTTGAATACTAAGTGTGCCTGAACTAAACCTTGGCATTTTCAATTGCATCATATACATTCAAAAACTGAGCAATAAATAAGGAAGAAAGAAGAATAATTGATACCTTTGAATTGTGTACTGAAAAAAAATATTGAATGTACCATAAACTGCCAGGGGAACAAACCATATCTGTTCTGGAGGAAGAATAACCAGAGTGCCCCTTGGAAGCAAAGATAACAAGATTGTGTCTCATAAACTCTGGACATGTTGTCAGGATGGATCAATCCTTTGAGAAGGACGTCATGCCTGGTAGAGTACAAGGTTAGTGAAAAAGAGGAAGACCCTCACCAAGATGGACTAAACAGTGGCTGCAATGATGGGCTTAACCACAGGCGTAACACAGGACCAGGCAGTGTTTCATTCTATTGTGCACAGGGTTGCCATTAGTCAGAACTGACTTGACGGCACCTAATAACAACAACAAAAACACTTGTAGATTATCAGGAGAGACCAGTATCTGGAGAAGAACATCATTCTTGGTAAAGTAAAAGGTCAATGAAAAAGAGGAAGTTGTTCAATGAGATCAATAGACACAGTGAATACAGTGGACTCAAGCATAACAACTGAGAGAATTGCACAGAACTGGACAGTGGTTTGTCCTATTGTACATAGAGTTGGAACTGATTCAAAGGCATCTGACAATAACAACTTATAGGTTAAATAAATTGCACCTGTTTTGTTTGACGGCAAGTTTCCAGGAAATACCAATGCCTGAGAATACTTCTTCCCTGAGTTTGAAACTTGTGATAAAAATCCATGGTTCAAGAACATTCCTCTAGATTAGCAAAATCTTCCTTGTTAAAATGGAAATTCTCTGACAGCTGTAAAGCAATGAGCCATTATCTGGCACTTATCCCTTAGAAGAATTGTTGTGCAACATCCTTTATTATACGGCAGCTACTTCATGGACTATGGAAACCCTGGTGGTGTCATGGTTACGTGCTTCATCTGCTAACCAAAAGGTTGGCAGTTTAAGTCTGCCAGCCACTCTTTGAAAACTGTATGGAGCAGCTCTACTCTACCCTATAGGGTCACTGTGAGTTAAAATCAACATGATGGCCATGGGTTTGGTTTGGTTTTGTATTGGCAATGCAAGAAAGAAGAGTGTAATAAGGAGTCTGATTCCATTATGTGACATTTGACTGTTGATAACTTTTAAGTCCACCACCTGCAGGAGACTCAAATCATGCAAAATCATATCCAAGCATAGGAACTGTTACCCAACCCTCCAACTACAATAATAAACCAGATCAGTCGCCTTTCCTTGCTCTCTCAAACTATTTTAAGATTGCTTGAGAGGTTGCTCTGCTCTTCTGAGAGAGCTCAATTATGTCAATAATAAATATTTTCATATCTTCTCAGTGTATATGTGCTGTCAACAATCTTGACATTTCAACCAAACTTTGGGTGGGGAATCCATCTGCTTCTGCAGGCAAACACAACAAAGAAAAATGAAGCTGGAAGCTGGGTGTTGTGTAAAAGGTCTTAGCGTGCCATGAGAAGAATAGTTACTCAAGGTAAATACGTAAGGCAAGGGGTAGGCAGTAGGATGTGACAATATCATTGCTTTTCATCTTTGTCTGTTGGTCAGAGTCCAGAACTGCTATCCATGAGCCAGGTTTAGAAAAGAAGTGTTCCTGTGTTGTTTTTGTGATCTACAGTAATATTGGAAACTCTGGTGGTGTAGTCATTAAGTGCTATGGCTGCTAACCAAAAGGCTGGCAGTTTGAATACACCAGCCGCTCCTTGGAAACTCTGGGGCAGTTCTACTCTGTCCTCCGGGGTCACTAAGAGTCAGAATCCACTCAACAACAGTGGGTTTGGTTTTGGTATAGTAACACTGATGAACAGATAGTTAGCATATACTGAATTCTAGGTGTTTCACATATACTATTCCGTTTAATAGCACTGCATTAATGTCCCTTATTTTAAGAATGAGTAAATCGATTGAAGAAGAGTCTTGGTTATCTGTCTATGGTTGTGTAGATCCTACACAGCCTGACTTTAGATCCTAAGTCTTAACTACTGTACTCTGCTTCTTTGCTGTAGTTCCAGGAATAGTCAACAACTATACCTCAGTGTCTGACCTTAAAATAGGTACTATTACATACCTCTTTGGTGACCTGTGATGAGTCATCAATCCTCTTGAATTTGAGTGCATGTGTGAATTGTTTCTAGATGGTAATATTTGTAAATGTGATGGGATAGTTTCCTGTGGTTATAGAATGTTACATAAAAATTCATTTTAGCAGACTAGACCGAAGATTGTCTTGGTGACTTTGAAGAAGTAAGCTATCCTGGTATGAGCAGGCCTGTAAGAAGGCCACATGTCAGATAAGTATAAGTGACCCCCTAGCTGAGAAGAGGAACTTCAGTCTGATACCAACAAGGAACTGACTTCTGCCACCAATCTCATGAGGCTGGAAGACCTTCAGTTACAGGTTAAGAACACAGCCTTCCTGAAATTTTGATTATAGCCTTGGGAGACGTAAATTTAGAGCCCAGCTAAGCTTTACCCAGATCCATGACTCACAGAAACTGTAGCAAACGTATATTGTTTTAATCTGCTAGATTATAATTTGTTGACATTCCTTTTGTCTTGGCCAGGGCTCAGGCTCTCATTACTGAAACAGCCACCTCAAAAGCTCTTTCTATCTGCAGTTTTGGTCTCTCTAAATTTCCCTACCATAGATGTTTGGTTGCCATTTGATGGATTGGATATAGAAGAATTGCATGTTAAGATTTATATCAAATCATATTAAATTTTTACACACAATTCTTCTTTGTCTAATCCATCAGTAGAACTCAAACATCTATAAGATGAAGCTTAACTTTCTTAGCATGTTGTAAAAATCCTTCCCCAATCTGGCTGCCAATTGTTGTGTCTCCTGATTCCTTTCAACCCCCTTCAAACACTCTTCATTTGTTCATTCTTTCAGTCGACTAATGGTTATTTATTTTTAACCTCAAACTATTTAAGCACTTCATATACAAAACATAAAAGATAACAGTTCTTCCAAAATGGTCTTCTAATCTAGCTAAAAATACAGATGTCTTAAATCAGTAATCACAGTTCAATATAAAAAGTGTATGACTTGAAGAGATCAGATGTTAAAATGACAACTCCTTCCCTTGCTATTTCTGAAAATTTGGGTAAGTCAGTTTTTGTTTCTGAACTTGAGGTCCCACATGAAAATGTTGCAAGTAACACGTATCTCACAGCATCTTTGAGAGAGATTAATATAAAAGTCATTAGTGGATACAGAGTGGATACAGAGCATCTTTGAGAGAGATTAATATAAAAGTCATTACTGGATACAGAGTGAAGACTCAGCACATAGTAATTAAATTTTGATATCAATTAAATATTGTCATGTCAATAAAGACAAACACAAACTGAATATCAAAATTGTACATAAAGTGGAAAAAGACAGAATCACAGAAAGGGCATGGGGGAAGAGTGCCCAGAGACACTCACCCCGGTGTGAGTGTGGAGTGATGATTTTAGATTTAGCTGCAGAAGCCAATACTTCTAAGGCAGAGAAGACAACATGTGGGAAGGCACAGAGGCTGAAAAAAGCATGCATGATGTACTGCAGTGTTTTAGTCAGCTAAGGCTGCTCTAACAGAAATACCATAGTGAATGGCTTTCACAAAAGAAGGTTTATTATTAAACAGTCTGTAGGCTACAAGTCCAAATTCAGGATGTCAGCTCTGGAGACAAGTCCTTGTGTTGCATCAGTCTTAGTCGAGGGAACATCTTGGCACAGGAACCTCAGGTCTGAAGGACGCACTCTTCTCCCGGTGCTGCTTTCCTGATGATGTGAGGTTCCCAATTCTCTGCTTGCTTTTCTTTCCTTTTATCTCTTGTGGGATGCAAGAATTAAGGGTGGGACAAGCCACACTCCTAGGAAACTCCCTTTGTAGTGGAGCAGGGTGGTGATCTTCTGAAGGGATTTACAGTCCCACCCTAATCCTTTAACATACAGCATAGTAAAATCACAAAATGGAGAACAATCATAGACTACAGTGAATCATGGTCACATGGCTACACCTATTTTTGAGGGGACACAATTCAGTCCATGACATGCAGGCACATGGAGCTGGGCTCTCTTAAGAAAATGGGATAGATATGTGGGATAGACCATTCAAAGTCACTTTCACTTCTTCTCAGACTCTTTCATAGAATGAAAAGAAGGAATTTTATTTATCTGGAAACCATGGTGGCATGTTGGTTAAGTGCTATGTTTGGTAACCCAAAAACTAGCTGTTCAAATCCACCAGGCACTCCTTGGAAACTCTATGCAGCAGTTCTATTCTGTCCTACAGAGTCACTATGAGTCAGAATTGACTCGAGAGCAGTGGGCTTCGTTTGAGTGTGGTGTTTACTGTGTGCCAGACGTTATTCTAAGTGCCGTAACCACACATAGGAAGTATTGAATCCTAGTTCAATGAGGTAGCTACTACTACTATCCCTATTTTACAGAAGAGGAAATTGAAACCAACAAGGGATAATTACCTTGCTCAAGGTCATACAACTAACTAGTAAGCAGTAATGAGATTTGAACGCAGTCAGTAAGAGAAGTCTTTATCCCAGCACACATGTGTCTTCAAATTCCCCGCAACTAACAGACCCAAATAAACATACAAGTAAGAACAAAAATAGGAAAAAACAACTAATTAACTGAGTGAATAATAAATTAGTTGGGTAAACTAAGGCATATAAAATTAGTCATTTAAGCTTTTTCACATAGAAAACTGAAATTCAGAAAGGCGAAGTGAATTCTTTTCATATTGAAGCTATTAAGTGGCAATCCTAAGGCTAGAATCTAAATGTCTTCAATATCAGTGAACTTGGACTGCATAAGCAGACCACTGTGCTTGAGACAACACAACCAAGAAGTCACAGTAGAAGAAACAGATAGCGTAGGGCCCTCAATCTCACTTTGAGTAGAGAGCCACTGTAAGGATTTGAGCAGAAAACTGTCAGAAGACAGGTTTTCATTTTTCTCTGGCTACTATGTTGAAAAAAGACTAGAAAGAACAGAAACAGGGAAACCTGTATAAGAATGTTACAGTAATCCAGGCAGTAAATATGGGGGGACACTGTCCAGATCTTGTTGCACAGACGAATAAAAGTGGTGATAATTGTTTTATTCTCAGTCTCAAAGGGAACTGTGCATTTTACCACTAAGCACAATGTTTCCTGTAGATTGTGTTTAAACAAATAATATATTGTTAATTTCGATAGCTAGTTTTCTTAGTTTTAATAAAAAATCACACATGCAGGTGGAAGTTCATAATACTTGCCTTCTGATTCTTATTGGAGTTATATGAATTTTGTCTTTATTTAACCCAAAGCATTGACTGAACTTCTAATATTAAAATAAACTTGCATGCTTAAAATAAATTCAGTTTGGTCAAACTACATTATCCTTCTTTTATATGTAGTGGGATTTGGCTTGTCAATATGTGTTTAGAAATTTTGTATCCATGTTTACAAACAAAATCTGACTGTAATTTTCATTTATCAGGCTACTATTATTCAGTTTTCTTTTAGCGTTTGCTAACATTATAAAATGAGTAAGATTCTCTTCTCTGTCTTTTTCTAGTTCCTAGAAGAAAAATAGAAACAATAAGATAATAAGATGTAAGACAGGAATGATATTATTGTTATTATTGAACTTCTCGACAAAGCTGAGTTTCCAGTTTTCTTTGTGAGTAGTTATTTGACTACTGATTAAATTTCTTTAACAGATATATAACTACTCAGTTTCCAATTTCTTCTTAAGTCACTTTTGATCAATTTCATTTTGTGTGTCATTGTTAGTTGCAGAGGAGTTGATTCCTACTCACGGCAACCCCACATGTACAGAGAAGAATTTTTTTCATAGAGTTTTCTAGACTGTGATCTTTTGGAAGCAACTCACCAGGCCTGTCGTCCAAACTCTTCTTGGAGGGGTTCAAACTCCCAACATTTCAGCTAGTAGCCAAGCACTTAACCCTCTGAGCCAGCCAGGAACTCTCTTTTGTGTCGAGTGTCCACTTTAATATTATTTTTCACACTTGTTGGTGGGACTTTATCCATAATACTTTTATTATCATTCAAATGCAAATGTCTGCAGCATACACAGTAATGTCTCCTTTCTTATTCCCCACGTCAAGTATTTGTATCTTTTCTCTTCATCCGTCTTGCTAAAACGTATTTCTCATATTTTAAAGAGATAACTCTTGGGCTTTTTGCTGCTGTTCTCTAGCTCATTGAATTCTACTCTTACTATCTTTCTTCTGCTAAAGTATGCTTCACTTAACATATGCGGTAAGTTCTGTGAAATAGGACGTTATGTGATTTAGACTTTGTGCAAACATCTTATAGGTAGGAGAGAGGCACCAAGACGCCTGCTGTTGCACAAGGGCACGCATCTAAGACGTGGGCTCTGCTTGCCTCAGGTCCTGAGTGGTTGCCACCAGGTCTGAGAGCTGTTCCAGGCCCCTCGTCCACCTGCCCTCCAGGGAGCACACTTGCTCTCCAGCCAGCAGCCTCCTGTCTTTCCACCCTCAGCTCTAGTCCTATCCTTCCTCTCTAACAGCCTTCGCAGCGTCCTTCTAAGGGCTTCAAACTCTTCCTGCCCCACCCACCCCAGGTGAGACCACTAGACAGCCACTGTAGGAGGGGCCACGGACTTAGACTTAAGTGTCCTGCGCAAGGGCGACCAGACCAAGTGGACAAGACCAAAAGAGGCTCTGACAGCCTCTGCTGGACGTCTCCCTAGGCAGCCCCTGCAGTGTCTGTGTGGTCCCTGTCTGAGGTGAGAGCTGTGAGACCCCCCCACTCGCTGCCACTGTAGTGCAGGGCGGCTGGAGAGCTAGTGACAGACAGATAAGCGCTCCCTACTTAGCAAAGAGTGCCTCATACTTCCTGTTCTCCCATCGGATAATCTCCCATCGGATAATCTCCCATCGGATAATACATTGGGACCTCTGACATACACTGATATGCGGACCAAACTGTCGAAACTGGTGTTAAACGCATACCCACACTGGAGTTTCCTTGCTGTTCTTTTTCTTACTTATTGAAAGAGACTTTTGGTTCATTTATTTTTAGTCCTTTTGTTGGCTGATATAGACATTGAAATCTATGAATTTCCTTGTTACCGCTTTAGCTATAGTCTACAAATTATTACATGAAGATTTTTTTTTTTAATTAAGGGTAAATTGAAAAGTTACATTTTTATTCTAATTTTCTCTTTGATTCATGGATTATTTAAAAGACGAATTTTTAATTTCCAAATATGAAGGGGGTTAAAAAATTGGTAGGAGCTATTCTATATATGTCAATTATGTAACATGCATTATATCTACAGTAGATATCTACAGTAGGATTTCCAGTAGCATTATGGATTCAACATCATCTTTAAACTTCTCACAATTTTTACTTTATGTATTTAGTTTTAGTAATGTAATGCTTTTTGCCTTAAAATTGACCTTGTCTGATATCAATAAAGTTACATTAGCTCTCTTTCGGAATTCACATAATGCACGTTTAACTTTCAACCTGTGTATGATTTTGTATGTTTTATATATGCCTTTTATAAGCATTATACAGTTGACTTTTTTATGTTCAGTCTGGAGATCTTTGCCTTTTACTCTGGACTATTTAACCATTTGGTAATAATATACTTTGCTTTTATTCTTTTAAAGTCACCTGAGAAGATAAAATGTCTTAAGTTAACCAACCTTTAGTTATCTGTTATTTGCTTTCCTCCTAGACAGTCAAAGATCTTGGGGTATTTTAATTTCATGTACCCAGTCCTTAATACATTATTGTTCTAATTAATGTTAATTTTTCTGTTTTTAACCCTAAAATATATTATTATTACTTGTCATGTAGTCAATGCCCTTTTAGATCAAATTATATATTTATTCACCCCTGTTTTGCCTTCTTCGTCTGCCTCAGACTTTCCGTGAGTACTTCCTTCTGCCTAAACTCTGAACATTTTACTTTTCTTTAGCAAAGATTGTCTGCTGGTGAATTTTCTTAGTGTTTGTTTGCTTAGCGTATCTTCATTTTGTGCTCAATCGAAAGATACTTTCACTGGGTGTGAATGTTAGGTTGGGAGCTATTTACATTCAATAGCTAGAAGGTACTCCTGTTTTGTTTTCTGGCCTCTGTTGGCACAGTTGAGAAATAAGCTGTCAATTTAACTGACACTTCTTTGAAGGTAATCTGTCTTCACCCTCCAGGTTTATTTAGGATTTTCCCTTTGTCTACTGGTGTGCAGCATGATGCGATGTGTCGTTTGGACTTGTGTTATTTATCCTGCATATCTGTTAGTCTTCTTGAGTCTGAAGATGACTGTCTTGAATAAATCCCAATCACTGTCTCTTCAAGTGTTGCTTCTGTTTCATTCTCTCTCGCCTCCACTTCTAAACCTCCCAGTGAAATGCAGGCCACAGATTCTGCCTCTTCTCCACGTATCTTTAGATCCTTTCGTATTTTGTGTCTTTTAAACACTATCTCATGCATCTATTTTATCTTCCAAGTCATTAGCTTTCTCCAGCTGTTTCCAGTTCTGCTAACACTGAATCTTTGGGACTTTAATACTACTTGCTGTATTTTCTATTTCCAGAAATGTTGGCTTCTGTTTTTATTTGATCCTGTTTTAATTTTCTCTGTAAATTTAAAATTGTTTCCTGTTTCTTGTTAGCTTTTTCAAATTTTTGTTCTTTTCTCTTTAAATGTGATAACATTTTTTTTAAAAAAAAATCTGAATGTGATAATTTTGGTATTAGAAATATTCATAGGTCTGTGTTTACTATCTGTCATTTCCGTTAGTTGTCCCTCATGGTGCTTTATTTCTTTGACTCTTGGTTACTTGTGCCTGTGTACTGTACATTGTCTTTAAAATATTGTTTGTGGTAATTATTTCGGTTGCAGGACAAAGGTTTTTATTCTATATTGCCAACATTTAATATTGTCATTTATTGTGATTGAGTGATAATATGCAATCCAAATGAATTTAGCATTGTCTTCCTATCTGCAGCTACCTCTGCTCTCCCTGCCTCTTGACTGTACACTCCTCCTTTTCATTCTATACTTTCATTCTATACTATCATTTTAACAAGCTCCTGTCTCCTCCTCTCCACTGTCTTCTCTCCCATATAGAAAAGACCAGTAGGACAGCATCCTATAAATGCATAGAACCATAAAGTACACACACTATATGGTCACATTGTGTCCCTGAATCTAGTAACTTTTTGTCTGATAAATTGACCTCAGTAGCATTTTTTAGACTGGGACAGCAGCATGTCTAGGGTCTATCCTCCCAGTGGATCTCCTGGACTGCCAGACTATCAACTATGGTCTTTTAGTCGAGTTCTTGAGCTGCATCCCTCTTTTTCTCACATTGCCACAGAGACGTTACACTGTGTGCACCATCATGGCTGTCTTTGGTGGTTGCCAGACACCACCTGGTTCTTCTGATCACATGTTGATGTAGTCTCCCATTCATACGGGTCCTTCTGTCTCCTGGGCTCTTTTTACCTCACATCTTTGTTGTTTTGGGTCATCATCTGTTCTGGATGAGTCGAGACCATTTGGTGTACCTCAGAGAGCAGCTTGCTAGTTTTTAAGAACCCAGATGTCACTCACCACTATGGGGTGCAGAAGACTCTCTTAGCAATTGGCTAGTGAATACCAATTGACTTCGATATCCCCATAGAGCATAGTCCTCAGACCCCACCCCTGCTACTCTACCCTTGCAATAGTATTGTCAATTTTTTAAAACTTTTTGCTATTAATGTAGTTTCTAACATTAAGGCATGTATACATTGAGATAAAATTTACTTTGTTATAATTTATTATTGTTTAAGATGCTAATGAGTTGTGGTTTTTTCTTGTAATCAAAATGAAATTAGTCTATTATTTTCTTGCTTTGGAACAAAAGTTATAGAAGTCTCATAGCAGTTAGATAAGATCCTCTTGCTGTTTTTCTGAAATGAATTCTACAGGGTAAGGGTTTTTATATATATATATATATTTTTTTCTTGTTTACCATTTCTTTGTCTTTTGTCCTTCTTTTCATTAGACTAATAAGGATTTCTATACTTTCTTTTTATCTTCCACATCTCTGAAGTTCTAAATTATGTTGTCTTTAATTTACCCAAATTTAGCTATACATTTCTCTAATAATTTTTCTAATATTTCTAATCTTCAAATAATTTACCCCAGTTTAACTACATGTTTCTAATAAAGTCTAAAGTTATTCAGTGTTTTTCTTCTTTCTAAAACTTGTCAAGAATCTTAGCATGTTTGAAAATGCATTATCACTTCCATTCTGTTATTGCTGTCTATATTTTAGTTTTATTTTTAAAACACCAAAAAACTCTTGAATTTACAGCCATAATTGCCTTTTTAAATGCTTTTTCTCCTGTTGTCTGTGCTCAAAGTTTTGTTGCTTTTTCATCTAACGTTATTCTCTAAATAGTTAACAATCTTTATGTTGCTGGAAAATACCTTTCCCTTTATTCTGGAAGGAAACTCTGGTGGCAGAGTGGTTAACTGCCGTGGCTGCTAACCAAAAGGCCAGCAGCTCAAATCCACCAGGCACTCTTAGGAAACTCTGTGCGGCAGTTCTACTCTGTCCTACAGAGTCAGAATTAACACAATGGATTTTTTTTTTTTTTTAATTCTGGAATGAATATTTAGCTGAGTACAGAACTCTAACAATGAGCTTCCCTCAGGATTTTGACTGTATTATTTGTTTTGTTCTAGACACTCTAACTCTAGAGTGATAAGCAATCTTCTCTCAGCCTAACTACAATTCATCTATAGATAATCTGTCTTTTCTGTCTTCTAAGTTTCAAGGTTTTCCTCTGTATGTTTGATGATTTCACTTCTATGTGCCAAGTTGTGGAGTTGTTTTTGTTTATCCTTTTTTTGCATTTGGTGTATAATTTTTGATAAGGATTCAGAATTTCTTAGATTCTAAAAATCAAATCTCTAAGTATCACATATTGCTTCTTTCTATCATGTCCTTTCTGAGTATCTAACAGATGTATAGTAGAACCTAACAATTTCTATTTCATTCAATTAATCCTTATCTAGTTTTTACTTTTTTTCCAGTTATTACATGATTCTGGGTGAAATCTTTAGCATTCTGTTTCGTTTGGGCCCCTTCCATGTTTTCACCAATATATTATGTTATTTATTTATTTTTTTATTGTGATTGAGTGAAAGTGTACAATCCAATAGAAATTTCAACACTTGCTTATGTGCATCTCCCACTGCTCTCCCTACCAGATGAGAGCACACTTCTATATGTTCTATACATATCATATCCTCATAACAATCTCCTGTCCCCTGCTTTTCACCCTCTCCCGCCTCTCCAGTAAGAAGCCAGCAAGACGACATCCTACAGATGCACAGAACCATAAAGTACACACACAATATGGTCACTCTGTGTCGTCAAGTCCAATTCTTTCCTGTCTGAAGAGCTGACCTCAATAATGATTTATGGACAAGGGCAGCATGAAGACCAGAGGCCATGCTCCCAGGGGATCCCCGAGGCCCCTGGACCATCAATGGTGGTCTTTTAGTGGAGTTCTCAGGGTGCACCCCCATTTATTCTCCTGTTGCCAATTTGACTCAACTTTGTGAGCCCCATCACGGCTGTCCCTGGTGGTGGCCAGGCACCATCGGGTTCCTCCAGTCATGTGTTGATGCAGTCACCCACTCATGTGGGTCTTTCTGTCTTCTGGGTTCTCTTTCCTCGTGTCATTTTGGTCTTTGGTGATTGTCAGTTCCTGCTAAGTTGGGACCATTTAGTGTGCCTCAGATGGCAGCTTGCTGGTTTTGAAGATACCAGACATCACTCATCAATATGGGGTACAGAACACTCTCTTAGCAATACAGTAGTTATGCCAGTTGGGCCTCAATGTCCCCTGAGAGCATGGTCCCCAGACCCTCTCCCCTACTACTCTGTCCTAGCAATATTGGGTTAAGATTAGAGGAGTAATCATGTTACGTTAAAGTCTAGTTAAGTTGGTCTTCTTTCTAATGTGTGCTGTCACTGATTTCACCCAACAAAATTTCTATCAACTATCTATCCTGTAACCAACCCTCTCCCTACTGCCCCACCCTTGTAGCCATTGAAGAGTCTTTTCTTCTGTACACAAGTCTGTTTTTAAGTTCTTATCATAGGGGTCTCATGCAATATTTTTCTTTTGCTGCTGACTACTTTCACTCAACATAATGTCTTCCGATTGAAATCAGGTTATGAGATGCTTCCTAAAATCATCGTTGTTCTTTATCTTTGCAGTGTCCCATTGAGTATATGTACCATAGTTTCTTTATCTATTTCTCTGTTGTTGGGTTGATTCCAACTTTTTGATACTGTGGACTGTGCTGCAATAAACATTCGTGTGCATGTATCTGTTGGTGTGAATGCCTTTGATTCTGTAGGATATATTCCAAGCAGTGGAATTACTGGGTCAAATGGTATCTATTTCCAGCTTTTTAAGGAAGCGCCAGATTGCTTTCCAAAGAGGTTGTACCATTTTCAGTCCCACCAACAGTGTAGGAGAGTTCCTATTTCTCCAAAGCCTCTCCATCACTTGTTGTTTTGTGTTTTTCCCATCTTTTAATTTTCAATTTGTATCTTTAAGTCTATGGTGAATTTCTTGTAAGCAACATATAGACAAATCATGTCTTTTGATCTAAGGTGTCCCTCAATGTCTTTTTACTGGAGTGTTCAGACCATTTGCATGCAGTGTAATTATCCATAAATATGTGTTTTGTGCTGTCATAGTGGTGTGTTTATTTTTGTGTAGATATTTTCTCTCTTGTTCTTACTATACTGTTGTGGGACCATCTTTATGGGTTGATTTTTTACCCTTTTTAATGTTGGTTTTGTGTTTTTGAGACTCCTGTGTTATGTTTCTTGATGTGATGTATTGCATCTTTATTGTGCTTTGCTGCTACACCTGTGTTCTCCCTTAAAAATCTGTGTTTAAACCCAATTTTAAGTTCTACACGTCTTGTTAACTTCCCCCTCCATCTGGAAGGACTATAATTACTGTAGTGCATCCCTCTTTTTAATATGATATCATAGTTGTCATGATATGATCTCTGGATCTCTCCTTTTAATATTATACCTTTGATTGGGTTTTGTGCCTTCCCTAACCAAGTAGGTTTCTGGATGATGTGTCCTGTACTGCATCCTAAAATAGAGAGTTACTAGTTTTGTTTTTCTAAGCCAAGAGCTTCTTTTAGCATTTCTTGTATCTTTGGTTTGGTTTTTACAAATTCTCTGAGTTTCTGGTTATCTGCAAAGGTCTTAATTTCATTTTCATATTTGAGAAATAGTTTTGCAGAATACGTAATTCTTTGTCAGAAGTTCTTCTCCTTCAAGGCTTTGAATTCATCATTTCATTGCCTCCGTGCCAGCATCATTTCTGCCGAGAAGCCAGACAAAAGCCTACAGGGCTCCCCTGTGAATGTTAGCTTTGCTGGGAGTCTTGCTGCCTTTAAGAGTTTCTGCTTATGTTTCATTTTGTTTTGAACTTGATTATAATATGTCTTGGAGTCTTTCTTTTGAGATCTATATTGAGGGGTATTCGATATGCATCTTGGATATCTATAGTCTCTTCTTTCGTAATTTCAGAGAAATTTTCTGTCAGCAGCTCAACAACAATACTCTCTGTGTTTTCAGGTGTCCCTCCCTGCTCAGGAACTCCAATTAATCATAGATTGGGCCTCCTTTTTTTTTTCTTTTTTAAATTATGATTGAGTGAAAATATACATTCCCATATAAATTTGCATGACCGCCTATGTGCAGCTTCCACTGCGCTCCCTGTCTGGTGACAGCACACTCTTCCTCTCTGTTCTATACATGTCACATCCTCCTAACAATTTTCTATCCCCTCTTCTCCACCTTCTCCCCCGCATCCAGTAATAAGTCAGCAGAATGACATCCTATAGATGCATAGAACCACAAAGTGCACACATGATGTAGTCACTGTGTCACCAAGTCCAATCTGTTTGTGTCTGAAGAGTTGATCTCCATTATGATTTATGGACCAGGGCAGCATCAGAGTCAGGGGCCATGTTCCCAGTGGAACCCGAAGGCCCCTGGGCCATCATCTTTGATCTTTTAGTGGAGAACTCAGGGTGTACTCCTTTTTATTCTTGTGTTGCCAGTGAGACTCAACTTTGTGAGCCTCATCACAGCTATCGCTGGTTGTGGCCAGGCACCACCCGGTTCTTCTGGTCACGTGTCAATGTAGTCACCTATTTACATAGGTCTCTCTGTTTTCTGAGTTCTGTTGACCCCGTGTCATTTTAGTCCTTGATGATCATCCTTTCCTGCTGAGTTGGGACCATTTGATCTACCTCAGATGGCAGCTTGCTAGCTTTTAAGACCCCAGATGCCACTCACCAATATCGGGTGCAGAAGACTCTCTTAGCAAAACTCTAGTTATGCCAATTGGCCTCAATTTCCACTGACAGCATGGTTCCCAGCCCCCTGACATCATCCCTGGCCCCCTGCCCCAGCTACTCTGTCCTTGCAATATTGGGTTAAGATGGGAAGAGTAATCATGTTATGTTGAAGTCCAGTTAAAATTGATTTTCTTTCTAATGTGTGCTGTCACTGATTTCACCCAACAAAATTTCCATGAACTATCTAATCTATGCCCCACCCTCTCCACTCCTCCCTCCCCACCCTTGCAACCATCAAAGAGTCTTTTCTTCTATGTATGAGTCTGTTTTTAAGTTCTTATTGTAGGGGTCTCAAATGATATTTGTTCTTTTGCTACTGACTACTTTCACTCAACATAATGTCCTCCAATTGAAACCAGGTTATGAGATGTTTCCTAAAATCATCACGGTTCCTTATCATTGCATAGTGTTCCATTGAGTGTGTATCCCATAGTTTACCTATCCATTCCTCTGTTGGGCTTCTGGGTTGATTCCATCTTTTTGCTATTGTAGACTATACTGCAATAAACATTCTTGTGCATGTATCAGTTGGTGTGAGTGTCCTCAATTCTGTAGGATATATTCCAAGCAGTGGAATTACTAGGTCAAATGGTATTATCTACTTCCAGGTTTTTAAAGAAGCACTAGATTGCTTTCCATTTTGCAATCCCACCAGCAGTGTAGGAGAGTTCCACTTTCTCCATAGCCTCTCCAGCATTTGTTGTCTTGTGTTTTTTGGATCATGGCCAACCTTATTGGGGTGAGATGGCATCTCATCTTAGTTTTGATTTGAATTTCTTTAATAGCTAATGATCATGAGAATGTCCACATTTGTTTTTTGGCTGCCTGGATCTCCTCTTTAGAAAAGTGTCTGTCCGTCTACTTTGCCCATCGCTTAATTGGATTATTTATCTTTTTGTTACTGATATTTGGTAGTACTTTATAGATTATAAAGATCAGATGTTAGTCTGACATACAGTTGCCAAATATTTTTCCTATTCTATAGGTGGTCTGATTGTTCCTCTTGATAGACTCTCATGTGCTTCTTAATGCTTCTTTATTTCTCTTTTTTATTTTCTCTGATTTCTCCTCAGAGATCCTGGAGCCAGTAACTCTGTCTTCCAAGTCAGAAAGTGTATTTTCCATTTGTTCAATTCTGTTTTATTCAGTTTGAAATGAATTTTCTATTTCTTTGATTTAGTTACTGATCTGTTGGATTTCAGAATACTGGTGTTCCATCACTTCAAACAACTTGGTTAATTTGTCATTTTGCTCTATTGCATTTTGTATAATGTCTAGGATGGCTCTATATGTAATCGTTTTGTGCTCAACCTCTGATAGTTTCAGAAAGAATTCTTTGTCTGGCAAGTTCTTTAGTTCTTTCTTTTCAGGGTTTTATGGATCCATAGGTGAGTTTTTCTTTAAGTTTTTGTCCAAAGTTTGTGGCTTTTTGGCATCTGGAGGTTGTTTAGCTTCTCTGGTGTTAGCTCAACAGAACTTAAAGCACAGTCTGATGAAGAAGGTGATCACCAGTCACCTCTATGTACTCCAGTCACTGGGCCCAGTATAATCTCTGCATTAGCAGTTTCCACCCCTTGACTGGCAAAGACACATCCCTACTTATTGAGTCACTAGGGGGCCATCAGCTGACCCTATGGTGTGGGTTAGTAAAGGCTGGAAGAGATGCCATCAGGATGCACTGCAGTTATTTCTCTAGGTAATCTTATATTGGAAGGTAAAAGCTGTCTGACAGCTTCCAAAATCAGTCAGGCTTTCAACTGTTTAAGCCCCTCTTCCCAGCTGGCAAAGTAAACACCTCTATATCGAACCCCAGATGCTGTAAAGTAGTTCAAAGAATGAAAAGGCTACTGCACTGCTATTTTCTGATGCTGGGCCTCACCCGTAAGGTCAGCCTATGCTAGATACAGGTTTTCTGTTGGAAAAGCACTTCCCGGGCTAGCACTGCCTCACAGCCTGGGAACTCGCCTTTGGTGAGGCCTCCGTTTGTGTAACTCTGCCCCCCAGTTGAACAAGATGGCATCCTGCACAAGCTCTCTTGCCTACTGTGGAGCAACTGATTCATGGCAGAGCTTTGGAAAAAGAGAGGCTGGAGGAGCCAAGGTGGAGAGAGTCCAGAGCCAAGCTCTCAAATGGGGCTATTCCGCCTGCCGGTCCCATCAGCAGTGACGCTGAGCTTTGCTGCCAGTTAAGACCAAGCCCCTCCTACTGGCTAAGACAGAGAAAAAAAATGGTGGGCACTGCCTCTCTGCTTGGGAATTAGCCCCTGCTGAGGCCTCCATTTGAGTAACTCTGCATCCCAATCAAATAAGATGGCATCCCACACAAGCTCTCCCACTCACTGTGGAATAGCCAATTCTATGGTGGATGTTTGGAAGGACAGGGTGGAGAAGCTGAGATACACAGAGTCCAGAGCTGGGATCTCTAAATGTGTCTATTCTGCTTGCTAGTACCATCAGTAGTGTGGCTGAGCTTTGCTGCCAGTCAAGCCCAAGCCACAGCTGCTGGCTAAGACACCGAAAAAAAGGTTAAAACTTACCTTACATCTGCGAGAGCTGGCATTCAACAGGGGTGGGGATCAGCAAGAGAGACAAAGTTTCCCATTCAGTGGCTTGTAGCCCAAATTGGCAGTCCTATGCTGTGTCCTAGAGCTCCATGGGTGTCCAGAAGTCTCCATTTAATTATCAATTCAGGCCTTACTTTTCAGAGGCAATTAAGCAGACATGTATCTGTTCTGCCATCTTGACTCCACCTCCATATTGTGTTCTTTAATTTTAGTTTTTATGTGTTTTAAAATTTTCATTTCTTTTTACATGTTTGGAGCCATGATGGTGCAATAGTTAAAAGCTTGGCTGCTAACTGAAGGTCAGCAGTTCAAATCTACCAGCTTCTCCTTAAAAATTCAATGGGACATTTCTCTTCTGCCCTATAGGATAGCTGTGAGTTGGAATCAATTCCACGGGAATGGATATTTTTGATTCAGTTAACTTTTTTTCATAATCTTTGTTCAGTTTTATGGGTGTTATCATTTGTTTATCTTTTTACTTCTGATGGCAGAGGATTTGGTTTCTGAGTTTGTTTGTTTGTTTTCCTTTTTTTATTTAACATGATTTTGAAAATGTACATTCCCATACAAATTTACATGTCCACCTATATGCAGCTTCCACTGCTCTCCCTGACTGGTGACAGCACACTATTCCTCTCTGCTTCATACATGTCTCATCCTCCCAACAGTCTCCTTTCCACTCCTCTCTACCCACTCTCCTTCCTCCAGCCAGAGTCATACTTATATTAACAATTTCAAATAATGTCATAGAGTTCATTTCATCTGAATAAATTAATATTGGAATTACTAGCTATGTTGACTTCCTCTCTTAATATTTGTTTTTTGTGGTTGAGAATTGCACTTGCAACTTTTTAACAGGGCTGCATTCCATCTACTGGCTCTTAGGGAAAACCCATGTTTTTGTGTTTTGCAGCTTCTAGGAGTTGCCCACATTCTTTTTCTGGTTGCCCTGCATGAATCACTCTGACCACTGCTCCTGTTGTCACATCTTCTCTAACTCTGACACTCCTGCTTTCCTCTCATAAAGACCCTGTGATTGTGTTGAGCTTAGCCAGGTAATCCAGAAAAGACTTGCTCTAAATATCCTTAATTTAATCAGACCTGCAAAGTTCTTCTGCCATGCCAGGCAATATATTCACAAACTGCAGAAATTGAGATATATAAATCTTTAGAGGGGGGATCACTATTCTGCTGATCACAGTCTGTTCTCCATTCCCCAAAGATCCATATTTGTCCTACATGCAAAATATATTCACCCAATCCAACATTCCCAAATACTCTACTTATATTGTCATATTTCTATTTCCACTTACATTTCCTTAATTCATACCGTCTTTGTTTCATATTTTAATTATTGCAGTGGACTTCTGATTTTTCTTCCTTCAGTACTATGCAATGTGTTTAATCCATGAGTCCTTGAAAGTAATGGAAGATACCACCCCAAGTGCTGGTTTTATTTTTGCTCTGTCCTTCCCAAACAAAGAATTATCTGAGATTTTGTAAATTAAAATGTTTGTGTGTAGAAGCTTGGAGAATTAAATTTAGCCTGGTTATATGGAATTAGTGAATCAGAGTTAGAAGGATAAGTGACTACATATTGGCCTTGGATACAATTAAGAATCAAGCAAAGCTGGAGTGGATAATGTGCAGTGGTCAGTTCACTATTGTAACTCTGAATAATGTGACACCTTTTATGTCAGCTTTAGTGTTCCTCTCTGGACAAGGGCAAAAGAATTATTTGGGTGCCGCCAAATGAAATAATCCTTGTCATTTTCCTCTACAAAGCACCAAAACTCTTTATGACACGTATTTGGCTTTGTTACCCTAGACTCCACTGGAAATCCTTTACTGCTTCCCTAGAGCCTACAAGATAAAGCCAAATGTCTTGGTTTAATACTGAAACTGTGTCTCATTCTATGTCTGCCTGCTTTTCCTGTAGCTACTGCAACAATCTACCTTACTTCTCATGTATAGCAGACTAAGTTCCCTGAACAGACCATGATCTTTGATTGTGTGCATATTTGCGCATGTCCTTACCACAGCTTGGAATTTCTTTCCTTTCTTCTGCCCAGGAATTTCCTAGTCATTCTTCAGAATTCATCTCCTCCTTTATCCTCTTTGAACCCTTCATGGAAAATTATGCAATGTCATTTGTCACACACAGATGTATACTTTTATTAAGATACACTTTTCATACAATAAAATGCTCAGACTCTAGTTGTTTGGTTCATAGACTGATTTTGACAATATATGTGCATAAGAACTATGTGAAAATGCACATATAATATTTATTAATATAATTTTCTTATGCAGCATATTCTGAGAGATTGTTTCTTACTTATCAATGTGTATCTAATGTCCCATAATAACAACTATCCAAAAAAACATTGTTAAGTCAACTCTGACTCATAATGACCCTACAGGGCACAGTAGAACTCCCCCATGCAGTTTCCAAAGAGTGCCTGGTGAACTTGAACTGCAAATCTTTTGGTTAGGAGCTGTAGCACTGAACACTACACCACTATGGTTTCCTGTCCCATAATAAGGTATCAGAAACAATAATTGGATGTAAGAAATAGCAAGTACTCAGCCAAAAAGACGTTCCTGTTGGTGGGTGGATTCTGACTCATAGCGATGATGTAGGTCATAGTAGAACTGCCTCTTAGAGTTTTCAGGGAGTGCCTGGCATATCTGAACTGCTTGTGTTTTGGTTAGCAGACATAGCACTTAAGCACTATGCCCAGGTTTTCTGTTAATAAGTGCTCAGTATATGCTAAATGTATGAGGATTTTTGAAGATTTTAGAAGAATTATCATTTTCACAGAGAAGAGAGATATATTGTAAGAAGAATGATATAATAATGCATAGTCATGGAAATGACATAATTCCTAGTATGGGTAGAGACCATGTATGTAAAGGCGTGGAAATGGGTGTCTGAAGTTGTCAGTGATGGAGTAGCAAAGTTCAGATTGACTCTTCCACCTTGAACAACTAGAAATACAGATGAAATACATGTAACACTAATTTAAAGACATCAGCTAACAAGCAATGTGGCACTTGGATCCTTGAAGAAAAACACACAAAGTTATCTGTGCCATTGTCCAGCTTACTATCTGGATGGAGGTGGTTTCCCAGCCACAACGTGGGTTGGTGGAACCTAAAGGGACCCAGAAGTCTGGCTAGGTCAAGGAGACACAGGTTGGAGTTCCAAGAAACTGAAGCATTAGAAGCTGTGAGGTAGAGTCCCAAAGAAGACTCTCCACAGAGAGAAAGTTTCAGAAATTCTGCATTAGGAGTTCCAGTAGAACTTGAGTAGTAATTTGCACATATGTGAGAAAAAGCTACCTGAGGCTAGAAAGAAAATTACAGGAAACCAGTACCTGTCACTATGGAGTCCATTCTGGCTCTTATGACCCTGCTGGATAGAGAACTACCCAAACGGTTGCCAAGGCTGTAAATTTTATGAAAGCCACTGCCACGTCTTTCTCCCAGAGAGTGGTGGATTTAAATCACTGCTAGCTATTTCAGGTAGCAGACAGCTGCTTAACCACTGCACCACTAGGCCTCCTTCTTAGGAAACAAGACATAAAATTTTCAGAGTTCTCTTCAGCCAGAGTTGATGGACCTGGTAATACATAGAACACTGGGTAGACTGCTTAGAAGTACATCATCTTGGTAATTAAATAGTTTAGTACAAGCTCTACTTCTTTCTTAAAAGCCTTAAAATCAAGGCTTGAATGTTTACAACGGATTCAAAATAATTTAACTGAATACCAAAGTTATTTAAAGAAATACACAAAATCTACCAACCAGTAACATAAAATCCACAATGTCTAGAATCCTATAAAAATATGAGGTGTGAAAGAAGGCAAAAATATACAACCCATATTCAGAAGAAAAATCAACGAATGGAAAAGCAGACATAAAAATGACACAGATGATAGAATTAAGAAACAGGAACATTAAGACATTTATAATAAATACTTTCCATATGTTCAAGAAGATAAAGAAAAATATAACCATGATGAGATAAACTCTGGTTAGAAAAAAAGACCCAAATTGAACTTCTAAAAAAGGAACAACACAATACAGAAAATGAATAATATATTGAATGGAATTAACAGAAAATTAGAAATTGTTATTAAGAGATTTATGAACTTGAAGACATGACACTAATAACTATCCAAAATGACTAGAAAAAATTCTAAAACAACAAATGAAAAGAAAATCAGTGACCTATTGAAAAGTTACAGTGAATAAAACAGACATGTAATTAGAGTTCTACAAGGAAGAAAGAAGAGTAGCACAAAAAATTTATCTGAAGACAAATTGCTGAACTTTATAAAAATCTTAAACTGACAGATCCAGGCAGCTCAATGTTCAAGTAGAATAAACATCAAGGGAAAAAAAAAGGGGTAAGAGCAGGGAGCAAGGCATGATATTATCAACTTTCTTAGACCTAAGATAAACAGAAAACAAAGTCAATAAAGCAAATTGTGTACCAAGGAATAAAGACAAGAATGAGAGCACTAAGACCACATTTTTCATCAGAAAATGTGCAAGTGATATAACAGAGCATCCTTTAAAGTACTTAGAAAAAGCTCTCAGAAAAGAGACATATTAAAACAAAGTTATTATAAAAAAAGAAAGTAAAAAGAGGCATAAAGGTTAGAAAGGAAATAAAGATTGCTTTATTTGCAAATGCCATAACTGTTTATGTATATATCTTAAAGAATCCACAAAAATAATAAAACTATAAGAACTAGTATGTTGTTTTAAGAAGGTCACAGATATAAAGTCAATATATAAACACCAAATATATTTCTATACAGTAGGAATAGAATTTAAAAAACTATGCCACTTAAAATAGTGTTAAAAATAAGATACTTAGAACTGAATTTAACAAAAACGTATGCAAAGCTATACACAGAAAACATAAAAAACACAGTTGAGAGAACATAAAGACCTAAATAAATGAGGATATATACAGTGTTCATGGATCATTCTTCAAAAGAGATTTTTCCAAAAATAAAAAGCCAGTCAAGTCAGAAAAAGAAAATATTTTTAAAACATACCTTTTATGGAATTGCATCCAGAACATACAAAAATCTTAACAACTCAATCATTACACACATACACACATACACACACACATACACATACACACACATATATATAGATATTAAAAAGAAACAGGGAAATTTTTGAACAGACACTTCACCAAAGAAGACGTATGAATAGTAAATAAGCACTTGAAAAGATGCTTTATGCTATTAGTATCAGGGACATGCAGATTAAAACTGCAAAGAGTTTTATAACTACTACACACCCACTAACACTGCTAAAATTTTTAAAAACCTAACAATAATGAGTGCCAGGGAAGTGTGGAGAAATCAAAATCCTCATACACTGAGGATGAGAATACATTTCAGAAAATAGTATAACAGTTTTAAATATTTAAACTTTCTCTTACCCTGTGACTTAGTAGATACACCTGAAGTATTTACACAAGAGAAATAAAAACACAAGGATTTATAAAATGTTCAGTTTGTCTCTTAATAACCAAAAAATGGGAAGAACTCATATATTCACCTACTGGTGGATGGATTTAAAAAAATGGTGCTACATTCATAAACTTGACTAGTACTCACCAATAAAAGAAGTACAAACAGTTAACATGCTTGGTTGCTAACTGAATGATTGGAGGTTCAAGCCCACCCAGAGACACCATGAAAGAAGTTGTGATCTATTCTGAAAATTTTGTGTAACACAGTTCTGCTCTGACACACATGGGATTGCTATTAATCAGAACTGACCCAACAGCAACTTTAAAAATAATAAAAAATTAAAAGGAACAAAGTATATATGCACACAATAACCTGAATGAATCCCAAACCATTTCACTAAGTAAAAGATGCCAGATGCAAAACACTATTTCTTATTGTGCTATTCTATATTTATGAAATTTTCAAAATGTCAAAATTGTAGGGCAGGAAACTTGTGTTTGCTTGGGCTCCCAGGGGTTCTTTTAACTGGGCAGGACCATAAGGGGATATTATGGGGGCGACAAAATATTCCATATCCTGATTTTGGTGTGGCTGTGTACATGAGCCTGAATGGCACAACAGTTAAAAGCTCAGCTAATGTCCCAACAGGTGGCAGTTTGAATCCAGTAGTCACTCTCTGGAAATTCTGTGAGGCAGTTCTACTTTGTCCTGTAGGGTTGCTATAAGTTGGAACAAACTTGAAGGCACGTAACAACAATGACATAACATATACATGATTCTATACAGTTGTACAAACTAGAAAAGTCACATACTTTAAAACAGTAAATTTTATTAGATCGATATTATATCTCTATTAAAAAGGTGAAGGAGGAGGAGGTAGAAATTGATATGGTAGGCCCCAATTCTAGTTCTCAAATTCAGAAATTTGAACTTAACTTGATATGATGAACAGTGCCAATACAAAATCAGCATATTTGTGTAAGTTAATAATGTCCCTGGGGATTATAAAGAACTTGGATTGTTTTCAGCACCAGTGTTTTCTTTTCTTCTTCTGGTCCTAGGAAATTCTGTAAGAAAAGCAGCTATAAAAGCATTTTTATTCTACTTAATTCGGTAAAAATCTGCTTGGTAATGCAGAGGATGGGTGCAGTTGTAGGCGGTAGGTTGCTAATGAGTTAATGGATTCCTTTAAAGATAATGTAAATTGGCTAAATTTTGCATCTGATATTCAAATTAAACAAGAAGAGAAAGAAAATGAATCTACAAATACATTCAATACCCTGTGGCCTTGTAGCACAAAACAAAAATTAGTATGAAAACACCATCCCTGTGCATTACCCTTAAGAGAATCTGCCTCCTCTAAGCTAATGGGGGTTCTGATCATGCCAGATCAGACACAAGCACAATTTGTAGGTGTGTAGCTTCTGTCTTGAAAGAAGCTGTTAAACCGTGAAGGGCATGTCACAATCACTCTCATGCTTTTCAGAATGCCAAGGCGTTCACCAGGAAGAAAGTGGCACGTGCATTTCACATCCATTCAACCTAGTGAACAACGTCATTAAGTATTCAGCATTACGAGGAACTCATTGTTTTACATATAGGATTTGATTCCCTTCGGGACTAAAGTGATGTGAAATCCTTGTTACACAGCACCCTTAGGATTGGAGGGCTCTGGCTAATTCTTGTTGACACAGAAGTGCTGTGCAAATGACACATGGATCAGCAGCTGTCAAGAAATTAGATTACATTCAACAGTGAATCTTTATAAGAATATTACCAAAAATTCTAGTAAATGACTGGAAGAGATTATTTGCTGCATATATAATAGACATAGAGTTAAAATCCTTAATATTGCATGATTCACCTAGAACCAAATGATAGGCACAAAGATATTCCCAGAACTGATGAATGTGTATAAAATCATATTCTACCTCACTGTTAATCTAGTAAATGCAAATTAAAGTAAGAATTAAGTGTTATTTTTAATCTACAAAATTGACCTAGAAGAGAAACAGAGGTTGGAAATGACAAGTGTTACCAATAGTGAGAAAATTGTGGGTGATGACAAAAATTATCACTATCTGTGTAGAAGACATTTCTGCTGCATCTCTCAAACTTTTCGAGGGCATTGGCTTGTATCTACCAATTATTCCACAAACTGGTTCTACATAAATATTGATTGATGCATGCAAATATATTTATTACAGTAATAATGTGACAAAGGAAATCTATTGGAAGCCATTTATATACTCATTGATAGACAACTGAAAATTTAACCTATGCTATACCCACACAACAGAATGTTGTGCTGCTTTGGAAAAATTAGTTGAATGAAAAATTCAGTTGAATGAAGCCCAGTGTATATTTTTAAGTGGAATGACCAAAACAATCTCATTTTCTAAATTTCATTTCTATAGTATTCTGCTGACTATTTTATAGTGGTCGTGTTTACTTTTAGATTGTCTTAAAACAACAAAAATACAAAAAATAAAAAACTTGGCAGGATTTGAGTAAAAGATTATTTTCTTATTTTTCTCTTTCTTTATTCCCCGTTTCCTTTGTTACTCAGTCCCTTTCTCCCTCTTTCTGTTCCTTCAGTGTTTACTGGACAATTTATATGAATCAGTTGGGTACTGAGGATATAAATATCAAGTGGATAATTAGAAGATATAAAACAATGACAGTAGGTCATAACTGTGCCAAAGTAGAGCCAAAGCTTATTATAAGCTCAGAGAAACAAGTGTTTGAATCTAGCTGAGAAGGACAGGGAAGGAATCAAACAGAAGTCCAAAACATGTGAAAGGTGTTTAAAAGTAGACATTTTCAGAACAGATGAGACTAAGCGTTTCAAACGAGGAGACAAGAGTTTGTTACCAGTCAAGGCACTTTGATTCTATTTGACTAGAGGAGAAAGAGAAAGAGAACAATTATCTATCAAATCAGGTGAATACTATCAAAACTACTCGAAGTGCTAAAAATGTGACCACAATTTACATACGTGTGAATTCTTTAAATTCTGAATTTTGCACTGAGAAAGTCTTAAGAGTCTAGAATGTTTTCTTTTCCCTTAGGGTAACGGAGGTGCCTCCACTTATGTTTTGCTCCATGTCTGTTTGTGGGGGTTTTCGTAACACTCCAGAATTTACAAGGTGTCATGAACCCACAGGTTGGCACTGCTCAGTAATGTGGTTGTCATCTATTGAGTGCTTAAACTCATCCTAGTCACAGTAACTAGGTGAACCCATAAGAAAAGTAATTCTGTGAGGAAGATACTATTACCCTTACTTTTAGATGAAAAATGGAGCTGTCAAGTAATTTGCACAAGGCTTCCTCCACCATAGCTATTTTCTCGTTTGTTTCTGTTTAGGAATGAGGCAATGTCTTTTTCAGATTGTGAACACAGGGACCATGTCCAAGATGTTCAAAATTACATCCTGAGCAAAGCTTTTCATTTATGTTAAATGTTTATTTATTTTGTATTTTAAAATATGAAAAGCTATAATTCCATGTATTTTTAGGGGATACAAGACCCTCCTTACAATCTTGTGGTTACAAATTTGCAAGATCTCTTCTGTGTGATGATGGATGCACTAATACAGAAGGACAAGAGGTAATGAATACATGAACCAAGCTTTACCTTGCCAGATTTTGAGACTGGCTGGCAATCTGGGAAGAGTAGCTATAGAAAAGGCCTGATGAAATAGAATTCTGGATCTACTTATACTTTTTCCCTGCCAGATGGGGCTCCTGCCTGGAGAAAGGAGGTGGGAGATGGACCCATATTAGGACTGGCATTTTCAAGGATGTGCCTGTAGGTCACTGGATCACAATCTGCTCAAGAATATGATGCCAGGAAGATGACACGGCTCTTTGACATCCCAATAACTTCCTTGGTAACATATGCAATCAGTTCACAAATCCAGCCCCAGCACAGTTGGCCCAAGTTGGAGGAATGGGTGGGGACTGTTGGCACTCCCAAGAAGACAGGTGGAGCAGCTCAGGATTAAGCTGTTTCCTAAGCCAGCAAAGAAAGAGAGAGATGTCAGAAGTTTCGGGCCTTCCCAAGTTGGTCTAAATAGATTACCTATTAGAGAGCGCTAGCCCAACTACACAGTAAGGAAGATTCCAACTGCACAGATTGTAAGTAAATTATTTTACATCTGTCTCTATCCCACCAGATAGGAAACTCCTTGAAGGCAGAAAATGATTTATTTTTCTCTCCCTTACACTGCTTTGCAAGATGCATAACAAAGGTACTTTTGCTGTGGATATCATTTAGATAACAAAATATGTGTAATAGACTTTACAGAGTAAGATGTGTTGTTTAAATGCTTTTGTTTGCTTAGAAAGAAATGAAAACAAAAGAAAAAAATCAAGTTTTTGTTTTAATTCATGGAAACCTTTTAGTAAATATCAATTGTCAAAATAAATATAAATGATGCAGAACATAAATTATAACTCTTAGAAAAACTATTCAGTGTATATGAATAAAAATGACAAGCTTTATCAGTGTAGGACAATTAGTACCCTCCCCAAAATATGGCAGGCTTTATGAATTTGTGTGTCATCCTTGCACAGGGGCCATACTATTTTTTTCTGTATCATCCCAGTGTGCAACTAAAGCAAGTACAAAATGCAGTCTTTCATTTAAAAAGAAAAAAATAAAATAAAAAGAAATCTTAGATAGCAATGTCACATTCTAGAAAAACAAAATAACTTTATGCTCCATAAAGATTCTTAATGCAACCATGTTTCTCTGAAGACTTTCTTTTATCTTCATTTTTTTAAATAAAAAAAAAATGAACGAGTGTGCATTAGTACACTGAGTCTCCTTTTAATGCATCTAGAATACAAGTGTAGTCATCAGGCAATCATGAAAATGTGAAATGAAAACAGCTAATAGTGCATTGTTATTATTACAGATGATTCTCAAGGCATGGAAAAGTTCAAAGCACACTTCATCAGCGTATGATTAAAAGCATCACATCTGCCTTTGTGGAACTACAAGTCCAGGAGAGCAATTCAGGTCCTAAGGAGCAGAAATGCCCACAGGGTCAGTGAAGGAGGCAGGAGGACACACGGAGGCAGCACGTGCATCTAGTTCTGTTAGACAGCCTGTGAGAAGCTGAAGCACATCCAAACATATCCAGAATTTAGCAACTTGCTAACTGGTACAAGGCAACACTTACCAGGTGATGGAAACACTGGACACGCCCCTGCCCCCAGGCTGTTGTCGTTTGGCGCTGTGGAGTCCTTTCTGACTACCCATCCTGACAATCGTTGCTGTGTTTAAGCCCATTGTTGCAACCACTGTCCCAATCCACCTCACTGAGGGTGTTCCTTTTTTTCTCATGATATTCTTCTCTGTAGAGACTGGCCCCTCCTGATAATGTGTTCAAAGGACGTAAGAGGTGTCTCACCATCTTCACTTCTATGAAGCATTCTGGCTGTTCTACACCCAAGACAGATTTATTTGGCCATGGTATGGTTGGACAGTCCGTGGTGTAATCAATACTGTTTACCATAATTCAAAGGCATCAGTTTTTCTTCAGTCTTACTTATTCATTGTCCAGATTTCTTGGACCTATAAGGTGATTGGAAATACCATGGGTTGAGTCAGATGCACCTTAGTCGTTAAAGTTATATATTTCCTTTACAACACACTTAAAGAGGTCATCTGTAGCAGATTTGCCCAATGCATATGTCATTTGATTTCTTGACTTCTGCTTCCTCAAGCATTGATTACAGATCCAAGTAAAATGAAATCCTTGACAACTTTAATGTTTTCTCTGTTTATCATGGTACTGTTTATTGGTCCAGTTTTAAGGATTTTTGTTTTTTGTATATTAAGGTGTAATCCATACTGGAGGCTGTGCTCTCCACCTACCAAAATACCTACCCTGACAAGACAGCTAAGGAGAAAGGAATAAGCCTAGGAAATCACACCAGATCTTGAGAAAGAGTAAAGGAATAGGGACTGCACTGGTAGTTTACATACAGTAGTTAGAGTCAGCTGACAAGGCTTCCCTGAACTATTGGTTGCAAAGAAAAGGCAAAGACCAAGATAAGAGGAATCTAGAGAGGGCAAAGGATGGGAAAGAGACATTGGTAAAACAGGAAAAAGACACAAGGATCTAAAGAGTATTCTTTGGGGTCAAACTTTGTTGGCATGCGATAAAAATCTAGGAAGTCAAGAGCAAAAACATTCCAGAATGGAATTAGAAAATCAAAGGAAACTTTGATTTAAGAAAATGAAAAGCAAAAACAAACATCAACAATAACAAAAACAACTGGCAGTGTTGAAAAAAAGGCAAAGAGAAAGAGAGGCAGAGGAAAACATTTGGAAAGTATAAGAAAGCAAGAGGAGGACGATACAAGCCACAGATGCTGTAAGCAAAGTATCTAAGATGCTGGTGAAGCTGACATGGACTCCACCAGACGTTGAGAAAGAAAGCTTCAGGACTCAGACAAGAGAGAAGAATTCACCAGGCCTTCAAGTAAGTACATGAATGTGTGTGTGTGTGTGTGTGTATGTGTGTATGTGTGTCTATGACTCTAGTTACAAATAATTTAAAAATAATAATAACTGGCATTTATTGACTGTGCCTACGTGGCCATCATTGCAGCAAATATTTACATGAATTTTATCTCATTTAATCATTTCCATAACCCTAGGAGATGGATGCTACTCTTATGTCCATTTTATAGGTGAATAAAATAAGGCTAAGGGTTGTTAAGTAACTTCCTCCTGATCACATACTAATGAACCAGAATTTAGCTTTGGATTATCTATCATTAGCCTCAGTTACTTTATGGTATAAATCAGCTTTTGACCTGAGATAGAACAGTGGAAGGAATCTAAAGTGCACGAAACATCCCCTCTGGTAAAAAAGTTTGAGGAACTGGAAAAGTTTAAAACATTTGCAATAACTAATATCAAGCTTCTCTAAGAGAATCATTGTAAGGTATCCAAATTCAACTGCTGTCTTCACTGTCATTATCATCAGCTAAGCTAAACCAGCCTTGTCTTTCTCCTGGATTATTGCACCGGTTTCTTCCCTTACCTTCATATGCTCGGTCTTAGTTCAGCAGCCTGACTGAGTCTTTTAAAATGAAAATAAGATTATGTCACTCTTTGTCTAAAAGCCCTTCATGAGATCACTCCCAATAAAAGCTCAAGCTCTCCCAGTGGTTGACAAGGACTGCATGATCTAGCCAGCTACCTGCTCTCACTACCAAGCTCACTCCCCTTTGCTTGCCATCCTGCTGCTGCTGCTGGCCTCCCTGACACTAGCAGTCCTCTTTCGCTTTCTGGTCTCTTCACCAGGAACGTTTTTCTCCAAAACAGCCGTAGGAAATTCCCCATCACTTTCTCCAGGTTGCCTCTCAGTCATTATCTTAAAACTTTTCTGTATCACTCAAAATCAAATGGTACCTCTCGGAGCACTCCTCTGTCTTCATGGCCCCTACATTATTTTCCTCTAGAATGCTTGTCACTGGCTGAACTTCTAATTATTTGTTTGTTATGTGCCCTTAGTCCTGGGATGTCAGTTTCATGAAAAAATTTTTTTCCGTTTTCCCCACTGCTGTGTCTCCAGCGCCCATACAAATGTCTGAGGAGGGCTCCACAAATATTTATCTAATGAATCAACGCAAAATGGGTTTCCCTTTAGTGTTGACATATCCCTGATAGTTTATTATGAATAGCAGTCTAGTTAACTACTGTGAGAGAAGGAAGCAGGACCTCTGGTGCGAAAAGCAGGGATTCTAAGTTATGCAAGTAAGGACACGTGGAGTAGCCCGGTAAGCAACAAAGAAGATGCTAAAATCGTTTTATTCTATTATGAGAAGTTGGGAGTATAACTCTCAGAAACAACGAGCAACACTCTTCGGAGCCTCTTCCTTTTACTATTGATGTATGGAAGCCTAAGGACACACTTTCTGTAAAAGTCCTTATAACCCATAATGGTCCAATCAATTGCAGTTCTTGAGTAGAGGGAGGTGATGAGCAATTGGAATGGCTCTGAGTGAGAGGTCATACAATTAAGATTGCCTGGCACTTGGAAAAAGCTGATAGCCATAGCAAAGGCACTTATATTAATGAATCTCATCATTTTCAGAGGGTTGGGGGGACACATAATTTAAAATTACAGCATTGCTTCCTAGAATTTAGCCATTCATGTCAAATTTGCCTGAATAAATCACATCAGCACCCACTGTCTGATAGAAGTTTTCACGAAACTACTTTCGACAACTTGGAGGTGATTTTAAGGTCAACCGTAACAAAGTTAAGTCTGTCTACTGTTGAAGTCCAATTTAAATCCATCCCCAAAAGTATTTTTTTCAGGGATACCAGGTGTTTTTTTTATAGGTTTCATTTTACTAGAAGGTCTGCTATTTTGAGTAAATCGCTTTTGAGGTGTTGATTGTTTGCAGATGCTCAGGAAGAGACAACAGAAAAAGTTTTTGGAACTTCTTAAGGAAGTTGTACAAAGCAGGAATCAAGAACTCAAAGCAACATAAAGACACAGGATTTAATCAAGTCAAAATCACGTACTATGTAAGACAATGGATGGGGCTTAAGGCAGACATACTTTACTGAGTAAGCTGAATTGCTTCCTTCGAACAGACTTCTGCGTAAAGTTTTGACTTGAGATTTAGGCTTTAAATGTTGTCTCAAGGCAATAGTTTCAGCTGTATAGCAACTCCAAAGGTCAGATGAGATGCTTAGGGGGCAGTGAGTTTATGTCAAAGATAGTGGAATAAGTTGGAAAAGGATAATGAGAACTGTTACATAACCTGGAGAATGTAAACACTGACATTGAATTATGCATACTAAATTAGTTGAAATGGTCTGTCATTTGTCGTGTATATTCTCACAAAATAATAGCAATAAATTAAAAAAAAATATATGTGGCTCAAAAACTTGAGAGCACATTGTGCCCTGTCATCTTGGGCAAATGGTCTACTCTTGGTAATCTTCCATCTCTTCATCTGTGAAAATAAAGGATGACTCCTCACTTAAAGAAGCAATTGTGAGCAGTAAACGAGACAGAATCTATAGAATATAGGCCTGACAGCAGTAAGCACACAGTGATAACACAGGTGACTGTTTCCTTCTGCAGCTGCACGATCAAAATACTAGTAACTGGATGCAAACCTTAATCATTTGTAAGCCAATCACACAGCAGGGCAAGACATCAGGTTTTATTCCTAGTTTGGTTATTTACTCACAGAAGTCAGCTATTTTTAAGAATCGAGTGAACTCTCAGTGTTCCAAGATCTTGCTTCAGAGTCATATTTTACAAAATACGCCTTGGCCACCCCGAACACTTAAGAAATTTCTATGTAAAGCTGCTTCAAAAGATGGCTCCTCTTCAGAAGCAAACAGCCACAGACCACTTTTATAATTCAGTTTTGTTTTGGCTCCATTTCTGCATCTACTACACCCATGAACACACACTGTCTCCTTCAGTTTAAATAAAACATGTGTTGAAACTATCTACATGTTGCCTGGAAAAAGAAAAAAGGAAAACAAACAAACAAAAAGACCCTGAAACCTATTTAACAGTTTTTTTTTTTTTAATTTTATAAAACATATTAATAATAGGTGATTTAACTTAATGCAAACTGGGCCACAGGATAATCAGATCTTGAATAATATTTCTCCTTTATTAAAAAAATAACAAAATGAGAGTATTATAAAGCCTAAAGCCTTTTTCTTTTCCTTCTTTTTCTTTCCAAATTAGAACTACGCTGAAATTGAAACATGTTTGGGAATAAAATCAATCAATCTGAGTTTGATCGAGGACCAATTGTACCTTGCAGAAGATAGATGTCTGCACACCAGCTGAGGGTGGGCACCCTGAGCCCAGGCCTGGCCCGAAGAGGCTGTTCTCTAGAAATTGTGATGGCAGAGGTCAGATGCTCAGAACTTGAAACGTGCGGCTTCTTGGGGTCCCCTGGTGCTTTCTCATCTCAGCGTCTTTCATTTTCTTGGCAAATATTGGTGGCATATCACTGGTCTTTTTTACACTTCTTCTTTCGTTAGTATTTTGGTTTAAAGGTCATTAATAAAACAGCAACTTGAGAAGGCAGCACTCCAGGTGGTCCACTATGATAGAAGATAGAGTGACTGCCTGATTTTTTTTTATAGTCATTATGTAGTTGAAGTAGAATTTCATAAATAGTGTGTAAACTACATGGAAGGATGGACACATTGAAGCAAGAATAATCTTATAAAGCTTCCAGTTTCTTCTGTTTGCATTCAAGATTTCTTTCATGTTATAAAAGCAATTATACTCATATTAGAAAATAAAGTAAGTAGAAAAAAACTATGGAGAAGAGATTAAAACATTCTATATTTCCTTCTAGTACAATTCCTTGTAGTTTCTTTATTTTTTCTTTCAAAAGCATGGATTTTTTAAAACTTTTTTTTTGCTCTAATTTAGTTTTTATACGGTTGTGATAACACACCATATGTAATTTTGTCTTCTGCTCATCTCACTGCCCTCTCCTTCATTTCCGCCTCGACTTTTTGTTCCACCTGGCAATTTGGCAGTGACATTTTTGGGACACAGAGCAGGCTTGCAACTGGTTGAGTGAATCACCAAATTTTCTCACAAAACAGGTCGCTCACTCACAGAATGTTTTCTTTATCCATCGTTAAGTTTTACTGAGCAGACACCAACCATCTCCTGTGAACTGCCTCCGGAAACCATCCTAGCTGGAGGCATCTAATGCTATCAGAACCTGTGTTCCATCCAGGGTGCCTTCCCCAGATGGGTAGGAGACAATTAACTATGTCTGTCTTTGCTGAAACTGAAGCATGTCTGGGAGTTCTAGCCGTCAGTCCAAACTGACTGATTGTCAAAGACAAGACACGCCTCATGGAAGTGAAGCTCAGTGCTCAATGTCTTATCAGCCATTTTTGTGTCATTTCTAGATATAAGCATTTCATTTCTATTTAAGCCAGTTGCAAATGCTTCTGAAATGTCAGTGTTTTCCCCTCGTTGCAGGGAAATCATTGCTTAATAATATGGAGAAATATCCAAAGGCTTTTAGTTCCAGTGATATTAGAGAGATAAAAGATATTAGGTAATACATATTTGATATTGGACATTAATATTAGATATTAACCTACTATTTAATCTACCAGATATTAGGTATTAGATTGTAATATCTTTTTACTTGGTTCTGAGGTACTGTTTCCTCTTGCTTCTCTTATTATTTCACCAGCTATTCTTTCACAATCTCCTTTAAGGCAGTTTCTTCATATCAATCAACTTCTACAGTTGGAGTTCCTTAGGGCTCAGTCCTTGGAACTCTTCTGCTGACACGTTCTAGACTGACAATTCCAAAATATGTATCTCCAGTTCTGATAGGACTGCCACTTGAAAAATTTCATAGCCATTGGTATAAAATTGAATTTCACAATAGGCATCTCCAGTCCTGGAGCCCAGGATATAGCATCTAACTGCTACACTGCAAATTCAACACACTTAGCTGAATGTCTAGCTAGCCTTTTAACGTTCACTTGCCATGATCCCTGAACTTCTGACGTCTCTGGTGCTCAGTCTCTTGCTCTTTCACTTCTTTCAGTTCCTTATTTAATGACCTTCTGGAAATATCTTCTCTTTACAGGGTAACCCACTCTCTAATACCTCTCCATGCTTTACCCTCCACCATTGTTCTGCAAAGCATTTTTCATTGTTTAATATAATATATAAAACCCAAACTAAATCCATTTCATCGAGTCAATTCTGACTCATTGCAACTCTGTAGGATGGAGTAGAACTGCCCACAGAGTTTTCAAGGAGCGCCTGGTGGATTTGAACTGCTAGCCTTTTGGTTAGCAGTGGGAGTACTTCACCACTACACTACCAGGGTTTCCACATTACATGTGGAAACTTTGATAGAGTTCTCCTCTTCCCAGATATAAGCTCTTTGAAGGCATGCCTTTAGTTTTTTCTCTATATTAGCCTAACACACATAGCAATGGCTGGCCTATAGTATGTACTCAATGTATGTTTTTAATGATATGAATATATGAATAAATGAATATACTATAGTCCAATAGCAGATATTTACACAGAAATTATTATAATGCTGTCTTAGTGAGGCCAGTGTGAGTCAGATAGGTTTTCTTACTCCTCGGCTCTGTTTTTCATAAAACTGTTCAAGGTCAAGTAAAGATGCAACATCCAAGGCTTGAACCCCAGTCACCTGTATTCTTGTTCCTAGTATCATGGCATTTTGGACTCAGATAAGAGAGAATTACTAAAGCTGTTTCCCAGGGTCTATGTGACCATGTGGATTTTTGTTTAGATAAAAAAAAGAAAAAAAAAAAAAACCTTGACAAAAATCTAAGCAAAGTCTTAACAGTCTTGGTATATTTCTTTTATACTTTCATTCTCTCGACAGGAATGTAACAAGTACCTTTTATGTAGAAATATGTGAAACTGTGATCCTAATTATAGAAAAAGTCTAAACATTTAAAAAAAAAAATTGCCCAAGATCAAAAATCTTGGAGTTAGCACAAGAATGCAGCTCTCCTGCTTTCTACATTCTTTACCTTCAATCTGTTTTTAAAAGTACTGACATTGAGTCTCCACAGTTTCCATCTTGACAGCTACCTGCCTATGCCAGCACCCAGTCCTCACCGAATTCATAGTCTTACTGGAAAGACAAAACTAACAGGACTAAAAGAATTTGGGTTTTGCCCATATAGTAGGAAGTGGAAGAAGTAAGACAGCAACATAGCCTAGTGCTGTGAGAGAAGATTCCAAGACCAAAGCCAGTACATCTGTTCTGCTCTATTCCCAGAGTCTCATACTCTATTTTCATCATTTGGTTTCTATGCTGAAAATCACCTTGTAAAGTATACACGTGCTCCTTTACAGTCTCTAGCTACAAGTTGGGAGTCATTAGAACAGTTTAAACAAGCTGGAGGAAGTTTTGTGTACTGGACAAATCTTAAATATTTTTGAGTGGAGCGTGCTTCAGGATTTTTTTTTTTACAAACCTGGACTTTATTCCTTAACTAGGTTTCCATCCAAATTCTTTTCAAGTCCAGACTTACGTTCATTCTGTAAGAATTAATTAATATGAACTAAAAACTTAAAAGATGACCTTTAGAACTACTTAAGTTTATTTGCTTCTTTGAGGAAATTGAGTTGCACAAGTGATTTGTAATTGGTTGCTAAGCTAAAAGCCGAGTGTTCAAAACTATTCAGTGGATCTACGGAAGAATAAGGGTCCAGCGATCTGCTTCTGTAAACAGGACAGCCAAGAAAACCCTGTGAGCAGTTCTACTCTGAAACACATGGAGTTACCATGAGTCGGAATCAGCTCAATGACAGTGGTGTTTTTTGGTTTGTTTCTTTTGAGTGCTGGCAAGTGTAAAAGAGATAATTTCCCATAGACTTACAAAAGAACCAGTGCACAAATTTGCATCATTCTTCAATAAAACCATCATCTAAATTCTTATCTTGCCTGTTCCTAGAATCACTAACTCTTGAGAAAATAGTTGTTATTGGACATAGGGGAGGAATAATACTAATAGACAATTCCTATTTAGCACTTATTGTTCTCCAGATAGAGTCGCAAATACTATGTATGCTTGAACTTATTTAATCCTTGCAATATATTAGAGCATCTTTAGCTACAAGTCTGAAAGTTTTCTGTCTGTATTAAAACTCTCCATTAGCTCTTCCAGAAATCTCAAGTCAGACTGCCTTCCAAGCGCATTGACATCTAAGAATTTTAGGGAAAATTTCCAACATTATATTTGTCAAGAACACTTTGAAACATACTTAACAGAAGAATGCCTCCAGTCAGTCATTAATTATTCCAAGTGCACTAATTTTTATACCAGCTGTGTGATCCCTAAGTGCAACATCTGAACTCTGAAATTTCTGTATCTTTATTGAACAAAAGTGCATGCTTCAGGGAGAAGACATTTACTGTTCAGTGCATTTTGATGAAACCTGACATTTGTTATGGGAATACTTTAGCCTGGCCAATGTAGTGTGATTAAGTAGTTGACTACTAACCAACAGACAGTGGTTTGAATCCACCAGCCACTCGACAGGCTACGTGGCCTTGGAAATCCTGTCAGACAGTTCTTCTCTGTCCTATGGGGTTGCTGTGAATTGAAATCAGCTCCATAGAAGTGGGTTTGGTTTTGGTTTTAGTGGTGTGTGAAATGAGACCACAAATTCATAATTTAAAAGCTTGATGTTTAGCAGAGGTGATGACACGCTTACAGAATGTTCACACTAAAACTTATTTCTAGTTTTGTAAAAAAAAGTCTAAGATGAAGAATAGAAGAAATAATGGCAAGAGATTATAGTTTTGAAGTGGGAAGATGAATAATTAGCATATAATAAAAGAGTTAATAGCAACTTCAGCCATGGCTACGCTTTAGAATGAGTATCTCTTGAGCTGGCAATATTTCAAGCATATAGAAGGTTTAATTTTATGCAGATTGCGTATTTACAGTATAATAAAATGTAGGATGTTTGATGGTAATACTTACTGCTGGGTACATAATTATTAATCAACATGTCTGTCCAAATCTGTCATGTCAGTAACATAGAAACTCAGATTTGCCTGTTCAGGACCGTATATATTCTCTTCAGGACCGTATTTTACAATCGGATGACTGATAAATTACAGTCAAATGCCAGTAGCTGAAGGAATGGAAGCCCTGATGGTGTAGTGGTTAACTGCTAATCAAAAGGTCAGCAGTTTGAATCCACCAGGCACTCGTTGGAAACTTTATGGGACAATTCTACTCTGACCTATAAGGTTGCTTATGAATTGGAGTGAGACAAGGAAGGGGTAGGAAGAGAAAGAGGAAGAGCAGGAAAAGACGGAGAGCAAAAAAACTCTTTAGATTTTCTCACAGAGTAGATGCATAAATACACATTCCTTGGATCTTATCTGCTCTGTTGGGATGACAGCCCACCCTGCAGCTCTATAATTTTGGAGAACCAACTGGATTCATCATCTAAGACCATGTCTCTATAGACAAATATAGAGTGACATTTTCTTACACCCTGACTGATTTTGACCAACCCAGTCTGTCTTTTCCATCAAAAAGAAAGCAAGATTTCTCTTACAATTTAAATTTTAAGACTGACTTAACTTTGTAAATGCAGCTACGAAACTATGGTCAAGGCCTATAAATTGCCGGCAGGTGCCCTCTCTAGCTGGATATTTTTCTCGGTCTCTTTTTATTTTAATTTTTAAGAAAGAAAACAGGGGAAAAGAGGAAATTGTTGACTTCTAAATCTTCTTGAAACTTCAGACCTGGAATCAAATTCCCTTTACTTCATCTTTACATGAATTAGAATTTTTTCTGCCTTGTACTGATCCATTTTACACATGAGATTTGGTACATCCATTACCAATTTCTTTCAGAGACGGCTTTTTCTCCATGCCCCAGTCCTAATAAGAAAAGACAAACCTCAAAGGAAGCTTAAAATATCTAATGGCTTTGACTTTAAACATAACTCGGATTAGGTAATAAAGTTAAGTGATGATTCAATACACTAAAATATAAAATTGAACAAACTGTACTCTTTTACAAAGTTTAACTCTGGAAAATTCTTTAAAGATGTAAGGCATTAGTGATGAAAAGGATTGGAGAGGCAGTGTAAAACCTGAGACAATTTACTGGTCTATGATATCCAAACAGAGACTATGCATAACACAGCATCACAGTCAAGAAAAAACTAATTAAGAAGAGGTGCCAACTGAAATTTAATGGAGACATATTTGTTTAAAAATATCCTGGCAGTAAATATTCTTAAAAGAATACAGTATTCTAAACATATCATGTAAAAAGACATAAAGTACTTTAATGGAAGAATTGACCTAAATTATGTGAATTGACCAAAATGATCATCAGATCATTTTTAATAATATTTCTTCATAACTTTCAAACAAACTAAGAGGATAGACAGATCAAAAACTGGTGTCAAAATCCAGCCACAGAGAAAGTATGGCTAGGACTTTGTGGACTGGTACCTTTCTTGCTTCCAGTGGATAGCACCTCCATGGAAACGAAATTCCAAGCTCCCTTAACATCTCTGTCATTTCACAAGGGAAGCCAATTGACAAAGCCCAGTTTAAAAGACTATACACTTTCAATAAAGGGATGGAGAGACAGAGCTTCAAGCTTCCTTCAAATTTCAAACTGAGCCTTTCACCAGGACCAACAGTGATGCTGCCAAGACAGGAAGGGGTCTGAGTTATCTTTTGTTGTTCATAGACACCATCAAGTCAGTTCTAACTCATAATGTTCTTGTGTACAACAGAAGAACCACAGCATGGTCATGCAACACCTCAAAATCATCACTACGTTGTGAGTTCCCAGTTGCAGCCACTGTGCCAAACAATCTTGCAGGATGTCTTCTTTTTCACTGACTGTCTGCTTTACCAAGTACAATGTCTTTCTCTAGAGATTGATCCCTCCTGATACCATATCCAAAGTATGTGAGATGTGGTCTCACCATCCTGGCTTCTAAGGAGCACTCTGGGTGTATTTCTTCCCAGACACATTTGTTCATACTTTCAGTAGTCCATGGAACATTTGATATTCTTTGTCAACTAGACGGCACTTGGCTTGGCTTGCCAACATTGTAATCTAAAAAGCATCAATTCTTCAGTCTTCCCTATTCATTGTCCAGCTTTTGCATGCATATGAGACAATTGTAAATGCCATGACTTGAGTCAAGTTCACCTAAGTAGTCAAAGTGACATCTACATTTTTAAGACTTTAATGAGGTCTTTTGCAGCAGATTTACCCAGTGCCCTAAGTACTTTGATGTCTTGACTGCTGTTTCCATGGGTATTGATTGTAGACCCAAGTAAAATGAAATCCTTGACAACTTCAATCTTTTCTGTTTACTATGATGTTGCTTTTGGGTCTCATTGTGGAGATTTTTGTTTCCTTTATGTTGAGATGTAATCCCAGTCTTAGATCTTCATCAGTGAGTGCTTCAAGTTGCCTTCACTTTCAGCAGGCTGGGCTGTGTCGTCTGTGTGTTGTAGGTTGTTAATGAATATTCCATCAACCGCAATGTCCCATTCTTCTTCACATAGTCCAACTTCCCAGACTATTTGCTCAGCATACAAATTGAATATGTATGGAGGAAGGATACAACCCTGGCACACATTGTTACTGACTTTAAATCACATAGTACCCTTCTGGACTGTTCAAAGGACTGCCTCTTGATCTACATATGGTTTCCTCAAAAGTACAATTAAGTGTCTTGGAATTGCTATTCTTCACAATATCATCTATAACTTGTTATGATTCACACAGCTGAATGCCTTTGCATAGTCAGTAAAGCACAGGTGATCATCTTTCTGATACTGTCTGCTATTACTCAGGATCCACCTAGTATTAGTGATGATATCCCTGGTGCCATTTCCTCTTCTGAATCTGGCTTGAATATTTGGTAATTCCCTGTCAGTATACTGCTGCAACCACTTTCTAATGCTCCTCGGCAAAATTTTACTTAGGCGTGGTAATAGTGATATTGTTCGATAATTTCTGCATTTTATTGTGTCACCTTTTTTTTTGGAATAGGCATAAATATGTATCTATTCCAGCTGGCTGGCCAGGTGACTGTCTTCCAAGTTTCTTGGCATAGACAAACGAACATTCGGACACTGCATCCATTTGTCTAAACATCTGAATTTGTATTTCATTGATTTCTGGAGTTGTTTCTTCCATTGACTTCAGTGCAACTTGGACCTCTTCTTTCAGTACCAATGGTTTCTTATCCTGTGCTACCTCCTTGTAATTGTTGGCTTGGCTGTAATTGTTGAATGTCAACCAACTATTTTTGGTATAGTGACTCTGCGTAGTCCTTTTATCTTCTTTTGATGCTTCCTGTGTCATTTAATATTTTCCCTATAGATTCCTTCATTATTGTCACATGAAGCTTGAATTTTTTCATCAGTTCTTTCATCTTCAGAAATGCCAAGAATCTTCTTCCCTTTTAGTTTTCTAACTCTAGGTCTTTGTATTTGACATTATAATGTTTGACTTTTCTTATTGAGATATCCCTTGAAATCGTCTGTTTAGTTCTTTTACTTCTTCATTTCTTCCATTTTCTCTGGCTACTCCACATTCAAGGGTAAGTTTCAGAGTCTCTTCTGACATCCATGCTAGTCTTCTTTATTTCCTGTCTTTTTCGGGATCTCTGACTTGAGAAGTCTAGGCAGACTAAATATGAAAATTTCCTTACATGAAGTCAGAGTTAAACTTGTGTTTAGAGTTTTTGGAGTGAAACTTGAAATTTTTTAAAACAGATGTTTTATTTTGTTCAAGTAGCTGTAACTTATAAGAAGTCTCCCCTAGCAGAAATGTACTTGAACTTGTTTAATGAATATGAAAGTTGTACCCACTTGCATACAGATAATTCAGTGCAAGTTCTTAAAAGTAATTATATTTCAGGCCAGATATGCCTCCTTTCACTTTCAAATGTGATATTTCATTTTCAAGGCTATTTCTTTCAAGGTTTATACCAAAGAAAATACAAATTGAGACAAAATAATTTTCTGTACACTTTACTGATTTACACTCTATGTGTATGTGTCTGTGAGAGAGGCAGAAATTTTTGAGTTTTGTTTTAGAAAATATGTATGTAGCTAGTAGTTTCTTTATGCTTAGAACTAACTTCATATCTATGTAAATGAATATAGTTCTAATGCAACTGATTTTAATTTTTTCATTAGAGTGTTTTCAAAATTATTATCAATGCTATATACTTTATACTTTAATTAATTTCCTTTGAATATAACTTTTGATCCTCATCCAACCCCCACTACCTTGATTTACTTTGTCTAAAACACTACTAATGATGCTTAAATCAATGTTCTACAATGAACTGAAATTCTGGCTCTTCGATATTTAAAACAGTGAGTTGTGAGAGAAGAGAATAACAGGAGCAGTTATGGAAGAGCCACATGTTAACTCTTTATAAATGACACTTTAAGCTCTGTCACAAGAATCTAGGACTTCCACATCTTAAAGCATTAAAATAAAAAATAAAAGACGGCAGTCAGTTTTGACTCATGGTGCTCCACAGATATCAGAGCAGAACTGTGCACCCTAGGGTGTTCCATGTCTGATTTTTTTGGAAGCAGTCTGCTAAGGCTTACTTACAGTAAGTGCTCCTGTATAATGTGGATTTGGTTTCACTAATTACCAGTTACAACACACAATCTCATAATAGATAACTTTCTCAGAATCAAATATGAGCAGCATACTTGCAACCAATACTTGGCCCAAAATCTCTGTTCTGTAAAATGCATTCCCTTCTCGTTCTCCTAACCCTCATAATATCAATTATTGCTACTTTTCACTTCTAGGATCCAGTTCTCTGTGCCATCTTCCTCATTGTTCTTATCTAAATGAGCATTAAGTGAACTTCTCCTTCACAAAGTATTACTTGAGAGTCTATTTTTTATTACAGATTAATCTTCCTAAAGAAGGTAATATGGAACTATTTAATTCTAGTCTGATAGGCTTTAGCAAAATGAAAAAATTCATTTGATGTCAAGTAGCCTACCTGAGTAAATATTTTTACATTCATTAAAATGTGCCACTATTTAGATGTTTCAGCACATAGCCTTAACTGTTGAAGACACAGAGACATACTCATATACACAAATGCACATACATGCAGAAACACAAAGACACATACATATATACTTTTGTAATAAGTTGGTACTCTACACAGAGATGTTATAAATGTGTCAGCACAAACCAAATGAATCTTGGATACAGAGAATTTTATTTCTGTAGTATAAATGTTGTTATGTACATGTAGTATTTAAATATTCAGACAATGCCTAGTAATCTGATATATCCTTGACCCCTTTAATTTGACACTTAAACAAACCATTGCCATTGAGTCAGTTCCAACTCATAGTGACCCTATAGCACTGAGTAGAACTGTCCCATGAAGATGCCAAGGACCAGCTGGTGAATTTGAGCTGCTAAACTTTTGGCTAACAGATATGTCTCTTAAATACTACACCATCATGTTTTCCAAAACTACATGGCTCCTATTCTGCTTTAGTTTACTTTCTTATCTAGAATTAAAGCTTACTGTTTGCTTCCTATTAGATTTATTTATAATCAATGGCCATTTATTGAGCCAATGTTACATGCCAATCTTTAAGCAAGTAGCTAAAGATAGGAAAATTATAAACAGAAAGAAAAGGGAGGAGGAGATTTCTGTCTCTGAGGGCTAACCATTAGGCAGACAGAAAAATTAAACAAGCAACTACAGTGTGTATATGAGTACCATAACCAAGTTACTCAAAGGCTTTATGGCACCATAGAGGAGAAAATAATAATTCCTGGAGTGGAGATCAGAACTCTACTACTCGGAAAAATGCGGGCAGTTGCTAAGAAAGAACACTTTCTAAGGCATCCCAATTTTATCCTATAGATTTTAAGCGAGGGAATAATGCTGTCAGACTTCAAGTTTAGAAATTTCAGTTAAGAAACTGTAAGAAGAATGGATAAGAAGATGAGATGAGACAGAGGACAGGAAACCATTTAGAAGCTGAGGAGAAAAGACTGACAGCAATTAGTAGCAACAGAATATGAGACTAGTGTTAAGAGGGGAGGAGGGGAGAGTGATTCCAAGTTTCACGGCGTCTGTTCACTGAGGTCGAGAGCAAAGGAAAAATGAAAAGGAAGATGGTTCATTTGAGGACATGCCTTGTCTCCAAGCCTGGCCTCTGACCTACAGGTATGTAACTGAGCATGGTGTGAGGGGCCATATCTAAACTGAAAGAAATCAAAGCAAAGCGAAGATGCTCAGACATGGGCAATTATATGTAGGCTCTAGTGAACAGATAGGAACCTCTTCCCTCCTGGGCATAAGAAGGATTCCATAAAGAGTAATTCTATACCTTGGAGCTGAATCACACCTCTCAAAGGTTAGCTTTTTGCAGGGCAGCTCTGTTCAGTAACTGTATAGAAACCACTTGGCTTTGTACAGCTACAGCCTGGGCTGAGGTAGATCCACTTGTCTTTCAGTTTGTTCTTAAGAATAGACACCTTATTCTTTCAGCTCAGTTCAGCCAAAATATTCTGAGTGTCTACTTGAAATCACTACTTGGTATAAATGCCAGAGACAGAAACAGAAGTTAGAAAAGTGAAGAGTAAGAAACAAGCAAATTAAAGTTGTTATGTAATAACTGCTCTGTGACACGTGTGCCTGTAACACCACGTTAAAGTCATCATCTCTTCAAGGAGATTAAATCTCCTTAAAATGGAGTGATAATCTTTATTCCTTATACTTAAAGTATTTTTTAAGAATTTTTTTTCTCTAAACAAAAGAATTCTGATATTAGAAGACACAGTGAGGTCAAAACCACAATCTTAAGTTTACGTGTTTAAGTAATCAGATGCATTCCAAACATACATACTGTCAGAAGCTGATTAGTCTTCACAACAGAGGGCTCAAAGTAGAGATGAGAGCAAAGCTCACGCCTGGGCAACAATCAGCATGACTGAGAATCACTGAGAAACAAGAAATGGTTCCTTATTGTCTGGAAGGAAAATGTTTCCTGTTTTATACATACATATATGTATGCACATGCATACACACACATATATGTATATGCACACATAAACATGCATGTATGTATATACATATACATCCATGCATGCATAGACATACACACATGTCTATACATATATACATAGATGCATCTATATGTACATACACATGTGTGTGTCTACACATACATGTGCTTGTGCATACATATAGGTGTATGTGTCTGTACATACATATATATACAAATGTACACACACGTACATGTATAGACATACATATATGTGTCTTCCCTGACGTTAAGTAGCTCTTTGTTGAGCTACAAAGACTCCAGCAGGCCCTTCTCCCATCATATTTAATGCTATCTCTCTGAGTGAAAAGAATCAGGAACAGTGCTAACTACTGGATCCATTGGATAAAAAACATGCTTTGCCTTTGGGTTTGTTGATCCTCTAAGTAGACTTCCAATATTTCCCCCAAAATCTTAAGAAGCAGCCTCAACTTAGCTCTTTAAATTATTTCAATGGTAAGTCCAGGCAATACCCTGGTGGAGTAGTGGTTATGTGCTACATCTGCTAACCAAAAGGTCAGCAGTTCTAATTGGCCAGGCACTCCTTGGAAACTCTATGAAGCAGTTCTGCTCTGCCCTGTAGGGTCATTATGAGTCTGAATCAACTTGACATCACTGGGGGTTTTGAGCGTTCTATTTTGATAAATAAAGGCCTGTCTCATAAGCGGAAGATTTAAAACTTTGGACCACAGTTCTCTAACGAGAAATTCAAAGTTTACCCATTGTTTCATCATCTATTAAGCAATACAACACTTACAACAGTAAGTGGAGAATGTTACTCCACTGAAAGAAATTGAGGATTGCTATAATCTAGGTGCTGAGTAGCTGATATTTACTTTTTCACATGAAAGCAAACTCCTTGTGTATTCTTAGGTTAAATGCTCAAAGTTTTGGTTGGTAAATACTGGGCAAGTGTATATAGAATCAATACGCCTACAAAAGCATGAAATACAATTTAAGGCAGGTCAGTAAGCAGAATGATTCTAAGAGGAAAATCTTTCCTTCAAAGACATAACAATGTTTAGTCACATATTCTCTTGAAATAACAGATTCCATAGCTATCCCTCTAGGAAATGAGTTTATGTAAACGAGAACATTCTTCTTTGTGCTGTTGAAGTCGCAAAATGTGCCAGATGTTCACAATCTTAAACCTAGGTTGCATGACACTGGTATTTTATAAACCCCAATACTGGCAATAGTCAGCATCTACTACATTGTCTTTTCCCAATTTTGAAAAAAAAAAAAAAATGATATGTTGTATATCACTGTACTGATTTTATTTAGAAATCTAGCTGCCTTAATTTAAATTTATTTAAATTCATCTTATAATGGTATTTAAGGGGCTTTCATGGCACTGGGCCAGATTTATATTATTAAAACCTAGGCATTTGCAAATGAACCTCTTTCAATTAGTGTTTCAGGAAGCAATTAAACTGTCTAAAGTGTATTAATGAATACATTGGAATTGGGAAGCCGATCCTCCTAATACCCCCGTTATTAATGCACCATCTGTTTCACCGCCTTAGGGGCTTCCAGGATCTCTAACCTCAGGTCCACAAAACCCAATCATTTGTTCAAAAAGGTTGCAGAAGCATACGTTTGTAATCAGGGTCAATATTCTATACAATATGTAAATCTTACACATAGATTAAGTACATATATTTTCTCATAATTTTTACAGATGCAAATGAGTAGGCTTTTTTTTTTCCTTTTCAGTCTGTGCTATGTTGAAACACTAACAGCTCTGTGAATGTATCCTTGGATATAATATTTCTGTTAAAAGCATGAGTACTGTATGCCCAAGCCACGATTTTTAAGGATATCATTAGAATCTCGGATGAGGTTGTCTTTTATCATTAATGAAGGATGTAATTTGCTACTGTGTTTCAGCTTTTATCACAGGAGTGGTCCAGGTGCTGAAACATTTGCTGGTGTCTCTTTCCAATACTCTCCCCAGAGTGCTTGCTCACTGCAGAGCGTTTTGGAGAACCCTAGGTTTTACTCAGATATTTTCTGTTGGCTTTATGACCACAGAGGAACTTAGCAGTTGCAGGATACAGATCACAGAGAGAGGGGATGGAAGTGAGGGCAGGGAAGACCCAGTACCCAGGCATCCCTCTCCCCCATGCTGGCAAGTCAGCAAATCTTCAGTAATCCTGCTGGCAATGGTGATGCATTGGTGCTGAGGCAATCAAAAAGGAAAGAGAAGACTCAGACTCTGCTTTTACACAATTTGGAAAATAGTAGAGATCAAAGGAAACATTGTGAACTGAAGTAGGGAGACTGTTGTGAGTGGAAAAGCCAAATAGGGAGATTGTTGTGGAGTTCTACGAGTGTAATGGATTGAATAGCGTCCCCTCCAAAACTGTGTGCAGCCTTTTGGCCAGGCCATGATTCCTGGTATTGTGTGATGTTCCTATATGCTATAAACCCTGTCTCTAGGATGGGTGGCAGTTGCTGGTAGTGAGGCAAGACTCAATGTGTGAGATTGTGTCATGCCCTGAGGTAGTCTCTTGAGATATAAAGGAAAGAGAAGCAAGCAGAGAGCTGCAGACCTTATACCAACAAGAAGCAGTGCTGGCAGCAGATTGTGTCCTTTGAAAAGGACCTGGAGTCCCTGAGCCTCATAAGCTTTCAATCCAAGGAAAGACTGATGAAAGGATCTTTCTACAGAGCCAACAGAGAAAGACATCCCCTGAAGCAGGTGCCCCAAATTTGGACTTTTAGCATACTGGACTGTGACAGAATAAAATTTCTCTTTTTAGACTGTCCACTTGTGGTATGTCTGTTAAGGCAGCACTAGATTACTAAGACAAGGAGAAAGAGAACCACAAGGAATGTGAAAGATTTCGTGAAGTAAACATAACAGAGAAAATTCTCACAGAACCATGGGCTTCTCTTAACGTATTTTTCATTAATCATTATCTTAATTAACCAAGAAAATGCTTAGCTTCCCTCCTGGATTATAGTTCTTTGAAAATAGAAATAATATTGATTTTGTGTGCCTTTTTACCTCTAGACAGTTGCACAATGCTGGGTGTAAAATAGGTGTTCAGTAATTCTGAGTTGCATGACTAAATTGGGATGTGTTAGTGATATGAGTCCTAGGAGCACAACGGCTAAGAGCTTGGCTGCTTACCAAAAGGTCATCAGTTCAAATCTACTAGCTGGTCTTTGGGAACCTTTGGGGGCAGTTCTGCTCTGTTTTATACGGTCCCTGTAAGTGAGAATCACCTGGATGGCAATGGGTTTGTGATGGATAAAACCGGACAATTTGGATGTCACAGATAAACTTGGGTCAGTCTGAGACAGAAGGACAATTCTCATGACCACTACAGTGGGAGTGAAGTTGCCTAGAAGAACCTATGGAATTCTGGAATGTCACTAAAGTGACATTTAGCTTCTTAGACAGGGAAGTGGGAGGATGTGTTGTTGCTTGGTGTTGTGGAGTCTTTTTAACTCAGCAACCCAAAGCACAACAGAAGGAAACCCTGCCTACTCCTGCACCATCCTGACAATCATGGCTACATTTGAACCCAAATGTTGCGGCTACTGTGTCAATCCATCTTTTTATTTTATTATTTTATTTTCTTTATTGTGACTGAGTGAAAGTGTACAATCCAGTTTAAATTCACATGTTAGCATATGTGCAGCTCCTACTGCTATCCTTGCCCAGTGACAGTACATTCCTCCTTTCTGTTCTATACATGTCATATCCTCTTAACAAACTCCAGTCCCCTCTTATCTACCCTCTCCACTCCCCTCTAGTAAGAGGCCAGTAGAATGACATCCTATAGAACCATAAAGTGCACACATGATATAGCCACTCTGTGTCACTGAGTTCAATCCATTCCTGAGGAGTTGACCTCAGTAATGATTTATGAACAGAGGCAGCATCACATCTAGTGAAGTCAAGATGGCAGACTAGACATAGGTCTCCTTAATTCCCTCTGAAAACTAAAGCCTGTATTGATAATTAAACAGAGAATCTGGGGCACCCACTGAGCCCTAGGATATAGCATAGGACCGTCAATTTGTACTACATGCCACTGAGCAGGAAACCTCTCTCTTTCACTGATCCCCACACTTGTTGAATGCCCAGTCCATCTTGCTGAAAGTTTTTCTCTTTTTTTAGTTGACCTTCTACTTTACCAAGTATGATGTCCTTCTCCAGTAACTGATCCTTCCTGTTAAATTGACAAAGGTAAGCAAGACAGTGTCTCCCTATCCTCACATTAATGGAGTATTCTGACCATACTTCTTCCAATACGTATTTGTTTGTTCTTCTAGCAGTACATGATATATTTAGTACTCTTTATCAACACCATAATTCAAAGATATCAATTATTTTTTGGTCTTCCTTATTCATTGTCCAGTTTCTCCATGAATATGTTATCATGTTGTTGTTATTACCTGCCGTTGATTCAGTTCTGACTCATGGTGACCTTATGTACAATGGAACAAAATACTGCCAGATTCTACACTATGCCTACAATCATTCTCATGCTTAACCATATCGTTGCAGCCACTGAGCCAGTCCATCTCACTGAGAGTGTTCCTATTTTCCACTGAACTCCAGTCTACCAATATTGTCCTTATTCAAGGACTGATCCCTTCTGACAACATGTGCAAAATATGTGAGACACAGTTTCACTATCTGTTTCCAAGCAGCACTCTGGTTGTAATTCTTTCAGAACAGATCTGTTTGTTCTTTTAGCAGTCCACGGTGCATTCAATATTCTTCTGCAACACCACAATTCGAAGGCATCAGTTCTTCTTCTGTCTTCTTTATTCACTGGCCAGCTTTTGCATGCATATGATGCAACTGAAAATACCATAGCTATGACAAACTTTAGTCTTCAAAGTTCATCTTTACTTTTTCAATACTTTAAAGAGGTCTTTTGTTTCCCACTGCAACGTGTCTTTTGATTTCTCAACTGCTGTTTCCATGAGTATTGACTGTGGAATAAAATAAAATAAAATCCTTAACAGCCTCAATCCTTTCTCCATTTATCATGATGTGGCCTACTTGGACCAGTTGTCAGAACTTTTGTTTTCTTGATGTTAAGGTGTAATCTGTACTGAAAAGTTGTGGTCTTTGATCTTCACTAGCAAACACATCAAATCCTCTTCACTTCCAGCAAGTAGGATTGTGTCATCTGCATAATGAAGGTTGTTAATGAGTTTTCCTCCAATCCTGATACCTCTTTCTTCTTCATGTAGTTCAGCTTCTCAGATTACTTGCTTGGCCTATAGATTGAAAAGATGTGGTCAAAGATACAAGTCTACACAACACTTTTCCTGACAAAAACCATCCAATGTCCCATTGTTTGGTTCATATGACTGCCTCGTGACCGATGTACAAATTCCTGACAAGCACAATTAAGTGTTCTAGAATTCCCATTCTCCACAATGTTACCTATGATTTGTTATGATCCACACAGTTGAATGCCTTTGCATAGTCCGTAAAACACAGGTAATGTCTTTCTGGTATTCCCTGTTTTCAACCAGTATCCATCTGACATCAACAGTGATACCCCTGGTACCACATCCTCTTCTGAATACAGCTTGCATTTCTGACAGTTCCCTGTCGATACAGTGTTGCAGTTATTTGTGACTGATCTTTTGTAAAATTGTCCTTGAACATGATGTGAATGATACTGCTGAATGTTAGTGGTGGTGTCCATGCATATAAGGTGATTGTTTTAGTCAGCTAGTACTGCTCTAACAGAAATAGCACAGAGTGGATGGCTTTAACAAAGGAAGATTTATTCTTACACAGTCTGGGAGGCTACAAGTCTAAATTCAGGATGCCTGCTCCAGGGGAAAGCTTTCCCCCTTGTTGGCTCTGGAGGAAAGTCTGGTGTTGCATCAGTCTTTGTGCGGGGAGTGCCTTGACGCAGGAACCTCAGGTCTGATGGACAGGCTTTTCTCCCGGTGCTGCTTTCTTGATGGTGTGAGGTTCCCAATTCTCTGATTGCTTCTCTTTCCTTTTATCTCTCCTAAGATGAAAAGATTAAGGGTGGGCCAAGCCATACTCTAGGGAAACTCCTTTACAGCATAGCAGGGGGGTGATCTCATAAAGGGATTTACAGTCCCGTCCTAATCCTTTAACATACAGCATGGAAGATCACAAAATGGAGGACAATCACAAAATACTGAGAATCAAGGCCCATTCACATGGCCACACATAATTTGGGGGGAGGGCGCAATTCAATCCTTGACAATGATTAAAAATATTATCACTTATTTCAAGCTGCCTTAGTCCTCAGAGGACATATTTGCCTTTTAACACTTGAGGAGATGGTATTTTTCAGAAGATCTGCACAGTACAATGTATCATTTGATTTCTTGACTGCTGCTTCCATGGATGTTGGCTGAGGGTGTACAAAGATTAATTTAGTCATACAAGGTCTGACACTTAAGTTTATGCATTCATCCTAGAAAAACTGCTATATACCTCATTGCTGAATATCCCTGTGGTCACCTTCGAAGTATTCCCCTTGGAAGCTATACACCAAGGCCAGCACCTAGTCCACCCTTCAAAGCAATTTTGAAACTCTTTTTCTGAAATGGCCATCAGAGCTGTCATTGTATTACCCATGATGTCCTGAATGTCATCCCAAATGTCTTCCTTTTACAATTTATTTTGTCTTTGGGTAAAGAAAAAAAGTGGCCAGATCATGTGAGTAGGGAGGGTGTTACAATATAGTGGCTAAATACTTCCTCACAGACAACTACACAATTAAGTTTGCAAACTTGCCACTATATGCAATGGCCATTCAAGGAGCTCCCAAATTGCTTTGAAGGGTGAACTAGGCACTAGCACCTGCACATATCTTCCCAGGGGAAGTACTTCAAAGGAGATTATACTCATATTCAGCAGTAGGTACGTAGAACTTAGAACAATTAAATTTATGGACCTCATTGTCAGACCTCATAGATGTACTGCTGACACTTTGGACATATTGTCCTTTTCAATACATGCTCAAGGAGTATCAAAAGATGGAAAGAATACACAGAGTCATTATATCAGAAAGAACTCGTCAATGTTCTGCCATTTGAAGAGACAGCATATGATCAGGAACAAATGGTACTGAAGGAAAAAATTGAAGGTGCATTGACGCCATTGGTGAAAAACAAGGTTCAGGGAATCAATGGAGTAACACTTGAGATATTTCAACAAATTGATGTAGCGCTGGAAGTTCTCACTCATCTATGCCAAGAAACTTGGAGGACAGCTACCTGGCCAACTGACTGGATGAGATCCATGTTTGCGCCCATTCCCAAGAAAGGTGACCTAACCAAATGTGGAAATTACTGAAAAATATCATTAATATCACACACAGGTAAAATTTTTCTCAAGATCATTCAAAAGCAACTACAATAATATACTGACAAGGATCTGCTAGAAATTCATGCCAGATTCAGAAGAGGATGTGGAACCAGGGATATCATGGCTGATATTAGATGGATCTTGACTGAAAGCAGAGAAGACCAGAAAGATGTTTAACTGTGTTTCATCGACTATGCAAAGGCATTCAGCTGTGTGGATCATAACAAACGGTGGTTAACATTGCAGAGAATGGGAATTCTAGAACAGTTAATTGTGCTCTTAGGTAATATGTGCATGGATCAAGAGGCAGTCATAGAAGACGAACTAGAGAATATTACATAGTTTAAAGTTGAGAAAGGTGTGCGTCAGGGTTGTGTTCTTTTACCATACTTTTTGTGTTTGTGTGCTGAGCAAATAGTGTGAGAATCTGGGTTATATGAAGGATAATGAGGTATCAGCATGGAAGAATAACTCATTAACAACCTGCGTTATGCAGATGACACCACCTTATTTGCTGGCAGTGACGGGAGTTTGAAACACTTACTGATAAAGATCAAAGACCACAGCCTTCAGTATGGATTGCACCTTAACATCAAGAAAACAAAAATCTTCACAGCTGAACTGGAAGGCAACATCATGATAAATGAAGAAAGGACTGAGATTGTCAAGGATTTCATTTTACTTGGTTTCACAAGTAGGAAATCAAAAGACCTCTTTAAGGTATTGAAAAGTAAAGATGACACCTTGAAAACTAAGGCGTGTCTGACCCAAGCTATAGTGTCTTCAATTGCATCATATGCATGTGAAAGCTGGCCAGTGAAGAAGGATGACAAAAGAACAAATGCCTTTGAATTGTGGTGTTAGAGAAGAATATTGAATGTACCATAGCCTGCCAAAAGAATAAACAGATCTGTTTTGGAAGAAGTACAACCAAAGTGCTCCTTGGAAGCAAAGATGGCAAGACTGTGTCTTATATACTTTACATGTTGCCAGGGGGATCAGTTCCTGTAGAATGACATCATGCTTGGTGGAACGGAGGGTCAGCAAAAAAGAGAAAGACCCTCGATGAGATGGACTGACACAGTGGCTGCAATGATGGGCTCAAGCATAAAAATGACTGTGGACACTGCACAAGACCAGGCAGAATTTCATTCTGTTGCATAGGATCATTATGAGTCAGAACCAGCTCGACGGCACCCAACAACAATAACACACAGAGCAGTGTCTTCAAGATGTAATACATGAGATACAGCAAACACGTATGTACGTACACACAAGCACACGCATACAACTACCACTGATGTGTGAATACAATCATGTGTCTCTGTCCTGTCTTCAGACTCTGACGGTTCACGCCCTAAGCAGTGTGTGTTCACAGGGACTAGCACTCAGGTGACATGCCTTCATTCTTTGACCGTTCTTTCAGAAATGTACAGAGGTAGGAGACAACAAGCTGGATACAGTGAGGTGTGTGGAGATATGTGAAGGAAAGTGAACTAGCATTTGTTAAGCTGAAATGATGTGCTGTGTACTTCAATATAAAAACTCACCCTGATAGAGATTATAAACTCACCCACATAGATATTGTAAACTCCATTTTCATAGGACGAAATGAGACTCAGAGACATGCACTCATCTTCCCAGGGCCATGCATTTAATAAGTAAGGGTACTAATTTTCGACAGAGGTCTAGTTGACTAGGAAGACTGTGCTTTTTGTTTCACCAAGTTAACTTTCGTTCTGAAAGCATTGTGAAATCAGCATCTCCTTCGGTGACTGGGTACGTTCTCCTTTATTCTTTTCCATTCCTTATCTAGCCCATTAACTGAACTGTCCCACTTACCTTCTGCCTAGGAGCAACCACACAGAAGCTAGCATCAAACAACAAAGGTTTCCCAAAGTATTTCCCAGGTTATTTATCTTTAGTATATCATGTATTAATCTTATGACTATTCCCAAGTCCCTCGGATTTGAGGCTCTGTATCCAGAAGTATGACTCATTATAAGTGGATTTCTGGTCATTGGCTTCCAATGTTGCCCTCACCTTCACTTGCTCCTATGGCTTCTATATTCCCTGTTGTAACAGGAGATATTCTCCTTCCCCATGTCCATGCCCAATTACAGTTAATATGTCTCCTCTTGCCTTACTAGCTAGGACAACCCTTAAGATTTCTCATAAATACAATAATGGAAGTGTGAGAGCACATTTGTAATAGGATCCAGACAAGTTGTCATTTAATACTCGAATAGGCTCCACCAATATATAGTTTAGAGATAAGCACTAGTTTCATCATCATTATAAAAGTAAGGTTCCTTCTGCACGCAGGACTTGGAAGGTTCCTTCTGAAACTAATAATATATTAGTATATAACATCCCAACAACTTTGTACTTGGCTATAATTTCTGGAAAAGACATTAGTGAGTCAACAAAGAATTGCATCTCTTCCACATACTTCTCTGGACTAAGAAAAAAAATCAACTTTGGGACAATAAACCAGACTACTCTGATTGTTGCAAGAGCAGACAGTGGTAAATATGATGAGGTCTAGTCTGCAAGTACAAAGGGAAAGTGTATGTGAAACAGGAATGAGTCAGCTGCTAAAATAGTAGCATATTGAATGCACCCTGTATGGACATATTCTCTCATTTCACTTTCACTTATGCTGCCTGTCAATGTGCCTTCACATGGAATACACAATATTTTGATTTTTCTTAGCCGCCATTTATTTTCAGTACCTATTCTGTACACACACTGAAGATAAACAAGAGATGAATAAGAACTCAGGGAATTTAAATCTAGACACTGCAGGGGCTCCTGCTCTTTGAAGGTTTATAACTGATTTGGTAGGTAGACACCAAATCATGTATTAATAAGTCATTTCTTAGCATAATTCATTATTTATATTCTGTCTTGCCAGTAGTAAGTTTGTGGTATTTTTTAAAACTACATTATTTACTTGCTTTAAATAGGACTGGTCCAGGTCTAAGATAGCATCGATAAAACTACTTTACGTCTTCAAGTTCAGTGATAATAATTCTCTAGGCACCATGTTAAAAAATTCCCACTGGAATGTCTGAAGTATGTGAAATAGCACTTCAGTCTTTATACCGACAGGTACACGTAACTGTTATGAGTTATATTCTAATTAAAAAGAAAAAAATTTATTGTCAAGTGGATTACCACTCATGATACCCTGTAGTACAGAGTAGAACTGCCCCATAGGGTTTCCAAGGAGCAGTTGGTGGATTCTAAATGTTGACCTCTGCTTAGCAGCCCTAGTTCTAACCACTGAGTGATCAGAACTCCTCACGGCTCCTCATTATTATATTACTGATCTGGCTGGCAACTTGGGTCACTTAATCCTTTTTACAATTCAATACTATGTTTGATTTTCTTCTGCCTTTAAAAATTACCGAAATTCAATCCCTTCCAAAAAGCATCTCCTGAATAACTAAGAAAAAAATTATTTTCCTTGCATGTAAGATGACCAACTATTCAACTTTGATCAGAATTCCAAAAATTTCCACATGTTAAAACCCCTCAGTCACAGGCCAACTAGGAAAGTTAGTGGTCCTTTCTCCATACCCCTGCCCATGAATGTGTAACTCCCTAGAAATTATGTTTTTATACTGATTTTATTATCCAAATTTACTTGTGTTCCCACATAGGGGGTGTTTTATGATGGCTGGAGTAGGACACAGTTGTTTGTGTATTTTTTCATGGTTATTTATCTCAAGAGCCACTTGTTTCTTGTTATGCTGGCCAGACCACATTGGGTTATATTAGCCAAGGCTACGTGCTCCATACAATTCCTCAATCCAGCAGACAAGAGATTGTCTTGGGTGAGCCTTAGGATTATTTTTCTAATCTTTCTTTCACAACTAATAGTTATAAAAATGAAAAAAAATCAGTAACATTTACTAATTTTCTCCCGCTCCATTGCCATCAAGTCAGTTCTGACTCATAGTGACTCTAATTATCAGATATTTAATTTATCTGGAATCAGTTAATCAACAAACAAGTATTTAATGAGATCATCTTTGGATGATTCACATAGGCAGGAGCTCTGAATTGGTGTTTAAAAAAAATGGTTTCTAACCTAGCTTTGGACTTTCTGGTTGCTTTTGTAGAACATGGACTTAATATTTCTGAGTTCCAGTTTCATTATTTCTAAAATGGAAATAACCATATGAGGTCTGACAATTAAGTCCACGAAATTAATTGTTCTAAGTGTTGTACACCTCATTGCTGAATGTCACTACAGTCACCTTCCAAGTACTACCCTAGGGAAGCTATACACCAAGGCCACTTCCTAGTCCACCTTTCAAAGCAATTTTAGAACCCTTTCTGGAATGGCCAGTTCTCACAGTGGCAAGGTAGCAAGTTCACAACTTAACTGTATAGTTGTCTGTGAAGGAGTTTTTAGCTAGTAAACAAATAAATGTATTGGAACCATCTCCTTACTCACGTGATCTGGCCCCCATTGACTTTTTTCTTTACCTGAAGATAAAGGACATACTGAAAACAAGACATTTTGATGGCATTCAGAACATCAAGGGTAATACAATGAAAGCTCTGATGGCCATTCTAGAAGAAGAGTTCCCAAACTGCTTTTAATGTTGGACTAGATGCTGGCCTTGGTGCATAGCTTCCCAAGGGGAGTACTTCAAAGATGACCATAGTGATATTCAGCAGTGAGATATATTTTTTCTAGGATGAGTTCACAAACGTAATTATCAGTCCTCATATACGCTTTACAGGAAAACTGTGGAAAATGAAGACTTGTGAAAGTGATTAGTAGACAGTCTTCTAAATATTAACCAAATTGTATAAACTAGACTTGTGTCCAATATAATGAATGGTAGAGAACAACAAAACACAGTTCTGCGAGGTATGGTGAGAGATTCAAGAGTTCTACCAACTTTTTCTAGGCATTTTTACCCTCACCCAAAGCTTCAATTACCAGGTCAACATCTAAGCCTCCTGCTTCCTAGCTCTAGCCCAGATCTCCCTTTGGAGTCCCACTTGAATGGCTAAATAATAAACTCAATACTATCAGGACCAAAATCATTATCTCACCTTCTCACACCTGGTTCTTTCTAGTTTCTTCTGCAAATAACATTACAATCCAACTAATGGTACATGTCAGAAACCTTGGAGCACACCTAGACATCATCTTCCCCTTAATCCCACAGTCATGCTGTCACTGAGTCCAATTCATTTTATCTTCTAAATCGTTCCATCTCTCTTCACCTCTGCCACTATCACCTTGAACTAAAGTGTCAAGATTGTTTTCCCAGAGCACTGCAATAACTTTCTAAATGTTTCCTCCAAATTTGTTTTCCCTATAACTTAATCTTTTCTCAGATAGGCAGCAAAACCTTGAAGAGTTTTCTGTTGCTTATGGACTAAATATCATGATCCTGCACGAGGTCGACAAGACACCCTGCTTATTCTACAGCTTGTCCCAAAGCACACACATGCAGCTCTTCAAATCGCATTTCACATAGAGTTGGTCTCCATCATGGAGCTTTCTGCACATACTGTTTCCCATGACAAGAATACTGTACCCTTCTCCTACCCCTTTTCTAACAATTCCTATTTGTCCTTCAAATTTCAATTCAAAATTTATCTTGTCAGTGAAACATCATATAGGTTCCAAAATACCCTATATTTATCCTCCAAAAGGCATTTAAAATAGTTTGTTCTTTTATACTGTTGGCAGTTACTGAATCAATATCTGAAATTCACCAAACCGTAACTTCTCTGGGGTGGGTTCCACCTGGCTTTACTCATCATTGTACCCACAGAGCCTAAAGTAATCACTCAAGAAAAATGCGTAGATGGATGAGTGAGTGCGGATGAATAAATGAATGAATAAACTGTAAATATTACTGGCCCCATCATCCTTATGTGTCAAACTGTCTGGCAAGGGAGAGTCAGAAGGGGAAAACTATGGAAAGTAATGAAGGGTTCCCTGAGGAGGCAATGACCAGAGAGAGACTGACTGAGTGAGCAGAATTTAGATAGACAAAGATTTAGATAGACAAAGAAGCTGGATGGAGGTGCTTTCCAAGTAGCGGCTTCAACAGGTAAAAAGCCCTAGCCGGAATCATCATTTCATGTACCGAGAACAGTAAAAGGATCCACCAGCCTAGTGTGTGTAATGGATCAGTATGAGACTGAAAGAAAAGCAACGTGCTGATTTCAAATTCTAGAGTGCTGGATGTCGCTTGTTTCATTGTCAGCTGTGATTGGTGTTCCAAATGGGTCCTTTAAGTTGAAGCAGGAAGTGAAAGATTCCTAGCTGGGTAGCGGTGACCGGAAGTTCCTTTGTAGGAAAAGAACTGACGTCTGTTTGTTTGGGTTAATATATGCTTTTGTTATACTCTGTGGAGACAAATGACTTTCCGTCTCACTACCAGTCATATTATTAACTGTATTGGCATTTTATTTCTAAGTCAAGATAATTGGAGTCCAAGTAAAAAGGAAACATTGAGAAGACGTCTTGCAACAGGCTGCTGATTACCTGACATTTCAGAATGAAAAATCATCACCTTAGAAATATCCCAAACACTTTTTCTTCCATATTCCAGTCAGAAGGCTGTTACAGTAAAACAGAAAAGTAAGTTCACTCAGTCTGCTAACTTGTTCCAGGTATAGCCCAACCAATCCAACCCATTGCTGTTGAGTCTATTCTGATTTCATAGTGACAGAGTACAATTGCCCCATAGAGATTCCAGGGAGTTGCTGGTGGATTTGAACTGCCAGGCTTCAGCCTAGCAGCCAAACTCCTTAACAACTGTGCCAAGGAATCATATTTTAGGCACTTAAAATAATGAAAGTTCACTTTTAGTCATTGACGAAGATCCTTGATACAGCTCCTGGTGTCAAAACAGCATCCTGTGCTGCTTTCCAAAGGAACTGTAGGGATAAAATTTTCAAACATGAAGGGCTTAAGCATTATGAAATGGGAAGGAGAGAAAGTTAATGGTGAAAACAGTCATGACTAGAAGTCATTAGTTGCCAACTGCAGAACCCAGGTGTTTCACACCTTCAAGGACCAGAGCACAAGTTACCTACAATGAAAAGACCTGGACAAATAAGAGCGGTGGAGATTGAGGACAGTAGACTATAATGAGAAGAGTGGTTGGAAGCGAAATATATACATAAAAAGAGCAGGCAGGTTAGAGTAATGGTTGACAACAGTTCTAATGACATTTGAAGTTCTTAATATAAATCATATCCCCATGAGCTTGGTGACCTGTTTCTGAGAGAGAAGTATGAATTCAATTCAGCAGGAATGCTGAGGTCACAATTGTTATTATAAGCACCCATGCCTTTGTCACAAACTATAACAGGATTCACTATCTTTATTGCATACTTAACATCTTTATTGATGACTGAGATGAAGGAATCGACAATGTGCTCATCAAATTTGCAGCTTTGCTAATCCCATCACAACACAGGAATAAAAGTCTCACTGACCTTGCTGAAATGAAGTGTCTCTTCAGTGGGTCACTTTGGGACAAAGGAAAATAAACAAGGGCTCGAAGCTGTCCACAAACTAAATACAAATATCCTAGGCACAGAAGTCAACCTTCCTTCACCCTTTTCCAGACCTTCAGTAAAGTTATTGGGTACATTTTAGACATCGCATTTAAAAATACTGTGAAAATGAAAGGATATGGAAACAGCAATATACAAATAATCAAAGGGAAAAAAATGATTAGGCCCAAACATACAAGTGCTTAATAATTATTTATTCAATGAGGGAAAGAAGGAGACATGAAAGAAGGAAGAAAGGAATGAGAGAGGAAAAGAGGGAAAGAAAGAAGGAGCAGAGAGGAAAGGAAGGAAGGAGGAAGGAAGAAAAGAAGCAATGAAGGAAAGAAGAAATAAAATAAAAGGCAAACACAGGAGCGATCCTGTGAGAAAAATATATTTTGACCAAGAGAGACAACCCCACAAAAAACTAGAACAAACGAGACTGTTATGGGATCTCGAAGGGAAAAGTCATTACTCAGAACTGGGAGGAGTAAACACTCACAAATTAAAACAAGAACTACACCAAATGATTTACCTGTGCCCTCCACTCTGCCCACTTTAGCTTCAAAACACCTGTCTTTGTAACTTGGTGTTTCCTGCAATTCAAAATAAATAAAAATCACACTCAGGAAACAACCCCACGGTCACAGAGAAGATCTTAGATCAGGATTCATCTTCCAGTGGCTTCTCTCCATCTGTGCCTGCCTCCTTTATTGTGCTCCTGACTCTGCCCATGTTCTCTCTAGATCCTGAAGATAGGAATGGAACTTCAGATTCCAGGAAAACACAGAAGCATTCACACAAGTAAGCACTCATAAGATACATCCAAGATCTGACTTGAAAGTGAAAGTAGATTGGAGCTAGGTGTCCACACTCCCTTACAGCAGTGGTCCTTGGACTTGACTGTGTGTTCTACTCACCTGGGAAGGTTAGCAACCTCCCTGTGGCCAGTCATCCCTGTTGCTTCTAGTTGTCTTGAGTTGATGCTGACTCATGGTGACTCTGTGTGTGCAGAGTAAAGCTGTTCTATAGAGTTTCCAGGGCAGATTGCCAGACCTGTCTGAATGGGTTTGAACCACCAACCTTTTAGTTTCTAGTCAACCTTTTGGACACAGGTCAGACCTAAGATGAAATCAAACTTCCAGGGAGTGAGTCCCAGGCAGTAGTTTTCTTTTAAAATTCTCCAGGTGATTCCATTGTTTATAGGCTATACGGTTATTTTTCTTCAAAACACTCGCCAGAAGAATTCATCCCCAAAAGAGCAGGTAGCCTACCCTAACAAAGTTTATTTACTAAAGGAACTGAGGCAGAAATTTCTAGTTAGGTCCAGCAGCACTTCTCAAATTTTAATGTGCATACAAATGATACAGACACCTTGTTAAAATGCAAAATGGAGATTCTAATTCACTAAGCCTGAGGTGGACTTGAGATTCTGCATTTCTAACAAGTTCCCATGTGATGCTGAGGCTGCCGGTCTGTGGACTATACTTCAATAGCTAGAGCTACAACATCAGGCTTACATTAGCTAATCACCACAGCCTCCAACTAACTTTAACATTCACTTAGCAAAGTCCTGGAGTCCCTTGGCGGTACAAACATTAATGGACCTGGCTGTTAACTGAAAGGTCGGAAGTTCAAGCCTAACAGAGAAGCCAGAGGCACCTCAAAAAGAAATATGATGATCTACTTCTGAAAGATCACTGAAAACCCTATGGAGCTCAATTTTACTGACACATGGGTCCCCCATGAGTCACAATTAACTGAGTTTAGTAATGCTCTTGGCTCTATACTAACAGAAGTTGATAGCTTAGCCTACTTGTTTTCTGATACTAATTCTCCACCCAAAGCAGGTACAGTCAAAGAGGTTTGACACCCCCTAAGACTATCTAGAGAGGTGATTTCCAAGCTCCAGTGTGCATGCTAATCACTGGGAAATACTGTTAAAATACATATTATGATTCAACAGGTCTGCAGTGGGGCATGAGATTTTAATGTTTCACAAGTTCTAAGGTAATGCCAGTATTGCTGGTCCATGGCCACATCTTAAGTAGCACGGATCCAGGGCAAGTTTTATTGGTTCGAATATTGTAGCATCTGAACTTTGAAGTTCCCAGCTTAAGAGCTCTCTCAATTTAGCTTACTTGGTTAGGTTCCAAAACTGTGACACTTAATTTGTTAGAGAAAAAAAAATAGGCGCATAATCACCTCTGACTGCAATTTTCTTACATTGCCATCAGCCACGATTTGGATAGGCCCTAAATTACAAGAAAAAAGGTAACTGGCTTACTGCTAAACCTTTAAAAAAAAAAAAATCCAGTCTCAAAGAGGGAATTACATCTGATTTGGGGAACCAGCGATAATTAGGGACTTCAGGATACGCTGTTAAGGAAAATATGTACCCCAAGCTCATGACTACACAATTCTTGGGTAAACAAAGGTTTCCCTGATCTCAGACAGCCAGGGGATGATCAAATTTCAAGTAAATTCTGATAAAAATTCAATAATGTGCATTAACTGTTTAATGCGGACTATGTAGCATAACAATTGTTATTTGTTTCTCTTTTTCAATAAAACAGAGCACAGACCTTAGAGAAATACTGACTCGTTCCTCTCAATTCACTATATTTAAAGGCAGGTTGGAAATGGTCAGAAAGCAGCAGAGACAAGCATACTGGAACACAAGCTTGAAGACTTGATTTCCAGATCCAACTTCATGTTGGCATTCTCTGTTAACATGGGCTGTCTCAGTCTCCTTGAAACTAGGTTGTCTCCTCTAAAGAGTGGAGATAGTCATCATCGATATTTAATGAAGGTCAAATGAGATAATTAATGTGAATGTGCAAATGCTTTAAAAATCACAAAGTACTAACTATGCATATATGAAAGCTTCTTAAGGTTGAGTGGGTTTGCACAAGAGAGGCCACCTAACTTGGAACCTTCTATACAATGTAACAAGCATTCGTTGAGTACCAATTGTGAGCCAGAAAATATTATGGCGGTGAGTTTTCTAGCTTGCCAAAAAGTACTGCCATAGCCCCAGAGCTTTTTGTCCTCAGGACCCGTATCAGTTTATGTTACATAGAAAAGGCTCCCAACCAATTTGGCAGGTGTCTTAGTTATATAGTGCTGCTTTCATGGAAATACCAAAATTGGATGGTTTAAAAAGGGAAGTTTTATTTTGTTACAGTCCAGTACACCCAAAGTCCAAATTTAGGGTGCCAGCTTTAAGGGAAGGCTTTCTGTGCTGGCTCTGATGGGAGATCCTTGTCATCAATCTTACCCTAGACTGGAAGCTTCTGAGGTGCAGGGACCCCAGGGACCCCAAAAGATACTCTCAGCTCCAAGCACTGCTTCCTGGTGCTATGAAGTCCTCCAAAACTCTGCTTACCTCCCTTTCCTTTATAGCTCCAGAGGCTGTCCAAAGGCACAGTACAATTTCATATGTAGAGTCCAGCTCTACAACACTGCTGCCCATAAAGGAACATTGTATGGTAACGGAAATGACTGCCCAGACAAACCATCGCACACGTTTTGGGGGAACCACAATTCAATCCATGACATGCACTATGAGACTGAAGATGAAGAGGCGAAGTAAGAGGTCAGTTTCTCTTTTAGGCCAAACCAAGTTACAGCCTCGACTCTAAGCCATGAAAGGTAATCATAGTGTATGTAGTATGTGTTGACCTGGATCCCAATTCAACTTTTACTTTTACTTACTGGATGTGTTATTATAAAATCACTTACCCATTTTAGTTCGTTTTCTATCTGTGAAGTAGGAATGCTTTTCTTCTCTTTATTTTCTATCATTAATAAAACAAAAGCAGAACTTCCAAAGCTAGCCAAGTGCTGTCAAGTTGGCTCCAACTCACAGTGACGCCATGAACTTCCAAAGAGACCATTTTTAATGGGAAGAAGTATATGGAAATATCCCTATTCTTGCTCTCTAGAATCACTATTCTTTCAGTGCTCTTTCCTGTAACCAATACTACAATCCCACTAGACTCAAGAAGCATAGTTTCTCCTATAAAGTTCTGGTCTAACACCAAAAAGCCCGCTGCTGTGGAATCTATTCCAATTCATAGTGACCTGGTCTAATGGGGAATGCAAATCTTTCCTTTAATATTCCTTGTGTGATCCAAAGACCATCTATAAAATTAACAATATTTTTGTGAAGAATAACAGATTTTAAGCAAGAGAAGAAAGTGAATCCCCACAAAACATGTCTTGATATAACCTACTTACATGGCACGCTTGCCTCCTGAGGCTCCCAGACCTGAGCCCCATCCTAACTTTGAGCAGGAGACACAATCACAGAGCTACGTTCCTGTTCTCAAGTCTCAGTCCAAGACAATAAAGTTGTGAGAGAGTCTGCATGTCTTCACACTCAAATCTATCTAGTTTCAATCTATCTAGGTCCAAATTCTAGTTTTCATGGCTAAAATGAACCTCTTTCAGAGATAATGCTGGTTATGAGTTCAGTCATTGTTGTTAGGTGTTGTAGAGTTGGTTCTGAGTCATAGTGATGCCCAGTACAGCAGAATGAAACACTGCCTGGTTCTGCACCCCATCATTATCATTGTTAAGTGTGAGCACATCACTGCAGTCACTGTGTCATACCATCTTACTGAGGGTTATCTTCCTCTTTTTTGCAGATTCTTTTGGTGAATTTTTTGGGAGTTTGTGATATATTCAATATTCTTCACCAACTTCATAATTCAGGTGAATCTCTCCTTATCAATTGAATCATATTCCCCTGAAAGATAGGTTGAAGCCTTCAACTCTGATGATTTTAGACATAATTTTGTTTGGAAGTAGGGCTACTGCAGATCTGATTAGTTAAGATGAGTCCACAAGCATAGGCCCTACTCTCTTTGTGACTTACATCCTTATAAGAAGAAAAGAAGAGACAAAGACGGCAGACAAACCTGTGAAAAACAAGCAGATTACAGTTGTCCTCTTCAAACCAAGGAATTTCTGGGACTGCCAGAAATTGGGAGAAATGAGAATTTTCTTCTTGAGGCTTCAGAGAGCACAGCCCTGCAGAAACTCTGAATTCAGGCTTTTGGCCTCCAGAAGTATAAGACAATCATTTCTGTTGTTTAAAGCCACAGAAACCAGAAAACCACCAAGGTCATTTTCCTCAAGTTGATGCTTCTTATGGGGACCTCATGTGCTGCTCCATAGGGTATTCTGGGCTGTAATCTTAGTGGACGCAGATCGTCTGTCTTTCCATAGCACCACGGGAGTGGGTTGAACCCCCAACAATTAGGTCAGTCATGGAACACAAACATTTGTGCCACCAGGGATGTAGTATAGCTTGTAGTCATTTATCATGGTGATACTAGTGAACTAATGCAATGTTCAGTTTCTTCAAGACAATTACTGAACATTGTCAAATAATACTACTTAACTGTCATAAAGGAAGTTCCCATATACAGGACAGAGGCATCATTTAGCTATAATAATATAATTTTTCTCAATGGTGGTTAACACTGTTGTTCCTGTTACTGTTATTACTATCTCTGCGCTAGACAGTTTAGCTTCCATGTGAAAAATTTTGAGGAGGAGGTTCAGTGGTGACAGAAGAGACCCACAGATTTGCTTTTGATCATGGCACACTCTCATCTTTCCTCCTTGGGAATAAGGGACAAAGGCCCATAATATTTTTTGCAATGCTACTTGTAATTTATCTTACATGAGATTCAGGATCAAAGTACTCTTCAAAGGGGGCTCCCACAAAAGAAAGCAGAGGCCTAGGCTGCAGACTATACACACTGGCCCTGGTGGCTGTATTTCTCATGCCCCAGAAAGTAGCACACTGTTTTTAACGCCTTGATTCAGAAAAGGATTGTTAATCACACAGCTTAGGAGCTCTGCAACATATAATGAGTTTAGTAACTGAGATTTGTGGTGATGACCCTAAACTAAAGCAGAAAGTATCAAAGTTGAGTCAATAGTATAGATCTCTCCCTTTTTAACGTTGTCTTAATGATCACACAGAGACTGTTCTATTTTGATATCTCTTTCTTACATTCCAGTTGGCATTTCATGTCAACCTCAAAACAATTTATTTGGTAGGAACATCCCTAGAAGTACTGCTAATAAGTGCAAGGGATGATCTTCTCACAGACTGTTTCCAAAGGAGATGAAGGAGGTGTGGAAAGAAGTGATAGCCTCTCATCTTTCTCAGGAAAGCAACCAATTGATTTTGGTATGAGTCAAATCAACATAATTATTTCTGAAAATGTTCTCAAAAGTGCTTCATAACAACTCAGGAAAGAGAACAAACACTGCTTTGTTCCAATTCTGGAATTCAAGCTGTGTGTTAAGACCCCATTGTACACTGTGTACTATAAACACAGGAGGCTTCAGTTGGCTTTTTCACTTAAATAGTTTGGTATAAACTGATACACAAAAGGTTCCTGGACAGAAACCTGGAGTAATATTTGAGGCAAGTCAGCTGTCCCCTGGGTGGCACAGCTTGTGCTGACCTACTAACTTGCAAGTCGACTGTCAGAACACACCCAATGGCATCTCAAAAGAAAGGCCTGAGAAACTTTTTCTGTTAAAATTATAGCCAAGAAAACCTATGAAGTAGTTCTACTTTGAAACACATGGGGTCACCATGAGTCAGAGTGACTTGACAGCAGATGATTTAGTTTTTGTTTTTTGTTTGTTTTGTTTTATTCTACAGAAATCACCTTCTATCTTTTTGGCCAACTGTAGCCAGGAAGCCCCAGTGGCATAGTGGTTAACTGCTATGTCTGCTAACCAAAAGTTCATCTGTTCAAATCTACCAGGTGCTCCTTGGAAACTCCATGGGGCAGTGCTACTCTGAACTATAGGATTGGTGTGGATCAGAATCAACTTGATGGCAGTGAGTTTGGATTTTGATTTGAATAGCCAGAAAGCTCAAGTGAGATTCCCAAAAAATCTCATCCTTTCCAAAGCTGCTGCCCCCAAGTTTTTCTTACAGAATGCTGCTTTGGGAGAACTGAGAAGCCAGAGGGCCACCACCTCATTGTTTGCCACACACTTAATTATGAAGCTCTCATTTTATTCCACAATCAGGAAAAGCAAAACATCATTTATAAAAGAAACTACCAACAAAAGGTCAGCTCTATGAAATGACTGATGGATTCCCACAAGGAGAAGACTCATTCCAAGCCTAGCGATTGATAAACATGCTTATATCATTTCCCGCAATAGAAACACTCCACTTTCTGGAGTCGGTGGAGTGACACTGATCCTGGAGCAGAGCTCCCCCGAGGCTGTGGAGAAGGCCGGCAGCACAGTTGTCCTGCAGTTGCTGAGCAGAAGCCAAACCTCCAGGCAGGGCTGCTGCCATCACAGGCCTATTAGAAAACTCACCACTGGCAGTCAGAGAGAGAGTGAATCTCCCAGATGGCTTGACATTCTCACCTCCTTCATATACATACTTGGCTCTACCGGGGAACCAAGGGAGGAGATGACAGGCCAGCATAGCAATGGAATCACCAGGAAACCTCAGGCCATTTTCCATTCCCAAGGGACATCTGTGCACTGAGTTTCTGGTGCAGAAAAGATAGGATCTTTCGTTCTTGAACTGTTTGGTCTCAGTGTTTTGAAATGATGACAGTTCTCGTCTGTGTAAATTCCTTGGCAAGATTGAGATTCAGCAAAAGCGTCATGAAGAGAGACCACCCAGGGCTCTTTCTGCTGTGCCTGGCACCCTGGTACTTACAATACTAAGGCAGTCACTGCAGGCCATTCAGGAGGAGCAATCAATCTACTCAGTTATGTCCCTTCCATATGATAAATCCTTTAATGACTTCAATAGCTCAGGAATCTGAAAGTATACTGACTTTCAGGCTTGGAATTTTCAGCGCAACTGAACATAACAACCCTGCAAAAAAGTAAAAAGGCAGCAAGCTAACCCAGACTGCTGAAAATCCATACTGGGATCCTATATGAGAACAGAAGAAAGGATGAAGCAAGAAAGACAATTCCAAAGCCTGGTCCAGAATCTTATACTCTAAAATTTAACATGGCAGTTCAGTTACTAAAGAGTGAGGGTTGATGCAAGTGATCAACTACTAACTGAAAGATTGGAGATCTGAGTCCACCAAAGGGCTTCTCAGAAGAAACTCTTAACTGCACATCAACTTCTGAAACACTTGTTATTGAAAATACTATGAGCATAGTTCTGCAGACACAAATGGTGTCACTGTGAGTTGGGACTGATTCAACAGCAACTAGTTTGGTTGGTTAATGACATAGTTTTCATATAACCTTCCTTTCACTGACTCCAAAGTGAGCATATTCAGCATGATCTGAATCATTCAACAAACTATTCAGCACATATCCATGTGACTAACTGGTTAAAAGCTCTGCTGCTAATTGAAAGGTAGCAGGTCTAATCTACCAGCTGCTTCTTGGAAACCCTAAAGGAGCAGTTCTCTCTGTCCCACTGGGTCGTTATGAGTTGGAATTGACTCTTGTATGATATCGAGTTGTAAATAGTCATACACACTAAATAGAATATTCCTATTCTACTAGTCAGTGTTCTTGGTTGCAAACAATAGGTATAAACCTAAAGGTGGTTTGTTGAAAGGGTCCTGAATAGATTGCAATGGTAAAAGAAAAGGGAATAGGCAGGCTCAGAAAATGGACAGGAGTTAGCAAGATCATGTCATAGGAATAGTCTGAATGAAACACCACTGATGCCCCTGATGGATGTCAGAGGCCACTGCTGGAACAGCTATGACTCCCACCGTATGAAGACTCCCACCACTCCAGTGGCTGGACTCAATCCTAAACAGGCCTTAGTTATGGGTGGCAATGCTCCAAATTAGGGTTCTGGGTAGGACCAACTCATCATTTAAGCTTAGTTCCTGTGCCCAGACTATAGCCCAGATGATGATGTGTTCTAACAGACAAAAGGTGCTAAAAGAGGGGAAGTGGATAGAGAGGGAAGGAAGGAGAGAAGAAGGGAAGGAGGGAAGCAGAGAAGGACACAAAGAAAGAAAATGTCTATTGGGTAGTTCAAAATGGAAGAGGAGTTGGGAAATGAAAACACGATGACGCATTGATGCACGTAACTGTACACGCTAGTGGTAGGGACTAAAAAGACAGCTTAGTCTTGTAAATGGTCCTACCTCATTAACATAACTGCTTCTAATCCTGCCTCCTGAACACATAGAAGTCAGAATAATCACATCAGGTCACAAAAATAGAGAACAAACACAATCGTCGGTATCACGGGCTAGCCAAGCTGATGTACATTTTTGTAGACTAATGTAAACTCATAGGCATCTAAATAAAAAGAATGGCACTCTGACTGAAATAATTTTTAGCTGAACTTTCAGTAATAGATGGTGTTTTAGTTAGTTACTACTGCTAGGGAAATCTTGGTGACTTAGTGGTTAAGTGCTACATCTGGTAACCAAAAGGTCTGCGGTTCAAATACTGGAGGTGCTCCTTGGAAGCTCCATGGAGCAGTTCTACTCTGTCCTATAGGTTTAGTGTGAGTCTTAATAGACCTGAGAGTGGTGGGATTTTTGCTAAAACAGAAATACCAAATAGAAATTTATTCTCTCACTGTCTCCTAGGCCAGAAGTCTAAATCCTGGCTCCAGGGGAAGGTTTTCTCTTTCTGTCTGTTCTGGAGGAAGGTCCTTGTCATCAATCTTTCCCTGGTCTAGGAGCTTCTGAGTTCACGGATCCTGGGTCCAAAAGGTGTACTTTTCACCTGTCACTACTTTGTTGATGGTATGAGGTCCTATCCTTTCTTCTCAATTTTTTCTTTCATATCTCAAAAGGGGTTGACTAAAAAGACAACTTAGTGTTGTAAATGGTTCTACCTCATTAACATAACTGCATCTAATCTTGCCTCATGAATACATAGAAGTCAGAATTTATAATACATAGACTAATCACAACAGATCACAAAAATAAAGGACAAACAATAGTTGAAATCATGGCCTAGCCAAGCTGATATACATTTTTGCAGATGGAGTTCAATCCGTAACAGGATTTCAAAATGCTTCATAGTATATTCCAAGGAAGAAAAGCCACAACAATTTTAGAACACCTTTCTACGTATAAAATAAAACTTTGCTGAATAAACAGATATTTATACAAAGGTTAACAGCCTTTTCTTCCAATCTAACCTTTCAGTAAATCAAAGGACTTTCTAGAACAGAACAAATAAATATGACAAAGACAGTAAAATTCATCACCTCATTTCTGAGTCTCCTTCAGGGCTAACTTACAGAAGGAAAAGTTAGTTTCATTTTAACTTCATTCATATCACAAATAGAAAATTAACTTAGGCTGAGCACATAACCTTTTTTTTTTCTTTTGCAACAAACTAGGAACTTTCTCTGGTACCGGGAGTGGTAGTATATAAATACACTAATGTAAACTCATAGCTAAGCTTGGTTTCTAGGATTTTGAACAAGTTGAGAAACTGTATCCAATGAATTAAGTTGAAGCAATTAATTAATTTCACCAGTGAGGAAAGATCTATTACAGAACTTTCCTAGGAGGAAAGAAACTCTTTCCATAATGTACCAAAATGCTTAATGTGACCGCCAATATGAGGATTTAATTGATTTTCTTTCATCGTATTCTGTTCTATAATCACTGTTGGGTTTTACTTATGAGAAAAGAAGTAGAAGTGAAAATTCAAGACCAGAAATTTTCCTTATGTAGACATGTAGAAATTACAGAGTCCTTGTCTACAAGAAGATGAACTAAACAGCAAAGTGTCTGTAGTGCTAGATACATGAGGGACGTGAGAAACAATAGGAAGATTTAGCATTTAAGGACCAGAAGGAATGAGTCCAGCAGAATAGCAAAATTATTTTCAAGTATCTACAGGACTGAAAGATAAAACCAGTAAATATTAGAGTAGCCCAGTGATGGATTCAGCCATGAACAAGAAAAGTGGACTTGTTCAAGCAGAAATTGAATAAAGGTCTATTATGACATGATGACCAATAAAGTCCTTCAAATGTCTAAGATGAAGGAACCAGAAGAATTGTGTGCTGACTCACCTAAATTTCTCTGAGATCAGAATGAGAACATGCATATAAAAATTTTTGAAACAAGTATTTGTTGACTAACCAAAGAATAATCTCTGCATGAAGATCAGATTTAAAGACAAGAAGATTCTCGGGTTTCTTTAACACTGACTAATAATTGCTTCTTGAGGTGAGAATAAAACCATTTCTGTAAATAATTTCTGAAAAAAATTGAATACTTATTGAATAAATTATTTCTTCTCGAAATTAAACTAAGATCTAGGATCCCCTAGCCATTACCTGAGTGACACTGTCTGGTCCCACCTTTATCCCTTTTAGCTTTTCTCCTCTCACGCTCCTGCTCGCTTTACCATAATCAACTGGCCTTTTCAGACATGCTTGTTACGGTATTGCCTCAGATCTTTTACACTGGATGCTACCTTTGACAAGAATATTCTCCCACAGGGAAGAATCTTTTTTCTCCATCAAGATATTCTCAAATGTCCCCCTCTTAGACAGGTCTTCCTTGATTACTGTATTTAAGACTCAATACTTTCCATACTGCAAAAGATAACACACAACATATCAGAGCCAATGCCCTTTACACTACCTTCTTTTTTAACATAAATGTTCATCACTTTATAAAATTCCTGCTTATTAATTATATTTGTTGTCTCTCTGCTCCTCTTAAAGAACTGTAAACTCCAAAGGAGTAACTAGTTTGTCTAGTTTATGTATTGAAGATATCCTAACAGCTAATACAGTGCCTCAGATATTGTAATCTTCAATGAATAATCTTTCAATGGCTGAGAGTCCAGATTTGACCATGACAGAACTAAATTATGATGCAACATCAGAAAAATAACTACAGAAGTCACTTTTGGTAACTTTTACATACAAAGAGAAAGTCATAATAAAAACTAGAAATTAGAAATAAAAGGAAGGGAGGGAGGGAGGGAGGATCTATGAAATGTAGAGCCTCACATTAACATGTTAAAGCATGGAAATTAATAGCTGGAATGTTCATAACAAGATCCATATAGTAAAATAAATTCAAATAATCAAAAAGGAAAGAAATAATAACAAAAGAGAATATGGATATAAGAGTTTTAACGATTTCAGAATCACTACTTTGAAATCACTAAAACATAAAAGGAAAAATAAAACCACTGTTTTTGAAAGCGATTAACAAACCAAAGGACAAAATAATATTACTTACGTAACAGAATTCAATATGGAACAAATGGAGGGAAAAAAAATCATAGGAGGATACAGTAAAACCTGTGAAAGCCAGAACCTGTATAAGGCAGAAACCTATTAGAGACAGAAAACTGAAGTACATATTTTCCATTGATGGAGAATGATAGAAAAGTGGTATGACTGCACCCTATCAAAGGTAGAAAACTTTTGCGACCAAGAAAAGCAACAGTCCTGTTGAGTTTCGGCTCCCACAGACGTCACTGTACAAGCAAGAACACAAAAAAGTAAAAGAATCACTCAGTGATCTTAGAAAACATAAAAACCTCCCTGAATAATACAATCTCCTGGGATTAACTAAAAGAAAAATAGAAAACCTGGATAAACAATAACTTTACTTTCAACTTTATTGAGATATAATTTACACACAACAAAAGTAACCGATTTTACATTTACATTTTGCTGAAGTCTGGCATTTGTATACTGTCAGGTAACGACCATAAAATCAAGATATGAAACATTTCTGTCATCTCAAAAATTGCCTTAAATCCCTCTGCAGTTAACCTATGGTAAACAACAACCTCAGTAAAGCAATTATCTGGTTTCTGGAACTACAGTTTTGTCTTTTCTAAAATTTTATGAAAAGGAAGTCGTCCAATATTTAGAATTTATGTTTAAATTTCTTTTACTTAATGCTTTTGTAATCCTTCCATGTGTGAAATAGTAGTTTACTGTTAAATAGTATTTCATAGTACTGGGGGGAGAAAAAAGAAAAAAGAAATCTCTGGCTTCTGCCAAGTAGATTCTATCTCATAGTAACCCTACAGAACACTGTGATACACCACACTTCATACATTCACCATTTAAAAAGTGTTTAACTGTGTCCAAGTTCTGGCTACCACGAATAAAGATGCTTCTATGAACTTTCAGGTAAAGTGCTAGATAAGGTTTTTTTCTGTTGTCATTGTTGTTTTTGTTTTGTTTTACTTTGATGTCTATGGAAAGTGAATGTTTCCTTCATAAGATACTAGCAAATTTATTTCCAAAAGGCCTATGTGTGAGAGATCCAGTTACTCCACATTCTAGTCATTTCATGATATTATCAGTCTTTTAAATTTTACAGTTCTAGTAGTCATGCACTTCTTATTTCACTGTGGTTTTAATTTGTATTTTTCTCATGAGTAGTGGTATTCAGAGTTTTTTCATGTACTTATAGATCATTCATTCTTCAGCTTTGGTAAACTGTTATTTTGTGCTGCTTTGAAACCCTGGTCGTATAGTGGTTAAGTGCTACAGCTGCTAACAAGAAGGTCAGCAGTTCATATTCACCAAGCAGGCCTTGAAAACTCTATGTAGCAGTTCTACTCTGTCCTATAGGGTTGCTGTGAATTGGAATCAACTGGACAACAGAGAGCTTGGTTTGGTTTCTTCTTAATATCTAGTTATAAGAGTTTATTACATATTCTAGATACCAACCCTCTACCAGAAAACTGATCTGTTTTTAAACAATTTTTCTCTGTCTTTTGGTTTGTCATTATATTTTCTTAAATGTGTCTTTTCAGTGGCAATTAGTGAAATTGATGGCAGTCACTTTACTGTTTTTTTTTTTTTTTTTTTTTAAGACCTGTGTCCTATTTAAGGTATCATTGCCAGCCAAAACATAGCAAATAGTGTTCCTATACTTTCTCCTAGAAGTTTGACAGTTTTAACCCTTGTGCCTGGGGTTATGATTAGCCATTTACTTAATATATATGGCATGAGATAAGAAACAATATTCATTTTTTACACATACAGATATCTTGTTATTCCAAGATCATTGATTGAAAATCATAGAGCCATATCAGCGAGAATCTATTTCTGGATCTCTACCCAATTCCACTGATTTATAAGTTCATGCTTATAAATGCACCACATTGTGTTTATTGCTCTAGCAAATTCATCTGAGTATATCTTGGTACTAGGGAATATAAATCTTTTGACCTTGTTCTTGTGACTAATTATTTTACTTTTTATATGATTTAAAAAGAAATTTGTCAATGTCTTTATCAAAGCCCAATAGGATTATTATTGGAAATTGCACTGAACGTGTGTATGTGTGTGTATAAAATATGTATGTATCCCCTCACATATCTGTCAGTTTGTTTTACTGTAGGGGCTTGAGTGTTGCTATGACGCTGCAAGCTATTCCACCAGTATTCTGATACCGCTAGGGTCACCCATAGAGAGTAGGTTTCAGCTGAGCTTGCAGACAAAGACAGGCTAGGAAGAAGGACTTGGCAGTCTATTTTTGAAAACAGTTAGCCAGTAAAAACATTATGAATAGCAGCAGAACATTGCCTGATATAGTGCTAGAAGATGAGCTCCCTACATGGGAAGACACTCAAAAAATGACTGGAGAAAAGTGCTTCCTCACAATGAAGTTAACCTTAATGGCATGGATAGAGTCAAGTTTTCAGGATCTTCATTTGCTGATGTGGTGTGAGTCAAAATGAGAAGAAACAATTGCAAACATCCATTAATAATCAGAACCTGTAATGTACAAGGTATGAATATAGGAAAATTCAAAATCATTGAAAATGAAATGGAAATCATAAACATTGATACCCCATAAATTTGTGAGCTGAAATGGACTGGTATCATCCATTCGAATTGGACAATCACGTGGTCCACTATGCCAGCAATGGAAACTTGAAGAGGAATGCTGTTGCATTTATTGTCAAAAAGAACATTTCAAGACCTACCCTGAAGTACAATGCTGTCAAAGGAGAATGCCATACACCTACAACGAAGGCCAGTTAATGCACTAGCAGCAACCACTAAGACCAAGGATGAAGACATTGAGGATATTTACCAAGTTCTGCAGTCTGAAATTTATGAAAAATGCAATCAGGATACACTGATAATTACTAGTGATTTGCATGCAAAAGTTGCAAACAAAGAAGGATCAGCAGTTAGAAAATATGGCCTTGGTGATAGAAAGGATGCTGGGGACAGCAAGACAGAATTTTGCAAAACCACTGACTCCATTGCAGATACCTTTTTTCACTGACATAAATGGTTACTATACCTATGGACCTCATCAGATGGAACACACAGCAATCAAATTGACCACATCTGTGGACAGAGATGATGGAAAAGCTCAATATCATTAGTTAAGACAAAGCTAGGTGCCGATTGTGGCACAGACCATCAATTCCTCATATGCAAGTTCAAAGTGAAACTGAAAAAATTTAGAAAAATCCATGAGAGTCAAACTACAACCTTGAATATATCCTGCCTGAGTTTAGGGACCATCTTAAGAGTAGATTTGATGCATTGAACACTAATGACTCAAGACCATATGAGTTGTGTAATGACATCAAAGATATCACATATGAAGAAAGCAAGAGATCATGAAAAAGAAAAAAAAGAAAGACCAAATTGTACATCTTTTGGACAATAGAAGACTCTGAATCTTGCTGTTGAAAGAAGAAATGATGAAGTGAAAGAACTGAACAGAAGATTTCAAAGGGAAGCTGGAGAAGACAACGTGAAGTATTATAATGACATGTGCAAAGAGCTAGAGAGAGAAAACTGAGAGGGGAGAACACACGTGGGGTTTCTCAAGCTGAAGGAAGTGAAGAAAAACTTCAAGCCTTGTGTTGCAACAGGATTCTACATGGAAAATTATTAAATCATGCACAAAGCATCAAAAGAAGATGGAAGGAATACATACAGTCATTACATTACAAAAGAATTGGTAAATGTTCAACCATTTCAAGGGGTAGCATGTGATCAGGAAATAATTATACTGAAGGAAAAAGTAGAAACTGCATTTAAGACACTGGTGAAAAACAAGGCTCTAGAAGTGGGTGGAATATCAATTGAGATGTTTCAACAAAAGGATGCAGTGTTGAAAATTCTTACTCATACTGTGCAAAGAATTTGGAGAGTAGCTACCTGGCCAACTGACTGGAAGAGATCCTATTTATTCCCATTGCCAAGATAGGTGATTCAACAGAATGTGGAAATTATCAAACAGTGTCATTAAAATCACATGCAAATGAAATTTTGTTAAGTATCATTCAAAAGTGACTGCAGCAGTATATTGACAGGAAACTGCCAGAAATTCAGGCTAGATAGAGAAGAGGACATGGAACCAAGAATATCATTGCTGATGTTGGATGGACATTGGCTGACTGCGGAAAAAAACAGAACGATTTCACTTGTGTTTTATCGACTTTGCAAAGGCATCCAACTGTGTGGATCACAATAAATTATGAATAACACTATAGAAAATGCGAATTCCAGAACATTTAATTGTGCTTGTGAGGAATCTGTACATGTATCAAGAGGTAGTCATGCAGACAGAACAAGGGGACACTGCATGGTTTAAAAACAGGAAAAGTATGCATCAGGATTATATCCTTTCACCATGCATATTCTATCTGCATGCTAAGAAAATAATGTAAGAAGATGGGCTATATGAAGAAGAACGGGGCATCAAGACTGGAAGAAGAGTCATTAACAACCTGTTATGCAGATGACACAACCTTCCTTTCTGAAAATGAAAAGGACTTGAAACACTTACTGATGAAGATCAAAGACCATACTCTTCAAGATGGATTACTTCTCAACACCAAGGAAGCAAAATTCCTCACAACTGAACAGAAAAGCAACATCATGAAATGTGAAGAACAAGTTTTCCAGTATTTCATTTTACTTGTATGTACAGTCAACACCCATAGAAGCAGCAGTCAAGACATTAAAAGACACATTGCTTTGGGAAAATCTGCTGCAAAAGACTTCTTTAAAGCGCTGAACAGAAAAGATGTCACCTTGAAGACTAAGATGTGCCTGATTCAAGTGATGATATATTCAACTGCATCATATGCATGGGAAAACTGGAAAATGAGTAAGGAAGAATCAACACTTTTAAATTATGGTTTTGGAAAAGAATATTGAATATTCCATGGACCCGCAAAAGAATGAATGCATCTGCCTTAGAAGTACAGAGTGCTCCTTAGAAACAAACATAGGCCAAATCAAAGTGACAATGAGATCACATCTCACCCCAACAAAGTTGTCCATAATCCAAAAAAATACAAAGGGACAAATGCTGGAGAGACTGTGGAGAGACTGGAACTCTATGCTGCTGGTGGGAACACAAAAAGGTACTTTCTTAAAAAGCTAGGAATAGAAAGCAATTTGATACTTTCTTTAAGAGCTAGAAATAGAAAGACCATATGATCCAACAATCGCATTGCTTGGAATATTTCCTTCAGAAATAAAGGTGGTTGCAGCACTGTCCACAATAGCAAAATGATGGAATTAACTTAGGTGCCTATCAAAAGACTAGTGGATAAACAAGCTGTGGTACACATACACGATGGAGCACTATGCAATAGTAAAAAACAATGACGATTTTAGGAAGCATCTCATAACCTGATTTCAACCAGAAGACTCATGCTGAGTGAAATCAGGAAGCTGCAAAAGGACAAGTATTGTATGAGATCTCTGCTGTCAGGACTTAAAAGTGGACTTACATACAGAAGAAGGCTCTTTGATAGCTACAGGGGTGAGGAGGGAGGGAGAAGGATGCTCGTAAATTAAATAGTCGATAGAAATTTGGTTAGGTGAGGGGAATGACAACACACAGGAGAGAGAAGATCAGCATATACAGACTACACCATAAACTGAAAGGTCTTCTAAACTTGACACAATATTTCAAAGGATAGAGTAGCAGGGACAGGAATCTGGAGACAATGTTTTCAAGAGACGTTGAGTTCAACTGGCGTAACTACTTTTTTGCTAAGAGAGTCTTCTGCACCCCATAGTGGTAAGTGGTATCTGGGGTCTGAAAAGCTAGCAAGGTACCATCTGAAGGCCACCAAATGGTCTCAACCTATCTGGAACAAATGATGACTGAAAACTTCAAAGACATGAAGAAAAAAATGAGTCCAGGAGACAGAAGGACCTACATGAATGGGAGACCATGTGAGTATGAGACCAGAAGAGCCAGATGGTGTCTGGACACCACCAAAGGCAGTAGTGATGGGGGCAAAATGTAGAGTCCCTGACGTAACATGAGAGGAAAATGTGTGTGGCTCAAGAAGTCTACTAAAAGACCCGAACTGATAGTCCAACAGCCTGGAGGGTCCCCTGGGAACATGGTCCGTAGACTTGCTGCTGGCCCTGACCTGAAATCAGTACTGAGGTCAACTCTTCAGGCAAGAATGGACTGGACTACGGAATGTGGTATGAGCATATGGTGTATGTACTTTATGGTTTTATACATTCATAGGGGCTGTCAGGCTGGTTTCTTCCTAGATGGGAGAGAAGGGGGTGGAGAGGAGTGGACAGACATTCATTAAGAGGATGCTAGAAGAGCAAAAAGGAGGAGTGTGCTGTCATAGGGTAAGGAGAGCAAATGGAGTTGCAGATAGGCGGGCATACAAAATTGATTTGGATTGTATACTTTCACTTAATCATAGTAATAATAAAAAATAATAAAATTATTTATTAATTATTAACAATAAAATAAGCAAGAGTAGAGAGACTTGTGTCTTACATAGTTTGGACACATTGTCAGGAGGGATCAATCCCTGGAGAAGGACATCGTGCTTGGTAGAGTGTCAGCAAAAAAGAGGAAGACCTTCAACAAGATAGACTGGCACAGTGGCTGCCAAAATGAGCTCTAGCTCTTTTTAAAGCCATCCACTTGTAGTATTCCTATTGAAGCAGCACTAGACAAACAGCAGACATGAAAACAATATTAATGTCCTTGTACATCTCCGTCAGAACTCTTGGATGACCAATACATTATTAATGAATAGTAATAATTTGAAAGAGTTTCCTTCCCACCCCCAAGCAATAGGCCTCAACAGTGGGCTTAAAATATTTAGTAAAACGTGTTGTAAACAAATGTGCTATAATCCAGGCTTTTAGACAACAAAGCACAAACAGAGTGGATTTAGCATAACTCTTAAAGGCTCTGGGAAGTACAGAATGGTGAATGAACATCAGCTTTATGGTAAAGTCACCAGCTGTGTTAACGTCTAACAAGAGAGTCAACCTGTCTGCTGAAACTTTGAAGCCAGCACTGACTTCTATTTTCTAACTATGAAAGTTCTAGTTGGCATTTTCTTCCAGTACAAGGCTGTTTTGTCTATACTGAATATATGTTGTTTACTATAGCCACCTTCATTTAATTATTTTGGATAGATATTCTGGATAACTTGTTGCAGATTCTACATCTGTACTTGCTGTTTCACCTTGCACTTTTAAATTACAGAAATAGTTTCTCTAAACCTCATAAACCAGTCTCTGCTTGAATCAAACTCTTCTTCTGCATTTCCTCACCTCTCTCAGCTTTCAGAGAAGTAAAGAGAGTTAGAGCCTTGCTCTGTATTAGGCTTTGGCCTGAGAAAAAAATATTGCAGATACTTTGATCTTTTATTCAGGCCTCTAAAACCTTCTCCCTATCAACAACAAGACTGTTTCATTTTTTTTATCTTTTAAGTGTTCTCTGGAATGGCACTTTTAATTTCCTTAAAAAACTTTTCCTTTTCCTTCACAACTTGGCTAACTGTTTGACCCATCTCAGCGTTTGACGTGCCTTTCTCACTAAGCATAATAATTTCCAGCTTTTGATTTAAAGTGAGAGATGTGTGACTATTCCGTTCACTTAAACACTTAAAGGCCATTGTAAGGTTGTTAACTGGCTTGACTGCAATATTGTCATGTCTCAGCGAATAGGCAGGCCTGAAAAAGAGGGAGAGAGACAGGGGAAAGGCCAGCAAGTGAAGTAGTCAGAACTCACAAAACATTTATTAGTTAAATTCGTATACTTAAAAACCAAAACTAAATCCCGTGTCATCGAGTTGATTCCAACTCATTTGGGGCACAATTCATGGTGCCCTCCAAATTTCAATAGTGGCATCAAAGATCATTGATCACAGATAACTGTAACAGACATAATAATTAAAAAGTTTGAAATATTTCAGGAATTACCAAAATGTGACACAGACACTTGAAGAGACCATATGCTGTTGGGAAAATGCTGCAATACGCATGCTTAATGGCACGGCCAACACAATTTGTAACAAATGCTGTAAAGCAAAGCACAGTAAAACAAGCTATACATAGATATATATATATTTATTGTCAAGTGCCGGCAAGTCAGTTCCAATTCATAGGAACACCAACTACAACAGGATGAAACCCTGACTGGTCCTGTTCCATCCTCACAATCATTATTTTTTTTTTTTCATGTTATGATGTAATCCATACTTCAGGCAGTACTCTTTGATCTTCATCAATAAGTGCTTTAAGTCTTTTTCATTTTCAGCAAGCAAGGCTGCATCACTTGTGTATCGTAAGTTGTTAATAAGCCTTCCTCCAGTCTTGATGCCCCTTGCTTCTTCATAGAGTCCGTCTTCTCAGATTGTTTGCTCAGCATACAGATTGGAATCAGTAGAGTGAAAGGATACAAACCTGATCACACTGTTCCTGACTTTAAAACAGGCCATATCCCCTTGTTCTATACAAATGACTGTTTCTTGACCTGTGTATGAGCTTGGCAGGAGTACAATCAAGTGCTGCACAGTTAAGAACCTCCAGTATTGTTCCAATTTTAGCATATGTGTTGACAAGCTGAGCACAAGCATCATGGTACAGTGCTACAGCTGCTAATCAGAAGGTCAATCGTTCAGATCTGCCATGCGCTCCTTGGAAACTCTTTAGGGAATTTCTACTCTGTGCTACAGGGTTGCTATGAGTTGAAATTACTTGATGGCAGTGTGTTTCATCTTTTTCATTTTTTATTTTATTGTTTTTTAGTGCTTCATCTGTTTGTTGAAACATCTCAGTTGGTGTTCAGTCTGTTACTGAAGCCTTGTTTTTCACTATTACTTTCCAGGCAGCTTGGACTGTTTCCTTCAGTACTGTCTGTTCCTTTTTAATTATTTTAAATTTATTGTGATAGAGTGAAAGTGTACAATCTATTTTAAATTTGTACTTCTACCTCTGTGCAGCTCCTACTGCTATCCTTGCCCAGTGACAGCACACTCCTCCTTTCTGTTCTATACATGTCATATTCTTGTAACAATCTCCTTCCTGTTCCCTATTCTCCACCATCTCCACTCCATTCTTGATCACATGCTACTGAGAGTGGCTGATGTGTTCAAACTACTGACTTTTTGGTTAACAGTCAAATTCTTAACCACTATACCACCAATAAATAAATAAATAAATAAGTTGTCATCGAGTCAATTCTACTTCACAGCAACCCTATAGCACAGAGTAGAACTAACTGCCCCATAGAGTTTCCAAGGAACACCTGGTGAATTAAAACTACAAAACTTTTGATTAGGAGCTGTAGAACTTAACTACCATGTCTCCAGGGTCTCTGCTACATCCCCAGGGCTCCTGCAGTGGTTGGCTGTTAACTACTTCTCCCTGGCTCTGTTCCTCTGTATATCCCTTCCATCTTCTTCGATGATTCTTTGTCCATAGAATCCTTCATTTTTGCAACTTCAGGCTTGAATTTTTTCTTCAGTTCTTTTAGCTTGGGAAATGCTAAGCCGTTATTCCCTTTAGGTTTCCTAAATCCAGGTGTTTGCACATTTCATTATAGTACTTCACTTTGTCCTTCATGCTGTCCTGTGAAATCTTCTGTTCAACTCTTTTAGTTTGTCATTTTTTTCTGTTAACTTTACCAACTCTGTGTTCAAGACCATGCTCCATTCTCTTCTAATACCCACTTAGCCAAGCCAAGTGCCGTCGAGTCAGATCCGACTCCTTAGAACTTTCTTTTATTCCTTTTTAATGACTTCTTGCTTTCTTTATGTATAATGTTCTAGATATCATCTTCCAACTCTTCTGGTCTTCAGTCACTAATATTCAATACATCATATCTATTCTTGCTATAGTATGTAAATTCAGGTAGAATATACTCAGGGTCATATTTTGATTCTTTTCGACATGTTTTAGTCTCTATAGTTTCAACTTAAACTAGCATATTAGCAATTAATGATTGATTCTGCATCAGTTCTAACTGATGACACATATCAGTTTCAGGAGAACTGTAATCTTAATATTGCATTTTCTAATTCATAAATCTGAGTTATGTATTACTTTTTCAAATCTTTTTAAATTTCTCTTGAACATAATTTTCTTTGTACTTAGTCCCCTTTTGGTTCATTAAACATTCTTGTTCTGTAAATCTATGTCTTTCACTGTATGTGGGAGTTCCTGTTGTTATTTCTTGAATTTTTTTTCTTTCCCATTCTTTTTGTCCTCTCCATGTAAGTATCCAACTTCAGTTATTTATATGACCCAGCAGGTCTTTGAATCTTTTTTATTTTTTCAATCTTTTAGTTTCTTTGTTCTTACAAATGGATAGTTTCTACTGATCTATACCTGTCTGATGACCCTTCCCTCTGCCATCTCTACTATTAAATCTGTGTGGTGCACTTTTTTGTTTTAGATATTGTATTTTAATGTTCTAAAGACTCTTTTCCTTTGTTTTCTTTTTTGATGAAATTTTATTCTTTTCATTCATTGCAAGCATATTTCCTTTTGTATTATTCAAGATAATTGTAATAGAGGCTTTAAAACCCACTATCTGCATCAGTCCAGGGTTTATCCCAGTTTATTGTCTTTTATCTTGTGAGTGAGTTCAATTTTTTTTTAATTCTTTGTATGTCTAGTTAATTTTGGCTTATATTCTGAATATTACAAATGTTAAGTTTGAGATTCCAAATTCTGATTGTTTTCCCTGTGTATTTTGTTTCTTTTGTTTGAGCAAGCAATTAACTTGACTGAACTTCAGTTGAGAATTTCTGTTTCTTGGGCAGCAGCTCCATTCTTAATTGGAATCTTTGGTCTTTACTTGAACTGCTTTTGATGTTCTCTGTGCATGCTTGGTACAAGAGTTAGTCAGAGATGCAAACAGTTGAAATGGGGGCATCTTCTGTTTGACTACTACCTTTCTTGAGTTCTCCCCTTTTCTCCAGTAGCCATGGTCGTCCTATACCACCAGTAATTTGATTTTCAGGTCAGAAAAAAATACAGTTTCTTTTTTCTTTTTTTCCCCACCAGTTTCTCTGCTGCCTGGAACCATATCGACTGCATCTGCCTCAGGATAAAACTAGGAAAACAAGAACTCGTTCTGTAGAAAGCCAAACCAAACCCATTGCTGTCAACTGATTTCAACTCATAGCAACCCTCTTTTACTCTCCAGAGTCTTCATGTAGCTTCATGTTTTGCGTTATGTCTCAGTGTTTCATGATGTAAATGTTTTCATTATGTCCGCAGTTACTTGTTATCTGAGGGAGGATTCATCTGGTATGATCTTAGGTAATTAATAGAAACAGAAGCCACCATTAACATTAAAAGAATTTGAGTTACCAATTAAAGTGTAATACACCTAAAGTAAAAGCTAAAATAATACAATCTTTATGAGAAAATATAGGACAAAATCTCTTCAACCTTGGGGAATGCAGATCTGTTATATCACAAAATGTACAAACTGTAAGAGAAAAAATGACATACTGTATTTTACAAAAGGTAAAACATTTTACTCTTCAAATGACACAATTTTAAAAAGGCTAGTTAGAGAATAAGAGAGATTACTAAAAATATATATATCTGAGAAAGGATTGTGTATAGAATACATAAAGAGCTCTTCACATTCAATCATAAGAAGAAAACTTAACCAATAAAAAAGATCAACAGATGTAAACAGACACATCAAAAATACATATGTGCTATATACAAACACACATAGAAATGACCAGCTGATGAAAAAATACTCAACAGGGAAATGTAAATCAAAAACGTAATAAAAGCTCGATATACATCCACTAGAATGATTATGATTTAAAAGATAGCCTATACAAGTGTTGTTAAGAATGAGGAGGAGATGCTACTCTCGATCATCTGATGGAAATATAAAATACTACAACTATCATGGCAGTTTTTCAAAATGTAAATGTGCAGCTATCATATGCCCTATCCATTTAACTTTTGGGTACTTATCCAAGAGCAATTGAACTATGTCAGCACAAAGGCTTGTACACAAATGTTTACAGCAGGATTATTAATAGTAGTCAAAAAATGAAAACCATCCAAGTATCTATCAACAAGTAAATGGACAAATAATGACCCAAGGAAATTTGGGGGGGGGGGTAGTGATGGTACTGCTGTGTGTTTTAATTGCAGTGGTTTTGCTGTCATATACATTTGTCAGAATGCACTGAATAGCACATAGAAATTAATTCAATTTATTGAAAAAAGTATTCCTCAGTAAAGTTAGTTTTAAAAAAAAACAGCTGGACATTGGGCTAGAATTTATGAACAGTGAGTTATTTCCCAGCAGTAAATCTCAGTATTTTACCAGTAACAAAATGGATGAAGAGTAAGTCCATGGTAAAGCCATACACATGCAAATACTGAGTATAGATAAAAATGTTTTTAGTCAGATTTCAATGAATTGAGGTATAAACAAAAAAACAGGAAAAACAGACATCTCAAGACTTGTATAGGATTCAGAATATAATTTCTTTAAAATCACCTCATATTCAACATAAGATGGAATAATAAATTTCCTATTTGAGAGAAAAGGAAAAAGCATAAGAACAATGCTGGCCAAAATTAAAAGATAAAATATTGATATGGATAAGAATGTATGGATAAGAAAAGAAATACTGTAAAAATCAAAATGGAAGAGAAGAATTAAAATTTGCACTAGAAGCTGTAAAAAGCAAATTTAATTTTTGGAAAAATTAATTCTGATAGATGATTTGTCAAAGAGTTTTTAGACACAACATCAAAAACATGATCCATGAAAGTTAAAACTGATAAGTTGGACTCCACTAAAATTACAAGTGTATGCTCTACTAAAGACACTGTTAAGAGAAGGAAAAGACAGGTTAGCCTAGAAGAAAACATTTTAAAAGCACGTATGTCACAGTGGACTTCTATCAACAATTTACAATTTAAGATTAATAACATTTCTCACAACAAAAAAAATGAATATTTTGTAATGAAGTTACAATCAATAGAATTTTTTTTAAGTCTTGAGTTGAAACAAATACATGATACATAGTAATTAACAGGGCTTAGACTAGATTCTTGGTAAAATAAATAAAAGGAAAAAAAATCTAGGTATCTGAAAACTTACTTTAAATCGCCAGTTAAAAATTACTAATATTTTAAGTAAAGATACAAGAAAATGTAGATACTCATAAAGGGACAAGATGAGTTATCTTACAGCTTGTTATAATACTATATGTAAATATATATATATATATATAAAATGTCAAAAGATAACTAAGGTTTTCAGGGGAAAAAAGCACTAAAACTTAAGGGGAAAAGATGGTGTCAGAGTCATATGCTTCCTGAAATCCTTCTAACTGTAAAGACCCCCAAAACAAATGAATTGATTATATTTGACATTCTAGGAGCCCTGAACAAGAGAAGTAAGTTGAGAAATCAGACAGAGTAACAGGGAAGGGGAAGTAGGTCCAGAGGTACCTAGGACCAACCAGACCTCATCCAACTTTAATCAGCACCCCACAAGTAGACCAGTAGCAACCAGCATGGTGAGGGGAGCAATGGCATTTGGAAAACATCTACCTCAGCTGGAGAGATCTAGCAGTGGACAGCCCACTTATACCTCCAGGATCACTGAAAAATGGTATTCTATCATCAAAATCTAAGTGGTTTACATCTAACCTACTGCATATCAATGTAAAACTTTCTTTCCTTGAGATAAATCTCTCTCCCTGTTCTGTGCTTCTCGTTCTTTCTCTGCACTACACCTGGCTCTAGAGACTGACACATTATCTGGACTAGAAGTAGGACTCCTTAAGCATACCCTGAGCCATTCTTCTTGACTGGGAGAGGGAATAATTTAACCAACAAGGGGAAGGAGGAAATACTAATCAGCTGTCAGGTCCCCTAGGCTGGGAACTCAGGGCTGACACAGTTCCTTTGCCTAAGCTCAGGCGTAAAGGACACACCTTCCTCATATAATGCAGGACAGAGTAAACAGATATGAATTGTGACAGGGAAATCCCAAAAATAAATGAAAGCTTAAGCACTGAGAACAAGGAAACAGAGATGTCAGTATGTAAAAGATGATAATATTATACTAAAAATGGAGTATTAAAAAATGTAGTCACACATCTTTCATATGGAGAACAAGTCAACGTGATACAGAGAAATGAAACACTGTTTCAAGTTAAGAAAAGATAGAGGTAAATATTAAGATAACCACAAAGAAAATCAATAATTCTACACGTCAAAATAAAAAACAATTTCAAACAGCAATGGATTGGACTTGGCGACACAGAGTGATCATATTTTGTGTACACTTTATGGTTCCAGGCATCTATAGGATGTCATCCTGTTGACCTCACACTGGAGGAAGGAGAATGGGTGGAGAGGAGAAGACAGGAGACTGCTGGGAGGATAGGGCATGTTGGGAAGATAGGAGACTGTTGGGGGGATAGGGCATGTTGGGAAGATAGGAGACTGTTGGGGAGAAGAGTGTGCTGTCACCAGGCAGGGAAAGCAGTGGAAGCTGCACATAGGGGAGCATGCAAATTTATATGGGAATGTACATTTTCATTCAATCATAATAAAATAAATAAACTGATCAATAAAAATAAAAAACAAGAAAACGAGAAGACTCAGCAAATATAAAACCAACAATAAAAAAGATGAATAGAAAACTAAGTGAAACAAAGAAACTGTCAACAATGCACTGAAAAAGACATCAAAACTACGGCATTAAATTCATACCTATCAACAATTACATGGAATGGAGATGATTAATTGCACCGACAAACAGAGAGTGGTGGAATGGATTAAAAATAAATGAATACCTGACACCTGTCTATACGGTGCTTAAAAGAGACACACTCTACACTTAAAGACACACACACAAAAATCAAATTCAAAAGACAGAAAAATACATATCAAGTAAACAACATTCAAAAAGAACATAAATGGCCGTATTAGTTTCTGAAAAAATAGACTTTAAAATTCACCACACAAGGAAGGAGACTATATAGTGATTAAAAAGTCAATATATCAGGACATAACCACATTAAATATTCACCCATCCAGTACATGCCTCCCAGATACATAAAAGAAACTGTAATAGCATTGAAAAGAGAAATAGACAGCACCACAATAATATTAGGAGGCTTCAACACACTACTTTTGGTGAGGGACAGAAGGCACAGGAAGAAGCTTGATAAAGACATGGAAGACTTAATGGCACCATCAAACTGACTTCACAGACAGATATAGAACACTCCACCAACAGCAGTCAAGTGTAATTTCTTTTCCAACAGACATGGAACATTCCCCAGAACAGACCACATATCGGGCCGTAAAGCAAATCTTAATGAATCCAAAGCATTGAAATGTTGCAAACCATCTTTTCAGACCATAAATCCATAAAAGCAGAAATCAATAACAGAAAAAGCAGGGAAGAAAATAAATCAAATACAAGGAAACTGAACAACACTTTCCTTAGAAACTACTGTACTAAGACAGATTATAAAGAACAGAATAAAGAAATCAAGGACAGAATAAAGAAATTCACAGAATTAAATGAGAATGAAAATAGATTCTACAGAATCTTTGGGACACAGCAAAAACAGTGCTCAAAGGTCAATGAATTTCACTAAATTAATTCAATTAATTTCACGGAAAACATGAAAAGGAAACACATAAAGAAAAATGAGAAAAGAAAGCTAAATGAAACAAAGAAACTGTCAACAATGCACCAAAAAAGACATCAAAATTACAGCACTAAATACCCTATTAATAATTACATACAATTAAATGATCAAATGCACCGATAAACAGAGAATGGCAGAATGCATACACCCTGAAAGAAGAAAAGACCCAAATCGATGCATTAGCCCTACAACTCAAAGAAATAGAAAGAGAGCAACAAAAGAACAACTCCAGCACCAGAAGAAATCAAAGAATGAAAATTAGAGCAGAACTGAATGAATTAAGAGAATAGAAAAATGATTGAAAGCTTAAGAAGACTAAAAGCTGGTTCTTTGAAGAGATCAAGAAAATTGATAAACCACTGGCCAAACTTAAGAAAGAAAAACAGTTGATGAACTAAATTATCTGAATAAGAAAAAAGATGGGCAATATCACAACAGACCCAACTGAAAGTTAAAAAACCATAACAGAATACTATGAAAAATTGTACTCCAACAAATTTGAAACCTAGAAGAAATTGTGAGAAACACACTACCTACCTAAACTAGTACAAATATGGGTAGAATAACTAAAATAATAATAATAATAACAACAAAAGAAGAGATTGAAAAGGCAATTTTAAAACTCCCGCACAACAACCACAAAAGCCTTGGACCTGATGGCTTCACTAAAGAATTCTACCAAACTTCCAGAGAGGAGACAATACCAATGTTACTAAAGGTATTCAGAGTGTAGAAAAGGGTGGAATACACTTAAACTCATTCTGTGTATATTTCATAATCAACATAAACCTGACACAAAACCAGGTAAAGACATCCCAGAAAGGAAAATTGCAGAAGAATGGATCTCATGACCTTAAATGCAAAAATCTTCAACAAAATTCTAGCCAGAAGAACTCTACTACATATCAAAAAAGTAATTCACTGTGACCAAGTGGAATTCATACCAAGTATGCAATCATGGTTCAACATTAGAAAGACAATAAATCACATAAATAAAACAAAAGATGAGAAACAGATGTTCTGTTGACCTCTTACTGGACGAAAGGGAGTGGGTGGAGAGGAGGGGATAGGAGATTGTTGGGAGGATAAGACATACATGGAGCAGAGAAGAAGAGTATGCTGTCACCAGGCAGGGAGAGCAGTGGGAGCTGCATATAGGTGGACATGCAATTTATATGGGAATGTACATTTTCATTCAATCATAATAATAATAAAAAAGAAAAAAAGATGCATTTGGCAAAATTCAACAACACATTTATAATAAAAAATCTCACCAAAACAGGAACAGAAGAGAAATTCCTCAGCATAATAAAGAGCATTTGTACCAAACCTATATCCAGCATCATCCAAAATGGAAAGAATCTGGGAGCATTACAGTAAAGAACAGAAACCAGACAAGGATATACTTTGCCACTACTTTTATTCAGCATTTTGCTAGAGGTCCTAGCCAGAGCAATCACAGTAGAAAAAGAAACAGCAGCCAAATTCTCAATGAAGAAGTAAAAGTATCTCTCTTTGTAGATGACATGATCTTATGCTCAGAAAACATTAAAGAATTTACTAAAAAAAAAAACACTGAAACTAGTAGAAGAGTTCAGCAAAGAATGAGGACACAAGGTACACATACAAAAATCAGTTGGATTGCTCTACACCAACAAAGAGAATATCAAAGAAGAAATCACCAAATCAGTATCATTTATGATACCACCCAAGAAGATAAAATATTTGGGAATAAATTTAACCAGAGGCATAAAAGTACTATACAACGAAAACTACAAAACAGTACTGCGAGTAACCAAAAGAATCATATGTAAATGGAAAAACCTACCTTGTTTATGGGTATGTAGGCTCAATATTGTGAAAATGTCTAGTCTACCCAAAGCGATCTATAGATACAGTTCCATCTCTATCCAAATTCCAACAGTATTCTTTAATGGGAAGGAAAAACAAAACATCATCTTCCTATTTTAAAGGAAGAAGCCTTGGATAAGTAAAGCATTGCTGAAGAAAAAAACAAACTAAGAGGTCTCACAATACCTGACTTTAGAACTCATCACACTGTTACGGTAGTCAGAATAGTCAGATACTGGTACAACAAAAGATACACAGATCAATGGAACAGAATTGAGAATCTAGACATAAAATCACCCACCTATGAGCAGGTGATATTTGGCAAAGGTCCAAGTTCCATAAACTGGAGACATATAGTCTCTTTAACAAATGATGTTAGCATAACTGTATATCCATCAGAAAAAAAAGTGAGACAAGACCCTTATCTCTCACCATGCAGAAAAACTAAATGGAAATAAATCAAAGACCTAAACATAAAATCTAAAGCAATAAAGATCACGGAAGAAAAAATAAGGACAATGCTGGGCGCCCAAGCACATGGCACAAACAGAATATAAAACATTACTAACATCAGGCACAAACATCAGAAAAGAAAATAGATAACTAGGAACTCCTAAAAATCAAACACTTACACTCATCCAAATACTGTAGCAGACGCATAAAAGACAACCTACAGTCTGGGAAAAAAATCTGAACACGAAAAATCCAATCAGTGTCTAATCTCCATAATCTATAAGATATTGAAAAACCCCAACAACAAAAAGACAAGTAACCTATTTAAAAATAGTCAAAGACTACTAACAGGCACTTTACCAAAAAAGACATCTAGGTGGCTAAAAGATACATGAGAAAATCTGCACAATCATCAGCCATTTGAGAAATTCTGGTCAAAATTGTAATGAGAAACCATCTCATCCCCAAAACTATGGCATAAATCCAAAAAAACAGAAAACAATAACTGTTGGAGAGACTGCAGCACTTATACTGCTGGTGGAAATATAAAACGGTATAACCACTTTGTAAATTGATTTGGCACCTCTCTAAAAAGCTAGAAATAGAAATAACACATGACCTAGCAATCCCACTTCTTCAAGTATACCCTAGAGAAATAAAGAGAGTCACATCAGTAAGTACTGCAGTACTGCCCACAATAGCGAAATGATGGAATCAATTCAGGTGTCTAGCAATGGGTGAATGATGAATGGATAAAAAGACTAGGATGTAGTCACGCAATGAAATACTATACAAAAGCAAACAACAGTGATGAATTTGGAAAACGTAATATGGAAGATCCTGGAAAGCATTATGCTGAGTGCGATTAGACGCAAAAGCAAAAAACATTGCACGAGATGACTATTATAAGGACTCAAAGTTTAAACACAGAAAAAAAAAGTCTTTGATAATCACAAGAGTGAGGTGGAGGAGAGACATATTCATTAATTAGACAGTTGATAAGATTTAAGTTGGGTCAAGGGACGAACAAGACCCAGTAAAGAACAAAGCAGCACAGCTAGATGAAATCGACAGCTAAAAAGTTTCCTAAACATAACCAAACACTTTGAAGAACAGAGTAGCAGGAGTAGGGACCTGGGGACCATGGTTTCAGGGGACATCTACGTTAACAGGCATAACAAAGTTTTTTAAGAAAATGTTCTACATTCCAATTTGGTGAGTAAATCTGAGTCTTAAAAGCTAGCAAGCAGCAATCTAAGAAGCATCAATTGGTCCCAATCCACTGAAGCAGAGGAGAATGAAGGACATCAAAGACAGAAGGAAAATATGAGCCCAAGAGACAGAAAGCGCCACACAATCCAGAGGCTACCTCACCGTGAGACCAGAAGCACTAGACGATACCTGGCCACCACCAGTGACTACCTTGACAGGGAACACAACAAAGACTACTTAATGAAACGTGAGCAAAATGGGAGCAGAACTCAAATCTTATTTAGAAAGACTCAACTGGATGGTCCAACAGACTAGACAGTCCCCAGAAGTCATGGCTCCTAGGCTCTTTGTTAGCCTAGAATTGAAACCATTCCAGAAGCCAACTGCTCAGACAGAGATTAAAGTGGTCTAAAAGACATAAAATGATAGAAGCCAACTTTTCAGATAAAGATTAAAGTGGTCTATAAGACATAAAATGATACTGGAAAGAGTATGCTTCTTCACTTAAGTAGATACAGGAGTCTAACTGGGCAGCTCCTGTCGAGAGGTAAGATGAAAAGATGGAGTGGGGCGGGAACCGATGGAACAAATTTGGGAAATACAGTGTGAAAAGTAGGAGTGTGCTGTCACAGTGTAGAGAGAGCAGGTGGGGTCACATAACAAAGTGTGTGTATGTTTTTGTATAAGAAACTAACTGAAATTATAAACTTTGACTTAAAACACAATAACAAATGCCAAGCCAAGCAAAGTACCATCGATTTTTTTAAAATATATGCCTAAGTACAAAATCCCAAGCGTAGACTTCAAAAACAATTACTAAAACCTAATTATCGAGAGTCCCTGGGTAGTAGAGGAACCCTGATGGCACAGAGGTTAAGCTTTCGGTTTTTAACCGTAAGTCTGGCAGTTTGAATCCACCAGATGTTACTTGGAAACACTGTGTGGTAGGTAGTTTTACACCACCCTGTAGGGTCTCTAGGAGTAGGAACCAACCTGATGGCAATGGGCTGGGTGGTACAAATTTTTTAGCACTTGTACAATGAGTTTCTTTACATAACTTTGTGCCTTATTTCTTTGGAGAACACCATGAGAGATTTTCCTCCTAAATCCTGAGGATCATCACCTTTGCCCTAATTCTTTGGAGAATAACTTTTGTAGGGGGTAACCTAGGCTCTATAATACCACCCTGCATTGGCTGACATTTCCTAGGTCAGCTGTGAACAACTTGATGGCTTGATACTTTTGTCTAGCAATTAAGACTTGAGTTGACTAACATCTCATGAGTAACTGAAGATTGATTGAATTCTGATCTGGTGTGGAAACCTTCATCTTGTAAGTAATATGGATCTGCTGAGGTTTTAGAGGTGTTAACAGAGAAATATTTAAGAGCTGAGCTTGCAGAGAAGAGAGCAATGTGGGATACGAGTAGTTCCAAAGCTGCTCACTGACTATGAGCTGGACCAGTTACTGATGAAGAAGCTGATGGCAAAGAAGTCAGTGACAGAGAGACCCCAAAATGGAGAGCCAATGGTAAATAGCAACAGAAAAAGATATTCTGGCTAGAAGCTGTCCTGTACTGAGGAAGAGAGAGAAATGCTTTTCACTTCAGGGACCTTTCTAGACTTTGCTTGTGTGCATCCTGATCATAATCTCAAGTGGTTCCTGTTACTTCCAAGTTGATCTTGATCCTTAGTTGTAGCTGGTTACTTCCCCGTGATCCACATGACTGTGTGTATGGTCTGTGAGTTCTATATAGACATTATAATGAATTATTGAATCTTGTAGGGAATTGAAGATTGCCTAGAAGGGAATGGCTGATGTCAGAAATTATGAAGTAGGTGAGCTGAAATGTATCAGGCCTGTACCTAGTTAGAATGGTTTTGTGCTGATCCTAATTCTTACCCCTCATGAACATAGACAATTCATTACACACTGTATGACAGCACTCAACTCCTAGCCAAAAGACTGGCAATTCAAACTCACCCAGAGGAACCTCAGAAGGCAGCTCTGGTCATCTGCTTCTAAAAGGTTATGGCCTTTCAGCACATGAGGTTTCTATGGAATCAACTAAACAGCAACTACCATACATAAACATATTGTCTTTCATATCTTAAAGCAACAGGAAAATTAAATACTCCGGTGATGGAAACACACAGCATTGATGTGCCTGCTTCCTCTGAAGTAATTATTTAAAGACATACCAAGTGACTCAGGAGAAAAACCAAAATTAATAAACCTCAGTTAGGAAAGTTACGATGTGATATAAAAGGAAACTTGAGGTTCCTCCATTGTTCAGTTGGCTCTCTAATTTAGTATTGTTTTTTATCGTAATTTAAGTGAAAGTTTACAGAGCAAATTAGTTTCTTTTTAAACAACTGATAAACAAATTGTTTTGTGACATTGTTTGCCAACCCCAGAATCATTTTACTAATGTGCTGAAATGTCAATTATGCATCTCGGGTACAAAATTGGAACCTGCTTTCTTCACGTAGCTCCTCCCCAGTAATGTGTTTTTCCTTTCCTGAAATCAGATGGTTCTCTCAAGCCACATCCTTCTTCACACAGCTCTGTGGGAACCTGTGTGAGGAGAAAACAATGAGAACACTGTGATAAAAATCACAAACAATGGTCATAATATTTACAAGTGTTTAGTTTATTACCAAAAGGCTTACTAGAGGCTTTTTCTCCTCTCCGCAGAAGCAAAGATGCACTGAACATGTAAAGAAGCAGTTTTAATATAAAAGTAATTAAATAACTGATTTTAGGAATTTAAACTTCTATTTAATGGCTCAAGTAAATTTCCTTTACATTAGGTGAGAACAATAAAAACCAACCAGTGGTCGATATGATCCCAAGCCTCTTTTCATTTCCTCTTTGTTCTGTGAAACGTGGCTGATCTGTGTTCACTCTGCTTTAAAAAGTCATTGTGGAGTATAAAAGAGCAACTTAACATCTTAAGAAAAACTACCAGGATTTTTCAAGCTTATCTTTAAGTAATAAAGCCTTGTGTTTTGTTGTAGTTTTTTATTTCCTCTTTTTCAGATTTTCTACAGTAAATTTACTTTTATACTAATATAAATGTTTTATAACATCATAATTTCAAATTATACACATAAAAATGAATACAATAAAATGTTAAATCTCTGAAATAAAATTCATCACAATGTTAACAGTGGTTATCTCATGGCATTGGGGTTAGAAATCATTAGTTTTCTTCGTTCTGGGTTTTGCATTCTCTAGATTTTCTAGACTTCTATGAGGTTGCCTTTGGTAGCACAAATGGTTAAGTACTCAGCTCTTAACCCCAAATTTGGCAATTCAAATCTAACCAGAGGCACTCTAGAAGAAAGGCGTGATGAGGGATCCACTTCCTAAAGGTGACAGCCATTGGAAACCCCGTGGAGGACACTTGTGCTCAGACACACATGGAGTCACTATAAGCCAGAATCAACAGCAAGTGGTAAATTTCTTTGATTAACATGTTTGATAATATTTTACTTATTTGTTTAATACTGTGTAAAGTATTAACTTAATGTTTATTTTCATAATGAAAAAATAATCTTACCTGCTTTAGTTAGTGTTCCATCAGGAAACGGGATACCTTCAAAAATGTTTGCCAGACAAAGCCTAATTAAAAGACTATTATTTGGGTGGAGTTAAAGAAACCAGCAAGCAGTGATGAGATACTCAGACATAAGCAAGAGAAGAAAGCAATCAATGCTTCTGACACTGAAGGGGCAGAAAGAGACAATGGAATGGTTTTTCCTGAGCCAGGGAGAGTTGCAACTAATGAAAGAGAACATTTTGGCATGCTTTGTAGATGGAGGAACACAAGCACTACTTGCTGCGTAACACAGGAGGGTAGATTAGTAGTATTCTTTCTATTCTCTGGGACCCTGAGCTCCAACCAGTGCTTTCCATTGTCCAAATCCAGCCAGAAGCAGAGGCAAGACAGCCTATAAGATGTAGACTATAGAAGTCTGATCACTGGAGCACAGAGCAGGCCACAGAATGGTGGAGACTGTATTTGAGCAGATGGGGCAAGGTCAAGCAAAATAGTACACACAGTCACCTTTGTGCTCAAACCCCCGCCAACATTGTGCAAGCACTTTTCACTTTATTAATAGATCACCAACACATAACATAAACTATCTTCTAAACTCTCATCTCCTTCTTCATTCCCACTTCGACACACCTTCTCTACTGAATAAAATAATAATCTTAATAAGGCATCCTATTTCCAACACTGCTGAACATGTACTTTACCACCTGGATTTCAAAATCTTCCAAAATGTTGTAGCACCCATGCCCATTTGTTATCTATTTAGTCTTCATTCTGACCTCATAATATAAATTCCAACACAAGAATATTTCTTCAATGCCCCCACTATATTCTAATTGTGTCTTGTGCCTTCAGTGAAGACATCTTGTTGACCTGAAACAACCTCCCTTCTCCTGTTAGTTCCAACAAATACTGACTACTTTTTAACTCAGAATCAAGTGTGTGCTTTCTGTACAAAGCCTGTTTTAACTAAGTATGTCTTTATTATAGTCTCTTGTCTCTGAACTTTTCTAGTGTCAACAATCATCCCATAGTTTAGTCCTGACTCATATATGTGACTTGTCACCACCATAGGTTGTAACCTAAGTGTAAACTTCTCCTTCACGGTACCCAACATGACCTTTGGTACAAATTGAGCATTCGTTAGTATCTATACATAGCCTGATTTACCCCTCGGTGTATCTTAAAGCTTCCATTCATCTGTTTGCTTTTCTCCCTTTCATTCGTTCATTGCTTTAACAAATACTAATTGGTCACCTGCTACTTGACAGGTACAATCTTAGATCCTGGAGATATGTAATCGAAGGATACATATAAAAAAAAAAAATCTCCTCATAGGACTTACAAAGTAGTCATAAAGAGTATAAAGATGAAATCAATATTTAAAATAGAGTGATATGGGTTGTGGATTTAAAAAACAAAACATGTACAGTTGAAAGAATAGGGAGTATCTGTGGGACAGAGAGTTGGACAAAGGAGCCCTTACAGGGAAAGTGACATTTAAATAAAGACCTGAAAGAAGGGAGGAACATACCCAGTGGCTATTATATTATATTTGAGAAAGGAAGAAAGAAAGTGAAATGACCTTGTGAGAGTGCAGGGTACACAAAGGACTGTCATGAGTTTGAGAAAGAAGCAGAGTTCATATGGACTACAGCAAGCTGTAAGATTTAGGATATGAATGACATGATCTGAGTCCCACTTTTATAAGAATATAAGGCTGCCATTCAGAAAATCAACTCTAGTACAATTATCCAAGCCAAGCCAAGTCCAGACATGAGATAATGGCTTAGACCAGAATGGCATAAATGAGAAGAGTTCAGTTTTGGCTATATTTCAGAAGAAAATTCAACAGTATTTGCAAGTGTTGGACGAGGGGTATGAAAAATACAAGAGTCAAGGATGTTGACAAGTTCTTTAGCCTATAGAACAGGAAAAATAGTCTTGACACTAATTAAAAAGAGAAAAATAATAGGAAAAGCCAGATTTGAGGCAAAGATGGGGAGCTTAGTTTGGGCATATTAACTTTGAGATCTCTGGTAGACATCCAAGCAGAGAGGTTGAACACGCATTTGTTGTTCTGTTAGGTACTATCAAGTTGGTTCCAACTAATAGCACAACAGAACAAAAAACTACCTCGTCTTGCACCATGTCCACAATTGTTTTTATGCTTAAGCCCATTGTTGCAGATGTATCAATTCATTTCATTAAGGGTCTTCCTCTTTTTCACTGACCCTCCATTCTACCAAGTATGATGCCCTTCTCCAGGGGCTAACACTTCCTGAAACGTTCAAAGTATATAAGACACGGTCTTGATATCTTAGCTTCCAAGGAGTACTCTGGTTGTACTTCTTCCAAAACAAATCTATTTGTTCCTCTGGTGGTCCATTATACATTCAGTATTCTTCTCTAACACCACAGTTCAAGGCCATCAGTTCTTCTTCTGTCTTCTTTGTTCACTGCCCAGATGTGGCTGAAAGTATCATGGCCTAGGTCAGGCAACTTTAGTCTTCAAGGTGACATCTTGACTTCTTAATACTTTAAAAAGATCATTTACAGCAGATTTTCCCAATGCAATGTGTCTTTTTATTTCTTGACTTCTTCTTCCATGGGTGTTGATGTGGATCCAAGTAAAATGAAATCGTTGACAATCTCAAGCCTGTCTCCATTTATTACAATGTTGCTTACTGGTCCAGTTGTAAGGATTTTTGTTTTCTTGATGTTGATTTCCAATCCATAATTAACACTGCATTGTTTGATCTTCATAAGTGTTTCAAATCTTTTTCACTTCCTGAAAGTACCATGGTGTCTTCTCCACAACACAGGTTGATAATGAGTCATCCTCCAATCCTGATGCCTCATTCTTCTTTGTAGAATTCAGATTCTTGGATTCTTTGCTCAGTATACAGACTGAAAGGGTATGGTGAAGGGATACAACTCTGACACACTCCTTTCCTGATTTTAAACCACGCAGTGTCCCCTTGTTCTGTTTGCATGACTGCCTCTTGAACTGTATACAGATTCCTTAAGAGTTCTAGAATTCTCATTCTCCACAGTCTTAGCCGTAATTTATTATGATCCACACAGTTAAATGTCTTTGTATAGTCAATGAAACACAGGTAAACATCTTTCTGATATTCTTTGCTTTCAGCCAAGATCCATCTGACAACAGCAATGATATCTCTGGCTCCATGTCCTCTTCTGAATCCAGCTTGAATTTCTGACAGTCCCTTATCAATATACTGTTGCAGACACTTTTTTCACAATCTTGAGCAAAATTTTACTTGAGTGTGAAAGTAACAATATTGTTCAGTAACTTTCTGTGCTCGGTTTGATCACCTTGCTTTGGAATGGGCATAAATATGGATCTCTTCCAGTCAGTTGGCCAGGTAGCTTTCTTCCAAAGCAGCCAGGGAAAACCTTATGAATAGAAGCTGAACATGCATTTGGATATACATAGAAGTTGAGTTCAGGAAGGAGGTCTATGCTAGAAGTAAAAAATTCAAAGTCATGTTTTATAGATGGCATACAAAACTACGCAACTAAATGAGATCAAGAAAGTGTGAGTGTAAATAGAGTGACAAAAGTGGCCAAGTTTTAAACTTGGTAACACTTCAACAGTAAGATGTCAGGGAGATGTGAAAAATCTAGTAATGGAGACTGGAAAAAAGTACCTTGGGAGGATGGAGGAACAGAAATATGTGTTTTACCTGGAAGCCAAATTATGAAAGTATATCCAGTGAGAGAAGGAAAAAAAAAACTATTAGATGCTACCAATAGGTCCAGTGGGGTGAGGCCTTGTTGTTGGTGTTATTGTTGTTAGGTGCCATCAAGTTGGTTCCAACTCGTAATGACACCACATAACGAGAATGAAATGCTGTCCAGTTCTGGGCCACCCTCGAAACTGCCATTGTTGCAGCTACTGGGTCAATCCATCTCACTGAGGTTCTTTCTTTCTTTCATTGACTCGCCACTTCACCAAGCGTGATGTCTTTCTCCAGGAATTACAGATAACAGATCCAAAGCAAGGGAGACAAAATCTTGCCATCCTTGCTTCTAAAGAACATTCTAGCTGTAATTCTTCCAAGTCTGATCTGTTCATTTTTCTTGAGGTCCATGGTATATTTTTCTTCACCAACACCGTAACTTAAAGGCATCATTTCCTCCTCAGTCTGCCTTACTCATATTCCACATTGTGTATGCTTGTGAGGCAGTTGAAAATATCATGGCTTTAATCAGGTATGCCTTAGTCAGCAAAGTGTTGTATTTACTTTTTAACACTTTAAAGAGGTATTTTGATGCACTTTTCCCCAATGGAAAGTATCCTTTAATTTCTTGACTTCTGCTTCCATGAGCATGAATTGTGGGTCCAATTAAAATGTAATCCTTGACAATTTTGATCTTTTCTCATTTATCATGGTGTTGTTTATTGATCCCATTGTGAGGATTTTTGTTTTCTTTATGTTGAAGTACAACACGTACTGAAGATCATATTGCTTTGGTACACACTGCACTGGGCAAGAAATCAAAGGACATATTGCATTGGGCAAACTTGCATCAAAAGTCTTCTTTAAAGGTTAAAAAGTAAAGACAACACTTTGCTGACTAATGTACACTTGATTAAAGATATGCAGTCCTTGATCTCCATCAAAAAATGCTACAAGTCTTAACTTTCAACAAGCTAGGTGGTCTGAGTCTGCATATCACAAGTTGTTAATGAGTCTTCTTCCAGTCCTAATGCTGCCCTTCACATGTCAAATAAGTATGGTGAAAGGATAAAGCCCTATGTCACACCTTTTTGAACTACTTTAAACCACGAAGTTGTTTTCAAATGACTGCCTCTTTGTTCATTTACTGGTTCAGTCTTAGCACAGTTAAATGTTACAGAATTCCCATTCTTTGCAAAATCATCTATCATTTCGTATGATCCACACGGTTGAGAACCTTTATGTAGTCAATAAAACACAAGTAAACATCTTTCTGATATTCTCTGCTTTCAGCCAATGTCCACCTGATATCAGCAATGATATCCCTTGTTCTATACCCTCTTACAAATCTGAATGAATTTTTGTTATGTCCCTGCCCTAATATGGTTGCAGTCATTTTACAATTATCTTCAGCAAAATTTTGCTTGCATGTGATATTAGTAATATTGTTTGATAGTTTCTATGTCCCATTGTGTCATCTTTAATTACTGAGTTTGTCAAACAAAAATTTTTGGTAACATTGTTAAGACCATTTTGACTGGAGTGATGGATAGAAAAGCCTGAATCCAAGATAGAACAAGAAGAGATAAATTTGAAACTGTATACAAGTCATGAATTGAATTATGTACCTTCAAAAATATATGTAATAATTTGGGTAGGCCATGATTCCTGGTATTGTATGAAGCTTCCATGTGTCGTAAGCCCTGCCTCTATGAAGTTAATAAGAAAGGACGGTTGGTAGTTGTGTTGGTTAGGCAGGACTCGGTGTGTGATTGTATTGTGCCTTGAGGCAATATCTTGAGATATAAAAGAAAGAAACCAGGAGAGAGATTTGGGGACCTCTTAACATCAAGAGGAAACCTTGGTGGCATATTGGGTTAAATGTTATGTGTGCTAACCAAAAAGTCAACAGTTCAAATCGATCAGGTGCTCCTTGGAAACTCAATGGGGCAGTTCTACTTTGTCTTGTAGAGTGACTATGTGTGGGACCCAACTCAACAGCAATAGGTATATATATATATATATATATATTTTTTGGTTTTAATATCAACAAGGGAGCCGAGAACATCTTTTGGAAAGCACTCTGAGTCCCTGCATATCAGAAGTTCACAGTTCAAGAGAAGACTGATAACAAGGATCTTCCTCCAGAGCCAACAGAGAAAGCCATGCCCTGGAGCTGACACCCTGAACTTGGACTTATAGCCTACTGAACTCTGAGAAATTAAATTTCTCTTTTTAAAACAGTCTGCTTGTGCTATTTCTGTTATAGCAGCTAAGAGAGGAAACCCTGGTAGTATAGTGTGTTAAGTGCTACATCTCCTTGGAAATTCTATGGAGTAGTTCTGCTCTGATCTCTCAGGGTGCTATGAGTCAGACCTGACTTGACGGCAGTGGGTTTTTGGATGGCTAAGGCAATGCATCACGGATAATTCTTTTGAGACAGTGTGCTCTTGAAGAAGAAACAAAATTGGGTAGTGGTTGGAGGGGAACATGTGGTCAAGACAAATGTGTCTATTTGATTTAAAGATGGAAAAATCAATGTGTGTTTGGATATTGGTAGGAAATAATCCATTTTCTAGAACAAGATATTCCTCAGGGTACTAGAAAAACTGACAGCATTTTCTGGGTATGAACTTAAATATACCTGTATGTATTCCTAAATCCCGTGGGTACTTTATGAGTTGGTCTCTCAAAAAGGAGCTGATTTTAATCTTTGTTCTCTCCAAATTAGACAGCTTTAGAAAGGAGAGAAATAAATAACATCTCTGATGTCCTATAGCAGCAATTGATGTTGGCCAGCGTGACAGTTCCTGGTAATTGAAGAACCCGTGATTGCCTTGGTTCTGCCTCCTCCACACGCTATTCCTGAAAGTGAAGGATCCTGGATGGAAGGAAGCTGTGCAGAAAAAGACAGAAGGAAACTCAACATGACTTCTAGATGATTCTCTGTTAAATGTCAAGTTTACTTCATTTTGATGCTTTTGATTCCATCCCTTTTCTCCTTCCCAGAGAACTTCTCCGGCTTCTTCATGTAATAGGAGAAAGAAGTGCAACAATACATGGGCAGCATTGATTTTTCTTTGTTTTTCCAAATTTTTCTGTCATCATTTTTAGGATCAGGAAAAAAAAAAATTCTCCCCCGACTTTCATGTATCACCTCAGAGTCCAGTCTCCCTTTTTTAGACTAGGCTTTCCTGCCTCTCCTCTCTCTAAATATATTCTTTCCATTCCTATACAACTACATTTCTTGGCAAAACACAAACTGAATCAGGGGTGAAATTGCAAGGAAGACATGGAGCTCAGTTTGGACAATGATTAAACTCAGATGTAATCATCAAGAAACCATGTAAGCCACAGGCCGGCGGCTGATACCAGGGAAACGAGGAGTTGATTAGTACGGTCCCAGGGTTAACAACTAGGGAAAATGAGAAAAATGATTAACGACAAGAAAGCACTGAGCAGAGGCATGCCCTGCTGGGTCCTGGCGGCCACGCTGCTGAGGAGAGCACTCCTAGATCCGGCTTCTCTTTGCTCCCTGCTTTCAGTCTGCCACCAGCTGCCACGGCCGACAACTTCTAACTTTTCTCAAAACACTTTCTTTCATACTTCTGCAATCTTAGACAAATCTCTGTGCTGTGTAACTTGCTGCCAGCCTCTGCCTGTGGCTGACTCTCACTCTCCAGATGGCTCCCACCAGAGAAGTTTCTGCAGCACAGCAAGAATGTGCATTTGTGACTTAATTCTATTTCCTTCCAAAGGCTTCCAAAATCAAATGCAGAGTCTCGGTCATGAGAATTTGGACTCTTCTGTTATTCTTACCCTGTTACCAAGGTTTCCTTTACAGCCCTAGTGGATTCAGTCTGTCTCTTACCCATGCCGTGGCCCCCATACCCTTTTCTGGGCCCCCTCATTGGAGCTAATTTGCTTTACTTAGGCTATATGTTATGCCCTCATGCCACCTATCTGTCAATTTGTCACACTGCAGTGATCCATGTGCATGTTGCTGTGATGCTAGAAGTTATGGCATTTGTGTTTCAAACACCAGGAGGATCACTCACAGTGGACAAATTTCAGTGGAGCTTTCAGACTTGGACAGACTAGGAAGAAGGACCTGGCTACCTATTTTTGAAAATCAACCACTGAAGCCTCCATAGATCACAATCAGATTATATTGCTCACTGTAGACACCTTGTCAAGGGGGCTAGATTGCCAGAGGAGGAAATCACGTTTAGTGAAGAAAGGACCAGCATGGGTAAGTGAAGTCCTTGGTGAGATGGGTAGGCACAGCAGCTAGAAGCATGCACTTGAACCTGATGACAATCATGAGAAGGCTACAGAACCAAACCATGTTTTTTTTTTGTGATACATCAAGTCATCACATGTTAGAGTCAACTCAGTGGCAGCTGTCTATCTACATACCGTGTCCTTAGGAAGCAGCGCTTTCCCAGCCCCAGCTTATATGATTCTGTGATAACTTTTTAATAATCCCATGAATATCTCACACACTAAGGAAAAAGAAAGGAAGAAAAGAAATCCATATGGTTTATCATTACAGAAAATTAATGGGTGGAACATATTAAACATGGCTTACCAGGGGAGGAGTATATCTTCATAAACCTTAGCTCTTCAGCAAGCTGGCTGAAGAACTGTAGACTAACAAAGAAAATTAATCCCCTTTGCCTAACAGCAAAATAGCCCTTGCCTCGACTCAACGAGAATATTCACAAGGCTAATATTCAGAGAACAGGCTGATGCGCTTGTGCTTTGTACAGGCTAATTTATCAAGCACTCACTCCTGTTGTTTGCAGAAATTTTACAACAGAGCAGAGGAGATTGTCCCCAGTGTAGCTGCTGATCTTCCCTCCAGCTTCCCCACAGTGCCTCCTTCTGTGTTCCCTATGCTCAAACCAGCTCCTCAAACATGCCAGGCCCTATCATCCTCTGTGCCTGGATTTCCCGTAAGCCCCTTTTCACTTGATAAACACCTACTCTCCATTCAAGACTCAACTCAAATGTTGCCTCTTCCGCAAAGCCTTCTCAGGTACCGAGCTCCTAACACAGGACCAAGTACCTACAACGGGTACTCAGGATTGGCTTGTGGACTGAATGATTTTATTTTAGAACATACTGGATGTGTTTTCTTTCTAGATCTCTTACCTTTAAAAGTTTCTCTGGTGTTCATTCAAAACTAACCCTCAAACCAAACTCCCAAACTAAAGATCCAGCAACTGACACAGCAGTGTTGTGTTGAGGAGTGGGTGAGACTTCTCGGCCCCGTCTCAGTGTGTGACTGATCTGGGTAATAGAACCAAAACACAAATATTAACTCCTGTTCTGATATTGCTATTCATGTATATTTAAAAGTCTACAACAACATGTATTTAAAATTGTGAAATAGGTACATTTTAACATGTGAAATCATGTTTCAAATGCACTGCTGGGGTTCCCTTCTCCTCAATTCAGGAAAATCAAAAAGAAGTATTCTTATAAAATGTTTCCACAGATGACAATTGAAAACATCAAAGACATGAGAAAAAATGAGGCCAGGAAACAGAAGGACCTGTATGATGGAGAGACTACATCAGCAGGAGAAGAGAAGAACTAGATGGTACCCGGCTACCACAAAAGTAGCCCTGATAGGGAACACAGTGTAGAGTCCCTGACATAGCATGAGAGAAAGGGATGTGTAGATCTAGAATACTATTAAAAGACCAGATCTGATGGTCTGACAACCTAGACAGTCCCCTGGGAACAGGGCTCCTAGACTTGCTCATAGCTCAGAGCTGACGGCAGTGCTGAAGCCCAAATTTCAGACCAAGAATGGACCTGGCCTTAGGGACACAGTGATAGAGCTGGTGTGCGTACCTTATGGTTTAAAATGCATGATGCTGTCCTACTGGTTTCTTTTTAGAGGGGAGAGGAGAAAGTGGAGAGGAGGAGACAAGTGTTGATTGAGTGGATACTGGAAATAAAGAGTGGAAAAGAAGAGAGTGCTGCCACTGGATGAGGAGAGCAGGTGGAGCTGGACAGAGGCAGGTGCTTGGGGTTTTATATGGAAAACCAACTTGGACTGTAAACTTTCATAACAATAAAAATAAATAATTATTATAACTTGAAAGAAGAAATAATTAAAATATTTCCATAATATAAACATTTATCCTCACATTTAACTACTGTGTGAATTTAAATTTTGATGCAACTGCTTTCTTCAAATCACAATCCGCTGTTATGACTGCTTGTCATTCAAAATAGAAATTAGTCATGTACATTTGCAGCAACTAACAAAATAGGATAATTTCTAAGAAAACTTGACTGGTCATTTCTAGTTGTACTCATTTGTTAGGGGGATGTTTTGCCTCTACCCCTCCCATCCAGGCCTCCCCAGTAAAGGTACAGAACATGTTTGATGAAGAGGCCAGGAATCGGTTTGTCTTCTTTATTAGGCCCTTCCCCTTATTAGAGAACCCTTACCCCTGTCTGGGCACACAGTAATGTTCTGCCTCTTGTACATGTGTGGCTACCATATGGCACCTGGCTGGCTCTACTTCTGTATCTGTTTCCAGTGCGGAGGAGAACAAGGTCTCTTGTACTATGTGCATGAGGGGTAAACAAGAATGTCTGCCCTGAACCAGCCATCTGCTGGATAAGCCTGTTGTCCATGGAGACCAGCACCCACTAGTGAAACTGGTCTCACTCTCTCCTTTCTCTGTGTGGAAAGCATTTTCCAGGCACTCATATAGGAGGTATGATCTTTTGCTGGTGATTATAAACGCTGGCAGTCAATATCATTCTTTGTGTAAAAAGAAAAATTTAACAAAGAAAATAAACCAAACAAATATATCCAATTTAAGTGTTAAAATACTCTTATTTCATTTATTGCATTTAATATCTACAAAATTACAACAAACCAGGAAAGGAAATTATTGATACATCCATTTGGCAGGTAGATAAGGTAGCCAAGCCAAGTGCCGTCGAGTCGGATCTGACTCATGGAGACCCTAGAGGCCAAGCAAAAATTCTCACATTATGTAGTGGCAAACATAAGCCTATAACAATTATCTGGACTATCAAGTCTTGTGCTCTTTGGAGTTTGTCTGTGGAGCAAACAGCCAAGCCAAATTTTAGGTATAACACAACTTGAATTGATTTCTGAAATGTCTATCTCTGTGAATGAGCAGAAATCAATCTATTAGTAGTGAGAGAAATGTTTACTCAGAGAGCCTTGGTAAGAATAGCACTACTGTAAGCTATTCTAAATAAGTGGGCTTCACTTACTAAAAAAAAAAAAATGTAATATGCAAAATGAGACATTACTTACATAATTATAATCTTTGGTGTAAAATAAAATTTGATATATGCCAGGAGCTGTGTCTCTATTTTAACCTTCATGACAACCTGCAAGGTAAGTAATATCATTCATATTTTATAGATGAGAAACTGAGGTTGAGAGAAGTTACTAAATTATCCAAGTTGACACGGAAAATTCACCAGTGTCATTTGCCTCCTTCTTGGCATTATGCCTGGAACAGTGAATGTTCTCAATAAATATTTTTGAATGAATGAATGGCTAAAGGAATGAATGAAGTGGAAGATCCACGATTTAATTCATGTGTGTCACACTCTTCACTTTATAACTAAATGTAATGCTGTCTCCTTAAAAAGGGGGAATGTTCCCAAAACATCTGAAATGGAATTTGACTTTCACATAAAATTTCACAAACTGATCTGCTACATGAAGTAAAGGAAGTCTAGATTGTGAAAGATATTCCACACTGGTGATATTAAGACTACGCAGGTTTGAGTCCCCTGTTGCTTTTCATTAGTCAGCTGCCTTGTCTGGATACAGTGAATGTTCGGGTTTATCTGTTAGTCACTCAGGGCCTCCTCCTCCCCTTTAGTTTCTGTCACTCCACGAACCCTCTCTCAGGGGTCTCTTTCTAAGCCCCCAGGGTTCTAACTAAAACAGTCATTTAAAAAAGCGCGTGCGTATGCCCTGTGCATAGGATTCTAGGTAAGGACTTTAGGTAACTTCAAAAGAACCACTATTTCTAAGAGAGAGAGGTAGCCAGGGTCAGGTGAAGGCAATGCATACAACCTCACAAAAGACAAAAAGTATCCATTGTGTTCTAAGCTGAGTTCCCTACAGGACCAAAACCGGTGAAATACACACACACATACATGACCTACTTCCACAGAGTTGACTCCAACACATAGAGACCAGATATGGCTTCTAAGGCTGCAAATTTCTACGGAAGCAGACTGCCACATCTTTCTCCTGCCACGCCACTAGCAGTTTTAAAAAGTTGAACTTTCAGTTAGCAGTCAATTGTTTTGACTGCTATGATTCTAGGGGTCACAGATAGGCATATACACATTCATATACACATACACACACATACACACACAAATTTGGAGAGAGAGAGGGAAAGATAATTCAAGGGAATGGCTCACTCAGTTGTGGAAGCCGGCAAATCCCAAATCTGTGGATTATGTGCTAGGCTGAAGGCTTCCTCAGTTCACGTGATTGCAGGGGCTTACAAACCCAAAATCTATAGATCAGATGGCAGGCTGTTGGCTCACAGTGCAGCGGGAGTTGGTGAATCCCCAAATCTGCAGGTCAGATAGCACAGTACTGGCCGAAGTCCCACGTACTGGAAGTCAGAGGATGACAGGTCAAATATAGGATCTAGAGAGGGTGAGCATTGCAAGAACATCCACATATATTGGATGCTAGCCATGTCCACAAGGAAATTCTCCTTTCATCTGATTGGCTGCTCAAATCAGATCACAAAACTGCGGACAATTACATAATATCTACAAAAACTATTGAGAATCATGGCCTAACCAAGTCAACACATCATCACAACCATCACAGCTTGCCATCAATGGAACAAAAGTCACGAAAGCTCTAAAGACATTATAAGATGAAGTAAATAGCATCCTTTTTAAAGGCAGGAATTGGTCCTCCTTATCCTGAGTGCCTTTCTACAGCAAAATTCTCAGTAAGCAAAAATAAGTTCACAAATCAAGAAGAAATGGAGAAAGGACAGCAGGCCACCACTACAGGATCGCCGTCAGCCCTCATGAGAAGGAGTTGACTCTATTAGAAATATGCTCACCAGGTAATTCTGTTTCTTCCCTCTTTTCATGAAGGCTCTTCTAATCTATTATTGCAAAGTGAAAAGAGTCCATGGATTCTGACTTGTTCCAGCCCCACGTGTTGTCAGGAGATAAAGAATCCAGTATGCTGGAAAGACTCCAGGAAAGTGAACAACTTCAAAAGCCAGAGAGAGAGACAGGGGAGCCCAGGTCCTCTGTAGAGGACAAGGCTGAAAGCTAGAGAAAAGAGATGTTCTTCTTGTAGAACACCAGCTGATGGAAGAAAGCCAGAGAGACAGCAGGTCTTGAGGAGATAAAGTCATAGCACAAAATTGCATTTCCTAAGCTTCTTTGGCCTAGCACTCTGATCTGTGAAACCTTTGTGCCACAGACCATCTCTGAGAGCCTGAAACCACAGCCTACTCCATCTCCGTCACAAATTGGGTTTTCTCCAGAAAGAAGGAAGCAGCAACGCAATCTGGTGTTTGCATAGAAAACACAACAGCAGAGAAAGGAGGAGGCACACACCAGAACATCTGTTCAGAGACATCATCTGAGAAATAGTCAAGATCTCACAGGATAAGAACATCTGTGCAAAGCTCCACATTCCAGGAGCCTTGAAGTAGAGGAGAGAGGGAGCCTAGAGAGAGGGAGAGGAGAGGGAGTGATAAAACCAAATGGAATCAGAAATTAAATGATTCGAATAATGTTTTATAATAGCCAAAGGAGGTGCTGCAAATAAAGAGCAGAAAGGGAAAGAAAAGTGTCTCTGGACACTGTTTTAGTGTGAATTTAACACAAATGAATACAGTCTTTCTGGAGAAAAGAATGACACTACTCTGTGCTCTGCAGAACAGCTACAAGGAGAAGAGACCCACATTTTATGCTAAATGTTTAGATAAAGTGTCCTAAATCACAGATTATAAGAGAGGAGTTGGGAAACTCCTGCTCTGTCTGTGACCCAGACACCACGCTGAATTTGCTCTCCACTTCTTGCTGTCTTTGCAGCCTTTCTATTACCTGTCTGTCAGTTTGTCTTACGGTGGTGGCTTGCACGCTGCCGTGATCCTGGAAACTACATCACTGATGTTTCAAATAGGGTCACTCCTGGTGGACAAGCTTCAGGTGAGCTTCCAGGCAGAAACAAATTGGGAAGAACAATTTGGTAATCTGCTTCTGGAAATCTAAACAATGAAAATCACATAGAACACAAAAGAGCAATGTCAGACTCAGACCATGTCATCTGAAGGGGCTGATCTCCAGAGGAAGACAGTGAGAAGGCAGAAGACCACATAGATTGCTGCAATTGCCGTAAAGGTGGACGAACATGCCAGTGATGGTGAGGATGGCGTGGCTTTGGGCAATGTGTTGTTTTGTTGTACACAGAATCAATCTGATGGCTCATACCATCATTGTCACCACATTTCACAGCAACAACTATTGTACTGGCAAAGGTCCTCTCTTTTGGTCCCTGTGATTCCTCTCTCTCTCTCTCTCTCTCACACACACAGGATCTCTCTGTCTCTCTTTGTTCTCTCTCTCCTCTCTCCACTCTTCTGCCAAGTTCTTCATAGCACTGCTCTGTAGTTTCTCTTCAGTTAGTAGCTTCGAGGAGATTCGTATTTCTAAAAAGGAGTAGTATCTTTTTGACATTCCCCTTGTCTCTTTTTCACCCCTCATAAGTATTAGCCAGAGTTAATCCCTCCTTAGATGATTTGTTTCTTTCACTTCTGTTGATATCTATGTGTTGATGAATTCAAATTTTTGTATTAAACCAAACTCTCTCCTTAGAGCTAGATGCATATAACCAATTATATACTCACATCTCCACAGACGTCACAGCCAATACTTCCCAAACTGTACTCATTCATACCTTGGCTAGCCAAACCTGATTGTTAACCAGTCTACATTTTTACAGGCTTCCTTTCCCATTTCACTTCAAGTTGCATAGAATACAGAAGTCCCTGGGCAGCACAAATGCTCAAGTGTTCAGCTACTAATTGAAAGAATTCAAATCCACTTAGAGACACTCAGAAGAAAGGACTGGTGATCTAATGCCAAAAGATTCCAAATCTGCTGCTATCAAGTCGATCTAACTCACAGTGACTCTATAGGACTGAATAGAACTGCCCCGTCAAGTTTTCAAGGAGCACCTGGCAGATTTGAAGTGCTGACCATCTGGTTAGCAGCCATAGCACTTAGCCACTATGCCACCAGGGTTTCCAGTCCAAAACAATTTAGCCATTGCAAACCCAGTGAAGCACGGTTATACTCCGAAATACTTGGAGGTGCCATAAGTCAGATTCTACTTGATAGCAACTGGTTTTGCCTGGCCTGTGTGTTTGCTGTGTAATTTCTATGGCATAATGTTGTAATAGTTCTTATCCTAACACATTTTAGTTGTTTGTTTACCACTCTCCCCAGTGGACTGTGAGCTCCTCAAGAGTTGGAAATGCGTCTGACTTATATGGATCTAAATACAAGGTATGCTGTTAATGAATTAAATCTTGAATACATAAATGCAGGGTCTAGTCCAATTAGAGGCAGTGCTGTCATCCTTATGGATCACAGCAAAACCTCTTCTGACTCACTTGCTTTGAAGACGTCATCAGAAGGGATCAGTCTCTAGAGGAGGGCAATTAGTTGCCAAGCTGTATACTTATGTACCTCCTACATAACTCTGAACATTTTATACATTTGTAACATATGTAAATTGTGTACATTTACATTTTTAATTAGTCCCTTTTGCTTTATCAACTCTCACTCCCACCGCACTTCGACTCTGGAAAATCCGGGGGAATTCAGTGAGTACAGGGGGAGGATTAGAAGCCTTCAGGAGGAAGATAAAGAAGAAGCCAAGAAACCCTCAGTTTCCTTGCAGGGTGACAGCCCCAAAACAGTCTGAATATGAGAAAGTAAAGAAGAAACTTGAAGTGTGTAGCTTTGATTATTACATGACAGTAGACATTCTGATTATGAACTAAGATTATTTGGGTAGTAGAGTAACCTTTGGACCTTTAATTACCTAAAGAATGACTAGAGAAGCCGTGGAAACTTCTTTATATTTTATCTAAAGCAAGGAGGAAGAACTATACCCCTAGAATGGATTGAAGGGATAAAGGGAGACTAAAATAAAGTTTTTATATGATTGCAATCTATGAGTTCTGCTTATTCAGTACATTTTCTTAGTCTGAAACTACTTAAGAGTTTAGTTGAAGTGTAGTTATGGAGTTAACATAATTATATGTTTTATAGGCATTTAATTAAAATGATTTTTATTTTGATTTGACAGTGTTTCAATTATGAAGATAGTATTTCTCTCCCCACGTCTCAGAGTGTGGGCCCCAGTAAAGCTTACAGGCCCTAGACATGTCTGCCGAGCCTAATGGTACAGACACATTGACTCATTACACTCACTCAGCCAAAGTGCACTTTTAAAAATGTAAAGCTGATTATGTGATTCTCCTATTTAAAATCCTTCCATTAATCCTAATCACCTACAGGATAAAATCCAAGTTCCTAAATAGGGACTCATGACCTTCACAGTCTGGCCCAACTTGCCTCGTCAGCCTCCTCTCTTGTTAGCTTCCCCTGTGCCTCCGTGTTCCACCAACACTGAAATATATGCAAATTCAGACACGAGGCACTTCAAACCTTTACATTTTTAACACTGCCTAGAATGTCCTTTCCTATACCATATATAAAGTGAAATTCTTTACATTTTTTCAGACATTTTGAAAATATCACCAGCTTTCTGAAACTTTCCCTGGTCTCCTTCCTTGTCCCTGACTAGTTGCCATGGAGTTGCTTCTGAGTAATGACAGCCTCATGTGTATCCACCCACCGTGTGTGCCAGAGCAGAACTGGGTTCCACAGGCTTTTCAATGGCTTATTTTCAGAAGTAGATTGCCAGGCCTTTCTTCTGAGGTGTCTGTGTCTAGACATGAGCACATTAACCATCTGTACCACCCAGGGACTCTTCCTCACTCCAGAATAGTTTATCAGCCATTCCTTGATTGTTGCATTTATCACATCCTACTATCTAAATAGAAACCCTGGTTGCATAGTGGTTAAGTACTACTGCTGCTAACCAGAAGGTTGGCCATTCACATCCACCAGGCATTCCTTGGAAACTCTATGAGGTTTGTGATGATTCAGAATCAGCTCGACAGTAGTGGGTTTGTTTTGTTTAAGTTTCCTATCTAAATATTTGTCACACGTTTTCGTCAGTACCTAGATTGGAGTCGTCTTGAAGGCAGGGACTAAATTTTATTCAGTACTTTTCCCAAATATTTTACCTAAAACTTGACACATATCAGGCACCAAATACACTCTTATTGAATGGACCAATAAAAGAACATAGTTGCCTATAGTAACGGAATCCAAATTGCAACCATCTTTGGACTGTAAGAGCATATTAAAAGAAGGAAGCTTAGGCCAAATTAGGTGGAGAGATTTAAAAAAATAAGAAGAAATTCAGGTGTGTGACTGTATTAATTGCTTTAAATTGCAGAGAATGTGAGACAGACACTGGACAATATACAGAGAAGCAAATATTATCCCAAGTTAAAGAGGAATAAGATTGACTGTGGAATCTAGAGACAGGTTCTCTTGACATCTACTCATTGGCAAAATTCCATAAAACCTTATTTGAATCAAGTATTTGTTATTCAGTAGGATCTAGCAGAGGAAACAGTAATTATTAAGAACCAATATTTTATTCAAAAAAATTATGTTTAAAAGCATGACTTATTTTTTATTCTTAAAGTTACTAGTCTGATATTTTAATCAAGGCAATGGGAAGGCTACAAATTAAATTTACTGAACACTGATTTAGAACATCATAACATGTTTTTTAAAACGAAACTGATACACTGAAATATGGGTTAATCTATGTACTGTCATATATGAGAATTCTTACAAGACTAATCCAAAGTGACAAGCAACAGCTATTGACAACTCGAGAGGAGCAAGAGGAGGAGGTAGATACCCTCTGTGACGTGCACATAACAGGACCAGTCTAACGGAAGAATAGAAGAGAAACACTGAGAAAAAGCTTTCAGCACCACTCCCCTACCAAAAACACAAGGTAAAAGCTGCTCCCGCTGGAGAACTTTGAAGACTATGGTGCACTAAAGGTAGCCATAGAAACAATAACAAAGTGCAGTGGACTCAGTCCTCCCTCATGACCTGACAGCAAAGCCCCCATTTTCTTGTTTAGATATAATTCAATTAAATCTCTTTTATGAATCGATGTACCATGCCTGATATTTAATAAAATATTATGAGTAAAAAAATCAAGAACAACAAAAGCAGTTGTCAAGAGATAAAGTGGTCAGTATAACCAGACTCAGAGATGACTGAGACACTACAACATTAAAGAATACAGAGAAGGATCAAACAATATGTAGCCCCCAAGTTAAACCCGGTCTATTGCCTGTTTCTGTAAATTTATTTTTATTGGAATGCAGATCTGGCCATCCATTTACAACTATCTACGGCTACTTTAGGGTAACTGGGGATTGGAACTGGCTCAATGGCAACAGAATGGCTACTTTCACACTATAATGGCAAAGCTGAAGAGTTATAAGAGAACATAGGGCTTATAAAGTCTTAAATGTTTAATGCCTAGACCTTTAAAAAAAGTGCCAGTCTAGTGGAAAACACTGCTAGTGTGCTTAAACAAGTACAGAACTTCAGTAGAGATGGAAACCATATAAAAAAGAATCAAATCAAAATACTGCAAATAAGAATCATAATATTAGAGCTGAAGAATTCCTTTGATTATGTGCATCAGTACATTGGAAAGAGCATGGGAATAACCAGTGAGCGTGTATATGTGGCAACATCCATTCAAGTTGTCCAAAAGGAAACACAGAGAAGGGAAAAAAAACTTAAAGTGAAGGAAAAAATAAAATAGAACAAAAAATCCAAGAACAGTGGCACAATATCAAATGATAAATGAAAGTGAAATTGGAATCCCAGCAGAAGATAAAGAATGGAATAGAGCAAACAGTGTATTTGGGAAAATGACTTAGCAAGTACTGTCACGTCGACTTATAGTTGTTTAAATTGCTGTATCATTTAACCTGAGGGTCTAATTAACAGGATGACATCAACTCGTACGGAAGTGTTTGGCAGAGTTCAAAGGTTTTGACTTTCATTCTGTCCTTTATCCATTTTTGCTGATTATTTGTATAATAATATAGGTTTACTATTCAATTTTTCTGATCACATTGACCTAAGACGAAATAAATCACAGTAAACAGAATTATAATAACTACTATCCAAATAAGCTTGCTAGTGCAATGGAACTAACTTTAAATATAATCCTTAAGGTTATATATGTAAACGTGTGAAAACAGAGTAGAAGAGGCCGGATTTAATTACAGTAGATATCCATCGAAGATATGGTAGATTTACAGACAGTTAGTCCACTCTGAACCAATATCCATATCTGATGTGACTCAAAAATAAATGTGTATACTTCCAAGTAGTGTCAGCAGAGCTACAGAATGTAAGGCAGACTAAGTGGAGGTCCTTTACTTGTCTCTGGCTTACTTGTTAAAGTTGATGGAATACTCAACAACTATATTTCTAACCCAACAACTATATTTCTAATGGATAGACAAACTCTACTTTGTTCAAGCGTAAGCGGCAAGAATAAGGGAAAGGATTTGAAATGGATTTAATGAAACAAGACATATTTAACTTGGCACAGAGCTGATGCAGCCAAGACATAAAAACTATCCTCACAAGCAAGAGAGAAATTAAACTTATTTGTATGGTTTCAGGATACAGAATTAAAATGTGGCTAGAAATTCCAACAAGTCAAATTTTAGTTCAACATAATAGGAAATTTTCTAACATCAGAGAAGTCCAAAAAATGGAATTGCCACTGTTGTTGAGTGTCATTGAACCAATTATGATTCACAGTAACTTCGTGTAACAAAGTGTAATGGTAGTGTTTCCTAGCCTGTAACCCTTATGGAAGCAGATCCAGGTCTTTCTCTCGCAGAGCTGCTGGGTGAACTCAAACCACAACTTTTACCTCAGCAGCTTGAGAGCTTAACTGTTTGCACCACCAGGGTTTCTTAAAAAATGACAGGCTACCTTACAAGGTGGTGAGCTCCCCAACACAGAGATGTTTGCGTAAGAACTCTATGTTGCAGAGAAGCTCAACCATATCACTAGTGGACACTGCCATGTCCTTCCCACCTGGCTATTTTACATTTCTCTAACTCCAGAAATATGAGTCCCAAAGGAAAAGAAAGGAGGGAAATGAGGATTATGGTGGTACCAGGCGCTAAAATAGGATTATATTTAGTGGGAAACATCTCACATTTTGCTTTACATGTGTTGAGTTTGAAGTGTCTGTCACATAGCCTAACAGAAATCAGTTGGCCGTTAGTTATACGGTCTGGAGTTCAAAGGAAAGGGCTAAGCTAGAGATAAGTGCGGCACATTCATTTCACAGATCAATACTGTCTGATAGAAACATAATGTGAAATAAATGTTTATAATATGTTGTATTTAACCCAACACATGAAATCCTGGTGGCATAGTAGTTAAGTATTATAGCTGCTAATCCAAATGTCAGTAGCCCAAGTCTACCATGTACTCCTTAGAAACTCTATGCTGTAGTTCTACTCTGTCCTACAGGGTCATTATGAGTAGAAATTGACTCAACAGCAATAGGTTTGGCTTTGCTTTTTGTGGTATTCAAAATATCGTCAGTTAACGTGTGATCAATACAAAAATTAATGGGACAGCTATTTTTTTTCCACTATTTGTAGTGAATTCATTCAGAAGATGGTAAAACTTCCTTGCTATTCTTCAGTCATATTCCATGGTAAATAATAATTCATATTATAAAATAAAGCATTTTATTCTGTAACAGAAAGATTCCAAGGACCTCCTGGGAACTAGAGGGAATGGAGGAAGCATCTTCATGCACAGAGTTGAGAAATCAAACATAACTCTTCAGAACTAACAGGGAAACACAGGTAACTGGATCACCTCGTGGAGGCCATAAGAGAAGAAATCCGGGTATATAGATGACCCGCTCTCAGCTTCACTTGCAAAAATGTCCTTTCAGTTAAAATAAAACTAACCTCCATATATCAAAAAATACATAAATAAAACCCATTGCCCTCAAGTTAATTCTGACACATAGCAACCCTATAGGATAGAGCAGAACTACTCATAGGGTTTTCAAGGAGCAGCTGATAGTTTTGACTTTCTGGTTAGCAGCCAAGCTCTTAACCACTGAGCAATCAGGTCTCCAGAACCCCATATGAGGCATAATTAATTAAATAATGTACATGTGCTTTGACAGCCACCATGAAGGCATAGTTAGGTTACAAGGACCCACCTCCAAGAGGTTTTCTCGTTGCTTCTGACAGGTGTCTGCCTTAACTGGAGGTACCACCATCATTAATGATGGACACATGCACCCTGGAAAAGAAATGGCTTGAAGAGAAGGAGATGTTCAGAGACAGGTCTTAAGCCTGATGTAGACTTAGTCCTGAGGTAACAGACTCTAAACAAAGATTAAGGTCAAAGCCAATGGTTTCAGAGGAGGAACATGTAGCATTTTATAATAATCGGTTGCATTCACATATTTGCAGTGGTTAACACTTGACAGGTCTGTGCTCATTCGTGTACTTGTACATCATGGTACTAGAAAAAGAGCCCTGAGTTTTAGCTCCATGTGATACTGACCAAAGCCAGTCCCTTCCTGAGCCTCTGCTATCTTACCCTTTCTGATTCTGACAAGATTTGATCCTACCTCCATCAGTTGAACATCCTCAGGCTCCACTGTCATCCCACTACCCCCCTGGATCTCCGTTCTGTTGAAAGCTGTTTCCTCCTGCCAGCTCGCTCAGAGGATTCTTGATGACTGCAGTTGCCATAGGAATGATTCATCTATCATAAAGGTGGCTGCATGAGATCACAAATACTCCAAAGAGAGCCAGAAAGGGGGGGAGGATGATATTCAAAACCAAGACATAGATCTTCACTGAAAGTGGATGACAGCTTAATGAGGGGGGAGATAAAGCCTGTACATTTTCTATAACTCTTGCATGTTTGCACACTTCCCCGAGCAGCATAAGTGCAGATCCACTGCTAACTAAGTCTTCCGTGATCCCTCCCAGGCCCGCTTGAGACACTTCCTCTGTAAAAATAGAATGCACCATGCAGGCTGTAAGGAAGAAGCACCTTCCCCATCACTCAGCTGATGAAAATGGAAGGTCAGGATAGCCTCGGATGTTCCTGAACACCATGCCCTGGGCATCCACCCTGGCTGCTTATTTATGGAAATGTACTTGTCATTTACCAGAAAGGGCTAGCATAATTTTGAAAAAAAAAAATCTTGTTCTTTGCAGGAATTGCTTGGTATTCAGACTCACAGTTTTAATTTCTGAAATGGAACATTTTTATTGTAACATAACCCAACTGCAGTTATTTTTAATGTCATTTGCTTCCCTTCTCAATCTAACGTGACTTCACAACATCCTAAAACCTGATTCCAACCTCAAGACTAGTATTCCGCCTCAGACGGGAGCAGAACGTTCTGCCAAGCCCGGTCATAGACCGAGCTCCGTACTGCCCTCATAGAAGGCCGGTCTTCCAACTCAAGCCTGGGGCAAAACTCTAGTAGATGATGCTGCGTGTGGCTAGAGCTTGGCCACTGCTAACCAGAACTTGGAGCTCTGGAGACGCAGTGGTTAAGAAGTCAGCTGCTAACTGAAAGGCTGGCAGTTTGAATCCACCAGTCATTCCTTGCAAGCAGTTCTACTCTGTCTGTCTTATAGGGAATCAACTTGATGGCAATGGCTTTGTTTGTGATTTATTTTTTTTGAAACCGGAACTTGTTACCTCACAGCAACCACAGCAGTGACCAGAGGAGAGGACAAGCACGATGGTTAGTCCCATAACGGAGCCGCAACTCAATGTGACTATCTTTCTAAAGATGAGCCAGGGTCATTTTTATTATGAAATATGATACAGCCATTTTACTGTTTCCTAGCAACAGGATGCCCATCAGCCAGATGTAATTCAAAGGTTTATTGTCTTTGTTATAAAGAAGCCAGGACAGAAGGAGGACTTCCTGGCATGAAGCACAGCTGACAGAGTATGGTTTGAGGATAAGGAGACCAGATCAAACCTGCAACAGGATGAACCTCAGAGAGTCTGCTTCCTTCCTTCTTTCAGACTCTCTGAAGCGGAGGTTTGTCCTGCTGCTGCTGCTGCTGTCTTCCTGCTTCTGCCTTAACTACTAGTGTCGATGGATCCAATTTCAAATCATATGGCATGTTCTTAAATCGCACACAGTGTTTGCTCCATGTTCAACACATTGACAGTGGAACACAGATCAGTATGGGAACAATAAACCTTCTCAGGCTACTTCCCCTAATGTGTTGCCCGAGCTTTGAAAATCCTGTAATCGTTAAGTCAGGTGGGCAGGTCGCTGAGACGTTCTGTGTCTTCTTTCCACTCTTTTTAGCACCTGCAAATTTATTACATAAGATATTATTTTGTACTCAGTTTAATTAGTTAGAACTATTTGTAGTCGTTTGAAATACACTCCACGTTGATTAAAATAATTAGCATAGGGCTACTAAGTATTTACCTAAGATATGAATCCAGGGGGAATTTGATAAATTTAATTAGCAAGAACTAATTATTGTTATGATAGGAGTTAGGGTTTAATAAATATAATTACAGAGCATAAATGACGGTTTCTTAATTAATAGATACTAGTTGCAAACACAAGAGCTATTATCATATTTTCATGCAGGACATGTTATTCAGTACACCTTCCAGATGTCAACTATAACAGCAGTAGTGACTTACAGCTAAAGAGTTTACACTTACATAGTGCTTATGCTGTCAGGATGGTTCTAAGAGCATGTGGTAGATTAACTCATTTAATCCTCACCACCATCAAACTATTGTGCACATTTAACATGTATGGGAACTGAGGCACAAGAAGGTTAGGTAACTTGCCAAAGGTCACATCAGCTACTAAGGAGCAGAACTTTCATTTGATCCTGTGTAGTCTGTCTTCTTCAAGAGTCTGTGCTCTTTAACCACTATCCAGGCTGCCTCAAATAAGAAAACAACTAGAAGAGTAACAAAACCAAAAAAAAAAAAAACCCGGAAAGCATAAATGTTTACAAAGTCAGCAACTTCAAAATCCTCAACTCCATATTTGTTATTCAGGTGTAATAGACTTCTGATATTTTAAGATGTCACTTGCATGATTTTGGTAATTAAAAGAAACTTTTAGAGCCCTAGAGGCACAGTAAGAGCTTGGCTGATAATCAAACAATTCAGCAGTTCAAATCTGCAGGCACTCCTCGGATACCCCATGGGGCAGTTCCACCACCCTGTAAGATCTTTATGAGTCAGTATCAACTCAGTGGGAATGGGCTTGGTTTTTGGTTAAAAAGATCCAGAAGTCCCCTGGCCTATGGTCACTTATAATTTTGCTAAGGGCAGGGTGCTGAAATTGCAAGGCCATGAGTGAGCCAAGTCGACTCCCCAGGACTGCATCTTGGGTGCACTGTGGTAATTCTTGGTTTGGTCCTTTCTATGAGTGCATCTTTATGGAAGGATTTTTCACTACCATGACATTGCCATGTTTGGAGTCAATGTGGTGTCAAATGTCTACTATATAATAACTTTAAGCAAAGTACAATTCACATGTTCACAAATCATGGGTATGTCTTCATCCAGTTACTTAAGGCCAAGAACCCTTGCATGGTGACCAGAATGTTCCTGGATCACTGCCTCTTGGACCACGGATACAGCAGGCCCCACAGAACCAGGCCCTGACTCCTCTCACCCTCCATCAGGAAACATCTAGTCATGTCCCTCAGCTCTGACCATGACCTCATACGGAAAGTGCAGACCTTCCCATTGTACCCCTCTTGGTGTACCCCTCTTGGATATGTTTAGAAAGACAATGACTCACACCTGAGGACAGTTACATAAGGTGATAAATACTCAGCAGTAGTGTTTTTTTCTGTATATGTCATGAAGGAAAAAGTGAAGAAGACAAAGAAGCTATCTGTAATCCATCACAGACCGGCATTTCAGGATGCCCAGTGGAAGTCCACACTCACCTCTGGATGAGCAATAAATAGAACAATGTGGACATAACTGGTGGAGGCTCCCAAACAAGAGCTGTTGTAGGAGGAATAACAGAAAAGCACCCTCCAAGTCAAATCGAATGCTCTGTTTAAGGAGCCAAATATCTCATTTTGTGCCCACCTACCTCTCAGAGTTTTACAGACCAAAGCAGAATGCTTCTTCACTGGGCCATTAAGGAGACCTTTTTTTGTTCTTGAGACCTAGAATCTGACAGAGCTCACAGATCTCTTGACTTTCCAATGACAACCTAGCTTGCAGGGATGTACATGCTTTGACGGGAATATGTATGAAGAAGAAACCAAACATGTGGAATGCTTGCAAACTTCTTAGATCTCACTTGTGCTCTAGCTCTGTCCATGCCAGAAGTTTCTCCTCCAGTCTCCTCATATGGGTGGCAGCCCTCTAGGTCAGCAGCTACTTAAGGAGGTCAACAGGTTCAGGGGTGGCTTTTATCCCCCAAATTAGTCACTCAGAAATAACGCAATCTGGCTTGTTTCTAAAGCCCCTTGAGGTCACATCTGCACCTAGCCTTACTCCTAATTGAGAGAAATTGCTGTAAACTTGCCCTAGTTTCTGAGCTGAGACATTCAGCAGTGACATTTTCACATGATCTCCTGCTCCTGGATTCTGGCCACTACGCAAGAGTTGGAAAGAGATTCTAATGAGTCCCAGAATCAAGCCCACAGCATTTCTCAAGGAAAGGTCTTCCTGTCTTTGATATCACTCTCATATCAGAGGTGGCAAATCATTCTATGCCCACTACACACGTTTTGGTCAATGTGACAACCCAAGGATTTATAAAAGTTAGTCATTTGCTGGAATTTGAGAAGCTACTGGACATCAGTACAATAGTCTCCTCCTTCTACAGATAAACTAAGTGAGATTCAGAGATTGTAAGCAGCAGAGGTAGGCCTCTATCTTAGTTCTCCTAAATCCTGTTTCAATATTCCTTCGACTTAATGAACAATGTAGAACATCTGTCCAACGGCACATATCCTATAGACCTCACTAATCGATATTTTGAAATCCTAACAATGTTTAAAATCTATGGTCTAACTCCTTCCAAAATGATTTATATTATTTGTATTAGCAATACAAGGCAAAACAACCAGCTACTCAACCAAAGCTTCTGTAACTGTTTTCCTAGAGGAAGAGCTTGGGCAGCTGCAGTCACGGCACCTTTTCCTAGATCCCAACTCACTCTTGCCTGAGGTTCTTGTCATTAAGAATTCTTACTCTTTCATCTGTGTCTTTGGGACTTTGTGGGAAACTCAGTCTTCATTCACAGAGCAAATGAGTAATTATAACCAAGAATGGGGAAAAATGCACTGAAAAGAGAGTGTGAAAAGGCAGCTGCATAAGTCTATAGGCTTTCTATTTAAAGTTTGGGAAGGTCTGGGCTAGTGCCAAAGAGCAGAGCATGCTTGCAGACAACTTCTCTTGGGCTCACACTTGCTTAAACGTAATAACATTTCTCCCTCTGGTCAATCGCAAAACACAGTTTAATCTAAGGGGAGCCACACAGAACGAGAAAAGAAGATGAGAAAAACCAATAAATAGTAAAAACAGGAAGCAAGAAAAGACAGGCCTGGATGTGCAGTTCTTTTTGTGCCTGTTAAATGAACTCTGGTGGGGATGAGGAGAGAGAATTATCCTATTTATATATTGAAAGGAATTTTAAATATGCATAGCCAAGGAAAGAGGATCTGCTGAGATTGAAATGCAAAACGCAGCATGGTCTGTGCATCTCTTCCGTCTCCCGGCACCATTAGCAAGTTTCTTGCACCAATTTCTGGAAAGCTCCTTCTAAAACTCAGAGCCATCCTTCTACCTACTCAGCATTTCTGTCCTAAGAAAGCAGTTGTATTTTTTAAAAAGTACTAAGCCTTCACCTGTAAAACACCTTGCAAATGTATTCACACAGAATCATAGCTCACACCTCCACACTGACTGATGCACACAGATGTCCCACCAACTCATTCACACACAGATAGACACACACCTCTACCGTCAGACTTATTGTATCCCTCTCGTCTCCTGACCGGGTTGGCACTGGCATTAAATAGAAAGAGTTGGTTCTTCATGTGCACAAGGGAAAGCTCCATATACCATTACATCAAGGAAATATGGAAGCATGTATTACATATCATAGGAAACTGATAATCGTTCAAATGGACTCATCAGTTTGAGAGCATGTAATAGACAGAAAAATAATCATAGTTCCTTGAGAATATACCCCATACACGTTTAAGCAGCAATACTTTTTTCCATGCAAATATCCTACTCCTTACCAAGTCTCTCCCAATCACGGTTCCCACTAATCACCGCATTCACTTCTTCTCAATAACCAGAGCTTCCATCCCCAAAGGCTTCACTGGCAGACAAAAGAACCCTAGAGAAGCTGATGCTGGCTTACCTTGTCCTGGAACAACACACCTCCTAACTCCCAAACCAGAGCTTGGAAAAAAATGTAAGTGATCTTACTTTTTTCCAGTCTCTCTCAGTAAGTTCTTGTCTCTCTTAAGGAGGCCTTACATTTTCTCTAGAAGAACAACAGACCTCCTTAGAAACATCAATTCTGATTTGGCCACTGACATGGGTATTACTTTGGGAAAATCAACGTTCTCTGGGTATTTATGAAGTTTGCTAATGGTCAAGACTTTCAGATTTATATTTCTAATTAAGGATTAAAATGTAGGATAAAAAGAGAAGGGGTAAAATGACCAGTTAAAACATCACAAAGAATACCCTAGTTTCAGCATACTGTATGTTGCATAGTGATTCGTCACATAGGAAGAAATCTTGGATAATATATCTACATGGCTTGACCTCATACCAAGACACAGTGCAAAGCCCTTTGCCAAACTCCTGGCCTGATTTTAGGCCCAAGCTTATTACCATCTTTTGACATAAATCCTACAGTGGTCTTCGAGGGGGTATCCCTCACTCCCTGTCTTTCTCTCTTCTCTTATCCTCTACACAGGATTCTACAAGGAGCTTCCTTAAGCTGACATCTAGTCATATCTATGCACTGCTTAAGAGAACTGATGGCTCCCCATCAGCTTTCCTGAACTTGCACTGATCCCTAGACACTCCATGATCGGCTTCCAGGTGGATTTGCTGAAAGCCAATTTGCTAAAAGCCAACTGGTTGAGGAATCAATTCTGCAAATTACCAGTTCAGTGAATTTACAAAATGTGTCAATTTATCAAAAATGCTTGTTGTAACTATAAAGTTTACAATAATTCATATTGGATGGGATGTTTCTAATTGCTTTTGAACATTTCTACAGTGTTTTAGCTAATAGCCTCTTGTTTATCTTGGAAACAGCTATACGAGTTGCCCCACTTCTACAGCTGGAAAGACACACGGAGGAGAAACAGCACTGTCTGATGAGGGACAAGCAGAGTCACCGCAGGCACACTGGGGAGGAAGCTAAGAGGTGGAAAAGAGAGACTCCAGTATTTACTATTTAATCTTCTAGGAATAAAGTATGTTTCAATCTTGCGCAGCCTGTGGCTTTCTATCCTCCATGAATCTCCCACGTGTGTCTGCACCTAACATGCCTTTCCTCACTCACCACTTTGCACTGCACTCCAAATCACACCGTACACTGTTAGTCGGGTGACCACTCGTCCTTAAAGTAAAGAAGCTTTTTCTCTACCAGTTTGTTTCAGATGACGTCATGGATTGAATTGTGTTCCCCCTCCCCAAGAAAATCTGTGTAACAATTTAGCCAAGCCAGGATTCCTGGTACTGTGTGATGTTTCTCTATTTCGGAACTCTTGCCTCTATGATGTTAATGAGGATGGATGGGCTACAGCTGAGTTGGTGGGTGGGATTTAATGTGTGGGGTTGTATTTGGCTTGCGGCAGCTTCTTGGGATAGAAAAGTGAGGGAGGCAAGCTGAGATCTGGCAACCACCAAGAAAGCAGCACTGAGAGCAGAGCACATCCTTTGGACCTGAGGATCCCGCACCAGGATGCTCTCATACTGAACTTGGATGCTTAGCCTACCAGACTGTGACAATTTCACATACTGAATTTGCTTTGTAGCTTATTTAACTGCACCAGAATAAAATTTCTCTTTTTAAGCCATCCATTTGTAGTATTTCTATTAAAGCAGCACTAGATAACTAAAACAGATGATTTTCCCCCATACTAGCTGCAGTTTGGAGGGAAATAGGTGAGAGAAAGGAAGATGACTAGCTCTTATTGGGACTGTGTGCTTGTCATTTCTGTAGAGAGCCCATGTGGCAACATATAGTGGACAGTAGACTTTGTTCTCTGGATATGAGGCACAGAAGACTGAGCTCTAAGCCACTGAGAAGCCCCAGCATCTGCCATGTCATGGGATGGGACACTGGGGCGGAAGGGTGCCCGGGGAAAATACAGGCTGCCAGCATCCCCAGGCATCCAAAACGCAGAGCAGCAATACCACATTCTGAGGAAAATAAGTTATCTCAGTGTTCTAAGGAGAATTTTCTGAAGCCCAGGTTCACAATAACAAGGATGACATGAATCATCATCGCTGTAATTACGTTAATGTAACATTTCTCACTGAGAATCCAGGGAAGCGCTTACACCTACATTAAGGCTCCAGGCAATCAAAGACTGGAAATAAAGGGAAAAAAGCCTGGAAATGGTATTAATGTGTGAAAAACACTTTGAAAAAACAGAGATCTTGAGAACCACAAAAAGAATGTTTCACCGGGCTGTCTACAATTCACAGTTTCAGCCGGAATACAGGCTTGTGAAGACATACAACAAAGACAGCTTCCTCCCAAAGGAGTCAACACCTGAATCACCCACTGCTTCCAGCATGGCACCTGCCACTGGAGCAACTCTCTTCTTGTGTACCTTAAAATGCCTGCATTTCCTTAGAGTTAATTTGTAGACAAGAGGAGAAAGCGAAGCTAAAGCCCAGGTCTCCATTTCTGTTGCATTATTGATAATACAGCTTCTCATCAAAAAGTTGGAGGCTGGAGTCTACTGAAAGGTAGCTCAGAAGAAAATCCTGTTGGCGTATTCCCAAAAAGGTCAGCCACCAAATATTCTATGGAGCACAGTTCTACGTGGACATGCATGGAGTTGCCATGAGTCAGAGTTTACACCTCCAAAACCAGAACCCACTACTGTGAAGTGCATGGTGACTCATAGCAGCCCCATAGGGTTGCCAAAGCTGTACATCTCTATGGAAAGCAGACTACCACATCTGTCTCCCACGGAGCTACTGGAGATTCAGAACTACTGCCTTTCAGTTAGCAATTGATTGCTCTAACCACTGTACAACCAGAGCTGCTTATTGACACCTCAGCAACTTTAAAAAAAAAAAAAAACTACTAACTGAAGTGGACCAAATAGAAGTTACAATTGTAATTGTGCTTAATGGTTTCATATTTCCTCTTTGATCTTTCTGGTAACTTCTTTTCAGTAATTTAGATCAGAATCATGATGCCAGGTGATCTCTTTAAAGGAAGCAGGGTTATAACAAAACCGTACTCACTGACAATGAGTCAATTCCAATTCATAGTGACCCTATAGGACAGAGCAGAACTGCTCCATAGAGTTTCCAAGGAGTGCCTGGCAGATTCGAACTGCCTGCCTCATAGTTAGCAGAGGTAGCTCTTAACTACTACCCTGCCAAAGAAGTTTGATTAAATAAATAAATAAATAAAACTATAGCCCTTCACTGGCACTGACGTAAGTGGGAGAGGTGGGTGAAATGAATTTGCCTTCTTTTTGTCAAAAATAAAAAAGGATTCACTACATCTGGGCTGCTCAGGTAGAAGTCATTCTATGGCAATATTTTATGTTTACTCAGTCCCTGCTCCTTGCTACCCTGGACTTCTTCACTGTGTCTCCACCTCTCTTTGTTTTTCTACTTGTATGTCCAAACACACCATTAGCAGCTTTTCACGGCCCCTGGTACAAAACCATGCTTGATTCCACCTTTGCTCTTACTGTTTTCCTTCTAGGAAATAAAATACCCTTCTGTCTCCATTTATTCAAGTACTACCTCACCTAGGGCCACTCACAAATGCTACTCTAAAGTCTTGCAATTATGAAGGCTTATGATTTAGACTGGGGTTAAGTTACTTTATTTGAAATCCCCCCTACTCTGGAGCACAAGCTGTGAAGGAGCATCCTGTAATCAATGATGCAATATGAGTGAATGGACCCGGATCCCCACTGTCCTTCTAATTTGTTACAAAAACATCTGATCATAGGTGGTCTCAGAGACTTATAAAGAATGAAGAGTCCTCCAGGTCTCAGTAATGCAGGGAAGTAGGACTGATTTTGTCTTTTAATGCAACCTGACCTACAGAAGCCATGTATGTCCTAAGGCCTTATCCCTCTTGCCATTTATAAGGATATTTGTGCAGCCCCAGAAGGACTTTCTTCTGCATTCTGTCTCTGATCATGTCATTAGAACGTGCTTGACCCTCTGGGTACCCTGGTGGTAGAACGGTTAATTGCTATAGCTGCTAACCAAAAGGTCAGCAGTTTGAATCCACCAGATGCTCCTTGTAAACTCTATGGGGCAGTTCTCCTCTGTTCTATAGGGTTGCTATGAGTCAGAATCAACTCCATGACAGTGGATTTTAACCCCTTGCATGCAATTGATCTGGCTGCAGCCTGCCAAACTGTTTCTCTTCCAGGCTCATTGTAAGTACTGTCGTCTCAGGATGGCTACCAGTGCCAGTGAACAAATTGCTCCCAGACATCAATGCCCATGCAGGCTAGGGAGCCTTCCTAAAAACTTTCTGCAGTCATGTATCCAGTTACCATGCCCTGACAGTGTCACCAATGAAAATATCACCCAGAATTTCCCCTGCCCTAGCTAGGAGTCCACCCCTTCTTGTTAGAATAATGGCAGTACATCTTTGTATTTCATTAATTCTTCCTCTAACCCTTTTCACATACAGAAAGTCAAATGATTATTCTATTATGCGTATCTGAGTTTGCCACTGATTTTTGAAAAACTCCAGCCCCATAGTTGATTTCCCGTCCTGCAGAATCCAGCCCAAATTCTTGACAGCTGACAAGGTCCTCCGTGATCTAACTGGGCCCTCTCATCCTCACCACGTGTAGCCTTTGTGCAAGAGAAAATGCACTGGGCAATTAGGATATATTAATCAAGTTATTGCAAATGGGAGAATATTCATTAAGGAGGAACATCTAAAAATGAAAATGGTGTGAGTTTTACAGAGGCAGGAAATCTGTATGAATTTAATGGAAGTCATGAAAAATGGTGAGGATGGGTCTACTTTAAAATATGTGGAAGCAAGGCAGTCCTTCGTAGTGAAGTTTTTGTGAAACACAAAAGGATGAGAAGAATTCACGGCACCACTGTTTCCTGAAGCGCAGGCTTACTTTCAGCAGTGTCGCTCCATTTCACCTGGCTGCTCCCCGTTGTCCTCAAGCCCGTTTGAACTCAGCTGAATGTGTTCACACCTCCAGAACACAGCTTAATGTCTCTCTGATTATTAAGCTCTTTCCTCCCTGAAAAATCTTTCAAGGTGCAGCTCAAGATTCAGTAAACTTCTCCATAAACCTTGATCAGGGCCTACTTTGTTGGGTTGCTGTAAGGATTAAATAAAATATGATTCAGGTAAAGTCCTTTTACATGGAGCCTGACCCCTGGTTAGTGCTCAAGGGACAGAACTGCTCCCATTGGGTCCTGAAAACACAACGGCAGTCACGTCGAAGACACCAGAATTCAGTTATTTCCATTTGTATCTCCCTGTCATACTGTTCATTCTTTTTTTTCAATTCAGCTGTTTCTTTTATTGTGTTTTAAGTTAAAGTTTACAATTCAAGTCAGTTTCTTGTACAAAAATGTGTTATGTGATCCTAGCGGCTCTTCCTACACTATGACAGCACATTCCTCTCCTACACCCCAAATTTCCCGTGTGCATTAAACCAGCTCCTGTCCCCTTTCTTCTCAGCTCACCTCTGGACAGCCACTGCCTCATTAGTCTCTTGCATCTACTTAAGTCAAGAATCACGCTCTTCACCAGCATCATTTTAGCTTACTGGCCAGTTCAGTCTCTGTCTGAGGAGTTGGCTTCTGGAACTATTTCAGTTCTGAGCTAACAGAGAGTCTAGAGGTCATGCCTTCCAAGGAACCTCCAATCTGTTAGACCATCAAGTCTGGTCTTTTTACTAGAGTTTGAGTTCTGTATCCTATGTTTCTGCTGCTCCACCAAAGACTCTTTGTTGAATTACCTATAAGAGGAGTCACTGGTGGCAGCTAGGCACCACCTAGTTCTTCTGTTCTCACACTGATGTAGTCTCTAGTTCATACAGCTCTTTCTGCCTCCTGCATTCATATTTTCTTTATGTCTCTGATGTTCTTCATTGTCTTTTGCTACAGATGATTTGAGATCAGGTGATATTTCTTAGATGGCTGCTTGCTAGTTTTTAAGTACCCAGGCATCGCTCACCAGAAAGGGATGCAGAACAGTTTCTTAATAAACATTATTATGACAACTGACTTGTATAGTCCCTGAAGCCATGGTCCACAGACACCTGGACCTGCCTCTCTGGCTGCATTTGGAAGATTTCTTAGCTTTGGCTTTGTTTGGTTGTGCTGACTTCTTCTGTACTGTGTGTTGCTGCTGGCTTCACCTAAAATAATTCTTGTCTAGTGTCAAATTAGTAAAAACTCTTCTCCGTCCCCCACACTTGTAATCATCAAAAACAGTTTTCTTCTCTGTTTAAACTCTTTCTGATCTCATACAACAGTTGTCCTTTTGTAACTAATTTCACTCATCAGAATGCTTTCCAGATTCCTCCATATTGTGAGATGTTTTCCAAAATCATCATTTTTATTTATCACTGCATAATATCCCATTTTGTGAATATACCATAGTTTGTTTGTCCATTCATTCATTCCTTAGCAACTTGGTTGATTCCATCATTTTTCAGTTGTGAGCAGTGCTGCAATCAGCATTGCTGGGCATGTATCTACTTATGTGGAAGCTCTTATTTTTCTAGGGTATATTTCAAGAAGCAGGATTGCTGGATTTTCTATTTTCTAGCTTTTTAAGAAACTGTCAAATCAATTTCAAAGCAGGTATACCATTTTACATTCCTACCAGCAGTGTGAAAATGTTCCAGTCTCTCCACAGCCTCTACAACATTTATTATTTTATGCTTTTTGGATTATTCCAGCCTTGTTGGGGTGAGATGATATCTCATTATAGTTTGATCTGGATTCCTCTAGTGGCTAATGACTTTGAGCATTCCCTATGGATCTGTTAGCGACCTGAATTTGGAGGACAGCTACCTGGTCAACTGACTGGAAAAGATTCATGTTTATGCCCATTCTAAAGAAAAGTGATCCAACTAAGTGTGTTGTTAATATCACACAGTGTTGTTAATATCACACAGTGTTGTTAATATCACACAGTGTTGTTAATATCACACACAAGTATAATTTTGCTCAAGATCATTCAAAAGCAAGTGCAACAGTATACTGACAAGGAACTGCCATAAATTCAAGCTGGATTCAGAAGATGGAACCAGGGATATCATTGCTGATGTCAGACGGATCTTGGTTGAAAGCAGAGAATAACAGACAGATGTTTACCTGGGGTCGCCATGAGTCGGATCCGACTCGACAGCACTTGGCTGCTGTCTTCATTGACTACACAAAAGCTTTTGACTGTGTAGATTGTAATAAATTATGGCTAACACTGCAGAGAATGGGAATTCCAGAACACTTAATTATGCTCTTAAAGAATATGTATAGGATCAAGGGGCAGTTGTGCAAACAGAACAAGGGGACACTGTGTGGTTTAAAGTCAGTAAAGGTGTGCATCAGGGTTGTATCATTTCACCATACCTTTTTGATCTGTATGCTGAACAAATCTGAAAAGCTGGATTGTATGAAGAAGAATGAGGCATCAGGATTGGAGAGTAATTCATTAACAATCTGCATTATACAGATAATACCACCTTACTTGCCAAGTGAAGAAAATTTGAGACACTGATTAAGATTAAGGACCACAGTCTGCTGTATGGATTGCATCTCAACATCAAGAAAACAAAAATCATAACAACTGGACCAGTAAGCAATATCATCATAAATGGAGAAAAGATTGAGGTTTTCAAGGATTTCATTTTAGTTGGGTCTACAATCAACACCCATGGAAGCAGCAGTCAAGAAATCAAAAGACCCATTGTGTTAGGGAAATCTTCTGCAAAGGATCTCTTTAAAATATTCAAAAGGGAAGATGTCACCTTGAACACTAAAGTGCACTTGACCCAAGCCCTGGTATTCTCAATCACATCATATGCATGCAACAGCTGGACAATGAACAAAGAAGACAGAGAAGAACTGACGCCTTTGAATTGTGGTGTTGGAGAAGAATGTTGAATTGTGCCGTGGACCACCAAAAGAACAACAGATCTGTTCTGGAAGAAGTACAACCATAGCATGCTTTGGATGCAAAGATGGCAAGACTGCATCTTACATACTTTGGACATGTTGTCAGGAAGGATCAGTCCCTGAAGAAGGACAGCATGCTTGGTCCATTGAAGGGTCAGCGAAAAAGAGGAAGATCCTCAACAAGATGGACTGACACAGCAGCTGCAATGGTGGGCTTAAGCACAGAAACAATTGTGGACACGGCACAAGACTGATCAGTGTTGTGTTCTGTTGTTTCTAGGGTCACTATGAGTTGGAACTGATTTGACAGCACCTAACAAGAACAAGAACAGCTAATGATCATCAGCGTTTCTTCATGTATCTCTTAGCATCCTGGATGTTTTCTCTGGTGACATGTCTGTTCATATCTTTTGCCTATTTCTTAAATTGGGTTATTTGTCTTTTTTTGTTGAGGTTTTGCATTATCTTGTAGATTATGGAGAATAATGATGATCACACTTGTAATAGCCATTTTTTTTTTAAATCTCTAGTTTCTTTCTACTCTTCTGGTGAAGTCTTTCAATGAGCAATAGCGTTTGGTTTTTAGGAGTTTTCAGTTATATATTTTCACTACTGATGTTTGTGTATCATTAGTAATGTTTCGTAGTCTGTTTTTGCTGTGTATTAGAGCTCCCATCGTTATCCCTGTGTTTTCTTCCATAATCTTGATTGTCTTAGATTTTATATTTAGCCCTTTGAATCATTTTGAGTTAGTTTTTGAGCAAGGTGTGATATATGGATCTTGTTTCCTTTTTTTTGCAGGTGGATATCCAGGTATACCAAGAGCATTTGTTAAAGAGACTGTCTTTTCCCCAATTTACAGAATTTGCACCTTAGTCAGATACCACCTTTCATAGGTGGATGATTTTATGTCTGTACTCTCAATTCCATCCCATCAGTCTGTGCATCTGTTGTTGTACCAGTACTAGACCGTTTTGACTACAGTTGAGGTGTGACAGATTCTAAAGTCAGGTAGCATGAGGCCTCCCATTTTGGTTTTCTTCAGTGATACTTTACTTATCCAAGGCTTTTTCCCTTTCCATACAAAGTGAGTAACTTGTTTCTCCATCTAATTAAAAAAAAAACAAACAGCCATCAGAATCTGGATAGAGTATGCACTGTATCTATATATAACTTTGGGTAGAAGAGGCTTTTTCATAATTTTGAGTCTTCCTATCTGTGAACAAGGTAGGTTTCTTCACTTACGTATGTCTCTTTTGGTGTCATGCAGTAGTGTCTTATAGTTTTCTTTGTATAGGTTTTGTACACCTTTGGTTAGATTTATTTCTAAGAATTTTATCTTCGTAGGGCTATTGCAAATGGTATTCATTCAGTGATTTCCTCTTTAATATCCTCTTTATTATTGTAGAGGTATCATCTTATATCCCAATTCTTTGCTGAACTTGTCTATTAGTTCAAATTGGTATTTGGTATATTAGTTCAAATTGGTATTATACAAGATTTTCTTGTATAAGATCATATCATCTACAAATAGAGATACATTGTCTTCCTCCTTATCAATTTATATGCCCTTTATTTCTTCTTCTAGCCTGACTGCTCTGGTTCGAATCTCAAATACAATGCTCAATAAAACTGGAGACAAAGGACAGGCTTGTCTGGTTCCCATTTTCAGGAGGAATGCTTTCAGTCTCTCTCCATTTAGAATGATGTTGCTATTGGCTTTGTATAGATGCCCTTTGTCATGCTGAGTAATTTCCCTTCTATATATCTTTTTTTTCTGAAATTTTTAAAAAATGAATATTATACATCGTCGACTTCTGCATCAGTTGATAAAATCAAGTGGTTCTTTTATTTATGTGATTGATACATCGATTTTTTTTTTTCTAATGTTGAACTATCCGTGCTACCTGGTATGAATCCCACTCGATCGTGATGAATTATTATTATTGTTGTTATTTTGGTATCTTGTTGAATTCTGCTGGCTACAATTGTGTTAAAGATTTTTACATCTAAATTTATGAGAGACATTGGTCTGTAACTTTCCTTTCATGTGATGTTGTTAGCTTATTTAGGTATCACGGTTATGCTGGTGTCATAGAATGAGTTCAGAAGTAGTCCATCATTTTCTATGCTCTGAAATGCTTTAGTAACAGTGGTGTTAACTCTTCTCTGAAAGTTGGGTAGAATTCTTCAGGGAAGCCATCAGGTCCAGGGCCTTTTGTGGTTGGGAGTTTTTAAATTATGTTTTCAAGCTTTTTTTGTTATGGGTTTATATAATTGTTCTACCTCTGTTTGTGTTAGATTTGGTAGGCAGTGTGTTTGTAGCATTTGGCCAGTTCATCTAGGTTTTCAAATTTGTTAGAGTACAAAATTCATAGTATTTAAATTTTGGCTGGGTCTGTTGTGATATCTTCTATATAATTTCTCATTAATCCCATCCTGTTTTCCTTCTGTCAGTTTGGTCAGTGGTTTATCAATTTTATTGATCTTTTCAAAGAACCAGTTTTTTGGTGTTGTGAACTCTTTTGATCACTTCTATATTCTCTAATTAATTTAGCTCTGCTGTGATTTTTATTATTGACTATTTTCTGTGCTTGAGAGATCCTTATGCTGCACTCTTTCTACTTGTTGCAGTTGTAGTGTTAATGCTTTGATTTGAGCCCTTTCTTATTTTGGGATATGTGCATTTATTGAATTAAATTGACCTCTGAGCACTGCCTTTACTGTCTCCCGAAAGTTCTGATAGGATGCCTTCTCATTCTCATTTGATTCTGTGAATTTCTTTATCTTGTCTTTGATTACTCCTATAACCGAGTAGTTTTTGAGCAAGATGTTTTTAGGTTTCCATGTGTCTGATTCCCCCCTCCCCACCAACCCCCTGACCCTTGGTTTTCTGTTAGTGAATTCTTTTATGGATTTATGGTCTGAAAAGATGCTTTGCAATAATTTGATGCTTTGGATTTTGTCAAGGCTTGCGTTACGATCTAATATATAATCTATTCTGGAGAATGTTCCACACACGTTGCAAAGGAAAGCACACTTGGCTGTTGTTGGGTGGACTGCTCTATTTAGGTCTACGATGTAAATTTGGTTAACTGGGGCTCTTCTGTGTCTTTATTGTGCTTCTTTCTAGATGTTGTATTCTTCACCAAAAGTGGTATGTTGAAGTCTCCTAACGTTATTGTGGCGCTGTCTACTTCTTTTTTCAATGCTTCTGAGGGTGTGTTTTATATATTTAGGGGACCCATCACTGTATGTCTAAATATTTAATAGGGTTGTGTCCTCCTCTTGTATTGGCTCTTTAATCATTATATAGTGTGCTTCCTTATCCGTGTGATAGATTCTACTTTAAAGTCTATTTTGTTAGAAATTAACATTTCCACTCCTGCTCTTTTCTCAGGGTTGTCTGCTTGATATATTTTCCCATCATTTGAGTTTTAGTTGTTTAAGTCATTATGTCTAAGGCAACATATAAATGGATTGTGTTTTGTTATCCATTCTTCCATTCTCTGTCTCTGTTGGTGTATTTAATCTATTTCCATTCAGAGTGATTATTGATAGGTATGGGTATAGTGTTGTCATTTTGATGCCTTTTGTGTGTGGTGCTGACAATTTCACTGTTTCAGTTAATTTTCTGTACCGAGTCATTTTTCTTTATGTGTTTTCTTTCCACCTTTTTTCGTTTTTGTTGGTTTTGTATTATCCCAGACTTGAGGATTTTCCTTTTTTTAATTTTGATATGTAAGGTTGTTAGTTTCCTTTGCAGTTACCTTAGTATTTACCCCTCTTTCTCTAAATTTAAACCTGTCTTTAATTTGTGTCATCTTGAATTCCTCTCCACATGAAAGATCTGTGACTACATTTCTTGTTCTTCTTTGTGTTCTAATGCTGTCATCTTTTACACCCTGGTATCTCTGTTTTTTTGGTTTTCATTGTTATAGCTTTATTTATTTTTGTGATTTCTCAGCCTGGTTTGATATCTGGTTGCTCTGTACTGCATCCTAACCTTGAGATTTTGCCAAGTACCATCGAGTCAGATCCGATTTTATCTGATGTTATTGATTTTCTATATAAAGAACTCCCTTGTAACTTTGATTTGGTTTTTTCAAATTCTCTACACTTCTTTTTATCTGGAAAAGTCCTAATTTCTCCATCATATTTATAATACAGTTTTCCTGGACATATAATTCTTGGCTAGCAAATTTTTACCTCAAGGCTTTGTATATGTTATCCTGTTGCCTTCTTGCCTGCATGGTTTCTGTTGAGTAGTCTAAGCTTAGTCTTATTGGCTCTCCATTATAGATTTTTTGTCATTTATCTGTAGGCATCTTTCAAATTATCTCCTTTAGTTTTGGCAAGTTTGACTACAATGTGTCTTAGTGTCTTTCTTTTGGTATCTACCTCATGTAGAATTGAACAAGCATCTGGGATAGATATCATCTCATCTTTCATATATAAGGGACATTTTCTGTCAACAGATCTTCAACAATTTTTTTCTGTATTTTCTGTTGTTTCCCCTGTTCTGGTATTCCAGTGACTCCTAGATTATTCATCTTGATAGAATCCCACACAGCTCTTAGTGTTTCTTCATTTCTTTTAATTCTTTGCGTGTGTGTGTGTGTGATTTTTCCTCAAGTATGATGATGTCAAGTGTTTTATCTTCAGTCTCACTAATTCTACCTGCCTTCCATTGTCTCAGTTCTGCTCCTTTGACCTTCTACAGAACTGTCTAATTTTGTAATTCTATTATTGATCTTCTGAATTTCTATATGCTGTTTCTTTATGCTTTCTTATGCCAAGCTTTCTTATAGCCTGTCTGATTTGTCATTATATTCTGCTGTATTTTGCCTGCTCTCCTTCTTGATCTCTTCAGGAATTTTAAATACTAACATTTTGTATTCTACCTCTGATAATTCCAGAAAGTTATCTGAATCTGGAATAACTCTTAAGTTTTTTGTTTTGGGAGGTTTCCGAGGCCTTCATGGTCTGTCATTTTAAGTGATTTGATATTAACTGCTGTCTCTGAGTATTAGAGCAGTACTAGGTGACTAAAACAGAATTTGGTACTGAGGGAGTGGGGTGCTTCTCTAACAAATACCTAAAATATGGAAGTGGTTTTAAAACTCAGTAGATAGAAGACTAACACAAAATGGTAAACTATTAACACCAAAGAAAATGCAGATGGTGAGAAACAGCTGAAAACAAGTAGCAGCAGACTGGAGGCAACAGAAGCAGACCAGCTCAAGAAAGCACTGGAACCAGCCTGCGGACCAAGAGAGCTCAGGTCCTATATTCAGGCAGTTTCCTGGCAGAGTGGGGTGTCTCTGGGAGCTTCAATCTGTGTAGCTAGGCTTGCTGATCCATGGAGCAAGACAGCAGAGTGCCTGTGGGCAGGAGGCCTCCTGGGTGCCTCCTGGCACTGAAAGAGTAGGGTGCCCTCTGGCACTTAAATCATCAGTGCTACAAAGTTTTGAAACATCTACCCCTGCAGGGCAGATGCAGACCTGAGGCCTAAGCCATGAGTCCATAGAAAGCAGAAGCTGAAGTGACAAAGAGCATGAGAAGCTGAGCTGCCTATGGCAGCTGCCTATGGCCATGATCTCAGGGGTTTGAAAAGGTGGAGCCAGGGCTTTCTGTGTTTGTAAGGGTGGAACTGCCACTCAGTTGGGCTTAAGGAGCACCTAAATCTGAGGGAACAGAGTTAATGTCTAAGTGGGCCTACAGGGCAGACTTGCAGCACAGGACTAGGGTCTCCATCAGAACCCATGGTGTGTGGCTGATATCTAGAGTCTGGAGGGAAAAGCTATGGTGTAAAATGTCTCAGAGAACTGAAGACTATTTTCAAAGCTTTGAGGACTAATCTAATGTGTTCTGCGGACTTGCTTATTGCCTGTTAATGCCTTCTTTCCCTGCAATTTCTCCCATTTGTAATGGAAATGTCTAACTTGTGTCTATTCTGTCATTGTACCTTTGGAATCAGATAGCTTGTATTTTAGGTTTCACAGATGTAAAATAGTTTTTGTATTTTGCACTTGGAACTGATTTAAGACTTTGGTCATATGGGATGGACATGTTTTTGCTATGACTTTTACTATGATGAAATGATTGTTACATGTTTCAAAGATGTGATTTTGGGGGTCCAAAGGCTGGAAGTGCCATGCATTGAACTGTTCCCCCCCTAAAAGTGTATAGGCATGTGGCCATGCCATGATCCCCAATTTTTTATAATTTTCCTCCATTTTGTGATTTTCCTATGCTGTATGCTAGAGGATTAGGTTAGGGCTGTAAACCCCTTTACAAGGTCGCTTCCCTGCTCCACTGTAGAGGGAGTTTCCCTGGAGTATAGCTTGCACCACCCTTTATCCTTTCATCCTGCAAGAGATAAAAAGAAAGGGAAGCAAACAGAGAGTTGGGAACCTCATACCATCAAGAAAGCAGCACTGGGAGAAGAGTGGGTCCTTCAGACCTGAGGTTCCTGTGCCAAGATGCTTCCTGGACAAAGACTGATGCAACACAGGACTTTCTTCCAGAGCTGACAAGGGGAAAGCCTATGCTTGAAGCAGACATCCTTGAATTTGTAGTTGTAGCCTACCGGACTGTGTAAGCATAAACTTTCTTTTGTTAAAGTCATCCACTTTGTAGTAATTCTGTTAGATCCACACAAGGTGACTAAAACACTGAGCCATCCATAAATTGTTATATTTATGTATTTTATTTTTGCTTACTATGTTCTAGCTTCTTGTTTAATTTTGAAATGTTACAATAAGCCGATCACATGAGCTAGTTTGATTACTGGTGCCTTTGAGGCTCTAATGTCCTGTCTCCAGATGATTAGATCTGTTACTAGACAGGTGTGGCTAAGCATCCATTGACTTCTCTTGTAGTATTCAGCTTAGGTGCCTGAGTATTCAGTTACCAAGTGTGTAGTGCAAGCTCTCCCCTACAGTTCTAGAGGCACAGGGGTGATTGGTGTAAACACAGATATCTGGCTGCAGATGTTGAGAAAGTCAGGGTCCAGAAAGCCACCACTGTCTATGCAGAAGGCATGTTCACTTATGCCCGACCCTAAGCAAAGGAACTGCTTCTGACTTTAGTTTCTGGCTTTGGGGAGCCAGAAAACTATTTTACTTACTTATCTCCCACTCGCACCCCTTGTTTGTTAAATAGTTCTTTCTCTGTGAGTAGGAGAATGACTGAAGAAGCACTGCAGGAGTCCTACTCCTGACTCAGATAATGACATCAGACTCTGAAGCTGGGCACAGTGCAGAGAAGCGAGGGGAAAAGGAAAGATTTAGACCCTCATGCAGTAGGTTAGATGCGACCTACTTAGCTTTTGACTAACAAAGGCAGTTTTTCATTGATTCTAGAGGCATGAATAGGTTCTCCCCTGCTCAGTCTCTCCCACTGAGGAAGATCCTTTCCAAAAGCCACAGCTCTGCTCACCAAGCTCACTGCCTGCAGGGTGCCAGTTCCTGTTAGTTTAGGTCTGGCCAGTTCTAGGTACTTGTGGGTCTATTCTCCCTTCCCTCTTACTTAATCTGACTTCTCAGCCTTTCCTTTGATGTTCAGGGTTCCTAGAATGTCATATACAGTTGGTTCATTTGTTTGGGGGGTCTTTTTTATTAGGGGAAACATGGAAAACACTCAACTGCTCTACCATCTTAGACTTGCCTCCTATTCATTCTTTCAACAAAGACATATTGTGCCTCACCAGGGCTTCAACAGTGAAACAGACACCTCCACTGCCTGCCATAAAGGAGAGCACAGCCTTATGAGGCCACATCTGAGTAAATAAACAACTGCCATCCAGAGGGATAAGGCTAAGAAAAGTTGAAGCACCATGTGCTCTGGGAGCATAAAAATAGGCATCAGACTCAGACCCTGGCAGAGGGGAGCATGAAGATTTCTAAGCTTGGACAAAGAAAAAAATATTCAAAACAATCATTTTTGAAATATTTAGAACCTATTAAGGGGGTAGAATGAATGGAGAAAATGTCTTACCTAGGGCCAGGGGGCTGCTCTTACCTCGCTTTGCACGCTCAGCTTACACATGCATGGGTTCATGTGCCCACACACACCGAGGCACACACAGATACTTTCTGTGTTGCTTACCTTTGTTCTGCCTATAAGCTGCAAGGTGTGAAGAATGAACCTTTGATCCCACATTTTGGATAGATAATTTGTGTCTCAGTTTTTTTGGTTGTTGTTGTTTCTGTGCTGATAGGAATCTAAGTCATTAACCCCTTAAGCAACCTTTGGTTTTTTTTTCTTTCCTCCTTTAGAGGGGAAGTGAGACTAGGACTTTACTCAGAGGATGAGCTGAAGAAAAGAGAATAAGAAGGTCACATGATGTGCACTCAATAATCATTTCCTTCCTTTGTTCCTGAGCCAAACCTTTTAGACAAGGCATGTAATGAAGTTTGTGAACTGTGTGTACAGTAACATTAGCTACTGTCAGGAAGAAGCAAATGATTTGGAAACTTAACCCAGGCATCGCGCACCGGGATGGATTCCCGGAACTCAAAAAGGGGACCAAGTGGTAGCAGTGGAGATACTGTCGAGAGTATGTCAGGGGCCAGGAAAGTGCCCCGGGATGGGTAAGAGAAAATGCTCAGGAAGCCTCTCTAGAAGGATTGAATCAACCTCAACTTCTCCTAAAATGCTCACCTATGTTCAACATAGAGGAATTATCAACATACCCTTTAGATGTGTGTATGTATTTGTGCTGTATATCGGCCACTTGGTGATAAAAATTCCAAGTATCTCAGGTTGCTTGGTTGCCATCTCATTACCAAGAGCCAGTCTTTAGCTTATGAAGCCCCTGCCCTTAGCCCCCAGATAGCCCCATGTTCTCTACTCTGCAACACACCTATTCTCAGCTTCTATACACAAACAGGAGCTCTCATTGCCAGCCCAGGAACCCCACACAGCATCAAGTTCAGGTCAGCCTCAGGTGCCATCCCCACCACAGAAGATGGTTCAGTGAGCAGAGATTCAAATAGAATTGTTGGGGTTTTGAGGAAGAAACAGTATATCGTGAAGGGCCCTTGAGAGGTAAGACCAGCACGCCCAGTGAAATATGAAAATGCTTAATAATTTCAAGACAGCAAAAGCATAACACTGAGCCTGGGACCCTCCTGAGTGTGGGCACCTATTTGACTGCACAGGATGAAAGCCTATGAATGTGCTTATGTGATTGTGTGACCTGCTAAAGCAGTGACATACATCCACACACTTATTTTGCAGGCAACGAAACTAACCCCCCAAAGGGGGACCATTCTCTAGTTTTCAGTTCTATGTGCCTTTTCTGGCCCTGAGGAAGCCTCCACACTGTGATGTCTTAACTAGGATTCTGCTCATTTTCCAGCTGTGTAATCCTAGGCCAGTTAGTGACAATCTTTCTTCCTCAGTTTCCTCACTGGTAAAATCAGGACAATAAAAATACAGATCTTAGAGAGTGGCGGTTAGAATTCAAGAATGTAATGAAAAAAATTCAGAAGACTGCATGGTATGTAGTACCAAAAAAAAAAACAAAAACAAAAAAAAGTTGCCATTGAATCGATTCCAACTTATAGCAACCCTATAGGACAAAGTAGAACTGGCCCATGGTGTTTCCAACAGGCACCTGGTGGATCTGAACGACTGATCTTTTGGTTACCAGCCTGAGCTCTTAACTACTGTGCCGTTGGAGTCCCATAGCACATAGTAAGCTCTCAATAAATGATTGCCATTTTAAACATTGGTCATAGTGGTAATAATAGCTGCAGTATTTCAGCAAATACATCTACTTTTTTGTCTGTGACCTTTGCTATGAAGTAGCAGTGAGAGAAGGGGCATTTCTGAGGGCTCCTGGTGCCAGCACTGACAGCACTGAGCCCACACGTGCTCAGATGCATAGGAAACCAGGCCAAAGACAGTAAGGCAGGCTCAGACCTGTTAGGTTTTTTAAAAAGCTGTCTCCAGGGGCACTGTTTCCAGGACCCGCATCCTTCACTACCACCAAGGACTAGACTGAGCTGTCTGAAAACCAGCAGAGCTTTTCAAACTCAAATCACATCTAGCAGGGTTGCTTGCCAAATTTCAAATTTCTGGACCCCAACCCAACCCAGTATAAGAACCCTCGCAAGGCAGAGTTCAGGAATTGGTCTGACAAGCACCTCTGGTGATTGTTTCATAACAAAGTATGAGAAAAACTACCTAGAGAAAATCAGAGATGCACTTCCATGAAAAAGCCATCCAAGCTGCCTCTTGGGGGAGTGCGGTGTGTTGCGGCTCCCACCATTCCTGGTAAATGTCTTAGCCCAGTGGTAGTGTTGCATAGGCAGGATGCTCAGCAGGAGCCAATTAAAGCTTGTTGGTTGGTTGCGGGATGGTTCATTGCACACGTCTCACATGTAATACACAACAAAGGCTGACTGCCGGGCCAGCTGGTCAGGCCACTCTGCCCAGACCCTGTCCAGAAGGACTCTGGCTCGGGTCCTGGGGATGACCCAGAGGACAGCAGGTTGGGCCTGTCACTGTACACGGTGTCTTATTTCTCGCGGTCTCATGCTGGGGGACATCTCTTCAAACTGGTGTTTCCTCAAGCTTCACATGTTTTTGCAAAAGCAGTTTCTGGGCTGTGTGAAAAAGAACAAGGGACATTTTGAGACTTGCTTTAAACAGACTTCTAAAATTTCCCACAGCAGATGCACAGGCTCATAAATTGCTTTAATATAGTAAGTTGTTCTGGTGTTTTTTTTTATTCCAGCTACAGCAAGCAAACGGCAAGCAGTTTTTGCCATTAAAGTTAGTCTACCTGGCCTTTGCTATCCTTCACTTTGGCTGGGAAACTTCGCGAAGATTTACGCAAAGAAAAAGGAAAGGGCGAGAAATCCATTTGAAATCAGATTTGTTATAAAGCCTTGGAGTCTTTAGGTGGTACGAATGTTTCAAACTGCTCAGCTGCTAACCAAAAATGTCGAAGGTTCAAATCCACCCAGAGGTACCTCAGAAAAAAGGCCTGGTGACATATTTCTGAAAAATCAGCCATTGTAAACCCTATGGAGCACAGTTTTACTCTGGTACATGTGGGGTTACCATGAGTGGGAACTGACTTCACAGCAACTGGTTTTTTATAAGGCCTCACTTTGCTGCAATCATTGTAGGGGTATGTAAGCCTATCACCACACATTACATCTTCCTCTTCCTGGCACCCAAATATTCACTCTTTCAAAGGAACATGTAAGTTTGCACCTTTTCAGAGGATTTATAGAAGTGAACTCTGACTTTGTTCACTTCGTTCACTGTTTCTAGCTGTAGCGCCTAATGGCCCTGAATTCAGCCCATGGGGTGCTGTATTTGTTAAGAGCCAGAATAGCAGGGAAATGTCCCAGCACGCACTGTGGGAGAGGAAGCAGGGATCTGAGAAAGTGAAGTTTGTGCATCACGGGAACCGGGATGCCCAGGCATCTGCCTCAGGACATCCTCGAGGGTTGACGCCAGTTCAGCAAGTCTCCCAGGAGCAGATCTAATCTCAGTCTGCACCCACCTTGAGCCCCAACACTGTACCTTATGGGGCTCAGAGCCACTGCCTGACAGCCTGTACACTATACCCACCAGCCCTAAATTTTCCATGAGGGTCTGGGAAACTCCCAGTGGAGGCACTGTTGGAAACTAGTGCAGTATGAGGTAAAGAGTGACAGGTTCAGTGCCCCCAAAGCTTTGTTTTCATGATTTTGGTTCATAATACCTCTCCCTGTTTTGTTTGGAATTTTATTGGTTTTTGTCACCACTACACTGTAAGCTTTATGACTGGAGGGACTGAAATTTGTTTTGTTCAGGAACACATTGGCACTGAAAATATGGTCACAAGTGGAAGAAGGACAGTGTGAGCTCACTTTAACTAAGCCCATCTTGAACTGCCATGACATCAGGCTGTACTCAGCAGGCACAGCGTACTTAACAAAGGCTAGGTAGAAACCCTGGCCAAGTAGCAGTTACATGCTACAGCTGCTAACCAAAAGGTCAGCAGTTCCAATCTGCCAGGTGCTCCTTGGGAACTCTATGGGGCAGTTCTACTCTGTCCCATCGAGTCGCTATGTATCGGCATTGACTCAACGGCATTGGATTTGTTTTTATTTATTTATTTATTCAGGTGAGGGCATCTTTGTTGCTGCACTTAGGGCTTTAAGTCACAAAGGCACTCTTGTTTTCTCAATGATTTTGTGCAAGCTGGATCCTCACTCTTCACCTCTCTCACTGGGGCTTTTCCTGAGCTTCAGATAGCAGAGGGGCCTAGATACCAGAAGAAAAAGCAGGGTCCTGCTCCAGTAATAGGATTCTGGGGCCCATGTAGAAACCAGGGGCCTTGGTATGAAATGCTACTGAAATGTCAGGTCAGGGATGAATTGAGTAGACCTGGCATCAGCCCTTTCTCCTGTGCTCTCTCCCTTGCAAGATTTCCAGAAGGAACCAACCCTTGTGCTTTCTAACAATAATCTAAACCAGAGGCATCTGCTTTCATCTTTCTCAGCTGAAAGGCCTTTTAAGCTCCCCACTGTTTGTTTTGGTTTATTACTGAAAGGCTAAAACCATAAAAAAAAAAAAAAATGTTGTGGGTGTTTTCCAGTTGAGATGAAATATTTAACAAGGATGAGGTGGGGAGGAGGAAGTTTGCTGAAAACACCATTTTTAAAGGCAAGAAAAAAAAAAGCATAAGCCCATTACTTTAATATTGTTTGTTTTCATAAAAGATAAAATGTTTAGACCCCCCCCCACACACACACCAGGCTGTCACACACACATATATGCTCACATAGGTCAGATCCATCCCTTGAAAGTGCACTTAAAGTCCTCACACAGCCCTGGCTCCATCTGGCCCAGATAATGAGATACAGCCTCCTCAGTCCACCAAGGAAATTGTGGCACAGTCCAGCTTAATCTCACTGTGCATCCTCACTGTCAACAGGGCACTGACACCCCTTTGCAGCTCAGTCTCTCAAAATAGCCTATTCTTGGGCAAGTTTTCAATGTGTGCTCTTTGCTATCCAGGTCATAGAATCATGGTTTCCCTCCTCTCCCTTCTTACCCATAGATGTATGTCAAAACCTTACACATACTTCCAAAACCAAAACCAAACCCACTGCGATCAAGCTGAATACAACTCACAGTGACTCTGCAGACAGAGTAGAACTGCCCCCATGGAGTTTCCAAGAAGCACTGGGAAGATTTGAACAGCCAACCTTTTGGTTAGTAGCCATAGTACGTAACTACTACACCACCATCTTTCCAAAGCCCAGTGCAATTTCACCTCCAAAGTTGTCTCCCCAGTCACCACAATCAGATCTCTCTTAGAGGACATGGTCACATTATCCTTCTGTTCATTACTTACCTCCCCTTTCAGGCTGTTTCTTGAGAGCAGGGACCATATTACATCTCCCGCAAACACAATACCTTTACAGCATAAGTATTCCCCATGTAATTTTTAAATGACTGAATTAATAGAGAAATGAATGGGCCTTTTCTTTTCTGTAGTATTTGTTCCAGTATGTGTGCAAAAATTAAATCTGGAGAACATGCCAAAGCACTTTACAGAATGGATGCATCTTCTGATTGGATTATAATTAAAATAAGATTTTTTTTTTTCCCTGTTATAATATGGTTACCTCGATTGACAGGAGAGAGACAGCAGACGTAGTGGATAATTGATGAATGGTTTGAATACCGCTGTAATGTATATCCTATTATGTTTCTTACTTTTGAAAAAAGAGTTCTAGAGGAAAATACTACGAACCTGCCGTTGACTACCATCCCCAAGCGCAGTCTGATTGTGTAGTAAGATAAATAGGGAAAATTGGAGTAGCTGACAGAGGAAGGGGAGGGCTACAGAGCAAGAAGGCTGTGAGGGCAGGAACAACACGGCAGTTCCTCGGCAGGCTGCAGAGTAGCATGAGCTGGGTCCTGAGCAGCCAGAGGCAGAGGCTGCCCTGGTGGTGTTCTCAGCCAGCCTTGTCCAGTGTGGCAGCCATGAGCCCTGTGTGCCCGCTGAGCACTCGTAAAGTGCGTAGCCAAAATTCAGGTGTGCTCTCAGTGTTATCAAGTACATAACAGATTTTGAAAATTTTGTGTGTAAACAAAAAAGAATGTAAATGATCTCAACAGTTTTATGTTGATGGTAGGTTAAAATGATAAATCATTGAATACACTGATTTAAATAAAACATGCTGATGCTAATTTCACTTGTTTCTTTTTATCCTTTTAATGTGGCTCTAAGAAAACATAAAATTATATATGAGACTGGCATTCACAGCTTGCTTTATGCTTTATCGTTTGTGTGGATGCTTTCTCGTAGACCAAGGTTACTGGAGTGAGCAAGATGCTGCTCTGCCCACCTCAGGAAGGAGAAAGAGCACCATTCACACCCCAGGTGAGCAGGTCCAGAGTCAGTCTGCCTCATGATGGCATGAGACATCAGTTTCTGACCATATGTCCATACCTATTTTTCCAGAGCTTCAAGGCCTGGGTCCACCACCTGACTCTAAAGAATAATAAATAAACAGTGTAACTGTTATTACAGCCTCAGAATCACTGACCATCCTGAGCCTCAAGCAGGAGAAATGTCAAGAATAATTTGTCACATTTAGATGTAGGGGGTAAAGGATCCCTAGGCAGAAGTCGTCTTGCTGTTACTTACGTTTTCTCTGTTATCACAGGGATCATTCCTAGTAACAGCTTATTTAACCATTAATTTAACCATTAGCTATTTTATTTCTAAATGGGCTGATAAGTATAGCTTAACCAATTATTTTATGGTTTGGAGTACCATTTGTAATGATGCTGAGGCCTGATTTTCCCCACAAAATAAAACAAAAGGATTTAAGAGAACACTTAACGTATAGCCAGAGGAATTTAGTGAATTGAAAACTTGGACCATCTGTAGATTACCCTGAGTAAGCTGAGATTTGGCACGGCAACCATTCTTTCTCTAGCTCTTATGGGCTTATTCTGATGGAGAACGACCCTGGAAAGGAACTGAGGACACCCTCAAATAACTGAATTCTGCCAACAACACTATGAGTGAATTTGGGAGCAGATTCCTTGCCCAGACGAACCTCGAAATGACTGTCCAGCTAACTTGGAGTGTATGAGGTCTGACAATTACATTCTTGAACTCATCCTGGAAAAAGTACTACATTGATGAATAGAACCACACTCACCTTCAAAGTACTCCCCTTGGGAAGCTATACACTGATGCCAGTAGCTAGTCCATCCTTCAAAGCAATTTTGGAACACTTTTTCTGGAATGACCATCAGAGCTGTCATTGTACTATCCTTGATGTCCTGACTGTCATCTAAATGCCTTCCTTTATCTTCATGTAAAGCTAAGTCATTAGGGGTCAGATCAGGTGAGTAGGGAGGGTGTTTCAATACAGTTAATTTGTTTACTGGCTGTCCTACCACCTGGTGCTGCTCTAACAGAAAATACCACAAGCGGGATCGTTCATGAAGAGAAGCTTTATTGAGACAGTCCAGTAAGCTGCAAATCCATTTATAAATTATAAGTCCATTCAGTAAGAGAAATTATCACAGTCCGGTAGGCTGAGTCCAAATACAGTGAGAGCATCTCAGCACAAGAACCTCAGGTCCAAAGGACATGCTCTGCTCTCAGTGCTTCTCTCTTGGTGGTATGAGGTTCTCAGCTTCCTCTGCTCACTTCTCTTCCTTATATTCCGTAAGCTTGTAGCTTGAGTCCTGCCGCACTAACACAACTGCAGACCAATCTCCATCATCAGTCTCACAGAGGTGGGATTCACAGCACACGAGAGGAAGGGCACCATATTGGGACTCATACCCAAATCAAATCAACACAGCCATTTCTGGGGGGACACAATTCAATCCACGGCACGGGCTAAAAATTCCCTCACAGGCAGTGCGATATGAGCTTGTGCTTTGTGCTGATGCAAGAACCAAGAGTTGCTGGCAAAAAGTTTGTGTTGTTTTCATCTTTGTAGTGCACTCTTTCAGCATTTCTAGGTAGTAAACTTGGTTAACAATTCAGCTGGTACAAATTTAGCAATGTTTTCATCAGTCCTGCTTGGATACTCTGAACTCTCTTCATCAGTGATACTTTCTCTCCCCTCAGAAAAAAGAAAAAAAAAATCCTTTTGTACACTGCCATTTTCTTCATGGTATTATCCCCATAAACTTGGGCTAACATATCCCTGATGTCATGTCTACACTTGCCATGTTTAACAAGAAATTTAATTTTTGTTCACTGCTCTGATTCAAACTGTGACTTCCTTGCAACAGTACACAAAAATCCACAACAACAATAATGAATACCACTCAGAAAGATGCCACCACACATCAACATGAACACAGCTATGCGACCCTGATACCAAGGTTATGAAACCTAACTAAACTGTTTGTACAGTGCTGCCAACATAAGCTCATGGTGGCAAGTTTGCAAACTTAATTGTCAGACCTCATAGACCTTGGGTCAACATCTTGAATATTGTCTTGTAAGCGATTCTGAGAGAGAAGACTCAGATAAATCACATCCAGATTCCTGATCCCTAGTTAGGATAATAAATGTGTGCTGTTTTAAGCTGCTACATTATGAGATAATTTACTATACAGCAAGAGATAACTAATGTGCCAGCTTTAGACAAGTCAGGATTTTGGATAAACATAATTTAAGCTACCTAATCAAAGACATTTCTGCTGATACTAGCAGTGTCCATGGCCTCAACCAAAACAGTTGCTGTGTTGCCCATCCCAACCCATGGTAATCTCGCAAGTGTCAGAGTAGAGCTAGACTCCGTAGGGTTTTCAGTGGCTGATTTTTTGGAGGAAGATCACTAAGCCCAAGGAAAGCTGGTATTAGTTGGTGGTTGTTTCTAACCTGGCCAGCTTCCATCATATAACCTGTTAGGTTAGGTGTGGTCTGGAAACCTTAGTGATGACATTTCAATCACTAAGTCTAAAGAGTAAGAGCACAAGTAATAAAGAAGCTGCCCCCGTCCATAAATCACAATGGAGGTCAACTCTTTAGACAGGAATGGTTTGCACTTGGTGACTCAGAGTGACCATATCGTGTGTGCACTTTGTTTCTATGCATCTATAGAATGTCATCGTGCTGACCTCTTACTGGAGGTGGGGGAGAGGGTGGAAAGGAGGAGGCTGGAGATGCTTAGGAGGATATGACATGTACAGAACAGAGAGGAAGAGTGTGCTGCCACCAGGCAGGGAGAGCAGTGGGAGCTGCACATAGGCAGGCAAGAAAATTTATATGGGAATGTACATTTTCACTCAATCATTAAAAAAAATAAAAAATAAATTTGAAAAAAAAAGAAGTTATTTCTCAGGAGTCAAGGACAAAGTCCAAATTATTTATATAAACTTAATTGTAAGTTGCTGAGACAAATTTTTACAGAAATTGCTATACTCTCTTCTAGTAACTACACAAAAGGTTCAACCTGAATTTATATGTGTTTACCGCTTCCTTACCTTCCTCCCCTGTTCCTCAGACCCCAACCCACGTGCAAGCACGTAATTGCAGAATAAATTATTCCCCAAAGACTGAGTCAGCACCGTATCACCAGCCTCCCGTATCACGTGAGTTCTACAAAAAAAAAAAAAAAAGAAAAAAGCTTGTAATGCAATTTTTTGTGAGTTTTCACTTGCAATTGTACTAACAGTATAAAGATCAAAGAGAGACCAGAAAAGAATGCCAATAGGCTTCTTGAAACCAGGACATCAATCTCTCAGCAAACAAGTCTCCACCTTTTTTGCAGACCAAATCATTTCACCCAAGAGACCGCCTAAAAAGCAGGCGAACTGAGTGTGAAGCCACAGCTTTTAAAATGACAATGAAAGGCCAAGTTTTTTAGGGTATTAATTTGCCCTGTGGTTTTGTTTGTTGAGTCATATTACACTCCTGCTCCCAGTAGTCAAAGGATGATGGAGTTGGGGTTGGAGAATTGTGGGACAGAAAAGCGGTCACTGGTGGTAGCACTGCTCAAGCAAGGCTTGCCGCAGACTGACACCTCTGAGGCAGTGCAGCAGGAAGAGGCAGCAGGAACGCCTCAGGAGGTCTGCGACCACAAGTTAAGCCATATGTGGAAGCCTCTCTGGTATCTCTCAGCCCTGACTCTGGCCCCTTTGCCCAGTCGTGAAGTCATTCCAGCTAAGTCATTCTGCCAGCTATGGCCATAACTTCATCAATCACTTTTTGTTCTATTGTGGAATTCTTTCATAGTTCAACTACTTTTTAAAGTCTAGCAATTATTTCCTTGAACAACTGGATCCTAACCATAGCATATAATCTTTCACTGATGAGTCTGTTACCGAACACCGGTGGTCTCTGGATCACTGAGGCATTTTTCTGTTTGCTCCAACTCAAAATTGCCCCAAGCTTTTTGCTGTTGAGTTCCTGCATCTGCTTCTTACAGATTTTCTCTCTCCTCCCTCATTGCTAGGCTTTGATTGTCATTTCTAAATGTGGTTAATCTGCCTAACTAGAACCCTCTTCTGTATGCAAAGCCAATTTATAATCTCTCTCTAATGTATTGTGTTTCATCTGCTGTGGTCTTGGAAACAAAATATGCAAACAAATTAGATTTATGTCAAAAAAAAAAGAAAGAAAGAAAACACCAGACCTGATGCTGTAGAAACCCTCTAGGACAGAGTGATACTGTCCCATAGGGTTTCTAGCCTGGCGGGGTTGAATTGCTAACCTTTTGGTTAGCAGCTGCAGTACTTAACCACTACGCCACCAGGATTTCCACACATATGTGCCAAGTAAGAGACAAAACGCTCTGCTTAAAGGTCTCTCTTTTAAGCTCAGTGCATTGTCTTTATTGCCAAATCTGTATAGATCTTTACAGCCTTTCAGCTTTGCTCCAAATAGCCACAAAGAAGGGAGAATTCTATGTAAGGGATTAAAGTTTAGTTTATCCTGAATAGACAGGGTTATAGAAATAATGGGCTAGAAATGTTGAAGAGATTCCTAACTCATCATTCTTCTTCACCCTTCAATTCCCGATTAGTTACCAAGTCCGTATGATTCCACTTAAATATTTCTCAAACCCATCATCTTTTCTGCAATCCATTGGCTATTGCTATGGTTATTTTCCTAGCCTACAGAAATAATCTATTATTTTCTTCTTCCTCCATTATCACTTCCTTCCATTCCCCCCGTAGTTGCCACAGTGATTTGTCTACAATCCAAATTTGAACACACGTTATCTTCTTAATTTGGTCTCATAGTTCTTTAATGTTTGATTCCTTAAAGGACACAGTTGGAAGTCTTTAGTCAGACAATACCAGGATATTCTGAGTCTCGCCTTAGCCACCCTTTTCTAACTTCATCTCTTCTCATTCTTATTTACTTACCACAAATCCTATTTGTAGCCATCCTAGACAACTCTTAGCAGTGTTCATTATTTTATTCAACTCAGAAGTTTTCTCAGCTAAGTACTTTGTGACTAGCAGCCCTTCCCGAATGCGTATCTTCCAGTTGTTGCTACATAATTACCATAATTACCATCATGCTACCTTTCCCGGTAGAATGACAGTGTTGACTTTTGTTCAAATAACAAATAGTTAACTAGCCAACTCATGAAATGTTTTCTGGCAATATTTTTTTCACCTACTTTTTCTAGGGACCAAAATGCTCAGCTGTCTTGAGAGACTGAAAAATGCACACAACAAAAAAGGACTAACAACACAATTCACAGAATCTTGGTCTGCTCAGAAGATTGTTAGTACAGATTTATCATCCACAACAACTGCTGAGAATTTGGAAGAATCAATGAAATTGGTTCACATTGAAACATGTCGTCTAAAAGAATAGTAACTTCTTTTGGGATAATATACACAACAAACCAAGATGGACAGTTCCTACAGTCCAAGATTTGCTACCTAGACATAGCCATATCTAGAAATAGCATTCGTGTGACAGTCTACAGACCCAGACCATTGATTAAGGCAGTGATTTCAAAAACTTAGCATCAGTGGATATGTAGAAACAACAAGACACAACTGCTATATTCCACAATGAACTTCTTTAGATCACAACATAGACTGGAGACCTGAGGATATTGGGTGCATGTGTTCATGTGGGAAGGAAAAGGGTGTGCTTGAGCAGTGCTCATTAGGTGATGTCTACACACTGAAATTCCTAGTATAGCTTCACCTTAAGTTAAATCAGGCAGTTAAACACAATCAGTCAATTTCTCCTTACCTGTCAAAGCAACAAGCCACAATATCACTACTGTTAATTGTCTGAACAAGCCGCTTGCATAGGGAAACAATACCATCACAAAAGGGATTGACAGTGCTTCCCCTGGATTTCTAGTTGTAATTTTTTCTAAAGATATTAAGATCAAATAAGTGATGTTAACCAAAAGGAAACAGCTTTTCTGAGTCTTAACTAGTTGACCAACCTAAAAAGAACAAACACAGGGAAGGAACTCCCAGGAGAGAATATACGCAAGGATACTTTAAGATGTTATTGGTTGATTAAACAATAGCTGTCATAAGATTCAAAGAAGAACTGATGAAATCCTGGTAGAAAAAGTCTTAATAATAATTCCTGAGTTATGAGAACAGAAACCATAACTACTATATACAAGAAAGCACATAGACATGATATATTAATTCTTGGGTCAGTGACCAGACCACACAGTTCTGGGTGTTATAATAGATGAAGGCAATTTTTGTCACAGAATTCTCATGGTGATAACTCATGTAATGTTACTCTCTTCCAGTAATCTTTATGGGGGCTGAAATGGGAATAACATCTCCAGAAAGTCCCCCATGGTCTGAATGACAATAGTATCTGTGGAGTTTTCTGTTGTGGGGCTCAGCAATGGGGACATTTCACTAAATCTCCTCTTTTGAATGCATCCAACCTTGAACATGAAATGATGGATCTCCTTGGATTTTAAGCTCCCAACACTTTATTCCATTAATAAATATTCATTTTCCTTTTCTCCCTCCAGTAGCATTTTCTCATCAATCATGACTGAAGTCACATCTGTGAAAGCCCTTTACCCGTAACTGTTCATCTCCACATAATTTTGTGCATCCTTGAAAATTAAAAACTATTAAGATTGGGTGTGAACCTTTTGTTGGTGTGATTTTTAATCATCATTGTATCTGTGTTGATTCCCAAAAGGAAACTGCTTTGTTATTTTTTTCCCCATCTCTTCTAGTATATAAATAAATCACTCTATTGGATTCCACTGTCTTGTAAAAATAAAAATGATTCCCAAATGTTCAAGAATTACTCAGGGACTATTCAGTGTTCAATATGTCAAAGCAGCCAAGACAGACAGTCAGGAAGAAGATTAGAATCAATGAAGAAAAATCCATCCCAGGCACTGGTTGTCCTGCTGCCATCACTGGCAGGGAAAGACTGGCTCACTTGGCTCTCTTATTACTGGGAGAAAAAGTCTCCATGCAGGAGAATGGGCATGAGGCTGCAATCTCTGCCGCATGAGTTATTAGGACAAATTCATAGCTTATTTTGTCCCAATGGGTAGTCCTACGGAGGGCCACCTACTGCACAATTTTAAAGATCACCTTTACTTCTCAGCTGCCTCCAGGCAGGGAATGGAGTCACCGGCGTCACAGTGAGGAGCTCAAACATAACCCAAAAGGATGGGATGCTGAGATCTCCACTTATTCCCTGCTGCTCTACCAATACTGAAGTCTCTTTTCCTAGGGCAGACCTTCTACTTTGTTCTGTCTTTCTTCTCATCCTTGCATCCAGGGCTGAATATCAGCTAGTCTCCTCCTACCTCATTCAAATCCACTCTACAACTATAAAAGGTTAATGTCTGCTTGGATTTCAAATATGAAAATTGTGCTAGGTGTTGACAGTGTTGATGGGGATAGATACGACTGCAAAAATGGGGCTAAGGAGCCCATCACAAACCAATACCCCCACGACCATCTCTTGTGTGCATACCCTGTGCCAGACTGCTCTTTTGCAAAAACAGCTTTTAAGTTATAGCATGAAGATAGGAAGAAAGGGGTACAAAGGTACTGGAACAGTTTTACTCCAAAGAAAGTGTACACTTCGTTCAAGGCAGCTTCATCTTCCTCTTTAATGGAAAATCTAGGAGTGTAAGGGGAAAGATACCAGCTCAAGTGTATTTATGGTTTCAAACAACTGCAGTAGGAATCCCAGCGTTGGCTTCCTCCTTGCTCTGAAGTACTTCTTGAGTGTTTGATATTGAGGCTTTCTGGTCTGGAAAGTAAGTAAAGTAGTTCTACTAGATGGAGACAACTCAAACCTCCCTCCCCACTCACAAACTCTAAACTCATTAGAGTTGTGTGAAATGGAAACTGTGTTACGTCAGTTCCTTCATTTGTGAGATGGGAACAGAGAAGGTAAGAAACTGTCCCACAGTGTTACATCCAGCTAGTCATGTGAACACACTAGAAACAAGATCTCTAAGTTTCTGTCTCCAGCCTCTTTGACCCACGTACCTTAAGAAAAGTAATCCCTGCTACCGAAGACTAAATGCGACCACAGCTTTCATTAATCTAAAAAATGGAGTCAGGAATGGCTGGAGAACCCGACTAAGAGATCCAGTGGCACATTGCCACTGAAGCTCATTCATTTTAACAGAGACCATCACAGATATGTCTCCAGAAGTGTCATGGATTCCATTTGTGGACTTGGGTTTGTGACTCAAAACTTACTTTGATTTCTTCATCTATAAGACAAAGCATGGACACTACTGCTTTTATAAATTTATTAGAAGGTTAAATGGGTGATCAGTTATGGGCACATAGAGATTATTCTTAATTTGATATTATTATCTTCAACAAACCTGTTGTTATAGTTATGCGTCCAACAAGTCAGGCTAAATATTGGAAGTTAGTTTTTTTATTAAATTTAAAAAGATAACAAACAGTATCTGAATAAAACAATTTAATGCACTAAAAGTTCATAAAGCATCCTACAATTATGTTTGACACGCAAAAATCTCTGACAGCAGATGCCCAGTGTGACAGGTTTCTGACAGGCTTCCAGTTCTCAACATCATGGCAATGAGCACAGGCTGCTGGCAGCCTCCCTCGCCAACTATAAAAATGCCAGAGGAAAAAACAAGAAGCTTCTGAATTTTAAGACAGACAACCATAAACCCAAGAAGCCCTAGTGGGGTGATGGCTAAGCACTCAGCTGTTATTTAAAAGGTTGGTGATTCAAACCTACCTACCAGCTCCTTGGGAGAAAGATCTGGTGGCCTGATTCATAAACACTACAGCTAAGAAAACTCGATGGAAATGTTTCACTCTGTCACTTGGGCACACCGTCAATCAAAACTGACTTAACAGAATTTAACAACAATAGCTCTAAAATGGTGCAAAAATTCTGTGAAGATTCTGAAGAGACAGAAGATGGGTGGTTGAGAGTGGATGCTGGTCCAAAATATGGCACATTGGGACCCTATTAGGAGACAGCTGGTGCACCACTGGTTACCCCCAGGTGTCACTAACAGTGAAGTACTCAACTATTAACTGAAAGATTGGCAGTGATCTACTTCTGAAAAAAATCAATCACTGAAAGTCTGTTGAGTGCAACTCTACTCTCAACACACGTGGGGTCACCGTGAGTTGGAACTGACTCCATGGCAACAGTTTGGCTCTTCCTTTCTTTCTCTCTCTCTCTCTCCTTCTTTCTTTCTCTCTTCTTTCTGAGAGAAGGAGTGTCACTTCTAGTTTACTAGGGCCTCTGATATGTTATTTTCTGGCTTGCATCAACACAGGGAAGAAATGCCACTGTTTACCCTGCCCTCCACTCCTACCTCACTAACCACCCTACACACAATGTTACTACAGAGATGGATGACCTGGAATAGGCAGGAACTGTGGGGTTCTCCTAGAAAGAATACAAAAATGATTGAGACCAGATAGCAACGTCAGAAGACTTCTAATCCCCTAAAAACACCACAAGGAACAATCTAGGACCTATGGTGCTGACGGTCATCACCAGCAAAGGAAGCTAGTGGTAACTAAGGGGTCAAGGAAGAGTTCATGGAGAATGGTGAGGCATCTGAAGAGAGAGGAAAAAAAAATCCAGTGTCAGAGAGTCAATTCCATAGAGTTTCCAAGGAGCATCTGATGGGATTAAACTGCTGACCTTTTGGTTAGGAGACATAACACTTAACCACTAAGCTACCATGCTTTCCAAACAGAGCAAGCACTGCTAAAAACAAACAAAAAAAATGACTGTGGAATCAAATTTATATTAAAATTAGATTCAGTCATGTGTCACTTAATATCTATGACACGTTATGTAAAACAAGACATTTTTGATTTGGACATAGTACAATGCAATTTGGGTATAGTATGAACAGCGTGTATACAGGCAGATGCTGGTTTATGAGCATCCAACTTATGTACATTCCATAGCTACAAAATCAACACCCAGACCACCCATAGTTGCAAACTAACCCTGATAAAGCTATCATATTAAAAATTTGAGATAGATACAATGTTTCATAATAATAAGTGGGTACTACATCCAGCAACAAGCTCCAAAACATTATCCTTACCACTGTGTTATAATTTTAAATATGTTTTAGTGTATCTGTAAGTACTGTCACAAACCTAAGGGGTGATCATGTCACACACAGCCCATCTTTGAGACAGCGGTGAGATGAGAAGCAAGATATTTATAATGTACTGTTAGGCAAGGAGACAAATAGGATAAATTCCCCCAAAATCTGCCCCTCAAAATGAAGTCTAGCTGGAGGTTTTATACAAGAAAGAAATAAGGTTTTACGAGTCCCAGGAATTTGTAGAACTTTAATTCTTCTTTAGGTAGTCACTTTGGTCTCTTTCCAGATAACGCTGATATTTTAATAGGTATTAAGGGCCCGGGGGTGGTCTGGCCATCATACAAGTTCTCAGTCACAAAGCAGATTACTTTGTTTTCCTTTTATGGTTTTTAGATTATTATCACTTGCTTTTCCACAGTTCTAAGTCAGGAATAGATTAGTCTTTGACCTTGAGAGAAACTAAGGGAAATACTGGGCTTGTATTTGAAGACAGAATTAAGAAGCAAAATAGTTACACTCAAGACACAGCCACTTATTTCACCCTGCCTGTTCCATAAGTGTTTCTTTAAAGTTTCTATGCATAAGAAAGTACACTATATTCATAACACAAGACAGTGCACTTGATTGTGCTCTTGAAGAATATTTACATAATTCAAAAGGCAGTCAGTCAAACAGAACAGGGGTATGCTGCATGGTTTCAAGTCAGTAAAAGAGCACTTCAGGATTGTGTTCTTTTACCATAACTATTCAATTTGTATGCTGAGTAGATAATCCTAGACTCTGGAACATGTTTCGAAGAATGAGCAACAAAATTGGAGGAGGACTCATTAACAAACCGTGTTACACAGATGATACAATTTCCCTTGCCAAAACTGAAGAGGACTTGAAACATGTACCTATGAAGATCAGAGAACACAGTCTTCATTTTGATTATACTTAAACATAAAAAAAACCCCAAAATCCTCACAGTTGGACCGATAAGCAACATCATGACAAACAGATAAAAAATTGAAGTTGTCAAGGACTTAATTTTACCTGGACCCACGATCAACAACTATGGAAGCAGCAGTCAAGAAATCAAATGACATATTACACCAGGCAAATCTGCTGCAAGAGACTTCTTCAATGTCTTGAGAAGCAAAGATTCACCTTAAAGACTAAGGCAGATCTGACCCAAGCCATGGTGTTTTCAGTTTCCCTATGCATGCAAAAGCTGGACAATGAATAAGGAAGTCCTAAGAAGAAACAATATTTTTGAATTAAGGTGTTATTAAGAATATTGAATATACCATGGACTGCCAAAAGAATAAGCAAATCTGGTTTAAAAGAAATACAACCAGAAAGCTCCTTAGAAGCAAGGACAGTGAGACTTCATCTCACAAACACTGAACATGTTATCAAGAGGGATCAGTCCCTGAAGAAGGACTTCACTCCTGGTGAAGTAGAAAGTCAGTGAAAAAAAAGAAGGACCTATAATGACACGGATTGATGCAGCAGCTGCAAAAATGTTCTCAAGAACATCAAAGATTGTGAGGATGGCATAGAATGGGACAGTTTCTCGTTGTGTTGTGCATAGGGTCATTACGAGTCAGAACTGACTCCGTAGCACCTGACAACAGCAACTAGACAAACATTTGACTAACTCATGTTAGATGTAAACCAAACATAAGTGTTCTAACTTAAGGACACATTGAATTTAAAGACAGATTTAGAAACAACTCATCCATAATCTACAGGTTGCCTGTACTTAGCAAAGCCATATGGTTTACTGTAGTGTACTATATACCATTGAAGATGAAGGGTGACAATTAAGCCTGTGAACCTAATTGTTCTAAGTTCTACATGCCTCATTGCTGAATATCACTATAGTCACCCTCACAGTACTCTTTTTGGGAAGCTATGCATCAATGCCAGCCTAATCTAACCTTCAAAGCCATTTTGGAACTCTTTCTGGAATGGCTGTTGCACACAGTGGCGAGTACAGGTACTTAACTGTACACTTGTCTGTGAGGGGTTGGGGAGCCATGAGAATAATTTCTCAAATTCTAACTCAAAGAAGCCTTCCCAATGTTGGACGTTATTCGCAATATCCTTCACTGTTTTTAATTTGTTCTCTACCAATTTGGAATTATCACACAAGTTAAAGCAGCACATACTCTTAAGATCTTCACATCCATGATTATGTCCGAGGAGCAAGCAGTCCATAACTGCCTGGTTTTCCAGAACTACCTCTCTGACTTGCCCCAAGTCAGCGCCTATAGCACTTACAGCCTGCAAGGTAGCATATAAGACCTTAACCATGGCACAAGCTAGTCTATTCATTTCAACATTTAAACCTATCACCGTGGCAGGCATGACAAAAGGGGACAAGGATGTGTATTCATCAAGACCGAACAGATTTACTTCACTATGGAAATCTTCGTGAAGGCTGATTTATCTTATAGTTCAGGCATGGTTAAGTCAGAAGTCCTTAATCTGGCAGGAAAAGGGTAAGCCTTCCCAAGGAACAGAGTCCCCCCATTGCATCAATGGGGATGCATGAAGAGGCTTGATTTCCACACAGCAAGAATCATCCCTTAGGTAACTTAATGTGTCTATTAGCCTAGGATGCAATTATACTCCTGTTACATTTGAGGATGGAGTTATTAAGATCATAAGAGAAGGAAGAACACTGAAAAACTGACACAGTTTTCACTAGGGATGACAGTTTCAAGCTGGATAGAGAACATCTCTCTTTCCTTCTGTTTCTTAACTGGTCCCCAATTACAGATGTCCCTGCAAGTGGTTTTCTTTTGAACATGTCTGAAGAAGGTAAAATTTCTAATCAATGCCAGAGGGGTACACACACCGATTAAACATGAGGCAAAAAGTTATTCAGCGTAAGTACCTCCTGCTAGACGGAAATGAGAAATATTCACTACGTTTCGTGCAAGGTAAATCCATACATTTTCACTCTGTCAGAAAGGGAAAATCTCTTGTGAAAGTCCTAGAGCTCAGCAGAGTCGTAGGAAGAAAGAGAGGATTTGGGGAGACATTCCTTGAACCTTATCTTGGTTTCCCCTCTGCAAACGGCAGTCCACCACTCATTGTCAGATTCTGTCAAGGAGGTGTTCATGTCCACATCTGCTAAAGGGTACAGCTTCACCCAGGCACTGGGTGTGCAGGCCTTCCGTCCAGCCAGTCAGCAGTGTGGATTGTGAGGAGGACTTCCCACAGGCCAGTTCACGTCTCTTCCAGCTGTTCTTCAAGCTCCTCTCTCCAAATTTTTAAGAGAACTTTATATCTTGGCTGAAAAGAAAGTAAATTATCCAAGGGGGAAAGTAAAGACCTGAGGAGAGAAAACTGATGCATTAAAGACAAAACTTGTCAGAGGTATTGAACATATTTCTGAACTTTAAGGTCTTTCTCTGTCTGTGGAGAAAGCTGTACTGAGGCAGCCTGGAAATGTCTCCCATACACAATTTCATAAAGGCTCAATTTATGCCTACTTCTAGGGCCTTTCGAGATTCTAAACAAGGCAATGGGTAAGACCCGGTCCCAGTGTAAATGAGCCTCTTGACATAGCCTGGAAATCTGTGTCTTTAAAGTGTGATTCACCTTCTTAGCCTTTCATGATGACTGTGGTCTCCAAGCTGTGTGTAGTTTCCATCTGATGTCCAGGAATTTGCTCACTTTCTGTACAACTTCAGCAACAAATAGTGGGCCATTACGGCTTTGCAAACGGGCTGGCAACTCGGAACAGGGGATAATTTCTTTCAGTAGAACTTCCACTGTTGAAATGAGGAAGGGCCCGGTAAAAATTGGAGGTATTGAAGAAAGCCCCAGGAAACAACTTAATAGCAGAAAATACCATAGAATAATCTTACCTTTATCTTACAAAACACTGTCACAAGACAAGCCTGGGGGCAACCTTGCAAGTGACAGCCTGCAAGCGACCCCTAGGCCTTGACCACATTTTACAACTAATAGGAGTTAACCAATCAATGTAAAGGTCAGTTCACCCTCCCTACTTTGCAATCTCACGACTTAAATACTGGGCGCTGAGGAAACTCCCTGTCGCCCCCTGCTCTGTGTAGCTTGGGGTGCGTCCCTGGTGCACCAGTATTTTTCCTATTGGGCATATTTTTTAATAAAATTTAAGCTTTAAAGTAACAGTGTCGCATCTTGAAAACCGCGGACCCTGACACCACTACTTCAGCTGCTTTCTCTGTCCAGGTAGGGAAAGATTCAATCCAGTCTTAAAAGACAGCTACTAAAACCAGGAGAAACTTTAATCCCCAGGTAGGAGGCGTTTGAGTGAAGTCTGTCCACCAGTCCTCAAAGGGTATGGTCCCTTGACACTATTGTAAAGGCTTTCTTCTTTGATTGCCTGGCTTCAGATTATTTTCAAGCAAATTAAACATCTGGAAGTTACTTCCTTAACGACCTGGGTAGGAAGTTTCCTCTTATCCAGAGTACAACAAACTCAGTTAACGCCTCTCTTTGGTAGTGAGTCATTTTACGTAGCCATCTGATAACTTGGTGGGTTGCAGCCCGAAGTAGCCATGTCATTCCTTGTTGTTCTATCAACCAGCCATCTTTCTCAATCTCAAATCTATCCTTTTCAGTCTATTCCTTGTCTGCCTTATCATATACCAGATGAAAATCCAACAGAGCAAGGGACGACATTAATGGGGTGTAATTTCCCACTTTGTGGCCTGCGTGGCTGTTGCCTCTCACAGTCAAATCCATTCCTATCTGGTGTCCTTGACCGTTCACGACTGCCACCTTGCAGGGAAGCAGTACAGCCTCTAGCAGGTGGATGACCTCCTGGCTATTTCTAATTTCTTTTATCCCGACTGTCAACAAGCCTCTTTCTTTGCAGATAGCCCCATGAGCAAGAAGAATTAAATAGAACTTCGAGTCCATATAAATATTGGCTATTTTTTTTTTCCAACAATTCTAAAGCTCTAGCCAATGCCAGGAGCTCTGCATCTTAGGCTGCAGTTCAAGAGCTTTTATTTCAGTTGGTCTTTCCATGCTCACTACTGCATATCCCACCCTTCACATTCCTTATGCAACGTAACTGCTCCCATCTACAAATAGATTCCAGTCTTCTTACTTAAAAAGACTGTCCACCAAATCAGGTTGACTAGAAAACACTTGATCTTTTACCTCTGAACATTGATGTTCCAAAGGTTCCTGGCTAGGGTCAGGGAGCACAGTGGCGGGATTCAAACCAGCCACTGCCTCCAAAGTTACCTCTGAGTTGCCCAGAAGAACAGCTTGGTATTTTCCCATCTGGCCTGCTGTCATCCACAAGTTCCCTTCTGCTGACATAGGGTGAGCATATGATGGACACACACTGTAGTAGACTGTCCCAGTGTGAACTTTTCTGCTTCTTAGAGCAGATCACAAGTGGCTGCCACTGCTCACAGGGAGGCAGGTCAACCTAGAACAGTGAAGTCTAGTTACTCGGAAAGATAAGTAACTGGCTGAGCAACAGTCCTGAAGTGCTAAACAAGCATCCCTTGGCCTAAATCTTGTCTTTCGCATGCATACAATGCGAACACCTTTGACAGGTATGGTAGATGTAAGGCTGGGGCTTCTGTCAATAACTGTTGGAAGGTTTCAAAGATGTTATTGCATTCACATGACCACTTGAGGGGTTTGTTCTTTTCCCCCTTCAGGGCCTCATATGGGGGCTCCACAATTAGGCCATAATTAGGAATCCAAACACAACAGAACACCATCTTAGGGATGAGGGGTTAAACAACTAGGTCCTGTCTCCCTCCTAAACAGACTGTGTTTTCCTCATTCAGTTAGAAACCCAAAGAATTTTACTTTCCATTTGCAAATTTGGGCTTTATTTTGGGAGATCAGGTAGCCACAATGAGCTAGATGGCTTAGAGTTTGGATTGTATTGGTCAAAGAGTCAGAATATTGGTGTCCAGTTATCATGAGATCATCGGTATATTAAAAAATTTGGCCATTTGACAATTTAAGATTGCATGAGTCCCGTGCAAAAGATTCTTCAGATGTTGTGGGGGTGTTTTTAAACCCTTATGGAAACACAGTCCAGCAGAGTTCTTCCTTTTTCAGGGTTTCCGGATCTTGCCATTCAAAAGAGAAAATTTCCTGAGAGGACTCCTCTAAAGGAATGCAAAAGGATGCATCCTTTAGGTCCAGACCAGAAAACCATTCGGCCTCAGGTGGCAAGTTGTTCAGGAGAATGTATGGATTTGGAACTTTCAGCTGGATGTTCAGATGCATCTCAACAACAGCGTGGAGGTCCTGGACAAATTAATACTCCACAATTCCAGGTGTTTTTTATTGGCAAGATCAGAGTACTATAAAAGGATTCTCAGGATTGTATCAGGCCACAGCCCTTGAACTTTTTAATGATTGGAATAATTCCCAACAGGACTTCTCTACGGAGGGGATGTTGGTTTCTTTGGGGAGCGTGATGTCCCAGCTTCAACCAGACGTCAACAGGAAAGACTTGCAAGGGCCCTTCCGGGAGTTCTGCGAGCCCATACTGAGGGTGTCAACTGCTTGTTGATTTCTCTTGGCCAGATAGGCTCTACCTCCAGATGCTGAATCAGGAGCTGCTGGCTGTTTTCATGTGGTACTTCTATCTCTAGGCTCTTCTCTCCAGGGAAAAAGGTGATCTGAGCACCAAGTTTAGACACTCAATGTCTCCCCAGGAGCAGGACAGAACAGTCTGGCATGTACAGAAACCTGTGAGACAATCACTTTTCTCCAGTCTGGCAATCAAAAGGCTGTAGGAAAAAATTATGTCCCAATTGTTCCCTGATTCTTGTTACTGAGACTGACTGACTAGTCAATTGTGAACAAGGGTTGTTGACGACCAAGTGTGTGGCCCCAGTGTCCACTAGGAAATCCACCATTTGTCCCCTCACTCTTAACTCTACCAGAGACTCCTGGGGTTTGGGGGGTCAATTACAATGCCTGTAGTTAATGCCAGCTGTAACCTTGGGCCTCTTCAGCTGTCTTCCGTTTCTGACAGCTCAGTCATTTGATGGCCAGTTCTACCAGTGTTGGCAGTGTACTTCTTAGGGCTCTCACTTTTCCAGTGCCCTATTTCTTTGCAATATGCACATTGATTCTCCTTAATAAAGGCTCGTCATCCCCAAGATTCCTCTCAGGAGCCTTAGCATCCCTTACAGTACATTGTCTCCAACAATACGGCGGCAGCATGGGTCTTCCTGAATTCCCTGTTGTTAAATACCTTGAATAGAGTTTCCACCAGCTGGGCAGGATTCACTCCTAGAGTTCCATCCAACTTTTATAACTTTTGGGGGGCTGTCTGGTACACTTTGGGCAATAAAAGTCATGTTTACCATTCTCTGATTTTCAGGTACCTGGGGGTCCATAACAGTATACTTACAGTAGGCATCATAAATTCTTTCCAGGAACTCAGATGGATCGTCAGTGGCCTGTACTTCTTGTACCGTCTTCAAACTTTTCTGCTTCGAGACCCCATTTTGGAGACCTATTGAAATACACCTTCTATAATGGTTTAGAAGAGTCAAGCCCTCATCACTGGGGTCCCAATTAGGCTCAGTCACTAGGATGGCTATTGTTGAGTCAGGAGCATTGTCTGGGCTTTCCGAGTGAAACTTCCCGGCTTCTTTCTTTGCCTTACCCAGGACCATGTGCCTCTCATCACTAGTCAGAAGTATATTTAGCAAAGCCTGAATATTGGCTCAGTTGGGATTGTAAGTGGCAAAGATGGTGGTTATTAATTCTGTTACCTTGTTAGGGTCTGCTCTGTATGAGGGATTTGGACTCTTCCAATTTAATAAATCAGAGATGGTAAATAGCACGTGTGCCCAGTAATATCCAGCGAGTTGCTCTTTTTTGATTTAATCCAATCAAGAGCTGTCCAAACAGGTACTACTTTGCCTTGTTATACTGGATCCCCTGACTAAACTGGGCTCTAAATTACTGAGTGTGTGATGGCAAGACTGCATCTAAGCTGCCTTCAGAAGGATAAGGAGGAGCTAATTCCTCAGTAGTGGAGGGGGCGCTTGGTGTTGGAATTCTGAGAGCATTCATAATAATCTGGTCATCTAGCATCTCCCATTCGTGTCTATCAGAGGAATTATTTACATGGACAGAATCATTCAATTTTTTGTTCACTCATCCTTCCCTGGCTCCCCTTCCCCTATAACACCAACAAATAATTGCCTTTACACCCAATATTATGGGAAACCATAAACATTTGAACATAGGGAATTTCATCCCATTTTCCTGATCTTTGGCAAAAGAGCTCTAATTGCAAGACGATAAAGTAATTTATGCATCCATTTATTGGCCAGTTTTCTCCAGACTCTAGCTGGTACGTTGGCTAGGCCATATTATAGTTAAACTTAATTTTATCTTTAGTCATAGGTGGGTATTCATATTGAGACCAGCCAGCCAGAATCTGCCCCAGTTGGCTTTCCTTGGGAACAGAGGGCTTATTTCCCATACTACAGAGAATACAGATACACACAAAGCTTTCTTAGTTAGGTCAGATGTTCCTTTCTTACCCAACAGACAGAAATGAGACAGAAGTTCAAACTTGATGAGAACTTGAGGTCTCTGCATGCAACCAGAATAAAGCACTTGAAACTTTTTCAGATTTGTGAATCAAAGCCAGGCACAAATGAGCCAGGCTTCAAAGTCTCCCATGGACCAAGAAGTGTTCAGAAGCCAGTGTTCTGATCCCATCTGTCCAGGTAGACAACGAGGACTTCTCCAAGTTCTCTCTGCCCTAGGCAAAGCTGAAGGAGAGAAGAAAAAAAGAAAGGAGGGCATGGAATCTGCTTTTTATCCTATCAGGGAAGCAGGGGTCTAAGGGGATGGAGGGTATTTTGCTCAGACCAATATATTCCTTGCATTCCATGGAGCTTGTCTTGCAGAGGGCAGATACTTTCCTTGCCTGCTGCATGTACCACTTTATCCTGTCACAGGAGTCTTCTGGTGGTAGGCACCCTATTGGCTCTTAAATTCCTGATTCATCCCCAAATCTTTATGGACCTTATCCTTGGCCTTTGAATGGAACAGATAGATACCATCATCCATCTGGGCCAGAGTTACTGGGGCATCACGAGTAGCTGGGCCTTTGGACCTCACCAGGGAATGGCCTGGTCAGAATTCCTCAGTTGCTCTGCCAATCATCCACCTGTTCACTGAGCATTTTAGAAGTGCAGAGGAAACAGAAGGCACCTCTACCCTGGGCAAAACTTATCAGAGAGGTCCCCAAAGTCGTTCTGCAGTCACCAGAAATGTTGTCGAACCAAAAGCAAGTTTGTTCCACCTGTCACTGAAACCAATCTCAGAGACTGGAAAAGGTTCAAACATGCTTTATTAACTGACCAACATGCAAGTCTAGGAACAGTGAGAATAGCTTCTCCAAGACAGTCCTGCTTGGGTTACAATTCCAGTGGCTTTTATAACCAGATTCAAAGGGATTATCTGGAAAATGTCAAACCTTGTCACAGAACAGAAGGAGGAGTCGCAAGATTCTGTTACAGCTTATTGAACAGTGTAAACTACCCAGAATATCATTATCTCCCGGGATCTTGAAATAATCAACTTACTACCCTGGAGACAGGGAGAGGAATACAAGTCTGCTGGTTTGGGACAATGATAACGCGGCAGGGGATGGAACGTAGTTTAACAATCTAGGCAACCTCTATTAAGTTTTCTATCCACAAACAACCTTATGGGACCTCAGTCATACGTGATCCATATGCGATCAGATGTTTCCTTGAGTAGACTATATGGTGCATAACTACATTTTACTTTTATTTCAGCAAGGCTTTCCTTATCCAAGAACTTAAAAAATTTTGACCCAAAATTAATCTGTTTGAGATTTTTTTTTTCCTCTCTCTCTCACTCAAAGTGACTGATTTGTCTTCTTCTTCCAAGAAGCAGCCCTTAACAAAACCATTAACCTGTGATTAAATGAGAATTAAATGAGAAAGACTTCTTTAATTTGAATTTCTGGAGGTCTGGGGACTGTAGGTGGGTGGAGGGGGCAAATCTGTGAAGTTATCTTTTCAACGTTAACTCAGTAGCCATTAAGTACTTCATCACCATGGAAACCTGTATTCTTTAAGCAAAGTTATTTAAGTCTCTATGAATTATCCATTCTCTAGAAGCAGCTTCTTCTACAGCAGGGAATATTTTTCCCATTTGCAAATTGTTTATTAAATCACAGAACAATCAACTATTGTGTTGTCCTTGTGAATTAATACACGATTACATTTTTATCACAATAAACAGGACATCCAATAGCAGAAAATAGAATGTACACCAAAAGGAAACAGAGGTCTTCAATATACCTGGAGTTTGTTTTCTTAGGTTTTTCATAAAATGAGCTAATTATTCCCAACAACTTACAGTATGAAGCACTACTTTTTCACTGATTTGTGATGCTGCCTCTATGATATACCAAGTTTAGATACATTTGTAAATTAAAAACCAGATTGTGAAAGGTAATAGCACTGAAGCTAACAGAAGCAAATGTAGTTGGATATGTATTTATCTCAGGTGGAGTAGATATTTAACTGATTTGGGGAAATCACGTATTAAATAAAATTCTAAATACATAAACCATGAGAAAAAAAAGGAACAGAAAAAAGATTTCTGTTTCTGAAATGTCACACTGTGTAAAGGTAAAAAATGAAAGCAGCCTGGATGATGTTGTAGGGGGATAAACATCACAGAGTTTAGTAAAGCAAAAATAAGAGTTTTATTCAACATACATTCCAAAGGGCAAAAGTGGAAAGTAGACAAGCATGCTGCTACTGTCAGGTCTGCCCAAATCCAAAGAATGAAGTAGGCATTTGGGACTAACTCCATTTCTTTACCTGTTTTTCTTAGAAGTGCTGGCTTCCTAGCACTTCCTGGCCCCAGAAACGCACATTAACTTGTAAGAGCCACCAAGATAAAATCATTACAGTCTTTATAGCTTTTGTAGCAATGTTTTCCTAGACTCATCAAAACAAGTGGAGGTGCAAATCAGCTACTACAGAGAGCCTCTAGACCCCAGTTGCAAATCCGTATCACCTCATTCGACAGACTGCTCTCAGGTTCTGACGCATGTCTCCTTACAGGATGTCCCCAGTTGCCCACGTTCTTTCTTCCCTCATACCTTATGTTCACCCTTACTTGACTAATATAAGCTCTCTGACTTGACTGGAAAAGTCTGACAGGCTCTGAGAACCCAAATTACCCCTGTCTTTTCCATGCATTCTTGCAAATAATCTTCTTGGTCATTTACTTTACCCATCTCTGTGTTGGCATTGCAGCAGGTGGCTTGAGTCTGTGTTTTACAGTAACAAGAGTATTACAGAATAGGTATACATGGGAAAATGGACCAGCATGTGGCCACATCTGTGTCTGCCAGAGTTCAGGAAATACTACCAAACTATCAGTATATGTTCGATACCCGGTGCCATAGTTGAAAACCCTGGTAGAATAGTGGCTAAGTGCTATAGCTGCTAACCAAGTGGTCAGCAGTTTGAATCTACCAGGTGCTCCTTGGAAACTGTATAAGGCAGTTTTACTCTGTCCTGTAGGGTCACTATGAGTCAGAATCAAATCAATGGCAATGAATTTGGTTTGGTTTTGGTGGCATAATGGTCAAGTTCTACATCTGGTAACCAAAAGGTCAGCAAGACAGGTCCACCAGGTACTCCTTGGAAACACTATGGGGGCAGTTTTACTCTGTCTTATAGGCTTGCTATGAGTCACAATCTGCTTAGTGGCAATAGATTTGGTTTTTTGTTTGGTTTATCAGTATATATTGATGTTACAACTGGACAAAACCATTGACAACTTCATTTTTATCACAGATTGACTAGAGATTGTGATCCTATATTTTGAATTCTCCTTCTTAACAATAACAGTACAGGTTTCAGTAATGACAGTCAGGAGGTTTCTTATTGGTCCAAATTGTCTATTCACTAACTGTTAATATAAAAAGATAAGAGTAGAGAGTCTCCTGTGTTCTGTTTGAATGGCCTACATGAAAGGTTCCCAAAAAGATATTTTCCCAAGATTGTCGTATCTATGAGTTGGAATCAACTAAAGGCAACCAATACTGTCTTTGTATCTAGGGGTCTAGTTGATGTGTCCTTGTGGTCACATTCTTGATACTCAGGAATAAAAATTATTTCAGTGTTATTTTCCAAATCTAAGAAGATGTTAATAATGATGCATTTTATTGACTCTGCAAAGGCATTCAACTGTGTGGATCCTAATAAATTATGAATAACATTCTGAAGAACAGGAATTACAGAACACATAACTGTGCTCAGGTGGAATCCATGGACCAAGAAGCAGTCATTTGAACAGAACAAGGGGATATTATGCAATTTAAAATTAGGAAAGGTATGTGTTAGGGTTATATCCTTTCACCAAACTTACTCGATCAGTATGCTGAATGAATAATTCTAGAAGCTGGATCATAAGACATAGAACAGGGCATCAAGATTGAAGAAAAGCTTATTAATAACCTGTGAAGTACAGATGACACAGACATTCTTGCTGAAACAGAAGAGGACTTGAAGCTCTTACCTATTAAGACCAAGGACCACAGCCTTTAGTACAGATTACACCTCAACACAAAGAAAAGAAAAATCTTCACAAATGAACCAGCAAGCAACGTCATGATAAATGGACAAAAGATTGAACTTGTCAGGATTTCATTTTACTTGGATCCACAATCAGCACTTATAGAAACAGCAATCAAAAAACCAAAGACACATTGCAGTCTGCAAATTTGTTGTAAAAAAGTCTTTTGAAATGCTGAAAATCAAAGATATTGTGACTGGACAAGGCTTCAGGGCTTGTGGCTACCTGCCACCAAAGCCAATCGCTGAGATAGGTATTTGGGTGAGTGATCAAATATTTATTTGCATATCAGTATGCAAAGGGATCGGGGATATTCTCGTCCTCAAAGCCTGTCCCAATTTACGAGGCAAGGTCAGGGTATTTAAATGGAAAGACCACATACAGATTCAGGGGACAACATGAGCAGTTGGAGGCATGTGGGTGTTGACTTGGTGGAAATCGATTGGGTGGAGGTTGCCTGTTTCACAATCTCACAGTCCATCACCAGCCATCAGGGAAAAGAAAGTTCTGGCCAGCAAACTAAAAGAATGCACAAACACAAGTTACCTTATTGTCCTTCCTGGTCTCCTGCTTAATTCTTTTATCATTGGTTAGAACTCAATTATCAGGACAAGAGGAGTCATTCATAGCCTATAGTATACTGAATCTATGATGGTACCTCTGATAGCTTCATCCTAGCTTTGCTGCCTGGGGCTTGTGGCATGTGGAGGTCGTGTCTTTCCCTATGGGTTGGAGGTGATCTAAAACAATGTCTGTCAGATCCCCTTGATCTTAAACACCCCCATTCTTGGGAATTTTCAGCCTCTGGTTTCAATATCACTTTGAGGATTCAGGTCTACCTGAAATAAACCATGGTGTCTTTCAATTGTCTCATATGCATGGGAAAGCTGGATAATTAATACGGAAGACCAGATAAGACTTGATGCCTTTTAATTATGATATTGGGGAAGAATACTGAATATATCTTGGGTTGCCAAAAGAACAAACAAGTCTGTCTTGGAAGAAACACAGCCAGAGTGTTCCTTGGAAGCAAGAATGGAGAGACTTTGTCTTATATACTACACATGTTACCAGGAGCAATAGTCACATACTTGGTAAGGTCAGCAAAAAAGAGGGAAATCTTCAACAAGATAGAAAGACACTGTGGTTCCAACAATGGGTTCAAACATAGCAACAATTGTGAGGATGGCTCAAAACTTTGCAGTGTTTTGTTGTGTTGTACAGAGTTACTCTGAACTAACTCAGTGACACTTAACAACAACAATCAATATATATGGAATGAATGCAAGTCAGCTAGAAAAAAATGAGTCCAATAAAACATTGACAAAGGATAAGAACACGCATTTCACACAAGGAAAGATCTAAAAAGCTAATCACATACGGTTAGCCTCAGTAGACATCACTGAGTGTCCCTTTGAAATTACCAGATAAACAAAAATTAAACTAAATGGTTGGTATATTGGTATATTATCAAACTGGTGGTGCAGTTCTGGAGAGAATTGGTCATAGTCTAGTGAAATTAAGAATCTTATAAACCGTGGCCCATCAGTTAACCCTTCCCTGAGTAAATAGCCCATGAAATCACCTTTATTCACTAACGTATATATTTAATGATACACAATATCTAAATAAACATGGAAGTTAAATAGGAAAGGCATACGCTGTTACAGTGGAGACAGTTTTAGGGGACAGTTTGAGTTTGAATGTTAGGGTCCGCGATTTTCAAGATGCGACACTGTTACTTTAAAGGTTAAATTTTATTAAAAAAATATGCCCAATAGGAAAAATACTAGTGCACCAGGGATGCACCCCAAGCTACACAGAGCAGGGGGCGACGACGAGTTTCCTCAGCGCCCAGTATTTAAGTCGTGAGATTGCAAAGCAGAGAGGGTGAACTGACCTTTACATTGATTGGTTAACTCCTATTAGTTGTAAAATGTGGTCAAGGTCTAGGGGTCACTTGCAGGCTGTCACTTGCAAGGTTGCCCCCAGGCTTGTCTTGTGACAGTGTTTTGTTATTCTGTGGTATTTTCTGCTATTAAGTTGTTTCCTGGGGCTTTCTTTAATACCTCCAATTTTTACTGTGCCCTTCCTAATTTCAACATGAGGTTTAAAGATTATCTCTGGGCAATAATTTGGAGGCTAAATAATAATTCAGCTAAACTAGAAAGACTGTCTTAGCATTGTGCTTTTGTGTAAATAATCTATAAGGGATCAAACTGACAACAACTTACGGGGCTGTGAGTTTAGGTTAATGGAAGAGGAACAACTCAGAAAAGGAGTATGAGAATGGTTGCACAACTTGAAGAATGTCACTAAATAGCACATGTGTACATTCTCAACAACAACAAAATAAATGCGTTAGAGAGACTATGCAAGACAGAGAATGAGAATAAGAGACAAAAAGGAAAATAATAAACGTAAGTACCTCACATGGACTAATGACATTATACCATTCATTCCTGTGCTTATTCACTCACCCAGTAAATATGTTTCAAGTGTCGATTTATGTCTTGAAAGTATACTAGGATTAGAAAGATGAGTGGATAGATAGACACATTTCACAACACTTACACTTGGGAAATGAAGAACAGGACTGAGGTTGTAAGCAAATCAGTCCGGGCTCCCATGATTCTAAGGAAAATTGAGGCGGTGATGATGCTGATGATAATGACGGTGATGATGATGACATTGCATTTGAAGTGACAGACATCCCCAAATTGATTATTTTCAAACCTGATACACATACGTATTTAAATTAAATGAGTTTAGACAATCTGGGTTTGGTTTTGATGGCTTTCCTCTGGAGCACATTTAAGCTGCCTCATCATAACACAAATTCTTTGAGAAAGGACCTCATGTTACTCATTGTCCAAGAGCATTATTCATGCCCTGCTCTGCTCCCCAGATGCACACAGCACTCATGTAGCAGTGGGTGGAGAAAGAAAATGAAATAGCAGCTGATTAGTTCATTTTGTCTAGTGTCGTTATCCCTCATTAGGTTTCTCCCCTGGAGCCCAAACACAGCCTGGGCCTCCAGTGCTGCAGTGCTGGGTTGCATTCTGTTTCCTGTCAATGAATCAGCGTCTTATCCGTGCGGCCAACGGCAAAAAGACTTAGTGCTGGCCAGTGAAAAACAAGCACTTCGTCCAAGTGCTGTGCCACTCTGGGTTCTATTTTCAGAGCCACACAGATAAAATGGATTCTACTCAGAAGAAACGGGTTCAGAGCTACTCCAAAGAAATCTGTCCCTGAATACTGCATTTGCAGTGTAGAGCAACGAGTTTTCAAACTAGGAAAGAAGTGCAGGACTGTATGCATGCATGCTAGCAAACAGTGGAGGTGGTCCGTAAAGAAAAAGAGAAAGAGAAATACAGAGAGGGAACTAGAATAGCTTTCAGATAGCAGCTAGTCTCAAGTTTGGTGTCATGGGTTGAACTGTATCCCCCAAAAATGTGTGTAGCAGTTTAGCTTGGTGGTGATTCCAGGTATTGGGTAATGTTCCTACGTGTCTTAAATCTTGCCTGTATGATGTTAATGAGGGAGGATGGGCGGCTGTTTTGTTAGTGAGGTGGGGCTTAATCAGATTTTATTGTGCCTTGAGGAAGTCTTTGAGGATATGAAGGAAAGGGAAGCAAGCAAGCAGAGTTGGGAGAACTCATGCTATCCGGAAAAGAGCAAAGCTGGGAGCAGAGTAAATCCATGGGAAATGACCCAGGATCCCTGACTCTCAGAAGCTCTGAGTCCAGGGAAAGATTGATGACAAGGACCTTCTGTCGTGAGCAAAGAGAGAGAAGAAATAATACTGACAAGAATTTTAGTTCTATGTGTCCAAAGGCACAATTCTTTGTTTTACTTTTATTTTTATTTCTTTTCATATGTAAATAGCCACAGGATTGCTTAGTGGTTCCTTACAGGCTGTGCCCTATGTAGCAAATTTAATCTATTTACATTTCAATTGCTGCATTACTTTATCTAAATTGGCCTATGTGGGAAATCCTTAAAAAAAATTAACAATGTTTCAGCCAAGGGGGCTGTTGAGTTTAATTAATTAATTACGTATGGCAAGTCATCCCTGCCAGCTCCTAAGTTAAAAGCCATGCTGAGAGCTGGGTCCAAGTTAGTAGAGTGGCGTTGGTATCCTCAGCAATGGTGGGTGGTGGGAAGGACAGCAGCAGGAGGTGTCATCAGCAGCAGGCGGTGACAGCAATTGACTGTGGCTGAAGGAGTAGCTGTTAAGGGTCAGCCAGTGAGCTGTTGGAGTAAGCGGGACCCTGCTCTGAAAAACAGGTGTGTAAACTGCTGATTTTTGCTGAAAACATGGCACTCAAAGTGAGCCCCACTAAAAGTGAATAGTTGTTAAGTGCTTCCCAGGCACATATAAATGGCAAGGCTAAAGTTCCCGTTAGGGAGTGAGGGCACTGCTCAGAAAAGCAGGGCTGTGAGTCTTAGGTCTTCAGCCTAACAGTCTCATAGGAACCACTCAGCTGCCAGGCAGAATCATCTCAGGTGCACGTAGTGTCACAGACAAAGCTCACAGCACTGGCTCTGTTCTGAAAAACAGAGCCGTAAACCTGAGGACTCCATCTGACACAGCCCGAAAGAATTGTCCAGTTACATGGCAAGGCAGGCTTATCCCAGGCACGTGTTATGTCAGTGCTGAGTCGCAGTAAAGATTCTGCTCCAAAAAGCAGGGCTATAGATCTGTCAGTTTCCCCAAACATGGCACAAAAAGAGGGGCCAAAACCACGAGGGCTAGGCATCTCCCAGGTACACATGGTGGTGAAGACCAAGCTCGGCAGGCAGGGCCGGTGTAGATCTGTGCTACTGTTTTTGATTCCTTTGGTGGTCTTTCCCATAACTGACAGGACAGATGTTGTTTTTCTCATTTAATGAAGGTGTGGTCTTACCACTTTTCTGGAAGAGCTGTCTTCTTCTTGAGCAGGCTGTGGTATTTTGTGGGCTTTCTTCTCAGCTTACTTATAATTAACTCCATTTTAATATATCCTGATTACATCTTCCTCCAGAGTCAACAGAAAAATCCTTGCCCTGGAGCTGATACCCTGAATTTGGACCTGTAGCTGATACCCTGAACATGGACCTGTAGCCTCCTGGACAGTGACAGAATACAATTTCTCTCTTTAAAGCCACCTACTTTGTGCTGTTTTTGTTATAGCAGCACTAGAGGACTAGGACATTTGGGGATGAGACTTCAGCGTTGAGTAATCTCCCTTAGAAACTCAATTTCTTACCACTTGTACACCCACTTTATGCAGATACTAAACATTCTGGATCCCTCATTCATCCCATGTCCCTTCCTTCCTCTTCCCCATACATTTTTCTGCTCCTCTTGAATAAGGGACACAGTCAAAATCATCCAGGCTGTGGATAATGGCTGAAGGTGGAGGCAGGCAGGAATTTCCAGAAGAAAATGTGTGCAACTTTCTCAGTGTAAGTACAAATGCACTTAAAACCTTCAGCCCCACAGTTTGAAAAGCTCTCCAATGTTGGTAAAGGTACAGGGTAGCGAGCACTTTCAAAGCACTTGGCAATGAATTTTAAGAGCTTTATAGATGTCTACAACCTCTGACCAGTAATTGCTCTTATGGAAATTTATATGTAGGAAATTATCAGAAATACAGATAAGATTGACATTTAGGAATACTTAATGCTGTATTTTGTATATAACCCTCATGCCATTTGAGGGCTTCCTGTCCTCTGAAAATTAAATAAAATCATTTCAAGACCTTATTTCATATTCTATGGAAAATTCAATATCTTCTCCATGATTTCTATGGATTCTCAGAGCTTAACCTTTAAGTTCCTATAACAAATGAACTCTAGATCTTCCTGACATTAATCAAAATCAGAGTTTTCTAATAACTGAGGTCAGAGAGTACACTTATTTTTCTTGACTTTCCCTCCAAAATGGGCACATAGAATTTGTATACGCTTCAGTCCTTAGACAAGAATAAAAAAATGGAAGGGAATATAAAGCATGGGAACTAAATTTGAAAATTATAAGGCTGTTCTCTAGATACTTCTTCACTTATACAGACTTTCAGTTAAATGCTAGTCCTCCTAATGTTGCTCAACTTCCTGTCCTTTATTTCTTCTTCTTTTTTCTGTTACAATTGCTTTACCTTCCTTTCTCTTACTCTTCTGCTTGCCCTGGTGCCAAGCTTTACTTAATATCATAAACAACGTAACTATCTTCATTCAGTGTCCACAGGTAGGAGATCATATCCTCATAGTTACAGTGAAGACATCTATTAGGTATTTTCCTAAAGATACTCAGGTATGAGGAGTAATTTTCCCGATAAAGACAAACAAAACAGTCGACTTTCCTTTCTTTCAAGTGATATCCTGCTTGCATGTGATATCTGAAACTATGGTAGTCATTTTGTAATAACATTACTAATTAGTAATAACATTACTAATAGCATTACTGAACTGTAAAATTAACCCTGGAAGCAATTAACATCAATTATTTTAATGAAAAATAATATGTTTCTTACTTTTCATCATTACTGAAAACACTTTTATACCTTTATAATTTCACTTGAAGCCAAAGGCATCTTAAAAGATACAAGATGTATTCACATTTTTTATTATCTCTAAGACTCAGTTTAAGAATCTGTGCTATGGACAAAGGGTATTAATCTACTACATAGTTATTATGGTGTCCTGGTGGTGCAGTGGTTAACAGCTATGTCAGCTAACCCAAAGGAAAATAGTCTGAATCCACCAGCTGTTCTTTGTCATTCCTATGGTATAGTTCTAGTCTGTCCTGTGAGGTCACTATGAGTAGAAACTGACTTTATGACAATGAGCTGTTTTAGAATTCCTGTGGGGATGTAACAACCTCAAGTTTATATATAGTACATAGTTTATACCTAGTGTGCTTGGTATTTATTCATTCATTCATCCACTAAGTAATTATCAAGTGCCTGTGCTGTTGTAAGCACTGGAAATAATTGAAATAAAAACGGAGATTTAAGCTTCTGGTAGTTTAGCAACCTTAAGTAATCTGGTATTACCAGCCTCATTTTTTGACAAACCCCGCCTAAGAGCCTTTACTACTGCCTGACCATATTTTTTTACAGTGTTGTACCCATTACCGACCCAGAGTGTTTGCTGTTCCTCCCACAGTGCTCCTTCCTCTCAGTCTTCATGATGTGGGCCACTCACCTGCTCCTGACTCACCTGCCTGCAGAATACAACAGTCATTTTTTTTCCTCTATGATCCAAAAGATGTGAATATGCTTCTGTTGCATGTTATATGACTGCTGACGAGAATTTGGTGGTATTGAGGCAACAGTACAAAGAAGAAGAATTTGAATGCTACCAATCAATGCCTTTCCTCAACAAGATTCTCAAAGAGATATTCTTAAGGAAGTGTAGCCAAATGGCAAACAATGTGCTACTGTGCTTTTAGCTTGAAGATTACCTGACAGCCAATGATAAGCTCCCCTAAAGCTGGGTTACAGCAGTGGGTTTGGCTCAAAGCCTTAGCAGAGCCTACTATTTCCTTCTTCCTACTGCTGCGAAGTCTAAGTTCCATCTTTTACTATCATTTTAACGGGCACATAAATAAAGGAAGACACAGAGCAAAGAGAAAAGTGATGGTCAGGCATCAAAGAAGGTGCAATTTGAAAATGTCAATTCTGTCAAATATTGCAGAGTAGATAAAGAAGTAATATGAGTAGCAGGAAAGCAGGAAGTTCCAGAGGGTACATTTAGTGCCTTGAATTCTGATAAGTCTCCTTGGCAACTTTTCCTTCCTTTCTCAGAACAATTATAATTGAGGTAATGAGATTAATACTTCCTTTTCCAATATTGTATATCTAATATGTATGCAAAAACCCTGGTGGTGTAGTGGGTTAAGTGTCTGCTAACTGAAAGGTTAGAAGTTCAAATCTGCCAGGTGCTCCCTGGAAAATCTATAGGGCAGCTCTCCTCTGACCTCTAGAGTTGCTATGAGTTGGACCTGACTCAATGGTAGTGGAATAATATATATATATATGATTGACATTTAAATACTTATGTGTTTGCCAACTATAGTTTAAACTACACTGGCTACCATTTCTTATCCATTCTTGTCCATGGCCATGTGATTTCTTTGGCCAATGAAGTATGAACAGAAGTGACAATGCTTCTGGATAGCAGCTTTAAGAGCCAATGCTTACTTCACCAAACTCTCTGTTATCCCACTGTCAAAGCAACCAGCAATATTTGGGAAAGTGGTGCTCCATCAGCCTGGAATGTGGGGTGAGGATGGAGAGTGACATATAGTAGAGCCCCCGGCCATCTATCAGTTTAAAAGTACTAGGGTCACCGTAAGTTGGATCCGACTCGACGGCACTTGGCTGGTGTTGGGTGTGAACAATCAAACTTGTTATTTTTTAAAAGACTAAGCTATTTTGTGAATGCTGATGAGAACCTGGTGGTATTGAGGCAAGAGTCCAAAGAAATACTAAACAATGTTTTTCCCTCAATAGGATTCTGAGGAGATAGTCTCAAGAAAACGTAGCTAAATGGGAAATAGAAGACAGCTGTCCCTTGGTATCCACAGAGGATGGGTTCCAGGACTCTCATGGATATCAAAATCCATGGATGCTCAAATCCTTCACATAAAATGGCACAATAGGAAGTTTGACAATTAAGTCCACGATCTTAATTGTTCTAAGTGCTACATACCTCACTGCTGAGTGTCACTATGGTCAACTTCAAAATATGCCCCTTGAGAAGCTATGCACTAATGCCAGCAACTAGTCCACCCTTCACAACAGTTTTGGAACCTTTTCTGGAAAGGCCATTGCACATAGTAGCATGGCTAAGTTCATGAACTTAATTGTATAGTTGTCTGTGAGGGAGGTTTTAGCCAGTAAACAGATAGCTATACTGGAACACCCTACTTACTCACCTGATCTAGCCCCCAATGACTTTTTTCTTTACCCACAGATAAAGGAAATATTGAAATGAAAACTTTTTGATGACATTCAGGACATTAAGGGTAATACAATGACAGCTCTGATGGGCATTCCAGAAAAAGAGTTCCGAAATTGCTTTAAAGGGTAGACTAGACACTAATGATGGTGCATAGCTTCTCAAGAAGTGATATTCAGCAATGAGGTAAGTAGCACTTTTTCTAGGATGAGTTCACAAACTTAGTTGGCAGTCTTTGTATATGTACATAACCTACTCACATTCTATTGTATAATTTAAATCATCTCTAGGTTGCTTAAAATGCCTAATGCAGTGGAAAAGGTAGGCACAATCCCAAGGAGCAAGACAATGAGACACAAGGTTAACAGTGTTCAAACAATGAATGCAAGAGAAAGAACAGGAATCTGTGAAATGGCGGGAAGCTATGTAGGGCATGCCTGTGCAGCATTTCATTCTAGTGGAATCAGCATAGTGCTCAGTGCTTGACAAATTGAAGTTTTGTTTTGAGGAAGTTTATTATTTTTGAATATTTTCAATTTTCAATTGGTTGAATCCATGGACGTGGATCATACAGATATGCTACTAACTACTAGAAACTACAATTGTTTGGCACAGCATGACCTAGACAAATCTTTATAAGACCAGGGATTCATCTAGAAGTCCATTTCTATGTCACTGTGCCATCAGAGAATAATACAAAGGCTGGCACATATCCCCTCTCACTGTCCAAAAGGTGAGCTGTTCAAATTCACCAGCCACACCATGGAAACCCCATGGGGAAGTTCTACTGTTTCCTATAGGGTCCCTATGAGGTGGAGTTGACTAGACAGCACCAAGTTTGCATGGGTCATCCATGTAGTTGTTGAACAGACAGTTGTATGTACTGGTCCGAACTTTAGGAAAGCTGTATGTCTGAAGATACAAATTTTTGTTGATGACAAGATTAAATGAATTGTTGAATGTAGGTCAAGCGAGGTAAATTAGTACTAAACAAGTTTTTAGGTAAGCATATTACATATTCCATGTGTTTATTTTTCACATCCATCCATCATCTATGGATAAAGGGATTAGTCTACTTTTAATCTGATATGTATATTTATTATTTTGAGGGAAATTTTTAAAACGATTTTGAAACTCCAAATTTGTACTAAAGGAGACTCATATCTATTTAACCAAACACGAAGTTCATCACCAAAGATAAACCACTCGAAGACTATAAAAGAACTTGTCTCATTAATCCCAAATTTTTCAGAAAGCTAATTGTATATCACCAGTTTTTTGTGTTTTCTAAGGTTTAGTTAGTATTGCCTTAATAACCCGTAGTTATTAACTAGAGATAGAGGTGGTAGTTAAAAGAAATTGGGATGACTTTCCAAAATCATTAAATAAGTTTTTTTTTTTTTTTTTAAGCATCCACTCTTAGAAATGTACAGCCTTGGCCATATCATGGGATTGTAATTTAAAATCATACGTGAGACCCACCTTCAAGTAGGCCATAGGTGTAGATGGAACCACAACGCACAGCACGGTAAGGGTCATAAGAGAGGTCTCGGCTGGATGTCACAGAAGTGGATGGAGTGGGAAACAACTGCTTCTAAATGAGGAGGTATTATGGTTTGAACTGTGTACCTCTAAAACAAATGTTGGAAGCCAAAAGTCCCTATACTTAAGGATGTAATCCAGTTGGTAATAAGATACTCTTTGTTAAGTTCGTCAGACCCTACCGATATAGGATGAATCCTAAATCTAATCACTTCTGAACTCTAAGATGAGCAGATTCAATGCAGAATTAAGCAAAACCCGGGTGAAGATAAATACTATGTGAAAAGTCTGAAAAAAAACTGAACAACTCCAGGGCCATAGTAACTAGACAAGCAACTTCCCCTAGAGCATAGAGACAGGCCTTGCTTGTAGCTGGTGCCTTGAATTCGGACTTCTAAACTCCTACACTGGGACTAAATGAATTTCTGTTTGTTTTTTTAAGCCACCCCTTGTCGTATTTGTGTAACAGTGGCACTAGGAAACAGAGACAGGGTCTGATGGGCTTTGGTGGAGATTGTGAAGCTTGAGCTGCTTCTTAAAGATTCAGCATAATCTCTAGATGTGAAGAAAGCAGCTTGTGGAGGGCATTGCAATAGAGGGCAACCATGCAAACAAAAGTCCAGAGGTGGGAAAAAAGTCGGGAGTTTAAGCAGAAGAGAACAAAACTCAATTTGATTGTGACTGGGTACTATAAAACAGAAAATGATAGGACAGAAAATGTAGATAAGGGCCAGGTCATCATGGGAGATTTTGAGTGTTCAGCCTGAAAAATACAATCTTTATTTTGTAATACATATTGGGACTCCACTGAAGGAAACTGAACAGCAGAGAGATTGACTCTTACAGGGAGTTTCAAAGGAATGATATTTGAGGGCTTTCTGAGGATAAGTTTTCTCATCATAAAATCACGGAAACAGTATTTACTGCACAAGGATGTTTCTAAATGAAATAACCTATATAATGCTGTGGTTTGGTAACAGGGTCCCTTCCAATGTTTCCTAAAAGTGACCCAATAATATCCACCTGCTCCTCATTAAGACTCCACTACAATAACCACAACAACATAAAGATATTAACACAGGCAGGTGATACGGAGCAGCTGGAGACTCACGAACAGGGATTTAGCGATAAAGTAAAGGCAAGCAATAAAGAGAGAAGAGAAAAGAAATGTTTGCCAAGGGCTGTTGAAAAGAAATAAACTGGAAACCTGTTATGCATGTATCTGGGACACTGCTGTTAATTCAGAAAGGGGGGAGAGCTTGCAAAGGCTCTTCAGTGGTTCATAGAGCACCCAGGAAACTGGGCTTGTGTGTGTGTAGACAGTGCAGCCTGTCTCAGCTGCAGTGGTTGGCAGAATGGAGCTGAAACTAATCACCAGGATTGTTTCATCTAGGGAAAGAGCTCTCATCAAGTCACAATTGTGTAACCATGAACTATCTGCAGACAAACAGACACATGCAAAGTCCCAATGGGAAAATCCTCAGAGATGGGAGCAGAAAACCTCAGGGCACAACTCAGGACCACCAGTCTAGAGTGGAAACAGCTGAAGATGAACCACAAAAGCTACAGGGATTAAGCCCTTACCGGCTCAGAAAACCCTATCAAGGTGACCTAGAGTGTTATCCAGCTACTAACATAGCCACTGAAGTATTATTGTCAGCTGTGTCAACAGGCACATAAATCCAAAAAAGGTAGTGTTTAACACTTGCTGACTGGAAGAGTCGGAGTCTAGATGGGAAGAGACAACACATCTACAAGGCCACTATGTGACACACAGGCAGATAACAAGGCGATGGAGATACTCAGAGGGTCTATGTACAATCAGGCTGCTAAAATTGGGTGTTTCCTGGAAGACGGGACACATGAGTTGAAGCTTAAAGAATGAGTAACAGGGGACCAAGATCAAAGTAAGTTAGTGTTGATAAAACCAGGTAACAATAAGTGTGGGTAATAGTGATGGCAAAACTAACCCAAACACACAAGTCTGCTCACACTGCTTAGTTCTTTCATACATATATAGCTATGGCTTCTGAAACATCTAAAGAAATGAAGATATCCCTGTTGGTGTAGTGGTTGAATGCCCTATCTGCTAAAGCAAAGGTCAGCAGTTTGAGTCCACCAGCCACTCTTTGAGAACCCAATGGAGTCTGGGTGCCCTGTAAGATCTCTATGATTTTTTTTTTCTTTCTCAAAGGAAATGAGTTCAAAAATTATGAAACAGTTATCTGTCTCTTATCTATCCCCTCCAAATTGAGTGTTGACTCCAAGCTTTCTGAGAGACCCTGTGAGGCAGGTCCTCTGCGTGCCTGTAGGAGGATCTGAAGCTTAGATTGTCTTCTGCCTGGCTCTAGGAGGATTTGAAGCTTAGAGTGTCCATAAGCATATGTACTTTATTCTGGCTTCACAACAGAGATTTCAGACAAAGAATTGTTCACTCTTTTCTTCTAAAGAACCATGTACGAGAATGCAAACTCCATGATGGCAAGAATGTTATTGAACAAATGAAAGGACTGGTTGAATAAACCTCCCAAGAAAATTTAAACATGTGGTCTCGTATGAATGTCTGTTAGATGACTGAACAGAATAATTCAAGAATCAATGAGTAAATGAAGGTATGAATACATTCCTTCAAAAGTTATCAGAGTTTTTATCGCCAGGAGAAAGTTTTTTTGAAGACCCACAATAGGCAAGCCTTGTGATAGCTGTGAATTAGCACTCATCAGTAGCACAGCTAAAGATTCCTGCTTCCATCTAAGAGCCCTGCAGGACTCTTGTCTCCTCCAGTAGCCCCATTCCAACAGCCTATGCACACACAGATCACCTTGCACGCTGTCATAGGTGTGTGTGACCACAAAGCCTCATGAGTTACATATGTCATATAGAAGCCCTTTAAAAAAACTGACATAAACCTGTTGCCATTGAGTCAGTTCTGACTCCTAGCAACCCTATAAGACAGACTAGAACTGCCCCATAGAGTTTCTAAGGAAAGCCTACTTTTTGTTTTGGAAGCCATAGAGCTTATTCACTACTCCACCAAGTTTTCCTAGAAGTCCTTAGTGACATCAAAATCCACTCATATTAGGATATGACAAGCATAGAATGAAAAGGAGGAACGTGCTGTCACCAGGCAAAAAGAGCAGAAGGAGCTGTGGATAGGTAGCATGCAACTTTAATTTGGATTGCATACTTTAACTTAATCACACATACACACACACACACACACACAAAAAAAAAAATCAGGTGAGAAAAATGATACTGGTTCAGGTTCAGCTTGAGTAGCAGCAATTTTAGGTTTTCATAAATTGGATTGTTTCTCCTTCATGGGGTAGGTCACTGATGCCAGAACAAGGGGAAGGAATGGTTTTATCATTTCTACTACTCCATCGACCTGGAGCATTTGTAGTCTCCTTTCCAAATGGAACGAACAAGCTAGTAGGCCACAAAGACCTAGATTCAAAATGTACAGCCTCTAGTCTATGCTTTCTGTGAATATCATCCTTGGCAGACTTCAGAGATGTGATTTCCTTACAGTTTGGAAGCAGAGTTCCTTATTGGTTTTCTACAGAAAGCCTCATATTCTAAGAACACCCAAGTAGCTCCAAAAAAATGCAATTTATGGACAGTCTATGCTGCCAAGTGCCGTCGAGTCGGATCCGTAGAGCTTCAACTCTGAGACCCGCAGTACTTAGGACTACTTGCTCACCCTTAAAAAGTGCACAGCTGCTGCCCACCCTTTACAGTGCTACCCTAAACCCCAGACAGTGACCTCCAGCTCAGGCAACTAGCCCCCTACCATCATGACTTGGGCAAGTTGAGGTTTTCTGAGGCATTTCATTTTTCCAAGCTATGTAAAACACGAACTTTGATTCACCTCCCTTGTGTTGGATTGTTAGTCTTCTCTATTTCTAAACCAGTATCTCAGATGCTGAGGAACCACACTGCCTTTATTGTACATCAGTTTCTGGGTGGGTGAGAGTTTTGCTGATTTCATGAAGGTCAAGTCTCAGTTTTGTCTTCTGAATACAGGCAGAAGCTTTACCTGTGGGAAAGTGTAGGCTGTGAGGCCACATGATCTGGGGTAGATTGTGCTCTTTCCCTCACTTTGCACAAAACTAGCTAGAGGTTCAGTGTAAGATGTGCCCAGGTATTGCATAATTTATTTCATTTTGGGGTTATTTAATTTTACCTAAAAGAAAAAATATATATATAATCTGAATTATTGAGGAATTCTAGGTTATGAAGAGAGATCCTCCTCCATCCTAGGGAACAAGAGGAATGAGCTCATCCTAGCTCAGAGAGACAGGCTTATTAAATGTTCATCTCAGTCTTGATCACAAGCAGAGTGGCAGGCAACCAATATGCCAACTGCTATTGAAGCTGATGAGCAGACATGGTAGCCGTGACTGTGGGACAGCTCTGGTAAGGCCAAGGGTGGCAGAAGGCCTGGGATATGAGCTGGCTGTCTGTATCACTCAGGCACAATTTCCTCAACCTTCATGCTGTCACTCAGAGCTCTTTATATAGCACAAATGTCATGCCACATCAGTTGCACCTGTGCCCCGTATGATGACTTTCAGGCTCAGACAAATACCATCAATGAACTTCAGAACACCCTAATGACTGATCTGTTTGCTTCCATCTTGAGGCTGTGGGGACAGTAGATAAGCACTCGTTTTTGAAGGAAATGACTATTGGGTGGCCATTTGTATTTCTGGTTTGGTGGTAGTTTTTGTTGTTTGCTCTCTAGACTTTTTCTCCCCCACACATAGATCTAAGGAAAAGCAACAGGACTTGATTTGCCAGTTCCAATTTCTCAGTGTATGCACTTCACAGCTGGCAGGACGTCGATGATTAGCTAATTTCCAGGTTCTGTTAGTAAGCTTTTCTCTGTGGCCAAGAAAGATATGAGAAGTAGTGGGCAATGTGGTCTGGACTAGAGGCTGCATTCCCAGAATGCTCCAAGGATAGATCTGCCATGGCAGGCTGGCACACACACTCTAGAGTAGATCACACGCTTTCGCTCACTTTGTACAAAACCAGGTAGTGGTTCAGGGCAAAATTATGTCCAGCTGCTGCACAATTTATTTCGTTTTTCCTTTATTTAATTTTTGGGGGAGATACACTATAAGAAAAAAATTCATAACCTGAATTATTGTGGAAATCTAGGTCATAAAGAAATACCTTCCTTGTCTCGGATTGAAACGTGCCCCACCCCCAAAAACATGTATAGAAATTTGGCTGGGCCATGATTACCAGTATTGTGTGATTGTTCTCCATTTTGTGGCTTTCCTATGCTGTAAATTTTAATCTCTGCCTGTGGATAATAGATAAGACTGTGTTAAAAGAGGATTAGGGTGGGGCCACAACGGCTGCACTGAGAAAGTTTCCCTGGAGTGTGGCTTGTACCACCTTTTATCTTTCCATCCTACAAGAAATGAAAGGGAAGCAAGAAGAGAGTCGGGAACCTTATACCATGAAGAAGCACCAGGATCTGAGGGTGTCCTTTGGAAAAGACCAGAGTCCCTGTAGGGCCACAGAAGCTTCCAGTCCAGGGACAGATTAACAAGGACCTTCTTCCAGTGTTGGCAGAAAAAGCCTTCCTCTGCAGCTGACACCCTGCATTTGAACTTCTAGCCTACTAAACTGCATAAGAATATACTTTTCTTTGCTAAAGCCATCTAGTTGTGGCATTTGTGTTGGAGCAGTACCAGATGACTAAGGCACTCCTCCAAACTGTAAAACTGGATTTGTTAGACAGTTTTTAAAACCTTTGATGAAAAAGACAATTAACAAACATTTGAATGGCCCTTTTCTTACCTTGGGGCCCCGGTAGAGCAATGATTATGAGTTTGGCTGCTAACCAAAAGGTCTCTAGTTCACATCCACCAGCCACTCCATGAAAACCTGTTGGGAGAATTCTACTCTGTCTTACGGTGTTACAGTGAGTCAGATTTGACTTGACAGCAACGTATCTGGTTTTTTCCTACTTACTTGCTCAGTTGAGTCCCTTAATTAATATGCTATAATTTCTTTGTCTGTAAAATATATTATGGATAATTTCATGAATGGCAGTTTAACAAGAAGAATCTTTTTCTTTCTGATACCCTCCAGAGAGCATAATGCCCCCTAGTATCATTAAATACACACTGAGGACATAGAAACTTGAATCATCAGAAGTTTATTCTGACTGAACACCTGGAAGGCCTCAAACTGAGCAGTCCTAGGAACAGTGTGAAAGGAACCTGCATGGACATTTAGCAACTGGTAGATTCTAAAGGGCGAAGAAGTGATTCTAAGTCTCTACTCTTTACTTCTCCCTTTCAGCACAGAAACAAAAACTTGGAATGTAGAAGATAGTCTGTGTATTACAAGCGAACTACCTCCAGTTATCTCATTTCTGTTAAATAAATTGTGAAAAGGGCAACTGACAACATGACACCGCCCTACACTACTTCCCTATAGCTATACTACTCTGTGTATGGTCTCTAGAATGGAGTCTGTCTACAAGCTATGCATTACCGATCTCTAATAACTATAAAAATTAAAAGTAAATATTTAGATATGTGTACAGAACTTTGACATTGCCACAACACCCAAAAAAGCAATCTATAGAATCATTACAGTGTAGACTAGTAATAGGTATTCTATGCAATGGCAAATTGCATTGACTCAAATTGCATTCTATCATGTGTAGCTGCCATTGTCAACAGCTGTTTACCAGCGGCTGAAGTACAGCAACCCGATGCACAATGGAACCAAAGGCTGCCCAATTGGTTGTAGACTGGACCATTGTTGTCCATGAGGTCTTCATTGCCTTATTTTCAGAAGATTCATCTTCGTCTGGAAGCTTCACTGAAACCTGTTTGGCATTACAGCAACACAGAAGTATCCACTGACACACATAGGCAGAAGCTGTGTTTTGCATGAATGGGCCAGAAATTGAACATAGTTGTTTCATAGACAGACAGACAGACAAAACAGGCCCTTTGACCCAGAAAGTTTGAGAAGCACAGTGCTAAAATACTCACCAAACATATTAACTGTTCATTGTCTTTTCTGCTACCGTGGTCGTAAGCTCTGTGAAAGTAAGAACTAGACCTGCCTTCCTTCAGTGCTCTCACCAAAATCTAATGTAATTCCTATTTTGTTGAATAAATGAATGCCTATGTAGAGTTCTGCATCCCTCTCAATTTTGGTAGCCACCGAATATGAAAGGGGAAAAAAATAGAGGTATTAGATATGCGTTTATGAACTCAACACAGGGATCAGTCACAAACTCTCCCTTTCCCCAGTCACCTGATCACCAATGTCAAGGCAAAGAAACAAACCTCAAGAATTTATCTCCACATTTATAAGGCATGCCTCTAGAGAAATACGATTCCCTCTATAGAATCCATTTTATTGCCACCTCTTCAGGATCACAGTTATTCAAAAAGCAGAATAGAGCTGACATTTCTTGTTACAAGTACTTGTATTTGGACCTTATCAGTGCCCCATAAACACACCATGGTTCTTTATAAACTTCAGACTAAATAAGGCTGAAGTTACAGGGCTGCTGACATTACAAAAGAACGACAAAAGGCATGACCTCGTTCCCCCAGGGGACACTGAAGAGACAGACCACACTGACTGCATCGTACTATTTTGATTTAAAATGTATTTTGTTGGCAAACAGTAGACAGAGAAAGCATTAGGCTAGAATCCACAGTGGTTCTCACTTGAGAGTGGTGCAGCCCCCATGGGAAAACTTGGGGAAGGGTGAATGCTCTGACTATCTATTGCTGCATAACAAACCACTCCAAATAAAAATATCATAAGTCAACCATCATTTTATTATGCTCACTGACACTGTGGGTCAGATGTCTGGATGGAATACAGTGAGGACAGCTTGCCTCTAGGGTCTCAGCTGAGAAGGTTCAAATAGATAGAAATGAGTGAAATAACTGGGACCTGGAGTCATCTGAGAGTTCTTCATTGTATTTTTGGTATGTGAGTTGTGTGCTGACTCGAAAACTCGGCTTTGCTGGGATACTTGACCAGAGCAACTATATGTCACTCTTCTGTATAGACTGGGCTTCCTCTCAGCACAGCAGCCTAGAAGCAGCAGCTTCTCACATGGTGCCTCAGGCCTCCAAGATAAAGAGTTCCTGCAAACAAGAGAAGACTCTCCGTGGACTTTATGATCAAACCTTAGAGGTCATAAAGCATCATTTTCACAATATTGTTTTGGGCAAAGCAGATGTAAGTCCAACAAGATTCAAGGAGCAGTAATGTAGACCGCAAATCTTTATTGAAAAGGGGCAAACAATTAGCAGCCACATTCAGCAACTTCTCCCAGTCTGGCTTCCACAGCAACATCTCCAGGTCAGGAAGCTTCTGGTACTTTTGTGAACAGTGGCGAGATATGTTGAAGGTCCTGCAAAACAAGTGATAGCCCCACACCTCAGAGAAGTGTCCTTCGCAGGATGCTAATAATATCCTATTTACAAATACTAGAGCATTAGAATCTGAGAGCTGGAAGGAATACCATAAGAACATTCACCCTAGAATTGCACCCTTTTACTTATCTAGTTTTCAAAAGAGGAAATCGAGATTAGGAGTTTATCTGAGTCTGTTGGGCTGAAAATAAACCCAGGCTTCTTTTTTCCCAATTTGATATTCTCAAGCTCTTTTCTTAGACAACACAATTTCTCCTAGTAAATCTATTTCACAACTCCTCGTGTGTAAAGTCATCAGTGAATTTTAAAATGAGTAGTGAAACTGTGTTGAGTAACAGGGTGCTTACATGGTCACAGAGTATCTCCCTACACATTTACTGGTTGTAGAGTTGACTGTGACTTATGGTGACTCAAATTTAACCCCTGTGTTATCCTGGAAGAACTGTGCTCCATAGGGTTTTCAATGACTAACTTTTCAGGAGGCACCTTCGAGTGAAATCTGACCTACAACCTTTCTGTTAGCAGTCAAGCACTTTGTTTGCACTACCCAAGGAATCTCCCTACACATTACTTACTAATTAGAGAAAACTATGTGACTCAACAGTGAACAAGCCTGGAAAATACCACTTAATCTAAGGGTTAAGGTGATAATCAGGTGTCGCTTGCCTCCTGATAGGAGGCAGTGAGATGGCCAGCACAGAAATAAATAACTGATTCAGGAAATCCAAACCCACTTTGGGAACAGAGCTGCAATGCTCTACTAACGCTACAGAAATCCGTCAATTTTTAACTATTCTCTAGGAAGAGAGTATAATCACCTCCAAGTATCTCTTCTTGTTATCTTCTTTCTAAAGATCAAAACCCAAACTTGCTGCCATTGAGACAAACTTGCCTCATAGCAACCTGTAGGGCGAGTAGAACTGCCCCATAGAGCTTCCAAGGAGCACCTGGTAGATTTGAACTACTGACCTTTTGATCGGGTAGCAGATGTCACTCTTAACCATTGCACAGGCAGGATTAGAACACTATTTGCACTCTGAGTTTTAGCTGGCAACGTACCTCATTGTCCACCCAGACAGAGGCTGATTATACAGCCTTCTTAGCATCTGGCTGTGACCACATACCTGCATTTTGGCCAAAAGAATGATAAAGGAAGTAAGCTATGCAAACTTGCAGATTGAGCTTTTATAAGAAATTTACATGCCTCTCACTTTCTTGTCCTCTTCCTCTTGGCTAGGAAATGGCAACAGAAACTGCCCCTTTAGACCCAGAGATGGAAACTTTAGGTTAGGAAAGGCAGAGCCACTCACTCCTCTTGGACTGTGAGGGAAAAAGAAACTTCGCATCTATTTAAGCCTCTGAATGTTAGGTCTCTTTTTAAACCAAGATAATCTGTAACCTAAGACATGGCATAAAAGATCCATATGGATTTGTACCCTAAAATACTGTGATCAACATATGCCCTCCACTCCCAAATCAGATTTACTTCCTGTAGACCAAAAACAGCCTCCTGAGGGCAGAGCACAGGACCCTGTCAGTTTAGATGATTCCTATGGGTACAGTTAAGACTTGGAACTCACTACAGCATCCGGGCGAACACTAGCCAGGAATCATGACCCTATTTCATTTACACATAAGACTTGGTGTCGCTGTTACTGCTGTATTTGTAATTTCTTTAAACTTTTACAAAATTCTCATGTAATTTCAAACTTGTATAGAAGTTGTAAGAGTACTGATATTGTGTCTCATTTATTTTATCATTCTCTTTCTATTTTTGTGTGTGTGTGTCTATATAGTATTTTTTTATTAAACTATTTGAGAATATAGAGACTGTTTCTTTCACAATCTAGAATTTTTTGAAAAGCACAGGCCAATTATTTGCAGACTGTTCTCCCATCATGATTAGACTCAGGTCTCAGATCTTGGGCAAAAACATCACAGAAGTCAGTGATTCTATGGACCAGTTTTACTCTGTCCTACAGGGTTGCTATGAGTCAGAATTAACTCAATGGCAACAGGTTTAGGTTTGGATATTGAAAAAGAACAAGAAAGGATGCTAGAAGGTGATTAAATTCTCTGCCTAGGAAATAGTTGAAGACTGAGGGGCTTCTACAGAGCTAGCAGAGCATTGCAGCTCTGTTTCCAAAGTGGGTTTCAATTTCCTGAAGGAAGTGGGCATTTATGAAAGAGACAGATGCTGTCCTGTTTGGCGTCCAACTGACTAAACTATACACATTGCTATAATATTTTCAAGGAGCCAAGAGGCTTTTGTCTGGAAGGAAAGTAAACAACAAAAATTCTTTGCAGATGAGTCACGGTTACCATGATCAAATGATTCTCATTCTGTTGATAAAATAAGATGTCTTTAAACAATAATTGTGTACTCATGATGAACATACACACATCTATGCACACAGGTAGACATGCACAGACATACATCCGCTCAAGACATGGCACAAGATTGCTCCAGAAGACTCCTAGAGTGCTCTGCTAGCTCTTGCCTTCATTGATTAGGAGTGCCAAAAATATTATGCCATCAACTCTCACTTACTTTTCACAGTTACTGAATGGTTTCTTCAAAATAATAGGCAAATTGCTCAACATCACTTTTTAAGGGACTGTGTCTGATGTGTCCAACTCAAGAATGGCAAAATTGCTTTGTGTGCATCTGAAAAAAATAGTTTATCCCCAATCAGGCAAGCTAATCCATCTATATTCCAGCTGATGTAAGCTTTATTTCACTTTTTAAGGTTTTTCCTCAAAATAGCATTCCAAAATGACAACTTCTATTTTTCCTTCTTCTCTCTAACTTGGAAGACTGTAGGCAGCTTTTAAGGTCTAGCTTCACTGTATTCCTAGGAAAGCTGAGAGGAGCTGAATAAAGTACAAGATGGTACTATCTGATTTATTAAAATAGCCAATTCACCCATTTTAATCAAATTGTGGGGCTTTATCATACAACCAAAGAGTGTAGGCTGCTACAATCATCAATAGCTGAAGAAAGGACAGAGATACTTATGCATTAAGAAATCACAGCTACTGGAGCCCCCAAGGGGCCACAAAGATAGTTTGAAAACCACAGTTCATCCTGGTTCATGTAGGACCATCCTCCTGTCTCTCCTTGTACCTGGAATCTAGAGGAACTAACGTCTCTTCATCAGTAGCATGCCCTAATTCCCAGGACACCCAGGTTACAGTCACTTCTTCCAGGTTTTCTGCACTTTGTCAGTCCCAACCTCAGAACAGGGACTTTTAAAAAGATGAACAATGCTGGCTCATGCCAGAGAACTCTCAATATCAAGGGCAGTGGTCCCAGACCTGGCTGCCATCTCCTTTGCTCCATCACACCCATTGCGCTCTGCTTACAATGCCCCACCCTCCAGCTGAACTGTCAGCAGAAGCACCATTGAGCAGAAGGCAGCATCAAACTAAGAGACAACATTGCCCACTGATTGTGAGTGTGCTCTTGAGTATGACTGCTTGGGTATGAATCCTGTCACTTTCTGACTTTGTGACGTAGGCAAAGAACTTAATCTCTGCGTGACAGTTTCCTTATTGCTAAAACTTCACTGATAGTAAAACCTAACTCACATGGTAATAAAAAAATAAGTTAGTAAGGCATGTAAGTCACTTAGAACCATGGCATAATAAGGCTTAGGGAACTTTAGGGGACATTTATCATGGAATGAGTGGAAACCAGCTCTCATTACTGAAATCACCATCATCGTCACTATTATTGTTCAGTTTGGCAATTAGAAAATCATTAGTGACCTCGCCCAAAGTATTTTTAATCAAACCAGTGATGACCTAGAAGCCAATGTGACGAGGACAAACAAGTGAAAGAGAGGTGAGAGTGCAGAAACAAGGAATTTTGACTGCAGAAGTAGGAGCAGCAGGAGATGGGAACTAAAGGAGGCCACCGAGTCAGTGAAGAATCAATTCTTCGTTAGCCTTACAATATCTTGACAGAAAAATTGTTCTAAACTATTAATAATTTCAAAGAATCAGTGTGAATTTAGTTCAATCTACTAATGGCAATGATATTAATCATAACTTACTCAAGCGCAGTTCTTCGAAGATTACAGTGTAGTTTCACATACAACTAACTTTATTCTCAAGTCTAAGGACACCCTGGTGGCATAGTGGTTAAGTGCTATGGCTCCAAACCAAGAACTTGGCAGTTCAAATCTTCTAGGCACTCCCCAGAAGCTCTATGGGGCAGTTCTACTCTGTCCTGCAGGGTTGCTATAAGTAGGAACTGCACTGCATTTGATTTGGTTTTAAGGATGTAGGGAAGAACCATTGATTCAATTTAACACATGAGGAAACTGAGTCTTACGCTAGATGCCTTGTCTCAAGCCAAATTTCTATCCTGGGTAACCTTTTTTCCCATCTCCAAAATGTTCGCTATTTAAAAAAATGCGTATATGATAATGTCATGCCTATACTCACAAACTTCAAAAATGTCTACTGTTAATGTAAGTCTATTTTCTTACTTTTCAGTTAATTAAAGAAGTGTCACAATTGTCCTAGAGCCTTTTTGTCTAGGCTTCTCCCTCAGTACAGTCTCCTTAATGGAATCCCTCATGTCACCCACCCTTGTCAACCTTGGGTCAGGGGTCTCCTGAGGAAATTGATATGCTCACACTCTTCCTCTATCCACATTCCTACCATCGTTTGCTTCTGTCCGTCTTATTCCTCTTCCTCTAGGCCACCTGGAAACTAGACCCAAGGGAGAAACCCCTGCCCTCACCACTTTGCCATCCAGAACACTTAATGCTTGAGGCTGGGTGCTTACACATTCAAGATTTACTCACCACCCCTCCATGTGTGTTTGTTGGGGTTTTTTCCCCATGCAGGCATACATTATCATTCTGTTAGACTGTATATCAGAAAAGTTCTACATCCATAAACTTCTCTATCTTGTCATAGCATCAGGCATTGCACCTGTTGCTTAATTCTTTGCTCTTTCCCCTGCTTCCGTAGGTGGTTCGTGCAAAGCCTTTGTACCTTACAGATTCAAGTTTTCTTTAATGTTTCTCTCAGTTACAATTCCCTGTGGTCTCACAGACTAAATGTAAGAAGCTTTGTGATCAGAGGCAAGAATGACCAAGATAAACTTGGCATCAACCGGTGTTTGAAAGAAACTGTCTCTTCCTAGAGACACTGGTGGCCATTCCAAACCAGTAGAGCTGGGACAAGGAATGCTGGCTGCCTGAGAGGCTCTCCCAGACCCAAAGGCCAGCCTTACTAGTCCAGGACCTTGGCTTATAGAGCAGCACACACTGCAAATCATTCCATACTTCTTGCACTTTTTTCTACCCTTGACAAAACTGCTCTTTCAAAAGCCTCCTTGAATATTTTCAATGTTTAGTTGTAAAGAGCTTTTAGGCTTTTATTTTACATCTCTCTAAGTCATGAACAGCAGCTTTGAAACTGTATTTAAATACAGCTGGGTGTCAGCAAGGGTTATATAATTTGGCAATTTGGTTTCAATAAATTCTTTATATGTAATTTGCTTTATTAGGAAGAGGCAGGACATCAGAGAAGTAAGCAGGTAGTTGCATTAGTTTCCCATTGCTGCTGGAACATATTAACTGCAAATTCAGTGGCATTGAGAGCACACAGTGTCTTGCATATGGCTCTGGAGGTTGCAGTCAGATGTGGTTCCCACCAGGCTAAAATCAAGGTGTCAGCAAAGGCTTATTTATAGAGGTTCCTGGTGAGAATCTTTGTCCCTGCCTTTTCTAGCTTCTACAGGCTTGCCACATACCTTGACCCGTGGTCCCTCTCCATCGCCATGGCCAGCCATGGTGGCTTGACTCTTTTGGATATCAGATTACTTCAGCATTCTTTGTCACATTTCCCTCTGATTCACCGTCTTCTTCTGCCTCCCTATGGACCCGTTTAAAGGCCCTTCTGAATTGATTACATTGGGCCTACCAGAATAATCAAGGATAGTCTTCCTATTTTAAAGTCAGCTGATTAGGAACCAATTTCCCTCTGAAAACTTAGTCCCTCTTTGTCACGCATCCTAGCATAGCCCCAGGTTCCAAAGACTAGGAAGTAGACATTTTTAAAACCAATAACTAAACCCACTGGCGTCAAGTTGATTATGACTCATAATGACCCTGTAAAACAGAATAGCGGCGTCCCATAGGGTTTCCAAGGCTGCATTCCCTCTGAAAACCTAATTTCTCTTTGGCATGCACCCTCACATAGTCACAGGTTCCAAGGACTAGGAAGTAGACATTTTTTGAACCAATAACTAAACCCACTGGCATCAAGTTGATTATGACTCATACGATATGACTCATGGAATAGCACTGTCCCATAGGATTTCCAAGGCTGTAGTCTTTATGGAAGCAGACTACCACACCTTTCTTCTGGGAGCAGCTGATGGGTTTGAACCATTGACCTTTCAGTTAGTGGCCAAGTGTTTAACCATTTCACCACCAGACATCCAGGGCATCTTTAGGGGTGCCATTTTTCTGCTTGCCATAGTGAATATAATTACAACTACATTTAGTTCACAGTTTAGTGACTCCAGTAATAGTTCCTGAAACTGGAAAGACACTGTCAGGCTGGTTCCTGTCTGAGCCACCTGCATGCTAGAGAACAGTGTCCTCTGTGATGTGACACAAAGTCTAATGACTATGAGACAAATCAATATGAAATACATTAAAGCTCAAGATAAGTTCTTGGAATATTCTCTGTGTTTTAAAAGCTTATTGACTGATGACATAACACGCTGCAGGCTTGCTGCTAGTAGGCTAATTTGTGATAGAAACTAACATTGATGCTTCTGCCAGTTGAGATAGATGCTCGGCCATGTCAATTGTGATTGTACCCAGACCTATTAATGCCAGTTGTATATGCTCCTGTAATTATGCAATTTAATTAAGTGTCACGTAGACCAATGAAAGATAGACATGAAAAGAGAGTTGTTGTTTCTATGAACGACAAGTGAAATGCCTTGGAGAGACTTGATAAAGATGAGTCACTTACGAAATAAAAAGGCAGGCAAATTAGATGGCAAAACAGCAGTCAACAACAGGAAATAAAATAACGAAATTCTCAAAGAATTTGTCAAAAAAGCACAAGCGGAGTCAATAATGGGTCGCTATCAACTTTGAGAAAGTGGAAGAAACAGAACATAAAGGAAATACCAAAAGCAAAGCAGCTGCCGCCGCACAGTCTCCTCCAGCCCCTGGCAGCCTTACGTGCTGCAGAGCGGTGCTGTGTTCCATGGGGTTTTCAAGGCTGTGGTCTTTGGAAGTAGACCATCAGGCCTTCCTATGAGGCACCTCTAAGTGGGTTTGAAACACCAGCTGAACGGTTAAACATTGGAACCATTCAGGGCCTCTACTGTGGAAAAAAGGTGGTGGATGAATTGTTTTTCATTTTTTGGTTTTTATTTTGTTGTTGAGAATACACACAGCAAAACATATCAATTCAACGCATCATTTGTTGTTGTTAGGTATCATCTGGTCAGTTCTGAGTCACTGTGGTGTGTGCACATCAGAATGAAACACTGCCCAGTCCTACGTCATCCTCACAATCCTTATCATGCTTGAGCTCGTTGCTGCAGCCACTGTGTCAGTCCATTTCATTGAGGCTCTTCCTGTTTTGCTCTGTCTACTTTACCAAACATGACGTCCTTCTCCAGGGATTGGTTCCTATTTAGTCAGCTAGAGCTGCTCTAACAGAAATACCACAGAGTGGATGGCTTTAACAAAGGAAAGTTTATTCTTACATAGTCCGGTAGGCCGCAAGTCCATATTCAGGGTGTCCGCTCAAGGGGAAGGCCTTCCCCTTGTTGGCTCTGGAGGAAAATCCGGTATGGCATCAATCTTTGTCCAGGGAGCATCTCGGAGCAGGAACCTCGGGTCTGAAGGACGTGCTCTTCTCACGGTGCTACTTTCTTGATGGTGTAAGGTTTCCAATTCTCTACCTGTTCCTCTCTGTGTTTTTTCACCTCTTCTAGGTTGAAAGGATCAAGGACGGGGCAAGCCATATTCCAGGGAAACTCCCTTTACAATGGAGCAGACAGGTGATCTTATAAAGGCATTTATAGTCCCACTCTAATCCTTTAACATACAGCACAGTAAAATCACAAAATGGAGGACAATCGTAGAATACAGGGAATCATGGTCACATAACTACACCTATTTTGGGGGCGGAAGCAATTCAATCCATGACAGTCCCTCTCAATTCCTTTGTTCTGTTCTAATGACTTCCCCTTGGTCTTTATACAGATTGTTCATGGACACAATTAAATATTCCAGAATTCCAATTATTCACAATGTTATCCATAAACTGTTGTGATCTGAGTAGACGAATGTCTTTGCATAGTCTGTAAAACACATGTGTATGTAAATATCTTTTTGGTATGCTTTGCTTTCAGCCAAAATCTATCTGACATCAGCAGTGATATACCTCCTTCCATGTCCTTTTCTGAATCTGGCTTCAAATTCTGACAGCTTCCTATGTACTGCTGCAATTGCTGTTGAATGATTTCAGCAAAATTTTACTCATATGTGATGTTAAAGATATTGTTTGATGACTTCTGCATCCTATCAGATAACCTTTCTTTGGAATGTACAGAAATGGGAATCTGTTCTAATCATTTGGCCAGGTAGCTGCCTTCTGAATGTCTTGACAGCCATGAGACAGCACCTCCAGCATGGCATGCATTTGGTGAAATACGCTAATTGGAATTTCTTCAATTCTTAGAGCCTTGCTTTTTACCAATGCTTTCAGTGTAATTTGGACATCTTCCTTCAGGACCATCAGTTCATTTTATGCTAACGTCTCAAAAGGTAGAACATCAGCCAGTTCTTTTTAGTACAGGGACTCCGTGTGTTCCCTCCGCCTTCTTTTCACTGAACAGTTTTCACTTGCCATTGTTTTCAGAAGTAGGTTGGTGGGTCCTTCTTCCTTGTCTGCCTTAGTCTGGAAAACACTGAATCCTGTCCAACTCAGGGGGGCTCTGCTTGAGATATTGGTGGCATAGCTTCCAGTACCACTGCAACACAAAATCTGCCACAGTAAAACAAACTAACAGACAAGTAGTGGACGTACCATCTAGTGACAAGGATTGCATTCTTCAAGTTGTACTGCCATTCTCGCTCGACTTTTCTGAGTTGTTCCTCCCCATTCACATAAATTCACTGCCCCTGGAAGTTTCCTATCTTGCTGTTATCAATTTGACCCCATATAGGTAGCTCTTAAAAGAGCACAATGCTTAAGGCAGACATTTTTTACTAGTTAAGCTAAACTATTTGATTTTAAGAAGACTTCAGAAGGTACCTTTTGTTCAAGTTTTAAAAATTCTCTCAGAACAATAGTTTGAGGAGTTTATTCTATCTTCATGGCTTCAGGAGGACTGGAGTATACAAGAAACTAAAATTATGTTCTGCATTTTCCCTCTTTTGATCAGGATTCTTCTATAGAACCTTTGAACAAAAATGTTCAGCAGTGGAAGTTGATGACTTAAGTCTCTATGAATTAAACAGTGGCATAACCTATAAATCTCTTGATCTTCATTTTATTGGGTGACGAATGGGTGAGACAGGTTTCACTGATGTGTAAGTCATACATCATCCCCCCAAGGATGAATCTGAGATGGATTTGAAAAGTGTTGTACAGACATGAGTACTATTTTTAAACGGCAAAGTGTGAGCAAGACAAGTCATTTTCAGTCACAGCAGTTGTTATTCCCTCAAATTCTCCCTGACTTCTTGCCCAGAACAAGAAATAGTCTTGGAAACTGCAACTGTCTGAAAGGTCTGTCACCATGGGTGCTCTGAGACTGACGGATCAGCCACTGAAGTAACGCTTCCCTGAAAAACTACTTCCAGAAAATGCCAGTACTTTGCTAAGAACCTCTTCCCCTTTGGAAACAGTTATTAATTTTTGGAATATTAAAGAGTATTTGGTGATGGATCTTCTGATGTCATCTTCCTTCTTGCTCAGGAAAGTGTCCAAAGAAGAGATAAATGCCTCCTTTAGTCACACCCTTAAAACCTTCACAGATCTTGTGGCCAAATACTGTAAGAAGCCAGGCCTGGGTCCTAAATGAGTTCAAGTGGGAGAAGACAAATGAGGAGGCTTGGCCACACTTTCCCATCACTATCTTTCCTTTTTGGTGGTGGATTTTTTCTAAACTGGGGTACAGAGTTTGCTGTCTGTGAGCCTAAGGTCTATGTCAGCTCCAAGAAGAAGAGGTAAGTCATGAAATGAGATAGAATCTTGGTGTGAGTGTGCAGATGCCATGCAACACAAGTTGAATTCATTTCCCTAATTTGGTATTGGCCTTGAATCTAAGGGAGCAAGGAAAAGAAGCGAGACTGGAACAGAAACAGGCATTGTAGTTGTATATAGATGGTGGTTATATATCAAGTAGACCATTCCATTCATACGAGCCCTACAGGGCAGAATAGAACTACCCCATAGAGTTTCCATGGAGCACCTAGTAGATTCAAAGTCCCACTATGCCACCAGGGTTTCCATATAAATGTGTATGTGTGTGTATACCAGGTCTGACAAGTCCTTGAAATTAATTGTTCTAAGTGCTACACACCTCATTGCTGAATATCACTATAGTCACCTTCAAAGTCCTCCCCTTGGGAAGCTATGCACTGACACCAGCACCTAGTCCACACTTCAAAGCAATTTTAAAACTCTTTCTGAAATGGCCATTGAGCACAGTGGAATAGTGGCAAGTTCGCAAACTTAATTGTGTAGGTGTCTGTGAGAGAGTTTTTAGCCAGTAAACAAATAACTGTACTGGAGCACCCTCCCTACTCACCTGATCTGGTCCCCAAGGACTTTATCCAAAAGTAAAGGATATACTGAAAGGAAGACATTTTGATGACACTCAGGACGTAAAGGGTAATAACACAACAGCTCTGATGACCATTCCAGAAAGAGTTTCAAAAGTGGTTTGACGGGTGCACTAAGTACTGGCATAGGTGAATAGCTTCCCAAGGGGAGGACTTTGAAGGTGATGATAATGATATTCAGCAATGAGATATGTAGCACTTTTTCTAGGATGAGTTTGCAGACTTAACTGGCAATCCTCGTATGCGTATGTATTTGTATGTGTATATATGCGTGTGTGTATGTGCACATATATGCGTATATGTAAACACTGCTACCAAGTTGGGTCCGACTCATAGCGACCCTAGAGGTCAGAGTACAACTGCCTCATAGAGCTTCCAAGGAGTGCCTGGTGGATTTGAACTGACGATCTTTTGACTAGCAGACATAGCATTTTAACATACTACACCATCAGGTTTCCTTCTCATATATTATGCAAATCAACAAATGTCATTTCAAGTTAGTAAATTATATGTAGGTTACCAATAAAGAAAAAAGAAAAAAAAAAAACTTTTGCCATCAAGTTACTTTCAACTTTATAACCATTTCAACCCTATAACCATTCCAAAAAACCAAACCCCCCCGCTGCAGTTAAGTCAATTTTGACTAACAGCAACCCTACAGGACAGACTAGAACTGCTCCACAGAGTTTCCAAGGAGCACCTGGCGGCTTTGAACTGCCGATCTTTGCTTAGCAGACATAGCGCTTATCCACTACACCACCAGGGTTACTGAATAACCATTAGAAGGATTAAAAATAGAAAGAAAAAATAAATAAATATTTGTTTTAAAAGAAGAGTGGGACAGGAAAGAGACAATGCAAACTTTTTTGTTTGATTGTATACTCTTATATTGTTTGCACTTGTATGTAAATAGTAAAAAGTCCAGAAAAAATATATACATTACACTTTTATAAACATCTCCATCTAGACAGAAGTGTAAAATGACTAAGAATACTTTTATTTTAAATAACCTCTGTATTTTCCTAAATGAGCGTGTGGTCCTACTGAAATTTTTAAAAATTAACAATAAATATTTATGTCCTCATAAAGTAGAATATTATCAAATTTTCTAAAATGTATTGCTGTAGAAGAGTAATGTCACTGGCAGTGTTCATAATATATTGTTACATGGAAACACAAAGTTAACTCGTAGTACAAACACTTCAGTCCCATGTACCAACTGCCATCAAGTGAATTCCAACTCAAAAAGACCCTATAGGACAGACTAGAACTGCCCCATAGTGTTTCCTAGGAGCAGCTGGTAGATTTGAACTGCCCACCTTTTGTGTTGAGCTAAGCTCTTAGCCATTACGCCACCTTTTAGCAGATGTACTTTGTGCATCTTATATACTTTGGTTATGTTTTTAGGAAGGATCAGTCCTGGGAGAACACCGTGCTCAGTGAACTGCGGGGCCATCGAAGTGGAATACCCTCAATGAGATGCAGTGACACGGTGGCTGCAACAACAGGCACAGCTTAACAACGATTGTGAGGACTTTGTAGACAGGGCAGTGTTCCCTTCCATTCCACACAGGGTGTCTCTGCACGAAAATCAACCCCATGACACCTACCAGCAACTGTGCAATTTCACTTTTTCTATAGATTTAGTTTTCCTTCTTTCAGTTAGATACAAAACAAACAGTGATTTGTGATCTTAAATTCAGAGCAAAGGGAATCAGTTCAAAGGCATTTATGACCAGTGCTGTTAAGCTTACCTCAATTCAAGGAGTGTATCTGCTTAGTGAAAGTATATTAGCACGGGATGGCCAGTCCTGCACTCCCACGAAAAGCTGTACGCCCATGGCCAAAGCACTACTCATGTCATCTTTCGTTAACTTTCGGTATAGCACTCCTTCTGCTTTCACAGAGTTAGTCTGACCGTCAAGTTGATTTTGATAGATGGCGACTCTCTACGGGTCAGAGCGGAACTGTGCTCCTTAGGGTTCCTAACGACTGCTATTCTAAAAGTTGATTGTTGGGCCTGTCTTCTGAGGTGCTTCTGAGTGTATTTCGATCTCCAGCCTATTGGCAGCAGTCAAGTACACTATTGATACCCTGCAAGGATTCTAGCACTAGTGTTAGTAGTTGCCACCAAGTGAATTCTGACCCAATGTCTTCAGAGTAGAGCTCCCCCCAGGGGTTTTCAGGTGTCACCTTTCAGAAGCAGATCACTAAGACACCTCTGGGTGAATTTAAATTATCAACTTCTAAGTTTATAGTCGAGCCTTTAAGTATGTATACTACCCAAAGACTCCTTGTGTTATTCTAGAAATTCCAAAATGTTCAAAATCTGCAAAAGCCAGAAACTGTATGAGAAGGAAAACTAAAATATTTTCAACTGAAATTAATGATAGAAAAATGGTAAGCCTGTAACTTGTCAGAGGCAGGGAACTTACAAGACCTGGAAAAATGAGGTTATCTGCCAAGTTACAGTTCTCACAGCTATCTTCAAAGTCTTCATGGGTATACCTAGGCCTGATCTTCCAACTTTGTTCTGGAAATCACCTAGTCTTTTAAATCATCTTCAGCTGACTTTGCTAGTTTTCTTGATTTAGGAGCAACACGACAACCACATCTGGACCCTCCTGGGACCAGACATAGCAAGAGCAAAGGAGACATCTGAAGTCTAGTTCACACAAAGACAAAACAGATGAGACTGCATTCCAACAAACTGATTTGATTCAAAGTTTAAAATATTTTATATTATTGGCTTTCAAAATTGAAATATCTTGTATGAATTATAAGAAAAACTATGATGAATAATCAAATTAAAATAAAAATATCAAACTGATTAAAAGAGCCACACATTATTTATCTCCTAGAAATAATGACTGTCAACATTCTAATGTAGGATGTTTCAAATTTATTGTGAATATATAGATATTTTAACTATCTCTATAAAATATAAGGCATATACTTATATGTGGTTTTAGAAAACAACATGAGATAATATAACCCATTCTGTTTTATAAAAAATATAACAAAGAATGGCTCAAAAACATTGGTATCATCCTTGCACTGGGACCTCATTAAGTTTTCTGCATTTTTCTAAGTTTATAATATAAACTGCTGTAGTGAGGACAGTGTTTAAAACATTATCAAAAGTATAAAGACTTTTGAATTTAAAAATGAGTTCAAAGACAATTAGCTTAAAAAGCCCAAAAGGCTTTATTGAGTTAACAGCAAGTTTAAAAAATAAAATTAATTTTAAGCCATTGATTTTTTTCTGAAAGACTGAGACACTTAAAGTGTTTTTTAATTCAGTGTTTCAGCTCAAGAAAGCTAAATTAACTCAATTTAGTTTCTCTATATTGTTTGCAAATAGGTCTTACTATTCATTTGGCCTAAACACTATAACACGCCAAATTCTTGGCCTGCAATCTTGAAGAAAACTGGTTCAGTAGCCTGAAGGTCTGCCTTGGATGACACTGTTTGGGAGACTAATGTGTGTTGTGGGGAGTACTGGTGAGTTCTTGAGGCTCATAGGGCACCTCTGGATACTACGGTGCTGTGCGATGGACCCTTCAAAAGGATGGCATTGAGGTTTTATGCTAACCTTTCTTTAAAAAAAAAAAAAAAAAGAACTTCAGCCTTCTGCAGAACAGATTGTTACCACCCCCTGGAAAACTGCCACCTTGGCCACCCCCTTCCGCCCCCCAAAATAGAGTCAAGTCCAACTCAAAGCAATCCTAGAGGTCAGAATAGAACTACCCAACAGAGTTTCTCAGAACACTTGGTGGATTTGAGCTGCTGATCTTTTGGTTAGCAGACACAGCACTTAACCCACTATACCATCAGGGTTTACCACCTTGACCACAGTGCCCACTAAATTCCTCCCTCGTGCTTCCTCTTGCCTTCACTGAGGCATTTCCCTCTGAGGCTAGTGGCCCATCCAAGACACTGCAATACTACGCACTTGTGTGAGAAGCAAAAGGACCACAGCCCTAAATGAGTGTACAGAACGGGGAACTCGGGTTTCTGGTGGGGAAGTGTGATACATGGGAGCATTTATTAAATTCCTCCTGTATGTAAGATACTTCATCAGAGAATGGGGTCTTATGTTTTAACCCCAGGATGTTCCAGGAAATAACAAGATGACCATTAAGAAAATGGCTGCATTCCATATGACCCAATTCCCTAAATGGAAAATGGAAATAAAAAGATAATGCCTTTCCTAAATGTCTCATAAACTAATTTAGAGGTGTACTAAGATAATGGGCATGAAAGCCCCTTGAGTAGTTGGAGGGGATTGCAAGTATGTAATATGGTCTGGGTTGCCCTATTCAGTAGTAGAGAACAGCACAGTATCAGGGGACAGACGTACACCATGGTGTACCATTCCTAGTCATCATCAGTATTGAGTTGCCTCTTACTGAGAACATGAGGACTACATTGCCTAGCTCCATTGGAGCTGGACAAAGCCAAGTGACTATCTCCATCAAAGGCTGTGAGAGGAAATGATATGATTCACTTCTAAGCTGAGATAAAGAAAAACCCTTCAAGACAGCCTATCTCTCTATTTCACACTGGGTGTGGAAACTACATATGGAGACTGTAGAACCAGCAACCTGGATCACTGGATCAGGGCATGAACAGGGGCGTCTGTGGGTTCTAATGACCTCTATCAAAATTTGCTTATGTGAGAAATAAATTTAGAGTATAAGCCACTAGACTGGGGGCATTTTTTAACCATAACATAAGCCTCATTTACCCTATCTAATAAATATACAGGCATGTACTGTATTAAAATGTCATATAAATTTATGGCTTAATGTGCAAACAAATGGACACATTTTTACAATACCTTGAGATAGAAATTACTGAAACTACATAGCCAGATACTAAGTTGAAGGATTTCTCAAAGTACTAGTTTCTGTATGGAAAGGAGAAGGATGATGACTTTGAGAATCCGAATAGATTGTTCTCTATATTAAACAAATTAATGTTACCTTTGTTCAAATCTAAACAAACATTGAAAGTTCAGTGGGAGACTTTTACCACTGACTACAAGAAAGGGACTGATGTTGGACTTTCCCTCCCACTACAAGCAACTAAAGGAGGTTTGGCTATGCTGTAGTTAAGCTCGCAACTGCTAACTGAAAGGTCAGGTGTTTGAATCCACCAGTCACTTTGAGAGATAGGGCTGTGGCAGTCTGCTTCTGTAAATACTACAGTCTTGGAAAACCTGTAGCACAGGAGATCTACAGTAACAGGTACAAACAACTAGGAAATTGAACAATATGAAACAATATATATATATGCCATTAGAAAACAAAAGTTAAGAATTGTGATCATGTAACAAAATTGTGAGTTCTGTGACTGTCCTGTTGTTTTCTTCCTAGAAGGACTTTACGGATTACATCAAAAGGAGAAAGAACCCAGGTTTTCTCCGAGGTGGGTACCTCAAGACCAGAATTTGAGAAGACTGAAGCAGCCAGAATTTGCATGGCAAAGTTGTATAGAAGATGAAAGTATGCAGAGGAAATGCTCTGAAATTCTGTGTAGGGGTCCTCCTGAGCCTTCTGCTAAATATCAAGTGATGCACGCATACAGTGATATTTCATTAAGTCTAGCAAAGAAAAATGACTCGATATCTGCAAATGAATAATTCTCAAGGCTTCCCAGGACCAGGAGATAGTCAAGTTCCAACAATTCTGGGTTAAGAGATATTACTGAGTATTTAGACCATTTTTAGTAGTGGTCTCAAAAAAGATCACAATGCAGGAATAAAACCACATTAGTCATACAGTAAAAGGTTTTCCAAAACTGATCTTAAACAAATTAAAAACACTTTGAAAGAATCAAGGTAATATGTGAGTAACTGAAGTGCTTGCCAAAACAAAATTTTACGTTGTTTAAAGACTGACAATAAAATTCATAAATTCACCGCTAGCAGTATCAAGTATCCAAACAAAAATCACTGGACTCATGAAGAAGCAAAAATATGTGACCTAGAATCAAAAGAAAAATCACCTTATGGAAACATACCCAAATGTGACAGAGAAGATAAATATGTTTAAGGATATATTAAGCGATATAAATATTATTTTAAAAAACCACTGCCATCAAGTCAATTCCAACTCATAGCAACTGTATAGGGCAGAACAGAAATGCCCCAAGCATTTTCCAAAGAGCACCTGTTGGATTTGAACTGCTCAGCTTTGGTTAACAGCTGTAGCTTTAACCACTATACCACTGGAGTTTCCATGTAAACATAAGGAGGAGAGAAATAGAAGATACTTGTGGAGACATATAGATGCAATTCTACTGGTAAAAAATAAAATACCTTAAGTGAAAATTTCATTGGATGGGCTTTATAGCACATTAGACATTGAACAAGAAAAGATCAGTGATGATGAAGACATAAGAACAGTATGCAAATGGAGAAACAGAGAGAAAAAGGAATAGAAAAAAAGAGCAACCACCAAACTTCAACGACATATAGGACAATATCAAATATTCTAATTTATTCAGACTGTTAGTTGCGATCAAGTCTTCAGTGACTCATGATGACTTTATGTATAACAGAATGAAATGTTGCCCAGTCCTGTGCCATCTTCATAATTGTTGGTATGCTTGAGTCTATTGGTGATGCCATTGTCTTAATCTGTCTCACTGAAGGTTTTTCTCATTTTATAATGTACGTCTAATTTATGTATACTGGGAGTCAAAGAAAATAAGAGTAAAAGAAAAATGCTTGAGACAGAAAAGTATTTGAAGAAGCCTAGTTTTGCTTAACACTATCAACCTATAAGGCCAAGATGCTCAACGAAACATTATAAGTGCAGAGTAAACCATAACAAAGCACATCATAAGTTAATTGCTACAAATCAATGATAGAGAGAATATAGTAAAAGCAATTAGAGTATAAAGGTACACAAACAAAACCAAAAATAAGTGTATCCTAGATATCATGTCAGAAACACTGCAAGCAAGAAGAAAATGGAACAGCAACCTAACAATGCTGAAAGAAAAAAAATCAACCTAAAATTTTATGTATGTTCAGTGAAAATATTCCTAAAAATAAAAGTGAAATAAAGATATATTCAGACTAACTGAAGCTGAGAATAGAAAAACTGCCAGTAGAAAAACATGCTATAAGAAATAATAAAGGAAGTTCTTGAGGCTGATCTTGACATAAAGGAAGAAGACCATCAAAAAAGTCATATAGAGACATTTTCTTATTTTTCCAATAAAATATTTAAGGCAAAAATAAAATGTATTGTGGATTTTACAATTTCTGTAGAAAAAAAAATTATGGAAACAATTGTACCAGTGGTGACAGTAAGCAAGTCAAAGCAAACTGTTGAAAGATTTTTATGTTGTGGGCAAAACCAATTCCAGATCAAACCCATTACTGTCAAGTTGATTTCAGCTCATAATGAAGCTATAGGACAGGCTGAAACTGTCCCACAGGGCTTCCAACGAGAAGCTGCTGTGTTCAAACTGTCATGATTAGCAGTTGGGTAGTACAATGGTTAAGTGTTCAGCAGCTAATCAAAAGGTCAGCAAAAATAGTTATATTAAATATAAAGGAATAGTCATTAAAAGACAGAGATTTTTTAGACTGGATGAAAAAGTAAGATCCAATTATGCTTTGTCTACAAAATTTATTTTAAGTATAACGAATTAAGATAAAAGTAGAAGTGTGGAGAAATAAATACTATGCAAACATTAGTCATAAGGAAACCTTGGTTAATTCATCAAAAACACATAATAATGGTAAGTGTGTAGGTAATAACACAGCTTCCAGCTACAGAAACTAACAGAAAAAAATATAAAGCTTCATTTGAATATTTCATATTCCTGTCTCACTAAACAACTAAATAAAAAGCAATTAAAACTATCAAAGATTTGAATAATCTCAATCAACTTGAACAAAACAGCAAATTAAATTAAAAAATTTATATTAAAAAATAGGATAAAGATCAAGATTAGTAACAATATTAACCGCAACTATGAAAACCTCAATAAAATTAACTAACAGAAGGCAAAAATTACCAATTCAGTAATAAAAGATGAGACTTCACTACTAATCTTACAGGCATTAAAAAGATCATAAAAGAACACCGTAAATAGCTACATTGTCATGAATTTTTCAAAAAGATATATACCAAAAATGGCATAAGCTGAAAAAATACAAATAGTAGTAAATTGATTTAAAAACTGAATCTGCAATTAGAAAATATCTTATAAAGAAAACTCAAGGCAAAAAAGTCTTACAAATGAAGTCTATCAAATAGAATGAAGACTAATGTTACACCAACACATTTTCATTAAATGAAGAATATTTTGCAATATTTTTTTGAGATTGGCATTATCCTGATTCTAAAACTAAAGAAAATATTGAAACAAAATTGCAAATAGATAAACGGTTAACTACTAAGAATCAAATAGTTTTGCTCATTTGAAGATTTTATCAAAAGAATTAGAAGACCACCCACAGAATGGGAAAAAAGTATTTGGCAACTATATATCAGATTGACATCTGATCTCTATAATCTACAAGGTCCTGCAAAACATCAACAAGGAGAAGACAAATAACCCAACTAAACAATGGGTAAAGGATATGGACAGACACTTCATCAAAGAAGACATCCAGGCAGCCAAAAGATGCAGGAGGAAATGCTCATGATCAATTAGGTGTCAAAAAAATCCAAATCAAAACTACAATTAGATATCATCTCACAGCAACAAGGCTGACACTAATCTCAAAAATACAAAATCATAAATGCCAGAGCCAAGCTGCCATCCGAGGATGCAGCAAATGGTCCCAACTCAGCAGGAATGGATGATCACCAAGGTCCGTAACAACATGGAGGAAAGAGAACACAGAAGACAGAGAGACCCGTGAGTGGGTGTCTACATCGACTTGTGACCAGAAGAACCAGATGATGCCTGACCATCACCAGTGATAGCCATGATGGAGCTCACAAAGTTGAGTCCCACTGGCAACACAAGAGTAGGTATGGATGCACCCTGAGATCTCCACTAAAAGACCACAATTGATGGTCCAGGGGCTTCAGGGTTCCCCTGGGACCATGGCCCCTGGCCCTGATGCTGCCCCTGTCCATCAATCATAATGAAGTTCAACTCTTCGGACAGCAATGGATTGAACTTGGCAATGCAGAGTGAACATATTTTGTGGGCACTTTATGGTTCTAGGCAGCTATAGGATGTCGTCCTGCTGACTTCATACTGGAGAAAGGGAAGTGAGTGGAGACGGGGAGATAGGATGTACAGAGCAGAGAGGAAGAGTGTGTTGTCACCATGCAGGGACAGCAGTGGAAGCTGCATATAGGTGAGCATGCAAATTTGTGTGGGAATGTACATTTTCATTCAATCATAGTACTAATAAAAAAAAGGAGAATAAATAAATAAATGTTAGAGATGATGTTGAGAGACTAGCACTCTTCTATATTGCTGGCAAGAATGTAAAATGTTACAGCCACTTTGGGAATCAATTTGGTGCTTTCTTAAAAAGCTAAAAACAGAAATACCATGTGATACAGTAATCCCATTGCTTGAAATATATGCTAGAGAAATAAAGGCTGTCACACCAACGGTTACATACATATCAATGTTTATTGCAGCATTGGCCGCAATAGCAAAAAGATGGAATCAACCTAGGTGTCCATCAACAGATGAATGGATAAACAACTTATGATATATTCACATAATGGGATACTATCCCCAAACCCCACTACTGTCAAGTCGGTTCTGACTCATAGCTACCCTAGAGGTCAGAGTAGAACTGCCCAGCAGAGTTTCCAGGAGCACCTGGAGGATTTGAACTGCCAACCTTTTGGTTAGCAAACGTAACACTTAACCCACTATGCCACCGGGGTTTCTGTGAGATAATACACAATGATAAATAATTATGATGAGTTTAGGAAACATCTTATAACCTGGAATCATCTGGAAGACATTATGCTGAGTGAAGTCAGCTGTAAAAGGACAAATATTGCATTAGACAACTATTATAAGGACTTAAGAAAAAACTTATATACAGAAGAAAATAATCCTTGATGGCTACAAGGGTGGCAGGAGTAAGGAGAGGGCTACTCATCGATTAGATAGTTGATAGGAATTAGGTTAGGTGAAGGTACTGACAGCATTCACAGAAAGACAGTCGCCACGACTAGACTGCATCGTAAGCTAAAAGTTTTTCTAAATACAACCCAACGTTAAGTACACAATAGCAGAGACAGGGTTCTCGGCACAATGGTTTCAGGAGACATCAATTGTCAACTGGCATAATTAGTTTTTTTCCAAGAAATTTTTCTCCATCCCATATTGGTGACTGACTCCCAAGGTCTTAAAGCCAGCAAGCTGCCATGTAAGGAAAAACAACTGGTCCCTACCTACCTGGAGCAGATGAAAACCAAGAACATTAAAGACATGAGGAATATACGAGTCCAGGAGATAGAAGGGTCAATATGATTGGGAGACTTCATCAGTCATGAGACCAGAAGAACTAGATGGTTCCCGGCCACCAACAACAACTGCCCTACGGGGAACACAACGTAGAGTCCCTTATGTAGCACAAGAAAAAGAGGAGTGCAGATCTAGTACTCTGTTAAAAGGACCAAACTTGATGTCCCCATATCCTGGAGAGTCCCTTGACTGGGACAAGTCCCTGGACTTGCTGCCAGGCCAGAGATGAAGACAGTACTGAAGTCCAGAGAACAACACTGAAGTCCAGTGATCCTATGCACAACAGAAAGAAACACTGCCCAGGCCTGTGCCGTCCTCACAAATGTTGCTATGCTTGAGGCGTTGTTGCAATGCCCGTTGCACTTTTGTCAATCCGGCTCATTGAGGGCCTTCCTTTTTTTCACTGAACGCTAGACTGCCAAGCATAACATCCTTCTCCAGGGACTGATCCCTCCTGAAAACATGTCCAAAGAATGTGAGATGTAGTCTTGCCATCCCTGCTTCTAAGGAACATTGTGGCTAAACTTCTTCCAAGACAGATTCCCTTGTTCTTTTGGCAGTCCATGATGTAGCCAATGTTCTTCACCAGCCCCACAATTCAAAGGCATCAATTCTTCTCCAATATTCCTTATTCACTGTCCAGCTTTCCCACGTGTATGAGGTGATTGAAAGCACCATGGCTTGGGTAGGTGTTACCTTAGTCCTCAAGCAAGGTGACATCTTTACCTTTCAACACTTTAAAGAGATATTTTTGCAGCAGATTTGCCCAACACAAAATGTCTTTTGTTTTTAGTTAATTTTATTTTTATTGTGATTAACTAGAAGTTTATAATCCAAGTCAATTTGTCATATAAAACTCTGAACGCAGACATCTACGAAACTCTATCTGCTCTTCTCACCTTGTGAGAGCACCCTCCTCTTTTCTGCCTTGTACTTTCAGTATCCACTCAACTAATACTTGTCCCCTCCTTTCCACCCTCTCCTCTGTCCTCTAGAGAGGACCCAGAGAACCTTGTATATATATTAAGCCAAGAAATACACACACCACCTACATTACTCTGTGTCCCATGGCACCTAACAACAGTAACAACTATTTTAAAATAAAAAAATGTTTTCTATAGATGTCCACCCTATTCATATGTAGATCTCTAGTTCATAAAATGTGGCAATGGAATCACAATGCTAAAATATTTTCTGTCACTCCAAAAGCTACCATGGAGCGACTTTACAGTTGAGAAGAGATGGAGGTAGTAACTAATGTCAGCTATTTACTATGAATTCAGACTATGAAAATGCCTGAGGATAGGTCATAAGATATATGCAATTGCATTTAACAGGTTTTTTTTCTTTTCACACAATGATTGTAGGCTTTTAATAAAAGTTTCTAATCAATAATAAAATGTCTAACAAAGCTATTAGCCTTAGTAATAGAAAGCTAAAAGGTAATATTACCCTTACTATATCATAGCTGCTAAGATGGCATAGCAGCAATTAGCCTGGAAACACAGTTAAATTACTTAAGTGTTATCGAATAGATGGAAGCAGCCATGCTAGTTTTTCCAGAATTAAAATCACATTGGACCCACATAGCTGGTCTGCAGATGATTGATTAGTCCCTCAGCGTACCCTTTTGCTCCCAGTAAAATACACACGTATTCATAATCTTGGGCCCAGAGTTCAAGATCAATATGGTAACATTATAGTCCATAGTCCCTTACATGGCTGAAAGGTTTCGCTAGATATTCATGAACGAGTGGCCATGGAGGTGACTGACTCGTGATAATCCCATGTAAGTCAGAGTAGGACTGCTCCCCAGGATTTTCAGTGACTGATTTTTCAGAGGTAAATCACCAGGGCTTGTTTCCAAGGCACCTCTGGGTGGACTGGAATTTTCAACCTTTTGGTTAGTAAATGAGAAAGCTAGTCATCTGTACCCCTCTGCCTCTGAGGGACTATACTAACCAGATATTAATTTAAAGGAAGGTGAAGCAGATACAGTCAGCGTTCACTAAACCATCCATGGGCACTACTGCATCTTGTGGCCTTCCATGCAGTTGACTTGAGGCCACGTAACTAGGTTCAGGACAATGGAAGAGAACTGAAAGCAATGAGTCCCTTCCTGGAATGACTGTTAAAAACATCACATGGAATCATTCAGCCGTCTCTTCCCTTTCCGCGATATTGCTGCAAATCACAATGTACCTCCTGGGTGGAATCTACCTGGGACACAGAACTCACTGCTTAGAGGAGAGACACAGGAGAAATCTTCAAGATACACTGGATATTGCCTCAGGAAAATGTGAACATCCTCGTTTTGGTTATTGTTCAGCCTCTGGGATTTCAGGACTTATTTGTTATTGCAGCATAGCCTGCCATATCTTGACTAATAAAAAGCTAATAAAAAGGAGATTTCCATTTTGACAGTTATACAGCAGTGAATATATCTGAGTCCTTCAATGCTTGATATATCACTAAGATTTAAAGAGAACAGTGACTGATTTTTAACCAACAAAAGGACACAGATGTATAAAAGGACAAATCAGCCACTTTGAAAAATTAAGAATGATATAACTTTGCATTTGTGTGGAACTTTCAAGTGTTGGTTTTTTTATGTTGTTTTCATGTACACATCTTCACGAAACCCCTAGAACATTTTTTTCTTAAATGAAACTTGTAAAGTCCTAACTTTATGATTGAACAACAGGGGTAACGGCGGGATTTTAAGTGAGGTGTCCAATAACCCAGCTGGCCATCAGCAGAGCTGAGGCAGGATACTGCCTCTGGTCCTTCTGTAATCAAGAAATATTCCGAACTCTCTGCCTTGGTGCAGACTTTTACAAGCTCTTCTTTTAATAACCCATCTCCATTGCATTCCTGACTTATTACCTCCCTGGCTCCCAGTACTCTTATTTATATGCAAACTCATTTGAGCTGCACATCTCAATGTTTATGCTTGCTTACTGTGTTCTCTCCTAACTAGAGTCTATTATCTGCTGAAACAAGAAGGACGTTCACAAATAAAACGTGTCTTGCCTATGGCTGCCCGCCCAGGCGAGCCCATCACAGAGGGCAGAGACGTAGCTCTGCTGCCGGGGACTAACCCGCTGCTTTCAAACGAGCTTCCCCTTTGGTGAAGAATTTGATCCAATACCGGGTGGGACTGGAGGGCTGAGAGCATGTCACTTACTTCAGGGAACCAAGCCAAGCACCCTTTCAAAGCCTAACTTGCAGACACTTAGTGCCCTCTAACTGGAACGAGGCCCCAGGGTAAAAGGCCCACTCACAGCAGCTGGGTAGAATCTAGGTCAGGGAGGTTGCATCTGTTGTCAAACTGGCTTAAATAGAAGAAATAAAGACTTTATGAAGGTAGCCAGAGAATATTTCACCAACATTGACTACTTGGAGTATTTACCATAGCATAAATTCTGTTTCGGAAGTTCTCCCTCCACTTCCTACTGGATCTCCCACCTGGCCCATTTAGAAGTCCTGCATGGGCAGTGCAGGAGAGCCTGGGAGAGGGGCTGAGCCCAGGGTAAGCCACTCTCTCTGAGAGTCAACAGATAGGTTGGTCCCCTTCCTCATCTCTTCTGCTAGATATCAATGGCCATTTGGGTGGTGCTGAGTCCCTGGGTGGTGTAAATGATTAAGACTTTTATCTGCTAATGGAAAGGTTTGCAGTTCAAGTCCATTCAGTGGTGCCTCGGAAGAAAATACTGGCAATCTACTTCCAAAAAATTAGCCCTTGAAAACTCTAGAGAGTTAGTTCCATGTGAGTTTCCTTGAGTCAAAATCCACCAGACTGAAAACTTTTTTCCCCTCTTTTTATGGAAATGGTGAAATACAGCATCTGTAGGTATAAAGCAGAGCCTGCTGGCTTTGGAATCAAACAATTGCATTTTCAAAAGCTGGCTCAGCACTTATTAGCTGGCTGGGTGACCTTAGTCAAATTATTTAACCTCTTTATGATAGTTTTCTCATATGAAAAATAGAGTAAGAAGAACCATCTTTGCTGTGTTGCTGTAAGGATTAGGGATTATACGTGCAAACTTCAAACCAAACCAAATCCATTGCCTTTGAGGCAAATTCTGACTCATAGTGACCCTTTCCCGTTGCCATCAAGTCAATTCTGACTTACAATGACCCTATAGCAAAGACTAGAACTGCTTCATAGAGTTTCCAAGCACCTGGTGGATTTGAACTGCTGACTTTTTGGTGAGTAACCAAAGCACTTAACTGGCTATGGCCCCAGGGTTTCCTGCAGAGTAAAACTGCCCAGCAGGGTTTCCCAGGCTGTAAGTCTTCACAGAAGCAGATTGTAGTATCTTTCTTCCAAGCAGTGACTGGAGGATTTGAACAGCCAATCTTTTAGTTAGCAGCCAAGTGCTTTAACCACTGTACTACCAGGCCCTTTTTGCACCTAAATTTATAATATATGTGTAATGTTTGGCATGGCATAAGTTCTCTCATTTGGTCAGTCTTCAGTAAATGGTACTTTTTTTTAGTTGTTTTTAGAACTATAATTATTAAAAAGGAAAAGTGCTCTCTGTGCTCCTTCTCTGACCCTCCCCGCCCTCTCCTTCACCATCCCTGGTAAATTCACCTGTGTAGCATCAATGCCTTAAAATAAGCAGGCCTCCTGCATATGCAACAGAAGCCTGGCACAGGGGCCAACACTAAATAGATACTCAATAAATACTTGTTAAATTGAATTGGACTGACCTAAATTTTACCCAAACTTCGTGTACACAGGCAGCTTTCTTGGATTGCTTCACTGATTTTGTGGCTGTTGTTAACTACTGTCGAGTCAAGCCCTTATTTATAGCAGTCTCACAACAACAGAATAAAATACTGCACAGTTTTGTACCATCCACATAACTAGTTGTAACTCAGCCCATTGCGTTCCATAGAGTTTCACAGGCTGATTTTTAGAAAGAGACAGCCAGGCCTTTCTTCCTAGTTCACCTTAGTCTGGAAGCTTTTCTGAACCTTGTTCAGCGTCATGTCAAAAACACAAAGCACTGCGACAGAGGGGTGGTGACTATGCACAAGGTGGACTAGGCGGGAACTGAACATAGGTCTCCTGCCTGCAAAATGAGAGTTCTACTTCTGAACCACCAGTGACCCTATCTGCTGACCTCTGTTCTCTAAAAATTCAGCTTTGTTTACCCAGGCTTGGAGTGTCTAAGTGTTTGGGCTGTACTAACTCTTGACTTCTGTCTTAAACAAGAGCTTCATATTTTTTTACCTGGTTTCACACGGTTACAGTAATTCACTGAAGCCTGTGAGACCTGAAACTTCATAGGACTGCACTGTTTTGCCAGGTCTCACAAGATTTCCATCTTATCACTTTTCTATTACTATTAGTGGAAAATATCTGAGTTATCTTTCTCTGACAAGTTTCCACCTTTCACAGGTTCAGACTTTCCCAGGTTTTACTGTACTGCGGTATCATAGGAAACCCTCGTGGCACACTGGTTAAAAGCTGTGGCTGCTATCTGAAAGGTCAGCAGTTCAAATCCACCAGGTGCTCTTTGGAAACTTGGAAGTAGGGGGCAGATCTACCGTGTCCAATAGGTTCACTATTAGTAGGAATCGACTCGATGGCAGTGGGTTTTGTTTTGGTTCGGTGGTACAATAGCAGCTGTAGTGGCGTGGTGCTTAAAAGTGGTAATTGCAAGCTAAAAGGTAGGCAGTTTGAATCCACCAGCTGCTCCTTAGAAACGCTATGGGGCAGTTCTGCTCTGTCCGGTAGCATCACTACAGGTCAGAAATGACTCAGGGGCAACCGGATTTTTTCAGATGGTGCAGTAAGGAAAAAAAAAAAAAACTTATGAATCAACTTTCTAACTATATGTCACACTTTATGAATCAGTATCCTGAAAAAAGGGAAAGAGTTGCAAAAAGATTTTGGAGTGATGCTGTATGGGGAGAAGGAGACAAGGGTTTAATATTGCAGAATATTAGTGTCATGCCATCCAAGCCTGTCACGGGATCTTGAGATTGGAAGGGAACTTAGAGGTCATCTAGCCCTGCTCCCACCCAGCCAGCATCTGCCAGCTCCTCTCAGGGAGCCTGTGAACAGCACAGGCTCCATAGGTGCTGGCATCAAACCCAGGTCTCACTGCCAGGCCTGGGGGCAACAGATGCCCGCAGCCTGAGGGAGGGGTTGCTAATAGGCCTGGGAAGGGCTGTGCTGGCCACCACACACCAAGGGCCTGCCCGCTTGTCTCCGTGTGTAAGATTTCTACTTTCAAAGCCCTGAGCCCCAGAGTACAAGTGTATTCATGGGAGTCTGTCTGCACATCTGAAGACCGGGACACAGTTAATATTTGCAGTGAGGGAGGTACAGTGACACAAGGCACAAGAGAATACACAGACAGTCTTTTATTCCTGGAAGTCACACAGATATGCCTTAAGAATGCCTGCTTTGGTGTTTAACCCAGACTTCATTTAGCGTACGTCTATTTCATGAAAATGTGCCTTAAGGCAATCATTTGTGGGGCGACTTTTACATGCCTGGGAGGAGAGGAAGGTGCTGGAGTTATAAGCCTGCAAACTGATATACTCTAAGGCCTAGAACCAGAGTCCCCAGGTCCCCAGATGATACAAATGGCGAAACACTCAGCTGCTAACCAAAACATCAGCATGTTCAATCCAACCAGAGATGTCTTGGAAGGAAGTCCTGATAATCTTCTGAAATGTCACAGCCATGAAAATTCTATGATACACAGTTCTACTCTGCAAGAAATCGAGTCTCCATGAGTCAGAGTCAACTGGATTCCAAAAGGTTTAGTTGAAGTCCCGGTCCAGGAGGTAAAGGGGTGAGTGGCATACAAGGTCTGACAATGAAGTTCATGAAATCATCCTAGAAAAAGTGCTACATACCTCATTGCTGAATATCACTACAGTCACCTTCAAAGTTCTCTCCTTGGAAGCTATGCACAGACTCCAGTGCTTAGGCCACCCTTCAAAGCAATTTTGGAACTCTTCTTCTGGAATGGCCGTCGGAGATGTTGTCAAAATTGAAGCTACGTCCATCCCATCCATCACCATTGCTGAAAATTCAGAGACAACGTGGGGTTCAAGGAATAATTTTTTGGCAGATCTGCTAGTGGGGGGGGGGTACAGCAGCCAGAAGCTGTCCCCCTTGGGTTGTATTTCTAGTGGTTTTTATAGCCAGAATTCAAAGGGGAGAGGTTCTGTCACAGAACAACAGTCAGGAGTCACAAGATTTCATTACATCATAAAGTTTCAATGCATCTAACAAAACAGTGTGAATTGTCCAAAAGTTTGTCAAGGGTAATCAAACAGAGTAAACTCAAAAGTTTGTCACAGGATAATCAAATAGAATAAACCCTAAAGTTTGCCACAGGATTACCAACAAAGTAAACCCAAAAGTTTGTCACAAGATAAGCAAATAGAGCAGACTTAAAAGTTTGTCACAGGATAATCAAACAGAGTAAACTATCTAAAAGTTTTTACCTCTCTGTGAGGTTTTAATCAATTCTGTATCCTCGGAGATAGTGAGAGGAAGGGACAGGAAGGGGAATGCATAGCTGTTAGTCCAGTTATTAAGACAGAAAATAGAATGCAGCTTAATAACCTAAGAGACTTTTGTCAGACCTTAACATTTACCATCAGTGTCATTGTTTATTACCTTTGATGTCCTGAATGTCATTAAAATATCTTCCTTTCAACATTTCCTTTACCTTCAGGTAAAGAAAAAAGTCACTGGGGGCCAGATCAGGTGAGTAGGCATGGTGTTCCAATATAGTTATTTGTTTTCTGGTTAAAAGCTCTCTCATAGACAACTATACAGTTAAGTTTGCAAACTTGCCACCATGCCATCACGCACCATGGCCATTCCAGAAAGAGTTCCAAAATTGCTTTGAAGGGTGGACCAGGCACTGGTGTCAGTGCATAGCTTCTCAAGGGAGGTATTTCAGAGGTTATCACAGTGATATTCAGTAAGGACATATGTAGCACTTAGAACAGTTAAGTTTGCGGACTTAATTCAACAACCTGGTACACGACTGCCCAGGCCAGTGCTGAGGTTCAGCCTTGCTCTCCACAGAACTAGGTGAAGGGTGAACTGTTAGTCCCTTTTCCTCGTGCCTGAAGGTCAAGGTCACATTTTGAATCACTGTCATATCACAGGGTCACATATTGATAACTGTGAGGTACTTAAATTCAGGATATTTTCCCCTGAGCAGTAAATTGTTTACTTTTCAAACAGCTTAATTTTGAAAGTTTTCATTCCACACCATCCCTGTGTTAAGAAAGCTGTCAAGTTTGGGAATTTCATGGAGAAATGTGAAGTGGCCTTTGTAAACTTCAGAGGAACCCTCTGAGGCCTGACATTCTGAATGTGATGGCTCTATTTGCATATATAGTGTCCTTCTAAGGAAATGCTGTAGATCTGGATTTGGGATTACTGGATATAAACAGTTCGGCCTGACATCTGGGCTTTGCCTTTCTTATACTTACGTGTGCATTCACTCATTCATTTATTCATTCAAAAAGAGCTCATCATTTTATCTCTTACAGCTGGGAAGCTCGGGCTCCAGGCCTGTCATTAGGAGTATGACAGAAGTCAGAGTCCTTAGACTCTACAGCAGAGCACCCACATACCTTCTTCAATAGCAAAATGTATTTATAACAACTTAGATCTTACCCAGAGAACTTTACTTCAAACAAAGAAATTGTATTTGCAGTCCACCTGGATTCATTGGCCTTAAACTGTGAGTGTCTGGGCTCCTGCCAGAGGCCTTCTCAACAAAATCAACCTGCATTTATTCTGAACTGCATTAGACCGTGATTTTGCCCTCTGCTCCCCTCTCCTTGGCTTGTATTTTCTGGCTTTGATTCATTAAGTTTTGCTGAGAAGGCGCAAGTAAAGCTCCAGGGAGTTTGTTCTTGCCCTTGGTACAAAAACAGGACTGAGGAGGAGAAGGAAGGGAGCCAAGTTTCTCAGGGCACCACCTGTTTCTCTGAGTGCTACCTCTGGGAGGGAGAAGCTAGACCTGCATCCAGTACCTACCAGTGCTGTCAGTTACTGCAGCAAGAATGGAGGTGGTAGTCACATTAACTGCCATCGTGTGTGCTGTAATAGCACAGGGCAGGAAGGACGCATGCCTGATCTCATATGATGCTCACAACTACCCCATGAGGTCGATAGGTATCGGGGTCCTAGAATTGTAGATGATGAAACCAAAGACACAATGACCGCGAAGGTGGCCCAAGCTTCTCCAGGAAGCATGCAGTTGGTTTGGAATTCGGAGCAAAGCCAGGGCCAGACTGCCTTCCTTAGCCAGTTACTCGATCATAAAGAACGCAGTAGGATCCAGGATGTAACTGTAATTTTGTCATGTGTTTCCTTACTTTCTTTTCTTGTGGTGATGAACAGTACAAGACAGAAGGTCTGGGGAGACAATACATTCAATACTGAAGAATTGCAGGGAATGTAATGGACAGAAAGGCAGGAAAAAGAAATAAAGGTGAACGATCCCACAAGAAAGCAGTGTGGGACCCAGGCAAATGGAGCCCACAAGAAAGCCGTGTGGGACCTAGGATTTGGAAGAGTTTGTGGGTTGTAGCTACCACAAGACCTCTATGTTTCCCCTCAAATGCCTGAAATTTTTACAGTAGACAGAGGACTTTACTATGTAAAGAGCAAAAAGCTTAAATTAAAATTTAATTTATGAATTTGCTGATTTCTGTCCTTCACTTGACTTACTTTAATTCTCCTCAACTATGAATACATATATATCCATGCACCTAAGAATAGTCACGCAAATTGAGAGCTAAAAGATGAGGCAGAAAACCTTCTGGCGGGTGTTCATTCCGTTGATTCATCCAAGGAACTAATTGAAACTGAGTCTCACTTCTGGGCTAGATGCCAGTCTCAGAAATGGGACAATGGAGAGGGATGTGACACAGGACCTTACCCTTGGGAGGAAAGGACATGGAATCTAGGAGACAAAGAGAAATGTGGAAGAGTCATAGAGAGAGCCAACAGCTACTACAAATATACATGCCAGGGGCAGGGGACACAAAATAATAACTCAAATGTCTTAAGGCCATACTTTATGCTTAGAGACTAAAGAATTGGCTCACGTTTCACCTTGGCGATATAGTTGTCATAGGTGGTAGGGGAGAAAGCCAAAACACCAGTGCTACCTGTAAAGAAGGAACTAGGGAGAGATGCTCAAAGTGTGCATCTCTCTGTGGCAAAGAGAGAGCAGCATAAAGAGCTAGTTCATCATAGGTCACAAGTCAATAACTGGATAATCCTTATTTTCCTAATACCATCAGGTCATATATGTGCTGGGGCTATTGTACTAATCCATACACATATGTGTTTTCTGAGACAACATAGAGTAAAAATTAAGAAGTGAGATCCGGCAAAATGTCACTAGGACAATATTTGGTCTGAATATTGATGAGTTTATTGGGAAGAAAGGAAAGGAAGGGTATTCCACTCAGAGGAAATACTGTATGAAGTGGAGATGAGGGCAAACAAGGAAGTTTATCTTCCTGACACTCAGAAGCATGCCTTCCTTTCCCACAGGATCACAAGAGAGACTGGAGAATTCCACTGTAGAAGATGGTTCCACCAGGTGTACTAACTCAAAACGAGATTTGATTTTTCTTTCACATAGAATTGTATGAAAATTCACACACTCTAGTCACCAAAAGAGGAATTCAGAAAATGTAGTTAACTATGAATGGAATGCCTATTATAATCCTGGTCCTAAGTAAGTATTAATAGATTGAATTGTGCGTTCTCAAAATATGTGTTAAAGTCCTAATCCTGTACCTATCAATATGACCCTGTTTGGAGACTGGGAATTCCTTATGTTTTGTCATACCAAAAGAGTTATAAGAAGAGCAGAATATACACAGAGACAGATGCAGGGAAAGACTGATGCTAAGAATGTCAAAGACCCCCCAGGGAATACCAAGGAATGCTAAGGAGCTCCCAGGGCTGCAGACAAGAAAGGATCCTCCACTGGAGCTAATCATCTGAATTGGACAACGAGCTTTCGAAATGGAGATAACAAGTTCCACTCTAGCCTGTGAATTCTGGTAGTTTTTGTTATGGTAGCCCTGAGGGACTGAGCTAAGTACTGAGGTGAGGAGGAGGAAAATTGGAGGGAGGGTGATAGATATGATACTATACTTCATAAGGCATCAAGCTAATGGCCAACTAATGTAGGGAGAAGATACTTATATTTCTGAAAGCAAGGCAGTGACTGTTATGGACTTGGGATTCCTGCACAGAGAAGTTCCTAGGCCCAGTTATGTGTGTCCGCTTGGCTAGGCCATGATTTCCAGTGCTATGTGGTTGTCTTACATTTTGTGATCTGTTGTGTGATTATCCAGTATGTTATAAATCCTAAATTCTATGAAGCCATGGTGGCACAGTGGTTAAAAGCTACATCTGCTAACTGAAAGGCTGGCAGTTCGAATCCTCCAGGCACTCCTTGGAACCTCTATGGGGGTAGTTCTACTCTGTCCTATAGAGTCACTTTAAGTCAGAACCAACTCGATGGCACTGGCTTTTGGCTTTTATGGTCTTATTGAGGCAGGATTGGAAGGAGTTATGTTAATGAAACAGGACTCAATCTATAGGACATTTTGAGATAGACAAGAGAGAATTGAGAAGAAGGGAATCTCATTACCACTAAGCAAGAAAAGCCGGGAGTGGAGCACATCTTTGGGACTTGGGGTTCCTGCACAGAGAAGTTCCTATGCCCAGAGTAAGAGTGATAATAAGGAACTTACCCCAGAGCCGATATACGGAGAAAGGTTGCCCTTGATGCTGGGGCTTCCTCCTAGGGTTCGAGGGAATAAACTTCTCTTTGTTAAAACCATCCATTGTGATATTTCTGCTACAGCAGCAAAAGATAATTAAGACCTTAAGAAATGTTAAGTGGGTAAAACAAGCCAAATTCTTTAAGAGCAGAAGTTGGAGGGGATTGAGACACTCCTTCTTTGCCAAATGAATTGAATATTTGACAGATGAGGCAGAAAAGAGAATGATGGCCATTCCAGGAAGAGAACATGCTATGTGACAATGCAGGGAGGTAGGAGATGTGGTGTAAATTTGAGAATGGTCAGAATTATAACATATGTATTAGAAACTAGCAAAAAAGAAAGATTGGAGCCAAATTCTAGAAGGTCTTAAAAGCCAAACCAAGCTTGACTTTTAAGAAATAATGAGGAGCCATTGAATTTTCTTGAGCAAGGCAGTGGCTTAAGAAGATTAATCTGTCAGCAAACACAGAATAAATCAGTGAGAAAATAGCAGAGAGGCAGAAGTTCCAGTTGAACCATCACAGTGTAAGTGAAAACAGCTGGGCTACAGTCCTTGTTGTTGACACAGAAAAAAGGGATATAAACTGAGGGATGGTTGGTGAAGGTGATCTACACTGTGTATGAAACACTGAATCAACTAAAATGTGTGGAGAAAGGTGTAATATGACAAAGAACGAACATGTTGGTAAGTGACAAGGAAGTGGATGTTCTTAACAACTTCTTAAAGTACTAAGCACAGTTAAAAAGATTCAGAGAAAGTATCACGTTAGAAGAAGTAGGGAAAACACTCACAGAGTACACAGGCAACCACTCCAACACAATCTCCACAGTATAGTTACTACTATGCACTGAGAACCACCTTCAAGAGAGGATAGCACTCACCACTTTCTTCTCTCCAACTCTAACTGGCTTGCCTTCTTTCCTTCACATCTCCCAGGGAGCCAGTGAAGAGCCCTTCTTTTCAAAGCAACCTGTATGATGCCATTCAACATATAATTCATACTAGGAGCCAGGAAAGTATGAAATGAAATGACAACTCATCCAGAATCTGTGCCTGAACACACACACAGAAGCTATCTCCCAGCTTCATAGAGTTTTACTTGAAGGCAAGCAGGAAATGTTTTTAGATGGTAGAAGGAAGGAGTGATGGAATAGAACCATTTGAAATTACCCTCACTTTAGATGCTTCATTTTCATAATCCTGACTATTTGGAGCCCTGCTGAGGACCTCAGGGATAGGAGAGGACGCAACAGTCCAGGAAAGGTACCTTGAGAAACCAAAAAGCACTTATGAACACATTGTGGTTCTACTATTCCTAGTATGAGAAAAATAGGCTGTCCTGTTAATAACTCTTCACATACATCCTTCTGGGAGGCTAACTCCCTAAAACAATAATAAAGGGATGTGAAATTGTCCAAAAAGGAGACTACAGAAAGTTCTGCTTAAGTATACACGATGCTGTTTGCTGAACCATTTGGAATCTGAGGCATAATAGAATTCAATTCCCGCCATGATTTTCAGTTGGAGAAGTATGCACTTGCCTTGCAATGAACAAGTCCATTGCAAATTTACAGCTTTTGGCCCCTGCAAGCCAAGAAGACTTACTGCCTTCTGGATGATTCATTAAAAACATTCTGAAACCAATGAACCTGGGGATCTAAGTAGTTAAATAACAGAAAGGCTTTGTAAGTAGTTATTTTCTGTGTAACTTGCACAATAATACGCCATCAGTGTTCAAATGGTTTCTCATTTACATGGAGTGATACGTCTGCAGAATCCACGTCACAGTAAGTAATTGCCTCTTGGAAGGCAACAGGAAAAAGCAAAGGTCAATAAAATGACGTTGAGAGCCACAAATTCTTGGAAGCTAGTGCTTCTAAATAGGCTGTTGATAGTCAAATACCTTATAGCCTTATTTAATAAGGCTATGCCAATTAATGATTTCATTTGTTAATTTGTTTAGAAGTGGATCTTCTTTAAGTTACAACAGTTTCAATGAACTCTGAGATGCACCACTGGAAAACCAGTGAGCACCTGTGGTTCTTATTTATACGCAATTCAGTGAGAAAGAAAGAGAGTTTTGAATCCTCCAGGTTGGGGATATAATATTTACTATCTTCAATTTGGCCCTTGGCTTGGCTGGCATCTTCAATTAATTAATTATTGTTATTAAATGATAGAATATGCACAACCAAACTTTGCCTTCAAGGTAAGTATGATCCAGATAAAAATCATACAAAGAATGTAGAACTATGATACAAAAGTAGGAGAGAATTTGAAATAATGATAACAATCATATACACACGTGTGTACATATGTATGTGTGTGTGTATGCACACATACATATATATACACACATACATACAGAAGCCATGATAGCACAGTGGTTAAGCACTCAAGTGCTAACCAAAAGGCTTGCAGTTTGAACCTATCAACTTCTCCACAGAAAAAGACATGGCAGTCTCTTCTATAAAGATCTATAGCCTTGCAAACCCTATGAGTCATTTCTACTCTGTTCTATTTGGTTGCTATGAGTCAGAATCAGCTTGATAGCAACTAGCAACATATGTATGTATACATATTATATATATATATGTGTACACATTACAGTGACATCTGTAAACAACTGGAGTTAGAAAACCAAAATGGGAAATACATGCTCTGTATTTCTCAAGGTGAAAGTACTCAAGAAATAATTCAGACCTTGAGTTGCAATACTGAAAGCCTCCACAAACAAAAAATTGAATGACATAGGAAGCATCAAAAGAGGATGGAAGTAAAAAAAGTCACATTAAATTCTAGGAATTCAATAGATAGTTTCAATAGCTGATTAGATATGGCAGAACTGAGAATTTTGAAACACAACGCTAGGCTGGAAGACAATATATACATTGAAACACCGAGAGATGGGGGGGGAAAAAAAAAGCAACATTTAAAAAGAAGAAAGAGAATTTTAAAAGCCCATAGGAAATACACGAGACATAGTGAAAAACTCTAACATATGCCTAGGAAGAGTTCCAAAAGAAGAAAGACAATGGAATAAAATCAAATAGAAAAGGCATAAAACCACAAATTCAAGATCTGTGAATCCTAAGTAAGATAAATTCAAAGGAACCCACACTTACCAACACTAAAGTCAACTGTTAAAAATCAAAGGCAGAAAATACCCTTAACAGTGTATATGTGGGGGGGGGGGTACATATAACCTTCATAGAGCATCAAAAAGAGAAAAACAATGAATACTAGAAAACAATAGAACATCTGCCAGCCTAGAATGCTGTAGGTATTATATATACCCTTCAAAACTGAAAGTAGAATAAAACTGTTCCAACAAAAGAAGTTGATGGAAAGAATACAGAATCACTGTATCAAAAAAATGGAAACCCTGGTGGCATAGTAGTGAAGTGCTACATCTGCTAACTAAAAATTCAGCAGTTCACATCTGCCAGCTGCTCCTTGGAAACTCTATGGGGCAATTCTACTCTGTCCTATAGGGTTGCTATGAGTTGGCATCAATTCTACAGTACTGGGTTTAGTTTTTTGGGAGGGGTTACCAAAAAGAACTGGTTGACATTCAACCATTTCAAGAGGTTGCAAATGATCAAGAAAAAAATGTACTGAAGGAAGAAGTCCAAGCTGCACCAAAGGCACCAGAGGAAAACAATTGAGAACACAATTGAGATGCTTGAACAAACAAAAGTAACACTGAAAATGCTCATTCATTTACACCAAGTAATTTGGATGACAGCTACTTAGTCAGCCTATGGGAAAAGATCCATATTCGTGCTCATTCCAAAGGTGATCCAACATAATTCAGAGAGTATCTAACAATATCATTAATAACACACACAAGTAAAATTTTCCTGAGTATCATTCAAAAACAGTCATAGCAGTACATCAGCAGGAAACTTCCAGAAATTCTAGCCAGATCCAGAGCAGAACATTGAATGAGTGGCATCATTGTTTGTGTCAGATAGATCTGCAGTGACAGTGAAAGCAGACAATACCAGAAAGATGTTCACCTGTATTTTATTGACCATGAAAAGCATTTGACTCTGTGGATCATAAAAATATTATTAACAACATTGCGAAGAATAGGAATTCTGAAACATTTAGTTGTGCTCATGGGGAACCTGTACATAGACCAGGAAGTACTCATTTGAGTAGACCAAGTTGATACACCATGGTTTAAAACAGAAAATGTTGCATCAGTGTTGTATCTTTTCATCATATTTATTCAATGTGTATGCTGATCAAATAACATGAGAAGATCTGGAAAATATGAAGAAGAAAGTGGCATCAGGATTAGACAAGGCTCAATAATGATCTGAAATATGTAGATGATACAACCCTGCTTGCTGAAAGTGAAAAGAACTTGAAGCACTTACTGATGAAGGTTGAAGACTACAGTCTTCAGTATGGATAACACTTCAGCATAATGAAAACAAAAAACCACACAAAGAGACCAATAAACAACATCATTATAAATGGAGAAAAGATGCCGGTTGTCAAAGATTTCCAAAGACAGTGGAAAAGCTCGATGTCGTCAGTCAAAACAAGGCCAGATGCCAACTGTGGTACAGACCATCAGTGGCTCACACACAAGTTCAAACTGAAACTGAAGAATTTAAAAATAAGTCCATGAGAGCTGAAGTATAATCTTAAGTATATCTCACCTGAGTTTAGAGACCATCTCAAGAATAGATTTGATGCACTGAACATTCAAGCCCAAATACCAGTCAAGTAGTAGGATGACACCAAAGACATCATCCATGAAGACAGCAAGAGGTCACTAAAAAGACAAAAAAAAAAAAAAAAGACCAAACTGATTGTCTTTTGGACATTGTAAGAGACTCTGAAACTTGCTCTTAAACATCAAGTAGCTAAAACAAAAGAAATAAATGATGAAGTAAAAGAGTTTAACAGAGGATTTCAAGCAGCAGCTCACGAATACAAAGTAAACTATTATAAAGACATGTGCAAAGATCTGGAAATAGAAAACCAAAAGGGAAGAATACACTCTGTGTTCCTCAAGCTAAAGAAAAAATTCAAGTGCAGAGGTGCAAGATTAAAGGATTCTATGGGGAAAATTTTAAATGACATTGGAAGCATCAAAAGAAGGTGAAAGGTATACACAGTCATTATACAAAAAGAATTGGTCAATGCTCAACCATTTCAAGAGGTAACATATGACCGGGAGCCAATGGTACTGAAGAAAGAAGCCAAAGCGGCATTGAAGGCATTGAGAAACATCAACTGAGATGTTTCAACAACAAATGCAGTATTGAAAGTGATCACTCATGTAAGCCAAGAATTCTGGAGGACAGCTACCTGGCTGTCCATATGAGATTCATATTTAGGCCTATTTTCCAAGAAAGATAATCCAACCAAATGCAGAAATTGTCTAACAACATCATTAATGTCACACACAAGATGTTGCTAAAAAATCATTCAAAAGGGATTGCGGCAGTATATTGACAGTTCTCAAAGATTTCCAAAGACAATGGAAAAGCTCAGGTGTCAAGTGTGGCACAGAAATTCAAGCCAGATTCAGAAGAGGATGTGGAACCAAGGGTATCACTATTGATGTCAGATGGATCTTAGCTGGAAGCAGAAAATACCAGAAAGATGTTCACCTGTGTTTTATTAACTATGCCAGGGTATTTGTGTGGATTGTAAATTACGGATAATGTTGCAGACAATGAGAATTCCAGAACACTTAATTGTTCTCATGAGGAACCTGTACATGGGTCAAGAGGCAGTCATGTGAACAAAACAAAAGGATACTGCATGGTTTAAAGTCAGGAAAAGTGTGTGTCATGGTGGTATTCTTTCACCATACCTTTTCAATCTGCATGCCAAGAAAATAATCCAAGAAGGTGCACTATACCAAGAACAACGATGCATCAGGGTTGGAGGAAACTCATCAACAGCCTGTGTTATGCAGATAACATAACCTTCCTTGCTGAAAATAAGAGGATTTGAAAAGCATTTATTTATAAAGATCAAATGCCACAGCCTTCAGCGCAGACGTCAAGAAAACAAAGATTCTCGCACCCGAACCAGTAAGCAACATCACCGTAAATGGAGAAAGGATTAAAGTTGTTGTGTATTTCATTTGGTCATGAATGCACATGGAAACAGCAGTGAAGAAATCAAAAGATGCATTGCACTGGGAAAATCTGCTGCAAAAGACCTCTTTAAAGTGTTGGAAAATAAAGCTGTCGCCTTGAAGACTAAGATGCTCCTGACCCAAGCCTATGAAGCGACAGAGAAAAAAATCAAGGGGAGTGCTCACTGCATCAGGCAAACATGCTGCAAAAGACCTATTTGAAGTGTTAAAAAATAAGGATAACAATTTGAGGACTGCAGCGTGCCTGCGCCAAGCCGTGATATTTTCAACCACTTTGTAGGCATGTGAAAGCTGGACAGTGAATAAGGAAAAACAAAGAACTGACACATTCGAATTCTGGTGTTGGCAAAGAATATTGGCCGTACCATAGACTGCCAGAAGAATAACAAATCTGTCTTGGAGGAAGTATAGCCAGAATACTCCTTAGAAACAAGGATAGCAAAACTTTGCTTCACTTACTTTGGACACGTTATTAGGAGGAACCAATTCCTGGAGAAGGAAGTATGTTTGGTAGAGGGTCCCTGAAAACCTGCAAGGTCCTCAGTGCAACAGACTAACCCAGGGGCTGCAACAATGTGCTCAAACATAGCACATTGGTAAGGATGGCAGTGCTTCCTTCTCCATGGGGCCGCTGTGTTGAAACTGACTCAAAGGCACACATCAACGAGATATACACACACATTGAAGTAGATGTACCTATGGGTATGTTTTCGTTATTGTTAGCTGCCTGCAGGTCAGTCTCCAACTTGTGGGGAGTTTTCTTGTCTGGAATCTTTTCAATAGCACTTCACCAGGCATTTCTTTCAGGAAGCCCCTGGACAGGCTCAAACTGCCAACATTTAGGTTAGCTCCAAATTGTGTGTGTGTGTGTATGTATGTGTATGTATATATATATGAGCGTGTATATGTATTTAAAACACTTGGAGCAAGGGTTGGCACACTATGTAAGATGTAAATATATATGTGAATATATGTATGTGTGTATATATATGTATGTGCGTATATATGTGTGTGTATATATATACACACATACATATATTCACATATATATTTACATCTTACACGGTGTGCCAACCCTTGCTCCAAGTGTTTTAAATATGTAGTTAAATTGATCTTCTCAAGACCACTGTGAGGTACGTGCAGTATTTATATTTATTTTACAAATAAGAAAACCATCTCATGGAGTTATTTAACCAGTTTCTTAGTTGGGCTCTCAAAAGGAGCAAAACCAGGGAGAATTGGCTATATATAAACATGTAGACAGAGATTTACTTTAAGGAAATTCCTCACTCAATAGTGAGGCTAGAAAATCACAAATCTATAGGCTATGTTGAAACAGGAGAGAAGCTTTAGACACCCCAATTTTGAAAAAGAGAGTTAAAAGAGATAGCCAGGACTTCATTCTTTTTGTAAAATTGGCTTGTCTTTTCTCCTGTCTTAAAAATTCCTGGTTTCTTTTACCTAGACTCTGGCAGACAGTCACACATTAGCTGACAAGAGCCATGGAAATAATGTCTTTACAGTTCTCACAGCTTTTTTAAAAACATCAAAACAGATAAGGGGCCAGCGGAAAATGCCAGGTGCCGATTGGGAAACCCTGTTTCAGACGACAACCAAAAGCAGTCTGCATCCCCACACGTGACGCGTAGCTTTAAAGGAACCCTCACGCCCTTCAGTGGATACCTCTTCTCACCGAGGATGAGCACCTGCATGTAAACCTCCCTTAAACACCCCAACTTCTCTTGATGATTTTTGAACAGGATTTTGACGGAGAGATTCCTCTCTGTTCACTGTGTCTGCTGGTGCACAGTAATAAACTTTGTTGATCACTCACCCAATACTTGTCTCAGAGACAGGGTTTTGGAGGCAAGTAATGAAATTCTGGAGTTTTGTGTGGTAACATTGACACAGGCTGGAGACCACTGCAGGTTTAAATTCCAGGATTTGAGATCAGATAAGAAGAACAGGAGGTAGACAGAGAAAAGAGTGCTGCCAGAATATCTGTTTATATTCTGGAGGCCAGTCGTACTTTCAAGAAAACTTTGTTTCAGTTGATTATTTGATAACATCGTATCATATTATGGAGAGTGATTACATTGTATCATATTACATTACAGAACAGCAAATAGCCCAGTGTCTGCCAAACCACTGAGAATCATAGCCTAGTTGAGTTGACACATAAAACTAACCATCACAATCTACTCCCTGCCAATCTGGCACCTATTCACATTACCATAAAGCATATATAATGTCCAAATAAAGATTTACATCTTGCATTTTATAATGAGTGACAAGATAAGGGAGGAAGGAGCACAAAGCTATTTTAAAAGATATATTTAAATAGTGTCTTACACATACATGCACACACACACATGCACAGTCTGACAATTAAATCTGTGAACTTCATTGTTTTAAGTGCTATCTACTGATTGCTAAATATCACTATAGTCATCTTCAGAGTACTCCCCTTGCAAAGCTATGCATGGATACCTGAGCCTAGTCTGCCTTTCAAAGCAATTTTGGAGCTCTTTCTGGAATGCCCATTGTGCATGGTGGCATGATGGCAAATTTGTGAACTTAACTATCTAGTTTGTTTAGCCACTGAACAAAAAACTGTGTTAGAACATCCTCTCTACTCTCCTGATCTGGCCTCTGTGACTTTTTTCTTTACCTTAAGATAAAAGAAATATTGAAAGGAAGACCTTTTGTTGATATTCAAGACATCAAAGGGCAGTACGATGACAGCTCTGCCGGCCATTCTAGAAAACGAGCTCGAAAATTGCTTTGAAGAGTGGACTAGGCACTGGCAGCAGTGCATAGCTTCCAAGGGGAGTACTTCGAAGGTGACCATAGTGATACTCAGCAATGAGATATGTAGCACTTTTTCCAGGATGAGTTCACGAACGTAACTGGCAGCCTCGTATACACACGTACATAAACCTGCTGCCATTCTGATACACAGCAACCCTCTAGAGCAGATTAGAATGCCGCATGAAGTTTCTGTGGATCATCTGGTGGATTCAAACTGTCCACCTTTGGTTAGCAGCCAAGCTCTTCCCTACTGCCTCAGCGGTTCTCTCTATGCACACCCCTACAGAAGCAGGCTGCCACGGTTCTCCAGTAGAGACACAAGATTTCAAACCACTGACCTTTTTGTTAGCCATCACTTTAACCACTGTACCACCAAGGTTCCTCTCCCCATACACATGCATACATATATGTAAGCACACACACAACATAGATTGAAATAAGGAAGATGTAATAACTGGTCCTCATTTCTGTGCTCTTAGCTGATATTTAAGATTACCTTTTTTTCCTTTTGTTGTTAGCTGTTGTCTACTTGGTTCCAACTCACAGCGACCTCATGTACAAGGGAACAAACAGCTGTACAGTCCTGGGCTATCTTCACAGTCTTTGCTACGTTTGAGTCTATTGTTCCAGATCTGTGCCGATATACGGTGTGGCCGTTATATAATATGTAGTTATCCTCCGTTTTGTGATATAATGCAGTCACCTACTGTTATAAATAGAATTGTGTTCCCCCAAAATGTGCGTCAAATTGCCCAGGCAACAAATCCCCAGTATTGTGTGACTGTCCCCCGTTTTATCATCTGATATGATTTTGTTGTGTGTTGTAAATCCTACCTCTGTGGTGTCAAAGAGGCAGAAGTGAATCTATAAGGTTAGGCTGCGACTTAAGTTAGTTTGTTTTGGTATATAAGAAAGAGAAGTGATCATGGAGACAGGAGGACCTGATACCACCAGGAAATACAGCCAACAACACGTGTCCTTTGGACCCAGGTTCCCCGCACTGAGAAGCTCCTCAACCAGAGGAAGACTGATGATAAAGACTTTCACCTAGAGCCCACACAGAGAGAAAGCCTTCCCCTGGAGCCGTTACCCTGAATTCAAACTTTCAGCCTTCTAAATTTTGAAAGGATGAATTTCTCTTTATTAAAGCTATCCACTTGTGGTATTTCTGTTATAGCAGAAATAGATAACTAATACATCTACACAATGTAATTTGACGTGATTAGCCAATCAGTTGTGAGGACAGTTTCTTTAGAAGTGTAGACTGCATCTAATGTATACAGACATTCTTATAAAGCAAGTTGGCTTTTACTTGCTCTGGATCCTGCATCCGCTTGTTGTGTTTGAATCTCTGGTTCTTGGGACTTGAGCTATAGTGAGATAGGACTCCGAGATGCCTCTGTCAACACCTTTCAGTCTACCTTGTAACCAAAACTACTAACAGGTGGTGAGGACAAACAGACCCAACAATGAATCACATCCTGGGAAAGTGAGTTAGGAGAAGCACATGAGGCCCCGACACTAGTTTAGAAAGCCCCAAGGAAAATTATGTTGTAAACAATTTGAGGGCAATCTGACTCAGATTAGTGATTAATATATCACAGATACCAAAAGAACAAGAACTTCTTTAAACTGCTTTTCTCGATGAATCAGAATGTGCTAATATGAGGAGCATACACAGTGGTGCCAGGAGTGGTCAGTACATGACCTTTCCGCAGAGGAGTACAAGAGCATAAAGCTGATGCTGGAACTTGAACTGAGATCTCAAAGGACAGCACATGCACAACATCCCATAATCAGTCCTGCTAGGGCCTCACAGGACCTTTTGCTGCTGCCTCCCTTTTGTACACAAGTGTATGCAACGTAATTTCCCTAGCCTTGCCACTTCCTGAAAATCCCTGCCTCCAACATGAATACAACATGAGACTCAGCCTTCCCCAAATTCTATATTGTTGTTGTTGCTGGGTGTCACTGAGTGAGTTCCAGATCATCAGTTCTGACTCATAGCGACGCTATGCACAACAGAAGAAAACACTGTCTGGTCTTGCACCATGTCCACTGTTGTTTTTATGCATAAGCCCACTGTTGCAGCCACTGTGTCAATCTGTCTCATCAAGTGTCTTTCTCTTTTTTGCTGACTTTCCACTCTACCAAGCTTGATGTCCTTCTCCAGGGACTGATCCTTCCTGACAGCATGTCCAAAGTATGTAAGATGCAGTTTTTCCATCTTTCCTTCCAAAGAACACTCTGGTTGTACTCTTCCAGAGCAGATGTTTGTTTTGGTGGTCCATGGTGCATTCAGCATTCTTCTCCAATGCCACAATTCAAAGGCATCAATCCTTCTTCTGTCTTCTTTGTTCATTGTCCAGCTTTCACATGCTTATGATGTGATTGGAAATATCATGGCTTGGGTCAGGTGCAATTTAGTCTTCACCTTAAAGATCCAAATCCTTTTTCTATAAGCCCTGATAAAAACCCTTGTTTTGGGAGATGGGGCAAGTGTTGCCTAGGCTCTCCTGTCTTCACTTGCAAACTTCTTTAATAAAGTTTTCCTTATGGGGAAGGATTTTCTCCGCCTTACCTGTTCATTCTTGATCAGTGAGGTGAAAGAACCTCTGAGAGGTCTGTGGCATCTGAGCCATCCAGTAACAAGAGGCCTGATGTACTGTCTGTCAATCTTGGGATTCGTCTACGTCCACAGCCTGTGAGCTGGCAGCCTGCCGTCCGACCGGCTGATCAGCCGCTGCAGCTACATGAGTCAGGAAAAGCCTCTAGCCTGATACCTGACCCATTGGCTGGGGACTTGCCAGCCACTATAACCACATGAGCCATTTCCTTAGAATAAATCTCTCCCTCTTGTGTGTGTGTGTGTGTGTGTGTGTGTGTGTGTGTATTTCACTAGTTTCGCTTCTCTAGAGATTCTGGCCTAAAATATTTGGTACCAAGGGTGGTTCTAGAGAAAGAAAATTGTGAGAATGATTTTTCTAGTTTATTTCTCACGTCGGATTAGTCTTAAACATGTTGATGGCTCTGCTTCTAGTAGTCAAGAGGGTACTGCTAATCCATGAAGTGAGATGACAACAGAAATAAAATATTACTATCAATAGATCAAGCACTGATGAGAAGCAAGGCTCTGGGTGATCATATGGTCAAGATTTTCCGCAGTTTTATTGAAATAAGAAGTATAAGGAAGCTGGTCGAGTTTTCCTACTTTCACTAGACAAAGAGATGAAAGGAAGAGAAGAACTCAGATCTTCAGGGTAACAGCTTAAGTACCTCATAAATGCCCTCAATGTTTCCACTGTGTCTTAAAAAAACCCTTATGTAAAATGGTATAGTGTTTGCATATAACCTATTCACATCCTCCCATGTTCTTTAAATTATCTCTAGATTACTTATAATATCTAATACGGTGTAAATGCTGTGTAAATAGTTGTTATACAATACCATATTGTTTAGGGAATAAGAAAAGATGAGAGGTAAACAGTGCCTGAACAACAAGTGCCAGAGAGAGACTGAGGATTTGGGAAACGGCAGGAGGCTACGGCAGGGGATGCCCATTCAGAACTTCAGGCACGTGGATTCAGAGTATCGCTGGGTGCAAGGCAAATTCAGGTTTTGCTTTTGGGGATTTTCTAAAGATTTTTTAGTATTTTCAATGAGCAGTTAGTAGATTCTGCAGACGTGGAACCCCTGGGTACTGAGGGCCAACTGTATGTGGTAGGAGAATGGTATTGTGATTATGCTCATGGTTCCTGGACCCAGACTCCCAGATTCAAAGCCTGGTAGGATAGCTTACTAGTTGTATGACTTTGGGCAACTCTCGCAATTTCCTTTGATTCTTTAATGTAAAGCAAACATTAAAAAAATGGAGCATTATAACAAAGTGACAAGTTTTCACAAAGCCCTTAGAAAAAGTCCCTGACATAGAACAGGTACTATACAAAGCTTACTGAAAGGAAGGCCTTGTTAAAAAAATACTTAAATACTTACCAGTGTATGTCTTTCCTCACTGACTCTCTTCAAGGACCATACCTCCTTGGCATCCAATATGATTTTTTCCTGGTGGTAGAATTAGAGGGCAGCTTCTAGTCAAACTCCATTTGCAATCACCATCAAATAACCATAGATATTTACTCAGAGTTTACATGTGCAAAGCACTTTTAGGTATCGCAGTAACTTAGTTTTTTTAAAAAAAAAAAAAAGAAGAAGAAATCGTGGCTACAATGCCTCCAAGTGGAACCAGCTGCACTGAAAGCCTGTAGCTGTCTCAGGTCCTGGCTGGCTGCAGTACTGTGCACATGTGGCTAATTCCAATGCTCAGTGTACTCCTGGGAGTGACAGAATGAGTCAAGGGGGTCAGAAAGCCTCACTAGCTCATTAGTGCTATCTGGATTTAAAAAAGAGATTCCCAAATCCCAGGAGGTGGCTCACTGCTTGGAACAAAACCTGATGCATTAACATCCTAGTATTTCAAAATGATCCCCGAAGCCCTATAGTTACGCTGATAAAATGTGATTTATACTGAGGCTAAGCTGCCAAGGCCCAGGCTGGGGAGGCTGCCTAGCAGGGGAACAGTTGAGAAGGCAATGGATTTCTCTGTCTGTGAAACTTCTGACTGAATAGAAGTACATCCCAGGTGTCCTAGATTTCCATCCCCAGACACTGATGGCCTCTCTGCCACCAAGTTCAGACTTGGTCTGTCACCGTATCAGGCCTTTGGACCGCAGCCTAGCTCTAAGCAGCCTGGCATGCTTCCGGAAGTGCCACAGAACCTGTTTCCGGAAGCCTTTTCTCTCCAAACATGCTGTCTTCAGCTCAGGACGCACTCCAGGGATGGTGCTGGATCCAGCTCAAAAGTGGCTTTATTTTTCTTTGGGAAGGATACACTTGGAGAACTAGACAGGAACATGCTGGTGAAATAAGGAGGAGAGACACAATGAACTCTGGGTAACAAAAACGCTTATATGCACAGGTTGAAATCTTGCCTCTAACTCAGGAGTATTTTAAGTTAGGTATCCTCTCATGCTCTCCAATGGCACCCTCTGCCTTCTATTGTAGCCCAGAGAGTGATGGAGAAGAAATCAGCCAGGAATATGGTCTCTGGTATCAGACAGACCACATTTTACATTTATAGATATACGAAATAGATAAATTTTCCAACACATGTTTGTAAGTCCCCCATCTGAGGATATGTTCTATTAGACATCAAATGACTATGGGTTTTCACTTGAGAGTCAGTAGCTGCGTTAGTTCTAGACAGCTTAATCGCTCTAACAAACAGGCCCTAACCCTCAGTGGCTTACTTAACACAACACAGTTTCATTTCTTATTCTTATTACATTCTGATATGGATGAGGGAACTCTGCTCTACTTCTTGAATATAACGGGATCCACAATCCCCTAGGACTTCAGAGTTGCACACTAGATCCCGTCTCTCCAACTAGCAAACAAGGCAAGAATGAAGCGGTTAGGAGCTAAGCCTGAAAGTGACATTTATCACTCCCAGTTGCATTCTATTGATTGGGACTTAGTGCTACCCCACCTATAAAGGGACTACATTTCCATATGGGAAAGGGAAGATGTGTAGTCTCTCTCTCTGTATAGAAGAAATTAAATTAATGGGATTTGGTGAGCATTCATGTTGTCTACCACGACCAGAAAGTCTTTGCAAGGAAAGCAGTAGTTGAGCTCTCTGAGATGTTACATTCGTGCAGCCTCACCTTAATCTCTAGTTGGAAGAAACAGTCTCACATTTCAGTCAAGCAGGAAGTCTAATCCAGAAGAGGCACTAAAATTTAGACATATGAAGAGGAGAACAATGACGAACCAAGAGAAATAAGACGAACCAAGCCCTAGAGGCAGGAATATCTGTCTGAGAAGAATGACTTAAGTGGTATACTCATGATCCATGGAGCATGAGCTGAGTGCACTGTTAAGTACTGGGGAAACATTAAGTGGTTGATCATAAATGTGATCAAGAGGAAAGTGCAGAAGACAGAGAAGCTAAGGGTGCAAGCTGGACCCACAGCCAGAAGCCAGAGTGCTGATACTGCCTGACTAGGAGTCAGAGGGATAGTACAAGATCTCTGTATATTGACTCCACTAATGATGAAGCATTCCTGGATGAAGCAAATGCTTACTACATTCAATTGCCAGTCAAAAGGTTGATGGTTCCAGTCCACCCAGAAGTGCCTCAGAAGAAAGTCCTGGCAGTCCACTTCTGAAAAATCAACCACTAAAACCCTATAGAATGCAGTTCTATTCTGATGCAGGCAGGATCACTACGACTTGACAACTGTTTTTTGAATGGTGGGATGATTTGAGGCCAGAGAATGTATTTGGTGCTTTGCAACTGCTGCACTTGTTAAAAGTAGCTCCCGGAGAATATGATCTAGATAACTTCTGCTGAACACCATGTGTATCTGGCAGTCATCAGGTTTACGAGTCTGACAACTAAGTTTGAGAACTTAGTTGTTGTAAGTGCTACATACCTCGCTGCTGAATATCTCTACAGTCACCGTCAAAGTACTCCCCTTGGGAAGCTATGCATTGATGCCAGCATCTACTCTGCTCTGCAAAGCAATTTTGGAACTCTTTCTGGAATGGCCTTTGCATGTGGTGGCATGGTGGCAAGTTTGCCAACTTAGCTGTATAGTGGTCTGCGAGGGAGTTTTTAGCCAGTAAACTAATAACTGTATTGGAAGATCTCCCCTACACATCTGATGTGGCTCCAGTGATTTTTTTCTTTACCCAAAGGTACAGCAGACATTGAAAGGAAGACATTTTGATGACATTCAGGATGACAGCTCTGATGGCCATTCCAGAAAAAGAGTTCCAAAATTGCTTTGAAGGGTAGACTAGGCGCTGGCATCATTGCACAGCTTTCCAAAGGGAGTACTTTGCAGGTGACCGCAGTGAAATTCAGCAACAAGGTGTGTAGCACTTATTCTAGGATGAATTCACAGACTTAACTGGCACTCCTCATAAATTCACTGATTACTGTCTGGAAAGCCTGGTGGTGTAGTAGTTGAGAGCTATGGCTGCTAACCAAAAAGTTAGCAGTTCGGATCCAACAGGCACTCTATGGAGCAATTTCAGTGTGTTTTATGGGCTCACTATGAGTCAGAATTGACTTGACTGCAAAAGGTTTAATTTGGATTAGTGTCTAGAATATAATCTGAAAATCTATAAATGTTTATTTATAATCAATGTACTGTAGTTCCTTTTATAAAAGATTTCTAATCCGGTAGTTAAAAAATAAAATCACAAGAAAACATTTTCAATGACACATTTCTGCGTCTATTGTTCATCTGAGGTAGTCTCATGACTATAATGGGCTTCAGGGGTCATTATTTTTCCTTCCCTGTTTCCTGGGAAGATCCCAGCCAATGACAAGGAGTGTATACCCTTTTGAAAAGCTCTGGTGCTGGAATAGTTAAAAGCTCTGCTACTAATTGAAAGGTTGTCTGTTAGAACCCACCAGTGGCTCTCCAAGAGAAAATACCTGGTGACCTTCTCCCATGAAGATTACAGCCTAGGCAACCTTAAGAGGCAATTACATCCTGCCTTACAGGTGAGCTCTGAGCCAGATTCAACAGCACACAGCAACACAAGTTATTTGTAGGACCTCAAATGAGGAAGAAACACAGAAAGTCAGAGCTTGAAGTGTTAATAGTGATAATGTGGCCATTCTAGTCAGCTAAGACTCCCCAAGGCAAGGGCAAACAACAGACTTCTGGACCTTGGTTTCTTGTCCCTGCCCTATCTGCTACTGCACTTTCAGTATTTGACATTCCAACTCTCACTCTCAGGCCACAGTTCCTGAAGACCAGCTGCATCCTCTCACCTGCACAGAATTGTCGGTTACCATGTAGGTGGTACCTTTGCCTCAAGACTCAGGCAGTAACTGCACCCACATGCTGCCTCTCAGTAGATAAGGCCTGGATCTCTTCCTCCTTCCCCTTCTATCTGATTGTAAACCCCCGACTGCCCTAAGGAATTGACAACTATTCTGGTCTGTGCACACCTGGTGGACTTGAGCTACATCCTTGTGTTCTACCTACCTAAAGGCTCTACTGAGGGAGAATGAGCTACAATCTCCTAAACATCAAGCAGCTTCCAAATTTTCCCTAGCATTGTCAGCCCTCTTTACATTTTCCATGATTTCATTTAGTTTCTCTGAATGAGAACCCTGTTTCTGATCTCATTCATCATCTGGTGAGAGTCATTTTTTCATTCAACACATTTTGACTGATCTCCTGTTGCTCGAGTAACATGGCTCTTTGGCTTTTGTGGGCCGAGATGCAGGGAGGGGACATGTCCCCTAATTTGCTCCAGAAATGCATATCTTCGCAGGAGATGTAGGAATCACAGCTGAATTTCCTTCATTTGAAATCAATACAGGATGGTAAGGTGGGAGGCAGAAGAGGAAAGAACCCAGAGCAAGATGCCGGACTTCTTTTTCTGTTCAGCCATCTGTTCTGTGTGACTCTGGGAAAGTGAGAGCCCTACCAGAAACCCAATCCCTCACCAACTGGCTGGAAGGATGAACTGAATGATGTTCCCGGTATCCTTACAATCTGCCAAATCATAGCACCATGATAACTTCAAATGCTTTCCCACTTGTTCTTCTAACCTGGAACATCAGAGCATCCATTCCAGAAGGCTTCCTGGACTCTGAGGCAGGTATCTTGGGAGTCTCCTTACCAAATCCAGTCTCCCAAATTTCCTTGGATAGAACTGTGGCTCACTTGCCCTCTTGTCAAGGACCTGTCTCATTTTCCCGGTCCAAGAAGATGAATGTTCAGCATTGCAGCAAGGGAATGGAGTATTTCTTTCAGGAAGTTAATAAGATTGTATATTTTAGCCTTAAGGCACTGGAGAAGGGAAAGAAAAATTCCCTGAAACAACATGTCTCTTGTTTAATAAAGTTTTATTATGATTATATATGAGTGTGTGGGAGCGAGAAATCTATATCTGTTCTTCGCCGTCACAGCTTTATTGGTTCTGAGCTTAAAAAATCAGTTTGGTGACTAACAGAATAAAGAACTGACTGACCGGTGATTTTTAATATTTGGCTCTTCTAGGAAGCAATCTAATAGAGTGAGAGCTTATTGGAAAGTGTAGATACTGAAATGAGTTAGGCAGAGAGGCAGGCTGTGCTGGCTCCTACCTTGAGAAGGACTGGCAGACATGCCAGGGTGACCTCTTTGAGTCAGCTGAGAGCCACACCTGGCTTTGTGAATCAAAGTAAAGCTTGTAATTTTATTTCCTGCTGACTGCTATCTCCCAGGTGGTTTTGAACACTCCTTCAATTGAAAGTGGAGTCTTTGGGGAGCACAAATGTTTAGAGGGCTTGGCTGCTAACCTAAACGTGGAAGGTTTGATGCCCAGTTTTGATTCCTTGAAGAAAAGCCTGTTGATATATTTCTGAAAAAACAGCCATTGAAATTTTACGGTGCACACTTCTACTTTGGCATACATCAAGTTATAAAAACCAACTAGACAGCCACTGGTACTGGTGTCAGCTGAGAATATCATGTCATCTCACTCCCATTGGCAAACAGTGTTCTTCAGACCAGCTTTCTGTATGCACGTGGAACATTAGTGCCCTGTCCTCCAGCAAGATGTGGATCTTCAGCCTGAGTTCACGCTAGGAGATAATAAGTCCTGCTTCCTGTTGGAGGTGGGAGATGGACCTAAAAATCTTGCCCATCCTAGCAACTCTACAATCCCCTGTATTCTGGGTTCACATCTGGGTTTTCTCTGGACTGGGTATGGTGGTTAATGTCTGTTTAGGAAATGTCAGACTATATTATTGGTAGCTCCAATCCAAGGTAGGCACTCTCCGCATAATTGCCTGAACTTCCTTCTAATATTCACACGGACTGATTTGTGGAGTCCTGGAATAGATAAAGTCTAAAATATTTTGAGTTTAGCTTTTCAGAGTAATGCAGAAGGTGCGATATCCTTTAGATGTGAAGATAATACTTTGCAGTCAGACAGTGTAAACTAAACCAAACTCAGTAGCAATATTCAGAGGTCATGGCAATGAAGTAGGTCATTCGGTGAATGGGTAGGTATATGGAGGGTCAGGCATGGCATGGTATGGCATGGTGTGGCATGGTGTGGCATAAATGGTATGGCATGGTATGGTGTGGTATGGTGCAGTGTGGCGTGGTAAGTTTTGGTGTGGTGTGGCATGGTATGGTATGGTATAACAACAGAATTTGTGTGGGATAAGATGAGGAATAGAGCTAGGAAGTAGCTCTCCTTATTATTGTTAGCTGCCATAGGGGCAGCTCGAACTCACAGTGACTCTACAACAGAAGAAGGCACTACCCTGTCCTGCAGCTTCTTCTTGATCCTTGAGTCAACAATTGTGGCCACTATATTTTTTGAATGCCTTCTAACTTAAGGGGAATCATCTTATCAAAGAATATTCTGTTGTGATCCACAGGATTTTCATTGGTTAATTTTTGAAGTAGATTCATTGTTGGGCCTCTCTTTTTAATCTGGAAACTTCACTGAAATCTGTCCACCATTGATAACCCTCTGACCTTTGAAACGCTATGGTATAGCCTCTAGCATCCTAGCAACACACAAGCCAGCACAGTACAACAGACTGACAGACAGGTGTTGGTATGAAGCAGTCAGAGATGTCTTTGCTGTTGATGACACTCTTCCGATTGTAATGTGCCTTCCCAACTCACACACAGGAAGCAGCCCAAGTCTGAGGATGACGAGATTTATTTGGTCTTTGAAAAAGTGAATCAGTCACTTATGGCCTTGCTGTCCTTTTTCTCCAGCAGAAGGGAATGAAAAACCAGCAAACAAAAATATAGAGATGCCAACTGGAGTCGACAGAGAATTATTTCAATCGGATGGCTGCTTTTCCTGCCTGAATAGTTACAAACCCAGCTTCAGCTTCCCAGAGAAAGCACCAATACAGGGTTACTGAGGCTTTGGGATGGGTGGTAATCCCATGAGCAGGAAATGTTGATTTGAATTCCTTATGAAAACAACATATAGGAATGAATCACAGTTCAACAGATTCAAGGAACTGTCCCAGGCTTCACAGCCAATGTGTTGCACAGAGGGCTTAGGTCAAGGGTTAGAACTGAGATGCTAAAGCTGTGGTATCCTTCCCGTCAAGAACATTTGTCCAGCCAGGGAGCTTGTCCAGCAGTCAGACTGTGTTTCTTGTGAAGCACCCTGAAAGAAAGTCCATGGGAGAGAATACTGCAGTAATGCAGTAGAGACAACCTTCTCCATATTTGTGCTTTCTATGCCTTCCCTTCTGTCTTAGGCTATGTGTCCTGGGACCAACTATTCAAAGCTCCAAGTCTTTTAAGTTTTTTCATTGAGTTTTCATTACACTTTAAACATTGCCACAGTTGGAATTAATGAGCGAGGCCTGCTGGATATGCAGCTAGAATCCTCAGAACCCCAAAGGTCTTGACTTTGAGTCAGAGCTTGGGACCATTTGTCACTTAAGTGATCCATAATTTTGTTTCTGATTAGTACTGAGTAGCATCCTCAGTTGCTCTGGGGATACTTTAGCCTTCTGCTTAGCCATGAGCAAGTCTGACTCACTCTGCATTGTGTCTCAGGGATACACTTTGAGTCCAAAAGCTCTCTTGGAATTAGAAGTTCATGACTCCAAAGGACATGAGCAGCCAAGGAGGACACTGTTGGTACAGGACTAACCTCACACAAAGGAAAGTCAACATCTCTACTTACAGAGAATAAGAAAAATCCCATACCTCTAAAACTTTTCACCTCTGTTCTCAGTACCTAAAATTATATTATTGGAACTTTACTCCTTTGGGAGTATAAGGTATGTGGGTCTTTTCAAGTCCTTTATTAAAATGCAAAGACATCTAGGAAGGGTGAAAACTTATATTATCAACAAGAATTTGAAGTCATGGAGGGCAGAAAACACGACTTAAATGCTTTTCCTTATGTATTAGCTAGCTGCCCAGTTCTCTAGAAAGGTTAAGTCATTTCTATATAATCAAGATGCTAGCTTTCTAAAGATTTGCCCCTTTAAGTGTAACTTAAGCAATAAAGTATATTTGGGTTAGCAATCTTATCTAAACTGCCTCATACTCCCTACCTTTAAGCACAGCCTACCCAACACAATGAACTACTTTCTGAGTATAGCAAGGTCACCCTTCTGAATACCCACCACTGCCTTCTGTACTGATCCTCTCAGGGTCCTTTTGGGGACTGGGCCATACGTATGTGCAGTGGCAGCTCTCATATCTGATCTCAGGCTTTCTGACATCTCTGTCTCATCCGGGCTCCTTTCCGTATCCCCTTGCTCGTGCCAGAGTGCTTGCCTTAAGCATTCCTTCTGTCTTCTAACTCTACCCTTTTTAATCAATTGTGGGTGGGAAATAAGATTTCCAAGCTGATTTGGACCTTTGAGTGAAACAAGAATAGACAGGCTCTGAATAAGATTTTTTTTTTTTTCCATAGAAAAGGACAGGGTTTTATTATAGGACCATCTGGTTCTTATTTTGGAGGTATTTTTGCCTTTTCTCTGTTTCTTCAGTGAGATTTAAATAGATCAGGTGATCAGACACTTTCCCAGTAGATAGTGGGGTAGGTGAGTCACTTTAGAAACTTAGGGACAGAGATAATTTGCCTTAATGTATAAGGTCATGGCCAGCAGCTTCTTGCAGTCTCATTGCTCAAATGTGCCTGGGCTGTATCAGCAAGCCCTGCCCAGTTTGCTTCAAAATATTTCCTCAGTAGTGCCCGTACCTTACCTAGTCTCCTCTTTCAGGGATCCCATTCGCCTCATGATGCTCATTTTCCAGCTGAGAGGACCTTGAAATGCTACATGGAGTAGAAATCATGAGGGTGAAATGACACAGAGAAATAAAGGAGTGTAAGTTCTTTTGATAAACAACATATGTCTGATGGTTCAGGGCATTGTGGGAAAATGTTGCAAAGGGAAAGGAAAAGATTTAGAAACACCCTATGGTGGGAGCTACTAGGAGGAGGATAGTAACCAGATCATAAACGCAAGTAAGAAATTTCTTAGTTCTAGAGTCAGGCAGAGAAGCTCCATCGGGAATCAGAAGAGCTGCCTTTACTTCTCCTGGGATTCAAGGGACCTGTTCGTAGAGAACAAAGCTATCACTAGAGTTGGGGAAAGCTTTATGCAAGGCAGGCTTTTCATTCAACTGTGGCTGTAGGATCCATAGCATGTATGAGTTATCCTGGCATGCTAGGCACTGGAAGACAGAGATACGTTATTGGTATGTGCAAATCAAAGGACTGTCCTCCAATTCTGTTCCCTATTTCTTGGCCGGGCCTCATGGAATGAAAACTGGAAAGTCAGAAAAAAAAAATGTGTGAGAAGGGATATTGTGTTATGAATAACATGAAAGCCAAGAAAACCACTGCCATCAAGTCGATTCTGACTCACAGTGACTCTATAGGTCAGAGTGAAACTGCCCCATAGAGTTTCCAAGGAGCCTCTGGTTGGCTTGAACTGCCAACCCTTTTGTCAGCAGACATAGCACTTAACCGCTACACCACCAGGGTTTCTAGTGATTAAAATAGTGAATGCTAATTAAGACCTGAGTAGATTGAAGCTGAAGACCATAAGTTTGAGAAAGGACTGTGTGGCAGAAATCATTTGAAAACTGTAGAGAGTAATGCATGGTGCCTTAGTTATCTAGCACTGCTGTAACACAAATATGACAAGTGAATGGCTTTAACAAACGGAAATGTATTTTCTCACAATTTAGGAGACTAGAAGTCCGAATTCAAGGTAACAGCACTAGGCAAAGGCTTTCTCTGTCTAAGGCTCGGAGGAAGGTCCTTGCCCCTTAAACTTTTGCTCCTGGATGATCTTCAGGTGGCTGGTATGTCTCTTCTTCATCTCTTCATCTCTGCATCACTTCCTTTACTTGTATAATCTCATTTATATCTCAAAAGAGATTGCTTCAGGATACATCCTAACTCTGTTTCATTTACTTAATAAACAAACCTAATCCTCAATGACATAACCTAGTCCTACTCTGTTAACACAACAAACACAACTCATTCACAAATGAGATTATAATCACAGGTAGAGGTTAGAATTTACAACATAGATTTTGGGAGAACACAATCAATCCCTAACACACAAGGTAGAGTTTTTTAGGCTTCAGGCAAAAGAGATATTTCACAAAGAAGATACCTCAGTTTCTGATGCAGCATCTCTGGAAACCTATTGACCTTCTCCCCATCATCCTAAGAGGTTTGCGGCAGCTCTAGACAAGTCTTCAGAGGTCTGCATCTTTTTCAGCAAGGAAAATCCTACCAGAAGTACTGGAGCAGACTTCTCATTTCACGTCAGACTGAGTCACAGGCTGCTTCCACTTGAATTTAGGAAAGCTGGGAAAGAGAGGACCATAGTTTTATGCAAATAATGTCCAGCTTCTACATTTGTTTGCCAACCATGCCTTTCCCCAAAGAGGTATTTTTTCATAAGTGCATCTTGTTAATTTTTTTAAAACCACATAAAAAAAAAATTGGCAGAGTGTCACTAAGAAAAATAACTTTTGAGGGGAGGGCATGCTTGGCAAATAAGCAGAGATGACACGCACTATTTGCATCAAAACATGGTGGCTAGCTGATAGGAAGACAATGACAATGGATAGCTTAAACCAATCACAAAATTTTAACTGTGCTTAGGGGAGGGACTTGTCTTCCTGAGAACAAGTCACCTTCAAATACTGTGTGAGTGAAAAACTGGGGTTCTATTAGCAGGAAAGGAAGAGTAAATGGCCAGTATGTGGGTGATAACAGTGTCTGCCACAAATAGCGCAAGACTAAAAAAAAGTTTTTAGAAAGAAGCATATGACATTTGGCTTCTGGACAGAGTGATCTCATAAACTGTTGTCAAAATAGGAACATTTCTGAGAGTAAAAGAGTACACTATCCATAGTTACTCTATGACAATAAGAATAAGCTAAGATAACCCTGAGCAGATCAGGACCTATGGAGTCTGTATTTCTAAAAAAAACACTTGAGCAGCAACAGCTGGATGAAGAGCTAGAACTGTGCTAGGCAGTTACAAAGCCTTGATGATAATTGTGGCACTAGTCATAGACTTTTATTAGGCAACTTCTCCAGTTGCATTTAAGCTCAAAAGTCATGGATGCTAGCCAATGGCAGAGGTTGACTAACATCTCGGAAAGGATAAAGACAAGATTTCATTGTTCCTTTCACATTTTTATGCCTACCATCTGCCACCAAGTGCCACTAAGCTTCTTGGGTTTTCAGTTAAACATGAGTCAGCTTTTTACTGCATCTTATATTTCTGGATTATTTTTCTTGGGGTATCTGCTATAATGATTGACAGGTCAGTGTTTTACTTGAACTGAAATGCTATAATATTTCAATCAGTTAATGCATGTAAAATGCTTAGTCTACTGCCTCGAATATAGTAAGTCCTGAATAGTGGGAAAAATAAATACATGTATAAATGTGCTAGTGCACATACACACACATGCAAATATAATTCTGCTTGAAGCACAATCTGACAATGTATGTCAATATTGAAAATATTCTTTGGTCCAGATATTCCACTTCTAAGAATTTGTCCTAAGGGTAAATAAGCATGTTGATTACAAAACTGCTTATAGTAGTGAAAAACTGGAATAACCCGGCTCCACTGAAGGGAAAACAAGGATTGCAAAGCCAAACCTGGTTGCTCTCATGCCTTCCATCAGTTTACTGTTGTTTCTATTGGCTCTCTATTTTCCAGGTCCCTGTTGCGTGAGCTTCATGAGTCAGTCTTAGGTAACCTTCTGGCATGGAGTTACCTTTGTTCTTAGCCATGTTAAAACTTCTACTCCCCGACTGCGAGGAGTAAGATCTGCTATGCTCCTCCTGCAGCCAGGTACTGCTGCCTCAGTAAGCAAGACTCTCTGATAAAGACTCCTTGACCATGACATTGACATTGTCTCCCCTTTCCTTTGGTCTCAGCACCTTCTAATTCTGGAAGCCAATTTCAAGTAATTGGTCCATGCCTGCATATCCATGAATAGTGGATTAATTAAGTGAATTTTGGTACATCTTTATAATGGAAAACAATGCATGGCTCTTAAAATAATGAAATAGAACCTCATTAATATTTTTAAATCTCAATGACATGTATCTAATGACAATGCAACTTACAAAAGAGTATTTAAGGTGTGATTTTTGTCAAAAGAAAAAAAGGCACCAAAAAAAAAAAAAAAACCCTGAAAGATACATACAAAGGATTTTTAGTTATTATCTCCAGAATGTGGAATGATGGGGAATCCTTATTTTCCTTTTAGAATGTTCTGAATTTTGTTTTACATACACACACGCACATTTGCTTATTTATATATGTATAGGCTTTACACGCATATATATACACACACATAGATATACAGTTTTCATAATCACAACCGAGCAATACAATCTTAAAAAATAACGGTTACCTCTGATTTGTTATTCTGAGAAGTGCTCTTTGGCTTTTCGTCCAGTGCTCACTAACACCACTCTTCCGTGCTCTCATAATTTTCTGGACATGAAGCTGTTCTTACCTCCCCATATTATAATTTTCCTTTTCCATATTGTCTTAGCCATCTAGAGTGGCCATAATAGGAATACCACAAATAGACAGCTCTAACAGAGAGACATTTATTCTGCCACAGTCCAGGAGCTACAAGTTCAAATTCAGTACCTCAGCTCCAGGGGAAGTCTTTTGCTCCTGGAGGAAGGTCCTTGTCTTCAATCTTCTCCTGAACTGAGAGGTTCTGAGGTGCAGGGACCCTGCACCCATAAGGTGTACTCTGCTCCTGGCACTGCTTTCTTGGTGGTATGAGGTTACCAACTCGATATTCCAAGAGATTGCCTCAAGGCAAAATACAGTCTCACACACTGAGTCCTGCTCCACCAATACAACTGCTGCCCATCCTCCCTCATTAACATTATGGAGGCAGTATTTACAACATATAAGGATATCACACAATGCCAGAAATCATAGCTTAGCAAAATTGCTACAGACATTTTTGGGGGACACAATTCAATCCATGACACATACTGTCTAAGTCATTTAATGCTGCTATAAGAGATGTACCACAAGCGGAGGACTTCAACAAACAGAGATTCATTCTCTCACAGTTTAGGAGGATGGAAGTCTGAATTCAGAATGCCAGCTCCAGGAGAAGGTGTTCTCTCTATGTCAGCTCTGGGGGAAGATCCTTGCCACCAATATTCCCCTAGTCTAGGAACTTTTCAGTGCCAGGACCCTGGATCCAGAAGATGTGCTCCACTCCTGGCACTGCTTTTCTGGCACGAAGTTCTTCAGTCTCTCTGTTTCTCACTTTTATATCTTACAAGAGGTCGACTCAAGATACAAATTAATCTTGTAGATTGAGTCTTGCCACATTAACATAACTGCCTCTAATCCTTGCTCAACAGATGTACAATTTTCAACACCTAAGAAAATCACATCAGATGAAAAAATGGTGGGCAATCACACAATGCTGGGAATCATGGCCCAGCCACATTAATACATTTTTGGGAGATACTATTAAATCTCACAACATATCAGTCTCAACAAGACCATGTGCTTTTGAGCAAAGGACCACACGGGTCAGTCATTTTGTTTTTCCCATATATGGTGCTTAGGATATAGCTTACACTCAGTAAATAAATGAATAGTCTTCACTGCTCAATAAAAGTCTTTTCCAATGTGAGCTAAACCAGTCTTCATTGCCTAATGAGAACGCACAAATAGAAATCATTTTTCACTGAAACCAAACCCAAACCAAAACTGTTGTTGTTTGGTTGATTCTAACTTATACTGACCCTATAAGACAGAGCAGAACTGCTCCATGGGGTTTCTGAGTTTATAATCATTACAGAAACAGACTGCCACTCTTTCTCCTACAGAGAGGCTGGTGGGTTTAAAACAAAGACTTCTTGGTTAGCAGCCAAGCACTTAACAATTGTGTCACCAGGGCCCCTTGATGCTCTACGAGCCCTTTATAATCTGGCTGCATCACACAAGACCCTCCCAGACTAGAACACCCTGGAGAATAGGGTCTGTGGTATGCAGCAAATGTTCCATATTCACTGTCAAAAGAAAGAATAAAGAACAGAATGAATGACAAGGAACAGAACAGAGTCTGACAAAACCAGATCCATCTTAAGCCAAAGATGTAGTAATGACTAGGAGCAAGTCTGGACTAATTGCCCTGAAATCAGAAGTCGGAGATCACCTAGTTCACCTTCTTATTTCATAACTGAGGTGACTAAGGCATGAAGAAGAGAAATAATATCCTCAGAGCAGACAGCAAATTAGCAGTAGAATCTTGTAAGGATCCAGCCTAGCCACCCAGCCTGGAGCAGCTTCCCCGGAAAAGCCAGCCTCCTCTTTTCTGAACAGACCAAAGTCTCTGCTTTTTGCAACATCCCCTTCTTTTCTAGTTCAGCAAAGAGAAGGCAACAATCGGGATGCTCCCTGCTCATCTCTATCAGTCTGATTTCCTCTTTTCATCCATCTGATATGCTGTTTGAACTGGACACCCTCCCAGAGCAGCTACCCCTCTGTCAGCAATCCATACGCGTCTGGAGACCCAGGTGTTGAGTCTCATCTACCAGGGTTACGTTCTGTTGAATAAAACCAAATCCTGCATCCAGCAATAAATGCTTTCCAATTCTTGAATAATTTAAAGACTGGGCCCCAAGCCATAGCAGGCTAGGAACTGATTAGAAATGGAGAAGTGGAGAGTCAACAGCCATCACCACCCCTGTGGATCCCAGATACTCTACAGTTAATGTCTCCTTTGAGCCCTGCTGCTAGGACTTGGGCCTATTTGTGGGACAGCAGGAAGAACACCAAAAGTTTAATGATGACGAACATCATTCTGTCATTTAATAAATCTATGTGGTGAACTCAACAAAAATACAGATCATTAATGCTCCCCATCCTCAACCGTGTGATAAATGATGGAAAGAAATGAAAATACAACTAGAACAAATATCTTTTTATTAATTAATTAGTTTGTTTGCTTGTTTATGCAGATGAATGTTGCTAAAAATAGCTTTATTTATCAGTTTTGCATGACTATAGGAGGTCCTAGGTGGTACATTTAACTTGCTCAGCTGTTAAGGGAAAAGTTGGAGAAGCAAGTCTACACAGACATCTTAGAAGAAAGACTTGGCGATCTACTTCCAGCAGCATAGAAAACCCTATGGAGCATAGTTCCATGCCGGCACTCATGCGTTCACCAAGAGTCTCCACTGACTACATGGCAAGCTGGTTTAACAAGAATACATGAGTGCTTCCTGTATTTTGATGCTCTCCTTTTTCAGATGAAGAATAGCAAGCACTACTCGCAATAACAGCATTTTAAGGGTGGCTAAGAAATTTCAGGCTTCTTTTATTTCTAGTAACAATACCATGAGGAGGACATGTCAGAGATGTCCGTTGTCACTGGGAGATCAGGATGCAGATGAGGGACTGAATCCAGTGCTTCTGGCCTCCATCCCATGCCTGTGTTATGGACTGTGGTTTTCTCTGATCGGAAATAGCTTTGAGCTGCCCCTAGTAGAGCACTTTGCCAGTCCATGCCCAATCCTGCTGCCACTGCTGTCTCTACGAATTCGAACGCTATCGTATTGTTTCTCTTCTTAGGTCTGCATTTTGTCAATTGTTTTGTATCACTCTTGCAATACAGACTGAATATCTGATGAGGGTTTTCCAGGGCCACCACTCTTTTCTGCCTTCTGTCCTCATCATGCCCTGTGCTCTCCTGTGACTGTCTCATTCCCACTGCAGAGACTTTGGTCTTGATGTTATCCTCAGGTGCACAAGGTTCACTGGTACTGGTGTCTCACATGTGTGTCCAGGAAAATTCTCCCCTGGTGAGCTCCTGCTCATCACGTGGGTCTTTGTTTGATGAAACTTCTGTAATTTTTTAGCATGTGAATTTTCCATGGTACACTTTCCTAGAGCATTTTCTATTCTTCCTTTCACTCTCACACAATTGCTGCTCCAAGACTCTTTTCCGTTAGACTGTGAGCTCCATGACAGGATGGTCATGACCGTCTAGTTCACCTCTTTGAGTCAGCATCTATTATGATTTCTGGCTTAAAGTAGGGCTTAGTAAATATTTGCCAAACTAACAAACATAGAAATGAATCAAAACTTAAATAAGAATGAAAACAAGGTCACTGAAAAGTCCTTTGTTTGTTGCTAGTTGTTGTGAATGAGACAATGAAATGTTGCCTGGTTTTGCACCATCTTTGCGATCTTTGTTACGTTTGAGCCTGTTGTTGAGCACATTGTGTCAATTGATGCTATCAAAAGTTTCTCTCATTTTCACTAACACTGTACCAAAAATGATGTTCTTTCCTCACAATTGTCCAAAGTAGGCAAGAGAAAGTTTCACTACCTTTGCTTCTAAGGAATATTCTTATTGTACTTGTTCTAAGAGTGATTTGTTCATTCTTTTGAAGGCTCACGGTATAATCAGTAATCTTTACCAACACCACAATTTGAATGCACCAATTCTTTTTCTGCCTTCTTTTTTTCATTGTTTGGCTTCATGTGCATATGCGCAATTGAGAAGATCATGGGTCAGGCACACCCTAGTCATCAAAGTGGAATATTTGCTTTCTAATGCTCACTTTAAAGAGATCTTTTGCAGCATCTAAAGGCTGGAGATTCGTTCCACCTCTTGCTCCACAGAAGAAAGATACGGCGTTCTGCTTCCATGAAGATCACAGCCTTAGAAACCTGGTAGCACAGCTCTGCTCTGTAACTGTAAGTTGGAATCAACTCAACAGGTTTGAGTCATCTTGCGGATCCGACTCGACGGCACTTGGCTTGGCTTGGCTGCGGTTGCTTAGCAGCACACTTGCCTAAAGCAGCATGTCAATCGGTTTCCTTACTGTAGCTTCCGTGGACATTGAGTTTTGATCCAAGTAGCATGAAATTCTTGACAACTTTCATTTTATTATTTTTTCCTCTGTTTATCATGACTTTGTTTGTTGGTTCAGTTTTCAGGAACTTTATTTTCTTCACATTCAGGGAAAATCCGTACTGAAGGTTGTGATCTTTTACCTTCATCAGTAAGGTAAAAAGTCCTGACACTCATAGACAGCTGTCAGTCTTCTGCCTTTCTCAGCACATGCAGCCAGTTACCTGTGCTCGTGCCAACCACCCCTACCCCTCTAGGACTGTAAGTGAAACCCTACGTCACATGCTTGGTGACCAACGATCTGGGCACCTGAGCTGAATACATATCTGGCAAATGAATGGATGCCTGTACTAAACACACAATGACAGGATGTCAGAACCTCTAAGGTACCAATAATCAAACTACTTCACACAACCAGCCTATTTTGGTATTTCAAATTTAACAAAACTGAATGCCAATGCCAAGTGGATGAGAAAATTTAAAAGCGGCTGGGGTAAAGGAAAAATAATCTACAAAAGAGAATCAATAGAACTAAGCTCACACTACTCAGAAGAAGTCATGCAGCCAAAAAGACAATTTACAAAGATTTGAGGGAAAAATGTTAGCAGCCAAAAACTATATATCCAGCAAAACTGTCTCTCAAACATGATGGTGAAATTACGACATTTCCAAATAAATTCAGGAAATTTGTAAAAACCAAGCCAGAATTATAAAAAAGTATTAAAGGGAGTCTTTGGGTTAGAAAATCAGCAACAGGAGATATCAATATAAGACTAGAACACAGGACAGAGCAAAGAAGTATCAACCCAGAAACAGACACTACAACAATAAATTAAAGCTAAAATACTGAAATCAGGGAAACAGGGAGATCAATATGTAAAGGGTAACAATATTTTAACAAAAAAGAGGCACTAATAAAAAAATGTCATTATAGATCTTTCATACGGAAAATAAGTCAAGGTCATCCAGAGAAATAAAAAAACTGTTTTAAATTCAGAAAAACAGCAGTAAACATTCAGACAACCACAAAGAAAATCAACAACATTACACATCAAAATAAAAACAGGAAAGAAGAAAGTCTCAGCAAATACAAAACCAACAACAGTGAAAACACATAAGGAAGAAGGACTCCACACAGAAAATTAAGTGGAACAAAGAAACCCTCAAAAACACACACAAAAAAGGCATGTAAAGGAGAGCACTACACTCACACCTGTCAATAATCATGCTGAATGTAAATGGATTAAATACATCAATAAAGAGACAGAGAGTGGTGGAATGGATAAAAAAACACAATCAGTATATATGCTGCCTATAAGAGGCACATCTTAGACTTAAACACACAAGCAAACTAAAACTCAGAGGATAAAAAAAATATATGAGGCAAATAACATTAAAAAGAGAGCAGGAATGGTAATGTTAATTTATAGTAAAACAGACTTTAATTAAAATCCACTACAATGGACAAGAATGCTATATAATAAGTAAAAGGTCAATACTCCAGAAGGACATAAGCATATTAAATATCCATACACCAAAGACAGGGCTTCAAAATACATAAAACAAACTCTAACTCCATTGAAATAGACAGTTCTACAATAACAGCAAGAGATTTCAGTTCACCACTGTCAATGAAACACAGAGCATCCAGAACACAGCTCAATAAAAACATGGAAGATCTAAATGCCACAATCAACCACCTTGGCCTCATAGACAAATACAGAAATCTCTACAAAATAGCAGCCAAGTATACTTTCTTTTCCAACACGTATATAACATTCTCCAGAATAGGCCACATATTAAGTCATAAAGCAAGCCTTAACAAAATCCAAAACATCAAAATATTGCAAAGCATCTTTTCAGACCACAAAGTCATAAAAGTAGATATCAATAATAGATAAAGCAGGGGAAAAAATAAAGCACGTTGAACCTGAACAACACTTTGCTCAAAAACTATTGGGTGTAGAAGAAATCAAGGACACAGCAAAGACAATCAGAGAAACAGATGAGAATGAAAGCACATCCTACCAGAACTTTGGGGACACAGAAAAAGCAGTGCTAAAAGATGTGTTTATGTCAACAAATTCACATATCCAAAAAAGATGAAAGGGCCCTAATCAAAGCAAAAACCCTACTACTTGAGCAAAGGAGGAAGAGAGCAACAAAAGAAGCCCTCGGGCAGGAGAAGAAAGCAAATAATAAGAATTAAAGCAGAACTAAATGAATTAGAGAATACAAAAATGATCAAAAGTGTTAACAAATGTTGACTCTGCAAATAAATCAACAAAATTGATAAACCACTGGCCACACTAACAAAAGTAAAACAGGAGAGAAAGGAAATAACTCAAATGAGAAATGAAATGGGTGATACAGCAATGAATGTAACAGAAATTAAAAAATATAATAATAATAACAGAATAGCAGAAACATACTACACACCTAAATTAACACAAAGGAAAAACAATTAAACAATCCCATGACAAAAGAAAAGATTCAAAATGTAATTTAAAAATTTCAAACAACAACAACAAAGCCCTAGCCTGTACAATTTCACTGGAGAATTCTACCAAACTTTCACAGAAGAGTTAACGTATGATTACCAAAAGTATTTCAGAGCATACAGAAAGATGGAATACTCCCAAACTTGCTCTATGAAGCCAGCATAACACTGATATTGAAACCAGGTAAAGACACACAAAAAAGAAAAAATGACAGGTCAATATTTCTCATGAACTTAGATGAAAGGTGTTTAACAAAATCCTAGCCAATAGAATTCAACAATTTATCAAAAATTAATACAACATGACCAAGTGAGATTCTTACAAGGGATGCAGGGATGGTTCAAAATTAGAGAAACAATGTAATTAACCACATAATCAAAAGAAAGGAGCTACTTGATTTTATCAATATATACAAAAGACATTTGACAAAATTCAGTGTCCCTTCATGATGAAAAAAATCTCAGCAAAACAGGAATAGAAGGGAAATTCCTCAACATAATAAAGGGCAATTGTACAAAGCCAAAGCCAACATCATCTTAAATGGAGAAAGTCTGAAAGCATTTCACTTAAGAATGAGAACCACACAAAGACAGACTTTGTCAACACTTTTATTCAGCATCATGTTGGAGTTTCTAGCCAGAGCAAACAAGCTAGAAAAATTAAGTTCATCCAAATTGGTGAAGGAGAAGTATCTCTATTTGCAAATGATATGATCTTAATACACAGAAAATCCCAACAAATCTAAAAAAAAAAAAAAGCTACTGGGATTAATAAAAGAGTTCAACAAAGTATTGGGATACAAGACAAACATTAAAAAATCAGTTGATTTCTCTACATCAACAAAAAGAATGTCAAAAAAGAAATCACTAAATCAATACCACTTACCATACTGCCCAAGACTGGGATTAAGTCTAACCAGAGACATAAAACACCTATACAAAGAAGATTGCAAGACAGTATGGCAAGAAACTGAAGAAAACATATGTATGTAGACACACCTACCTTGCTCATGGGTAGGAGACTCAATATTGTGAAAATGTCTATTCTTCTCAAAGCAATCTACAGGTGCAGTCAAATCCCTATCCAAATTCCAGTAGCGTTCTTTAATGACATGGAAAACAAATCACTATCTTCACGTAGAAAGGGAAGAAATCTTGGTTAAGCAAAGCTTTACTGAAGAAGAAAAAACAAAGTGACTTCAGAACATATCACACTGTTATGGTAGTCAAAACAAGCTGATACTTGTACACAGACAAATGGAGCAGAATTGAGAATCAGGACATAAAATCGTCTACCTACAAGCAGTTGATACGTGACAAATCCCCAAGGTCCATAAATTTGGGCTTTAACACATGGCACTGGCATACCTGAGCACATCTGCAAAACAAAACAAAACCAAAAAAAAAAAAGAAACAAGACGCATATTTCTCATTATGCATAAAAACTAACTCAAAATGGATCAAAGACCTAAATATAAAATCTAAAACAATAGAAATCACGGAAGTAAAAACAGAGGCAATGCTGGGAGCTTGAGCACAGAGTATAAACAGACTACAAAACATTACAAACAATGTACAAACACCAGAAGAGAAAATAGACAACTGGAAACTCTTAAAAGTCAAACACTTACATTCACCCAAAGACTCCAGCAAAAGAGTAAAAGAACAACTTACAGACTGGGAAGAAAGCTCTGAACAGGAAAAATCTGACCAATGTCAAATCTCCATAACCTATAAGATCTAGAAAACCTTAGCAACAAAAAGACAAGTAACCCAATTAAAAAATGGGCAAAGAATATGAACAGATGCTTCAGCAAAAAGGACTTCCGGGTGGCTAACAGATATCTGAGGAACCGCTTATGATCATTAGTCATTAGAGAAATGCAAATCAAAGCAACAGTGAGATACCATCTTCCTCCAAAGATGATGGACTAATTCAAAAAAAATAGAATAATAAATGTTGGAGACTTGTAGAGAGACTGGAACACTTATACAGTGCTGATGAGAATATAAAATGTTGTAACTACTTTGGAAATTGATTTGGAGCTTTCTTTAGAAGCTAGAAATAAAAAAAAAAAAAAAAACCATACTGCCCATAAATTCCACTTCTTGAAATGTATTCTAGAGAAATAAGGGCTGTCACTCGAATAGACACATGCACACCAATGTGTTTTGCAGTACTGTCTACAATATGAGGAGCTGATATGTGACAAAGTCCCAAGGTCCGTAAATTGGGGCTTTAACACATGGTGTTGGCATACCTAGCTATCCATCTGCAAAAAAAAAAAAGAAAGAAACAAGACTTGTATCACTCATCATGCACAAAAACTAACTCAAAGTGGATCAAAGATCGAAATATAAAATCTAAAACAATAGAAATGATGGAAGGAAAAATAGAGACAATGCTGGGAGCTTGAGTACACAGCATAAACAGACTATAAAACATTACAAACAATTATGAAAGATAGAATAAACCTAGATCCCCATTAATGAATGAATGATGAATGGATAAACAAACTGATATATTCATGCAATGGAATAATATACAATGATAAAGAATAACAACAAATTTGGAAAACATAGCATGGAAGAATCTGAAAAGCATTATGCTGGGTGAAATGAGTCTCTGCAAAAGGACAAATATTGTATGAGACCACTATTACAAGGACTCAGGAAAAAGGTTTAAACACATAAGAAAAGAGTCTTTGATGGTTACAAGGTTGGAGACGGAGGGAGAGGGGTATTCATTAATTAGACAGCTGGTAAGAATCGAGTTAGGTCAAAGGAAACACAACACATGGTAGAGGAGAAATCAGTTCAGCTGGACTGAACCAAAAGCTAAGAATTTTCCTAAATATAACTAAACACTTTGAAGGACAGAGTATCAGAACCAGGGGTCTTAGGACCATGGTTTCAGGGGACAAAGTTGATGAAAATGTTCTGCACCTTCCTTTGGTTTGTGGCACCTGGGGTCTTAAAAGCTAGCAAGTGGCCATCTAAAAAGCATTAATTGGTCTCAACACAGTTGGAGCAAAGGAGAAATAAGACCATCAAAGATACAAGGGAACTGTGACCCCAAGAATTAAAAAGGGTCCCATATACCAGAGACTACATCTACAGGAGACCAGAAGAGCTAGATGATGTTAGGCCAACACCAAAGACTGACCTTACAGGGAACTCAACAAAGAGTCCCTGATTGAGCAGGAGAAATGTGGGGTGCAGAACTCAAACTCCAGTAAAAAAAAAAAAAAAAAAAAAAAAGACTTATGCTCTAATGGACTGGAGGGTACCTGGAAGACATGCTCCATGGACTCTCTGTTTGCCCAAAACTAAAACCATTCCGCAAGCCTACTCCTCAGACAAAGCTCGAACTGGTGTATGACACAAAATGAATACCGGTGAAGGGTGTGCTTCTTGGCTTGGGTAGGTACAAGTGCAGGAGACTAACTGGACAGATCTTGTTCAGAGGCAAGATGAGAAGACAGAGGAGGACAGCAGCCTGTTTAAAGATCATGGAAAACACTGGGGAGAAAGATTGTGCTATCACAGTGTGAGAAGATCAGCTAGTGTCACATGGCAAAGTATGTGTACTTTTTTGTATGAGAAAGTAACTGGAATTGTGAACTTTCCCTTAAAACACAATGAAAACAATAAAAATTTAAAAACTACAGGCAAACAAAATACACAGTTCGTTAAGTGGCATTTGGAACATCATGGAGGAGGTGTGGGAGAGGCTAGGAGAGGTTTCGTAAGCTCTGACCATAGCTGGAAAGAATTCTCGTGTTGCTTAAGAGATCCCTACAGTTTCCACTCCACTAGATTTCTGCTCTTTTAATCCAATTCCCCTGATGGTGTGCATTGAATTAGCTTTCTATTTTAATGCTATTTTAGCTAATTCTGTGATGATATATGGGCCAGGCATCATTCTGTTCCCATTGAATTATTTCTTTCGGAAAAATTCTTAAATGAAGAGTTATTTAATCAGAGTGTGCAACATTTTGAAATCCAGCCATATACTTCCATTTTGCTGTCTTACATTGTTTTAGAAATTTCTAAGACCAGATCAGCAATAATGAATGTATAATTTTCATCATATGTATCATCAGTAGGACTCAGAGGTATTTCTGTTTGTTTTCTGTTGCTACTTTTGTAGATGTAAAAATGGTATTTCAAGGTTACTTTGATTTGAACTCGTCTGATTCTCTCATTTTATTTTTAACTCTGGCTGTGCAAATACAAAGCAGTGCTTATTTACCTTGTGAAAAAAAAGCATGGCTGTGTTTACTGAACTTGGGGTCCTTGTATTTTCAACAAGAGAGCAAAAAGTGCATCGAAGATTGAAGCAGGGAAGCAGGGAAGTAGACGCCACAAAAATACTACACTTTTCCATTAGGAACACTGGACCGTGAACGATACTGTAGCTGAAATACGAAGACAGATGGGATTACTTAAGGCAAATTTATCACATTGGTCTTTGTTTTTAAAAGTATCAAACATTTCAGTGAAATAGCCATTTTCACACATAATACTAAGGAACAAAAGGGTCAGTGGTCATTCAGTGGTGGAATTCTCGCCTTCTCTGTGGAAGACCGGGGACTGATTTCTGGACAATGCTCTCGGGTACAGCCACTGTGCATCGGTGGGTGAAGGCTTGCATGTCTCTGTGATCCTGAATGGATTTCACCAGACTTTGCAGACTAAGACAGTCTAAGAAGAAAGGCTTGATGATCTATCTGAAAACCCTGTGGATTCCAATGGTCCAATATACAATCCATCATCATGGAAATGACAAAAGGCAGGTCAGCAGTTAGTTCCATTGTGCCTAAGATTTCAGTGAGTCAGAGGTCGACTTGGCAGTCGTTAACAATAAAGTTCACATTTCCCAAAGGTTCACAGAGCATCAACCTTTTTTTGGATCAGTTGAATCTGAAAACCAAATGCACAGCCGTTGAGTCAATTCCAGCTCAAGCGACCCTATAGGTCAGAGCAGAATGGCCCCATAGATTTTCCAAGGAGCACCTGGTAGATTCGAACTGCCGATCTTTTGGTTAGCAGTTGTAGCATTTAACCACTATACCACCAGAGTTTCCAGCCCATTGAATAGTGGTCCTCAAAGATATGTTTATTTTCCACTTACTTTCCTTTCCAGAGTAAAAAACTTTGAGTTTACAAGCTGGAGACTTGATATCTATATGGCTGAATAAATTATTGTGTTAATAAAGACTTTTTAAGTTAACTATCTCGTTTTTAAAAATTATATTTAGATTACTAACAAGCCTGTGTTGTATTATCATTAGCATTTGTTGTGTCTAAAAACAAACTTGTTGCTGTTAAGTCAATTCCAACTCATAGTGACTCTATTAGGACAGAGTAGAACTGCCTCATGGTGTTTCCAACAAGCACCAGCAGCCACAGCGCTTAACCACTATGCAACCACGGTTTCTGCATTTAGCATCTAATTTTTAAAATTGTGTGCATTCTACTGCAATTAGATGTCTTCTAATTTTCCCTTTCAAAGATGGTACTCAAAAGTTTCAATGGCTAATTTAAATTTGCCATCAAATTTGGTATCCTCTGGCCATTTTATGTGTCTTGTGTTGTCTGATACTTTTTTCCTCTCTTTTCTGTGAACTAGCTGTCATGTCTTTTGACATCAACTAGATTTCATGGATTTGTATTCCTGTATTGTATTCTTACGTTGTATACATGAATTGTATTCATGTATAATTTACATATATAGTTTACAAGTATAATTTACTGTTTTTTGGTGTGCAGGTCTATGATTTTTGACAAGCAGATACAATCATGTAATAAATACCAAAGTCAAGATGTAGACCATCTGTATCACCTCCAAAAGTTCCCTCATATGGCTTTGCAGTCAGCCTCACCCCCACGTTTAGCCCCTGACAACAACTGATTCAGTTCTCTTCCTATAGCTTTATCTTTTCATAGTGTCATATGATTAGAATTATATGGCATATAATTCCAATTATATATAATTCCACACCCATTTTTTGTGTCTGGCTCTTTTCCATGTAGCAAAATGCATATGGTATTCATTACAGAATGTTACATGTTTTAGTAATTTGTCACTTTTCACGCCAAATGGTATCCCCTTATATGGATATACCACTGCTTCTTTGTTTCTTCATTCACCAGTCAAAGGTCATGTGAGTTATTTCAAGTTTAGTGCAACTGTGAATAAAGTTGCAGTAAACATTCATATACAAGTTTTGCCTGATTATAAATTTTCATCTCTTGAGCAAATACCTAACAGGGCTGGACTGTGTAAGTATACATTTAAAGTAAATAAAACTGCCAAATTCCTTTACAAAACTGCTATACTATTTCACAGTCCCACTAGCATTTTACGACAGTTCTAGCTGTTCCACTTCCTTATCAGCACTTAGAATTGCTTGCAATTTTTTTAGTAGGTATGTATTTTCTAGTAAATGTGTCACTGAGGTTTAAATTTGCATTTTCCTGACAACTAATGATGTTGAGCATCTTTTCACGGGCTCATCTGCTACTTAGACAGCTGTTTTGGTAAAGTACCAAGTATTTTGCCCATTTTTAATTGAGTTGTTTGTTTTCTTGTTTTAGAGTCTGGAGAGCTTGTGTATTCTGGACACAAACTGTTTTTCAGATACATGTTTTGCAAATACCCGCAGTCTGTGGCTTGCCTCTTCCTCCTCTTTTGAAAAGAATTTTTTAATTATGAAGAAATTCAACTTACATTCAGTTCTATCATTTGTTTTCTTCCTTCTATGGAAACCCTGGTGGTATAGCAGGTAAATGCTATGGTTGTAACCAAAAGGCTGGTAGTTCAAATCTACCAAGCACTCCTTGGAAACCCTGTGACGTAGTTCTACTCTGCCCTATAGGGTCACTACAAGTCAGAATCAACTCAACGGCAGCAGGATTGGTTTTGCTTTTACCTTCATTTTACTCTTTGCACCATAAATGTATTGTATGTCAGTCATGTTTTTATTTGTTTCATTGACTACACCCATTTCTCACTCCATCTCCTCTAGCATGAAGAGAGCAAATGATTAGTTCATGGAAACTCCAGCCTCAGAGTCCAGACTCTCGTTTTATTATCAATTTTCTATTGACTTTGAGCTTATTGTTTGAATTCTTTAGGCTTCTATTTTGCTATCTATACTTTAACATTAAAACCTGCCTTACTCATCTGAAAAAAGATAAAATGAAATAAAAGATACGAAAAAAAAAAAGCAAGAACTTGCAAAATCCTAGAAGCATTATACACGTACAAGACAGCATTAAGGAAGTATTCTCCTCTTCCAAAAATCTCCCATCAACTTGGACAGATACACTTGGGCCCCACTTTAGAAAATCATTTCTACAACTACAAACACAAAATCCTTGTAATTTGTGTTGTGTATTCAACACTTCTCTCTTTTGTGCTAGAATATCCTTTAGCAATTTCAAATTCTCTTTTCATGCTCTTACACGAAATTTCTTTTAAAAATATTGCATACATTTAACACTGTATATTCTTAGGATTTCAATTCAGAAAATTGTAATTTTTAATTTTCAAAAAGAAGTGCTATAACTAGCAACAGACTTGAGTAAGATTCCTTCCTTTGGACAGTTGGCGGTAGTATCTTCGTTCATGAAATAGTGGCATTATTCAACAATGAAGCATGATTCTCTCTGTCTCTCTCTAGGGAGGAAACTGAAGTATAGCCGGTTACAAATTCTCTATGGCTCCTTTTCCAGTGAAACTAGGTAAAGACACGACTATCTCAGCAGGAATGTTTGTGGTTAGGAATTAAAGCTAAGATTCTGGAAATGGAAAGTATCCAGGAAAGCAATAAATAAATGGGCAAGAAAAAGAAGATGATTAATCTTTATAAGCATAGAAACCAAAACCCAAGCCTGCTACCATCAATTCAATTCTGACTCATAGCAACTCCATAGGACAGAGTAGAATTGCCCTGTAGAGTTTCCAAGGAATGCCCGGTAGATTCAAACTGTTCACCTTTTTTTTTTTTGATTAGCAACAGAGCTCTTAACCACTGCACTACTAGGGTTTCCTATAAGCACTAAAAAAAAAAAAAAAGAAGAAGAAGTTGTTGAGTCAGTTCCAACTCATAGCAACCCTATAGGACAGAGCAGAGCTGTACAGTGTCTGCTGTATTTGAACTGCTAACATTTTGGTCAACAGCCATAGCTTTTAACCACTATACCACCAAGACATTGATAGTCTATAATTTGCAACTTTGATGCAGTTTTTAATTTATTTGTTTAATGTCTTAGGGTGATTTAAATAAAAAAAAGTTAAAATTACTTCTTTTATGATTCTTATAGGCAAAATTGCCATTAATCACTTTCGGGAACTAAAGGAATCATACACTGAAGCCTTGTTGTTGCTAGCTACATAGGGACCCCAACGTGGCAGAGTATAACTGCCCCATGGGGTTTTCTAAACTGTAATCTTTACAGAAGAGGATAGCCAGATCTTTTCCCACAGAGTTACTAGGTAGTATCGAACTGCCAATACTTTAATCAGCTGCTGACTTTATAGCCATTATGTCACCAAGGCACCAATGAACTCTTCTTAAATGTAACTGATTAGCTCAAATCCAGATTCATTGTTTTAAAATAAAGAGTAGGCCATGCTACTCCTGTGGCCAAAGCCTTTGCATCTCACTCAGAGTGGAAGCCAGTGCCTGCAAGGACCCCCAGGCTCTGTGTCACGTGCACCCTTCCCCTGCACTTCTAACATCATCTCCTATCACTCTTCCCTCCTGCCTGTTCCACTCCAGTTCACTGGAGAACTTGCTGATCTTTGTCCATTTCAGGCCGTGCGCCTTTCTGGGTGTCCTCTGTCTGGAATACTCTTCCCCACAATGATTACATACCTCACTCCTGGTCCAGGAACAAGGCTGTTTGCTATAAAATATTAAGAATTGCAAGATGATGGTAACACAACTTTAAAGTATAGAGCCGTGTGCGACTGCAAAGGAGATAAGCTCAGGAAGCCTGCTCTGCCTGGTTCTCTGCTTCCATCATATCTCTGCTCTAATGACTCCTTATTTGGGGAATCAATTCTAAATGATACAGTTACCTTGCATGCTTTCCCCCATTCCCTTGTTTCATGGTTCTCAAAAGGACTTATTACTGCCTAGCCTATTATTGTGTTTGTTGTGTGCTGTTGAGTTGATTCTGACTCATAATGATTTTGTAAGACTGAGTAGAATTGCCTCATAGGGTTTCCTAGGCTGAAATCCTTACAGGAGCAGACCCTCAGGTCTTTTTTCCTGCAGAGCAGCTGGTAGATTGGAGCTTCTGGCAGGTTCAAACTGCTGACCTTTTGATTAACAGCCAAGCACTTAACCACTGCACCACCAGGGCTCCTTCCGACCTAAACTTTCTAGTATATCTTTATTGCCTGTCTTCCCCTGGTGGAATAGAAGTCTATGTATGCAGTAGTATCCACAGCATAGAAAATGCCCAAAGCATAGCAGCCATGCAGTGAATATTTTCTGATTCAATGAACAAAAGATAAAGAAAAAAACATTGAGTTGATTGTAGAACTGCCCCACAGAGTTTCCAAGGAGTGGCTCATGGATCTGAACTGCCAACCTTTTCGTTAGCAGCTGAGCTCATAACTTCCGTGCCTGCAAAGACTGTAACACTGGCATCCCATGTGGCCTCCCATTCAACTACTAACAGGGCCCAGCCCTGCTTCTCTCCTGAGATCAGACAAGATCCGGTGTGTTCAGGGTGATGTGGCTGCATTCAAAGCCAGTAGTAGGTAGTGAAAATCCAAGGCCAGTGTTGACAAAAGCAAAACTCCAAATAAACAAACAAACAAACAAAGCATTCAAAAGGCTCATCAGTTTTTAAAACAAGGAATACAGAATCTGTGTCTACATGTATGTATGTGGGGAGAAGACAGGCAACCCAAATCTAGGAATAAGAAGAATGGATTTAGATTCACCTCTACAGTTGGTAGGCTGGTCAACTTTAGGGAGGTCACTTGACTTCTCTAACTTCTATGCTGTTCCCAGTGCAGCAGGATACTTTCTCACATTTCTTACTGTGATTGTGTATGGCAGATTATACTTGCAAGTATAATCTCAAATTCCCAAATAAGACAGCTATGTGAGGTGATCAGTGGAAGTTATTTTCTTTCTCTTTTTTTTTTTTTGTTTTTTTCAATGAATATTTTCTGATTCAATGAACAAAAGATAAAGAAACAAACTAGCTCCCCATTCAGTAGTGTATACACAGACTGTTTCACGACATCAGTTGCAATCCTGTAGTGTGTCAGCACTCTCCTTATTACCGTCTTAAGTTCTTCATTTCCATTCCTCAGGTTTTCTGGCCTCTTTGTGGCTTCTTTTCTTTGGGGCTGGTGTTGTCCCTTTTGGTCTCAATAGATGATTGTTATAAAGAAGCACTTTCCTCACAGGTGTTGCTGTTTATTTTATAGGCCTACCTATTATTTAGAAACCCTAGTGGCATAGTGGTTAATTGCTATGCCTGCTAACCTAGGGGTCAGCTGTTCAAATCTTCCTGGCACTCCTTGGAAACTCTATGGGGCAGTTTTATTCTGCCTCATAGGGTTGCTAGAAGTCATACTTGACTCAACAGCAGTAAGTTTGGTTTCAGTATCTATTATTTGGCTGAAAGTGATCTCTGGAATGGCTTTAGTTCCGCGTTAGCAGGGTGTCTAAGGGTCATGGTCTATGGAGACTCTTCAGTCTCTCTCATACCAATAAGTGTGATAATTTTTTATGCATTTTAATTTTGTTCTGCATTTGTTTTCCCACTGTAATTGGCACCTTCTGTTGTGATCCCAGATAGTGAAGTTGCTGGGGTAGCCAGGAATCATCTAGTTCTTCTAGTCACAGACTAGTGGAGACTGTGGTTCCTGTGGTCCATTAATCACTTTGGGCTGTTTCTTTCTCTCACATATCTGACAGTTTGCCCTTTTGGCCTCATATAGATTATTATTCTAAGGAACATGCTCCTCGTGGATGTTACTGTTTATTTTATGGGTCTGTCTTTTATTTGTGTGAAAGTAACCTGCAGAGTTCCAAGTCAGACAGGTGGACAATCATGTGATCTTATATGCCAGGGATGACAAATTGAAGAGGAATGGCATTGCATCCATCATCAAAAAGAACATCTCAAGATCTATCCTGAAGTAAAATGCTCTCAGTGATATGATAAAACTCGTATGACTACAAAGGCCAGTTAATAACAGTACTATTGAATCTTATGCACCAACTACTAAGGCCAAAAATAATGAAATTGAAGATTTTATCAGCATCTGGACTCTGAAATTGATTGAACATAAAATCAGGATTCACCAATAATTATTAGTGATCAGAATACAAAAATTGGAAAGAAAGAAGGATCAGTAGTTGAAAAATATGGCCTTGGAAATAGAAACAATGCTGGAAATCACGTGATGGAATTCTGCAAGGCCAATGACTTCTTTACTGCCAATACCTTTTTCATCGTGATAAACAGTGACTATGCCCATGGACCTATCCAGGTGGAATACACACAAATCAAATTGACTACATCTGTGGACACAGATGATGGAAAAACTTAACACCATCAGCTAGAATAAGGCCAGGGGCCAACTGTGGAATGCACCATGAATTGCTCCTATACAAGTTCAAATTGAAAGTGAAGAAAATTAGAACAAGTCCACAAGAGCCAACGTACAACTTTGAAGATATCAGACTGAGCTTAGAGGCCATGTCAATAAGAGATTTGACTTAGTACACACTAATGACCAAAGACCAGATGAGTTAAAGAATACCATCGTACATGAAGAAAGAAAGTGGTCATTAAAAAGACAGGAAAGAAAGAAAAGACCAAAATGAATGTTGGGAGAGACACTAAACATCTTTCTTGAGCATCCAGTAGCTAAAGCAAAAAGAAGAAATGATGAAATAAAACAACAGAACTGAGGATTTCAAAGGGTGGCTCAGGAAGACAAAGTATAGTATTGGAATGACATATGCAAAAATCTGGAAATAGAAAAGCAAAAGAGAAGAACACTGTATTTCTCAAGCTGAAAGAACTGAAGAAAAAATTCAGGCATTGAGTTGCAATACTCAAGGATTTCACGGGAAAACAGGAATGGATTGGACTTGGTGACACAGAGTGACCATATTATGCTTGCACTTTATGGTTCTAAGCATCTATAGGATGTCATGCTGCTGACCTTTTACTAGAGGAGGGGCAGTGGGTAGAGAGGAGGGGATAGGAGATTGTTGGGAGGATAAGACATATATGGAGCAGAGAGGAAGAATGTGCTGTCACCATGCCATGAGAGCAGTAGGAGCTGAATATAGGTGGGCATGAAAATTTATATGAGAATGTATACACTTTCATTCAATCATAATAACAAAAAAAAAGAAAAGAAAACGAACTATAATCCCAAAATTTTGTTTGTTTTTTTTTTTTGCTAAAGTAATTCAAAAGTAGCTGCAGTGGCATATTAACAGAGAACTGCCAGAAATTCAGGCTGGATTCAGAAGAGGATGTGGAAACAGTGATATTATTGCTGATGTCACATAGATTGCAGCTAAAATAACAGAAAATAACAGAAATGTGTTTACCTGTGTTTAATTGACTATGTAAAAGCATTTGACTATGTCGATCATAACAAATTATAGATAACATTGCAGAGAATGGGAATTCCAGGAATGCTTAATTGTGCTCATGAGGGTGAAGAGGCAGTTGTTTGAACAGAACAAGGAGACATTTGCTTGCTGAGCAAACATTCTGAGAACGTGGAGTGTGTGAAGAAGAATAGGACATCAAGATTGGAGCAAAACTCTTTAACAACCTGCGCTATGCAGATGACACAATCCTGATTGCTGACAGTGAAGAGAACTTGGAACGCTTACTGATGAAGATTAAAAACCATAGCCTACAAAATGGATTACACTTCAACACAAAGAAAACAAAAATCATCAAACCAAACCAATAAGCAGCATCATGATAAACAGAGAAAAGAATGAGGTTATCAAGGATTTCATTTGACTTAGGTCCATAATCAACATACATGGAAGCGGAGCCAAGAAATCAAAAGACACATAGCCTTGGGAAAATCTGCTGGAAAACACCATTTTAATATATTGAAAATCTAAGGTGAGGCTGGCCCAGGTCGTGGTATTTTCATTCACATCATATGCATGCAAAAACTGCAAATGAATAAGAAAGATATAAGAAGAATTGATGCCTTTAAATTGTGATTTTGAGGAGAATATTGAATATACCATGGATTGCCAAAAGACCAAACAAATCTGTCTTGGAACAACTACAACCAGAGTATTCCTGAGAAGAAAGGATGGCAAGACTATGTCTTACATACTTTGTACATCTTATTACAAGGAATGAGTCTCTGGAGAAGAGCATTATGCTTGTTAGCGTGGAGAGTCAGCGAAAAAGAGGAGCACCCTCAATTAGATGGATTGATGCAGTGGCTGTAACAATGGGTTTAAGCACAGCAACAACTGTGGACATGGCACAGTACTGGATGGTGTTACTTTTTGTTGTACGTAGAGCCACTGTGAGTTGGAACTGACTTGATGGCACCTAACAATAACAGCAACAACATGATCACACATAGGCATCTTCCTTATCAATTTGCGTGGCTTTATTTCCATTTCTTACCTATTGCACTAGCTAGGATTTCCAGTATAAGATTAAATAAATGTGGTGATACAGGACATCCTTGTCTGCTTTCCGTTCTCACAGGGGGAGAACAATTGTTTACTCTTGGTTTTGTCTATATGCCCTTAACTCTGTTCAAGAAGTTCCTTTCTACTTCAGTTTTACTGGCAGTTTTTATCAGGAATGAATGTTAGGCTTTATGAAATGTCTTTTCTGCATCTATTGAGATGATCATGTGATTATCATCTTGTCTTATATTAGTGGATTCTGAATTATGTTGATTGATTGTCTAATGTTGAACCATTTTTGCATACCTGATGTGAAGCCCACTTGGTTGTAATGTAATATATTTTGATATGCTGTTGAATGATATTGGATAGAATTTTTTTTTTTGAGAATTTTTGCATCTATGTTCAAGAGAAACATTGGTCTACATTTTTCTTTTCTATTGATGTCTTTGCCTAGTTTCGGTATCAAGGTCATGCTAGCTGCTAAGAATGAGTTCAGAAGATTTTTTGTGTTCTATGTTTTGTAATAATTTGAGTGGTATTGTTGTTAATTCTTCTCTGAAAGTTTGGTGGAATTCTCTAGTGAATCTATCAGGGCTAGAGCATTTTTTTTCCCATGTCAAAATGCTGGGTGGTTGTAATCTCCTAAATCTCTTCTTTTGTTATGGATCTGTTCGGTTTGTGTCATTTTGGTTAGACAGTATATTTCCACAAAACTGACCATTTCCTTTAGGTTTTCAAATTTGTTGGTGTACAATTTTTATGGTATTCTGTCATGATCCTTTTTATTTCAGTTGTTTCTGTTGTAAGGTCACCCATTGCATTTCTTGTTTGGGCTACTTGCATCTTTTTTTCCTAAATCAATGTGGCCAGTGGTCTGTTGATTTCACATCTTTTCAAAGAACCAATCTCTAGTTGTATTTATTCTGTTGATTGTTTTTGTTTGTTTGTTTTCTGACTCATTTATTTCTGCTCTAATATTTATTAGTTCTTTCCTTCTGGTGACTGTAGGCTTCTTCTTCTGTGTGTGTTTGTTTTTTTTCCTGTTTGTTCAAGTTGTGCAAATAAGGTATTGATCTGGGCCATTTCTTCTTTTTTGATGTGTACTTACTGCTGTTAATTGACCTTTGAGTACTGCTTTTGCTGTGTTTCAAAGGCTTAGGTATATTTTTATTCATTCTCATTTGACTCTAGGAATTATTTTATTTCTAATTTCTTCTGTGACCCAGTGGTTTTTAAGCAAACTGTTATTCAGTTCCGCATGTTTGATTTTTTCTTGTTTTCACAGTTACTGATTTGTAAAGCTATACTGTTGTGATGAGATAAAATGTCTTATATTACATTTTTATTTTTGAATTTATTAAGGCTAGCTTTATGGCCTAAAATATGATGCATTCTGGAGAATGATTCATGTTTGTTAGAGAAGAATACATACTATATTGCTGTTGGATGGAGTATTCTATATAAGTTTATGAGGTCTAGTTGATTAATTGTGATGTTCAGACCTTCTGTAACTTTGGTGTCTTTATAGTTCTTTTCTTTATTGAGAATTGTGTGTTTCTCATGAATAGGAAGACTTGACGTAATGAAAATGTCTATTTAACCCAAAGCAACCTATAGATACCATGCAATGTGCATATAAATTCTAGTGGCATTTTTTTAATGACATGGAGAAACAAATTACCAACTTCACATGGAAAAGGAAGAAGCCAATAATAAGTAAGGCATTACTGAAGAAAAATAATGACCTGGGAGGTGTCACACTACCTGACTTCAGAAGCTATTACACTACTACAAAAAGAGATACATAAACCAATGGAACAGAATTTAGAATCCGGATATAACATCATCCATCTGTGAGCACCTGATATTTGACAAAGGTCCAAAGTCCATAAACTGTGGAAAAGACATTCTTGTCAACAAATGGTGTTGATATAACTGTATATCCATATGGGAAAAAAATGAAACAGGATCATATCTCACACATCATGCACAAAAACTAACTCAAAATGGATCAAAGGCCTAAATATAAAATCTACTTCAATAAAGATCACAGAAGTAAAAATAGGGACAATGATGGGAGCCCTAATACATGGCATAGACTACAAAATACTATGTACAAACACCAGTGGAGAAAATAGATAACTGGAAAGTCCTAAAAATCAAACCCTTAATGCTCATCCAAAGACTTCACCAAAAGAGTTAAACAAAAACTACCTACAGACAGGAAAAGAAGTTTTGGCTACCACAAATCTGATCAGTATCTAATCTCCACAATCAACAAGGTGCTGCAAAATCTCAACACGAAAAAGACAAATAACCAAATTAAAAAATGGGCTAAAGATAAGAGCAGGTACTTAACCAAAGATGACATTCAGGTTGATAATAGATGCATGAGGAAATGCTCATTATCATTAGCCTTTACAGAAATACAAATCAAAACTTTAATGAGATACCATCTCACCTTAACAAGGCTGCTGTTAATCCAAAAAAACCCCACAAAATAACAAATGTTGGAGAGGTTTTGGAGAGACTGGAACACTTTTACAATGCTAGTGGGAATATAAAAATGGTACCATCACTTTGGAAGTTGGTTAAGTGCTTAACAATGAAATTCTGGTGGCATAGTGGTTAAGTGCTACGTCTGCTAACTGAAAGGTCGTCAGTTCGAATCCAACAGGTGCTCCTTGGAAAAGCTGTGAAGGAGTTTTACTCTGTCCTATAGGGTCACTATGAGTTGGAATTGACTTGACAGCACTGGTTTTGTTTGTTTCGTCTCTTGAAAAGCTAGAAATAGAAATATCATATGACCATCAATCCCACTTATTGGAATATATCCTAGAGAAATAAAGGCTGTCATGCACACCAATGTTTACTGCAGCACTGTCCACCATAACAAAAAGATGGAATCAACCTAGCTGCCCACCAACAGATGAGTGGATTAAAAAAAATTGTGGTATATTCACAAAGTGAAATACTATGAACTGGTATTCTATGTGGTTTATTCATACAGTGGAATACTTTGAAGGGTGGACTAGGTACTGGTATCAGTGCATAACTTCCAAAAGGGAGTACTTCAAAGGTGACCTCAGTGATATCCAGCAATGAGGCATGTAGCACTTTGTCTAGGGTGAGTTTGCAAACAGAATTGTCAGTGCTCACATACCCATGAAGCTGCATGAGCAACACTTGTCTAGAGAGGCATGATGAGAGGATAGAGGATGACAGGAGTTGGCTGAATGGATATGGGAAGTATGGATGCAAGGAAGTGTGTTCTGTCACAGGGTGAGAGAGCAGCTAAAGTTGCATAGCACTGATGTTTGTGTGGCAAGTTGACTTAGATTATAAACTTTCACTGAAAGCACAATAAAATGTTTAAAAAGAAAAGTAAGTTGTATGTTGAGTTCTCCTACTAATATCAAATTTTCTATTTCTCATTTCAAGACTGCTAGAATTTATTTTGTGTATTTTGGAACTCTATTGTTAGGTGTGTACATATTTATTATGGTTATGTACTCTTCGTAGAGTGACCCTTGGATCATTATGTAGTGCCCTTTCTTATCTTTTATATTGTATTATGCCTTAAAATCTATTTTATCATAGATTAATATTGTCATTCCTGTTCTTCTTTTGTTGTTACTGTTTACTTGATATATTTTGCATTCTTTGTATTTTAACTTGTCTTTATCTTTGCACCTAAAACATGTCTCTTATAGGCAACAAAGTGTTGAGTTTTGTTTTTTATGTGTCCGTTCTTATACTCTCTGCCTCTTGACCAGAGTACTTGACCTATTTATATTCACTGTGATTATTGATAAGAATGAATTAACTGCTGTCATTTTGTTACAGTTGTGTGAGTGTGTGCATGTGTGTGGTGTTGATGGTTTCTTTACTGAGTTATTTTTGTTTATGGGTTTTCTTTTCATCTCCTTTGTTGTTATTGATTTTATGTTTATTGAGTCTTTGTTTTCTTATAGAGAATAGGTTTATGAATTTTCTTTGTGGTTACTCTGAGATTTGCCTTTATTTTCCTAAGTTTAATATAGTCTGTTATATCTTAATATTGCCTTGACTTCCTCTTCTACAGTTCTGTAACTATACCATTTATTCTTCCTTTTTAATTTAAAATTGTCATTTACAAATTGATATTTTCAGTTTTATAGCTTTGTTTTGTTTTTGAGAATTCTTTTTTTTTGTCTTTTACCTGGGTGATGTTGCCATGTGTCTTAATATGTGGTTTGATGTTGTCGACTCATTATTCAAAGTATACCCTTTAATAATTCTTGTAATGCTGGTCTGGTTTTTACAAATTCACTTGATTTCTGTTTTTTGTGTGTCCATCTGGAAATGTCCTAGTTTCACTATTGTACTTGAGAGGCAATTTTGGTGTATATATAACTTGGTTGGCAGAACTTTTCTTTTCTTATATTCTTGCAGGGTTTTATATGTGTCATCCCACTGTCTTCTTGCCATTACGGTTTCTGTAGAGACATTAGAGCTTAGCCATATTGGTTCCCCTTTGTAGGTAGTTGGCACTTGGCTTGGCTTGTAGGTAGTACTTTTTCCTGAGCTGTGCTTGCTTTGTCTCTGGTTTTGGAAAGTTTGACGATAATATGACTTAGGGCTTTCTTTTGGGGTCTGTCCTGTATAAGGTTCATTGAGGTTCTTAGATGGATATGGTCTTGCCTTTCTGATGTGTCAGATGTTTCCTACCAACAAATCTTCAAAAAATTTCTCAGTGCCTTTTTGTTTCCTTCTCCTCCTGTTACAGAATTTCTATCACTTTTTAAGTTAGTCCTCTTGATAGTGTCCTACACAATTGTTAAGCTTTCTTAGGTTTTGTTCTCTCATTGTTCTTTTTGAATGTTCCTCAAACAACTTATTATCATGAAATCTGTCATCTATTTTGATGATTTTGTCTTTCATCAATTCAATTCTAGTCTTTCGTCCTTCCATTGAGTTATTTGTTTCTGAAATTGCAGTGTTAATTTTCTGGATTTCTAGCTGCTGTTTTTAAATGGTTTCTGATTATCTACTTATTTTGTCATTTTGTTTTTGTATTGTTTTCCTGAATTCTTTCAAAGCTTTTTCTGTGTTTTCCTTGATCTCTTGGCACATCCTGTATGTGAGTGTTTTGAATTCTTTATCACACAGTTCCATTACCATGTCTTCCTCAGGAAGGTTTTCTGGCCCTCTTTTAGACCATCTTGTTCTGTTTCTTTATAAGGTTTGATATTGTCTGTTGTCTCTGAGGTACTAAGGTGTTACTATATTTATTTTTTTATTGTATATTTGTTTGCTTCATCCTGATTTTTGTTTTATTTTGTTTTGATATATCCAGGTGGACAGGGCAGGTATGCTGCTCTGGTCACTAGTTTGGTAACACTTGAGCAATCACCACCTATCTCCAGGTGAGTGGAGTAGCAGCTGAAAGTGTGAATGTGGGTCTCTGTTTGTTGGGCATGCCAGGCAGCAGAGGGTGCACTGGGTGGCTATTGGCTACCATCTGTTGTTGATCCAGTGGTGTGGAAGCAGACAACACTGAGTGAATTGGGTAGCAGGTATGGCTGTTACAGTGGCTGAACAGGGGCGGGGGTGAGGTGCAGTCACCTCTTTCATCAGATTAGAGGGGTGGGTGGTTGAGCTATGGATAGTGGTCAAGTGAGCATGTGGGGAGTGGTTACATCTGCTCTTCAGATAATGGGGCTGGGAGTTCACTTCCTGTTGGTCAGGAGGGTTGGCAGATGGGTCCAGGGCAGTGGGTAGAAGGGCTTCATATCATATTCTCTGGGAAGGTGGGGTGTCTGGGACATGTGACCTCCCACAGCTTCTGATCAGGAGGGTAAAAGAAAGGAGAGCATACCCCTTTGGCTAGCAGACATGTGTGCCCTGGCATTTTCTATCCATTATAGCCAATAGTCAGGACTAGCTACCATTCAAGGCAAGGGAGAGTGTCTGGAATTTGGTTGGGTGGGTGACCTCTTGCTGATAATCCACAGATCCCCTACCTTATGTGTGCCTCTTACTCCAAAGGTGAGAAACTACTGCTCATGAATGCACCTGACTCTAGATCCCAGCTATCTCTCTAATCTGATGAAAAGTAGGATACCTGGAATTTTTGTCCTCCTTTCTGTGTTTTGTTTTAAATCTAGATCAGTCTGCTCGCCTCTCTGGGTATGTCTATACAGTTTCTCTGCCTTTTATAGGAGTGCTGTGAAATTACTTTCCTGTGCTCACTGGCAATCCTTCAGGTCACTACTGGCTTTATCTCAAGATTGCCATGCTGCTGGTAGAGCTCCTCTATTCCACGTTACTCCTTGTTTATTGTGTTTATTTGATTTTTTTTTCCCTCAAGTCACTGTTCAATTCAATTCTTAATCCTCCTTTTTGATGTTCAACATTCCAAGATTGTTATGTGCAACTGTTTCTCTTGGTTTTTTGGGTCTTTGATGTGGGAGCACAGTACAGTGTGCCTGACTAAGCTGCAAATTGGCTCCTGTCTTTCAAAGCTATTTTCTGTACCAAACAAAAAGCAAACCTGCTGTTGCTGAGTAAATTCCAACTCGCAGTGACCCAGTAGCAGTAGAACTTTCCCATAGGGTTTCCAAGACTATAAATCTTTACAGAAGCAGACTTCCACGTCTTTCTCCTACGGAGTGGCTAGTGGCTTCAAAGTACCAACTTTGGCTAGCAGCTGAGCACTTACCCACTCTACCACTAGGGTTTATTATTTTTGTACATTTTGATCAAAAAACCAAAAATGTAGTCATGTTTTGGATTAGTGGTCTATCATGTCTCCAGACTTCCCCTTCAATGTGATGGTTTACTTATGGCCTCAGAAAACTATTTTTCTTCAAGGAAAATTCTTTCCTGAGGGAAAAATTACTCTGCATTGAAGGTAGAGTTTTTATAAAAGGCTTATTATGCTTCAGAGTCTGGGTGACTTGATCATTTATACTTTTAAGTAGGTCGTACTAATGTACAGGCCCAGTGGCTATTATACACAGATTCTTAAATAAAAACCTAAATGTAGTACCTGCCAAGCCAAGTGCCGTCGAGTCAGATCCTACCTATTAATCCTCAATTCATTCAATACAGATTGGTACTCTTTGAGTTGTCTCTTGGTGAACTCATTGTGAATGATAAAAATCTTTATTTAAAATGCAATGTTCCCTTTTGTATTATTAATTTCAGAAATCATGAAAAAATGTTCTGATCATAAATTCTCTTGGCATAGATCATGTAAAAAATACAAAACATGAAAATGCCTTCTGGCTCTGAATATGTCTGTGTTGAAAAATATTTGCTTTCCAAATCTCAGCCTCCTTCCTTTTTGGTCAATAATTGCACACAGAATTCACTTTGTAGTTTGTTTTTCATGTCCATTTTGCTTGAGATAATGTCCTATGTCTTTTCTCCCTCCTTCTGATTGATTTTTCCTCCACTCATGCTTTCTGCAAAGAAGCAAACTGCATTACTCCCACCCCTGGTATTTACATTAATCCTTCCCACCAAAAGATTCTTGATGTGCCTTCATCATTGTTTTTAAATAATCTCTGTCTGTTATATGAACAAAATGTATTCCAATCATATAAAAAGAGAACAAGGCAAAATGAACTAAAAATAAAAGCAAGCTTATAGACTTTATCAGTTGAATAAAGCAAATTCTTTTCAGGTATAGAAATCTCAGTACAGGGTCAGAAAAGGACTTATTATCAAGCCGAATTAATAGTGATTCCTTTGCATTCCCCTGATTAGAAACACTATTTTAAGGGTTAGGTTACTAGAGTCTCAGTGAGTGTCATGGGCCGAATTGTGTCTACCAAAAAAAGTATATGTAGCAATTTGGCTAGGCCTTCATTCCTGGCATTGTGCCATAATCTTATGTGGTATAAATCTTGCCTCTGCTTCTATGATGTTAATGAGGGAGGATGTGTGGCAATTGTGTTGGTGGGTGTCCTAGTGGTCCAATACTGCTCTAACATAAATACTGTGAATGGATGGCTATAACAAAGAAAAGTATTTTCTTACACAGTCCAGGAGGCTATAAGTCCATATTTAAGGATGTCTACTCTAGGAAAAGGCTTTCCCTCTTAGTCAGCTATGGAGGCAGGTCACTGTGTTTCATCAGTCTTTGGTCAGGGAGCATCTTCTAGCAGGAGCCTCACGTCTCAAGGATGTGCTGCACTCCTGGTGCGGCTTTCCTGATGGTATGAGGTTCCAATTCTCTGCTTGCTTCCCTTTCCTTTTGTCTCTCGTAGAATAAAAGGATGAAAGGTGTTACAAGCCACACTCCGGGGGAACTCCCTTATGTTAGAGCAGGAAGGGAACCGTAATCCTCTTTAACATAATCCAATCTATTAACCACAGACAGAGATTAGGATTTACAGCATAGACAAAAATCACTAAATGGAGGACAATCACAAAATACTGGGAATCGTGGCCCCAGCCAAATTGATACACACTGTTTTAGGGGGACACAACTCATTCCATGACAACGGGGCAGGACTCAATGTATAAGATAGTATTGTGCCTTGAGGCAATCTCTTGGGATATAAAGGAAAGAAACTAGCAGAGAGATTGGGGGCATTATATCACCAAGATGCAGTGCTGGGAGCAAAGTGCATCCTTTAGAAAGGACCCACAATCACTGTGCCTCAGAATCATCCCAATCCAGGGAAAGATTGACAAGAAGAACCTTCTTCCAGAGCCAAAGGAGAAAGACTTTCTCTGGAGCTGATACTCTGAATTTGGTCTTGTAGCCTACTGGACTGTGACAGAATAAAATTTATCTTTCTAAAGTCATCCATTTGTGTTGTTTCTGTTATAGCAGCACTAAATGACTAAGACACTGTGCAACCTCAATTATAATAGGTAAGAGACATGGAAACAGAATGCTTGCTTATGTTTCAGAAAGACAAGTCTGGCAGAACAGAGGTTAGTGAATTAAAGGTAAGTTATAACTAAATGCCTTGTTCTTCAGACAATAAGGCCATAATAAGCAGAAAAAACGTCATATTTAACATATTATTCTCAAGTGTGTTACCTGAACAAAAAGATCGTCGGAGAAGTATGGCAACCCAGAATATCTATGGAATACAATTTATACCCTAGAATGCCAAGGATGATCCTCTGTCTTTCATAGAAAACCTTCTTTTCCCCCAGATAACACTATGAACCATAGCATTAGAAATCTTCCTAAGACAGAGTATGAAAAGAACAGATTTGATTACGTGGAGTAGAAGAAATGCCCCATTAGTAGAAAGTGGAGTATCTGTCAGTTCCAACCATACATACCACCAACCGGTTTGAATAGTTGCACTCTAGACCTTCCAAACCAATCTATCTAATAACTGAATGATACAGGTGACTCATGTCCTCATGTGGAACAGAAGAATCATCCCGCTGAGCCCTGCTTAGATACCTGAAGAACAGCATTAAGAGTTATGAGAAAATAGTTGTTGTTTTAAGGTATTTAATTTTTGACCAGTTTGCTGCATAGTAATAGATAACTGAAACTGAATTTTTTTACTTAGAAGTGGGGTGTTATTATAATAGATAACACTAAAATATGAGTATTTCATCTTAAGGCCAAGAGGTGGGTAGAAGGTAAAACAGCTTAAGAACATTATTGGTGAAGTCTTGAACACAATGAGAAAAATATTTTTGGAGGCTAGAGAAAAGATGGAATGGTAGAAATCTTAGTGAACTGTCACCCATAACCAAGTGCCGTCAAGTTTATTCCAACTCATATCAACCTTACAGAACAGAGAAGAACTGCTCCATAGAGGTTCCAAGGAGCACCTGGCAGATTCAAACTGCCAACCTTCTGGTTAGCAGCCATAGTACTTAACCACTAATTGTCACCTATAGTAATATAGAAAAACAGAAAATGTGTGTAATGAACCAACAGATCCTTCTAAAAAGATTTCCAGGCACAATATCAAAAATAGCAGTTGGTTTCTGTAGGCCATGTGTTGGATACAAGGAAGTGAGATGAACCAGGAAATGTACAGTTTCAAGAACAATTTAGAGAAAGTATAAAGTGGCCAGGACTTGCTTATTTCCAAACCCCAAATTTCCAGCTTCACTGGATGATAAAATGATAGCAGAGCAAGAAAAGGTCTGAGGCTAAAGACCACAAGATTGTGGCCCTAAGACTCTTGCTCAAATTTAAAAAAAAAAAAAAAATTAAAGGTATGCCTAGCAGTTCTCCTGCAAACCTTAAAGGTGTCTTTAACAAACCCTCCCTGGTAGGCAAGAGGGACTCCACAAATATATATGATTTAACCTTGTAAAATCCTTCATCTGAACAAAAGTCTTCAAGGCTTTTTTACCAACTCTCTGCTTACAGGTAGAGGTTTGTCTGGATGGCGTTTGTGAGTATGACTTTTGTAGAATGGAATAAGCCAAAAAATAAAAAAATAAAGATTCTTAGAAAGCCAACCGACTTCTTAAGAGAACTGTGCTATAGGAGCACTGTAAACCTGGACTAAAATAAACAGAGGCGTTTCAAAATAGAGACCTTTGTATCCACAACCTACTGTGAGCAAGAAGCCAAAAAAAGAAAACTATTCAGCTGCGAACATACGTTATTTCTGATGTAAAAGAAAGGATGACACAAAGCTTAGATTAGAATTGAAAGACCTAGAAGCCACGAAGAATCACTCTCAGGAGGTAGGGCTGTGCCTAATCAAGGGCCTGGCAACATGTGCCCAGCTGTATCTCAGAATTAGTTGGATTCCAAACTAGTACAAACAGTAACTATTCTCATCTTTTTTGTTTTTAATGGAAATATCTCTTATGTTCATTCTATGCCTGTATTATCATTGCATGTTCACTATGTAGGGGACAGACAATTTATCTCTTTAATTCACAAATCTCCAGACCAAGAGCAACCATGCACTTGAGGAGTCTTATTAGCTTCTAGACTTGATTTATATGACAAGATTCTGGGCCTCCATCTTGAGTCTGATGCCAAAATGGGATGAGAATTTTGAGAAGGGACAAATGCATTTGTATGTGAGGGAAATATTGTTTGTGGCGAGAAGGCAGAATGTGATGGACTAGAAATGGTCACACTTTCTTTCACACTCTTTCTGTTGAAAGGCAGAGTCTAATATTCCCTCTTGAACCTTAAGTAGCCCTGGTAACTTGTTTTACTGACAGAATGCAGCAGAAGGGATGATCTGAGATTTCTGATACTAGATCATATAAAGGCTTATTTTTTTTTCTTGGACTTCTTGAAATACTATTTATGGGAGCCATGAGCCACCATGCTGAAAAGGCTGCATGTAGAGATTTTGTTGACAGTCTCAGCTTAGCCCAATTCTCCAGTTAATGACAAGAAAGCTAAGACATCACAGTGTGAAGCTCTTCAGACCAGCCCCCTACCAGAGGAATGTTACTGAATGAGCTCAGTCAATACCGTGGGGAGCAAAAGAATCAGCTAGCTAAGACCCACCTGAATTTCTGACCCACACAATTGTAATCAAAAATTAGATATACATTACATATATTCTATACACACACGTGTGTGTGTGTGTGAGTGTGTATATACACTCTTAAGCTCTAAAGTGTAGGAAATTTTGTTACGCAGCAGTAGTAAACCAGAGCAAGGTTTCTTTCTCTTCCTCGGTCTCAGATTCTTCATCAACAAATGTGAGATTTGAAACAGACCTCCACAGTTCCTTCTAAAAAAAGCAAAATGATGGTCATAAATATTTATATAAGGTTGCTGTACCTTCTATATAAAATCATTTATAGATAGTAAACATTACAAATTAAGTCACTTCTGAACATTATGTCTGAACCAGAGTTAAAACACAAGGGGATTCTTACTAATACACACTAACCACCAATCTGGCTGAAAAGAGGTTACCAAGATTAACGTTGTAGAAAGACCGAGTGATTTCTCCTCAATGATTCTCCATAGGGGTTAGCTCAATGAACGCAAATTACTTAAACAGAAAACACCGAAGTCTTTCAAACAAAATTTCCTTTTAACAAGATCTAAAAATTGGTATGCCAAAATTGGTATAGAAGATTAATTTCTGTCTGCAAAGAAATCAGTGACTATGCATGTACATCAGGAAATGCACTTCTGTCTATTTATTAAGCACAGGCGTTCTGAATTCAGTCTATGTACCCCAATGGGTTTGTAGGCAGAATTTAGGAAGTCCATATATTTACACAGAAAAAATATTACTTCTCTAATTTTGCTAACATCCAACTGAATTTAGCATTAACTTCAATCACAAATGCTACCAGAGCAGCAGTACCTGTGATTTTCATCACTGGTAAAATTCACCAGTATTTTCATATCACCTAACAGTTGTTGCAGATATCTCAAATTAATGCTTACAGTCATCATGACCTCGAGATTAGGGCTATTAATGTCACTGATAAGGAGCCCTGGTAGCACAACTTTTAAGCACTCTGCCTCTAACCAAAAGATTGATGGTTAGAACCCTTCCAGCAGCTCTGTGGGAGATAACCCCAAAATCAAATCAAGCCCACTGCCGTCAAATCAAGTCTGACTCATAGCAACCTTAGAGGTCAGAGTAGAACTGTCCCATAGAGTTTCCAAGGAGCATCTGGTGAATTTGAACTGCTGACCTTTCGATTAACAGATGTAGCACTTAAACTGACCAGAGTTTCTGTGGGAGAAAGACTTGGTAATCTACTTCTGTAAAAATGACAGAAAACATTTTGGGATAGTTCTGCTCTATTACACGAGGTCTCTGTCAGTCAGAATCAACTTGATGGCACCTACCAACAATAGTTCACTAACAGAGCTGCATTAATAATTACATACATATATGTGTTATAGATACAATTTTTATATAACATATATATAATTTTATTGATATATATTCTAGGACAGTTAAAACAAAATACCATAAAATAGACAGCTTTAAAGAATAGACATATACTGTCTCAAAGTTCTGGAAGCCAAAAGTTCAAATCAGGATATTCAGTGTTAAATGTTTCTGGGGGCTCTGAGAAAGGACCTGTTCATGTTTCCCGGCTTCTGTTAGCTCCTGGTAATTGTTTGTGTACCTTGACTTGCTTATCCCTTGGTAGTCACATGACCATCCTTCTTTCATCTAGTTCTCGTGGCCATTTTCACCTTTTGTGAAGATACTGCTGGGATGTGACTAGGACCCACCTTATTCTGGTACGATCTCATGTTAACTGGTGAGATCATCAAAGAGAGTACTGCTAACAAGGTCATGTTCATAAGTATCAGAGTGTTAGGATTTGACCATGTCTTTTGCAGATGGGGACATACTTTAATCCATAACAGCATGTATTAGAGATACTAAATATCTGCCATTGTGTCAACTTTATATACAGCAGAACAAAAAGTCTCTCAGTTCTGCATTGTCCTCACAGTTACTGATATGTTTGAGTCCATCACTGAGGCTATTGTGCCAATTCATCTCCCCAAGGATCTCACTAATCCTCTCTGGCCCTCTACTTTACCAAATATTGTATCCTCATCCAGAGATTAATCTTTATTGAAGATATGCCCAAGGAAAGCAAGTCAGTCATTGTTCTGTTAGGATCCATAAGGTTTTCATTAGCTAATTTTTAGAAACAGATCACCAGACCTTTCACTCCAGTCTTAGTCTGGAAGTTCTGCTGAAACCTTCCTACTATGTAAGACCTGGTTTATATTTGAAATACTGGAAGCATAATATCTTGACCAAGGCTAAACCATAAAAGCAGATACATTCAAACTCCCTGAAAGACTGACTTACTGGACGAAGGTCTGGGGACCATAGTGTCAGGGACATCTAGCTCAGCTGGTCCTATACAGTTTATAAAGAAAATATTCAACATCCTACTTCGGTGAATGGCATCTGTCTTCTTAAAAGTCTGTGAGTGGTCATCTAAAATATATTGACTGATCGCACTCCATCTGGAGCAACAAAGAATGAAGAAAGCCAAAGACACAAGGAAAGATTAGTCCAAAGGATTAATAGACTACAACCACCTCAGCCTCAATCAGGCTGATTTTAGCACAAGTAAATGGTGCCCAGCTACCATCAGTGACCACTCTGACAGGGCTCACATTAGAGAATCCCAGACAGAACTGTATGAAAATATAGAATAAAATTCTAACTCACAAAAAGAGACCAGGCTTACTGGTCTGACAGATACTGAAGACATCTCAAGATTATGAACCCCATACACCCTTTTAACTCAGTAATGAAATCAATTCTGAGGTGTACCTTTCAGCCAAAGATTAGACAGGTCCATAAACAAACAATAATACACGCAGCTCAATGAGTCTAAATGGGCACACCAGCCAAGAGGCAAGGATGAGAAGGCAGGAGAAAATAAGATAGCTGGATGAATAGAAATGGAAAATACAAGATCAAGAAGGGAGAGTGTTGAAGGTCACAAGATCAGCAATCTATGTCACAAAACAATATCTGTGTTAATTGTTTAAAGAGAAATTCATATGCTCTGTAAACTTTCACCTCAAGCACAATTATAAAAAGAAAAAAAAAAGTTAGAGACACAGCTTCCAGTATCGTGGCAATAGGCAAGTCAACACAGCGCAACATACCGAGGGACAGGTGTTGATACAGCATATATTACTACATAACAAATTTCATTTAATAATTTGATAACTATACTTTTACTGTAATTTATTTACTTATATTGATGCTATATATTTTATATATTTAAAAAACATTGCTCTGAAAAGAGATCCATAGGCTTCACTAGACTATGTGCCATGGCATGGTAAAGGTAAGAGCCCTAACATTCAGCCAGCCTACACTGTAGCTCTTGAAAGAAGTACAGCCACCATGTTCCTTAGACTATGTCTCAGTTACGTTGGATATGTTACCAGGAGGGACCAATCTCTGGAGAAGGACATCATGCTTGACAAAGTAGAGAGTCACTGAAAGGGAGGAGCTCTCTAGATGAGATAGATTTTCACAGTGGCTGTAATCATAGACTCAAACATGCTTGCTGTTGTGAGGCTAGCATAAGACTAGAAAACATTTTGTTCTGTTATACATGGGGTCATAAAAAGTTAGAACCAACTCAACGAAACCTAACAACAGTGTCTCTCTTGGCTCAGTTGACATGTACAATATGGTCTTAGTGATCAGCATGTGAAGATGTTCATTGTCCCCCATGTTTTGCTCCCTCTTCCCATTTCCCACGATAGTTGCATCTAACAGTTCTATCCTAAAACTCTATCTGTCTTCTGACTGCCTTACTCTTAGTAGTCGACTCTGTCTTATATTTCACTATAGACAAGTGAGAAGAAACAGCTGCAAATGTCCATTAACAATCAAAACATGAAATTTACAAAGTATGGGTCTAGGAAAATCAGAAATCATCAAAAATTAAATGGGATGCATCAACACTGATATGCTAGGCACTAGTGAGCTAAAATGGATCCGTATTGGGCATTTTGAATCAATCATGTGGTCTACTATGCTGAGAATGAAAACTTGAAGAGGAATGGTGTTGCATACATCATCACAAAGAACATTTCAAGATCTGTCCTGAAGTATAATGCAGTCAATGATAGGACAACATCCATACACCTACAAGGAAGGCCTGTTAATACAACTATTATTCATTTACACACCAATCACTAAGGCCAAAGATGAAGAAATTGAGTATTTCTACCAGCTTCTGCAGCCCAAAGTTGATTGAACATGCAAGCAGGATGCACTGATAATTTCTGGTGATTGGAATGCAAAAGTTGGAAACTAAGAAGAAGGACTGATAGTTGGGAAATATGCCCTTAGTGATAAAAATGATGCTGGAGGTTAAATGATGGAGTTTTGCAAGACCAACGACTTCTTCATTGCAGATACAGATTTTCACCAACATAAATGGCGACTATGCACATGGACATCACCAGACAGAATACACAGGAATCAAATTGACTACATCTGTGGAAAAAGACAATGGAAAAGATCAGTATCAGCAGTTAAAACAAGACCAGGTGCTGACTGTGGCATAGACTATCAATAGTTCATATGCAAGGTCAAAATGAAACCGAAGAAAACGTGAACAAGTCCACAAGAGCTGAAACACAACTTTGAGTATATCCCACCTGAGTTTACAGACCATCTCAAAAATAGATTTGGTGCCTTGAACACTAAAAACTGAAGACCAGACAAGTTGTGGAATGACATCAAAGACAACCATGAAGAAAGCAAGAGGTCATTAAAAAGGCAATAAAGAAAGCAAGGACCAAATTGGACATCAAAAGAGACTCTCAAAGTTGCTCTTGAACGCTAAGCAACTAAAGCAAAAGGCAGGAATGACTGAAAAGAAGATTTCAAAGGGTGGCTTCAGAAGACAAAGTAAAGTATTGCAATGACATGCACAAAGAGCTAGAAATAGAAAACCAAAAGGGAAGAACACATTCTTCATTTCTCAAGCTGAAATAACTGAAGAACAAATTCAAGTCTCGAGTTACAGTAGTGACAGATTCTACAAGGAAAATATTAAATGACTCAGAAAACATCAAAAGAAGATGGGAGGAATACACAGAGTCTTTATACCAGAAAGAACCGGTCATCATTCAACCACTTCAAGAAGTAGCATATGATTAAGGAACTGATGGTACTGAAGGAAGAAGTGAAAGCTACATTGAAGGCACTGGTGAAAACCAAAGCTCCAGGAATTGATGGAATATCAAGTGAGATGTGTCAACAAATGGATGCAGCACTGGAAGTGCTTACTCATCTATGCCAAGAAAGTTAGAAGACAACTACCTGGTCAACCAACTGGAAGAGATCCATATACATGCCTATTCCCAAGAAAGAAGATGCAACCAAATGCAGAAATTACTGAGCAATATCTTTAATATCACACACCAGTAAAATTTTGTTATTCAAAAGTGATTGCAACAGGATATTGACAGGGAACTGCCAGAAATTCAAGCCAGAAGAGGACGAGGAACCAGGGCTGTCGTTGCTGAAGTCATATGGGTTTGGGCTGAAAGCAGAGAATACCAGAAAGATGTCTACCTGCGTTTCTTTGACTATGCAAAGGCATTCAGCTGTGTCGATCATAACAAATTATGGATAGCTTTGTGGGAAATGGGCATTCCAGCATACCTAATTGTGCCCTTCAGAAGTGTGTACATGAATCAAGAGGTAGTTGTGCAAACAGAACAAGGGAACACTACATGGATTAAAGTCAGGGAAGGTGTGTGTCAGGGTTGTATCCTTTTACCATACCTCTTCAATCTGTATGCTGAACAAATTATCTGAGAAGCTGGACTGTATGGAGAAGAATGAAGCATCAAGTTTGGAGGAAGACTCTTTAACAACCTGCATTATGCAGATGACACAACCTTGCTTGCTGGAAGTGAAGAAGATATGAAACAGTTAATTGATGAAGATCTGAGACTATAGCCCTCGGTATGGATTGCACCTCAACATCAAGAAAACAAAAGTCCTCATGCCTGGATCAATAAGCAACATTGTGATAAATGGAGAAAGGATTGAGGCTGTCACGGATTTCATTTTACTTGGGTCCGCAATCTACACCCATGGAAGCAGTAGTCAAGAAATCAAAAGATGCATTGCATTGGGAAAATCTGCTGCAAAGGACTTCTTTAAAGATAAAAATATCACCTTGTAGAGTCAGGCACGTCTCACCTAAGCCATGGTTGTTTCAATAGCATCTTATGCATTGGACAATGAATAAGGAAGACAAGAACTGATGCCTTTGGATTGTGGTGTTGGAGAAAAACACTGAATTCACCATGGACTACCGAAAGGACAAACAGACCTATCCTGGAAGAAGTACAGCCAGAGTGCTCCTTGAAAGTAAAGATAGTGAGAATGTGTCTCACATACAGTGGACATGTTGCCAGGAGGGATCAATCCCTCGAGAAGGACATCACACAGGTAGAGACTCTCAACAAGATGGACTGACACAGCATCTTCAATGATGGGCTTAAGCATAAATACAGTTGTGGGCATGGTGTAAGACTGGGCGATGTTTCGTTCTGTTGTGCAACACCAGGTAATGTTTCATGACTGACTCAAAGTCACCTAACAACAACATAGAGAAGTTACAACTTCCTCACTATATCCATTGCCAACGTTTTTACTGCTGCGTGATACGCTGTTATCTCGCTAAAGTTTATTTCCAAATCTCATTGCACTCTTGGGTTTAAAAATACCTATTTCCAACAGCCTTCTGTCCTTGGATGTTCTCTATACATTTTAAAAGAGACCAAATCAAACTAAATCCATTGCCATCGAGTCAGTTCAGATTTACAGCAATCCAATAGGACAAAGTAGAACTCTCCAAGGAGTGACGGGTAGATCCAAACTGTCAGCCTTTTCATTAACAGCCGTAACTCTTAACCATTGTCCCACCAGGGCTCCTCATTGGAGACAGGATCACTCATTGTCAGCCCACTCTTACGCACTCTTACTCACATGGCACTCTCACCATCTAAGCACACGTGGCAATAGCAGTTCTGCACATTACAACCTTTGGTGTCGTAACTGAATATAAATCCCTCCTCCTCATTCCCCAGATCCAGGCATATTTACTTCATCTTTTTAAATATTTCTGAAATTCATTCCTCTTACTTGACTCAGATCCTCTTTAAGTCTTGCATGGCCATTGTAATGACATCTTATAGATCTCTCTGTGGTAGTTATTAGCTGCCATTAAGTCAGCTCCTACTTCGTGGCAATTCCCTCTACAACCGAATGAAGTGTTTCCTGGTCCTGTTACCCGGATCAATCTGATGTGGATCCCTGTGATCCATAGTGTTTTCACTGACTGATATTCAGCAGTAGATCACCAGGACTTTTTTCCTAGTCTGTCTCAGTCTAAAGCTCTGTGAAAAATCTGTTCAGCATCATAGCAATATGCAAGCTTCCAACGACAGAGGAGTGGTGGCTGTACACAAGGGGCATTGGCCAGTAATCACAAGTGGCTCTCTTGTATGGAGGGCAAAAAATGCTACCATTGTATTAATTACTATTGGCCCCTTATCTCTTTTTATGGTATCTCTTGCACTCTTTTCAATACAATATATTTATTTTACTAATACTCAAATAATCTCTTGCTTAAAATTTTCATTGTATAGGTCTCACAGGAAACCCTGATGGTGTAGTGGTTATGTGCTAGAGTTGGTCATCCAGCAGTTGTCAGTTCAAGTCCACCAGACACTCCTTAGAAACTTCACGGGGCAGTTCTGCTCTGTTCTATAGAGTCACTATGAGTCAAAACTGACTCAACAGCAATGGATTTGAGCTTTTCTGGTAGTCCTCACATGAGTGACTTGTCAGAACCGATGACAAGAATCTACTACACAGTATATGATCAATAAGTCTGGTTAGACCTTGAAAAAAAATTATTTCTAACAAATTCTTGGTGATGGCGATGCTACTGCTACTTGAGAAACATTGATCTAGATGATAAGTCTTTAAATTTGTTGATTTATCAGGGCTTCCAGTGAAAAATGTTTCAGTACAAACCCACAGTACATGTATAGCAATTTATTTCTATATATGTTCTGGGGTGTGGACGTGTTAGGAGCCCTTCAGTCAGTTTTGACTCATAGCAACCCTGTTAATAACAGAAATAAATGCTGCCTGGTCCTCTGCCATCCTCATTGCTGTTGCTATGCTTGGGTACATTGTTGCAGCTACAGTGTCAGTCTATCTCACTGAAGATCTTCCTTTTCTTTGCTGACTCTGTACTTTACCAAGCCTGATTTTGCTGAAGATGATTCAAAAGCAGTGTGTGAACATAGTGGATGTGTTATGAAACAAGTGGAAAATAATCATTTAAAAATATGATACAAAATTAAATAGAAAAGAAGAATATTTTTCCTGTACCCAAGCGGGTCTTGTACATACTTCAACAGAGCCTTTCAGAAGGGACAGACATTAAGAATAAGTAATCACAGTAAGATCGTTTTCTTTCTAGTCTACAATTGAAGGACTGTTCCTCAAACTCTCTAAACCTCCACATCCTCTTCTGCAAAATGGAGATATTAGTAGCTACCTCCTAGGATTGTTATTAGGATTATATAAATTAGCACACATTAAAGACTTCAAACAGTCCTTGTTGCCATCGTTCCTACCTTATAATAAATACTTGATTAATGTTGATTAGCTTGGTTCTGCTTTGGCATCTGTCATGGATTAAATTGTGTCCCCCTTAAAATACCTGTATTAACTTGATTAGTCCATGATTGTGTATTTGTCAACCATCTTGTCATTTGATGGAATTTCCCTACATGTTGCAAATTCTATCAGTATGATTTAATAAGATGTGTTACTGGCAGTTATACTGAAGACTTCTACAGATTGAACAGTGTCTTAAGCTAGTCACTTTTGCAATATAAAAGAAAGAAGCTAGCAGAAAGATACAGGAACCTCATACCACCAAGACAGCAGAGCTGGTAACACAAACTATACTTTGAACCTGAGGTTCCTGTATTAAGATGCTCTTAGACCAAAGGAAGACTCATGCAATACCAGGACTTTCCTCCAGGGTTGACAGAGAAAGAGCACCTTCCCCTAGAGCCAGCACCCTAAGTTTGGACTTCTAGCTTATAGCAACCGTGAGAGAATAAACTTCTCTTTGTTAAAGCCATCCGCTTGTGATATTTCTGTTATAGCAGCACTAGATGACCAAGATAGCATCTCATGTCACAATTATAAAGATTTGTTCATTCTTTGCTGAGTCAATACTCAGAGCTTAATGTCTTTGTTTACGCCATAGCCTCTGCCTAGAATATCCTTCCTTCATCTTCACTTGGCAAAGTCCTTCTTGTTTTTCAAAACTCAAATGAAAATGTCATAATCCCTATGACAATCTATCTGAACATTCTGGAAAAGTTAATTTCTCTTTCATCCATGTTTCTAGGGCAGTTTGTAAAAATAGGTGAACATAATTTTCTGCAACATATTTTAAACAGTTGTCTTCTTATCACATCCTTCGTACTGTGAGCTCCATGATGGAATGGACAGTCTAGTTGACCTATGCATCCATCATGTGGCCTAAGGAGCAATACTTAATACATAGCAGATTCTGGCACAGAACACTTACTGACTCTAAAGAAAAGAACATGAGAGAGGAGGAGTTAGAGGGAAATGATGAGGAAAGAGAAAGGAAGGAAGAAGCATGAAAAGAAACGTTCATTGTTAGTCCCTATAAAGATCCTATAAAGATGTTTGGAGAGAGTGGCAATCCTATCCCAGAACCATAGCACAGCTTTGCCTTGAGCTATAGCTGTATCTTCCCTGAGCAAGTCTACTCTTCAGCCACACTTTCCCGGATCCCTTAAGGACAGAGGCCAATTAGGCTTATAAGGGAGTCTGTGATCATCTAATAGAAACATGCTAACTAATCCAACAGGTACCATACCTCCAACTGTGGTCTCATCAACACCACAAGCTGCCCACCTGAATGAAACGGACATGGAAAAGTGACAGACAGAGCCCGGCTAGAATTGATGCCTCAGTTCTTCTCTTTGATTTCTGTAATTTCATGGCCTTAGGACATCAAAAATAAATTCCTGTTCTCAGTGTGAAAATTTCTCCCTGACAGCATTAATAAGATCGCCCAAGCTCATAATACCCTGAAGGCTTCTAATTATGTTTCCCTTGAGTCAACACTGAACTCCTCTACTACAGCATTTGCCGGCACATGTCCACATCCATTTGAAGCGTGAGCAAAGTCTGTCTTCCTGCCTCACCAACATTGCCACCTTCATTTTCAGGGCTCTACTGTAGTTCTTTAAGAGTTGTTACCCAGTTCCCTGAATGACCTTGCTTCTTATAAATCCATCTTGCTGACTGACAGAGTCCTTCTGCCACGTGTTAACAGAGTTTACTATATTACCCTATGTCTGCCCAGACTCACCACTGAATGGAGCTCTGTCTAAGTGTACTTGTGATCATTGGTCTATTTTATTGTAAAAGAAAGGCTAGCTTCATGTCAAAGAAAGTATGTTTTTAAACCATGGCACACAGCATAAGGGAGCCAGATATGCCCTTGTCAGCCTTAATGAAAGAAGAATATCATACCCATTAAAAGGGTAAAGTCCAATCACCCTTCAGTGATTTTTCTTCTCATCAGCAGAAAAGCTCATTAATTCTAATATCTTTGCTTTCAGGCATGAACTGTGAGATCTGAACAAAATTTCACTTGTAATGAATACATTTTGACAGAAGTAGAATTATGATGATTCTGCTGGTAATAATAATAATAAACTATATCAAGAGAACAAGAGGATTATATGTTCTCTCAGCTGGCAGGTGATCCATGAGACCCCATGTGACACGGTCTTGTGATGCTTCCACAGCATCTGTATCAACAGTGGACTGTGAAATCACAAGTCTGGTATTCTAACCAGCAGACAAAAAAGTACATATCGAGGGGCAGCAATAAAGCAGTCTCATTAAACTGTGACTGATTTGATCATGTGATAGACATGTGGACTCCTCCTTGGAGAAACCCCAAGCCCTTGTTACAGACCTGTATTTCCTGGTCTTACAGGGAAGACATATATCCATTCCAGAATGACAGTTTCTTGTAAGGGTACTTAGACAATTACATAGAAGGCCACAGAGTCTTGAGTCTCAGAGCTTCCAAACCTGGCACTTCCTAGAAGATGAAGATTAGAGTGCTTCATGAATTTAAGAACAAAATCTTGTAACTAGGATCCTCTTGGTTGACTTTGCATGCAAATTTCCTTTTACAGAAAGTCTTGGAGTTCTGCAAGTGACAGGTACTTTACAAGAATTGTTCAATGAGTAGATAAATAGGTTCATCTTAGCCACTATGCAATTGTTTCCAAGATCCTTAAGGGACAAGACTGCATCCAAGTCTGGGTACCTTTCCCATTTCTCTCCCCAAGGACGCTGGTCCCATTACCAAAGACAACAGACCAAAGACAACAAAGAATTTTAAAACCAGTACAGAGCTATTCACCTTCAAAATTATTTAGCATAAAAGAATAGTCTATAACATTTTAAGCCAATGTACTTGGGTTTCTGCTACTAATGATCAAATATAGTTCCCAAATGATAAAGGTCCATATTATCACACATTCTATGAATAAGCAATTCAGTTCAGAGACATTAAGACTCTTGAGTTAAACCACACAGCTAGGAAGCACAGAGGCTGGCTCTTAAAACCTAATCTCTGATAGCAAAGTCTTGCTTTTTCTAATGTTCCCACAACTGTAGTGGCCATGAATCAATAGAGCAATTAGAATTGTTATGTCTATTGTAATATCGAGTTAGAAAAAGAATTTGGTTTCAATAGATCAGAGAGAAAAGAAATTAGAAAGACAGCCTGTGGGAAAATGTGTGTGTGGAGAGTTGCCAGAGGAGAGGCCAGCCAAAAAAGGATTTAATGCAATTGCTTATCAAATGGGCAAAGGACAGGACACACATTCAGAAGTAAGGATATATAATTAGAAGACAAACCAGGAAAACATTTCTCTCAATAACATTTATTTCTCTAGATATTAAGGAAAGGCAAATGAAAACAGCTTTATGCCTTCTAAAACAGCCAAGAATGGCAACACCCAATGTCACAGTGGAGCTATAAAGTATTATACACAAATGTACTCCGGTGAAAGTGTATTTGGGAAGCTCATTTGAAACAAATTTCTCTCTGCTTTTCAAGAGGCACACAAATGCTGCTGCCTTTTATCTCACAAAAAAATCTGAAATAAAACTTCATATGTAAAGATGCAAAGTATACGAGCACTCTTCAGAACAGCAAAAGTTTAAAATGAAAGGATGGTTGTGTTATATGTAACATTAACATTGTCATGGATTGCATTGTGTCCCCCCAAAAAACTATGTATAAAAATTTGGCTATGTGGTGATCAACAGTATTATGTGACTGTCCTCCATTTTGTGATTTTCCTATACTATACGCTAAAAAGGATTAGAGTGGGACTGTGAATCCCTTCCTAAGGCCACCTCTCTGCTCCCTTCTAAAAGGAATTTCCCTGGAGTGTATCTTGCTCCACCTTTTATTTCACAAGAGATAAAAGGGAAGAAGGCAGAGATTTGGGAACCTCATACCATCAAGAAAGCAGCACCGGGAGTATTGCACATCCTTCAGACCTGAGGTTCCTGTGTCAAGATGGTCCCTGACAGAAGACTGATGCGACACAAGAGCTGACGAAGAAAGAAAGCCTTTCCCTTGGAGTGGATATTCCGAATTTGGACTTGCAGCCTACTGGACTGAGGAAAAATAAAACTTGTCTTTGCTAAAGCCTTCCATTCTGTGGTAGTTCTATTAGAGCAGCACTAGCTGACTAAAACATAATTTGGTACCAGGAATGAGGTGCTGCTTTAACAAATACCTAAAATGTGGAAGTAGTGTTAAAACTGTGAATGGATAGAAGACTCAGAAGGAACTGAAGAGAAATGTGAACACTGAAGAAGGTACAGATGATGAGAAACAGCAGAGGGCCAGTGGCATTGGCAACCAGATTAGCGTGAGACAGTGCTGGAGCCAACCCACAGAGTGAGAGCTAAGTACCTGTGCACAGAGGTTTCCTGGAAGAGTATTGTGCCTCTGGAGAATTGAATTGGTGGAGCTAGGCTTACTGACCCATGGAGCAAGAGAGCTGAGTGTCTGTGTACAGCAGGCTACCTGGCGGAGTGATGTGCCTTTCGGCAATTTAAATCAGTGGAATTACAGAGCTTTGGAACATTTGCTCCAGCACAGCAGATATGGGCCTGGAGCCCAGGCCATGTGGCCATAGGAAGCAGAAGCTGAAGAGACAAAGAACACAAGAAGCTGAGCTGCCTCAGTCTAAAAAGTTATGGCCAAGATCTCGGGACTTTGAAAGGGTAGAGCCATGACTACTGTGTTTCTAAGGTTGGAATTGCCATTCAGTTAGTCTTAGAGTGCCCCTAAATCCAAAGGGTCAGAGTTGCTTTCCTAGTAAGCCTAGAAGGCAAGCTGAGGGGTCTCCACTCAGAATCCAGAGAGTGTGGCCAATACCTAGCATCTGCTGAGCAGGGCCATTGTGTAAAATGTCTCAGAAAATGAACTATTTTTTTCAAACCTTTGATGGCTAATGTAAAGTCTTCTGCTGACTTGCTTGTCACTTGTTTTATCTTCCATCTCCATTTGTAATGGAAGTGTCTAACCTGTGCCTGCCACAGTACTTTGGAAGCAGATAACTTGTATTGTTAATTGCACAGACATACAAGAGTTTTTGTATTTTCGACATGGAACTGATTTAAGACTTTGACAATGATGAGATGAATGTGTTGCATGTTTCACAGACGTGATTTTTTAGCAGGCCAGATGATGGAATGTCATGGATTGAACTGTGTCCCCTGAAAAAATGTGTGTGTGTAGTCATTTGGCTGTCCATCATTCCCAATATTTTGTGATTTTCCTATGCTGTAAATCCTAATCTCTGCCTGTAGCTGATAGGATGAATACGCTAAAAGAGAATTAGAGTGGGACTGCAACTTTCCCTGGAGTGTGTCTTGCACCACCTTTTATCTTTTCATCCTATGGAAGATAAAAAGACAGGCAGGCAAGAAGAGAATTGGGAACCTCATACCATCAAGAAAGCAGCATCAGGAGTAGAGTGTGTCCTTTAGACCTAGAGGTTCTCGCACCAAGATGCTCCCTGGCCAAAGACTGATGCAACACAAGGATTTTCCTCCAGAGTCAACAAACAAAGAAGATCCTTCCCTTGGAGCAGCCATCCTGAATTTGGGCTGATAGACTACCGGACTGTGCAAGAATAAACTTTTCTTTGTTAAAGCTGTCTACTTTGTGGCATTTCTGTTAGAGCACTACCATATGACTAAAACCAACATGAAAGAATATTATACAGAGTTAGCTCAGGCACCGGCCCCTCTGATTTTATTCCTTGTCTCCAGCTTTGCCCTCTCCAGTCTAGGCTCCACCCAAACACCACAGGGACATTGTGAGTATGATATCCTTGCTGCTTGCCTCGTGAAGTCTCAGGTTCTTAGTGGGATCTCTAGGACCCCTATGAGCTCTCCTCTACCTGACTCTCCATCTTCATTTATTGCATTGGCCGTGGGTCGGATCCGACTCGACGGCACTTGGCTTGGCCACTTAGGGACCTCTACTCCAGTGTCCTAAAATAATTACAGACACATACATTCACACACTGAGACCAGGCTTTGAAAGTACAACTTTAAAAATATTGGGACCTTACCACACAAGAAGTCACCATAAGTCAGAATGAATTTGCCAGCTACTGGCATCTGTGCACCAAGTTCTAGTTTGTTTTCAAGACAGAATTTACTTATTACCTCATTATAAAGGTTTTCTTGATCTCCTACACCTTCAATTCCTGGAAAAATCAGATATGCTTTCCTTGGGCTTCCAGTGAACACCACATAAACTTTTATCACAGCCCTGTCATTCTTTATTCCATGCACTTTTAAGTGACTCTATTAAACCACTTTTGAGGTCATGGGCATGTCAACAATGTCAATCATATCTGCATCTTATTCATCAGCATTTACTTAATGTTTATTATAGGCCAAGCATGGTGCTATTCATTTTGCCTTTTTTCTCCACATCTCAGTAAAATGTCATAAGCCTAACAAGGTATATAATTAATTATTCTCAACTATATAGATGAGGAACAGAGTCAAAAAAGTTAAGCAATTTGCCCAAGACACAAAGTCAGCAAATGGCAGAACCAGGAATTGAACCCTGCTTTATTTGATTCTAGCTGTCTAGATATCATACTGCTTCATATTCTTTTCTAACACAGTAGCTGATACAGAACTGGTCTCAACAGTGCTGGAAAAATAAAACTATATAGCAATGTGAATAAATGTTTTCAACAAACAGAATATTATGTGGAAAAGCAGAATATAAAAATGTATCTACATATTGGTTACAACCCAATTAAAGCTATGTATGCATATTTGACAAAGACTGATAGGAACCTGGCAGCAGGAAAGTCAATTTGTAAGAGAAACAGAATTCTGGTGAGTTTTGAATTAATTTTTCTCTTACATGATATTTTTAGTTGCTTATTAAGACCTAAAAGCATTTTAAAATGTATAAAAGCCAGACTACATGAAGAAGAATGCAGCATCAGAATTGGAGGAAGACCCATTAACAACCTACAATACTCAGATGACACAACCTTGCTCGCTGAAAGTGAAGAGGACTTGATGTGCTTACTGATGAAGGTCAAAGACTACAGCTATCAGTATGGATTACACTTCAACATACAGGAAAAAAAATACATAACTGGACCAATAAGCAACATCATGATAAATAGAGAAAAAATTGAAGTTATCAAGAACCTTACTTTCTTGGACCCAAAATAAACACCCGTGGAAATAACAGTCAACAAATCAAATGACATATTGCATTGTGTAAACCTGCTACAAACAACCACTTTAAGGTGTTCAAAAGCAAAGATGTCACTAAAGTCTAAAGTGTGTGTGAGCCAAGCTGCAGCATTTTCAATTTCTTCACATGAAGGTGAAGGCTGGACAATGAATAAGAAAGAATAATGATGAATTGATCCCCTTGAATTATGGTGTTGGCAAAAAATATTTACTGTACCATGGGCTGCCCAGAACTGTCCTTAGAGGCTGGAGGGACTACATCTCACATCCTTCGGACATATATCAAGAGGGACCAGTCCATGGAGGACATCATGCCTGGTAGAGTAGAGTGTGAGTGAGAAAGCAGAAAACCCACAAGGAGACTGATTGACACAGTGTCTGCAACAATGAGCTCAGACATTAGTAATGATTGTGAGAAGGATGCAGGACAAGGTAGTGTTTTACTCTGTTGTACCTAGGGTCGCTAAGAGTCAGAACTGGCTCAAGGGCGCCTAACAAGACCTTATTCACGAGAGGCGACCTCAGCACTCTTGTACCGTCAAAGCTTCTAAGAGCCGTGAGATATTATCTGATGTTTTGCTATTAGCTACCATCAAGTTGGCCTCCAATTCATGTTGGCTCCAGGCACAAAGGAACAAAATGGTACCTTCAATTTGTAGCAACCCCAGGTACAAAGAAACAAAATGTTACCCTATTCTATGCCATTCACACAATCCACTGTGGACTGGACCTTGGTGATCTGCAAGTTTGTGCTATCCGACATTCAGAAGATCTTCCTAGTTCATCTTAGTCTAGAAGCTCCTCTGATGCCCATTCAATATCACAGCTACATTCAATTCTCTGATGGATGGGTGGTAGCTATGCATAAGCTGAACTGGCCAAGATAGAACCTGGGTCTGTTATGTGGAAGGTGAGAATTCTATCATTGAGCAATCACTGTCCCCTCATATTTACTGACTAGAGTAACCCAGAAGTCAGACACCCCATCTAGTTAACTACCCAAACATTCCTAGTGGAAGCTATGCATGTCAACAGTCCAGAACAAACATGTGAGTAAAAAAGAGAAGAAATGCCAGTTGCCTTTTGTACTGAGCTGCCATGCAAAATGAGAATTTGAACAAAACCATAACTGCATGTGGAAAATGAACAAAACCAGAACTCCTGTATACTATTTCTTACAAATGCAATTGAGAGGTGGGTCTTTAAGTCAGTTTAGTATCATGTGAAAAGAATGCACTGAGAGAGTATGAGGGACAGGCAGGAGAAAGGAAAAATGGAAAGCAAATGGAGAAGCAGGGGAATTAAAAAAGAGAAAATGGTGATTAATAAAAAGCAAATTAAAACTCTAATAAATACACCCATTGGTTTTCTTAAGATACCATTTCTAACATTTTGCATTTGAGAATGGAAGGTTGTTTAATTTCATGCAAGGAACAGGAAGAATCTTAGAACTGTTGACAGAAATGGAAAATTAAGAGGAAGAGATTTTTTGGTAAGGAATGTAAGCCTGCAAAGAAGACTCCATAAACTTACGCTGCTGGACCGTTAAGTGAAAGTGTCTTGTTTTTAACCTGTTGAGCTTAAGTTTCCAATAGGACACATTCCATGGCCTGCTAGAATTAGAGGTGCCTCCTTTCAAGAAGCAGGGCTACATTTCAGTAATGTCATATTTAGTACCATAGAAACTGCAGGTCAGTAAGAAATAGAGACAGGCTGCATGGTTTTGTTCATCTTTACTCCCCAAAAGGCAGGAATGAACAATAGTCAAGATTTATCTACACTGCTTTTACCTTCTGCCTAGGAAACCTTGGTGGCATCGTGAGTTAATTGCTAAGTCTACTAACCGAAAGGTCAGCAGTTCAAATCTACCAGGTGCTCCCTGGAAACTCTATGAGGGCAGTTCTACTCTAACCTATAGGGTCACTCTGAGTCGAAATTGCCTTGATGACAGTGGGTTTGTTTTCTACTTTTTGTTTGTTTGTTTTGCTTTTACCCTCTGCCTTAGACAGACAGGAAATTCTTCAAACATGCCAGGATCCTGGTACTCTCTAGTGCAAAATACACTGAGTCCAGATAAGGGAGAATTTGACTGAAACAGAGCTGCACAAAACCACGGCTCCCTCCCATCCAAAAAGGGCCTAAAGTTCATATCATACCCTGCAGACAGGAAGGATGGGGGCACTGTTGTAGCCACCTGATAAACTTGGCATGCCAAAGGTCAGAATTCTTCATACTTTTAGATGAAAAATGTAAAAAGCAAGCAGACATAATTTATGAACAGAGTAATTTTAAAGAGGAAATTTGGAATCATATTATGATCTTGCTTGTGGCAGAAGTTTCCCTTTGTGGAAGGTATTTATCTCTGGGGAAAGAAGCAGATCTCTGCAATATTGTTCAGAAACAATACACAATATTCATGCACTTGAATCAGTTTTGCTGTTATGAGATGAAAACACCCCACGCAGGTATAGCATAACAGGGTCCCAGTCACTGAGATGATTTTTTTCAGGATGAAGGCAATGCTGGAAGACCAGAGCTGGGCAGAGTAGCCTGGATCGCAGTACTGACGAGGTCTTGTTTCTATCTGCCGAAGGGCTGGCAACACTCACCTCGCTGTAAAACTAGGGGAACTTCCCAAGTTTCTCTTACGATCTGTTCTCCCTTCTCTACTCACGAGACTTCTATTAAGTCAACAGGAGAAATAGCATTACCTAAATAAGACATTCATTTCTCATCAAAATAGAACCTTCTTTTATGTAGCTATACATAAGCTTCCTTACTGAAGCACCGAATTCAAAGCAGCTATAAATAAAAAGAATTTGCTCTTATCATAAATAAAAAAATTGTATATGCGAACTTATTTGCAGTAAAATCTCACGATAAAAATATAATTTATATCCTAGTTTCTTGTGTGTATTTTATGTGATATCCTAGTAAAATATTTCCATTTTACAACATGTACCTATTAAAACCATTTCTTATAAAACTGTCGGCATAAAATAAAATATAAAAACTTGGAAGAAAAAGCAGACAAAAAAATATATATATATATCAAAAAGAGGTGGTAAGAGGTAACAAAAAGATGCTGTGGAAACTCTCCCGGGACAATATAAATAACAGGCATATGGAGGCTGTGGAAGGTGCTGATAATTAACTCAGATATTTTAAGGTGAGAAATACTTAAATCTTTCTGAGAATGTCATTTGTCTCTCTTACTCTCTCTCTCTGTCTCTCTATGTTAACAGAGAATTCTTCTATCACAATAAACTACGGAGGCTGGACCCTACTAGTAAGGTAGAAAGAATCTACAAAATAAATCAATTAAGAGGAAAATATTCTGGAAACGGCAAACATTGTCCGTGGAAAATGCTGCCCAGTATCTGATCGAAGTTTGCAAGGCATATGGTGGTTATACATACGCTTCTCCCAGCTTCAGGTGAAGTCACAGCCTGTTAGTCAAGGGGCCACTAAAACCAGCTTCCTGAATCAGTCATTCTACCTTGTGATTGTAACAACAATATTTTTCATTTCACTGTGTTCATTTTCAAGTGATATGAAACTTAGCTAACACATGCAGGAATGATAGGACTCCCAGATACTCTTCTCCCACTTTCTTCAACCTTTTACAACAAAACATATACTTTATATTTCTTTCCGTATATACATACCTGCTTGTGTTTCTGAATCAGTTGAAAGTAGGTTGCAGGTTTATGACACCCCTAAAACTTCAGGTTGTATTTGGGGACACTTTCTTGAATAATTAGATTATCAACCAAACCAAATCTGTTGTCATTGTGTCGCTACTGACTCATAGAGACCCTACAGGACACAGTAGAATGGCCCCAGAGGATTTCCAAGGAGTAGCTAGTAGATTCAAACTGCTGACCTTTTGGCTAGTAGCCATGTCTCTTAACCACCACTTCATCAAGGCTCCAAAATTTTTCAAATTCAGGAAAATAATGATTATTCTTAATATCTATCTATAGATCTTATTCAAATTTTGCCAATTGTTCCCATAATACAGAGGAAAAAAAGAAAACAGAAGAACTAAAAAAAGAAGAAAGCATAAAAGAAAATTCTGCTCGATTTCCCATCCAAGATCACACACTGTAGTCAGTTGTCAGGTCTCCTCAGTCCCCTTTGATTGGGAACAGTTTCTTGGTTCTTTGTGTTTCCTGACCTTGACATTTTTTTGAAGAGAAAGGTCAGCTACTTTGTAGAATAACTTGAGTTTATTGAATATTTCTTCGTGTTATATTCCTGTTGTACATCTCTGGCAGGAATACTACAAAGGAGTTACGTCTTTCTCAGTGTACTGTATCACAAGACACAAATTGATTTGTCCTATAAATGGTGATGTTAACTTTCATCACTTGGTTAAGATAGTGTCCAGCTCAAAAGTGCTAATTTTCCCTCTGTAACTAATAAGTAGAGATACTTTGATATTAAGATAAATATTCTGTTCCTCATCAAATTTTTAGCCAGTAGTTTCAGCATCTACTGATGACTCTTGCTTAAATCTTCCTGAATGTTAAAGGTCAATAATTCTTAGTGAGAAAGGGACATCTTGTTCCAAGGAAGGGGTATATCAGTATCTCTGGGGAAACAGACAGCTTAATGGTTGACATGGGAAATAAAGAAGGACCTGTTTTTACTGCAACCTACAGAGAGTGAAGAACAACAAAATTGTTCTAGTTAATATAAATATAGAACACAGACTCCATTTTTATGCGCATCAATAATTCTTCACGGAAGGGTGAGATTTTTATTGCTATCAAAAAGGTCAGAGGTTTAAAAAAGATGAGAAACACTGGATTAAATGCTTTTCTTTCAAGAGAAATTAACCTCCAGTTTCAAAATTGAAATGGCTGCTTTTCTCCTAAGTAACTGCTCTTTTTTTAAATCTGAAGACACTTTAAATTGTGCAGCCAACCAAGTTTTTCCTGTTGATGGCATCTGGTAGAAAATTTGGAGCTCAAGTTGTGGCCAATTCATAGTGCAAGTTCTTTAAAGTTTGTACTTTGGCCTCACTCCTAAATCATTTTTGTTTTCAAGATTTTTTTTTTCTCCTTCTTCTTTTGCTCAAACTTCTTATTTATGTTTCTTATTTTGTTAGGCATTTGTTGCTAGTCAAACTGAAACTTTGTGGAACAAGGCAAGCATATAAACTGATTAATAAAACAGTCTATACTTCATCATTTGATCAGTCTGTAATCTTTAGAAATCTATTTCTTTTCATAAACCAGGCCAACTTTGCCTTGTTCCTCCCCTCTACCCCTTAACAAGACATATGGCACGCGGGGTGGAGAAACAGAGACAGAACTCAGGAGAAATCTGAAATCACTGTTATTGGTGAATTCTGTACTGCACTGGCACTTACTAGGGCTCTTGAATAATGAGTTTGGTTATTGCATGTCACCTAGAATCATCTGCTCCCTCTTGGTAGGGACGAAGGAGCAGTGAATCAGACATCAGAAGGTCCATGAACAGTTTACTTCTACAGACCAAGCATGTGACCGTGAATAAATTAATTCAACTCTCTTGACCAGGAATGAATTAATTTCAACATCCTTGTCAGAAACCAGAACTCAGAGCACCTGAACTGCCTACCTGGCCATATATTAAAATACAAGTTTATATGACATGAATGTGCTTTGAGCCCTGCAAGATACTGTTCAAATAAGGATTACTTATAATCATCATATTCTTGTCGTGTGGTGGGGAGACTCACTGATATACAACCCAAGGAGCATTAAAGTATTTTGTGGAGAGGAGAGCAGAAGAGAGGAGGGGAGGGCAGGGGAGGAGAGGTGAAGGGAAGGGAGAAGAGGGCAGGAGAGGGGAGAAGAGGCAGGGGCAGGAGAACAGTCTTTATTTGGATGGTAGGTGTCACGGATTGAATGGTGCCCACCCCCCCCCATGTATGTAGTCTTGTGGCTGTGCTATGATTCCCAGTATTTTGTGATTGTCCTCTATTTTACGATTTTCCAGTGCTGTATGTTAAAGGATTGGGGTGGGACTGTAAATCCCTTCATAGGATCACCTCCCTGCTCCACTGTAAAGGGAATTTACCTGCAGCATGGTTTGCCCCACCTTTAATCCTTTCATCCTACAAGAGATAAAAGGAAAGAGAAGCAAGCAGAGAACCGGGAACCTCATACCATCAAGAAAGCAGCACTGGGAGAAGAACGTGTCCTTCAGACCCAAGGTTCCTGCACCAAGATGCTCCCTGGACAAAGACTGATGCCATACCGGACTTTCTCCCAAAGCCAACAAGGGGAAAGCCTTCCCCTGGAGTGGACACCCTGAATATGGACTTGCAGCCTACCGGACTATGTAAGAATAAACCTTCCTTTGTTAAAGCCATCCACTCTGTGGTATGTCTGTTAAAACAGCCCTAACTGACTAAAACAGTAGGGAAGCTTCCATATTGTCCATAAATTCCCCACCAAATAAATTGAGACAATCAGTCTGATGGTGATGACGATGATGACGACCGCCAGTCTATAAGCACTAACCATACGTGAGACACTACAGTAAGGAAAGAAAATACATACGTATTTCTCCGAACCCTCACAACAGTTCTATAATTTAGGTACTATTAATGTATTAATATCCCAATTTTATAGATGAAGAAATTTTGGTCTAGACAAGTAGAGTGACTTGATCAAAATCACACAGTAAACAAATGGTAACGCTTAATTCCAGACATCTGGAAAAGAATATATACTAATTTGATGGCCAAAGCTTCTTTAAGTCAAAACTAGAATTCTGACTCAATAAGGAAAGAAAAATCCCTGTTGCCTTCAAGATGACTCTGACTCATAGCGACCTTCTAGGACACTTCCTGAAAATAAGTTTGTAGAACAAGCAGGAGCGGAAGAGTACAGGGATTTCAAACTAAGGGAACTCCACAGAGGAGGCAGCCTTGGGAGCATTTGACCTACCCTGCCGGTAAAATGAAGTGGCTGGGTAGTGTCTGAAATGAAGTCTTGTGTGCTAGTTCTCAAAGAGGGATCAAAATACTTAGTATAGATCACTCTAGTGTAGATCCCATGCCATTTTAATTAATTTTACAATTAGTGTACTAAAGCTGGGGGATGGAGAAGCATTAGTCACACAGTCATACAGAAAACTACTGATCTGCTAGGACTCAAACCCAGATCTCCTACTAACAGAGTCAGTATTGTTTTCACTCCTCCACTGTATCTCACTGCTCTCAAGGAGAACATGTACTGCAAATTGTACCGGTCATATTTTCCATAATAATGATATTCATTATCCTACATGGCTATACCAAATTTCAAAAGTAGTTTCAAATGTTACTTCTTTATTTAATCCCTAGTAACTGTGGTGTAGTGGGTTAAGAGCTACGCCTGCTAACCAGAAGATTAGTAGTTCAAATCCACCAGGCGCTCCTTGGAAACTCTATGAGGCCGTTCTACTTTGACCTCTTGGGTCGCTATGAGTCTGGTCTGGCTTGATAACTGTGAGGTTTTTGTTTTATCTCATTTTATTTTATTTTATTTTTTTACTCTCAGCACAGGCAGGTATCACCATATATGCCCATTTTACAGATGAAAAAGGTGAGAGCCAGAGAAGTCAACTACTTTACCAACAGTTGAACAGCTTGAAGAGGAGAACATAGAGAGCGCCATCATTACCATCTGGGAGTCAGGAGGCTTGAGTTTTAAAACATGCTCTGTTGCTCATCATAGCATAACTTTGGTTCTTTCTTTTGGTTGGTTTCATTCTCTTTCTGAGCCTCACATTTTGTGTCTAGGAAGTATTTATAGAAAGACTAAGGTACCAGAGAGAACCCTAACGGGGGGGTGCGTGTGGGTGGGTGTGGGTGTGCGTGCACACATGCACACACACGTTTTCATTTCAACGATCATCTAGTCAAAGGACTATTTTGGATTATACGAAAGACTACTTCACACCCAGGTGATACCGATGGCTGAGGAATAGTTAAGATAGCATCAGAACTCAGCTTCCACTTCTACCCAACACTTGTTCCTTCCTTTTCTTCCTCTCCTTTTCTTTCCCTTCCCTCCTACAGGACTGTAGTGCCTAATTTGCAACTGTGTTGACAATCACAATTGTGGAAAGGGCTGTGACTTGCTGCCCAGGCCCCTTAGAAACTTGTTCCCTCAGCTTTTGGGAGTACTGCTGGCTGATAGCGCTCTACTCAGTCTTTGTTTTAGTCAGCTAGTGCTGCTTGCTTGATGGTGTGAGGCTCCCAGTTCTCTGCTTGTCTCTCTTTTTATCTCCCATAGGATGAAAGGGTAAAGGGTGGTGCAAGCCACACTCCAGGAAAATTCCCTTAACAAGGGTGTTGCAGTCCCACCCAAATCCTCTTTTTACATAAGCGTCTTATCTTTTAGCCACAGTCATAGATAATGATTTACAGCATAAGAAAACCACAAAATGTAGGACAATCACAGAATACAAGGAGTTCTGGCCCAGCCAAAAAGCTACACATATTTTGGGGGGACACAATTCAATCCATGACATCCTTCATGGAATTTTTTCAGCTGAAAGCCCAGTTCTCCTGCAAGGCAGCCCACATGTAATGACTAGTGACTCAGGGGTATAAAGCAGAGCTTTGGCCCTGCTGAGAACTGCATTTTTACTAAGTTCCCAGGGGATGCTAACATTGCTGGTTAGCGATCAGTCATGAGAAGAACTACTAGGAGAGCCCAGAACAGCAAGACCACTGCCGCTGAGCCGATTCCGACCCCTAGCAACCATACAGAACAGAATAGAACTGCCCCGCAGGGTTTCCAAAGCTGCAAATCTTCACAGATGCAGACTATCATATATTTCTCCCAGGGAGCAGCTAGTGGGTTTGAACCCTCAACCCCATCAACCTTTTATTCACAGCTGATCTACTAGTTAGATCCTACTAATAGAAGAGTGATTCACAAATTTGCAAGAATCACTAGGGGATCTTATTAAAATATATGTTCTCATTCAGTATACTTGTGTTGGAGATGCAAATCTCAGCAGGGGTTCAAACTGGAATGCAGGCAGTTAGACACCCTGGTATAAAGGTGCAGCCCCCTGACCACAACCCTAACAGTCTGCTCTAGAGTCCCCTGTGGGAACCACTGAAGCGCAGTTGAGACAGCCCGGGATCTTAGCTTCTACCTCTGCCCCATCCTGCCTCTTTCCTTTCTTTCTCTTCCCTTCTTTTTCTTTCCCTTCCTTTCCACAGGTGCTGGTCTCAAGAGCACATCCTAATAAACTTCCTAATGTTCTGCCTTAAAGTTTGTTTACTAGAAAGATTACAACAATGATATACCAAGAGATTGCTTGAAGTAATTGCATGGTTGGTGATCCTCTGGGTTTCTCACATAGCGATCTATAGATTCATGAAGTATTTGAAAAGCATAGACAGAAAGATTCTGGTGTCCTTCCTGACTCCTGTGTTGTGTGTCTCCATCATTCCTTCCCTACCTCTCCCTAGGTCTACACTGCTGCCCACCCGATGGTGTCCACACGCCTCCCCTACCCTTTGTGTTTGTTATCATATTAATTTGCAGAATTCACTGATAATCCCTGTGCAGCTGACTCAGTATACATCAGAGTTATCCTTAGTTACACCAGTAAGCTTCATGAAAGGTTAAAGTCTGGCCATCAGAAAACAAAGGAAATACAGGAGGTGGCACAACGGTTTAGTGCTCGACTGCTAATGAAAAGATTGGCAGTTAGAACTCGGCTCAGCAGAGAATGACCTGTTGATCTGCATCTGTGAAGACTACAGTGTATGGGACAGTTCTACTCTGTCACACAGGAATCAGCTTGACGATATCCAAAAACGATAGAGCCCTGGTGGCATGGTGGTTAAGAGCTTAGCTGCTAACCAAAAGGTAGGCAGTTTTGATCTGTCAGTTACTACTTAGAAACCTTATGGGGCAGTTCTACTTCATCCTATAGGGTCACCATGAGTCAGAGTTGACTCAACTGTGACAGGTTTTTATGTATATAATGGTACTACGTATAATCTTTTACGTATAGTTTATGATGACATTATTGCTATTTTGAAAAACCTCTTTGTAGAAGTTATTTTAGTTTTATCTCCTTCAGTCTTAACATTCATTCATTCATTTATTTATTGCATCAGTCAACAAATGTTTGTTGAGCACCTAGGATACGCTAGCCATGATTTCACAGGCAAGTAAACAAGAAGAAAAAGCCCCTGTCTTTAAGACTCTTACCTTCTAATAAGAGAATCAAACAATAAACAATGAAAAAAAAATACGCAAACAACATATTTTTGGATAAATAACTGCTATGAGCACAGGGTAAGATATTTGAGAAAGAAAAAGGTGCAGGACTATTTTAAACAGGATAGCAAAGAGAGGACTTCCATATGTTTAATCAGGGACCTGAATAGTAAGAAGAGAGCTATGCAGAGAAGCCTAGAGCATTTCCAGCAGAGATAAAAGTCCTGAGGCCAGAACCAACTTAAATTTCAAGTAATTCCAAGAAGGTCTGTATGGGTAGCTATGCTTGTACAGTAGCACAAGCAGAGAAGGGGAAATGGAAGTTCAAGGGTAGGAGGTGCACCTTTTGCAAGGCTGTAGCCTAAGAGTTATGAACCTGGGCCCTGGGGTCCACAGACCTTGGTGTACCTACTGGATTTCCTGATTAGCGATCTCAAAGTGCTTAACCCTCCCTGCCTAAGTTTTGTCATGTATAAAACAAGGACAATAATAACAGCTACTTCATACAACTGTTAGAAAAATTAAGTGGGATAATACATGAAAAGTGTTTTGCATTGTGCCTGGCACACATAGGCTCTCAAGAAGTGGGAGGTATCATTTTCTGGTACACTCGGCCCACTCTAACAACTGAACAGAGCAAGTCAAGGTTCCAGGATACTTTGTAAACATTTTCTCTTAGGATAAGCAACAAACTCTTCAAGGGCGGGAAATCTGTCTGCTTTCAGTCCCAAAGAAACTAGCATGGGGCTGCATACAGTAGGTACTCAATAAAGACATCTATCCAGAGTAAATCTTTGTGAAAGGTGGCTCCTAAAAGTAGTAACAAGCTGGCCATGAAATGCAGGCAATAAACCACCCAGCTCTACTCTCAGCCCTATATAAAATTCAGAATGTGCACAATTTGTGTTTAAACTCAAGCTATGTGAGGGGCTTTTAGATCATTCTAACATATTCAATGCTTGCTTACCTTAAGTAATGTGTTGTCTCAGGAGTAAGTCCCTGAATCTGCCATAATAGCTGATTTTTTTTTTTTTTATCAACAATTAGGAAAAGAGGCATTTGTCTGATTACTCACCCAATTTCTGAATAAAGGACTTCACAGCCAACTGCTGCAAGTACCTCCCGAACACCATCAGCATTTCCAAGTTGAGATTTCTCATTCTGATCATGCTAGGTATGTAATCAAGGCCCTCCTGGGAGATAAGCTAATTATCTCCTCCAGCTATGTACAAGCACTTGGGTTTGGTTTCTGACCATGTTGCCTAATGAGAGGACACCCCAGAAGAGCTGGAGGGCTTGTCAGTTACCACTTCAAGACCCTTTACGGCATGTAGAGGCTGTGATACAAAATCACTCCAGCCTTTTTGCCCCGGGTTCCTGCTGACTCTGTTTCTGGTTATGCTGCTCTGGACACAGTGCTCTCTGTTCTCCTCTGGCCACTCCAGCTGTACACCCTGTTGTTTAGGATCCCAGGGCTCACCTGCACTGCCCACAGACAGCACATCACCCAGTGCAGGATGTCCCTCTGGAAAGCTGATCCAGCTCCCACTGAGCCTCCCAAAATAGATAAGGGAGGAAATCAGCTTTTCTGTCTCCTGTCACTGGGCTGTCAGAGGCAGCAGGACCCAAAGACTGAAACAGAAATCACCCGCCTATCACCATGTTTCAAATCCCAGCTTTAATCCAGCTCAGAGTGGGATTAACTGCCTCAGAGACTGCTAATTGCCAGATGGCTGCTGATAACCAACCTCGGAAGAGTGTGAGTCAGAGGTTGTCATGGAGCCTCAGAAAGTCAGAAGTGGAAGGGATCTCAGAGAACCAGGTCAACCTTTGTTTCCTGTCACGATAAAAATGGGGAAACCGAGGCCCAGAGAGGCAGCGTGACTTGCTTTGGGATATGCAGTGAGTTAGCAGCACAGGCCTGGGATCTTTAATGTGGGTTCATTTGAATTGAGGGCTAAAGAGAGAGTACTGAGAGAAGACGCTGTACTCTAGCTAATCATGCCCTGCTGTCTGGAGAGAGGCAGAAGCAAAGACAGGGAAGTTAGTGAAGACCTTCTGTATTCCAGGTGTGGTGTTAGCTGCTGTTAAGTTTAACGTTTTTGTCAAGTTGGTCGCTGACTTGTGGTGGCCCCATGAACAACAGAATGAAATGTTGCAGCTCCTGCAGCATCTGCACTGCTAATTAGAAATCAGATAGTCAACATACAGGGGGTTTTCATTAGCTGATTTGTGGAAGTTGATTACCAGGCCTTTCTTATTCTGGACACTTGGCTGGACCCCATTCAGCACCACAGCACCCACCGGCAGACAAGTGGTAGCTGCTGCATAGTGGAGCACTGGCACAGATTTGAACCAGAGGCTCGTATCCTTTATCCGCCACTGACATAAAACATGATTTGGGATAAATCACTTCCCCTCCATGATGTCTTAGTACTTCATATGTATAATAAAAAGGGCAGATTGGAGTATTTGTAAAATAGTAGAATGTTTACTTGTATCGGAATTCCCTAGAGGACTTCTTAAAACACAGATTGCTAGGCCTTGTCCTCAGGAATTCAGATTCAGGAAGTATGGGATACAGTCTCAGAAGATGCATTTCAAACAAGCTCCTAGGTGACACTGACACCAGTGGTCTATGGGCCACATGCAAAGGTTCATTGCTTTAAGATTTAGCAGCCAACTCTAAGTCACACATATTACTTGAACAAGAAATATACATACACCTCCATGCACACACACATATACATTTAAGAAAAGGAGTGAAAAAAGAACTCCAAATTAACAAATCAGTTCTAAGTGGATCCAAATCTTTATGTTTCCTTAAGCGCTTAAAAATATCTCAAACATGAACATCTCACAAAGCCAAACCTGAACTCAAATATACATCCTGTGGCTCAAGCCTTTCCCTTGGAGAAGAATCAAATGTTATCTTACAGCCATTGAGACTGAAGGGCCACATGAGAGGGTTTCACTAACACAGGTGAGGGTTCTGAAGTGCCTTTGGCACCTGGAATACCCAGGCATTTGCTATGTCCCCTATATGGATTGAAATCAGAGAGGAGTGGATGAACATAATCCAGAGGTGCTCATCATCACTCTTGTGGTATACTGGGAGGACCGTGACCCTGAGCTCCCAACCTGAGCACAGCCAACCTCCTGAGAAATTTCTGCACATATTAAAAAAAAAACAAAAAAACAAACTTATTATCATCAAGTTGATTCTGACTCATAACAACCCTATAAGACAGAGTAGAATTACCCCCTAGGGTCTCCAAGGAGCACCCGGTGGATTTGAACTGAAAACCCTTTAGTTAGTAACTGCAGATCCTAGCTGCTACACCACCAGGGTTTCCATCTGCACATATAACCACCCAAGTACATATATATGTATATATATATATGTATCTCAAAAAGCCCAGGAAAATACTTGAAATGCCCCTAGGAAAGTGCTTAACTCTTGATAAGCTGTACTCATGGGCTAAATACCCAAGATCAAAACTGCCTTTGAAAGGATCTTATGGATTTTGCAGAAAAACAAGGAGAGACACAAGAAGGAAAGGGAAATCAGAGACATTCCAGAAGGCTTTTCCTCTCAGTTAAGATGAGTAATGGCTGAAGTTCAGGAGAGGTTGGCACTGTTGTCATTTTTGTCCTTCAGTCCTATGGACAGGCTTGCTATCATTCCAGACACAGTAAATGATGTGTTCAAGGATATCACATATTAAAACATAAGATAAAAGGAAGGAAAAAAATTCCTTTCCTGAGTCCCTGTGAAATGCACAAGGAGCTTGTCTTGGGGTTAAAGCCAAGTCTGTTGCCCACAATGTCATCTCAAGTTTGTCTCAACAGCCCGTTCCTCCATACTTTTCTACACAGAAGCACTAAAAACATCTGTAATAAGAAACAATTCTAATTCTGTCCCAAAATAGAATGCAAATGTCATCAATAATCCCTCTGGTAGTATATATAATATAAAAAAATCAATTTAACACTAATAAACTCAGTAAAAAGTAACAGCTTATTGACTAACTGACCAGGTTCAAAGAAAATAGAGGGGACTGAGAAAGAAGTAAAAATAATGTGTGTATCCCCACCTTGGAGAGCAGAGTTAACAGACAAGAGTTTATGATGTTGCATGGTGCCTTGAAAGTTCTGACTCATAACCACCCTATGAACAGCAGAATGAAACACTGCCTGGTCTTGCACCATGTCCACAATTGTTTTTATGCTTAAGCCCATCACTGCAGCCATGGTTTCAATCCATCTCACCTAGGATCTTCCTCTTTCTCTGACCCTCCACTCTACCTTCTACTCTACCTTCTCCAGGGACTGATCTGTCCTGGCAACATGTCCAAAGTATGTAAGACAGTCTTGCCATCTTTGTTTCCAAGGAGCACTCTGACTGTACTTTTTCTAGAGCAAATCTATTTCTTCTTTTGGCAATCCATGGTACTTTCAACATTCTTGTCCAACACCACAATTCAAAGGCATCAATTCTTTGTCTGTCTTTTATGGTCATTGTTCAACTTTCACATGCATATGGTGTGATAAAAAATACCATGGCTTGGGTCAGGCACAGTTTAGTCTTCAAGGTGACATCTTTACTTCTTAATACTTTAGAGAAATCCTTTGCATCAGATTTTCCCAGTGGAAAGTGTCTTTTGATTTCTTGACTGCTGCTTCCAGGAGTGTTGATTGTGGACCCAAATAATATGAAATCCTTGACAACCTCAGTCTTTTCTCCATTTATGATGATGTTGCTTACTGCGCCAGTTGTGAGAATTTTTGTTTTCTTGATGTTGAGGTACAATCCATACTGAAGGCTGTGGTCCTTGATCTTCATCAGTGTTTCAAATCTGCTTCACTTTCAGCAGGTAAGGTAGTGTCATCTGCTTAGCACAGGTTGTCAATGAGTCATCCTCCAATCCTGATACCTCATTCTTCTTTGTGTAATCCAACTTTTCAGATTATTTGCTTGGCATACAGATTGAAAATGTATGGTGAAAAGATACAATCTTAACGCACACCTTTTCTGACTTTAAACCATGCAGTGTCCTCTTATTCTGTTCACATGACTGCCTTTGTATCCATGTACAGATTTCTTAAGAGCATGATTCAGTGTTCTACAATTCCCATTCTCCACAATGTTAGCTGTAACTTACTATGAGCCACACAGTCAAATGTCTTTGCATAGTCAGATAAAAACACGTAGACATATTTCTGGTAGTCTCTGCTTTCAGCCAAGATCCATCTGACATCAGCAATGATATCCCTGGTTCCATGTCCTCTTCTGAATCCAGCTTGAATTTCGGTCAGTTCTTTGTCAATGTACTGTTGCAGAGAGTTAATAGATACTATTTATGTTGGGTATTGGTCATAAGTGATATATAATTGACTCAGTGGTAACAGGTATGGTAAGCCAAAATATTTTACCATTAATGTAACCATTAATAGAATTTAAAAGGGATTATGTTTCACAGAAATTGACAGAAAGGAAATCAGAAAATTATAGAAGACATAGGAAAAGAAAGACAACAACAACCAAAAATAAAGAAGGCATCATAAGAAAAAACAGGAAAACATGATAGCAAATTTAGGACAAAATATGCTTTATTAAAAGATTATTTTTTTAAATCATAAGTACAGTGTTACTACCCTCTCCCTCCTCATTGCTGCCATTTGTCACCCTCTTTTTCTTTCTTCATTAAAGATGTTGGGACTGGCTTCATAGAATTTTCTCCCACTATGAATCGTTCAAGAAAACCCTTGTGATATTACCAGTGGTTAAGTGCTATGTCTGTTGATAAAAAGATCAGCCGTTCAAATCCACCGGGTGCTCCATGGAAACTCTATGGGGCAGTTATACTCCATCTATAGGGACGCTGTAAGTCAGACCTGACTTGACAGCAGTGTGTTTGGTTTGGTCTGGTCAATCCTTCCATCATTCTGAGTGATTGCAGGATTCAGATCTAGCAGCTTAGTATTGCGGTTCCTTGGTTTCTTTATCTCAATTTCTTCTCCCATTCACCCCAGCCACCCACAGCCACTGTCACTCATTGCTCCTTGTCATCACTGAAACCATTCTACCTTATAGTCACTAAGTCAAGCACTGCATGTCACGGCTCTTCACATTTTAGCTGCATAAGGAGAGAAGATGCAATGAAAGATACTTGCTTGGCTAAGATTTTTAAAAGGAGAGAATTAGGTTTGGTTTGGTTTTTTAAGCCAACAGAAATGATCAGAATGAAAGGAAGAGGATGAACACATGGGCAGAAAAAAAGGGGGAGAAATTATTAGTGGCACATTGTGAAGACACCCAGTAGAAATGAGTCAAAGGAATAAGTGGTTGGAGACACTGGTCTTAGAGGTCTATAATGTTGCAGTTAAGTGCAGCCTACCACACTTACAGAATCAGACCAAAGCAGGATCTACAGAAAAACTTCTACACTTGATTCCATTGTTTAATGAAGGGATCAAGTATATAACTACCTCAAGAAGTCAGAAAAAGAATACAATAATTTGAGGAAATTAAAGAAGTATGGTAATACAGTATCATGGAAAAATGATTTTTACAGAGAAATAAACACATAAATCCAAGAGTCCTCTCTTTAAAAAAAAAAAAAAAAAAGAATCAGAAATGCATCTAGTTATCTAATCAAGAAAAAAAAAGATTAGGAATTAAAAAAAAAATGATTTAACCAAAAAAAAGACTGAAGTTAACTTTTGAAAAACTAAATTAATGCTATTTTTGACCCTGCTAATACATTTGGAAATCACTACTAAAAAAAAAGAAATAAGAAAAAAAAAGCTCTTGGAACATCTATAAATTTCCAAAAATATTTCAAAAAGTAAACAACTCAAATAGTTCAACAGTCATGTCAAAATCTAAAAGAGTTCCAATAGAAATACACACAGAGAGAGAGAGAGAGAAGCTATGTTCCAATGAAATCATTTATATTCTCCAGGGAATGGTGATTCCAATGCACTCAGGTCCACAATCTCTTATTTACAATTCTGAAATCCAAAAACACTTCACAAACACAGTATTTTCATAAAATATTTGAAGAGCTCAGTGAGCAGCAAAATTTGGCCAGAATTGATCTGAAGATGTGTTACTCCATTTACTGTTTACATGTTTTGTTGTCAGCTATTAACATACTTTACTATGTACTACTGCCTCAGCCCCCACTGAATGAGACATGTAGTATAGAGTATATGTACCTCACTACTTTATTACCTGTCTTAAAAACACAAAGACTCTGAATTCTCAAACATATCTGTACCTAAGTGTTTCAGAACAGGACTTGTGGACCTACATAAAATCTTACAGATAATAAATGAGAAGTTCCAGAACCATGTTAAACCTTGGTTTAAAATTTGGCAAAAGACAGCTCACTCCAAGCAAAAAGCTTAGGTGAGTACTGTTTTTCACTTTTTAAATGTAATAATAAAAAATATGACCACATTTTGATATTGAAGTTTAAATAACTCTTTGTACTCACCCCACTTGCTTTAAAATATCACTTTTCCTTTTTTCTTGGCACAGATTTCACAAAAATTTTCAGGGTCTCAAGGATACTTAGTCTATACAAATACTACCCGTGACTAGTTTTGTAAAAAACAGAAGAGAATAAAAAAGAGAAAATCTGATCAGTTCACCAGAGGGCCAAATGTACTATTGCTATTATCAAGCCACACATGCTATGCCTCTGTTAAAAACTTGTGACCCAGTAGCAAGTGTCTTCTTTGTCTATAGATCGATTCTTAAGAGTAGAGCAGATACTTGTAGTGCGCCCCCCCACTCAAAAATTTCAGTGCTCCTGGGCCATTGCCCCAAGAATTTGAGTAGTAAAGGCATTTACCACCTGCAGCAGCTTGCCAGGATGCAAGAAAGAAAAAGTAGATAACTCTCACCACGTCCAGTGACCATCCAAGGTGGTTCCAAGTCACTTAAGGTCTGAGAAACCTGTGTGATTGCCACTTACACAGCTGTTTCTCACACCCCAGCAGTTCTTCCAAAAACTCTTAAACTCTGCCAATGAGCCTGAGTCCAGGGTATTTTTCCAGCCTCAGTCATACACTATGATCTGACACCTCGCCTATAAAAGAAATTCTTCCCCCTTTCAGTTCAAAGTTCTCCCCATTTCCTGACTGTTGCTGTCGGATGCCGTCTCATCAATTGTGACTCATGGAGACCCCATGTGACAGAGTATAACTGCCCCAGGCTGTAGTCTTTACAGGAGCAGAATACTGGGTCACAGAGTTAACTTTTCAGTTAGCTACTGAGCACTTCTGGCAGCAGGGCTCCTTCTATTTACTGTTTAGCCTTAGTTCTGTTACTTTCAAGGGAAAAATCAGCCTTGTGATATCCAAACTAAACAATAACAAACTGAATCATGCAAAATAAAATAGTAGTGCTCTATCACTGAGTCAAGGTTATTATAGGAATGCAAAGATATTAGTAAAAACAACTAAATAATACATCTTATCAAAATATTGAAAGAGATAAATAGCATATCTCCTTACAATATGAGGAGGTAAGTTTAGTATACATTTCCAACTAATAACAAGAGCTACCACAAAAAAAAAATTCATAAACTAGAAGTAGAAGATGACTTCCTTGGTATGATAAAAAAGTAAAATCTGCTCTTCCAAGCCAAAAGTCACTAAATAGCTGGTTAAAGAAAAGTAGTGTTCCCACGGTCATAAAATATAAGACAAAACTGTTTACAACCATAGTCATTATTTTCAGTGTTCCAGAAGCTCTAGAAGATTTCATTTTACCTGGATTCCCAATTGATGCCCACAGAAGCATCCGTAAAGACATTTGCATTAGGCAAACGCGCTGCAGAAGATCTCTAAAGTGCTGAAAGCTGAAGATCCCACTTTGAGGGCTAAAGTGCACCATGGTATTTTCAATGGATTCACATACATGTGAAAGCTGGGCAATGGATTATAAAGACCAAAGAACTGATGGCTTTGAATTACAGTATTGGTGAAGAATATTGCCACGAACTTCCAGAAGAAAGAACAAATCTGTCTCGGAAGAAGTGCAGCCACATTGCTTATTAAAAGCGAGGATGGGAGACTTCATCTCAGTTACTTTGAACCTGTTATCAGGAAGGACTAGCCCCCAGAGAAGGACATCGTGTTTGTTAAAGTACAGGGTCAGCAAAAAAGAGGAAGATCCTCAACGAGATGGACTGACACAGTGGCTTCGACCGTGAGGCCAAGGATAACAACAATTCAACAATTGTGAGGATAGTCCAGGACCAGGCAGGGTTTCATTCTGTTGTACATAGGGTCACTGTGAATCAGACCTGACTGTATGGTACCCAACAACAACACCAAGAAGCTGTAGACCGGTGCTGCCTAGATCTGCACAGGTGGCTACTGAGCACTTGAAATGCAGCTCGTCTGAACTGAGTTGTGCTGTAAAATACACACAGGAGTCTGAAGACAGTAGGAAAAAAAAGTAAAATATCTCATTAATAATTTTTATATTTGTTATGGATTGAATTGTATCTCCTAAAGAAATACATTGACGTCTTAACTCCTGTACCTCTGAATGTGACCTTTTCTGTAACTAAGGTTTGTGTTTTTATCAGTTAAGTCAAAGGAGGCCATACTAGAGTTGAGTGGATTCTTGTTCTAATCCTTTCAGAGCGATGTCTTATAAAGGGAGAACAGACACGAAAAATGTCACACATGGGGAAGAAGTCATGCGACGACACATCTATAAGCAACAAAGGAAATTAAGGATTAAATGCAGCTACCAAAAGCTGAGTGAGAAACACGAAGCAGTTCCTCTCTTGGAGCCCTCAGAAGAAATCAACAGAGCTGATTCCCCAATTTGATCTTCTTGGCTTCTAACACAGAAAATAAATTTCCTTTCTTTAAAGTTATCTTCTCTCTCTCTCTCTCTCTCTCTCTCTCTCTCTCTCTCTCTCTCTCTCTCTCTGTGTGTGTGTGTTTTGTTGTGTTTTTTGTTGTTTTTAATGGCAGTTAGAAACTCTGGTGGCATAATGGTTAAGTGCTACAGCTGCTAACCAGAAGATTGGCAGTTCAAATCTGCCAGATGCTCCTTGTAAACTCTATGGAGCAGTTCTACTGTGTCCCACAGAGTCACTGTGGGTCAGAATTGACTTGACAGCAGTGGGTTTGATTTGACCTAGGCAACAAAGACAATAAGGATAACATGCTAGAACAATATTTTAGGTTAAACAAAAGTATAATATGAAACTAAATTTCACCTCTTTCTTTTAATATTCTTTTACTCTTGCTACTAGAAAATCTTCAGATGCAAACATGCCTGGCATTGTATTTCTATTAGACCATGCTCTTTTAGACAGTGTAATAAGGTTGGGGGGAGAGCTTTAGCTACAAGAAATAAGTAGGCTGTATTCTTACTCTCTGAGAATGAGATGATGTTTACATGAGTGAATCATCTGAAAAGCTGTAAACAATATTTTTTAAACAATTATTTAGAAATTAATGACTCCCTTTCCTATGCCAGATTAGTCAACCAGAAAATATAATGGAAAAATGAATCTCTTTTAATTGTCCACAGAGTATGTAGTGTACTTAAGAAATCAATTCTAGAAGAAATGTAAGACGTTTGTCAGCAGTCATCAAATTGGTCGTCAACATATGGCGACACCATGCACAACAGAACAAAGTGTTGCTGCCAGCCCTGGGCCAGCTGCATGATGGCTACGGATAGTACCATTGTGAGCCAGAGGGTTTTTACTGGCTGACTTTTGGAAGTAGATTAGCAGCCCGTTCTTCCTAGTCCATCTTAATCTGGAAGCTCCACTGAAACCTTTTTAGTATCATAATGTCTCAAAACCCTCTAACAACAGAGAGATTGATGACAGCTGCACATGTGATGCATTGGCTGACGACTGAACCTGGGTCTTTTGCATAGACAATGAGAAGTTTATATATGACTAAAGAGTTTATTTGGCTTGCTTCCCCTTTGCCTACCATTTGAAGAACCAAAGTTGTTCTCTGAGAAGTTGGCCTAAGTTCAGGTACATCTTTAACTGACCACTTTACAAGTCACTAGGCTCATCAGAATAAGAGCTTTGAGAGGATCCTATAATGGAAAACAAAACATAAACAAACAAAAAAACTCACTTTTGCTCTATGTTAAAAGAAACACTATTGATGAAGTCTTGCCTGAGGGTATAGAACTCCTTCTTTCTTCTAGAGATGAAAGTGTCCTGTCGATTAAACCACAGTGCCAGACAATCATGAGGGTGCATTGCACCATCCATTCCCCTTTGGTGATGGTGTCAGGAGCTTCACCTCAGTGTGCGCCAACTGTGCACTGTGATCAACTGTCAGGATTTGTCTGCGACTGGGCGTTTCGTGAGACATGAGGAAGTCTGGTGATCTTGATCTGACACTGGCAGCCTCCAGACTTAGTAGACTTAGTTGCAGTCATTTTTTTAAAGTAAATGGCTCTATTTTGCTGGAAACCAGATGCCATAAGCCTACACTGAGGTCTGGTATAAGGAAGGGCTGATGAAGCTGGCAGCTACATTTACCAGGACATGTAGTAAAGCATACCAGTCACTATGTCCTGAGGCCCAAGACTTACAGACTCCCCATGGTACCTCTCCTTTCCATCCTTACTACCACTTCCCCACAGAGCCTTTGTCTCTGGAGGCCCAGGACTTACAGAGTCCCTGTGGTATCTCTCCTTCCCATTCTTTCTACTGCCTCACCACAGAACATTGTCTCTGAATTCAGAACTAGAACTTGTTTGATTCTCCTGAGCAAAGCTTCTGTTGATGTTTGGGGGCAGTGTGATTCCTGCAACTGATTCTCCTTTCTTCATTTAGGTTTTGGTGAATTTAGGACCAAATGAGCAGGACATTTCCATTAAATGTGGCGGAGTCCACAGCACCCAATTTGACTAATGACTTCATTTGGGACTTCATCTTACTTTTGTTAATTTTATTTTCCTTTCACTTTAATTTCTTTACTTACCTGAGCACTATCTTGTAAAGCACGATACAGCAGCTACAATCACAGACTGACTTTGTGGTTTGTCTCTTTCTAGATCCCTTTTATTTACATCGGGCTAGTTCTTCTACTTACACCAGTTGAAATTTAGGACAAGTCTCTTTACTTGTCTTGTTATTTTCAGATAATAAACTGTCCCTGCAATAATCAAAGCTTCAACTTTTATTTAAAGTCAACCTTTACACTCTCAGCTTAGGTACAAGGAAACAGATGGGGAGTCTGCTAGTTTCTTTTCTCACTGTCAGTACTCTCCCACCATACATCTTTAAAGACATTTTCAGGAGCATATTAGTACTTACAAGACTAGTAAGTTGGGGATAGTCTAGCTAGGATGGTCAACTACCTCAGTTTGTTTGGCACTGGGGATTTCATAGGATGTGGGAGAAGTTTGATGACCTTGATCTGGCACTGACACCCTCTAGATCTAATAGACTTAGTTGTGGCTCCATCTAAACAGAGTCCCTCATTTTGATATAGGCAAGTGCTCCTTTATTCTGGCCGGTCACTTGCAACTCATGCAGCACCTAGACAAGCTGTGTAAGCCTACATCTTTTTCCTACCAGGGTTGCATTGTGCCTCCCATGGTACCCTTCTTGGGTTGTAAGACAGCCTGCCATGACTCTTGCATTTTGTCCACAGATGGGAAACACTGGAAGATTCTTGCCATCGCCAACTCTGTACAAGCTGGTCAACCCTACACAGCACAGCAGCCCTTCACCTCAGCCCACCAGTCACCTCCTTATCCTCTGCATTGCTCAGGCACAGGTTAGACCCAGTCCTCTGTGTTTCCCAAACAACAGAGAACTTATATCAATGTGACTCTCTGCTAATTGTCCTGCTGACGCCCTATCCCCTAAACTTGATGAAAAGCAGCACTTGCCATGATTTCCTCTTAAGGACAGGGAACTCACAGTGAACCAATGGCTTTCTCCAAAATTCTTCCCTCTCCAAATACTCTTTTGTACATTCAATTCTTTAATATTTTCTAAGTGGGTGAGAAGTTTAAGATGCGAAGCTGCTTTTCTGTACTCTTCTTTATCAGTTTGGTACTGCTGTTTATCAGTTTGGTACTGCTGCAGTCACCCCACTTTGGAGAATGGAACCTGTTGTCTTTGGGGATCAGCTAAGGTTTTCATTTCCACACCATGCTGTGCTTATACATCCATACATAGGGTTGTGTATGCATTCACACAGTGTCTTGTGTGTCTGACATCCACGGTGAGACCAAAGGTATTTTGAGCTATTGGAGGCATGGCCAGGAGTGGCTGGGGGCATGAGCAAGCAGGAGGCAGAGGTCTTTGTTTGGTTGCCCCATAAAACTCAGGACATTTCTTTGATTGTTCATCTCTTCTGCAGAAATAACTGAAGTGTCCACTTCTGCACCTGTGTTTTTTCACCCGAATATAAACTACTCCCTTTTCAGTACACACACATTTAAAAAGGCAACTTTGGGGACTTTTAATTTTGACAAACACTGCAGGTACTGAGGAAGAACTTTATCTGTGACTCGTCAAATCTAGTCATGTATAGGCTGCGGTTCAGAAAGAATGGGAAATCTTTCCTTATTTAAGAAATCTTTCATAACTTTATCTTGATGCACTTTAACACTCTTAATTCAGGAAGGAGTAGGTATGTACATTAGGTGTCCTCAAACTGCTTCTGACTCATAACAACCCTACATACAACAGAATGAAATATGGCTCAGTTCTGCCGTTGTTGCTATGTTTGAGCTCACTGCCAATCCATCTCAGTGAGGGTCTTCATCATTTTTCGCTAACTTTCTACTTTACCAAGGACAATGCCCAAGGACTGGTCCCTCCTGATAACATGCCCAATGTACATGAGATGCAATCTTGCCATTCTTGCTTCTAGGAAACAATCTGACTGTACATCTTCCAAAACAAATTTGTTCATTCTTTTGGTAGATGATTATGCTGAATATTCTTTGCTAACACTGTAAATCAAATACACAAATTATTTGAGTCCTTAATAGCACAGGCTTAATAGACTGTAAAGGCAGAGCAAAGAGATGTGTATCCATAGCAGAAGGCCATGTCCTTCTGCCCGCATTCACAGAAAGCCTAGGGGAATCTATGAGAGACTCCAAGAGCCAGTGGCTTTCAGTCATCTTGCCTGTCTGCCTGCCTGGCCTGAAGCTTGGGACTTCCTTACACCCCAGGTGAAAGAATGTCTTTGACCCTTAAGGCAAGAACAAAGGCCCAACCAAAGCCCAGAAGTTCAATTTACAAAGGTCCAGGACTTACACATTCCCCATGGTATCTCTCCTTTCCATCCATGAGATCAGAAATCCCTGAGAAACATTTCTTCTATGCAAGGGTATAGGGAACAATTAGCTGTGTCAAGAGGGGAAGATGAAGAAATCCAGGCTAACTAGATGTGCCAGTCCCTGACACAGAAAGCAACATACAAGTGACAGATTCCAAAAGGAGAAGTTTAGTTTGGGGCATTTTTATTTAGAGGTGAAACTACCAAATGAAGATATGCAAGTACACGTTTAGATTCATAATTCAGGAAAAATACCTAGTCTGCAGAAACAAATGCAAAACTCTAAGCCTTAAAGCCACCTGTGCTTTCATTTCTCAACAAACTACCTAGCTTTTTATTTGCAAAAGCACATATTTCAGATGACATATAGGAGGAGTTCCCAGTAGCAATACTGAACTGCTGTCATCAGGAAGAGAGCTAGAAATCCCTGAAGTGTTGTATATTGAGTTTCTGTTGCTTTGTAACAAATTGCTACAAAGTTTTCGTAGCCTAGGAAAACACACACACATTTATTGTCTCAAAATTTCCCTGTATCAAGCGTTTGAACACGACTTAACTGGGTCCCCTACTCAGATTCTCAAAGGCTGCGCTCAAGGTGTTAAATGGGCTGTGTTCTCAACTGAAAGCTTGACTGGAGAAGAATCCATTTCCAAGCTCATTAAGGTTGTTAAGAGAATTCATTTCCTTGGGTTGTGGGACTGAGGGTCCTGGCTTCTTCTTGTCTGTTGGTTGCAGATCGCTGTCAACTTCTAGAGGCCTCCTGCTATTCACAGAAACTCCCTGTGGTTGCTTGCCAAGTGAGTTTCTCAACACAGCCACTTACTCCATCAAACTAGCATGGATTGTCTCTAGAACAAGGTGGCTAGCAAGACAGAGTCTTATATAATGTAACATAATCACAGGGGTGACATCCTATGACTTTTATCATGGTCTGGTGGTTAGAAGCAAGACACAGGCCTCTCCACACTCAAGTGGAGGGGATTGTGCAGGATACCAGGGGATGAGGATCACAGGAGACCACCTTATAATCTATCCTCCACATGGTACATAAGTGAAGAGATGTGGGAACGTAATTGAAAAGATATCAGCAAAGGGCAAACACGACAGTGAGGGGAACAACAGTATCACCACATATTCTGCTGTGGTAAGCCCGAGAAGCATGCAATAATCAGAGATTTGGGCAGTACAGTGGGGAAAATATGTTTGCCAGAAGCATACAACAACTATTTGGCTAGTGTTGTTTCTCATTAAGTAATTTTATTGGTATTCAAATCCATTGCCATCAAATCAATTCCAACACACAGTGACTCTATGGAATAGAATAGAACTGCCCCACAGAGCTCCCAAGGAGTGTCTAACATATTTGAACTGCCTACTTTTTGGTTAGCAGACATAGCACTTAACAACTACACCACCAGGGTTTCCTTCATTGGTCTAACTCTGTTAAGAGTCCTATTATATATTGCAGAAATGTTGATAGTAGGACCTCAAAACAAAGCCACTGCTGTCAAGTCAGTTCTGATTAATAGTAATGCCATAGGGTTTCCAAGGCTGTAAATATCTATAGAAGCAGACTGCCACATCTTTCTCCAGCAGAGCTGCCGGTGGTTTCGAACCACTGAACTTTCACTTAGCAGTCAGTTGCTTTAAACACTGATCCACCAAAGCTCTGGAGGTGGCACAGGGGTAGACAAACAAGGCAGCCTAAAAAAATATCCTGAAAACTTTCCATCTGGGATGCTTTGGGACAATTATATTGCCATAGGAATTGAACACTGAATGGGCATGGTGATTGTGCAAAAATCAACAATTTGGTTGATTGATTTTCTCGTTTTTCTACCAGAAAGAATGGAGTTGATGAGATTTTGGAAGGAAGTACCAAATATATGCTAGGTGCTAAAATCAGATCACAGACACTCCAATTCATCAACAGCCTCTGCAGACGGATGTCTAATCACTGAATGCTGGAAGCCTTGGCCTCGGCTGTCCTCCTGTGGTCTAGCATCCCAGCACCTCCCCTGTAAGAGCTGGCGGAGCCTCTCTCAGAGCTGTCAGCATGAGGGGTTTGTGCAGTTTCATCTCAGTCTTTTCTCCACCAGAAGCACGCTCACGACACTGCCATCTGCTCAGCAATACGGCATCCCAGGCTCCAGGGACGGCAATCGGGATGTGAAACCGGGTATGGGGCCATTTCCTTCTGACACCTCAGAACTCATCTCCCCTGGAAAACAATAAGGACAGACATGCCCTATTTATCAGGGACCCAGCTAGCATGGCAGCAAATATTTGTTCTCAGCAATTCTGGGACATCAAGTATGGTTGATAGTAACTGAACCCAGTCTGCTTGAGCAACTATCTTTGCAAAGCCAGATTTCACGGGATAGTTAGTAGAGAGAATAGACTCTTGCCTCATCACCAACCAGCAGAAGACATGTCAATTTCTGCTTGTGCAAAAACACAAGTGCGTAGGGTAACGTGAGTCTCTCCCTAAAGAGCTGATTACCCCATGATAGAGAAAAGCATTCGAATCATTTCATTACAGATTTTGAAAATGGACCCTTTAGATATCCTTGTTCCTTTGTTTTCTTTGTTTGTTTTGTGAAGACAGGGGAGTTTGAGAAAATACAATTTGTAAAAAAAAAAAAAAGAGAGAGAGAGAGAGAGTGCAATCAAACAATAGTTCAGCTTAACTAGTAAAAATTATCTGCCTTGAGCATTGCGCTCTTTTAAGAATTATCTAGATGGGATCAAAGAGACAACAGCAGCTAGAAAGATTAGATTGGAACCTTAGGGGGCGGTAAGTTTATGTTAATGGGAGAGGAACAACTGAGAAAAGGAGAATGAGAAAGGGTCACACAACTCAAAGAACATAATCAGTTGGTACCGAATTGCACATGTAGAAACAGCTGAATTGGTGTATGTTTTGCTGTGAATATTCTCAATGACAACAAAATAAAAACAAGTCAACTCCATGTCTAAACCCTAGATTTTCCACTTACCGTATCTTCCTCTTTCTTTTTTTTTTCTTTCAACAAAACACTCTAAAGCCCTTCAATCTGTTTCCTCATCTGCTTAGAAGAGAACTTTGTAAAGGTACAAAGGTAAGAAAAATTAATGGGAATTTTTTTCCAGGTTATTGCAGTGGGCGTAGGTTGGGAGTCAAGAAAGCAGCATACATTTAGGCTAAGGATGTACAGAACTAGAGTCAGCTCTTAGTCCACCTCATCCATTTAACCATTCCTGTTGTTGTCTGACATCAAGCTGACCCCTGACTCATGGTGACGCCTTGTACAGTAGAATGAAAGGCTATCCAGTTCTGCTCCATCCCCATGACTTGGATCACCATGATCTGCAGGGTTTTCAGTGGTCAATTTTTAGAAGGAGCTTGCCAGGCCTTCCTTCCTTGTCCATCTCAGTTAGGAAGCTCTACCGAAACCTGTTCAACATCACAGCAACATACAAAACTCCACTGACACATAAATGGTAGCTGTGCACGAAGTTCAATAGCCAGGAATTGAGCCCAGGTAGCCTACACAAAAGGTGTAGGCTCTACCACTGAACCAGCAATGCCCCAAAAACCAGCAGCTGATTTTTTTGAGAGGAGGTTGTCAGGCTTTTCTTCCAAGTTGCTTCTTGGTGGGTTCAAACCTCCAGCCTTCCGATTAGCAGCTGAGCACATTAATCACGTGCATCACCCAGGAACTTATCTACAAGCTGAGAAACTAAGGCTCTTGGTGGTAAAACCTGTCCACCAGAAATTTTTAATATGAACTACTGTCTCCTGGCCATTTCTGCCAGTCACCAGAGATCAGCCCAAAAATAAACATTCAGCCGCTTTGCCCGTAACTGAGAAGGCCGCTGTTGGGCATGAGGCTAAAGAGGGTGGGCCTTAGAGCAGACACAGGCTTAGGTGACCAGTAAGCTTTGCCCTGACATAGGCCGAGCCCTGGTCCCAGGCAATAACCACTTCCAGCTTGACCCTCCTCCACTCCCTAGGTCTGTCTGCTGACCAGCCATCACCTGAGGGGCATCACGGTAGCACATCTTCTCGGGTTACTTGCTCCAGCCACACAAAGTCCAGCAGAGATGGAGGTGGAGCAGCAGAGGACATCTCAGCAGCTCTGCGTCTATGTGCTGGGGTAGCTGCATCTCTCTGTGCATCAGGAAGCTGCACGGACATATTTGTTTACTCCATTTGCCAATATGCAGTTTGCATAATATTGAATCTGGAAAGGACACTGCATCCGCTGACAGGAGTTTTCCCAGCTGGAAAAAGAAAAGAAAGAAAGAAGCCAGCTTTACATTTGGGGGTAAAAATAAAGACACCACCGCAACATGCCAGGCTTTCTGATGGATGGTTCACGGGGTGAGGAAGGCCACGTCTGTGGTCAGGCCATGCTCCCCTATCCAAAGTATTGTTGGATGGCTTTCCCGTAAACACTGTTGGCAGCTCCAGGGACGGCTCTTTTGGTAAAAAGGAGGTGCTGGAAGGAAATGTGGGCTTCCAGCCAAGACACATTTCTTCCTATAAAACAGAAAACAAGCGCTTGTCAGGATGTGGGGAGCCAAGCCTCAACAGCGCAGAGGCATCTTCCGCAGCATCCCCGGAGGACAGGAAGGACAAGAAAGAGCTGGGATTTGACCTGAGAAGCTTGCACTGGAGCAAAAAGCTGTAGATGTATACAGCTCCTGTGCCCACTGGCCACACTTTTCAGTCAATGCCTTCTGCCAGCTTGTTTATAGTCCCAGGCACAAGGCAGGGCCTGAAGTCCCCTCCGCATTTGTCAAAGGGGATCCAAAAGCACAAAGCCAGAGTAAGTACAAGGAAGCCCCAGAGAAGGGTCTCAGAGAGCCATTCTCATGGGTTCTCTCTTCTCATGGGGACACCCAAACTGGAACCTCCTCCCCTCTCAGACTCCTCTGTCTCTCCACTCACAGTAGGGTTACTCAATAAGCGAGGCACACAGTGGCTTAATTGTGTGTACTTACTAACCTGTGTGTGCATAATCAAAGACATGGTGAAACCCAGGTGAAATTGTGCACTACAGATTTGTAAGAAAACACAATTAAGCCTGCGTATATCTCATTTTCTGTAAGCCAGTGTGCATGGTACTCACAGGTTAATCCACTGCCGCCTCCACCAAGGCTCCCGTGAGATGCACAGAAGTGCTGCTGGTACCTACGTCACTCTTACATGTGGCCCAAGTTCCCAGTCTCTTCCTACTCAGAGTGTGGGTCACAGAGCAACACCCGAGAGCATGTTAGAAATGCAGAATCTCAGGCTTTGCTCCAGACCTGCTGCACCAGAATCTGCGTTTTGACATTAAAGATGTTTCATATGACATTGAAGCTTCACAAACATTGCCCTAGGCGCATCCCGGAGCATCCTCATAACGGCCAGATGTACCCTTTTCAAGGACTTGGCAACTGAGGGAAAGGGACTATGAGGAAGACCAGGTGACGAACCGCCACCACACACAGCACTGCAGGTCACAGCCATGAATTTGAATGAAGACATTTGGATCCTACTGACCAACCAGCTAGTTGCCACCAAGTTGAATCTGAATCGTGATGACCCTATGAGTGTCAGAGTAGAACTACTCCACAGGGTTTTCAAAGGCCATGTCCTCTCAAAAGCAGATAACCAGGTCTTTTTCTATGAGGTATCTGCGGGTGGGATTGAACTGCCAACCTTTCGCTCACCACTCAGGTGCTTAACCATTTGCACCATCCAGAGGCTACTCTTTGGACCACAGACTCCCCTATTCTGGGACTCTAGACATCCCTGCCCCCCAGTCTCTATATTGAGACAGCATCTCGTTTGTATCCTTAACCTGCCCTAAAACCTTCCCAGGAAAAGGAACACTGTGAGGTTTAAATCCAAAGATGATAAAATGCTGTACCTCACAAACTAACTGGGAGTGCAAAAACAGACAATACAATTTAGGGTTCATATTGTAAATATCTCCACTTTAACCTGAGTTGGGCTTTGTCTGCTCTGGGGACGAAGAAGTCAGGTCTGGTGCAGAACTCAGTTCCAGGTCCTGTGCCGTCTGTCCAGTCAGTTGACTCTTTTGCTTCTGTTGTCTGCTCACTGGAAGCTGAAGAACATGTGAATTCACTCCTGGGAACATCACCAAGTTCTGCAGATGACTAAATGCCACACTGTCATCAGAAACAGAGTAGCATTGCTCACCAGCAAGACACACAAACCTGTAACCTCCTTTACTTGAAATGTGTTGAAAATCACCACTAGCCAATGCTACCTAAGTACTATTATCCACCAGGGGCATGGGCGTTAAGCCTATTACCTCCTCATTCGGGGCTCCAGGACATAGGCCATAAAGTGACCATCACACCTTTCATAGTGGGTATGGTACATGGAGATGTCTGCTTTGCTGCCTTAGCTGTCATTCATGCGCTCACACTGTGCAAGATCTGTGGGAGCAGAATTGTGTCTGCCACAGGCACACTGCATCAGTGCTCTGGAGTTTGCTTGTTTGTCTGGCATCATACCTCAGACCGCAGACTTGGTGAACTGAAGACAGCTTTCAATGCATCGTATCCATTGAACATTTTACACGTCTGAAAGCTAATTAAGATCCATGATGAGACAGGGATTTGGCCTTGTTTATTTGAGCAAGTTTTGACTTCTTTTGTTTGTTTTTTAGCAGCTATGACAGGCAAAAAGTGTTATAGGCATTCTACTTTTTTTTCAGGCTAAAATTACTACCCATGATTTAATTGTATGATGGCTTTAATTACCTTTTTTTTTTTTTTTCCATTCCTTAAGACCCCAAATGTCTTTCGGAGGGGAACTTTGGCCGTACCTGCAGGTACATCCTGGCTTATCTCCAAAGGGAGATGCACTAGCTTTCTATTCAGGCAGGAGTTCTTGTAAGGTGACATAGTTTTGACAAGAGTATGTTAATCTTACTCCCACCTTGGGTGACTGTTAAAACATAATTCTCTACACCTACCTACTTCCGTGCAACAGAGACTATTTGCACTCCTGGCAGTTGTCAGAGAATGTAGCCCTGAACTTGATGCCACTCAAATCTTTCAATTATTTTTGGTTCAGGGAGTTGTGTTTAGGGAATTACATCAGTTCAAATAGTACTGGCTGCTCTAACAGATAAAGCCTGAATTCTTTGTGGCTTAACAAAACAAAAATGGTTTTGTCGTGCATATCACAGTCTGAGGAAGGTTTTCTGCCTTGGTTTCCTTTCACCTGTCCTTCAGAATCTTTGGCTTTTTCCTTCCTGTGACTCTTCTTTCCTCTGGACCCTTCAGACAACAGACAGGGCAAGGGACATTGGCAAGAGCTCATCACTTCTCCAACCACTTCAGTTCAGGAGTGATACATGTCTCTGCTGCTCACAGTCCATCATAAGGCCACACACACTTCACTGCAAAGGAAGCTGGGAAAAGCTTGCTATGTGCCCAGGAGGAAAGCAGCAGACTTTGAGGAACGTGGTCCCTGCCATGGAAAGGCATTGCTCTAAACCTATTGAGCTGATCCCAAGTTAAGCCAGAGCATCCGTGAGCTGAGTATCTGGACAGCATTGTGTGAGTCTCCCAAGAATACCTTCTAAGGAATAGTGAGGAAGTTGTCCTAACAGAGACAAAAGAGCAAATGTTGGACATGGTGACAGAGCAGGAAGGATTTCTTACTGATGCCTGCAAAGCACTTCTGAAGATGACACAGAGAGTCTGATGCAGTTTACTTTCTAGGGGAAATTAATTAAAGAATTCTCTCTTGGGTCTCTGAAACAGTGAAATTTCTCTGCAGCACTTGCTCTCTCATTTTGTTTTTCGATTGTTCTTTAATTTAGCCATGTTTCCCTCTTTGCCTTGGCTGCTGGGAAGCTTGGGTTCAGGGTGACATGGCCTGTCTCTAGCAACCCTGATGTCATAGTGGTGAAATGCTATGGCTGCAGTGAATCCACCACGTGCTCCTTAGAAACTCTGCGGGACAGTTCTACTCTGTCTTATAATGTCACTATGAGTCAGAGTTGACTTGACAGCAATGGGCATCTCTAGCAAATATGTGGGCCCTTAACAGATACATTACTTTGAACCAGCTTCACACCTGTTTCCGTTCATTTTTTCCTATTCTCCTCCTCTGCCTCATTTTTCTGAGTGTTTATTTTATCTTGTTATATTCCAACTATCTTTATAAACTTCATTTAGTTCAATCTAGAGAGAAAATGGAATCTAAACAAATAAATGTCAACAAACTAGCAAAACACAGGGGCAGTCAATGGTTCAGGGGCTGCTATTAGCAAGTGGGTGGCTCTCCCTCCTTTTCTTGCCTTCATCTTGGCCTATGTCTCTTCCTTGGGCCCTGGACATCCGCTGGTCACACAGAATCAGGGCTGTCTTCCAGAATATGCCTCCCAAGCCCTAGAACACTCACAAACTCCAAGGGGAATCTTTTTCATTTTCTCAACGGTATGGTTGTTTTCAGGCTGCTCATCTTTGTAGAGATTCTGATGTCATCTGTGCATCTCTACTGTGACTTCCTGTGTCCTTGCATCACAGTCTTGCCTTTCCTCCTCAGTAATTGCTCTAACGGCCCCATTTTCAAGATTGTTCTGAGTTCCGTGGGCAGGTTAGCTAAGGCTCAATTTAGATCACTGGTTAAGAGAAAGACTCAGAGCTACAGTGCATAGCATGGTACATGGTACCCCCAGCTCACATGTGGCTACTGCACACTTGAAATGCAGCTAGTCTGAATTAAAATGTGCTGCGACTGCAGAATGTCTGTTCATTTCTGTCAAATAGACTCCAACTCACGGTAACTTATGCACAACAGGATGGCATGTTCTCCAGTCCTCCACCATCCCCACAATAGTGCAAGTTCGAGTCCATTTTTGTAGCTATTTTGCCAGTCTATGTCACCAAGGGACTTCCTCACTCTTGCTGGCCTTCTACTTCACCAAACACAGCACCCTACCTTAGCAACTGGACTTTGCTGATGGTGTGAGTACAATGTTCTGCTGTGATCCATAAGGTCTTTGTTGGCTAATATTTGAAAGTGGATCCCCAGGCCTTTCTTCCTCGTCTGCCTCTGTTCAGAAGCTCCACTGAAACCTACCCACCAAGGGTAGAGCTGATGGTATTTAATCTACTGGTGGCATCGCTTAAAACATACAAGCTACCACAGCACAACAAACTGATAGAAAGTTGTCATGGATTGAATTACATCCCCCCAAAATATGTGTAGTCACGTGGCTGGGCCACGATTCCCAGCATCTTGTGACTATCCTCTGTTTTGTGGTTCTCCTACGCTGTATGTTGAAGGATTAGGGTGGGACCATAAATCCCTTCATAAGATCACCTCCCTGCTCCACTGTAAAGGGAGTTTCCCTGAAGTATGGCCTGCCCCACCGTTAATCCTTTCGCTTTACAAGAGATAAAAGGAAAGGGAAGCAAGCAGAGAATTGGGAACCTCACACCATCAAGAAAGCAGCACCTGGAGAAGAGTGCATCCTTCAGACCTGAGGTTCCTGCACCAAGATACTCCCTAGACAAGGACTGATGCAATACCAGACTTTCCTACAGAGCCAACAGTGGGGAAAGCCTTCCCCTGGAGCAGACATCCTGAATTTGGACTTGTAGCCTAGTGACTGTATAAGAATAAACTTTCCCTTTTTAAAGCCATCCACTCTGTGATATTTCTGTTAGAGCAGCACTAACAGACTGAAACAACAGGTAACAGCAAATGTAAAATACACACTACATTTCAAGGACTTACTATGAAAAAAAGAACAAATATCACAATAATGTTTAATTCTGATTGTGTGTTGAAATGATAATATTTTGCATACATTAGGTTAAGGAAAATATATTAAAGTAATTTTTCTGTTTCTCTAAATGTTTTAAATGTGGCTACATAAAAAATTAAAATTTTGTATGGGGCTCACATCTGTACTCATACCATACTTGTGTTGGACAGTACTGCCCTAGAGCCAGAATGTCTGATGTTGAGTCTGCCTCTGCTGCTTAATGGCTAAGTGACTTTAGCCAAGTCATTTAGCCTCTTTTGGTTTCAATTCCCTCTTTTGTAAAAGAAAACGGAAAGAGGATTATAATAGTTGTAAAGATTAAATGATTAGTATTTGCTAAGCACTTAGTATAAAGCCTAGCATAGTAAGTGGTAGATAATGTTAAATAAGATAAATATTAAGCAGCATTCTCCCAATCCTTGATTCCGGGGGTGCCACGCACTGAGACATCCTTTGAAGGACCATGTGAGAGCTGAGCACACTGAGCAGAATGCCCTGTGGGCTGAGGAACCAGGGAGCTTGCCAAGACCAAGAATAGACTGGCTCCTATATTGATTGATGGCATCGTGGAAGCGATCATCCACAACGTAAGAGTGGAGATTATGAACCCAATCAGTCAGAAGGGTAGCATTACTAAGAACAAGTCCCCAAGTGGTGCAAATGGTTAACACGCTTGGCTGCTAAAAAGTAGAGATTTGAATCCACCCAAGGGTGCCTTGGAAGAAAGTTCTGGCAATCTACTTCCAGAAAATTAGCCCATGAAAATCTTATGTATCACACTTCTAGTCTGACACACATGGGACTGCAAGAGTCAGAATCAACTCCACAGCAACTAATTGGTAGTTAAGTCACTAAAGAAACTAGGTGTTAGCATGAGTGGGTGACCAAGAGCCAAAGTTGTAGGTATAGCTGAAATGGCAAGTTACAAAAGTTGACCACAGAAGTGTGTCCCCCATTGCCATGGCTCTGCCCTTCCCGTCTTCCACTTGGATACCTGGACAATGGATCCTTGTTGTTGTTTGTCTTCCCCTAAAGCTCTGTCTCCAGAGTCTGAATTATCAGCCCTGGTGAAACAGTGGTTGTGTGCTACACCTGCCAACCAAAAGGTGGGCAGTTCAAATCCACCGGGTGCTCCTTGTAAACTCTATGGGCCAGTTCTACTCTGATCTACGGGGTTGTTATGAGTCTGAATCGACTCAACAGCACTGGTTTTGGTTTTGGGTTTTCTAGACACACTTTCCCTCAGCTGCCCAAGTTTTATTCACTTTTTTACGCATCACTAACGGCACTTGGCTGGCTGGCAGTAGGTGGAGAAGAATGAATTTCTCACTGGCAGACGCTCACTGGACTAGGGTCACATTCTTTTAAGTGTGTTTCACAAATGGGTAGAAGAAGACTGCCTCAGCCATACTCACCACCAGTCCTTCCACTGTTACCTTTCCTTGGCTTTGGGAAACGTGTGTATGGATTTTGTTTTTTCCTGATAGGTCATCCAAAGTAAAAGACAAACAATCCTGAGAATTCACAACTTCAGACATGATCAGCTAACACCTGGGTAGGAATTAAAGGGAACGCTGACGGGCCCAAATAATGATTTTGTATTTGCTCTGCCTCTTAAGACAAAGCTCTTGCAGGTCTTCCCCTCTGCTTCCCTGAACCTTATCTCTCATGCTCAGACATTGCATCCCCAATAAGAGAGAGTGTGCACTGAGATTAGCAGCCCCCAGCCCATTTCAGACTCATTATCTCCCACTCCCACAGAAGGAGGGCTGGTAGAGTGCTGAACTTCGGAGAAACACAAACTAGACTCATTCCAAAACCCTGACTCACTTATGTGTGGAACCTCTTTCTGCTTTTCCTGCCCAAGTTATCACCCGCGTCTCATAAGCATGGTACGAGTTCGGTTCATTTCTCTGGGCTTGTATTCCTTTTTGCTCTAAACGGTAATAATAATTTATTCTAGGAGGTTATTTCCTAGGAAAGTGCTAATAAAATGACAAGTATAAAGTGCTTTGACAAAGTACTTTGACATTGTTAAAGTTCAGATGATAAACTCATCTGTGTTCCTTGCTTTTAGAGGTTGTATGTAATTAGCATTTAAGAAAACTCGGCCCGGCCCACTTCTCCTCTTCAGCCAGTGATACACGGCAGCATTCGTCTTCATAATTGGGCGTCTTCAGTCACCAGCTGGGCCACATGCTAAAGGTCATCTTAATGCCCTATGTCTAGCGTATCCCATGTGGCATGTCTCTCAGCCTGTATCTTCTTGCAGTAACTCAAACTCTCTTCTTACCTCACACTCTGCTCCCCGAGAGCAGCGCTGGTATCTGATTTATGTCCATGCTCTCCTTCTCTCCTCCCCACCAGAGGCTGGCACATCCCAAGAATAGAAAGTTCCTAACAAAGAGCATGGAAGGAGAAAGGGAATCCTGCCCTCAAAGGAAAGAGACACTCGTCTGCACTTTTGGCTGTGGTGAAGAGAAGGACAAGTTCAGTTCTAAAACACGCAGGTATGCACATTTCCTGGGGAAGAACAGCAGAACCTGTGGGCTCTAGTTCAGTGGAGATTGTCACCTAGCCTTTCCCATCACGTCTCTTAATAGGCTCTGACTCATCAGGGTTTAACCCATTGTTCTAGAAGAGCCTAGATTTCATGTTAAAAGAGAGACTGAAGAGTATAAGCCTCAGCCTGCAGGTTTTAGGCCCTATTCATTGCACCCAGCTCTGAGACTCAGACTTGGAACAAAGACTGCAGGGTACCGTGCACCTGTATTACGTGGGTTGTTTTCAAGGACAAAAAAATATTAACTTAAGGGGAAAGGCATTTGGGAGTTTACCTTTAGTAAAATTAAATCTTAGCTGGGGCAACCACCCTTTCTTAAGCAGAGAAATTCAACTGCCCACCCTCAGCCCTCTGAACAGCAGCTGAGAAAGATAAAAATGTTTTCCCTGTTAAAGATTATTCCATTTATCACAGGCACTGAATACGTGGCGAATGAGCATCCGGCTAACAGAGAGATTTGCATATGAAGCCTGAATCAGTTGCTTATGAGAACCTGGGAAGGCCTGTTAAGGAAGGAAGTGGCCACTGGATGAAAATGTTCTAAGTATGCAAGATACTGCTGTAGCCTGGATCATAGAGAAAGATCAGACCTCAAGTAGGGACTGGCAGTGTCAGAATCCACAGGCTTGGAAAGTGTTCTGCTTCATTTTGATGAACCAGGAGAGTCCTTCACCCAATGGTTCAAATGGGCTCAAGCTCAAGTCTAATGTTTTCCATTCAGACACTGAACCCAATGCCTTCAAGTCAATGCCTACTCATAGAAACCCTATAGGACAGAGCAGAACTGCTCCATAGAGTTTCCAAGGAGCACCTGGTGGATTTGAACTGTCATCCTTTTTGTTAGCAGCCATAGGAGTTAACCACTGCACTGCCAGGGTTTCCTCTGTTTAGGTAGCCCCCTTAAAATGCCCCACTGCCACCCCCAGCACCCTGTCTGGTCCCAAGTCATTTCTCTTTGGTGACTTAATTTGGCCAATACCTTTCAAACACCCAGCCTATCCTATCTAGGAGGCAGAGTGTAGCGGGAGCCAGCTTCATGAGCACTGCCTCAGCCGTTCTCTGTCCTTACCCCTTCCCCCCAACATGGCTCCACAATCTAGAACTTCTCATCTTACACACATTATCAGTTTAGAATTATGTTCACGGAAGAATTGTCTCATCTCTTCCTGAGAGGGCTGAGTGAGCTGCCACCTTCGTATGCATGCCATTAACAGGTACCAAGTGGCTGCAGAGAGATTTTCAGGATTTCATTTCAGTCCTCTGAGTCCTCCAATTTGTGAACAGAATAACCCTCAGCAAGTTCGCAAAATCAATCCGTCAGTCCCTGGACAGGGATAAAGACTTGCAAAAATAGAGGAAGTTACAGAAGAATTCTGTTAGATTCACAAGAAACCCGTTTGTTTACCAATGAATTAAGGTGGGAAAATACTCTGTTTCACTAACCTCTAACTGAAATAAAGTCCTAGTGGCACAGTGGTGAAGAGCTCAGCTGTTAGCCAAAATGTCAGTAGTTTGAATCCACCAGCTGCTCCTTAGAAACCCTGTGAGGCAGTTTTACTCTGTCTTATAGAGTCATAAAGTCGCTAGGAGTCAGAATTGACTCGACAGCAGGGAGTTTGGTTTTATTAGTCAGAGTCAACTCAACAACAGTGGCTTTGGTTTTCCTTTTTTAACTGAAATACAATATTTCCTTCAATTATAAAAGTGGGCAATAAACCACAGTCACTGGAGCAATACCTATGACTTATCAACAGTAGAAATTCAATATTTTAATATATTAACAGTTGTGGCAGATCTCTCAAATGCTACTTGCTTCAAACTCATGGCAGTTATTGGACCAACAAATGGACCTTTTTTTTAAAATGAGTTACTAAGAAGCACACATACGACTGTCTCACAGAACTGGTTAATTTATGTTTTGATAACTGTATGTCAATTTAATTGCCTCCCTTTATAATCCTGTGTATTTTATGCTTTTAAAAACATTATTTTGAGAAGGAACCATAGGCCTTACCAGAAGCCAACCTAGTCTACAAAGGAAAAACAAAACAGTTAAGATTCCCTGTGGCCCCCGTGAAGTGTATGTCAACTGCAAACTTTCCCACAACAGCAGGCCACAATGTTAGGGTTATAATTGGCACCTCTCAGAGCACTTTACAGACAAGTTCTCCCAGTGCCATGAAACATAATAAATATCCATCCTCACGTTGAGTTTCATCAGGAAGCTCAAAAAGATTTATATGCAGCATAAGGGCAGGTGGTGCTGGTGGAAAAGACTGAGACATCAGGAGCTAGGTTCCTGGAGCCCCTCAGAGCCCCTCTTTCCAGGAGCAGGGCTGAGCCACCTCTGCCCTCTGCGCAAGGGCTGGTGTATCCAGAAGCTGCCATTTGCGTAGCCAACCTTGATGAAAATCTCTCTCCAGCCATGTGGTGCCTGCTGATTCGATACCAATGAGGCAGCTAGCTCAGCCCTCTCCGGAAGGGAAGAGGAGCTCCTCTGTGAACATAATTCTAAACTGAGTAAGAGATATTGTTAGCTACTCAATTCCCTACCCCTCACACTAATTAAACAAGCGCTTTGGGTTAATTAATTTGTAGAAAAGGACCATATTGCTGAGCACACATTTTTTCTAGGATTCAACTGCTCTACTTCTCAAGTTGAAATTACTTTGCTGCAACTTTTCTTTCTCTCTCTCACCTTTAACTCAAAGTCTGTTTGCATGTTTTCCGTTTGCGTTTTGGACAAAAAAAAAAAAGAGAGATTTTAAGGAAAAAAAGGAAAGGTTATTTGATCCTTTGAAGAGAGAAATTCAGCTCATGGATTTTTCTGCATTTAATTCATTGGAGACAAAAAAAGGGATTGAGTGAACAGAGTGAGAAAGAGTGGGACAAAGAAAGGCAAAAGGGGCTTTGATCTGCTCTGTATATACAAAGGAAACAGCTCCCAATATTGCAGACCAGCTGGGACCTACAGGTCCTCGGAGACCCTTCTGTAATCCGACCATAGCTCTGGGCCGCAGATTCTAAAAACCAAACGTTCCTGAAGAAGAGAACGTTAGACTCAGCCAGAGACGCTCATGGCCTCCTGGTGCTCACTGCCTGAGGCTCTTTGATGAGAGGAATAAAAGCTGAGAACTAAGAAATCATTCTGAGCTTGAGCTGAGACAGGGAAAGCTGATAAACCAGGGAAATACACTTTGTAACCTGAGCTTGTATTCCTGTCTTCATCTCCAGGCACAAAGAAAGGAAGCAAAGTATGCAAGTATCACTGCTGTTGATGAGTGCTCAGAACTTCTGGGTCAGCTCAAGACCTCACTGTACCCTGCAGAAGAGAGAACACTGAACACAGGACAGGCACCAAATGATACACAGAGACCCTTAGTGTCAGTCCCTGATGTAGAGTCTCCTGCAGAGTTCTGTCCTTTGGGTAGAACCTAATGTCAACTGGCTGTGAGTCCCACATGTCAGTTATTGGGATTCAGTTCAGTTCAATTAAACTAATAAATGGTAAAGAAATAGTGTCCCCCTTAGCACTTAATGTGTGTTGAGCATTGTGCTAGAGAAACCTAGGGCCAAAAGATGGACAGGAGATGGGATGCCAACAGACCCGTAAACTGATAATAACTAATTGGTAGGTGTTATGAACAGTGTATTCATTAGACCAGATGTGGCCAGGAGGAGTGAGAATGATCAATTAACTGAGACAAGAGTTGCCATGGAAGGTTCCCCTGCCGAGGTGTTAGGCAAGCTGGGTTTTGATGAGTGAAGAGGAGTTCATTAGGAAAGCATACTGCAAAAAGGACTCTTCACACAGCGGAAAGAATTTATATACACAGACACAAAAGCAGTTTCCGTTGGGTCAGTCCCAACTGGTGGTAACCCCAGATGTGTCAGAGTAGAACTATGCTCCACTGAGTTTTCAGTGGCTGATTTTTTCGGAAGTAGTTGCCAAAGTCATTTTTTGTGACGCACCTCTGGGTAGACTTCAACGTCAACTTTTCAGTTAGCAGCCAAGCTGCTTGATCATTTGTACCACGCAAGCAAAGACATAAAGGTGTGAAATACCTAGGTGTGTAGCACATCTAAGGGTGGTTGGAATGGGAAGTCTAGGCAAATGGGGAATGATAATATATGACTCTGGCACCAGGCCACAAAAGCCTATTCTACACCAAAGCTTGGTGTTCAGGGAATTTTATCTTGATGGCATGGTTTCAAGCAAGAAAATGACACAGTCAGAATTGTGGGGCTATGTGAGTGTGTATGTATGCACATGTGTCTTGACAGCAAGGTAAATCAGAGGGCCATTTCAACTTCTGAAGTGCTGATTTTTAGGAACCTGCAGAGAGACGTGCAGGAGGCAGCAGGGTGTGCAGTCTGGTAGCTCAGGAGGGAATCTGTACTGGAGATGCAGGTAAGGAAGCTGAAGGTTTCTAGCAGTTGTGGCTGTAATTCTCTGATCCCCTGACTCCCACCTCTGCCACAGCCCCTAAACTTGAACTTCCCGCCAATAGAATAGCAAAGCCTAGAGATGCCAACTGTGGTGGTTAATTGTACATGTCAACTTGCCTAGACTATGACACGCAAATGTTTGAGCAAGCCAAGCCAAGTGCCATCAAGTCGGTGGTATTTATTTTCCTGTGAAGGTATCTTATTGCTGTGATTGACATTTATAATTAGCTGACTCTGTGTTAAAGAGAATACCCTCTACAATGGGTTGGGCATCATTCAATCAGTCGAAGGCCGTAAGATCAAAAAATCCTCTTGAGTGTTCCAAGAAGAGAAGACTTTAGCTTGTAACATAGATATCCTTCCATAATTTCTAGCCCACTGCCTGGCCTACCAATTTTGGACATAGACTGCCAGAAATTCTAGTTTATTACCTTGCCAGTTCCCACAGTACTGTGGGAAAATTTCTTTAAACAAATCTCTCTAAGTGCTACAACTTCTAATCAGAAGATTGACAGTTCAAATTCACCAGGAGACCCTTGGAAACTCTATGGGGTGGTTCTACTCTGTCTAGATGGGTGCTATAAGTTAGAATCAACTCAAATGCAGTGAGTTGGGTTTGGTTTTATATAGAGATTATAGACAATGGATGAGTAGATGGATGGATGGATGGATGGGTGCCAAGGTAGAGGTACATAGATAAGGTATGTCTTACTGGTTTATTAGTTCTGTTTCTTTGGGGGATTCTAACAAATACACTAGCCATGGGACTACAGCTTCCTATAGGACAAATTCCTCCAAAAGTAGGTCAAGCTAGGATCAAGGAAGCTGCATCTCCATCTAAAATGGGCCGGTGGTGGGAGAAAAGTAAGATGTAAAGAAACGAAATGGTGAAGGTTAGATTTAGATGGAGTCAGTCAATAGCTAACAAGATGATGCAGAGGTAAATGGCTTTAACCTGACCCAAGTCAGGCAGCAGGAGGGACAGAAGGAAGCTGTGGCTTCCCATAGCTGGCCCTCAACCCTTTTGTCCACTGAGTAGGCTCTCACCAGCTCTGGTGCCATCTCTTCCGTGAAGCAATCTCTCCCTTCTTTAACCTACATGTGTACCTCCTGCATAGTGCTCCACATGTATAGTGCTGGACTGTAATGATTAGTAGGCATGTCTCCTCTTGCTCTTGACTGTGGACAGGGGTCCCCCACCATCATCACCTGGACACCCAGGACTGAGCACAGGGCAGGTCCACCCTGAGAGTCAGGGATCAGTCAACAGGAGCTGGGGAATTGAGGGCCGCTGGAAGGGCATGAGAAGCAAGGCCTGCAGACCCAGGTTCCCAGATAAAGAAAATGAGGAGGTAGACCAGGAGAATGGCGACAGAGCTCGAGACACATGTAGGGCTACCATTTCCCTGGAGATCCAGCACAGACTCCATTGCTTGAGTCACAACTGAAGAAAACACGGATGCTCTGACGTCCATCATTCCAGTTTGGGCAGAGTTAGGACAGGATGATCTCATAGACATTTTCTAGCCTTCATGTCTGTTATCCCCAAACAAAATGATGTGTGCTTCCAAGCAGCTCCTCTCTGGTTATATGCACTATAATTAAAGTCCCCATCCACCTCCATCAGAACAGAGAGGGTGGGGAGAAAAAAGTAGCACAGCGGAGCTACCTTTATAAATCAATCCAAGTGACAGCCTTACATTGCTGGTTCACAGACTCAGCTGTCTCCTGCCCCTACCAGAGAACCCTCAGTCAAGTGCCACTCAGGATCCCGGATAGTCAGGGAGGAGCCCTGGACTGAGAGGTGTGTTGGCCAGGATTCTAACTTTGATTCTGGTCCTGAGGAATTCTTTCTACCCTTGAAACCTCATTTCCTCATCTCATCTCCCCACTGACTACTTTTTACTCCAGATGAGCCCAGCTCCCTCATCCAGCTGATGCCACACCACAGACTTCAGTACATTGTACTGCAAGAAGTCAATCCCCAGAAACCATGTCACAGTCCAGGCCCCAATCTACTAAAAGGTCACTTTGGGTGATGTATGTGGACCCCACCAGGGTCATTCGGTGAGACCCGCAATCACAGCACCATTTTCCCACCCTCCCAAGTCCTGGGAGCAAGGTTAGTGTTGATAACTCTTGTGAGGCTCTTCCCAACCCTTTGCCACAGGGATTCTAGGTACTGGACTGAGACTTGTCTACTCAGAAAACTCAAGAGCTGCCGCAGTGAGTCAAAGGACCCAGACCAGTCAGATCCTCAAAGTGGAGCTGGATGCCCCAACTTCCACAAATGCACCTTGCTGGTTCCTTGGATTTGAGGCTTACAGACCTGCCCCGGGGGCTTTTAACCGCAGAGAGCCAGACTCAGTCCATCAAGGGCCTCCAAACACTTCTCCTAAGCAGCTAGCCCTTGCAGCAACAGGCCATGCCATCTTTAGCCCTGACCCAGACTTTTCCTTTTGATTGTTCTCCCGAGTTTGTTTCACTCTGGCTGTCCAGGCTAAGCCAGCTAAGCCAGAACTCAGAGCAGAAGGTTGTGAAGAAGAGGCTGGGTGATGTATTGCAGAAATAGCATGAGATTTAACATCTGGAAAAAGCCCCCAGGCAATGAGGTAAGACCCCTGACCTCATCCTGAAAAGTCACCACGTGTGAAGAGCCGTGAAATAGGAGGCTGCTGAGCCTGCCAACCCCAGAGCAGCCAGAGAGGGGAAGAGTGAGCCCAGTCCTGTGATTTTTCCTCCCGCCCCCACTGCATTCCCTCTTTTCCACTCCACAATCACTGCCCTAGATCAGGCTCTATGACTGCAGATTCTCTCTCGGTCTGGCACAATCCTCCTACAGCTGTCAGAGTGACCTTTATAAAGTGGCCTCTTCACAATGTCATCCCCAGCTATAAACCATAAAGAGCTCCTGTGCCTGGGAGATAAAATCGCTTAGCCTGTGTTCCACAGCCTCCCATGTCGGCTTCCAGGCTATACCTCTAGTCTCCAGCCACCTTCTTCAACTCCCACGTCTATTTTCTAGCCATGTAGGAGGGTCTACCAGCAGCAGGCTGGGGCCATTTCTCAATTCCCTGTGATACCTAGAATCTACCCTGAGGCCCCAACCCACACACCTCCTCAATGCCAGTCATGTCTAGCCTCCTCCAGGAAGCTCACCCTGCCCTTCCTAGCTCACCATCTGTGCAGCTCTCTTCCCGACCCCAAGTCTCTCGCTGGGCCATCTTCTACATCATGTTGTACAGTTGTGAGTCTTCACTTCTGTCCCTATCCAATTTACCTCCTGCCCCTTCTCAAGGCTAGCCAGCCAAGTGCCACTGAGTCGGATCCAGGGCAGTTCTCAAGGCTAGAGAAGCCATTAAGGGAGTCTTTGCTGAGAGGTGGAATGGCTCATCTTCTCATAGTTGCTGAAGTGTCCCTGCTGGTCTCTGACTTGAGATCTGCCACAATCTCAGGAAGCTTCTAGACTTGAGTTTTCTCTATTGCCCTCGGTGTTGCTAGCTGCTGTCAATCTTACCACAACTCATGACAGCCCCATACACAACGGAATCAAACTCCTAATTGGTCCTGTACTACCCCTATGAACAGTTGTGAATTGGACTATTGTGGTCCAGAGGGTTCTCACTGGCTGATTTTTGGAAGTAGATAGCCAGGCCTTTCTTCCTAGTCCATCTTAATCTGGGAATTTCGCTGAAACTTGATCAGCATCATAGCAAAACACAAGCCTCCACTGGCAGATGGGTGGTGACTGAACACAGAAATTACATCTAGTATCCCACACAAAAAAATGAGAATTCTAACATTGAACCTTCTGATATTTACTACCTTCTGATATTTACTTAGCATGTGTTTAATTTCTACTCCTCCTTCCCCCACAAGCCAAGCCCACAAACAGAGTAAAATATTAGCTCTATTACAGGAGGACACTTGGCATTACAAGAGGAATATTAATCTATTTTGCTCACAACTGACTCTCCAGTATCCAGTACCTGGCCCATGGTCAAAAAACCAAACCTGTTGCTGACAGGTCAAGTCCCACTGATCATGACCTTGTAGAAAATGGTAGAACTGTTCTTATAGGCCTTCTAAGGCTACAAACCTTTATGGAAGATGACTCATATAACTCTTTTCCAAGGAGCAGTTGGTGGGTTCGAACTGATGAGACCTTAACCACTGCACTCTGTAAATATTTACCAAATGAATGAATGAATGAATGGGTGAACAAATAATCCCCAGCCATATAGTCCTGTAGTATCCCTATATAGATAGGAATCTTTAGATTTAAAACAATTAGAGAAGCCTGAGCTGAGGTAGGAGAAACCCTAGCCTGAATATCAAGTTCCCTGAGCTGTAAGCCTTGCCCCTGTGACCTGGGATAAGCCATTTCTGTCTAAAACTTTGTTTCCCCCATCTGTAAAATGTGAGAGATGTGTTGTACACAATTGCTGAGCCCATCAAAGAGCTGAATCTCTGCAGTCTGGAGACCCTTGCCCTCTAACTGAAATCTCAGAGGCCTCACCAGAACCCCTGGAGCTCAACAGGGTCCTAATTAGTACTTTCTTATAATGCTTATAATTTAATTCTCTCTGGTCAACATCGCTTTGATCGCGGGCCTTTCAATCAAGTTTTCCAATCTCATCTACACACACACAGCAAAGGATTCTTTTGAACAGAGATCTAGTTGCTCCTGGGGCCTGGCTATCTGGCTGCCCTAGGACTCAGGGGATTCAGTGCATGTACACACCCCCAACCCCGGCACCAGGTGGGAGACTTTGCTGTCACTGTTTCCCAAGGGGGAAACCAGAGTTTTCCTGAGAGGTTACTTGTCCCTCCCCTAATCCCTATTATGAAACCTATTACTGTTGAGTCCAACTCATAACAATGCTATAGGATAGAATAAAACTGTCCCATAGGGTTTCTGCAGAGCAGGTGGTGGATTTGAACTGCCAACCTTCTGATTTGCAGCTGTAGGTCTTAACTACTGATCTACTTGGGCTCCCACATCTGTGTTTGTACATGGGTCTCCCTTCTAGCTTTCTAGGAGAGAATTCAAGAAAGGCCTAGACCTCAGAGATAGGTCTGCCCACCCAAGAGTGTAGGGATATGCTTTCTCACTGGACAGAAGTCTCCTACATATGGGGTTAGTTTTGTTACTGTGTTTTAATTTGGACTTGAGTTTTTATTTCCACTTCTGCTATTGGAATTTATGTTGACTCTCCTGATGAGACTATAACTTTGCCCAGAGACTTCTGCCCTTTGGGGAAGCTTATCCAAACAACCTCTTGCCAGGAGCCAGCCTCGGCAGGGTCTGAGGTCATGAAGGGATGGGTGGTGTCGGCGAAGAAATGATGAGACTGAAACAGTCAGGAATCTGGAGATCAGCAGCCTGTTAGGGCCTGTCTTTCTTTATTTTTTATACAATCAGTGACATGATTTCCCCCTGCCCCCTTGATCACATAAGCTGTTGGCTAACAAGGAACTGATACCTTGTGGCCTTTTTTCATGTTGGTTATTGGGGCCTACTGGATAATGGCCTGAGACAAGTGGTCTCTTTACATGTTAATCATTAGAGCCTCTCTGTTGGCTAGCAAAGAACCGATACATTGTGGTCTTTATTCATGTTAATCATTAGGGCCTCTTAGGTAATGGCCTGAGACAAGTATATTGCAATCATAATCAACAGTGAAAATAAAGCTATACCTTGAGCTCAATCAGCTCTATCTATGCTTCAAGGTCAAGAGGTGCAGGGAATGGGATGTCTATATCTAAAGGCTGTGGGGGGGTCATCCCTGGGGAGCTTTCCAGGGCCTTCCTGCAATCTTGTATTTCACATGTGGAGGGGGATGTGCAGTTGGGGGAAGCCAGCGGGGCTGGGCCGGCCTTGGCATTCCCAGGCTGGGCATTCTTAGAAGGCTTCTTCCTTAATCCTTGTGCCGGAAGATGAGAGGGTATTTTTGAGGAAGATTTAATTAGGATGCAAAATATCATCAGGGAGAGTACAGCCAAAAATATGTCAACGGTGAGATGCATCCGCTCATCGTCACATATGCATGTAGCTTTGCTCACAGAGGCCTTTGTGGGTAACGGGCCTCAGCAACCTCTGAAGAAGCAGAACCAGAGCTGAGACCTTGAAGGGAAGGATAAAAGATTTGATTGGCAAGAGGAAGGAGGCTAGAGGCATTCCAGCAGGTGAGAGGCATGAACAACAATGCAGCTCAGGCTACAGGGAAACTCACTATGAGTTGGAAAGTTCTTAAAACAGGCTACAGATGCCTCCAGAAAGATCCATACTGGATGTCTACACTTTAGGCAGGAGAAAAGGACACAGTGGAACAACCAGGAGGTGGCTTAGGAAGAGAGCTAGCATGTACAGTGGTTAAGAACACAGATTCTAGAACCAGACTATCTAGGGTCAAACCTGCCTATGCCACCACCTTCCAGCTGCTGGGAGGTTGACCTAGACCATTGGACTCCTATGTATCAGAATAGAATCGAGCCACATGAGGTTTTTAATGGCTGAATTTTTCTGAAGAAGGTAGTGAAGATTTTCTTCCAAGTTCCTTTGAGTGGACTCATACTTTCAACCTTCCAGTTAGCAGCCTACCACACTAACTGTTTCCACTACAAGTAGCCCACATTACTATCCATTGGCTATAAATCTGGGCAAGTTCCCTAACAACTATCTTCATCTGAAAATCAGCATATAATAGTCTTGCATCTACTAGTCTTGTAGTGACAATTAAATGACTAAACATGAGTAGAGGCTGAGATTAGTGCCTACAATAGAATAAAGTCTCAACAAATATTAGCTATTATTATTATCTATTACCAGTTACCACTGCCCCCCAAATCACCCCAAATGACCATCCACACAGAGCCTCAAGACGTGCCCTCTGGCCTGCCTTTCCCACCAGGTTGACTCCTCCAAGTTCCACCTACATGGAAATCCTAGTGCTCCCTCTGAAAGACCAAGGTCCTGTTTCCAGGACACCAGAGTCACTGGGCTCTGTTCAAAAGTTTCCATTATCCTGCATATAAGAAAGCATGAAGCAGCCCTCCATCAGAAGAAACTACCCTGATGGCAATGATGAAGATGAGATGCCCCGACAGGGACATATTTGGAGAAGTGAATGGAAAGCAGTTCTGGGAGGAGCCCAGGTAGATCTATCTCCTCATCTAAAATCAAGTCAGTTGTCCTCAAGTTGACTTTGACTCGTGGCGACCTCATGTGTGCAGTTTAGGACTGTTCCATAGGGTTTTAACCACAGTGACCTTTCAGAAACAGATCACTGGGCATTTTTCTGAGGTGCCTCTAAAAGGGTGCAAAACACTATCCTTTTAGTTAATAGGGTGCTTAATCATGTGTATCACTTCGGGACTCTGCCTCCCTCATCCCCCACCCCCCATTCAGACACAAAGCCCTTCTCTGCTCCAGTGCAGGTCTTCTCTATTCCCTGTTTGCCATATTTCTGTCCTCTCAAGCAACTGAGGTTACAGCCTCAGAGCCAGGCACTCCAGCAGCCTGTCCAGACCAATCAAGACCCTGCCTGTTATGGGGAAAACCGGCTGCCCATCTCCAGCTCCAGTTCCAGACAATGACTTCAACTGCCAAAAAAAAAAGAGAGAAGAAAAAAATCATGCAAATTGGGGCCAAATTGAAAATCTGTTCATCACTTCTTCTGGTGCCTGGGGCCCCTTGTTGGGGAATTTTTAAATGGCTCAGCTCATCAGAAGCCAAAGAAGAGAGAAAAGACAGATGGAATCATGCATTTTTACAGAGATTCTTAAGAACTGTCCTTGTGGAAACCCCCCTGCCCATCTCTGCTGCAGTGGGGATGTCTCACTTCATGACCTACTCTTACTAAAGATATTCCTCCCTCCACCTGACAGCTCGGCATCTTTCTGCAGAGACTCACTTGCACAGCAGTCTGTGCAAGAGGTGTTTCTCACACAGCTAGCTCAGAAAAGCCAACGCATGCTAACCGTAGATATATCTTCCTTCTGCAGGACATAATGCAAGAGCATCAGTTTTTTTAACAATATAGGAGTACTGGTCCTCACCAATAGCAGGACTTCTTGTCAGTTAAAATTGACTCCACTCAAGAAGAGGAAAAACTGTGGAAGAGCCAGGCTCTGCCAAGATGCTTGTCACATGGCTGTCTCATGGAAGGTCCTCACAGAAGAGATCCAGGGATTCCCACTATATGATCTCTCCTGGGAAGCGAGTCTCAAGGTCACTGAACTTAGCTGCAGAACTGGCCACTATGCCTGGTCTTCAAACACCTCCTGGAGGGAGAATGGGTGTATGCCTTCAGGAATATGATTTTCCAGCAAAGCCCTCTTTTCATTGGCCATCTTGTATCCATGCTGTGTCATTTAGCCAATTTGCCGTCACCTGCACTTGCAGACGTGGCTGCCTCCTTCTCCTTGAGCACACAGTACTCAGTCCTAGCTGTTCTCCCTCCCACCATGAAAAATCACCCCTGCCCGAAATCTAGGTCTTCAGGTGGCACAAAGAGTTTGCACTCAACTGCTCACATAAAGCTTGGCAGTTCAAACCCACCTACTTGAACCTCAGAAGAAAAGGCCTGGTGATCTATTTCTGTTATGATTACAGTCCAGAAGCCCCTGTGAAGCCATTGTACTATGTAACACATGCAGGCATATGAGTCAGCTTGACTCAGCAGCAACTAACAATTACATCCAGACCTTACTTGTTGAAATCTTTCCCTCACTTTTCAAGACCCAGTTCCAGTCCTGCTTCCTTTATGGACTGTTCTCTGCTTTCTCTGGGCCAAATGTGTCTCCCTCTAGGACTCCTTAGTCCCCATCCAGCCATAGTGCAGCCCCAGCCTTCAATCAAGACCCTTGTGAACTCCTTCTTCACTAGCCCTATTTCAGAATCAGGACAGCAATGCACACACCTCCACCTCCCACCTAGGGGAAGCTGGGAATCATGAAATGGAAGAAATATCCTTCCTTTAGGGATTTTGTTGAAAGCATAATAATGGCTAGGTGTTGAATTCCAAAAGCAAACAAACTGACAAAAACAAGGAAAGTATAAAAACTTGGGGAGGTCCTTCGGTTGAACTCAACTGAGAACAAAAGTTAAGGGTGGAGAATTTGAAGAATGTGATCTCACTGTAGATAAATTCATGGACCAGTGCCTGCCCAAGTCAATCCGTGAAGATGCAGATATTCTGATCCTATAACGGGAGCTGCTTCTGAATTGCAGATGGTATTTCCAGGAGGCTTCAGGACAATGGTAAGCGAGAACTGAGTGATTTACTCTGCAGAGACCTCTCCAAACAGATGAGTTCAAAGTTCTGCTTTTAATCGATTCAGTGTGTGATATCTCTGGGTAACATTTCCTCCAAAGATAAGGGCGGCATTGATTATCAGATGGTAAGTACAGGCAGCCTGGAAAAATCAGGGGCCACCAAGCAGCAAAGAGGCTAAAGCCAGCCTGGGGAGGATGTGCTGGCTCCCGCTTTACTAGAACGACTACCCTTTCCAGCTCAAGCCCCTCCCCTGGCAGTCAGAAGGCCCCAGGCCTCCTGCACTCTGAGGCAGTCACCAGCTTGGTGAGATGGGAAAAAAGAGGGAGACAAAGAGGAGGGGTATTTCTGATCAGAAGAATGGGGCAAATCCCAGTGCTTGCTCTGCCTTCAATAAGCCTATTAATATTCTCAAGGATGAAGAAAATCTCACATGATGTGCTAAATGCTATGGATGCTCAGGACCCTGCCTCTAGGGAGCACAGCACATACTCTGTCAGGGACGAAAGACACTAGGCAAGTACTACAAGTCATTGCTGTGAGAAATTGGGCCAGACACAATTTTTAAAGCTCAAAGTCACAACGTGATGATCACACAGTCCAAAGGCTCTAGTTTGCTGACGGTTTGTATTTAGATGGGTGGGAAGTTGGGTTCACAAGCAGCTGCTCATCTGTAAGCAGGAGGCTTCTACTGCAGCCTTTGCTTGTAAGCCCCTCGCCCCACCTGCTGCTTCCTTTCTGTTTCTAGAGGCTCTGCCCAGCCTGGGGATGGCCGGCAAGGTGCCAGAACTCAGACTAGGTTAGATGGCTCCACTAGATCCTCCTACTGTCCTCAGCGATGTCCCCCACCATCACCACCCATCAAATTCCTCAGTATGTTTTAGATGTCAGTTTAATTGTCAGTATCACTTTCCTGGCCACAAAGCTCTTTGAGGACAGGCCCATGTTAGTCTCCTTCACAACATTATGTTGGCGCTCCAGGGCCTACAGAGAACATAGCACATAGTTGGCCCCCCAAAATACTTTTCGTAATTAATGAGTCCCCAAGACAGCCTTGAGCACTGCCTGCTGGTGCACATTTAGGGACCTTTTCTAATAATGGTGGTAGCTGCCATTGTTTGAACAGGCATTTTATGCCAGACACTGCTCAGCACTTGGCAAATATTGGCTCATTTAACATTCACAATAATCTTTTTGGTTTGGCCTTATTAGCCCCGTCAGGCAAATAAGGTAGCTGAAGTTCAGAGAAGTTAGGTAATGTGGCCAAAGTCACTCAGCTTGGGATTCCATTAAAATTTAGAGCTGTGCCTGGTCCCTGTAGGTGCCAGCCTGAGGCCCCAGAGTAACAGAATATTAACTTCTACAAGAACAAAAAAGGAGAAAGCTGCTTTTCACCAGACTCAGAGCAAATCTGGAGCTTCTATCACCTGTAGGAAAGCAGAGGATTTGCAGTTGTCAGGCTGTGAAGCTTTCCAGAGATGGGGCTCCTCAGCCCACAGGATCCTCTAGAAGGAGGCAGAATCAGGTGCCAGGTTCTGCCAGGCTTCTCCAGGAGGAAGAGATAAGCTTGACCCCGGAAGTGGAAGGAGTTCACACAACGGGAGTGGAAGGAGGTGTGGATGCCAGCAATCAGTAATTCCCTAGGTTCTCAATGTCTCTCTCCTGCTCATCAGGGCTTTTTCCTGAAACTCAGGGCTAACTACACACAGAACACCCCTGAACTAACCTCAGACCCAAAAGTGTCTGGAGCCAAAAGCAGACAGAGAAAAACAGACCATGTTACCGATAAGGGTAGGGGCGAAAGTTGGAACAGACAAGAACACAGACACAATAGTGACAGGTGATTTAGCTGCTGTCATACAGCAAACCTTGCATGGGATGTGCTTAAACAATCCAGACTGATCTTACTGTGTCAGTGTGTTTCTCCCTAAAGAGCCGCTTCAACCTAGTGCTATTCCCCTGCGGAAAATGAAGAGAGGAGTTTTTCCTGACTGAAAGAGAAAAGTAGCCTGCTCATTTCATCACAAGATTCCAGTGAGCCTATGGCAAACGATCTCTATTCCTTCCTTCCACCTGATTTATACTGAAGCCATTGTTCACCCTGATGGTGTTCGATATATCACCAGGATGTGCGCTGTGCATCTTGGCATTTCACCCTCCACAGCCTCATAGAAAAATGGATGCTAATGAAGAGACCTTCCCTGTTTTCCTAAGAAGGCTATCACCTCTGATAATACAGAGTGCTTCAGTAGATCAATAAAGGCAATAAATCAATGAAATTTATTAAATACAACAAGCACTTTCCTAGACAACAGCTCAGAAAAAGTCCAGAACAGCACATCGCCCGCCTTCGTAATGGGAAAAGGTGTTAGTGGCTACTTACTGTGAACAAAGACTCAACAAAGAGCTCAAGAAGAGAATTCTAGCCAGGAGCAGTAATGTTCCTAATTATCCCACCCTAGTTCCCTGCAGGACTCTTCCTGCAGAGATCTAAGTACTGTTCAGACAGAATTCCATTTACAATTTTCTATGGACTGCATTGTGCCCCACCAAATAAATACACTTATATGTATACATGCTGAAGCCCTAACCTTGTATCTGCCAACATGACCTTGTTCAGGGAAATATGTTCTTCTCTTGTTGTCACTTGGGTCAAACAAGACCATACTGTAGTAGGGTGGGTCCCAGCTCTAATTCCTACAGAATGGTGTCTTATAAAGAGGGAGGGCAAATGCCATGTGAAGACAAAGGCACATGCATCTATAAGTGGCAAAAGAATGTCAAGGATCTCCAGCAGCGACCAGAAGCCAGGAAAGATGTCCCCAGAAGGAAGCTACAGGGCTGAGACCCTGATCTGAACTTTCAACCTTGAGAGAGGTTTAGAAAATACCACCCCATGGTATTTGGTTATCGCAGCACTAGGAAAGGAACATACCCTCCTTTCTACAGAAACAGTGACACAGCTCCATAGAGATGCAAATGTCCAAGGGAACAAGGGCAAGTACTTTGCAGCAAAGAAAAGCGTGAGTGAGTTACCATAGAGCATGTGGGTTTCAAGCACATAAGAATCAGTCCTCGAATGTGCCTCACATTTCTGCTTGGAGAGGACAGGCATTCCATCAGTGGTACAAGGAATAATTTTAGGTTGTAAGGGGCAAAGTTTAGGAAAAATAACTAAATGTCAAACTTACATTTTCACAAATGTTACAATGTAAGACAGATCTAAGACAAAATGAATTTACACAGAGTGAGCAAACTTGTTTCCAACACGTGTTATCAACAAAGGTCTTGTGTTCAGAACAGATAAAGAATTTCTTCAAGTCAATAAGAAAAAAAAATAAACAATAGAAAAATAGATAAGAGATTTAAACACTCAGACACACCCACAGACAAAAAACACTGCACATTTGTCAGTAGAAATATGGACTCATGCCAAATATCATTAATAATCATGGAAATTAACTCTATGATAAGAAATCTCTGGGTAGCACAGTTAAGCATTCAGTTACTAGCAGTAAGTTGAGACATATAAAATTGTTCTTACTTCCATTGTCCAACACAGCCCCAAACTGGAAACAACCCAAAGGTCCATAATATACAGAATAAATAAAAAATAGTGCTATATTCATTCAAAAAAATATTATACAGCAATGAAAATGAAAGCAGTGAATCACAGCTATGTGCAAAAATAGAGTTAAATCTCTAAAACATTAATACTGGGTCATAGAAGAGAGACTGAAAATATATGCATTGTATAATTCTATATATGGGTATGATTAGCAAACATAGGCAATCTAAACACTACAGTTTGAAAGTTAGAATAGGATTGCCTCTGAGAAGGTAAGAGGGCATTATTCTAGGGACCTACCTCTGTTCTGTTTCTTGACCTGGGTGTTACTTTTGTGATAACATATTGATTTCTAAATTTATGCTTTGTGCTGTTTTCAATGTGCACATTTTACTTCATAACTTTCAAAACATTGCAAAGTCTTTAAATATTAAGTAAATATATAGACACATGATTATAACAAAATTTAGAGGATAGTATTGACTCAAGATTGGGGAATACTGAGATAATACAAGTAACTAACCTTCCCATCACTATGTCTTTGTCAGTTTGTCACACTTTGGTGGTTTGCATGTTATTGTAATGGTAGATCTTCTACCACCAATATTTTGAATACTAGCAGGGTCACTCTTGGGGGACAATTTTCACCTGAGCTTCCAGACTAAGCCAAACTAAGAAGAAGGACTGAATGGTCTGCTTCTAAATAAACTGGTCAGTGAAAACCTTATGAATAGCAGTGGACCATTTTCTGATACAGTGCCAGACAATGAGCCCCTTAGGGTGGAAGGCATTTAAAATACCACCAGGGAAGAGCTGCCTCCTTCAAAATAGAGTTGGCCTAAATGACATGGATGGAGTCAAGCTTTCCAAGCCTTCATTTGCTGAAGTGTTATGGCTCAAAATGAGAAGAAGCAGCTGAAAATTAGTCAGTGGAATGTATGAAATATGAATCTAGGGAAATTTGAAATCCTCAAAAATGAGATGAAACTGCACGAACATTGAAATCCTAGGTATTGGTGAGCTGAAATGGACTGATATTTGGTCATTTTGAATCAGACAACTGTGCGGTCTACTATGCCAGAAATGACAAATTGAAGAGGAATGATGTCACATTCAGCATCAAAAAGAACGTTTCAGGATCTATCATGAAGTGCAGTGTTGCCACTGATAGGATAACATCCATTTGCCTACAAGGAAGATCAGTTAATAGGACTATTGTTTGAAACCATGCACCAGCAATAAGGCCAAAGCTGGAGAAATTGAAGTCTACAGAGACTCTGAAAGCTGATCTGGAATGTTCAGTAGCTAAAGCAAAAAGAAGAAATGATGAAGTAAAAGAGCTAAACAGATTTTTAAGAGCAGTTTGAGAAGACAAAGTATTGTAATGACATGTTTGAAGACCTGGAGACAGAAAATCAAAAACGAAGAACATGCTTAGCAGTTCTCAAGCTGAAATAATTGAAGACAAAAAAAAAAAAAATGCAGTATTGAAAGTCGCATCATTGCGTTTTGAGTTGCAATATTGCAAGATCTTTTGAGGAAAATATTAATCCATGCAAGAAGCGTCAAAAGAAGATGGGAGGAATTCATAAGTCACTGTACCAAAAAGGATTGGTCAGTGGTCCACAATTTCAGGAGGCAGCACATGATCAGGAACTGATAAAACTGAAGGAGGAAGTCCAAGGTGCAGTAAAGACATTGTCAAAAAAAAAAAAAAAAATGCTCCAGAAATACCAATCAAGATGTATCAACATACACGTGCTACTCTGTAAATCCTCACTTTTCTATGCTAGGAAATTTGGAACACAGCCACCTGGCTAACAGACTGAAAGAGATCCATATCTGTACCCATTCCAAAGAAGTGATCAAACTAAATGTGGGAATTATCAAACATTATCATCAATACGGCACTAGCAAAATTTTCCTGAAGATCTTTGAAAAATGGTTCCAGCAGTATATAGATAGGAAACCACAGGAAATTCAAGTCAGATTCAAAAGAGGGCGTTGAACAAAGTATATTATTTCTGATGTCAGATGGTTCCTGGCTAAAAGCTGAGAACACCAGAGAAATACTTAGCTGTGCCTTATTGACTATTGCACAGGCATTCAAATTACAGATAACAATACAAAGAACCGGAAGTCCAGAACACTTAACTGTTTTCATGAGTAACCTGTACTTAGGCCAAGAGGTAGACACTGAAACAGAACAAGGTTTAAATTTAAACAAAGATGTGTTTCAGAGTTGCACAATTTTACCATACTTATTCCATCTGTATGGTAATCAGCCAAAGAAGGTGGACTGTATGAAGAAAAACAGTATTATCAAGGTTGGAGAAGACTCATTAACAGCTTCTGATATGCAGGAGACACAACTTTGCTTGCTGAAAGTGAAGAGGAATCAAAGAGTACAGCCTTCAAAAGGGTGTACACCTCAACTTAATGAAAACAAAAATCCTCACAACTGGACCAATTAACATTATGATAAATTGAGAAAAGTTTGAAGTTGTCAAGCATTTCATTTTACTTTGATCCACAATCAATGCCCACGCAGCAGCAGTCAAGAAATCAAATGATGCATTGCCTTGGTCAAATCTGCTGAAAAAGACCTCTTTGAAAAGTGTTAAAAAAGCAAAGATGTCACTTTGAGGACTAAGGCGCTCCTGACCCAATCTGCAGTGTTTTCGATCACCTCGTATGTGTGCAAAGGCTGAACAATCAATAAGGAAGACTGAATAAGAACTGATGCCTTTGAATTACGATGTTGGCAGAGAAATAAACACACACAGGGGCTGACAGAATGAACAAATCTGTCCTGGAAAAAGTACAGCCAGAATGCTCCTTAGAAGAAAAGTTGATGAGACTTCAACTTTTGAGCATGTTATGAGGAAGGGCTAGTCCCTGGAGAAGAACGTGATGCTTGGGTAGAGTGTCAGCAAAAAAGAAGAAGAGCCTCAATAAGATGGATTGATACAGTGCCTGCAACAATGGATTCAAGCATAACAATTGTTGGGAGGACAATGCAGGACTGGGTAGTGTTTTGCTCTGTTGTCTCTGCAAGAGGGAACCAAGTTGATGGCAGGTAACAACAAAAATCTTCACAAGATATCAGTTCCTGTTCTGTAAACTTTATATGAAGTGTCTCACATAAAACAGTTGGACAGAGTAGGTAATAATACCATTAGCTCACATTTTAGCAATTGGCAGACAAAGGCATGGAGACATTATGTTACTTACCGAAGCTCTCCCAGTTAGTTGCAGCAAAGCCAGGCAACAAAGCACCAGTCTGTCCAATCCGTGTTCTTGTCCCTCACACAATTCTGCCTCCCCTGTAAGTGACTAGCACATAAGTCACTTCATTCAATGTTGGCTCATTGTAGTAAATAATAGTCTTTCTTCTTGGTCCACTACTTTCAGATTAGGGAATCTATGTGTCCAGGCTGATAATATTCAAGGCATAATAACCACAAGGTCACAAGCTGGAATTTGGCATGGCCTGATGATGAGTGTCTCAAGTACAACACCACAAGATTTCTGGCTTGGGAGTGAGGGGTTGACACAGACTCTCAAGCTGCCTCCAGCTCCTCTACAAGCCAAGTATGGATGACCACAGGACCCTACACGGAAAGCCTGTGGACAGCAGGCGTTCTCCCCTCCTACAAGGTAGCCAGGGATGGATGATGCAAGTACAGTACAAATAAAAAAAAAGTACAGTATTAGGCAAAGCAGAAAGATAACACCAGGGTGCCATCGCTTAAGGGTGTTCCCTGAAATGGTTTCAAACTGCTTATGCTCCCTGGAAGCAGTGCCCTCTGAGACTCTGTGGTCATCAGCCACGAGGACAAACTTGGCCCCTGAGCTCTCCAAGAGCCTGCAGGAAAGCCTGGTTGATTTGCTGTCTGGAGACTGCTATTAAAGCTTTGAATACATGCACAATACTTTGGGTGCTAAAGTTGTTTATAATCATTGCAGCAGCCCGTTTGATGACTACTAATGGGTTCATTCACGCTAAGTGACATGCATTAGAATTTCCCTTCCCCCACACAACAGTATGAAGACGTGTCAAAGATTCCAGGCACGGAAGTCGCTCTGAGTAGCCCTACCTTGGATGGAGAAATTTCACCAAATGAATTTGCCCCACCGGATGCCTGTGTGAACAGCTCTAGCACCTTTGGGCTGTGGGGACAAGGTGTCCTGTTTCTGAGCTGCCATTTCTGAAAGCTCCATGACAGGGGCAGAGTCCCCCACTCTGTAGGCCTCCTATGGAGGATGTGATTTATCATGCGCATTATTAATGAGCTGCGTCCTAAAGTTATTCTGGCTGCATGTGGCGCTTAGAGGACTTGGGAACATAACTTGGCAGGCTAGATAGGCTTTTAAAGGCAGTGCTTCCCCAGTCTGTTTTTTTTTTTAAAAAAATCTTAATATCAAAGAAGAAATCGTAGAGCGTTGGTTGGGGGAGAAATGAACAAGAGCAAAAATGGGTTGCAAAGTGTAAAATTATGAAAAGAAAACTAATATATACACATAAATATTTAAAGAAATTACATTCATTTCCATTCTGCTCTCTTTCTCTCAATCTTGGGCCCACTGTCTTGCCAGGAAGGCCTCCTGCTCTCTCTACCTTATCAGCTCCTGCAGGTCGTTGAGGGCTCCCTTAGACATGTGCAAAATTTCCTCATTTCCTTCCCCTGAACTTAGATCGTGCTCCCTCCTGGACATTCCCTCCTAAGCCATTTGGCACTTTATTAACTCAGTTATTTAACCAAGCAGATACGGATTCTTTGCCGTGCAAGAAACTCTGGCAGGTGCTAGCTAACCCCAGGGTCTTAGATGAGTCAGCTTTGCCTGTGGGTGTTTGGTCTACCTCAAAAGGTTGAGTCCCTAAAGGGAAGGAAGCACATCCGATTCATGGGTGATGCTGCCCAAACTTGTCACAGCGTGTACCACACTCTGGACCCTCAGGGAATGCTGAGTGACCATGTTGGCCTGAGCATGGTGGAGGTGATCTTTCTTGCTCTTTGTCATTGTCCCCTAGCAGGATGTTGCCAACAGCGTCACTGTCCATCTTCCCAGAGGGTAAGTGGAAACAGTGGACTGGAAACTCAAGAAGAAGTTTCTCAGACACTCAAAAGGAAAAAAAAAAAAATGCTGTCAAGTCTAATTCAACTTGTAGAAATTTTATGAGTGACAGAACAGACCTGCGCTCCATAGAGTTTTCAATGGCTGCATTTTTGAAGTTAGATCAACAGGGCATATTGTGGGGAGGGTTGTTTTTTAGTTGTTTTTTTTTTTTTCTTTTTAGGTACTTCTGGGTGGACTGAAGCACCCAACCTTCTGGCAGCTGAGACCATTCACCATTGGTACCACCCAGGGAGGCCCTCTTGGACAAAAGACAAAAACCAACCCCCCTGCCGTCAAGCCAATTCCAACTCATAGTAACCCTGTAGGACAGGGTACAACTGTCCATAGAGTTTCTAAGGAGTGCCTGGTGGATTTGAACTGCAGACCTTTTGGCTAGCAGCCATAGCACTTAACCACTACTCCACCAGGGTTTCCAGGACACTGGTTCAGCTTTATTTTTGTATAAAAACAGAATCTTGTATAAAGTTTGAAGCCTCTAACATAATCTTTTACCTTGAGCTTTCTGTTTGGTGGCACTGCATCGAAAAATAAACCAATCCGGAGATAGGGATGGTAACGACAGGTGAGAAGAGGAACAATTCACGCCTGAAGATGGCTTCTTTCAGAGAGAAGCAGATGTTTAAGCAATGAACAAGTAATGAGCGCCAAAGAGCTTGATAACAGAGAGTTTTGCAGGAAGACAGGAAGGAACACGGAGACAGAGGTAGAGTCCTTGGCTCTGCCCTGGTCTCTGAAAGAAAAGACAGAAGGCAGAACATTAGAAGAATAATCAATTCCTAACCTTGGTTGCATAGTGGTTAAGAGCTACTTCTGCTAACCAGAAGACTGGCAGTTCAAATCCACCAAGGACTTCTTGGAAACGCTATGTGGCAGTTCTGTTCTGTCCTTTAGGGTTGCTGTGAGTCAGAATCGATTTAATGGCAATGGTTTTGATTTGGGGGTTAAACCTGGACAGAAACAACAGAGCTTTTTTAAACAAACTGAGGAAAGAGTTCTAAGAAGAGGCACTCTCCAATATCACAGCTCATCATAAAGAAGCCTCACCACGTATTACTCATGTACCAGGCCAGCTATATATGCAGAGGCACAGTTTTATCAAATCTATCCAAATATGAGACATTGCTTTCATTATTCACTTGATTTACTTGGGGGACTGTTTATTTAGCTTGGGTAGTTAAGTCCTCCAGAGGCATGTGAAACACAAGTCAAGCCAAAAGGTAGACTCCTTCCTCCCCCAGCTTATAGACACAAAAAAAGGAAATCCTATCATTTTAGAGATTCTCACAACCTTAATATGATCGTTACATGTTTTCAAATTGATTCTAACTCATAGCAACCCTATGTACAATCAGACAAAACACTGCTTGGTCCTGGGCCAACCTCATAGTAGCTGCTGTGTTTGAGTTCATTGTTGTGGCTGTTGTGTCAATCCATTTCATTAAGGACCTTCCTCTTTTTCACTGACCAGCTACTGTAGTAAATATAACGTCCTTCTCTGGGGGCTGGCCTCTCCTGATAATATACCCAAAATACATGAAGTGAAATCTCACTGTCTTTGCTTCTAAGGAGCATTCTGATTGTGTTTCTTCCAAGATAGATTTATTCATTCTTCCGGCAGTCTATGGTACACTGACTATTCTTTGCCAACACCATAATTCAAAGATAACAACTCTTCTTCAGTCTTCTTTATTCATTGTCCAGCTTTTACGTGCATCTGAGGCAACTGAAAATATCATAGCTTGTGTCAGGCATACCTTAGTACTCTGTAACCTTAATAGTAATGATTTGGTCACTAAAAGATTTCACTTTAGTTCACATTAGTGCATGTAAGCCAATTTTACCTGACCAAAACATTTCCCAGAATTTTTTTGCAATGTATTAAATGCTCTTTAAGCTTCAATGAGAAACAGAATGAGTCAACAATAATTTGGCCTGAAGTTTAGGGATTTTTGACCCAGGCTTACCAGGTGCGTACTGCTGTTGTCCAGTGCAGTTAAGTACAGAGAGACCTTTCCTGGCAGAAAAGCCAATCTAGGAGAGTTCCTTGACTAGAGCCAAAGCAGTATACCATTGGCAGTGTCGCCATTCCTTTCTCCAGATACAGCTTGCATTTTAATTTAAAGGCCAGGCCATATTCTGTGATTTGGATGATAAATCTTCTTTCCTGTGAGCTCTCTCCTCTACCTTGATCTCTGTCAGACCCTTCACTTGCTCACTTCAGAACAGAGAGAGGGAAGCAGCTAAATGGGTTATTCTTACCTCAGCATGAGACCAAATGGCAGCTTCTCGGCCAAGGTAGTTGCAACTGGGAGGCCTTGGACCTCAGCCCTCGCTCCCTCCAAGGTCATGGTAGGGAGTGGAGAGGAAAACCTCCTTCCACTGGCATACATCTTTCCCATAATCCCAAGGAGAGTTACTTTCTCCAAGAGAAAACTGGCAGACACATCAATAAGTTCGTCAAAATGAGAAATGACTTAGGGTACATCTGTTTTGAGTCAGAATCTCTCAACTACATTTGAAAAACAACAGCTCTAAACTTATCCCTCATAAGGCTTAAATCTAGATTCTTGAGTTGAATTCAGCAAAAAACATAGTCTCCCTTTCTTTTTATAAAAATCTTGATATGTGCCCAGTACCATGCTGCATGATGGAAGGGTTGGCCATTCCCCTCTACCAGTGACCCAGATTGGAGAGATATTGTAAGGTTTCATCTTCTACTGTAGGAGGGCCTGTCAGCATGCCCTCTTCTTTGCTCAGAAGGTTGCAGTCAGGGTTAAATAACAAGTGATTACCAAGTGCTTTTCTCATTGAAATGAGAATTAATATTTATGCAATTATGTGTTGATGGCTTCAGCACTCCACTGAAAAAGATCAACATTTAAACTTAACAAAGTTAAGTTTATCACTTAACAAAAATAAAGCCATCCTGCAATGACTACCATAGTATGCTAAGAAATAGAAATGTGCCAAGGAATTAGAGTAGAGGACAAACAGGGGGAAAAAAAAACCTTTCCCAGTTGAAAATGTTTATTCCCACACAAGGTGAAAGTTGATTTATTTTTATGAAATGCTACAAATATGCTCTTAAAGTCACTGAATTCCTTAGCTACCTCACCCCAAATCATTGCTTTATGGAGCTTTTAAGGCCTTCAAAACATAGTACCATTGTTAAAACAGAGACATTCCCCAAGCAACGATCATAAACAGAATGTTATGTGAGGATAGACTCTTTGAGAGCACTGGAAATCTACTGCCCATTTCTTTCAGTTCAGATGATGTGATTTGAACTGAATTACACACCTCAGATTGTGTCATGAACTTCTTGCTCAGACACATCTGTCTCACTTCCAATCTGGGCTCTGCATTTAGAGCTGTTCCTTGGAATCTCTGTCAGTTCATTGTAAAAATAAATGGGCTCCTCAAACATAGAACTTCAGGGCTTCAGGGGACCTCAATGGTCATCCTGTTCAACTTGCACATTGCTGTAGCTGAAAGGACGTAGGCCTAAGACTCAACCAGAATCATGTGACCAGTTGGTGGTAGAACTTGGACCCAACCCAAGGTCTCAGGATGCCCAGCATGGTACCTTGTCCATTTTCTATCAACACATGTATGGAGTGAAACACGTGATGTTGTGAAGTCTTTGGACGTATGTGTCCCTTATTTCAGTTTACATATGTGTGAGTCTGTCGAGTTGACACCACTTGGCTTCGGCTTTTGATTTCTTTAAAAATAAACATTCCCTAAAATTAACTTTCACAGCTGCTAGCTTTTAAGAGACACTATCTTGGTCAAAACCCAAGAGTGGGCCAACAAACCTATGAAGTATGCACTAGTTATTAACTCCATTTAAAGGTGAAGAGACTTAATCACAAAGAGACTGTAAAAAGTGACAAAGGATAATCAATCGGTAAGTAACGAAGCTGACTTCAAACCTAACTCTATCTGGTTCCAGAGTTCAAGTTCATGAATAGTACACTGTACAAGCAATGGTGAGCTTCCCATCGTTGTTGATGTTCAAGCAGAGTTAGAGGACCCCCGGTGAGAGAGACAAATTTTAAGAGAATCTCTTAAAAGCAAAGGGAAGCCAAGTTTCTTCTAAGTTCCCTCCAATCTTGAACTTCTCTGAGTTTACAATCCTATAATTGCTGCCGGTCTGAGCAGCCAAGAGAAATTTCAATGAAGAAGTAAAATGAGAATGGGATTTGAAGCAGAGTCAGAATTTCCTTAGAGAAAAGGGAAATTGGTGATGGGGATGAGTGGTTTTCAGTAGGTAGGAGGAAGGTAGGAAGGGTGGTAAGAAAGGTGAAGGTAAGGTATTACACCCTCAGGCTTTCCTAGTTAAAAGATGCTCGCAGCTGGAGTCTCACCTGTCTCCGTGCCTGACTATGGTATCCTCTGAGCCCAGTTGAGCCTCTGTCTTTTGTGTGGCCTGATTATACTGGACTGAACTCTCTCAACTACTAAAGTCGCATGGTACAAAAACAGATATAAGGTCAATGTTACGAGCCCTTCCTATAGCATTTTCCCAAGCCCTAAATTAAACACACACACACGATGCTTCCAACGTTCACTACAAGTTAAATTCTGCTAAGGGTCTAAGTGCCCGTGTAGCTATATTATCCTTAATGTGAGCTTCTTGCACATTGAGTGGGAAAGAAAGTAGGCTTCAGAGCCCTCATTTCCCAGAGCAGCTCCCCAATTTAAGCAGAGTCAGAAGCACAGTTTTTTGAAGGATGGTTTTCTGTCCCTGCCACAGTTCAGGCAGTAGATACGTGTTTCTGATGAGGCAGATGCCAGACATGGAACTTGTTCATCTTCAAGCTAAGTTTTTATTTGCACTGATTTCAACAGGTTACTAGGCAGAATGTGTTACCACTTCTCTACTTTCTACGGAATAGGAAAGGCAGGTTCCCAAAACATCTCAGAAGGGTTTCTGGGTCAGTAGGAGAAAAGAATTGCTGAGAAGCTTGGCTCAGAGTCCATAGAGAGGCTCTATGAGGCGGATGGTGAGGGGAAATGAAAGGGCTATATTTAGGTTGCTTGACTTGAGGTAGCAGAGCGGGGTGGAAAAGACCCATATGCAACACGAAATGTCCAAAGGAGGAGACTGCAGGGTGCTCTCCAGGACTTAGGGGAGAAGTACCTTCATAGCTTGGGCACACGTTGCATGCGGAGTCCATAGAGCAGGGCCCTGGGAAAGCAGTCCTGTTTATTTGCTCCGCTTTCTAAAAAATGCTCCAAGCAAACCTTGAATTTGTCACCCTTCATCAGTTTCTGAGACACATCTGTTCATTTCTGCCAAAGGAAATAGGAATCTGTAAAAGGGAAAATAAAGAAATGTCATGTGTAGAATATCCTGTGTCTTTCCACTGATGAATAGTACATTCTAGGGTTCCCTTTGTCTCTGAGTGGTGCAAACAGTTAATGCACTCACTTGCTAACAGATGGTTGGAGGCTCCAATCCCCCCAGAGGGGACTAGAAACAAAGGCCTAGTGATCTATTTTTTCAAAAAATAATCCATTGACAACCCTCTGGAGCACAGTTCTTCTCTGACATACATCGGGTCATCAGGAGTCTAAATCAACTGAGCAGCGACCGGTGATGCTGGTAGCATCTTGTCCTCCCACATAAAATCTGAATTGGCGGCCATTGAGTCAATTCCGACTCATAGCGACCCTATAGACAGGGTATAACTGCCTCACAGAGTTTCCAAGGAGTGCCTGGTGGATTTGAACCACCAGCCTTCTGCTTAGCAGTTGTAGCACTTAATCACTATGCCACCAGGATTTCCATGCCTCCTACATAGGTGCCAGCAAACATTTACCTCCTACAAAGTCTGCTTTCAAGTGCAAGACGGAAGCTTTATCTTTTCTTTGACAGCCGTGAAGCTCTCCTTTAAGGCTTGTTGGACAAAGCTATTTTCATCCTGGCCTTCTGGTGTATTTCTCACCCTCCCACCACCATCTATCAGATGACATTTGATCTTTAATTGCCTTTTAATGATTCTAGTGTGACCACATCTTTTATTATAGCCTGACTCAAATCCTCTTTGGAAATAAGTGAGTTATTGATACTAAACAGAATCAAAAATTGTTTAAGATGAAGTGTGGGGAGGGATTTGAACTTCCAGTAACTATATATAGAATTTCAGAGCAAAAAGAGAACATACAATCTAATGTCTCATTTTGACGAGCAGAACACTGACATCCAGAAAAGGAAATGAAATTTGTCTAATGAAGGTCACACAACCAGTCAGTGAACTGAAACAGAGGTCACAGCCACTAAACAAGGCACCATTCCTTTGCCACCTCCTGCACTAGGGTGTCTATGAGACAGAATCAATTCAATGGCAATGGGTATTAGAGCTTTGGCCCCCTCTTTAGATCCTGTTTCAGATACGTCTTCCATTTCCAGCAAGACTTAAGAAAGGCATGACTCTCTTCCTTCCTTTATCCTTTCTGTTTTTCATAAAGTTTTTGCTTAGACAGCAGTGGTGTCTACTTTGCTTTTGACAGTTAAAATTCAGGGAGCAGGAATAGTATCACCAGACATCGCTGGAGATGTGCCGCCACAAACAAGCTGTGACCCCGGCATTTTTCAGGAAGACATGCAGGATGTAATTAACCATCAAAAGGACACTCATTTGCCCTGCAGCAATGTGCAAAATACACTGTCTGTCCCCAAAGTCCCAAATATCTTGTGTCGAGTTTCTTTCCTCCCACTCTGCAAACAACACTTTGGGGAAAGCACAGATTCCTCTTGAGAGTTTGTTGTTTTGCTTGTTCTCAACTTGAAGTGACAATTCCTTGAGTGAAGAGCCTGCGGCTGCTGTGAAAATAAGAAGACAGTGTGCACATGATGACAGGAAGAAGAGCTAGTGAACCCTCAGTGAACTGTAGCACGGCCCTGCTTTGCCCTTTCAGACCCCCAACCTCCCCATTGCCACAAGATCAAGTTCAAACACCTTAATCCTGTCCACAAGGCCTCCCTTGGCCTGCCCCCTGCCTGTCTCCACAGATGGTGCTGGTCACCCCTTACCCTTCACCTTACATTCCAGAAATACTAAACTGCCTGTAGCTTCCCCTGTACATGGAGCTTGTCCTTGTCTTGGACCTCTGCACATGTGGTCCCTCTGCTAGGCCTCCACCCCTCTAATTTGTCCTTTCTTCCCCCTCTGGGATCTCGAGGGGCCAGTTCCTGGCTGTTGATGGGGCTTCATTTTTTTTCTTGGTACAGTATAATTTAATTCAAACCATTAGAAAGATTCATTACATTCTAGAATTCTTCAGTTTAGCTTTGAAGTTCATGGGTCCTTGAAATGTCCAGAGCATTGGCTTTTCACTAAAGATCATGGACCAGACTGTAGCCACGTGGTCTTCTGGTCCTCAGCACTGTGTCTTGTCTCTATGGTCTGTGGGATAGCGTCCCAGGCAGGAAGTGACTCAAAATCCTGTTTAAGCATCGGACACTTCAGTCTCTGGTTTCCTTTCCCCAGAACCATAAAGCTTAAGAAAGCACCTTTCTTTCTCTGCCTCTGGAAAAATACTCTATATTCACCAGAGTATGCTTCTCTCACCTACACCCTAGGAAATCTGGAACCTCCAGAAGCCCCATGAGGTCAGCTTGTGATGGAAAAAGCTAGGGTGTGGAGAAAAGGCAGAACTCAAGAGAACCAAGCACTACTCTCACAGTGGCAGATGAGTAAACAAAAATCAGCAGGGCATGACCCAGAAATTTCCATGGAGCAAGTCCAAATCCAAAAGTCACACTTTGTTAATAGGATCTTAAAATGAATCATCAGAGAATCATGCATTTAAAATTTCTTTGGCTTAGCTCTTTAAACAATTATAGGATCACAGGCTGTTAGGACTTGTATAATACTTCAAATCCACCCACCTTTATCAGATGAGATGGCCCAGACCAAGAGAGGCAAATTAACAAATTCCAATTTTCCTGCTACGGCCCAATTCTCTTGTTCCCCAGCCCCGCCCTTGCTGCCTCATCCAGGGATCTGGCCTCCGTTCACACAGCTCTAAGTTACACACAGGGAAGGAATCTCCACACTTGCCATGAGGATTCCAAGTGGGGGTGCCGCAGCAGGAACATTAAAAAGGCTGCCTGACAGTGAATGACAGCAAAAGCTTCTCCTCCCTCTCCCAATGTGTCTAAGTGGTGACACGCAGATGCTGTGCTATCCGAAGTCTTGTCCCCGTTTTCTGTTGATCCTCTGGACCACTCCTCCAGAGCATCAAAATAAGAAGCTTTAGAAATCTGTCCTCCACCACTGCCTAGTAGAGTCTCTCTTAGAATCTTCTGCAGGATTAAATGTCCACCAGGGACAGCAGGTCACAGGCTTCCATAGTTCAGTGCAAGTTCCAGGATACTTCCCTCCCTTGTATATACAATTTTCTTTCTGATCTCAGTTCCTTGGGCCTCAATATTTCTCCTCAGCCAGTTGCCATTGAGTTGATGCTGACTGCTGACATCCCCTGTGTGTAAGAGTTGACCCTTGCTCTACAGAATTTTAATGGCTGACACTTCATAAGTAGATCTCTAGGCCGTTCTTACCCCAAACTGAAAAACCAAACCTGCTATTGTTGAGCCAATTCCAACTCATAGTGACCCTACAGGACAGGGTGATAACTGCCCCACAGAGTTTCCAAGGAGCACCTGGCAGATTTAAACTGCTGACTTTTTGGTTAGCAGATATAGCACTTAACCACTCCACTGCCAGGGTTTCTTCTAAGTGGACTCAAACCTCCAACTTCTCAGCTAGACGGCAATCAGATTAACCATTTGTCCTACCCAGGGACTTCTTATATATCTTCCCAGACCCAGAATTCCTGTAACCTGTAGTTCAGACATAATGAAAACATAAAAGACTTCTTCAGGGCTCAGATAGATAGGTCTGAACTAAGTGCAACACCAGAGAGAACTCTGATACGGAGAGTTGGAAGAATCACTGTCCTTACTGAGAAAAGGGCAGTCCATCCAAAGATGGTAATATTACTTTCAGGCTTTAGGACTCAGGTGTGAGTGGTCACCAGATACCTACAGAGCCAGACACATGCAGTCACAAGATACCTACAGAGCAGACATAGCTCATTTGCTATATCTAGTAATATTTGGTCAGAAGGAGTCATAAGCATAGCCATGTTTGGTAGGCACAGCAATAATGGCTAGCAGTTTGGGGCAACTGTGCTTTCTGTGGAAGATCTCATTTTATCCTCAAATAATTTTATGGGTAACACTGTTCTGAGAGGTAGACTAATGCCTCCTCAGGCATGACCACATCTGATCCACAAACCTGTGAATATGTTACCTTACTTGGCAAAAGGGATTTTACAAATAGGACTAAGTTAAATATTTTGAGATGGGGAGATCAGCCTGGAATATCAAGGTGGGCCCTATCTAATCACAAGACTCCTTACAAGAGGAAGGTAGGAGAATCACAAAAGGAGATGACAAAACCAAAGTCAGAGTGATGAGATAAATAACTTGCAGATGAAAGAGAGCCCTTTGCCAAGAAATGAAGTCAGCCTCTGGAAACTGAAAAACGCGAGAAAACAAATCATCCCCTAGAGCCTAAAGGAACCCATTTCAAATTTCTGACTCCCAGAATTATAAGATAAAAAAAAAAAAAAATGTGTTGTTTGAAGCCAGTAAGTTTGTGGTAATTTGTTACAGCAGCAATAGGAAACTAATACAACTATCATCATCCCCCTTTTAAAGATGAAGAAATTAAGACCGAGTGCTGAAATAACTTATCCCCAGTCATACAGCTAGCAAGTGGCAGATCCAGGACTTGAACTCAAGTAGTTTGACTCCAAAACCTGGAGTCTTATCTACTAAAATGCTAACTACTAATTGAATCTATAAATTAGTAAATACTGAAAAGATGTTCTTGATGTATAGACCTTACATGTGAAAGAGGAGATGATATACAATGATACAGATCTCATCAGACACCTAACACAGGGAAATGTGTGTGTGTGTGTGTGCATGTGTGTATACATATACATATACAGCTATATGTGTATATGTGTGTGTATATTAATTTCCTTTTCACCAGAGTTACCACGGTATAAAACAATCAAGAATAATGTTTTAGAGGATTTGTAACTTAAACTTGGCCCTAAGGGATGGCTGGGGTCAGGCAGGCTAGAAGGAGATGCAAGAGTGAGCAAAAAGTGGAGAATAACTTCCTTTTAACTCCTGCAAAGGGCAGTCTTGCACATATGCAGATTCCTTCGTTATCTGCCCTAGGCTCACTTTCCCGTTGTGGTTCTTCTGTGCTATCAAGTCCTTTCTGAGTCTTAGCAACCCTCCACAACAGAGTAGAACTGCCCATGGGGTTTTCTAGGCTGTCATCTTTACCGGAGCCAATCACCAGGTCTTTTCCCACCCCCAGTGCTGCTCTTGGGTTCAAATCCCTAACTTGTCAGTCTGCAGAGAGCACTTAATCATTGCATCATCGGGGCCCCTCTCACCTCCTTTACCTGTTGCTGCCGATTTGATTTCAACTCATAATGACCCTATAGTACAGAGTAAAATTATCTTACAGGATTTTCAAAGCTATAATCTTTATGGAAGCATACTGCCACATCTTTCTCCCACAGAGCGACTGGTGAGTCCGAATCACAGACGTTTCGCTTAGCAGCTGAGTGCTTCACCTTTGTGCCTGCAGAGCTCTTTTACCTCCTTTAGTCCCCTCCCAAAATTCACTCAGCACTCAGAGACTCTGCAGGAATTACCAAGGGCACTCCACACATTTGCAGATGGTTTTATATTAATTGTGTGAAAAAGAGCACTTACTGAAGACGAATGTGCTAATATCAGAAAAACTGGGGCAGACTCCAAATGCCTCAGAAAGCCGTCAGCACCCAAAATAAGTCCAGGGCTTGCAGTTGGAGGGTTAGATGTCTGTGCATCACCTGGCCCATCGCTGCTCCAGCAGCTCTACCATGCCACCTACCCACCGTGACCCGCCTCGTTGTTCCCCATTTCCCTCCAAGTGGGAGGCAGAGGTCAGGTTTCTCAGCAAAGCTGCATAGGCCACCTCCATGAGAATACAAAGAAAGCCAGCTTTTTCAGCAACCGCATAATCTCAGAGGCAAAAGAAAGTTCAGTGGTCCCTCTGGAGGCAGAAAGCTTAGACACTGTGCTGGATTCACATTTCCTCAGTTAGCAAAAGGATCCGTGGGTACGAAGAGTCATTTATGTGCCTGTCCCCCTAAGGAGGATTTAAGGCGTAGTTCTGAAGAACTGTAATAACACCCCATGCCTAGGACCCATTTTCTGTCTCTACATTCCAAGTTATTTCCATGGGAGCTTTCCCTTTCCACCGCTGCTTTTAGCCACACAAGGGTCCTCTGGCTCCTTGGCACAGCCCAAGCCATCAGTCACAGCAGGACAGAAGGCTGGGCAGGGCAGACTAATGAGACAGAAGTATGTTCTTTTCTGTTTACAAATTGCTTTCAGCCCTGTGGAGACAGACACTTCTAAATGTTAAGTGTTGTCGCCGCAGGAGGGGGGGAAGTACGACTGATAGCTTGTCTGAAATCTACCGAGAGTGGGGCCGCAGCCACTGTCCCCCTGCCCTCAACCCCTAACCCACTTACGCAGGAACAAGGGTACTGTGCAGTGGTCCATCTCTTCCCAGTTTCGTGCTTCATCCCACCCAGGCCCAGAAATCTCTCTCTGAACTCTTCCACAGTTATTGCTTTCATCCAGTACCAGCCTGTATATTCATGCAGCAGGTGGAGCTTGTCCTACTCACCTTGAAATCTCTCACTAAACCTGTCACAGTGTGTGCACATATACAGGCTGACCAATCAAATGTCATGAATCTTGTCCCCATGTCAACAACACTACAGACTTTTGTAACCTCAAGATTTATGTAGATACTTATTATAATTGTTAACGTCTATCTCATGGCTATTTCGCGCTAAACATTGTGCTAAGTACCTTAGATACATTTTCTCTAAATCTTGTCATTACCATGGAAAATAAGTATTCTATCCACAAAAACCTACTGCTGTAGAGTCGATACCTACTCATAGTAACCCTATTGGACAGAATAGAACTGCCTTAATGTTAGCTTCTAATGTTACTATAAAGTCCATTGCCGTCAAGTCAATTCTGGTTCACAGCTGCCCTATAGAACAGAGTAGAACTTCCTCAGAGGGTTTCCAAGGAATGTCTAGTGACTTTCAGGTAGCAGCCAAGCCCTAATCCATTACTACACCATTTGTACATTCTAAAGTTACACAGAACGATTCCGAGTCCTTTTCTCACCTCACTCTTGCCTAAGGCAGCCTCGTTCATCTCACTGACTTTCAGTGTCATCTATCTGTTGGCGTCTCCAAATTCATATCTCCAACCCAGATCTCATTTAAGCTTCAGGCTCATTTATCCAATCGCCTACTTGACATATCCATTTAGATGTCTCCCAAGCATCTCAACTGGCACGTCTAAAACTGAAACCTCCCTTCTACTTGGCCTCCCTCGGTCTTTATCACAGACAATGGCACAACCATCCACTGGTGATTTAAGTCGGAATCATCTTTGACAGTTCTCTTTCTCTCATCTCATGCATCTAATTGATTGCCCAAAGCTTCCAATTTCTCCTCTAATTCATGTGCTAACTCCATCCCCTTTTTGCTCATCTCCACTACTGCAACCCTAGTCCAAGTCACAGGTCTCTCAATCTCATCTCCATCCACCCTACATGCCTTTTCTCACACACTATAGCCAAGAGGGTCGCCATGAGTCGGATTTGACTCGACGGCACTTGGCTTGGCTATAGCCAAGAGGTGATGGTGTAATAGTTGTTATTATTGTTCTTGTTGCTTTGACAAAATTCAAATTAGGAACGTGACATGCTGCTGAAAACTCTCCACTGAAAATCCTCCACTTGCTTGCTTGTGTCCTTAATAGAAAATCAAATTACTCAACTTGGGCCCTAAAGTTCTTCAGTATCCAGCCCCTCCTCTCCCTTCAGGTTTATCCTACCACTCTCTTCTTCTAGTTGACCCTATTTCCATTACACCACAGCTGTCTTTCTTCCCTTTTAGACTCACAGGTTCACATATACTGTTCCTTCTGTAACACTTTGAATGACATGTCCTGCTATGGAAGCCCGGTGCAGCCTATGGAACTCTATGTTTAAATGTATAAAATAAAATGCATAGGATTACAAAGGAAACCAGCTATGAGGTCTGACAACTACATTTGCAAACTAATCCTAGAAAAAATACTAAATACCTCATTGCTGAATATCACTATGGTAACCTTCACAGTACTCCCTTTGGGAAGCTATGTGCTAACACCAGTGTCTAGTACACCCTTTGAGACAATCTTGAAACCCTTTTTCTGGAATGGTCCTCAGAGCAGTCACTATGTTACCCTTGATGTCCTGAATGTCATCCAAACGTCTTCCATTCAACATTTCCTTTATTTTCGGGTAAAGGAAAAAGTCACTGGGGGCCAGATTAGGTGAGTAGGGATGGTATTTCAACACAGTTGTTCACTGTCCAAAAACTCTCTAACAAACAACTAAGCAGTCAAGTTTGTGTACTTGCTACCATGCCATCATATGCAATGGCCATTCCAGAAAGAGTTCTGAAATTACTTTAAAGGGTGGACCAGGCACTGGCATTGGTGCATAGCTTCCCAAGGGGAGTACTTTGAATGTGACTGTAGTGATATTCAGCAATAAATTATGTAGCACTCAGAACAATTAAGTTTGCAGACTTAATGCTCAGACCTCATATATTAAAATGCAGTTATCAAAATATTTTTCAATAAATTTGCGATGAAGTAATAATAAAAGTGCTTTTTCACCAAGCCAAGCCAAGTGCCGTTCGAGTAGCAACTAATAAGACTCAGATCCAATATCTTCTGCAATCGCAATGAGATATGAAAATAACTGTGGTTTCTACTGGTGACAGTATTAGGTACTGCTAAGACTACTGTGAAATAAAGTTGTAATTTTTTTCTGTCTCGTTAAGAACCATGTTTGTATAAGAAAAACACTTTCCCATTCTCCCCACTGAGAAACTCTTGGTCATCTCTCAACCTTAGAATAGCCTTCTTCAATGTCCCAGACTGAGAACTTGACCTTTGTTCTCCTCATTCACACTATCTTCTTTATTTATCTTCAATTTTATCTCAGATTGTAACTACATGTGCATTCGTTTATATAGGCACTGTCTTTCTGTTACTAGATTGCAAGTTCCATGAGGGTGAAAACATTACCTACTCTGTTCAGTGCCTGAGACACAGAAGGCAATGATTCAATAAATGAATGAATGAATTGTCCATAATTGCTAAGCAATGAAGCATGGCTACAATAACCTATGTCTATCTAACTTCAGAGTTTCTCTTCTTTCACAGTGTCACGCTGAACTAAAATAAACCATAAACTCTCACGCTTGAGTCAATTTTGACTCATAGCAACCTTATAGGACAAAGTACAACTGACCTGTAGCGTTTCCAAGGAACAGATGGTGAATTTGAACTGTCAATCTTTTGGTTAGTAGTGAGCTTCTAACCACTATGCAATCAGGACTCCCACACTGAACTACAAAAAAAAAAAAAAAAAAAAACCTGCCATCAAGTCGATTCCAACTCACAGTGATCCTACAAGACTGAACAGAACTGTCTCATAGTTTCCAAGAAGTATCTGGTAGATTCAAACTGCCAGACTTTTAGTTAGCAGATGTAGCACTCAACCACTAGGCCACCAATATTTCCACATTCAACCAAATGTGTTAAATGAGTTCTGTTTCGTAAACATGTATCTCCTTCTAACATGTTTCATTGATCTCTCTAGCAGAATATTTTTCTTTGTAACTCTGCTGAACTTGCCCTTCAAAGAGATTACCTTTACCAAAAAAAAGCTTATCTTTCTAAAGGTAATGTTTGGTAAAAATTGATGGAAAAAAAGCCTTGGTTCACATTTTCAAGTTACTTTATTTTCCTGAAATTTTAAATGATTTTAGATGTATTCAGGTCATAACAAACAGAACCAATTGCTATTAAATTGATTCTAGCTCATGGCCTCTCCATGTATATTTAGAGTAGAACTGTACTCCATAGGTTTTTCAGTGGCTGATTTTTCAACAGCAGATAATCAGGCCTTTCTTCTGAGATTACAAATGCTTCACATGCTCAGCTGTTAACCAAAAGTTTGGAGGTTCAAATCCACTTATAGGCACCTTGAAAGAAAGACTTGGCAATATAATTCTGAGAAACTGACCTTTGAAAAGTTTACAGAGCATAGTTCCTCTCTGACACACTCAGGGTTGCCATGGTAAGGAGGAATTGAGTTAACAGCAACTGGAAACTACAAATGGCATCAGGTGAGCACAACTACTGACTAGAGTAGCTGCATCCCTGGGTTCCTGATGTCATATGTGGCTGTGGGTCAGGTGCACCAGGGTTTGGGATCCTTCACCACCACAGAGTCACTGCCTCTGGCTCTCCTACCCTAGTTCTCTCTGCTTTCTTCCCCTCTTACCTCTAGTCAACAGGCTTGCCTCACTTAAAAATAGAAGATAACCTGCACCCTGGCTAACCTAGACCATCAAACCTTTAAAAATAGAGAAAGATTTGGTTATTCCACGGATAAAGGTAAGTAAGTAATTGCTCTGATGCCTTGAAACCAAATGCGGGGAACAGGGCCAAGGTGAAATCTGCCTGTGGGTTCTCTCGCACAGCTCACCTCCCTGGTACCTCAGCCAATTCCAAAGGCCCTGATGGTCCTTACTCATCAAGGCCTTCTTCCCAGGCAACTGCACTTGGAGCTGAATAACCCAGCCTGTAGGGACTTTCCAGGAGGGCAAATGGTGAACCTGAATCCCGGAAGAAAAGAACAATTTGAACGACACAAAATGCCCAGGACAGTGCTGGCCCCAACACGGATACCAGAACCCTCTTACTCCAAAGATAACAGGGAAGGAGAGAGAGAGAGGATGTTTCTAGAGGACAGAGCAGGGAACCTAGTCAGCAGCGCTCACAGCCACAGGCGATCCCTGATCTCTTTTAGGAGACTTCACAGACTATCTTCTCCACCACCTCCTTCCTGGAATAGGAGGATATGATTAGCACAAATATCCACATTTTTTCCCCCAAGAAACTGATTAAAACAAAACAAAACAAAAATCATAAAAGGAATCCATTGGACAGTTGCTATAATTGGAGCTGTGTTTGTCATTAAGGCAAGTACAAGACCACGGAAAGGGCACAGGAAACGTGAGTTCTAACAATACCTTGTATTGTTTCACATTTAAAGATCTGTTCCTTTAAGACCCCTTTTCATGTCTTTAAAATGGAGAAAACCCATGTTACCTGTCTCACTATGTACTGTGTCAACAATACAAGGGAACCATTGCCATGACAGGCAGGAAGCTCAAACACATCTGCTACCTTCAGAGGTCTCAGGTAAGATTCTGGAAGAACCACCACCTGGAGGAGCAGACTAGCACACCGACAAATCTGCAGTTCACGCTGGTCCCTCAGGAGTAACTCCAGAGGGGTGATCCATGGCCTCCTCTAGAGGGCGCTCCTTTGTCAAATTGACCTCAGTCACAAAGTGCTCTCACAACGCTGCCTGCATTTGTCCTCTTCTAATTTGGGGCCATTTCTCCTTGTTGTTCCTACACTGATGACTGAAATTAATCCTTGGCATTTCCCAACAGCTAAATCATCATAATCAAACTGTGCAGCTGCCAGATCTGCTGACTCAAACCCCCTATGTATTCATATGATATTTGCTGGGTAATTACAGAATAGAGGTAATTATATTCATGACTCCATTACTTTCATAATTCCAGAGTTCCAGAAATCACTAAAAAAAAAAAAAAAAAAAAAAAATCCCCACAGAGCCTAAAGAAGAAACTCCTTCACCAATTACCCTAACCCAATTCTTACATTGTTTGCCGCCTCATAGAATTCTTTCCTCACAGTCTTGCCTTAGGAGAGCAGCAGCTGCTAAGCTTCTTAGTGACAAGGAGAAGGAAAAAAGATGAAGCACAGATTAGGATGAGGCAGCCCATACTTGCTTAGGACCAAAAAAGCTTTGGGTTATATTAAGCAATGTATTTCATTTACAGTACCACTAACTACTGTAACATGCAAGTCGTAATTTCCTGTGAATTCTTGAGGGCTCAACACAAATAAAATCTATTTTTTACTCCTGTCTGGTCCAGTTCAGGTGCTCTTGCCAGGTAGCCTCAGACATCTTCATTCAAGAACACAGACTCCTTCTTTCTATCCTACTGTAAGTCTTCAAAGGTTTGTCCAATCAGCCAATAGATGGGGAAAGACTTTTTAACTTTTTAACCAGCTGGTAACAAGTCACATGGTTCTATCTGTTTAGTTTGGGTTCTGCAGAGGAGCAAAACCTGAGACATACATATGTGTGTGTGTATGTGTACATATATATATGTACATATACATATAGTTTTACATGCATATACAAATGTAGCCCTTGTTGAAAAACTACTTCCTGACAATGACTCTGTTCTATAGTATGTGTGAGGGTTAATTTTACATGTCAACTTGGCTGGCAAGTGTGTCCAGTTGTTTGGTCCAAGACTAGTGCAGACATTGATATGAAAGAACTTTGATGATAAAGCATTCACAATTAGTTGACTGTTAGTAAAGAAAATTACCCTTGTTAATGCAACCAGGCCTCATGAAATCAATCAAAGATCATAAGAGCAAGCAAAAATTGAGATTTTCCACGGACAAAGAATTCTGCCTCAAAACTCTAAATAGACATCCTACCAGTGTTTCCAGCCCATTGCCTGTCCTACCTGATTTCAGACACAGGGCTACTAGAGTTTCTAGTCTACTGTCTGACCAGATATAGTATTTGCCAACCCCACCAACTGTGTGAGCCAATTGCTTAAAATAAATTAAATCTCTCTCTTTCTCTCTGCCTACCTATTTTTCTTATTCAGTCTGCATGCTGAACAAATAATTTGAGAAGCCGTACTATATAAAGAAAATACGAGGCATTAGAATTAGAGGAAGACTCATTAACAACCTGCAACGTGCAGGTGACACAGCCTTGTTTGTGGAAAGAGAAGAGGTCTTGAAACACTTACTGGTATAAATCAAAGACTACAGTCTTCAGTATGAGTTGCAGCTTAGCATAAAGAAAACAAAAAGTCCTCACAACTGGACCAATAAACAACATCATGATAAATGGCAAAAGTATTAAAGTTGTTGAGGATTCTATTTTGTTTGGATCTGCAATGAACACTTGGGAAAGCAGCAGTCAAAAAAATCAAACAGCAGCACTGCGCTGGGCAAATCTGCAGGCAAAGACCTCTTTAAAATGTCAAAAAGCAAATACTCTACTGTGGGGACTAAGATGAGCGTGACCCAAACCTTGATATTTCCAATCATCTTATACGCATGGGAAAATCAGACGGTGAACAAGGAGACCGAAGAAGAATTGATGTCTTTGAAGTATTGTGTTGGCTAAAAACAGTGAATATAGTATAGACTGCCAGAAGAACAAACAAACATTTTGGAAAAAGTACAGTCAGAGTGTTTCCCAGAAGGTGGTGAGACTTCACCTTACATACTTTGGACATGTTATCGGGAAGAATCAGTCCCCAGAGAAGGACACCATGCTTGGCAAGGTAGATGATCAGAGAGAAAGAAGAAGACCCTCAACAAGATAGACTGACACAGTGATTGCAACAACAGGTTAAAATATAACGATTGTGAGCATGATGCAGGACCAGTGTCTTGAACTCACACGCATAGGGTTGTTATGACTCACAACTGACTTGATGGTACCTAACAACAACAACAACACCTATCTATCTAACACTTACTAAAGCTTAAATACTACAGTTTTCAATGTGGATTATACCTGAACCTAAATAAAAAGAAAATTCTTACAACTGAACCAATAAATAGCATCATGACAAGTTCTGAAGAAATTGAAGTTATCAAGGATTCCACTCTGTGTGGATCCACAATCAACACCCATGGACATAGCAGTCAACAGACCAAATGGCATATTGCACAGAGAAAATTTTCTAAAAAATATCTCTTTCAAGTGTTAAAAAGCCAGGATACCACTTTGATGAGTATTGTCTACCTGGCCCACATGATGGCCTTTTTAATTGTCTCACAGACATGTGAAAGCAAGACCATGAAAAGGTAGATCAAAACAGAACTGACACATCTGAATTGTGTTGGTAAAGAAAACTGACTTTGTCATGGACTGCCAGAAGAACAAACAAATTCTTCTTGGAGAAGTACAGCCAGAAAATTCCTTAAAAGTGAAGAAGGTGAAATATCATCTGGCTTATTTTGGACACATCATCAGCAAAGAGCAATTGCTAGGAAAGGACATCATGTTTAGTAAAGAAGAGAGTCAGTGAAAATAAGGTAAGCTCTGTGATGGGTTAACGCAGTGACTGCAACAGTGGCCTTAAACATGTCAAAGACTATGAGGATGACACAGGGCAGGCAATGTTCCCTTATGGTATATATACAGCTGCCGTGAGTGAGAATAGACTTGATGGCAATTAACAACCACAACTCGTGTGTGTGTGTCTGTGTCTGTAGTGGCCAGGATTATGCCAACTTGGCTACTACATATTTGGCTGCTGTATTAAGTGGCAGGGCCAGACCTGTGGTGGTTTCCCGCCCCTCAGCTCTTGTCTCCTCGCCTTCCACCGCCTACTGCTGGTCTACTCACCAGCCAGCAGCTCCTGCTCTCTTACGGTGTCTGGTTCCTGGACTTGAACCAGCAGCTGTTGGACTCATCAACCCTTATCGCTGGCGCTTGAGAGTCCTCTTCCCTGACCTGTCAATCATGGGTTCGCCAGCGTCTGAAGCTTGGTCTCAATGACAGCTTGGGATCCACTGACCTGCACAACAGGTGATCTAGAACTCTGGTCTCTGACCTACTGACCTTGTGTTCATCAGCTCCCATAGCCATGTGAGACTTGTGCCAGGACTGGGGACCTTCAGCTTCTGTGACTGCGTGAGCTGTTTCCTGTATCTATATAGATATCTATCTATCTATCTATCTATCTATTTATATATATAAGTGTCTTTCCTTGTAATTTGTATATATAAATCTTTCCTTGTATGTACATGTGTTACTGGTTTCTCTTCCCTAGAAAACCCGTCCTAAGATAGTGTGTGTGTGCACGCATGTGTGTGTGTTCACATGTATACACACACAGACGTGAGTGCATGTATACAAATCTACCTTTTTGGTTCTCTTTCTCTGGAGAACCATATTTAATACAGTAAAACAAAAAAAATAATAATCAACTGTCCAACTGACAGAGATCCAGTGTGTATCAGTACAGAACTCTGCTCCACATCTTTTTCAATGGTTAATTTTTCAGAAGTAGATCACCAGACCTTTCCTCCAAGGAGCCTCCAGGTGGACTCAAATCTCCAACTCTTCAGGTAGCAGCTAAGCATGTTTTAGCACAGGGCATATTTTTAGCATCCAGGGACTCCAAACTTTAGTGATCAGTTGATCATATCTGCCATCAATTGGATACTAACAGCACAGATGAGCAACCCAAGGAATCTATGAAATGCTGGACCATGGCAGGCCTTGTGCCGTGTGATCCACACTAAATGGAAAAACAAATATCCTAAAGAGATGACAAAGAAAATTCACTGTTTACTCTGTTAATTTAGCATCCAAAAAGAACCCATTAGCATCGTATCCAAAAATAATCCTTTCATCAGTCCTGAACAGGGAACTTAATCCTCCTTCCTGTCTCCCACCTCCATGGCATGCCTGTCAACTTTTTTATGTACTGCCAGTTTGTTAGTCTGTTCCTCAAGTGTCTTCCTTTATAAGTCCTAGTTAGAGGTCTCCCAACTCTCAACACTTACTACCTTGGCGCTTGCTTCCTGCAGCTTTGTACACTATGGAGCTTCTTGAAGACAGGTCTCATACGTCCAGCAGTGGTGAAACAGACTTCTAGTCACCAGTCAAACGAGCAGACGGGGAAATTGGTGAGTTCGATGAAACTGGAGAATGAGGCAGGTGGACAGCCGAAAACTCAGGAGTCAGAGTGCAGTCATATCCCACAGGTACGTTTCAAGGGCTTGTTCCCCATTTGATGGTAGCAAAGGAAACCCAGCGGCAGAGACATTCAAGAGCACATCAAGAGGACTGGGACCCCGGCCTCAGCTCCAGAAAACCACAGGAGTGGCAGTGCAGCTGCTTATAGATTTGGAAGGGCTAATCCAGGACAGAGGACTGTGACTGGGGTGCCAGCGAACCTACATGACGAGGGGTGAGGACATAGATGGAGGAGGAGGGGAATTGAAATGACAATATGAGGAGAAGCTGTTGGAAGTCCATGCACAGCATTTCTCCACATTTGAATAACCCTGAAGATTTGAGTCTGCTGACCAGTGCCCAACAGACGAGCAATTCCAGCCCAGGAGAACATGGTCACATGTGGCACGCACAACGAAATTGTTTCCAGTTTTGAAAACTTCAACCTAACGGCCAAGTAAGCCAAATGCCGTCAAGTCGGAATAGCTATCTAATATTTCCCACTCTGAGTTTTCCACTTCAGCGGTTTTCTTTTTGTTCACTCTGGGAAAAGGATAGAGTTAAGTTTGCTGTGCTTTGTACCCATGAAAACTTCTACAACAAAATAGAATGTTTCACAGAATATCTTATAAGTGGTCAGGGCAATTCAGAAGCAGGAAAACAAGGGGCAGCCTTCCAGAATAACAGCCTGCCTTAATCATCAAGAGTCTAGGGGGAGCATCTTTCAAGGGGTTGCATTCACTGGATGAGGAAGCAAGGAAGATAGGCCACAAGTTCTCGGGTCAGAATAGAAATTTTCTAATTAATAAGTCATCCACCAAGTCATGGTTTGACCCTATCAGCGTCCCCTTCTGACAAACCCTTAGGATTCCCAAAACACTGGAAGACAAACTTGTTTATGTAGCATCAACTATCTTTTTTCCAAGTGCAGCACTTAATGATACACTGCTGTTGAATCAACTCCAACTCAAATATACCCCATGTATGTCAGAGTAGAACTGTACTCCAAAGGGTTTTTAGCAGCTAATTTTTTGGGCAGTAGATCGCCAGGCCTTTCTTTGGAGGCACAACCCCAGAGTCTGAATGAGACTTGAGTCTCATGCCTTTTAGTTACCAGCCAACCACCTTAGCCACTTACACCACCCACCACTTCGCAATACTTAGAAGCATATTAATGAGCAGTAATAAAAAATTATGTCTAGTTTCACTTTTTTTTCAATTACTCTTCAAGTAGAAGGGAACGAACCTTTTACTACCCTAATTCTGTCTGAGCCTCACCCCTGTGCACTGCCTGTAACTGCACAGCTACAGTACTTTCCTTCTATTCATAACTCACATAACCTATAGCCTCAACCATCCAGAGCACAGTGGAGAAAGAGAGATCCTGAAAAAGCTAGCCAAATGACCAAGTTAGACATCCCAGATCGGGGTACTTCTAAGAAAATCCTGAGACCCTCTTTTTGTTACATTGTCGCATTTCAGTAACTCAGTGATTTCCATTCCCAGTATAGGGCACTGTTGTTGGTAGCCTCCATGGAGTGGATCACCAATTCATGTTGATTCTGCAAACTCATGGTCACCAATTCACGGTAATCCCAGGCACAACAGACTCATGCATAACAGGTTCAGAGTTCAGACTGTTGTGATCCACAGAATTTTCATTGGCTAATTTCAAAAGTAGATAGCCAGGCTTTTCTTTTTAGACTATCTTAGGCTTGAAGCACTGCTGAGAACTGTCTGGCATCATAGCAACACTCCAACTTCCATTGACTGATAGGTGGTAGAGGTGCGTGAAGTCTTTTGGTTGGAATCTAACCCAGTTCTCTTACATAAAAGGTGAGATTCTCCCTCTGAACCACCATTGCCCTCATACTAAGGATAGCTGATTGGAAAAGAAGAGGAACTACCAAAGGCAGATACAGATATCAGCAGCATAAAGAGATTAGAGCACATAAAATCTAAAACAAGGTGATCACTCTAGAAGCGCAGGTTGATGCTGAGCAAACAACCCCAGAGTCTGCAGTACGCTGGGAGGACCTTGCAGGATGGATCTAACTTGAAGGGGCAAATAAGAGCAATTTGTTGTTGTAAGTCTCCACCCAGTAGATTCCAACTCATGACCCCATGTATGCGGAGTAGAACTAACCAAAAGCCAAATCCGTCGCCGTCAAGTCAATTCCGACTCATAGCAACTCCATAGACAGAGCAGAACTGCCCCATAGAGTTTTCAGGGAGCACCTGGCAGATTTGAACTGTTGACCTTTTGATTAGCAGATGTAGCACTTAACCACTACTTTACAAGGGTTTCCAGAGTAGAACCGCTCTATAAGATTTTCCAGCCATTACCTTTCAGAAGCACCTTTGGGTGGCTCAAACTGTTAGAGTCCGGATTTCAAGACGCTATGCAGTTTCTCTTTAAAAGTCAAGTTTTATTAAAAATGTGCCCAACAGGAAAAAGGCTGGTGCACCAGGGATGCACTCCAAACTACGCAGAGCAGGAGACTACCCCAAGCTTCTCTAGTGCACAGATTTAAGCCGTGAAACTGCAAAGCAGGGAGGCAGAGCTAACCTTTCCATTGACTGGTTAAGGCCACATGGAATTTCCGTAAGTTGTAAAATGTAGTCGTTAGCGAATATTTTAGTAGATTATGGTCAAGGATCTAGGGGTCATTTGCAAAGGTGTCTCCAGGCTCTATCTCGTGACAGATGTTTTTTGCAAGACAAAGGTGAAATTACTCTATGATATTTCCTGTTGTTTTCTGCTAAATTGTTTCCTGGAGCCTTCTACTTTAATACCCTGAATTTTCACTGCACCCTTCCTCAAAATGGAGCCTGAGGCTCAAAAAATGGAGTCACTTATGTCTCATTTCAACAAAACCACCAACATTTCAGCTAGTAATTGAATGCTTAACCATTTACACCACCAAAAAAACTAAAACCCACTGCCTCTGAGTCCATTCTAACTCATAGCAACCCTACAGGGCAGAGTAGAACTTCCCTGTAGGGTTTCCAGGAGCACCTGGTGGATTTGAGCTATCAACCTTTTGAAAAGCAATCATCGTCCTTCATCATTGCAGCACCACTGTTCCCTTTGAATCACCAGCCTGGCAAAAATACAAGAGGGGCTGATGTTTCTGTTTGGAAGAAAGAGATAAGGGCAGGAGACCACAACCTGAGGGGTATTGTATGGAAAGCAGATCAAGTCAGGGTTGGTTGGAATGGGGAGTCAATTTCACCAGGTGGTATTTGAATGTTGTGACAGTGGAGCCTAATCAGGGAGGATGGATGGTGGCCATGGAGGAAACAGGCAAAAAGGAGGGCTACAGGGACATGGAAGGCAAGGGAATTCTACAAGGGCTGAGGGGCATTTCAGTTTCTAAGCAAGAGGCCATGGTGGTGAGATGCCAGACCAGCAGGGGATTCCATGGTGTCAGGATATATCTTAACACCTACTCAGAAGTGGGGAGCTGGGAAGGACCAGACATCTTCAGTCCACTCTCTGATTTTTACTCCCTGACTTCAAGACCTGGGGCAGGTGCAGTCCTCACAGGTCCACGATCTGCAATAGGCCAGGACAGTCCCACAAGAGTGGCTCCAAGACCTTGCCTCTCAGCCCAGAAATTTGCCACCAGGCTGAGCTGCCTCTCACAACCAACAGGCTCCCTTCCTCCCCACCCCCATTCTGGAGGTTGTCAGTAATTCTGCTTGCCCTGCATTGGGGTCAGCGAGCCCTCCCATTACCCTGCGCTCACCCAGTGAGCTGGCCTCAACCATTTAGCCTGGACAGAAGCAGGCAGTGGGGCGCCTACCTGGCTGGGGGTTTGGGAAGCTTCCTTAATCACGCTTTCAGAGCACTTTGCTATTCAGAGATGAAAGACATCTGAGGAGAGCAAAGTACAGCCATTACAATCTCCATCTTCCTAATTGAGGAAAATGAGGTTATTTCCAAATCCTCTGTGATGCGATGGGAAATGTACTTGATAGTCCCACACTTAGGGCTTCCCCCACCCTCAGCCACTCAGGGATGAGAAAGCGCACTGCTGTGTGCAGAGAGGCCCCATCTCTTCACCCCCGGGGTTACAGCCCCGACCTATGGACGTGCCCCAGCTGTTCTGAGTCCCTCCCAAAGCCCCAGCCCAAAGAAGGGCAGTCTCGTCGCAGTATCAAAGTTGGGCACCTTCATTGGGCATGGAAGTCCTCCTCCTCTGCACTGAGTAATTGGAACAAAACGACCCAGGTAGTCTTGCTGTAACATCAAAGCTGCGTATAATAACCTCACAGATGAATTCAGAAGTGAATACATTCACAGCCATTGCTCAAGTTTGAAGGGAGCCACAATTTTTTTTCAGCTTCAAAACTAAGCATGAAGAAAAAGAAAAATCACCAGCCACAGCTTTCTTTGTCAACTAGCTGCCTCCCCTTTCAGGCTACGGGAAAAGGTGTGGTTTTATAACCTTTGAGTAATAAGAAGTCAGTCTAGGAACAAAGATGAGGATGGCAAGCGCCAAGAATACGACTGGGAGTCAGGGGAGGAATACCCAAAACTCATCACTGTTGAGTCAATTCAGACTCATAACAACCCTACAGGACAGATCAGAAGAGCCCCATAAGGTTTTCAAGGAGCACCTGGTGAATTTGAACCGCTGACCTTTTGGTTAGAAGCCATGTCACTTAACCTCTATGCTATTAGGTTTTTCCCAGGGGAGGAATATTGAAGGTAAAAGACCATGATTAACACACATGTACACAATTGTACACTGATGATGACACACAAGACAAGGATGGGCTCTGACCAAAACAACTGTGACAATCAACAAGATCACAGTACAGGGCTGGTCATTTACTGTCATCCTCTAGGAATACAATTAGATAGATAACTGCCACCAACTCTGACTCATGGTGACCTTGTGTACAACATAATGAAATACTGCCTGGTCCTGCATCATCTTAACAATCATTAGCATGTTCAAGTTCATTGCTGAGGCTACTGTGCCACCTCATCTCAACGAGAATCTCACTCACCCTTGAGGGTATGATACTTCACCAAACATGATGTCCTCCTGCAGTAACTGATCCTTCCTGATGGTATGTCCAAAGCAAAGAAGTCAGATAACAATCTACTGTGATCCATAAGGTTTTCGTTGGCCAGTTTTCACATGTAAGGTGCTATTCATTTACCAGTGTACTGTGGTGCCTTGTGTGTGGCTGTGATACTGGAAGCTACGTGACCAGTATTTCAAATATCAGCAGGGTCACTGTTTTAGTCATCTGGTACCACTCTAACAAAATAGCAAAAGAGAATGTCTTTCACAAACGTAAACTTATTCTGTCATGTTTCAGTAGGCTACAAGTCCAAATTCAGGCATCAGCTCCAATGCACAGCTTTCTCTGTGGGCCCTGGAGGAAGGTTCTTGTCATCAATCTTCTCCAGGACTAGGAATTTCTGAGGTGCAGCGACCCTGGGTCCAAAGGATGTGCCCTGTTCACAGCATTCCTTCTTTTCTGGTGATGTGAAGTCCCCAGCTGTATGCTTATTTCCCTTTCCTTTATATCCCAAGAGATTATCTCAAGGCACAATACAGTCTTACACGTTGAGTCCGGCCCTGCCAATACCTATCCTCCCTCATTGACATCATACAGGCAAGATTTATAACATATAGAAACATCACACAATACCCAGAATCATAGCCTAGCCAAATTGCTACATACATTTGGGGGGGATATAATTCAATCCATGACAGCCACTCGTGGTAGATAGGTTTCAACAGAGCTTCCAGACTAAGACAGACTAAGAAGAAGAATGTGGTGATATACTTCTGGGAAAAAAAAAAAAAAGGCTAATGAAAACCTTATGAATAGCAGCAAAATATCATCTGATATAGTACCAGAAGATGAGCCCCTCAGAAGAGAAGGCACTCAAAATACAGCCAGGGAAGAGCTGTCTCCTAAAGTAGAGTCAATCTCAGTAATGTGGAGAGAGCAAAGCTTTTGGGGCCTTCACTTGTTGATGTGGTATGACTGAAAATGAGAAGAAACAGCTGCAAATATCCATTAGTAATCAGAAAGTAGAATGTACAAAGTGTGAATTTAGAAAAATTGGAAGCCATCAAAAATTGAAATGGAATGTGTGAAGACCGACCTCCTAGGCATTAGTAGTTTGAGATGAACTGTCATTAGCCATTTTGAATTGGACAGTCATGTGGTCTGCTATGCCAGGAATGGGAAATTGAAAAGGAATGATGTTGCATTAACTGTCACAAAGAACATTTCAGAATCTATCCTGAAGTACAGCACTGTCAGTGATAGCACAAATCCAAACGACTACAAGGAAATGAGACTATTATTCAAATTTAAGCAACAACCACTGAGGCCATAGATGAAGAAATTGAAAAATCTTACCAAATTCTGTAGTCTGAAATTGATCAACTGTGCAATCAGGATGCGCTGATAATTACCAGTGATTGGAATGTGAATGCTGGAAACAAAGAAGAACTGGTAGTTAGAAAAAAATGGCCTTGGTAATAGAAATGACATTGGAGACTGTATTACAGAATTTGTAAGACCCAAGACTTCTTCATTGCAAATACTTTTTTCCACAATGTAAACAGTGACTGTATATGTAAACCTCAGCAGATGGAAAGAAAGCAAATGGATTATATCTGGGGAAAGAGACAAAAGGAAAGTTCAATATTGTCATTAAGAACATGCCCAGGTACTGAATGTGGAACAGACCATTAACTGCTCATACGCAAGTTCAGCCTGAAGCTGAAGAAAATTAAAGCAAGTCCACGAGAACCAAAGTACAAGCTAGAATATGTTGGACATAAACTCAGAGACTGTCCCAACAATAGATTTGATACATTTAATACTAACAGCCAAAGACTAAACAAGTTGTGGGATAACATCAAGGACAGCATACATGAAGAAAGTAAAAGGAAAGAAAGAAAGAAAAGAGAAACACAGATGTCGGAAGAGACTCTGAAACTTGCTATTTAACACAGAGCAGTTAAAGCAAATGCAAGAAGTGATGAAGTAAAAGAGCTGAAGAGATTTCAAAGTGTGGTTCAAAAAGTGGAGTATTACAATGAAATGTGCAAAGATCTGGAGTTAGAGAACTGAAAAGGAAGAACACAATCAGCATTGCTCAAGCTGAAAGAAATAAAGAAAAAATTCAACCTTGAGTTGCAATACTGAAGGATTCTACAGGGAAAGTATTAAAAAATGCAAGAAGCACCAAAAGAGAATGGAAGGAATACACAGAGTCCATATACCAAAAATAATTGGTGGATCTTCAATCATTTCAGGAGATAGCATATGATCAAAAGTCGACAGTAACTAACGGATGAAGTCCAAGCTTCACTAAAGGCATAATCAAAAAATAATGCTTTGGAAATACCAGTCAAGATGTTTCAACAAACAGATGCGGTTCTAGAAGCTCTCACTTGCATATGTCAAGAAATTTACAAGTCAGTTACCTGGCCAACCAACTAGAAGAGGTCCATTCCAAAGACAAGTGGTCCAACAGAATGTGGAAGTTATTGAACAATATCATTAATGTCACATACAAGGAAAAGTTTGCTGAAGATCATGCAAAAATGATTGTACACTGACAGGGACTGCCAGAAATTCAAGTCAGATTCAGAAGAGGACATGGAACAAGAGATGTCATTGCTAATATGAAATCTATTTTGGCTAAAAGCAGAGAAAACTAGAAGAAGTTTATTTGTATTTTATTGACTATGCAAAAGCATTCAACTGTACAGATCATGACAAATTATGGACAACATTGTGAACAATCAGAATTCCAGAACAATCAATTGTACTTATAAGCTGCAGATAGACCAAAAAGCAGTTGTTCAGACAGAACAAGGGGATATATCACAGTTTAAAGTCAGGAAAGGTGTACATCAGGACTGTATTCTCTTACCGTACTTACTCAGTTGATGTCCTGAGAAAATAAGATGAAAAGCTGAGCTGCATGAAGATGCATAGCATCAGGATTGGAGGAAGACTTATTAACAGCCTGTGACTTACAGATGAGATAACCTTGTTTGCTGAAATTGAAGAGGACTTGAAGCACTTACTGACGAAGATCTAAGACTGAAGTCTTCAACATAGATTGCACCACAACATAAAGAAAACAAAATCTTTGCAACTGGACTAGTAGAAATCATCATTATAAACAGAGAAAAGGTTAAAGTTGTCAAGGATTTTGTTTTTCTTGGATTCACAATTAATGCCCATAGAAGCAGCAATCAAGAAATCAAATGATATATTGCATTGGGCAAATCTGCTTTAAAGACCTCTTTAAAGTGTTCAAAAGCAACGACGTCACCTTAAGGACTAAGGTGCATCTGACCCAAACCATGATACTTTCAGTCACTTCCTATATCCACAAAAGCTAGACCATGAATAAGGAAGACCAAAGAATTGACCTTTGGAATTATGGTGATGGTGCAGAACACCGTACACCATGGACTGCCAGAAGAATGAACAAATCTATCCTGGAAGAATTACAGCCAGAGTGCTCCTAAGAGGTAAGAAGAATGAGAAGGACATTATGCTTGATAAAGTAGAGGGTCAGCAAAAAAATACATAGAATCACTATGTGTTGGAACTGACTCAATGGCATGGGAAAACAATTTTCAGAAGAGGATCACTAGACCTATCTTCACAGTATGTCTTAATCTGGAAGTTCCACTAAAACTTGTTCACCTTGATGACCTTGCTGGTATTAGAAACATTAGCAGCACATTTTCCAGCATCAAAGCGACAACACAGAAGCCACCATAGTACAGCAGATTTACTGGTGGGGGGTGGAGGAATGGAGAAGGCTTCCTTTATCTGAAGATAGTGAAGGTTGGTATGTACTTGCAAACAGTTGTTGTGACGTGCAATGGAGTCATTTCCAACTCACAGCGACCTCAGGCACAGCAGAAGGAAACACTGCCCAGTCCTGAGCCATCCTCACAATTATTTTCAAAAATATTTTATTGTACTTTGAGTAGAAGTTTACAGTCCAAATCACACCACTACACTACTCTAACTGCTCTCCCCTGCCCCCACCACCCACCGTGAAAGAATGTTCCTCCTTTCCACCTTGTACTTCTGTATCCGTTCAGCTAACTCCTGTCCCCCTACCCTCTCATTTTGCTTCTAGAGGGGAGCTTTCAGGCAGCCTCATGTCTATATTTAAGCCAAGAAGCACATTCTTCAACAGCATCGTTCTATGTCTTATAGTCCCATCCACTCTTTGTATGAAGAGCTGGCTTTGGTACTGTTTTCAGCTGGGGGCAAACAGAGGCTCTGGGTGCCATGTCCTCAGGGAATGCTCCAGTCTGATAGATCATCAACTGTGATCTTTTAACACAATTCTAGTTCCACACACTCTTTTCTGTCCTGCTACATCAAGGACTTTATGCCGTGTTCCCTATCAGGGCAATCATTAGTTGCGGCCAGGCACTATTTAGTCCTTCTGGTCTCATGTTGAGGTAGCCTCTAGATCGTATGGCACCTTCTGTCTTTTGGGCTCATATTTTCTTCTTGTTTTGATGTCTTTTGTTTTCCTCTGCCCTGGGTGGATTGGGACCAATTGATGTTCCTTAGACGGCAGCTCGATAGCTTTTAAGACCCCAGATGCCATTCACCAAAGTGGTATACAGAGTATGTTCTTCAAAAACTTAGCTATACCAGTTAGCCTATATGTCCCCTGAAACCAGATTTCCCAGACCCTTCTGCCTGGTACTCTGTGCTTCAAAATGGTGAGTTGTATTTAGGAAACTGTTTAGCTTTTGATGTATCTAGCTGTGCTAACCTCCCTTCTACTGTCTGCTGTTATACCCTTCACCTAACTCAATTCTTCTCTACTATCTAACCTAGGAATACCCTCTTCCACCCTCCCCACACTTGTAACTATGAAAGATTATTTTCTTCTGTGCTTAAACTTGTTCATAAGTCCTTATATAATGTTCTCATCCAATATTTGTCCTTTTGCTTCTGACTAATTTCACTCAGGAAAACATATTACAAATAATTCCACATTATGTGATATTTCCTAAAATCATCATTGCTCTTCATCATTGCATAGAATTTCTGTGAATACACCACAGTCTGTTTATACATTCATCTGTTGATGGACACTTAGGTTGATGCCATCTTTCTTGTTGTTGAGTACAGTGCTGTAAAAAACTTTGGTGTGTGTATCTGTTCATGTGACAGCCCTTATTTCTGTAGGACACATTGCAAGAAGTGGGATTGCTGGATTCTGTGGTATTTCTAGTTCTGTCCTTTAAGAAAGCACCAGATTGATTTCCAAAGTGATTGTACCATTTTACGTTCCCACTAGAAGTGTAGAATAGTTCTAATCTCTCCACAACCTCTCCAACATTTACTATTTTGTGTTTTTTGATTGTCAGCCTTGTTGGAGTAAGATGGTATCTCACTGTAGTTTTGATACAGATTTCTCTGATAGCTAGTGATCATGAGCATTTCCTCACGCATCTGTTAACATTCTGGATGTCTTTGGTGGAGTCATATCCTTTACCCACTTTTTAATTGGGTTGTTTGTCTTTTTCTTGTTGAGGTTTTGTAGATTTAGAGATATTATATTCCAATCAGTTTGGGGTAGCCACAAACTCTTCACCATTCTGTAGGTAGTCTTTTTACTCTTTTAGTGAAGTATTTGGATGAGCATAAGTATTTGATTTTTAGGGTTACAGTTATCACTTTTCTCTTCTGGTGTTCGTGCACTGTTAGTAATTTTTTGTAATCTGCTTAATGACATATATTAGGGCTCTCAAGAGTTGGCCCTATTTTTTCTTCTGTGATCTCTATTGTTTTAGATTTATACTTACGTGTTTGATACATTTTGAGTTAGTTTTTTGTGTATCATATGAGATACGTGTCTCGTTTCATTTTTTTGCAGATATCCAGTTACACCAACACCATCTGTTAAAGAGACTCTTTTCCCCAGTTCAGGCCTTTGGATCTTTGTCAAATATGAGTTACACATAAGTGGATGATATTATATCTGGATTCTTATTTCTGTTCCATTGATCTATGTATCTGGTTTTGTACCAGTACTAGGCTGTTTTGACTACCTTGACAATGTAATAGTTTTTAAAGTCAAGTAGATTGAGGCATCCCACTCTGTTCTTCTTAGTAATGCTTTACTTATCTGAGGCTTCTTCCCTTTCCGTATAAAGCTGATGATTTGTTTCTCCATCTCATTAAAAGATACTGTTGGAATTTGTACTGGGATTACATTGTATGTGTAGCTCACTTTGGGTAGAATAGTCATGTCTTCCTACCCATGAGCAAGATCTCCTTATGAAGGTCTCTTTTGGTTTCTTACAGGAGCATCTTGTAATAAGGTCTTTTAAATCTCTATTTAAATTTATTCCTAGGTATTTTATCTTCTTGGGAGCTATAGTAAACAGTAATGATTTTATGAATTCCTCTTCAATGGTCTCTTTGTTGGTGTAAAGGAATCCAGCTGATTTATAATGTCTGTCTTGTATCCTGATACTTTGCTGAACTTTTCTATTAGTTCCAGTACTTTTTTTGTTGTTTGTTTTTTGTATGTGGATTCTTTAGGGTTTTCTGTGTATAAGATCATATCATCTACAAATAGAGATACTTTTTACTTCTTTCTTACCAATTTGGATGCTCTGTATTTCTTTATCTTGTCTGATTGTTCTGATTAGAATCTCCAGGACAACATTAAATAAGAGTAACAATGGGCATCTTTGTCTGGCACCTGTTCTTAAGGGGAATGCTTTCTGACTCTCCATTTAGGATGATGTTGGCTGGTGGCTTTGCACAGTTACCTCTATTATTTTGAGAATTTTCTCTTCTATTACTATTTTTCTGAGCATCTGGAACATAAATAGGTGTTGGGCTTTATCAATACCTTTTCTGCATCAATTGGCAAAATCAAGTGGTTATTGTTTTTTGTTTTATATATGTGATTGGTTAAATTGTTTTTCTGATTCTGAACCCCCCTTGCTTCCCTGGTCTGAATTCCATGTGGTCAAGGTGATTTTTTTTTTTTTTTTTAGGATTTTTTTGCATGTAAGTTCATGAGAGATGTTCATCTAAAATTTTCCTTTTTTTGCTGTCTTTACCCGGTTTGAGTATCAGGATTATACTGGCTTTGTAGAATGAACTTGAGAGCATTCCATCCTTTTCTACATACTGGAATACTTTTAGGAATAGTGGTGTTAATTCTTCTTTGCACATTTGGTAGAATTCTCCAGTGAAGCTATCAGGGCCAGGGCTTCTTGAGCTGGCAGTTTTTAAATTATCTTTTCAATCTCTTCTATTTAGTTGTTCTATTTCTCATTTTGCTAGTTTGGGTAGGTGATGTGTTTCTAGAAGTTTGTCCTCTACATTTTTTCCTCTACATTTTCAAATGTATTACAACACAATTTTTCATAGCATTCTTCTATTATTCTTCTAATTTCAGTTGAATCTGTTGTGATATTGTACATCTCATTTCTGGCTCAAATTATGTGTTTCCTCTTCTGTTTTCGTTTTGTAGTTTGGCCAATGATTTATCAATTTTTTTTATCTCTTCAAAAAAACCACTTTGGGTCATGTTAAGTCTTCATTTGCTTATCCATTCTCTGTTTCATTAAGTTAATCTCTAATTTTCATTGTTTGCTTTTTTCTGGTACTCAGCAGATTCTTTTGCTGCTCCCATTCTACTTCTTTGCGTTGTAGAGTTAATTCTTTGATCTGGGCCCTTTCTTCTCTTTGGATCTGTGCATTTATTGAGACAAATTGACCTCTGAGCACTGGTCTTGTTATGACCCATAGATTCTGGTATGGTTGTTGTTAGGTGCTGTTGATTCAGTTCTGACTCATAGTGACTCTATGAACAGCAGAACAAAACAGTGCCCGGTCTTGTGCCATGTCCACAATTGTTTTTGTGCTTCAGCACATGGTTGCAGCCACTGTGTCAATCCATCTCATCCACAGTCTCCCTCTTTTTCGCTGACCCTCCAGTCCACCATGCATGATGTCCTTCACTAGAGATCAATCTTTCCTGACAATATGTCCAAAGTAACTAAGACATAGTCTTGCCATCTTTGCTTCCAAGGAGCACTCTGATTGTACTTCTTTCAGAACTCATCTGTTTGTTCTTTTGGCAGTCCATGGCACATTCAACATTCTTCTCCAACACCACAATTCAGAGGCATCAATTCTTCTTCTGTCTTCTTTGTTCAGTGTCCAGCTTTCACATTCATACGATGTGCCTGAAAATACCATGGCTTGGGTCAGGCACATTTCAGTCTTCAAGGTGACATCCTTATTTTTGAATACTTTAAAGAGGTCCTTTGCAGCAGATTTTCCCAATGCAAAGCATCTTTTGATTTCTTGACTGCTGCTTCCACGGGCATTGATTGTGGACTCAAGTAAAATGAAATCCTTGACAATCGCAATGCTTTCTCCGTTTATGACAGTGTTGCTTACTAGTCCAGTTGTGAGGATTACTGTTTTCCTGAGGTTGAGGTGCAGTCCATGCTGAAGGCTATAGTCCTTGCTCTTCATCAGTAAGTGTCTCAAATCTTCTTAATTTCCAACAATTAAGGTGGTGCTGTCTTCATAACGCAGGTTCATACAGATTACAAAAGTATGATGAGAGGATACAACTCTGATGTATACCTTTCCTGACTTCAAACCATGCAGTGTCGCCTTGTTTTGTTCACAGGACTGCCTCTTAATCCGTATACAGACTCTTCAAAAGCACAATTAGGTGTTCTGGAATTCCCATTCTCTGCAATGTTAGCCATAATTTATTATGATCCACACAGTCGAATGCTTTTGCACAGTCAATGAAACACAAGCAAACATCTTGCTGGTATTCTTTATTTTCAATCAAGATCCATCTGACATCAGCAACGATATCCCTGGTTCCACACCATCTTCTGATTCCAACTTGAATTTCTGGCAGTTCCTTGTCAATAAACTATTGTAGTCACTTTTGAATGACCTTGAACAGAATTTTACTTTTGTGTGACATCAATGATATTGCTTGGTAATTTCTACACTCGGTTGGATCACCTTTCTTTGGAATGGACATAAATATGGATCTCTTCCAGTCAGTTAGCCAGGTAGACATCCTCCAAATTTCTTGGCATAGATGAGTGAGCACTTTCAGCACTGCATCCGTTTGTTGAGATATCTCAATTGATATTCCATCAATTCCTGGAGCCTTGTTTTTTGCCTATGTCTTCAATGCAGCTTCGACTTCATCCCTCAGTACCATAGGTTCCTGATCATATGCTACCTCTTCAAATGGCTGAACATCAGCCAGTTCTTTCTAGTATAATGACCCTGTGTATTCCTTCCATCTTGTTCTGATGCTCCCTGAGTCAGTTAATAGTTTCCCTGTAGAGTCCTTGTTTTAGCCAGCTAGTGCTGCTCTAACAGCAATACTACAGAGTGGGTGGCTTTAATAAAGGAAAGTTCGTTCTCATACAGTCCGGTAGGCTATAGGTCCCAAATCAGGATGTCTGCTCCAGGGGAAGGCTTTCCCCTTGTTGGCTCTGGAGGGAAGTCCAGTATTACATCAGTCTTTGTCCAGGGAGCATCTTGGCACGGGAACCTCAGGTCTGAAGGACTCACTTTTCTCCTGGTGCTGCTTTCTTGATGGTGTGAGGTTCCCAATTCTCTACCTGTTTCTCTTTCCTTTTATCTGCTCTAGGATGAAAGAATTAAGGGTGGTGCAAGCCATGCTCCAGGGAAACTCCCTTTACAGTGGAGCAGGGAGGTGATCTTATAAAGGGATTTATAATGCCACCCTAGTCCTTTAACATACGGCACAGCAAAATCACAAAATGGAGGACAATCATAGAATACAGGGAATCATGGCCCAGCCACATGGCTACACCTGTTTTGGGAAGGGCACAATTCAATCCAGGACAGTTCTTTCTGGTACAATGTCTTTGTGTATTCCTTTCATCTTATTTTGATGCTCCTTGAGTCGTTTAATAGTTTCCCTGTAGAATCCTTAACTACTGCAACTCGAGGCTAATTTTTTTTTTTCATGTGAACAGTAGAACTGCCAAAACAAAAAATCCAGAGTTGGTTAACAAGGGGAATATAAAATGTCCCAGGACTTTCTTACAAGCAAATCATAGACTCTTAGCTTGGGGAGGGACTTGAGAGGTCGCAGTCATTAGGACCCAAGTACAGGACTGTGACATGCATGCACCCTGGCTAATACATGTCTACAATATAGCACAGTTATCAGTTAGGACATAACAGAAGGCAGGAACTGAGGACATTTCATTTATCAGTGCTGCTGCTCAGTAGACCTGCTACTCTCTGCACTGGCCCAAACATGCTCCATGAACCCTGTATCTCAAGACCTAACCAAAAGCCTTGGGTCTTTTATGCCTTACTGACTTTACTTCCTACCATCCAAGGCCAGACTTACCCTGCTCCTAGTAGATAGTTTGCTACCATTTTCCGTAATTGTCCCACTGTAAGATTACATGTCCGATTACAGCACTATTTATTCAACCCATTCCACAGTTGAGAAAATAAAGGAACTAAGAACACAGTTATTGTTCAAATGGTGAGAGTTTGTCACATATACTTGGGACATGTTATCAGGAGTTACCAGTCTAGAGAGTCAGCAAAAAAGAGGAAAACCCTCAAGAAGACTGAATGACAGAGTGGCTGCAACAACGGGCTCAAGCATGACAAAGATGGTGAGGATGGTGCAGGACTGGGTAATGTTTTGTTCTGTTGTATGCAGCGTCACTGGGAGTCAGAAGCGACTCAACAGGATCTAGCAGCAACATCAATAAGATGGATATAACTACTCTCCTCAGTGAGAGAACATATGGGTGACAAGTTGTTACCATAATAACTGACATGTACATCTACTTCAAAAATCAAGGAATCTTTAGATACATTATTACCCTCATACCAACTCTGTGAAGTAGCTCTCTTATAATTTTAATTTTAGAAAGAAAACAAATATTCCCTCACTTACCTAAATTCTATGATTTAGAGGGACAGCCCAGGCTGCTTCTAAAATTAATGTGCTTTCCCATATGCTGTATGCCTACTGGAGACTGTGTTCCCATCACTCTTTGCAATGGTTTTTCCTCATTGCTTATGCAATGCAACAGGCTCTTCCCTAGGCCACCAGCCCAGGGGAGAGTTACAAGACAAATGATAGTACCAAAGTTTTTAGTGCCTCCAACTTGCCTCCCTGTGCTCAGAATGGGCAAGGGGTAGATAAGTTTCTTGGGAGTGTCACCTACGATGTCTTATTCCAGTTCACTCTTATGCCCCACAACACTCATAGGTAGCCTAGCCAGGGGACAGTGGTACTAAAGGGCATGGGCCAACCTTGGCAGAAGGTGGAAAGCAAAACAAGCCTCCCCTATGACTGCTGCTTCCACTTGCCAACGTCAGTGTCTTCGCCATGTGTCTGCGATCAGACCCAGTCAGCCCCCTGTGATGGCTCAGACTCTTCCATCTCATTATGTATCCCCACCGCCATCACTGCCTGTCATCTCAGGATGCTCTCTCCAGCTCCATGTCTCCTACTCATCACAGAGATAAACTCTTCCCTGGCTTCCAAGGCTGACCATGCTCCCAAAGCAATGAGCTATTGTGGGAGCATGCACTCTGTGGTTGGAGTGCCTGGCACTAGGTGATTCTGGAGGGTACAGTGTTCTTGCTCACCTGGCAAAGGACCCCATGGAGCATTTCCTGCTCCTCTTCTGGAAAACATTGCATTGTCTTTGCAGAAATTCACTTGACCAAATTCCCAGATTAAGAAAACAAAAACAAAAAAAACATTGTCATGGAGCCAATTCCAACTCATGATAAAGTCATAGCTACTTGCAATTACAAATTTGCCATATGTCAACTCAAAATTGGACGATGGGTAGGAACACCCAGCTCTTCTTCTCTTCCCCTTTGTCCCATTCAAATATTCTCATCAAGCAAAACAGATGCCCTGTAATGAACATCCCCACAACTCCAAATGTTGCTGCTGTTATGTTACTGTGGAGTCACCTCTGAGTCATAGTAACCCCATGAGTACAGAGTGGAATTACTCCACGGGGTTTTCAAGGCTGTGACCTTTCAGAAGCAGAGTGCCAGGTCCATCTGCTGAGGCGTCTCTGGGTGTGTTTGAACTACAAATATTTTGGCTAGTAGTTGAGCACTTAATTGTTTGCACAATCTGAGGACTCCAGTTGCAAACAAAGCCAAAGCTATCAGTTAAGGGGATAAAAGAAGGATTTGGATGGGAATAGACAGTTCACACAAGCTTAAGCCAGCAGACCACTGGGCGTTATCCAGTGAACTCTGTACTACACTGTGGGCCTCTATGACAAGGGGCTACTTTCTCTTCTGCTCAAGGTACAACACTATCTGCAGGGACCAATGTACCTCTGGACAGAGAAGAGGGAGGAAGCTGGCAAATAAAGCAACCGAGTGGAAAGAATCTCCTTAGATACAAAGTCAGTGGCTAGGAAACAGACTGAACAACTTCCATGAAAGCTAAAGATCACCCTACCTCATCATGATTTGGGCCTAGATATTCAATTTTACAGTTTTTCTTCTTGATTTAAACTTTGTGACTTATGATGAATATTACATGGCATCGCTGATGTAGTTTTGTATCACTGTTGTTTTTCTTATAAAGAGCTGCTTCATGGATGGAGTGGTGTCCCTCCAAAAAAGATATTGAAGTCTGAACAACCCCATACCTGTGAATGTCACTCAGTTTGGGAATAAGCTTCTCTTTTGTTACATTAATGATGCCAAACTAGAGTAGGGTGGGTCCTAAAGCCAATCCCTTTGGCTGCTGCTTTATAAAAGCCAGCGCAGAGCCAAAGACAAAGGCACACAAAGAGCAGAAACAACAGCCGTGAGAAGATGCAGCCAAAGGTAGCCGAGAAATGCCAGGCTGCCAACAAGAAAAAACTCCTAGCCTCTGAATCTTGGAGAAAATAAATTTCTGATCTTTAAAGCCACCCTCTTGCAGTATATTTTTGTTATGACAACACTAGGTAACTAAGACAGGGTGATTTTTTTCCAGAGCTCATCAATTAATTCTAATTATGTCCCATGTAAACCAGAGTTGGCTTTTTCCCCTAATAATGTACATCTGACTTTATAAATTACTGAACAGCAAGTCCTGTGTAGAACAGAAAGCCCCATGTAGAAATTCCTCTCTGAAGTGAAGCTGGCATTCTAGTCACATCAGGTTCAGGCAGTCCTGTCCCTGCACTGAGGGCATCAACGTCAGCCACACAGGAATTAAATGCATGAAGTGAAATAAATGCATGGGTGAGTGATGAAAACACTCCTCCAGAAAATGAAGTATTTGGAGATTTATCAACATCTCTAGGGCACTCTGAGCCTCTCCAGGTTGCCTCTGAAATGCACAGGATTTAGGAAGGATTAGGAGAAACTTGAAAATCTGTAAGAAAGCAAGAAAACAATTAATGACTTGGAAAATAGGATGCCTTAAGGTAGGTTAGGAATTGTGGTCATACAGATTTAACAAGAGACAGTTGAAGAGATAGGAATACTTTAAGAAGCCTGTGAATCTCAAATGAAATCATTCACATCTAATCTACTCATTCATTGTTTTATTGTTAAAATAAAGCCGTTGCTTCTTCCTCACCAGACTCTTTCCTCTTGATTTCTACTCAAACGGCCCCATCCCCATCTAGGACTAGTTAGTGCTTATCGACTCAGAGATATATGCCCTTGGTAACTTCTCAGGAGTTGGTTGTTTCAGTCATCCTAGAAGGGCAGAGATGGGCATGGGCAGAGGGTTTGACTGGGTAACCAAGTAATAGCCATCCACCCACTTACCATGTACCTCTGCTTAGTACCTCCAAAGTGCCATGCACTGTCTTGTAGAGTTACCTAGATTTTCCCCACTGGGAACTCTATAGCCAAGCATTATGTGTCATTGCTTTATCCTCATTCCTATAATAAAAGCTATGTTTGTCCCCTCATGACCAATTCTATCAACAAGGCCCTTTTCCCTTTCTATAGTCACCTAAACAACTCCATCCTGTAAGACGTACGTCAAGCCTCTCATTCACCATGGGTTCATCTTTCTTCCAGTTAACAGGGAGTTCTCCTTCCTTTAACCCCTACAGCAAGTATGCCACAGACTCTTCCCAAAGCCTTCAGAATTCCCAGACTTCTAGGGAAATTTATGTTTTCATGTGGACATAACTTTATTGTCACAACTTACTTATAAGCTTCCTGGAGGTCCACATGACCAGTACATGGTTGTTTTTGTTGTTACTTGCCATGAGATTTACCCTTGACTCATGTCAACTCTACACACAATAGGACTGGACTGCTGTGGTCCATAGGGTTTTCACTGGTTGACTTTCTGGAGGTAGATCACAAGGCCTTCTTGCCACTCTCTCTTGGTTTTCAAGTTCCACTGAAACCTGTTCAACATCAAGCCTCCACTGACGCATGGGTGGTGGCTGCAGTGAGGTGACCTGATCAGGAATCAAACCCAGGTCTCTCGCACGCAAGGTGAGAAATCTACCACTGAACAACTGCTGTCCTGAGCATGTGGTTAATATTTAATAAACATTTACTTAAATGATAGATTATGGATGATCAGTTCCTCTTGATTTTAAGGGTAGAGAAAGAAGAACTGAAATGGGATACACCATTTGAACACACCAAAAAGACCCAAAACCACACCCAGTGCCGTTGAGCCAGTTCTGACTCCCTGTGACTGTATATGACAGAATAGAGCTGCTCCATAAAGTTTCCAAGGAGCACCTGGTGAGTTCAAACTGCTGACCTTTTGGTTCAAAGGCATAGCACTTAGCGCTGTGCCACCCAGAGAGTTAAACATAGGAAAGAACAAATTCTAATTGTTTCCTCACTATAGTACTTGGCCTTACTTAAGGCCTGTCTTACTTGGCCTTAATTTGGGCACATATTCCACTCTTCCTGAGGGTATATAACACAAGCATGCAGATGAATACAGCAGACATTTTATACACCTAAATAGCAAGCCCTTTACCAGATTCTGGGGATGTAACAGCAGCCCCAGTCACTAACACTATCCTTTATAATCCACCTTTTTCTAGTACATCTGGAGATGCAGGCTGATCTCACCTGGTCTTTCTCTGTCGTGCTCCTTTAGGGTAGCCCTGACTTTTGATTCACTTTGCTACCTGGAGCTCCAGGACTACCATTTATCTCTATATTACTGGCTCTTAAGCCTGGCTGCACAAGCTTGGGGAATTTTAGAAAAGCAGATACCTGGATCCCAATCTACAGAGGCTGATTTAACTGGTCCAGTGTGAGTCCAGACATTAGCTTTTTTTTTTTAAAGCCCTCTCTTGTTTCTGGGATGCAGCTAAGGTTAAGAAGCATTGCACTGTATGGCTCCACAACTGCCACAGTCCCACAGGGGAGGGCAGGGGGAGCCACACTCAAGGCCCTTCAAGGCACTTCTCTTTGTCTACAAAGGCTGATCCTGTCAGTGGCCTGCCAAAGGTGTGTGAGCAACTGTGGGGAATGATAGTGAAAGATTGGATGCAATGGGATTATGTACATTGGCCTCAATATGAGTCTACTAGAACTCAAGAGAGATGTCAGAGGAATACCAAAGTCTTCACAAGAGTCCCCCTCATAAGCAGACCCCTGTCACTAGCTTTCCCTCCTAGAGTTAAGATCTGCCAATTTTTTCTTCTGAAAAGAGGTTCTGCTTCAGACATCCTGTTGATGACTCTCTGTGCATGTTACCACTAGAGATGAGTCTTAACTTTTTATCCAACAAGACAACACAGGAGACAGAAGTCTTGCCGTGATCCGTCTTATTCTGTGTGGCATAACCACGCTGTACTGTCAGCTGACCAATCCTGGGTTATGGCACTCCGAGTTCAGTTGATTTTGAAATCCATTCATCAAGGCCAATCGGAACTTTTTGTTCCTGAGACACTTACAATCACACACACATACGTTCTCTTTCCCAAGTGTGTGTGATAATTCTGTGGAACAGGATAGTTTAAATCGTTAGCAAGAGGAGAAATACTTTTTCTAAAGACAACACACAAGGACTGCCAATTAAGGTCACACTCATTCTAGAAGTACTATGTACCTCATTGCTGAATATCAGTACAGTAACCTTCAAAGTACTCCTCTTGGGAAGCTATGCACTGATGCCAGTGCCTACCCCTCCCTTCAAAGCATTTTTGGAACTCTTTTTCTGGAATGGTCATCAGAGCTGTCTTAATATTACCCTTGATGTCTCAAATGTCTTCAAAATGTTTTCCTTTCAGTATTTCCTTTATTTCTAGATAAAGAAAAAAGTCCTTGGGGGCCCAAGCAGGTGAGTAGGGAAGGTATTCCAATACAGTTACTTGTTTCCTGGTTAAAAACTCCCTTACAGACAATTATACAATTAAGTTCGCAGACTTGTCACCTTGCCACTGTGCTCAATGGCCACTCGAGAGAGTTCCAAAGTTGCTCTGAAGGGCGCACTAGGCACTGGTATCGGTGCACGCCTTCCCGAGGGGAGTACCTGGAAGGCGACTGCAGTGACGTTCAGCACTGAGGTATGTACGTAGCACTTAGAAAAATTAAGCTCTCAGAGTTAATGGTCAGACTGGTTTGCAGGGCTTTTCTTCCCTGACCACCATGAAAATCCCCTGTACATTATTATGTGAAACAGTTATAAATCTCCTCTCTTGCTTTCAGAACGTACCCAGAAACCTACCAAAGTTTCGAAAATAACTTGCCAGACAAAAACAGCTGCCCTCGGAGACCACTTTTATCTACTATCAACTCTGGCTTTGTCTTAGAATCACTTGGGGAGCTTTAAAAAAGTCTCCATGTCTGAACTTTCACCCAAATCAGTTATACGGAAAGCCCTGGAGATGAGGTCCAGGCCTGGGGTGAGAATAACTCTTGTAACACTTTAAAAATCTATATGTTCTTACTCTGGGTTATGGGTTGAATTGTATCCCCCAAAATTTTGTGTTGGAATCTTAACTCCTAGACCTGCAGATGTCATTCTGTTTGTAAATAGGGCTTTCTTTGTTATGCTAATTAGATCACATCTAACTAGGATAGATTCTAAATCTAATTGTTTCTAAGTTATAAAAAGAGCAGATTAAGCACAAACTTACACATGGAGGAAGACAGATGTCATATGAGGATCATCAAGGAAACAAATAATGCCTGAGGCTTCTGACAAAAAAGGAATCAGTGTGACCAGGACCTTGATTTGGACTTTTAGCCTCTAGAACTGTGATAAAGTAAGTTTGTGTTCTGTAAGGCCATCCACTTGCAATATTTGTGCTCCAGACATCTTACAACAGAAATTCTTAGGTAAGACAGCTTTCCTTCAGCTCTTCTTACACCCCCTGCCATGCTGAGGAAGAAAACCCAGTTGCCCAGTGGTTAAGTACTGTAGCTGCTAACAACCCAAAGGTTCAGAGCTACCAGGAGCTCTTTGGAAACTCTATGTGGCAGTTCTTTGACCTGCCTTGTTGCTGTGAATTAGTCAACTTTATGGCAATGAGTTTGGTTTAGTTTGGTTCGGTTTGGTTCAGTTTGGTTTTATTTTGAGGAGCTCCAGTGATACTGTAGGTGGAGCACTCAGCTGCCAATCAAGAGGCGAGCTGTTCAAACCCACAAGCTATTCCATGGGAAAAAGCTATGGCAATCTACTTCAATAAAGATTTTCAGTCTTAGAAACTCAGTGGGGCAGTTCTACCCAGTCCAATAGGGTCACTAAATAGGCTCAAGGCACACAACATGTTGAGCAAACCTCTGGAAAGGAGGGTGAGAAGTGTTCGAGTTCTGCCAATTAAGCTCGTAAACTCATCCTAGAAAAAGTGCTACATATCTCATTGTTGAATGTTCTAGTCAACTAGAGCTGGTCTTTAACAGAAATGCCATAGAATGGATGGCCTTAACAAAGGAAAGCTAATTCTTATACAGTCCAGTATGCTGCAAGTCTGCATTCGGGGTGTTCACTCCAGGGGAAGACTTTCCCTTTGTTGGCTCTGGGGAAAAGTCCTTGTGCTGAATCAGTCTTTGGTCAGGCAGCGTCTTGGCATAGGAACCTCAGGCCTGAAGGATGCGCTCTTCTCCCAGTGCTGCTGTCTTGATGGTGCGAGGTTCCCAACTTTCTGCTTGTTTCTCTGTCCTTTTATCTCTTGTAAGATAAAAGATAAGATAAGATAAAAAGATAAAGGCTGGTGCAAGCCACACTCCTATGAAACTCCTTTTACAATGAAGCACAGAGGTAACCTTATGAAGGGATTTACCTTCCGGCCCTAATCCTCTTTAACATACAACATAGGAAAATCACAAAATGGAGAATAATCATAAAATATTGGGAATCGTGGCCCATCCAAATAGCTACACATGTTTTCACAGGAATACAGTTCAGTTCATAACATTGACTATTACTGTAGCTGCCTTCCAAGCACTCGCCTTGGGAGGCTATGCATTGACGCCAGTGCCTAGTCCATCCCACAAAATTTTGTAACTCTTTTTCTGAAGTGGCCACCAGTACTGTTGTCATGTTACACTTGACATCTTGAATGTCATCAAAAAGTCTTCTTTTCAATATTTCCTTTATCTTTGGGTAAAGAAAAAAGTCACTGAGGCCAGACCAGGTGAAGAGGGAATCTATTCCAATACTGTGATTTGTTTACTGACTAAAAACTCCCACATAGACAACTAAGCTGTTAAGTTTGTGAACTTGCCACCTTGCATCATGTGCAAGGGCCATTCCAGAAAGAGTTCCAAAATTGCTTTGAAAGGTGGACTAGGCACTGGAGTCAGTGCATAGCTTCCCAAGGGGAGTACATTGAAGGTGACTGTCATGGATTGAATTGTGTCCCCCCAAAACAGGTGTAGCCACGTGGCTGGGCCATGATTCCCAGTATCTTGTGACTGTCCTCCAATTTGTGGTTTTCCTATGCTGTATGTTAAAGGATTAGGGTGGGACTGTAAATCCCTTCAGAAGATCACCTCCCTGCGCCACTGTAAAGGGAGTTTCCATGAAGTGTGGCTTGCACCACCCTTAATCCTTTCATCCTGCAAGAGATAAAAGGAAAGGGAAGCACGCAGAGAACTGGGAACCTCACACCATCAAGCAAGCAGCACTGGGAGAACAGTGTGTCCTTCAGACCTGAGGTTCCTGCGCCAAGATGCTCCCTGGGCAAAGACTGATACAATATCGGACTTGCCTCCAGAGCTGACAAGGGGGAGAACCTTCCCCTGGAGTAGATATCCTCAATTTGGACTCATAGCCTATTGGACTGTGTAAAATAAACCTTCCTTTGTTAAAGCCATCCACTCTGTGGTATTTGTGTTAGAGCAGCCCTAGCTGACTAAAACAGTGACCATAGTGATATTCAGCAGTGAAGTATGCAGCACTTAGAACAATTAATTTTGCAGACTTAATTGGAGGACCTTGTATGCATATTGACTCCCAGTTACATAAACAGGACTGAGATGCAGTCCTTATCTTCCTAGAGTTAGCAGCAAGAATTTGAGTCAGCAAGAAGATTCAGGAAGCGTTCATGACAAGATTCAAACATAAGACTGAAATATGACTCTTGGTTCCAGGTAGCTATGGAGGCTTTATATAGAGAGGCAAGTACACACCAACAAACAAACAAAACAAACCTATTGCTGTCAAGTCTATGCCAACTCACAGCGACCCTGTAGGACAGAGTAGAACTGCTCTGTAGCGTTTCCAAGGATCCTCCGTTTGGCAGCCGTAGCTCCTAACCAGCATGCCACCAGGGTTTCTAAGAGCACACAGGCCTTTTTCTGTCAGAAATGCTTTAGTTGGAGTCTCACTACAGGCAAAAAAAAAAAAAAAAAACTATGTTTCCAAAATCCCCGCAGGTCACTTACATCCCCAGAGGCTTAAGAACACTAACTCTGTCCCCAGAGGGCCCTCAGGTTCCCTCAGAGGACCTGGCTGTCTGAGGCCCTTGATCTGAGGGAGGACTGTGTCCCCGCCTGTCAGAACCGTCCCTGGCACTCTCTGCATCGGTTTCCATTCAGACTGCGTTCAGCAGCTCCCTGTGAGGTGTGTGAAATGCATGAATGCTCTCAAAGGAGCGTCTTTATCCTAGAGCCTGAAACCGTGACAAAGGGGACATCTTTACCTGTGAATTAGCTTGATTTTTCCAGCTGCTTCTGCTGACTCTTCCGTCAGAAGGCCCGGCCTCTATACAACTACACAGACGGCTCCCTGAGAGCCGGGGCAACATTTTCCATATAATAACAGGCTTTTCCTGAGAGGGGAGAAATGCAGGAAATGTCCTCTTAGTGCAGGCGACTTGAAAAATGTCCTTCTAGGGAACTAAGTCGTCAGTATAAATGTCTAAATGAATCTTTATTAGAACTATAAAAAAAGGCTACTTAATATGTAATTGAACCATTCTTCATGCTTAAAGACCCTGTTAAAATCACAGCAATAGCTAAGTTAGAAGCCCATGGTAAAAGGCAAACATTTTATCTGCAGGCTGTATTTTGTAGTCTGTTAAGATGACATCACATCCATTTCCGTCTTTCAAAAAAATGATAGACAGAACTTGTCCAGGTACTTCTATATCCCTCGATTTCTCCGGTCACGTTCACTGAAATTAGCTAATGGGAAAGTAATTCTCACTGCATCATTCCACAAACATGTGCTCCAAGCAGGATGGTGAGATCAACTCTAGTCTCCCATAGTCCAGTGCAGTTCCGTTTCCATTTCCTCCCTTAATCCTAATGTTCATAGTACTGTTTATTATCAACCAGTTTATAGATCTCTAGTTAATATTTGCTCAGGGCTTATGTTGATTTCTCAATACATGCAATTTTCTGGTTTCATCTTTATCTTCAAGGATTAGATTGGATCGAGCTGCCTTGTAGTAATTTAGTTTTTATCTTACGTCTTACAGTTTTATGTTCTTGTAATAGCACTTGCTTTTTCTTTTTTATTTAATTAAATATCTCTTATTTCACAACCAGAGCATTTTTGTTTCGAGTTTATTTATTTAACAGCTGGCAGGGTGCTGGTGTTTTGCAGAGGGAACCACACTGGGTATTTTTAGAAATTCAGAAGTTGGGAAATGCACCAGCTGAGGAGAGGGAAGAAAAAAAAAATGTGAACTTGGGAGATGAATGCTTAGAGATTAAACTTGGATTGCTCTGGCTGCAGGATGGACCTAATTAGATTAACTCCTTAGGAAGGGGAAAAAAATCTATATTTAAAAACAGGTTCAGGAAGGAAGCTTCCGGTGTTACCTTTGCTCTGTGACAGAGTAGCAGGCTTCGCTCATTGGCTCAGCCAGGGCAGAAATGCCCAGCACTGCCAATGCCTTAGGAAAGGCTTCCACATTCTCTGCTGGGGGTCCTGCAGAACTTCCAGGCTTCTAGTCTTCTCTGCTCTGCAGTGACAGGACTCATCCGAACACTCCTTAGGCACAAAATTTGAATCAATATAAGCCTTGTGCTGGTGTATAAGAGCATCAGGCAAAAGCCTAACAGCTTATACCTTTGTTCCAGTTTGGATGGAACAGGACTCAGTACTTAGCTAGGTTGAGAGCCGTCCTCTCCTTTCTGACCTCGATGGGCTTCTTTCAGGTCTGATGCAGTAGCTACAGCGTCACAAAACCTTGACTCTAGGAAGAATCAAGTGAGGCACCTGGGTGCAAAATTTAAGGGGGTGTCATGGATTGAATTGCGTCCCCCCAAAAATAGGTGTAGCCATGTGGCTGAGCCATGATTCTCTGTATTCTATAGTTGTCCTCCATTTAGTGATTTTCCTATGCTGTATGTTAAAGGTTAGGGTGGGACTATAAATCCCTTTATAAGATTATCTCCCTGCTCCACTGTAAAGGGAATTTTCCTGGAGTATGGCTTGCCCCACCTTTAGTCCTTTCAGCCTGCAAGAGATAAGAGGAAAGAGAAGCAAGCAGAGAACTGGGAACCTCCTACCATCAAGAAAGAAGTACCCGGAGAAGAGCATGTCCTTCAGACCTGAGGTTCCTGCTCCAAGATGCTGCCTGGACAAAAGACTGATGCAATATCGGACTTTCCTCCAGAGCCAACAAGGGGGAAAGCCTCCCCCTGGACCAGACACTTTGAATACGCACTTGCAGGCTACTGGACTATGTAAGAATAAACCTTCCTTTGTTAAATCCATCCACTCTGTGGTATTTCAGTTAGAGCAGCCCTAGGTGACTAAAACAAGGGGTATGACCCTGACAGTGAATATCTGACTAAGTTTTTTTGTGTGCAGTACCTCACTTGAATCACCCTAGTCTCATCGTGATACTGTCTCTGTGAAACATTCCTCCTGTAGGTCACTGTCATACTCAAGGGACCCAAGTAGGAAGCAGCCATTCTCTCTCATATTGCTTAATAAAGCCTCCCCTGGGATGCTTTGGATCTTTGAACCAACCACCTTTCCTCTGCTGAGACCAGCTCCATGCTTTTCCCTGTCAGAAACGTCATCATTCTTTCAGTCCATCAGTTACAAAAACCAGTCTTGACTCCTCTTCTGGTTGGACCACCAGGTCTTGTTGATTCTTATTCTGTGGTCTCTGTCCCTCTTTCAAGAGCCACCACCCTTGCCCTGTATCAAGCCTCCACCATCCTGTATTTTGCCTCAAGGCATACCTGCTTCCAGGCCACCACCCACTGACCCCAAACAAACCAAACCGACTGCTACAGAATCAATTTGGACTCCTAGCAATCCTACAGGACAAAGTAGAACTACCCCATAGAGTTTCCAAGGAACAGCTGGTAGCTTCAAACTACTGGCCTTTTAATTAGCGCTGTAGCATTTAACCACTACATCAGCAGGGTGTCCTCCTCTATCGAGCTGGTTTTCAAAGTGTAATCCCTGGACAAGCAGCGTCAACATTACCTGGAAGTGGTCAGCAATTTCTTAGGCCCTTATTTTGGAAATAGTGAATCAGAAACTCTGGAGACCAGGCCCAGAAGTCTGTGTTTTAATTTGCCTTTTAGGTGATCTTAATGGTTGCTAAAATTTAAGAACCACTGCTCTATACTACACAGATTAAGCTAAAACCATGCTACTTTTCAGTTTAAAGAGCTCACCTGGCCTGGCTTTCCATTATGTCTCCTTCCTGGGCCTCTGTTCACATCACTTCCTGCCTACCTGTCCTTACCTGAAGCTCAAGCCAGCCTGCTCTCCAGACTGCTCCCAGGATGGGACAACTTTCCCCTTTATGACCTCTAGATCTATTTTAACCAGTCAGCGTGGCATACTACCACCTTATATAGGCAAGGTATACATAAGTTTAATTGTGTTAACTCTGATATGATGAAAAATAGGTGAAATTGTGTACTATGGTAAGTGAGCACCAGTAAGTCCATGCATACCTTATCTACTAGGGAATGTGTCCCAGTCTATAGGACTAACATCGATGCATCCAATGACACTTGCCATGTAATTCTGTTGCTTACAGGCAAGGCTCACAATCCTGGGGATGGATTAACCAAACAAGATCAGCTTACAAGGCTGGGAAAGGAAAGAGCATTACCATGTGCTGAGTATCTATCACTGGCCTATCTTGATGTTCATTAGTTTCCCTGTGACTTAAAGTGTCTCAGCAGTCAGCAGAAAACCGAAAAACAAACAAACAAAAGCTAAAAATCACTGACTGAAGCTAGGAGGCCAATGTACCCAAATCCAAAAGCATACTCAAAGGAAAAATCTTGCTAGGGTGGGTAGAGAGCAGAACAGGAACAAATCTAAGAAGCGGGAAAAAAAAATCTAAACTTTCTGGTTCTGAGCCCACACTTTGTCTCACAGACTTTGGTCATGTTACCAGGTAGCATGAGGCCCTGGAGAAAGATATCATGCTTGGTTATGTAGAGGGTCAGAGGCAAAAAGGAAGCCCCTTGATGAGATGGACTGACGCATTGGCTGCAAAAGAAGCTCAAATGATTGTGAAGAGAGAGCAGTGTTTTGTCCTGGTGCACATACAGTTGCCGGGAGTCAGAACCAGTGCAACAGCACCTAACAACAACAAAAATAAGCCCAGCACAGAACCCAAAGCCTTCATTACTGTCCTCTCAGGATCCTCGAGCCTAACTACCAACCCAGGGCACATCCTTTCAATGCCTCGGTGCATTGTCTTTCTTTGCTCTCTGACTGTAGTTGTGATAAGAAAATCAAAGGGATTGTTGCCTTTGGCCCTTGATCCAAAGACTCTGCTCTATCGCTTCTCCTGAGCCATGATGATCACAAACAGCTGCAGAAAGAACACAGGAGACACCAGAGACCTTGGGTAAACGTAGAGGTAGATGCTGAGACTCAAGTCACCTGGCCGTAAGTCTGCCACGGTGTCCTCCTGTCACTCAAGGCCATGCTTCACTCTGGCCACTGCTTCCCTGGGCGTGATGCAGAGATCTCTTGAAGTTTCAGTCATTACAGGGAAGTTGCCATTAAACTAATCTCAGTGTCCCTGACTCTGCCACATACCATCATCCTTCTGAAGTCTCCACTGAAGGCCAGCATCAATTCTGTGTTTTGGGACAGAGTGGGGAAGGGGCTGCTTTTGAATTTTTGTTGTGATCATCTGAAGCTTTCAAGGGTGTTTTGCCTTTCAGATTTATTTTAGCAAGTTGCTGTTAATTGTGTTTTCAATTAGTTATTTTAAAACATCTTGAGATTTGAGTGACTGAAATTGCAGTGCATTAATAATTATTAAACAGAGGTTCTAATCCATTATTTATTGAATGAATTTTTAATACTAACGCAGAATCCATTGTCACTGCCACCATGAGTTTGGTCATTAAGGAAAAAGCTGAAGAAAGAAAACCAAAGCTCCAGAATTCTTAACTGAAGGCCTGTGGTATAGAACTTGCTGGAAGAATGATCGGCGCGGCTGTTCTTCTGTCTTGAATTAAGGTTTTGTTGCCCAGAGAGACAGTTTCCACATAGCAGATACTCAATGAATATTTGTAAAAGAAGTAAATGAATGAGCGAATGAATGAATTTAAGAGAAATTAAGCTAGGAAAGACTCTTCAAGATCTTTGTATTGTAAGCATTAACAATGCTTACAGGACATTCATTAAACACTGACGTACCCATGACAGCTAAACAGTAAACTCTTCCTGTCACTCTGACAGAGGAAAATCAGATCATCCCGATACAAAGTTCATTGTAATTATGTTGAAATATGTTACATCCAAAAGAAGAGAAGTACGGGTAAGGGAGTGACTTTTGCTGTAGGAGGTAAGGAAGGCTTCACCAAAGAGATGATGTTTTCATTCTTGAAAGCTGATTTTCCCAGATGCAATAAAGAGGAAAGTGTAGTGAAGAAAGCATTATTTACAGACATATGCAAAACCAGCAACTGACAATAGTGGGCCTGTTTCAGCTGAGAGATTTGGTGGGGGAATGAGGAAATAGAACCAAAAGGGAGAACTAGAACAAGAAGAGGATTTAGTAAGTCTTGTCAAGAAGTTCAGTGTCTAACCTGTAGACAGGCCCAGAGGTGGTGGTTACACAAGAGACAGAATGGTCAGGTTTTTATTTCAGAAAGAGCATTCTGGGAGCTACGGAGCACAAACTGGACAGAACAATAATGGGTAATTTGCATTCTACTGAAGCAATCCAAGTGATGTGCTGAGGAATCTTAGTTAAAGTCACAGCAGTCGGGTGAAGTAGAAGGCAGAATGGAGAGTGGCTAAACAGACAGGAGCATGAAAGTTAGACACTAACTGCAGAAAGACAGAGAGGCAGGCAGTGCTGACCCTCGTGTCTCAACTGTAGCGGTTTTGAGGAAAGAGACTGGGTTATACACAGGCGTAGAAGGCAGGTAAAAAAGAAGAGAAGCTTGAGGAATGTTAACTTTGAGGTACAGGTCCGGAGATCAGGCGAATATATGGGTGGAGCTTCAGACATAGAATCATTCACACAAGAGTGGTAATTCCAAGCATCTTAATCAGATATACTTACTATGCCTACTATTTGCATAGATAAACTTATTGCTAGAGAAAGTCATTTATAAGGTTTTCTGAAAAATTTTTTACAGTAAAGTCAAGTGATTTTACAGTAAAGTCAAGTCCTATATCTCTTTTTAGCAGACAGAAGGACCTACAGTGAGAAAGTCATGCTGTAGTAGAAGGAACAAAAGGAACGTTTGAAATTCATGCCAGTTGTAGGATCCAGCATGTAGAAGTGGTGTCAGCTAATCCCCTCTAGGCCTCATCAAAATCTCTCACAAGCTTTGATCCCCAGCTTCACCTGTCTGGCCCGTTGTCGTTCTACAACCTTTCGTCACCGCAGCAGACTAGACAGCCCCTACTCCTCTGAGCACCTTTAGTCTTGTCAAACTCTGGCCCTCTTTAGCCTCTAAGTGCACAAGGCCACTGGGTGCTCAACTTGTCCTGTTCTCACGTCAAACCTGTGCAGCTAGGACTCCTGAAATGTAGACAATTCACAAACCCACCTGCAACTTCCAGAAAGGCCCAGAACAGGGCTGAGGACATAACAATTCTGTTCTGGAAATTTCTAGTTGCCCAGGAACACTATTAGCTCTCAGTGGATCAGTACCCTCCCCCTACCTCCAGTGTGGCTCAGCGTGGCCAAGCACAGAGATGAGCACACGCTAGGTGCTCAGGGAGAACCTAAGTATAACGGTTCACCAGATCCGTGTCCTTACATGCCCTCGGTCAATTTCCAGATAAGTTTGGGATTCAGAAAGTCCTCAGCTATTCCTCCAGCACCAGCAGAACTCTGGGTCCCAGGCTCATCCCACCTTGCCAGCTCAGGAGAGGCAAGAAGGAGGTGAGGAAGACGAGATGACTTAGATCCAACAATCCTCTACCTTCATTCCCAGAGATATTCCCAGAAAGAGACATAAAGTATAAACCCTGTGCTTGAGAAAGTGCAAATGGGTGGAATAATATGCAAAGGCCAAAAGAGACAACACTTGCACAAAATGAGGAGCGTCCCGGCCAGGCGACTGTGCCAGAACTCAGAATTGGAGCAGTGAAAAGTGAGGAAAGCAAGACCCCATTTCTGTCCTCCTAGGTTGTTAACCAGAAGAATGGCAGTTGAAACCTACTGGGTGCTCCTTGGAAACTGTATGAGACAGTTCTGCTCTGTCCTATAGGGTCACAATGAGTCAGAATCAACTCAGCAGCAATGATTTTTAGACAAAATTCAACACTGAGTCCTTCATCTCACATTTTTTTATTCCTCTACTTATTATCCTACCTGCCTCTCAGATACAAGCTCAGTGAGGCCAGAAACCTGAATTTTTCCCACTTTCTAAGTTTCCACAATACCTAGCAAAGAATTTGGCACAGAGCAAACCCAAAACCAAATCCACTGATGTTGAGTCAATTCCAACTCATAGCAGCCCTGTAGGACAGAGTAGACCTGCCCCGTAAGCTTCAGAGGAGAACCTGGTGGGTTCAAACTGCCTACCTCTTGGTTAGCTGCTGTAGCACTTGGCAAGTACGCCACAGGGTTTTCTGCCAAATAGTAGAAGCTCAAAATGTCACTAATGAATAAATGAACCTTCTTTTAAGAAAACTTACTACGAAATAGTTGAAATCTTGAGTTTTAATTCCTTTGAATCAGTTGCTAGGCTGATTAAAAAAATGATTTATAGAGAAAGAGTCAAATACTGTTAACACGATTATGTGACTTTGTAGCTGGATTCTACACACCCAAGGGCAGCAGAAAGAGCAGAGGGGAGAAGCTGGTACAAACTCAAAGGCCATTATACAACTGTATGTTTTCTTAAGTTGTGCCTGGTATTTGGGTCAGTGTCTTCCAGGAGGGACTGGGGATCCATTAATAACACTTTAATTTTAGAGGAAGTCTTCTTAAACGAAAATGTTATGTTTGTGAATGTTCTGTATCCTCAGGGAAAAAGAAGGCAGAGAAAGAAAAACTGCAGCTGGCCCCACTGAGGCAGAATTGGATCAGGGCCAGGAAATCAAAATGAGAATGAACTTAGCACTGGTGTTATTAGAACTAATTATCAGGAAGATTTTTTTTATAGACATTTCTGAGGCATAGGAAGAGGGAAGAGTGGTAGTCTTCACTAAAATTATGTCAAAGAGTAATGGAGTAGGAATTGGGGGGTTTTTTGTTTTGTTTTTGTTTTTTGTCTTCTATATATAGTAAAAGCGCCCTGAGTCAGACCTGACTCGACAGCACTGGGATGGTGTGACATATAATCTGGTGACTTTGTGAATAATAATGACAACAACACAGAGTAAGACATAGAGTGATAGTAATGATTCTGTGATCTGCTTTGACTTCCTCAGCAGCCCTGTAAGCCCCACTGCTGCTGTCCCTTCTATGCTGAGAAATTAAGGCTCTGAAAGCTCATCAGCGGTGTAGCCAGGACTCTCAATCGTGTGTCTTCTGCTTTCCATTCCTGTTCTTTTTCTTCTCTCTGTAGCTTGGGGAACTTTCTAAGGGCAAAAGTTCTCTAGGTTTGGGACACAGTGTCAGTTCTCATCACTAGATGACAGCTGGGATGCCTGAGGTCCCAGCTCACACAGGGAACCAGAGCTACCGACATGCCCACATCTCATGTACTTGGTTGGGACTTGAATACTATATTTAGCCCCTTTCTTTAGGCATAAATTCATGGTACAGCTGGTCCCAGTTGGAATCCACAGATGGATTTTGTTTGCAGTAGAGGCTCAATGGCCTTACCAGAGTTCTTGGTGGTACAGACAGCTAATGCAATCAGCTATCAGCCAAGAGATTGGAGATTTGAGTCCAACCAGAGGCACCTGAAAGACAGGCCTGATGATCTGCTTCTGATAAATCAGCCACCCAAAACACTATAAATCACAGTTCTGTTCTCACACACATGCAATCACCATGAGTCAGAATAAACTCTTTCTGTACTGGCCCCACTAGAGAGCTGCCCAAAGTTGGAGCTCAATAATCAGTCAGAGAAGGAACCAAACATCTGAAATGATTAAACTTATATAGCTTGTCCCTAGATTGCCTCTCCAGGCCTGTGACCTCTGCTGTGCTAGCCTGGGGCTCCACCAGAGTACCAGCACGCTCCTTATGAAACAGAGCTGGTGAAGAGTCATCAAATTCGTGGTGAGTACACACCAATAAAGACAGAACATGAACAAGTGCTTCCCGGACGGCAAGCCTGAAGATCATCCTGCTGTGCCTCTTCCCACCTTCCCACTGGATCCAAGGGCAGAGCAGGAGAGACGGCAAGGTCCAGGACTCAGCAGGCTCCCTAGGCTCAGAAAAACTGTCCCAACCCGGTTCTGTCACCTGTTCAAGCTTCTCACATCTGCCTATTTGTTCTGATTGCACTTGTGTTCTGTTTCCAACTCCGCCCAGGCTGCCCTGTTAGAGACAAGGCAAGTATGTCTTAAATGAGAACTCATCTCTTTTCCCTCGACTACACTAAACCTCCTAATTTCGCTTTCCCTCCTCTGCAGTTAGGAACTTAAGTCTGCTTGGAGCTAAATGACCCAGTTAATACAGCCTGACTCAGAACGTGGCTGACTGAGAAGCCGCAGTCCTGTACTTAACTAAGACTGGCACTCCTGGCACAAGGGACCACTCCACACTGCCGTGTTCTCGATTCCCCTCATAGTTCACATCTCTAGGCTGGCAACCCAGAGGCTGATGGGTTCTGGGTCCCCAAAGGGAGCCAGCTGTCCTGCAGTGTCACCTCACACGTTAAACATTTCCCCTTCTCATGGACTTTGGTTGAGGAGGAAAGGTTTGCCTTATTAGTTAAAAGGGCCATGTTTCTCTTTGAGGGATACACACTGCAATGTTTACAGATGAAATAACGTGATTCCCAGGATTTGTGTCAAAATGACGTGGACTGGGAGAGGGTACCGGGGGTGTGGGTAGGGAAGCCTGGTAAGAGTAAACGGTTACTGGACCTGGACGACAGAGCTCATGCAATATTCTGTCGATTTTTGTATATACTCAAAATTGTTTATGACAAAATGCCACCTTTTACAGAAATAAAGGGTTGTCATGGAGTTGATTCCAACTCATGTTGACCCCATGTGTGTAAGAGAACTGTACTCCATAGCATTTTCGATGGTTTTTTAGCAGCACATCGCCAGTCTGTTCATGCAACGTGACGCTGAGTGGGCTCAGACCTCCAACATTTTGGTTAGCAGCCAAGTGTGTTAATCCTTTATGCTGTCCAGGGACTCCACTTTTAAAAAGCCTGCCTTAAACCTGAAAGGCAGAATAAACGGTCCTTTAAAAAATACATTTTTTGAACAAATAGAATTTCAAACTGCGCTTACTAACCTTTCTCACAAATTCAGACTGTTTTCTAATTCATTGTTTAACTCCGGTGTTTACTTCCAGTCTTAATCAGGGGACTTCTTCCTAATTTATCCTCAATCTTTAATTTTGAAAGCAGTCCCTCCAGAATAGCTCTGAATTGCAAGCCAGGCTGACATGAAAAGCCTTCTTGGCAGCTTGTCCACAGTTTTCTTGCACCGTGCCTACAACCAGATTGTTTTTCTCCTGGACCAATTTAGATAAGGGAATGACCCAACCATTTCCTCTATTTCATTTTCACCTGGTTTTACTGTACCTCGATGTTGAGGTAAAAGCAGAAAAAGAACTGTACACCAGGGTCAGGTTTGTGACTGAACCTCGCTGGAAAATTTTCTAATTGACTGGAAAAAGATGAGAATCTTCTCTGTTCACCCACAGCCACATACAAACTGCTATTTGGACCCTGGGGCCACCTCACAGGTATTTCTGTTTACTGGCCCACAACATCCCCAAATTACAGCCAGCACCCTGAGTGGGCTGCTACGACAAGCCCACTCCTAAGAGATTCTAGAAAAGGCCTTGCCTCTTCACCTCTCAGTGTTTTTCTCTCTAAACCTAGCAAGCTGTTTAATCCCATCAGCTGCTGTTAAGGCATGATTTGTACCTCCACTCTCATGAAATATGTGCTGTAAATCATAACTCCTGTAACTGCTGTATCTGTGGTGGTGCAGTAGATAAGAGCTGTGTTTGCTAACCAAAAGGTCAGCAGTTCAAATCCACCAGCCACTCCTTGGAAACCCTATTGGGTGGTTCCACTCTGTCCTTTAGGGTTACTGAAAGTTAGAACCAACTCAATGACAAGGAATTGTTGTTGTTTTTCAGTGTATCTACAGTGAGGAGTCCTGGAAGTGCAGTGGTGGCCAGTCTGGCCACTAACTGAAAAGTCAGCAGTTTGACCCATCAGCTGATCTTGGGGAGAAAGATGTGGCAGTATCTTTCCATAAAGATCGCCACCCCCCCAACCCCATGGCTGTCAAGTCAATTCTATCTCATAGCAACCCTACAGGACAGAGTAGAACTGACAAGAGTGAGCAGCAGGTAGATTCAAACCGCAGACCTCTGTTTTAGCAGCTGAGTTCTAACCACTGTACCAGCCCTGGAGGCCCTATGGGGCCATTCTGCTCCATTCTATAGGGTCACAATGAGTCAGAACGGACCCTAGGGCAATGGGCATACCTGTGGTTATAATCCTTTGAGAATGAGTTTTCTTTGTTGTGTTAATGAGACAGTACTAGTGTAGGGTGTGTCTTCAGTCACTGTTTTGAGATATAAAAGAGTGTATTAAGCAAGAAAGTAAAACCAGAGGAGGAGATACAAGCTACATGATCTTCAAGGAAGCTAGGAACAGGAGCTGAAAAAGAGATAAGGTCTTTCTCCCAGAAAGGAAAGAGGGAGAAAGAAAGCCTCCTTCCTCTGGAGCCAGTGCATTGAACTGGGATGTCTACCCTCCTAAATTAAGAAAATTAATTTCTGTTCATTAAAGCCATCCACTTGTTGCATCTCTATTATAGCAGCATGGCTTGGCTAGATGATTAAGACAGGTTAAGACAAGTTGGGAAGATCTCTCTCTGCTGGCTCTGGAGGAAGACCTTGTCGTCAATCTTCCCCGATCTAAGAGCTTATAGCACAGGGAACCAGGATCCAAGGAACACACTCCCTTCCTAGAGTTCTTTAGTCTTGGAGTCATTAGGTCCTTCATATCTGGTCACTTGTCTCTTATATATCTCAAAAGAGATTGACTCAAAAACCTGCAACTTAATTTTGTGAATTGAGTTCTGCTTCATTAACATAACTGATTCTAGCGTCTGGGGTCTGAAAAGCTGCCAAGCTGCCATCTGGGAGTACAGCAAATGGTCCTAACTCAGCAGGAATGGATGATCACCAAGGACCAAAACGACATGGAGGAAAGAAACCCCAGAAGACAGACAGACCCACGTGAGTGGGTGACTACATCAACTTGTGACCAGAAGAACTGGATGGTGCCTGGCCTCCACCAGTGATAGCTGTGATGGAGCTCACAAAGTTGAGGCTCACTGGCAACACAAGAATAAAAAGGGCTGCACCCTGAGATCTCCACTAAAAGACTACAACTGACGGTCCAGGGGCTTTGGGGTTCCCCTGGGAGCATGGCCTCTGGCCCTGACGCTGTCCCTGTCCATAAACCACAGTGGACGTCAACTCTTCAGACAGGAATGGACTGGACTTGGCGATGCAGAGTGCCCATATCATGTGTGCACTTTACGGTTCCATGCATCCATAAGATGTCGTCCTGCTGACCTGTCACTGGAGGCTGGGGAGTGGGTGGAGAGGAGGGGACAGGAGATTGTTGGGAGGATAAGACATGTATGGAGCAGAGAGGAAGGGTGTGCTGTCACCAGGCAGGGAGAGCAGTGGGAGCTGCATATAGGCAGGCATGCAAATTTATATGGGAGCGTACATTTTCACTCAATCGTAATAAATAAATAAATAACTAGCTCTAATCCTGCCTCATTAACATCATAAAGGTAGGATTTATATCACACAGGAAAATCACATCAAATGACAAAACAGTGGATAGTGACACAACAGAGGGAATCATGGCCTTGCCAAGTTGACACACATTTTTGAGGAATACAGTTCAATCCATAACATATGGTTATTATGAAATGTTTTATTTTGACTTTATCTGATCCCAGGAGCAGTCCCATTGGTTTTTGAAAACCATATAAATTGTAGTCAGATTACATCCCAGACATGGGCTTTCTGGTTCTCAACTCTGCTCACTGGAGCTGCCTCCCACCCCGAGCCTAGCTGGACCCACCTTAAATATCAGGATCTTACCTTCCCAGTGGGAATAAGTCACTTGATGTTCACTTTCTTCTTCTCAAGAGTCCTGCCTGCCTCCAAAGTAAGTTTGCTACAAGTTTCCTCATCTACTGAAAGTAAGCTTAATAGAAAAGAGGCTGCCACCTCTATTGTACTCAGAGTCAAGAATCAGGATTCAGACACTGTACTAAACTGGGGATCAAATATGGGTCCCTGAGTTACTGAAATTATCATTACATTGGTCAATGATTCCAGTGTAGCCACCACCCCACCCAGGGCCCCCACCCTGGCCAAAGCACACCAGCACCTCACCCCCACAAGCATGATGTGACCAGTGCTCAAGAGGATGGGGCACCCAGAAGCTGAGTGAAGTACAGCTGTGTAGTGCCAGAGAGCAAGACAAGATCCCCAAGGAAGGGATAGGGATTCTGGACATGCCTGACATTCAGAATCTGGGCAGCACACTTTGTGTGTCTTAGCAAGAGAGCTGGAACGTCACCCCAAATGTCCCACAGTGCTTTATATTTTTCAAAGAACACTCCCATTGTGATATGAGATGCTTACAACAACCTCAAAAGGAGCATGGCCTGGGGAATAGTACCCTCATGGCACACGCGAAACCCTGATACACAGCATTCAGCAAGTCACATGAGGTCAGATGTGAGTCCTGGGCAGAAGTGGTTCCAAAGCCCAGGGTTGGTCTCTCTCTCTGCTGGCAGTCACTCCATCACCCACTGCCACTGATTCCTCATGTCCTGCCCTTCCTGCTGGGCCTTCTGATCCTGAGATGGGCCTCTATAAAACCAAGAAGAACAATAAAACCGTAGTCTTTGGCTCATTCTCACTTTTCTCTCTTTCCTGGACATGGCGTGGAGCTCCCAGGGATGAGGCCAGCTCTGCGAATGTCAGCCTCTCCCTCTGCCTGGGGCTCTCTGGAGAGCGAGCCAGCTCTTGGTAAGAACTGTACTTTTTAGATAGTGTGTTGTAGCAACTTAAATACTGCCTCTCCCCTGGGGCTCTTTGTTATTGTCATTCTCTTGTTTATTTGCCTGGTGGCTTGGCCGTCACATAGTCACCTGGGATGGCAGTGGTTTCAATGACTGTCTCTTTCTCTGATCTTTCTTGCAAGTTGTCAGCCTCCGTCAGTATCACGTCCTGCTTTAAAGCCAGCTGCCATCATGTGGATTCCAGGGCAAGGCAACCCTCTGTGTGTCAGAGTAGAATTGTACTCCATGAAATTTTTAACAGCTGATTTTTCAATGAGAGATCATCAGGCCTTTCTTCCGAGGCAGCCCTGTGTGAACTCAAACCTTGGCTACTAACATTTTGGTTAGTAGCCTAGAGCACTAGCTGTTTATACCACCCAGAGACTCCATCCAGCTATCAGCATCCACTAATTGCAGACTGATTACCACTTTTTGACAGTGCCCTGGGGCCTAAATTGTTCAACAATCTGATTTAATTATAGTCATTTCCTTTGCAGAGATCATCTTTGAGGCTACTCTTTGAAGTTTGTTCTGACCCCAGAAGGGTTCTTCTTAGCTATCTTTTTCCCTGGTTCTCTCTAGTAAACTTCTATCTGGTCTAGGGCTGCTATCAGCTTCCTCTTAACTCATTATCATCAAAATCTCCATTGTTTTCAAAAGCGCTTTTAGCCTTGAATCTCATGACAATGTGTTACAAGGAAAAGTAGCGCACTTGGAGAAACCCCGGTTAAGCACTGGCTGCCAACCAACAGGTCAGCAGTTCAAATCCACTAGGCACTCTTTGGAGTCTCTACGGGGAAGTTCTACGCAGTCCTATAGAGTCAATGTGAGTTGGAATCGACTTGATGGTAGAGTTTGATTTTGGATTTGGGGAAGATATGCACAGCTCTCTGTTCTTATGGGCATCTTTCCCTTTGGGCAACATCTGTCTACCACAGCTCCAGAACTAGAGGGAGGATAGTGATCCAGCTGTCTTACAGCGACATTCCTACGTCATAAGCAGGGAGCTGGGATGACAGTCATTAGCCTTCTGAACTTGCCTCTCCAAGTATGTAACCACTGCTCTGTAACCAAGGAGGTGGGGACAATTCAGGCCCCAGAATTTCTAGCCTTGTAAGTGGAACCTACTGGCAAAGTGGTTAAGAGATCAGCTGCTACCCAAAAGGTCAGCAGTTCAAATCCACCAGTTCCTCAAAAACTCTATGAGTAGTTCAGATCTGTCTTATATGGTTGCTATGAGTTGGAATCTACTACTCGATAGCAACAGTTTTGTGTTTTTCTTTTATCAGGTTTAGAGTGAAAGCTTCAGATCTCTTGGTTACTCTTTCCTGGAATACAGCTTCTGCAACAACTACCAGGGGAGGTAAGACACGCCTGTGGCATAGCCCTTTACTAGGAGCTGAGGAAACAGGGAGCCCTGTGTTCTTGGCTGTACCCACCTGGAAAGGAGCTTCCATCACTGTGAGTTTGGAGCTGGGAAGGAACTGTTTTTATCAAGATTCAGCAGACTCTCTTGAATAAAGGCTTCTTCGTATGCTTTATGTCCTTGGGACAGTTTCTATAGACTTAATTGTTTAAAACTAATTTTCATGAGTTACGGCTACTTGACAGGGGAGGAGGTCCATGAAGGCCCTCACAGTGCTGTTCCCGAAATCACCTCTTCACAAGCGCTTCCTGCGTTCTTAGAAGTAAGTAGACGGTGGTAACTTGGAACTCAAGTCATTAAAAACAGGAGCAAACCAAGAAGAATGAAAGATCAAAAACAGAGGGGATGGGGGAAGAAGACAGTATGAGGGAGGAGAGGGAAAAAAGTATGTGGTGAAGTTGTCTATCTGATAGGAAATCTGCTCATATTACAAAGACAAATAAAAACTAATCTGGATTCTCCAGGCCAGGGATAGCAATCTATAAGGCTTTGAAATGTGTAAACTTTATCTCTAAAAATCTCTCCTTCCAACTGTGAACTTCTCCCCATTCCTGGTGGACTCCAAGTGAGGTAATTCCTACTTTTCTCCCCCTCATCTGGTCCTTTTTAAGCTCTGTGTTTAATTTCTAGAAGAAGTTGCCAGGCCTTAATTCACACTAAAGAATGTGTCAATGGCTGAGAATTGCTTAATGTGAGATCTTGCTAGAGGAATTTGCCTTTTAACAGAGAAAACTCTGCTCATCACGAAGGCATGATCCTCTGAGGAACTTAAGGCTTCATTACTAGGTCAACTCAGGAGATATTAGACCAGAGAGTAAAAGGAGCTTCCAGAACATTAACTAAGGCTGTTTCTCATGTTTCTGGACTTCTGGAGCCAGACGTCTTGGCTGTGGAATTTCTGGCGTGTCCTCAAATCCTAGGAAGCACACTTACTCAGTAAGCACAGCTGCTCTCCATTTGGTTAATGATAGCCTGCCTCAAATTTGGTGTGTGCAAATAAAGGAGCCTGCAGGCCCAGCTCTACAGAGCTACTTGCACAACTGTGTGCAGCGTAGCCTCCAACTGAGCTGGAATGGTCTGTGTTGCACCTGGTGTGACAAGGCGGGACTGTGTCAGGTAAGCGCCAGGTACAGTGAACCAGAGCCCCAGTGGTACCGTGGTTAAGAGTTCAACTGCTAACCAGAAGATCAGCAGTTTAAATCCAGCAGCTAGAAACACTGTGGAGTGCTTACACTCTGTGCCATAGGATTTTTGTGAGACATACTTTTTATGGGCCTCGACTGGTGGCAGGCAGGCCAGAAAAGGGATCACAGAACAATGCCAAGGGTTGTGTCTGTGTCAGTGCCAGAGCAGGGGCACAAAGGAAGAAAGAAGTGTTAGCGATAAGCGTGGGCTACTGACTGAGGCTCAGGCAAGCTGAGCTCAAATCCTTGCTGCCGTAGGTAGTTTTCTTGGGCTGCTCCATGGTGTCTCAGAAGTCAACCTAAGGCCGACCTTCGTTCATGATTGCATTCTTGGAAGGAAACTTATTTTCTATAAAAATCCATTAAGGCGCTGTGTATGAGATAGCTTCCTTGAGTCTTCCGACAGTAGAACTTCTCTGTCTTCAAGTTCCCCACTGTACTCCATTTATTCTCAAAATGGGAAAGAAATAATTTAAGAGAGCATTCCCCCAGGTATCCATCCCTTGGTAGAGGCTTCCATGCTGTTTCTCGGCTTGAATGTGATCAGCAGACAGTGATCTGGCACTTGGAACCGTGAGAGCTGATTCATCACCATCTCTCAGTCTAAGTGTTTTACTAAATTATGATTGAGAAAAAGAAGCAGGGATCAAACTCCAGAGATCAAGTTACTGAAATGACTTCTTCCATCTGTTCTCCAAAGTGAGCTTCATGAGCACAGAAAATTTTGTCTGTTTTATTCGCTACTGCCCTCCTAAGGCCTAGCACAATCCTGACACAGTCACCCAAAGAGCAAACCCATTTCCTTTAAGTTGATTCTGACTCACAGCCACCTGAAGGGACACAGTAAAACTGCCCTGTAGGATTTCCAAGGTGTGGGTGGTGGATTCAAAATACTGATCTTTAGGTTAACAGTCAAACTCTAAGCCGCTGTGCCACCAAGCCTCCTGACATATAGTAGGTGCTCCATAAACACTAACTGAATGGTATAAAGCTGTTCTCTTAGGCTCACATTTCACAGAGGAAAACTCATATTTGTCCTCAATGAAGTCAGCTGCTTAGGTGTACCTAGAACTGAATCATCACCTCCGAAAACACAACCACACTCTTAATCATCTTAATCATCTTTTCAGATACTCCAGGGTCATTGAGTTGTCATGATCTATTTTAATATCTGTCTGACAATCAGCACCACACAACTCAACTAGTGTGAAAACTATCTTTGATTTACAGTCATGTGCCATGTGACATCAGTTTGGGTAACACCCAACTGCATATACATCCATGGTTCCATAAGATTATAATAGAGCTTAGAAATCCTGATCAGAAAACAGGACATATCAGATGTAAGTGGACACAGCAAACACAGTCACTTCCTGCATGTAACTTATGTATCTCATGTGTCTTGTACCAAAGTTATTACACTGTCAGGCATATAATGGTACATCCATATAGAACCATTAATAGACATGTTCTGATAGTCTTAATAAACAGCTATATTACTGGTTTATGTATGTACTGTACTGTGTACTGTTGTTATCTTAATGTGAATTTTCCCTGCTTACGAATAAAAAGTTTACCAAATAACATATGCACTTCAACTCGTAAACAGCAGCATCCAATCTCATGTATCACGAGTCTCTTGAGTGTTGTAGTATTCTTTCTCTGTTTAATTTTCTTCTGAAAATATTACTGTGAATTGCATCATGGCTCCCAAATGCAGCAGAATTAGTGCTAGTGATAGTGGCAGAAAGAGGCAAAGGAGAAGCCTTGATTTGGAAGTGAAACAAAAGGTCATTAAACAACAGGCAAGTAGAAAATCTGTGAACATTATTGCTTGTGATTTAAGTGTGTTCATACAGCATCCAAACCACATGATGCCCTATTTCACAGAATGTAACATAGACCTGAAACAATGCATAATGGTATTTGAAAACATGTGAAATGTGATTGTATCAATCATGGGACCAGATGCTAGAGACTAAGCCAAAGGCCCAGCTGTAGACCTTCAAGGGAAAGAAAAAGGACTTCAGCTTCTCAAGCTGACTTTCATATAAATCTTGACTCTGTTCTTCAGGCCAAAGGCTCCACATTGTGTGCATGTGAATGTCGGCATGCGGGAAAAGGGAGGAGGGAGAAAGGAGGAGCAGGGGAGGGGAGAGAAAGGGAAAGGGAAGGGAAGAAGAGAAAGAGAATAAAGAAGCTCTTCATCTCCTACCTTACCTCCCTTTGGCATCACCATCTCTTAGTATTTTACATACCTGCAAAAAATGCTGTTTCATTAGCATTGAGTGGTAAAGATTCAACTCTGGCAAAGACAATCTCAATTTCTTTGTGTATTCAGAGAGAATAGCCCCCAGAGAAGAGAATAAGGCAGAAGTGAAATACAACAAGAACAGAAGCGTCTTGGCACATGTTCAATACAGAGGACATTAGGTGTACCCCTAGGATACGAGGACCTGGGGCTTCAGTCCAGCTGCTTTAGCTAATAAGAGACCCTTCTTAGTTGTAGTTTATCCTAGAATCACAGGCCCTGAACCCTGGTAGCATAGTGGTTAAGTGCTACTGGTTGGCAATTCAAATCTGATGTTCCTTAGAAACTCTGTGGAGCAGATCTACTCTGTCTGCTCTGTCACTATGAGGCAGAATGGACTCAACAGCAGTGTGTTTTCTGTATTTCCAATTTGGTGTGATAATAAAGTGGTCTTATGCTAAGATTTGGTTCCCGGGTCCTAGGAAGACATGGCTTACCTTTCAAATAGAAAAACACAAATCAATATAGTGTTAGCCCAAATCTGGATGACTAGCTACAGTATACTTATATAAATTTGATTTGGGATTTTCACAAAGAATATTTTTAGCACTTATTTAAATCTACTTTTTCATTGTGTTTTAGGTGAAAGTTTGCAATTTGAATCTTTGACACTTGTCATTCTCCTTTGCTCCAGGTGGACCAAATGATGCTGCTTAGCCAGCTGCTTGCTAGCATTTAGGACCCAAACACTACTCAACAAAGCGGAATGAGGAACATTTTCTTAATAAATTTTGTTATTCCAATTGACCTACATGCCCCCTGGAAACAGGCCCCCCAATCCCTGTCCCTGCTATTCTGTCCCTCAAAGAGTTTGGTTGTATTTGAAAAATGTCTTAGCTTTTGGCTAAGTCCAATTGTGTTAACTTTGCCTCTACTGAGTGTTGTCCCTCCTTCACCTAAACTAAATCTTGTCTATTATCTAATTACAAGGATTTTAATAAAATATACAGGTAATAGGGAAACCCTGGTAGCTTAGTGGTTGTTTTAGTCAGCTAGCGCCGCTCCAACAGAAATACCACAGAGTGGATGGCTTTAACAAAGAAAGATTTATTCTTACACAGTCCGGTAGGTTGCAAGTCCATATTCAGGGTGTCCGCTCCAGGGAAAGACTTTCCCCTTGTCGGCTCTGGAGGAAAGTCCGGTATGGCATCAGTCTTTGTCCAGGGAGCGTCCTCACGCAAGAACCTCTGGTCTGAAGGCCGCACTCTGCTCCCGGTGCTGCTTGCTTGATGGTAGCGAGGTTTTCAAATTGTCCTTTGTTTCTTTTTCCTTTTATTCCTTGCAAGCTAAAAGCATTAAGGGTGGGGCAAGCCATACTCCAGGGAAACTCCCCCTACAGCAGGAATTCACAGCCCCACCCTAATCCTTTAACATACAGGTTAGCAAAACCACACAATGGAGGACAGTCCCAAGATACTGGGAACCATATCCCAGCCACGTGGCTGCACACATTTTTGGGGGGACACAATTCCAACCATGACAGTGGTTAAGTGCTCCGTTGGCTAACCCAGAAGGTTGGCAGTTTGACTCTCAGCCACTCCTAGGAAACTCTGTAGAGCAGTTCACTTTGTCCTGTAGAGTCACTATGAGTCAGAATCAACTCGACAGCACCGGGTTTGGTTTTGGGTTTATAGGTAATGGGTTGAAGACCAAGATGGTGGAGTAGAGGGACACCTTCTACAGCCCCTCTAACAACAAAGACCCAAAAGAACAAATGAATCAAGTATATATAACATTCTAGAAGCCCTGAATATCAGTGAGAAATTGGACTGAGCAAAGGGAAAGAGAGAAGAACATTGGTAGTGCATGACATATCATCGCTCTGATAAGCCAGGAAGAAGCAGCATGGTGAATGCAGCACAGAGGTGATTGTCTGGAGAATCCACTCACACCTCTGGAGCCAGCGAGGAACAGCACAAGATTCTCAAATTTAAGTCCATACATGTAACCTGCCGCACACTGATGTCAGTCTTTCCTTTAATGTAGTCTTGTTTTTGTTCTCCTGGCACTTGCCCCTCCCTTTGAACTGTGCCAAGTGTCAGTGAGAGGGCTCTTCAAGTCCACCCTGAACAATTCTCCCCCTCTTGTCTTTGCACTGCTCATGGCTCTGGAGTCTGATACCACTGACTAAGGTAGAAGGTGCACTCCTTAATCATGCTCTGAGCCATTCTCTGACTCAGGCATGGGGTAGGGAAACAGTTTAGCAAACTCAGGGAAGGAGAGTAAAAGAAAACAAAAGTTGTTTTTTTGTCTGCCAACTTCCCTAAGCCAGAAAATCAGGACACAAACTATTCCTTCACCTAGATTAAGACATAAGGGGATATGCAAACCTCACAGACACTCAGGGATGACTGTTCACCCCTGGTCTTTCTCAGCAGCTACATGGAGACCCCTGTGCCTATACCAATCACCCCTGCCCACCCAGGACAGTAGGTGAGAACTTTTACCACATTCTGAGAGATGAACCACTAGAACACCTGAGCTGAATCTGTGTAAGAAAAGTAAACTGTATATTTTGAAAAAAGAAGCTAGTCACAGGCAAACAAATTAATAATGATAATTTACTGATGACTCAGAAACAGCAGTTCATATCAAAGCACTTAAAGGGGTAGAACATGATCTTTCCTTAAAGACCCTAAAACAAAGAATCAAATTTTCCAGAGGGAGAGAACTTCCTGGAATTATTCGAAGTAGAATACAAAAGATTAATATTTAAAACTTTTCAAGAGATGAGGAAAGAGATAAGGCAAAATGCAGCAGAGCTTACTGACAAACTGAACAAGCTGCAAGAAAGTATTGAGTGGCAAGAATTAGAAAGTCAAAAAATTAATAATAAAATTACAAAATTAGACAAAACAGTAGAAAGTAAAAGGAGCACAACTGAGGCAATGGAAGCCTGAATTAGTGAAGATTAAAAACCATGATACCTTCATATCTGAGGAAAAATCAGATTAAAAAAATGAAACAGCAAGAAACACTGAGAATTATATGATACTTTATGAAGAGGATTAATCTACAAATGACTGGAGTACCAGAATGGGGGTGAGGGGGTGTGAATAACTGAAAATACAGAGAGAATTGCGAGATTTGCTGACAGAAAACTTCCCTGATAACATGAAAGATAGGAAAATACCTATGCAAGATACTCATCCAACTTCACACTAAATAGATCCCTAAAGAAAGACACCAATGCATATTATAATCAAACTTGCCAAAACTAAACATAAGGAGACACTTTAAAAGATGACTAATGATAAACAAAAAATAAGTTGCAAAGGAAAGTCAATCAGACTAAGCTCAGACTACACAGCAGAAACCATGCAGGCAAGGAGGCAATGGGATGGCATATAGAAAGCCTTGTAGGAAAATAATTGCTAGCCAAGAATTATGTATCCGGGAAAATTGTGTATTAAATATGAAGGCAAAGGTAGGACATTTCCAGATAAACAGAAAATTAGGGAATGGGCAAAACTACCCTTTAGGGAATACTCCTTTTAGGGAATCATTTGGTTACAAAACCAAAAACACCAGGTAACAATCCAAGACTGGAAGATACAATAGAGCAAATGGATATTAACCTAAATAGGAGAATCACAAATATACACCAAAGGCAAAACACTGAAAATAGGGTGGGAGTTGGGGACAGATGTCTTTATGTAAACATTATACTAAAGACAGCAGTACCCAAAAGAAAATGTAGTTATAGAGCTTTCATATGGAGAGGAAATCAAGGCAATATAAATAAATTTGTAGAAAAATAAAGGTGTTAACACAACTGCAAAGGAAACTATCAAACTTATGCAACAAAATAAAAAACAAGAAAACATGAAGTCTCAGCAAATATAAAACCACCAACATTGAAAAAGATGAAAAGAAAACAGATAAGAAGACTCAGCACAGAAAATTTAAAGGCACAAAGAATTGTCTAAAACACACACACAAAAAGACATCAAAATGACAGCACTAAGCTCATACCTACCAACAATCACACTGAATGTAAATGGAATAAATGCATCAATAAAGAGAACGACACTGACAGTTTGGATAAAAAAAAAAATATGACCCATCTATACGATTCCTACAGGTGACATACCTTTGATTCAAAGACATGAATAGACTACAACTCAAAGGTTGGGAAACAATATATGTCAGCAAAATAAGAATATAAGGGAAAATTCTCAACATAATATGGGGCATTTGCAAAGCCAACAGCCAACATCATCCTAAACACAGAGAATCTGAAAGCATTCCCCTTGAAAACAGGTATCAGACAAGGATGACCATTAACACCACTCGTATTCGTCATTGCCCTGGAGGCTCTAGCCAGACTAATTAGACAAGATAAAGAAATAAAGTGCATCCAAATTGGTAAGAAAGAAGTAGAAGTTTCTCTATTTGCAGATGATATGATCTTATACATAGAAAACCCTAAAGAAACCACAAAAACTACTGGAACTAATAGAAGAGTTCTGCAAAGTATAAGAAAAACATACATAAATCAGTTGGATTCCTTTACACCAAGAAACCATCAAAGGGAAAATCACTAGCATTTACTATAGCCCCGAAGAAGATAAAGTATGTAGGAATGAATCTAAACAGAGATTTAAAAGAACTACACGAAGAAAATTTCAAGAATCTACTGCAAGAAACCAAAAGAGACCTACATAAGTGGAGAAACCTACTTTGCTCATGGATAGGAAGACTTAATTAACATCTTGAAAATGGCTATTCTATCCAAAGCATACAATGCAGTCCAACCAATGACTGCCCTGACAGCATACAGTCCCTTTTGTAGTGGGAGAAAAACAGGGATATACAACTAGAACTTTATTAAAAGACCATACTTGATGGTCTGACATCCCAGAGTTTCCTCTGAGAATACAGCCCCTTGGACTCTCTGTTACCTCAGAGCTGAAACCATAACCGGTTGTTGAAGCCAACTGTTCAGACAAAGACTGGACTGGACTGTAAGACACAGAGTGATGCTGGTGAAGAATAAGCTTCTTGACTTAAATGTATACGGGAGGCTGCCTGAGCATCTCCTCTCTAGAGGAGAAATGAGAGGGTAGAGGGGGACAGGAGTTGGTTGAATGGACATGGGAGGTACAGGATAGAAAGGAAGAGTGTGCTATCATGGTCAGTGGGAGCAGTTGGAGTAGTGTAGCAGTATGTGTTCCTAGTTGTATGTGGCAAATTGATTTGGAGTATAAATTTTTACTTAAAACACAATAAAAATAGATAATCACTGACTTACAATAGGGTTCCATTCTGACAACTCCAGCTTAAGCCAGTTCTGAAGCAAGTTAAATATATCTTTTTTTCTTATTTAACTTTACATCACTATTACCTTGTATTAGTAGTATCCTCATAAATCTGACAGTTCGTCATTAGTAGTTGGAAACGTTACATGTAAATGTACAGTTGTAATCAGTGCTTCTTTCTTCTCTAGTTATCCATGCATTATGTAAGCAAAAAATGTAGAGCAGGCTATGAAAATTTTGTAAGCCAAAATGGCATAAAGTGAAGAAATGACTTCCATTAATTTACATGTGAAAAAATTTTGAGAGTCCCCAGATCCCCAAAATACCTTAGAACACATCTTGCTAAGGAAGGCATAAAACAAATCAAGATAAAGCACAGATGTTCAGACACAGTTCTAAGCTACGGCAGCCTGATGTTGAGAAGCTTAGTTCCCAGTGAAGGAGCTTGGAGACACCACTCTCACTGCTCGGCAGGGTGCACAAGGCCCTTGTAACAGCTAGCAGTCAAACAAACACTAAATGTTGTTGCTACTTTGCTATTTTTTGCCTTTTATCTTACAAGTTAGACTTCTCTTCGGATTTTTTTTTTCTTAGCAGAAACAGACCTGCTAAGTGGTCTGACAATCAGGTTCACCTGCTCATCCTATAAAAAGTACTGCATACATCATTGCTGAATGTCACTACAGTCACCTTCAAAGTACTCCCCTTGGGAAGCTATGCACCCACACCAGCACCTAGTCCACTCTTCGAAGCAACTTTGGAACTCTTTTACTGGAATGGCCATCAGTATTACCACTAATGTCCTGAATGTCATCAAAATATCTTCCTTTCAATATTTCCTTTATCTTTGGGTAAGCAAAAAACATCACTGGGGGCCAGATCAGGTGAGTAGCCTCCCTGCTCACAACCTCCATATTCCAATACAGTTATTTGTTTGCTGGCTAAAAACTCCCTCATAGACAACTATATAGTTAAGTTGCCACCGTGCCACACTATGAGCAATGGCCATTCAAGAAACAGTTCCAAAATTGCTTTGAAGAGTGGACTAGACACTGACATCGGTACACTGCTTCCTGAGGGATGTACTTCGAAGGTGACTGTAGTGATATCCAGCAATGAGGTATGTAGCGCTCAGAACAATTAAATTTTCACACTTAATTGTGGGACCACCTAATGCAGGTCTTACACAGAAAACAGACTGGTGTAAAGTGAGCTTTTGAAAAGCAGGTGATATCTGTACCTGTAACAGGAACAGTAGTACTATTGTTGACTATTGCCAATTACTGGTGAAAAAGAGAAAGTGAAATAAGACATCAATACCTATCTGGTCATTCTCATGTGGAAAATACACAATAGAATTTTTAATTGTGTCCCACAGCTAAGGGCCACAAGACCCAGGGGCCATAGGCTAGCACTCAAGTTTATCAGGGTAAGTCTAGAAAATTCCTACCAAACTGTTTCTCCCAGTACTCTTACATAATATTTCTGCCACTTCAAAGAACTTACTGTTCTCTTATAATCAATCCCTTACAATCCTCTACTACTTTTTGGTTCCAACCATACTTTTCAATGAGCTATCATGGTAAATTAATGATAGCTAATGTCTCGGCTGATAATGAAAAGGTTGGTAGTTCAAATCCACCCAGTAGCTCTGCACAAGAAAGACCTAGCAATCTGTACCCACAAAGCAGCCCAGAAAATCCTATGGGGGCAGTTCTACTCTACAGAGTTATCATGAGTCAAAAGCATGTAAACACAGCACCATACCCTTCTGCTGGAAACACTACTCTTCCTCATTTATCTACTACTAAGTTATGCCCTGGAAACCCTGGTGGTGTAGTAGTTAAGTGCTACAGCTGCTAGCCAAAGCATCAGCAGTTCAAATCTTCCAGGAGCTCCTTGGAAACTCTATGCAGCAGTTCTACTCTGACCCATAGGGTCACTGTAAGTCAGAATCAACTATGTGGCAGTGGGATTTTTTTCCTGTTGTTTTGTCTGTTTTTGGTTTTGGTTTAAGTTATACCTAAGCCTCAAGGTCCATCTGAAATGTCATTTCTTTCCTGAAGATACCCTCTGCTGCTCCTTAAAGTGGGAATCTTTCTTTCCTCCTCTAAATCCTTCTCTGGACATTCACTAAACACTGCAGCTTACAGAAATGAATAAATGTTGAGTTCCAACGAATATTAAGTGCTTAATCATTTAATTCCATTACTTGTCAGCCAGTTTACTGTACCATGGTGTATTGTATGTCACTGTGATGATGGAAGTTACAAAACTGGTATTTCAAACCCTAGCAGGGTCACCAACGGTAGACAGTTTTCAGCAGAGCTTCCAGACTAAGATAGCCTAGGATGAAGGATCTGAGGATCCACTTCTGAAAACAAGTAACCAGTGAAAACTCTATGGATAGCAGCAGAACAGCATCTGATACAGTGCTGATGACATGCTCCTCAGGTTGAAGATGCTCGAAATATGACTAGGAAAGGGCTGACTTTTCAAAGGAAACCAACCTCTATGACTTGGATGTAGTTAATCTCTATGGACTTCATTTGCTGGTATAGCACGACTCAAAATGAGACGGAACAGTTGCAAACATCCATTAGGAATAAGAACCTAGAAAGTATCAACTATGAGTCTAGGAGAATTGGAAGTTGTCAAAAATGAAATAGAACACTTGAAGATAGATATCCTAGACATTAGTGAGCTGAAGTAGGTTGGTATCGGCTGTCTTGAATTGAAAAATAGTATAGTTTACTATGCCAGGAATAAAAAATTGAAAAGGAACATTACATTCATTGTCAAAAAGAACATTTGAAGACACACCCCAAAATGCAACTCTGTCAGTGACAGGATAATATACATATGCCTACAAGGAAGACCAGTTAATAGGACTATTGTTCAAAATTACATACCAACCACTAAGACTAAAGGTGAAGAAATTGAAGATTTTTACCAATTTTCCCACACATATGTTGGTAATTACTGGTGATTGAATTCTGAAAGTTGAAAACAAAGAAAAGATCAGTATTTGGAAGCTACGATCTTGGTGATAGAAATGACACTACATACCCGAACCTCATCAGACAGAAAACACAGGAATCATATATTGACTACATCTGTGAAAAAGAGAATGAAGAAGTGAAATATTATCAGCCAAAACAAGACCAAGGGCCTGACTGTGCAACAGCCCATCAATTGCTCAGATGCAATTTCAGGTTGAAACTGAAAAAAAATAAAATAAATCCATGAAGGCCAAAGTACACCCTGAATTTAGAGACCACCTCAAGAGTAGATTTGATATGTTGACCGTTATTGACAGAAGATCAGACAAATTCTAGAATGATATCAAGAACACTATACAGAAAGATATAGGCCATTAAAAAGGCAAGAAAGAAAAGACCAAAACAGATGTCAGAAGAGACTGAGAAACCTGCTTGTGAGCACACAGTAGCTAAAACAAATGAAAGAAATGGTAAGGTAAAAGAGTTGAACAGAATTTTTTAAAGCATGACTCAAGAAGACAAAGAATTATAAGGAAATGTGCAAAGACCCAGAGTTAGAAAACCCAAAGAGAAGAACATATTCAGTATTTCTTAAGCTGAAATAACTAAAAATAAAGTCAACACTGAACGATTCTTGGGGCAAAATGGTGAACCATGAAAGAAATATCCAAAGAAGATGTTTAGAATATATAGTAACTGTACCAAAAAGAATTGGTCAATGTTCAACCATTTCAGCAGGTAGCATATATATTACCAAGAGCCAGTGGTACCAGATGAAGAAGTCTAAGCTGCATTGAAGGCACTGGTGAAAACAAAGATTGAGGAATGGGCAGAATCTCAACAAAGATGTTTCAACAAATGGAAGCAATACTGGAAGTGCTCAGTCATCAATGCCAAGAAATCTTGAAAGCAGCTAATGGCCAGCTAACTGGATGAGATCCTTTTATGTACCTGTTCCAAAGAAAGATTACCTAATGGAATGTGGGAATCATCATTAGTATCACATGAAAGTACAATTTTGCTGAGGAAATTAAAAAACAGTTGTAGCAGTACTGTTTTAGCCAGCTAGTGCTGCTGTAACAGAAATACCACAGAGTGGATGGCTTTAACAAAGGAAGGTTTATTCTTACACAGTCCTGTAGGCTACAACTCCAAATTCAGGATATCTGCTCCAGGGGAAGGCTTTCCCTGTTGTCGGCACTGGAGGAAAGTCCAGTATTGCATCAGTCTCTGTCCAGGGAGCATCTTGGCACAGGAACCTCAGGTCTGAAGGATGCACTCTTCTCCCGGTGCTGCTTTCTTGATGGTGTGAGCTTCCCAGTTCTCTGCCTACTTCTCTTTCCTTTTGTATCTTGCAGGATGAAAGGACTAAGGGTGGGGCAAGCCATACTCCAGGGAAACTCACTTTACAGTGGAGCAAGGAGTTACCCCTATGAAGGGATTTACAGTCCCACCCTAATACTTTAACATACAGCACAGGACAATCACAAAATGGAAGACAATCATAGAATACCGGGAATCATGGTCCAGCCACATGGCTACACCTATTTTGGGGAGACACAATTCAATCCATGACAACTACATCGACAGAGAACTGTCACACTGGATTCAGAAAAAGACATGGAATGAGAGATAGCTTTGCTTATGTCAGATGGAACTCAGCTGAAAGCAAAGATTAACAGAAAGATGTTTACCCATGTTTTATTGAATATGTAAAGTTATTGGGCTGTATAGATCATAACAGCACATTTTGAATAATACTGAGAAAAATGGGAATTCCAGAATGTTTATTTGTGCTTATGAGGGTTCTGTACATAGGACAACAGACAGTCATTTTAAAAAAAAAAAAAAAGGTTGAAATGAACAGAATATGTTTTAAAATCATGTGTGTATCAGGGTTGTATCTTTTCACTGTACTTATTTAATACGAGTGCTGGTAAAATCATCTGAGAAGCTGTATTATACGAAGAAGAATGTGGCATTGAGACTGAAGGAAGATTCATTAACAATCTAAGACATGCAGGTGACAAACCTTTGCTTTCAGAAAGTGAAGAGGATTTGAAGCACTTCCTGATGAAATCAAAGACTACAGCCTTCAGTATGAATTATACATCATATAAAGAAAACAAAAAAAATCTTCATAATTACATTAGTAAGCAACATGATGATAAACAGAGACAATGTTGATGATATCAACAGTTTGATTTTACTTGGATCCACAATCAATGCTTATACAAGCAGCAGTGAAGAAATCAAACAACGTATTGCATTGGGCAAATCTCCTGAAAAAGACCTCTTTAAAGTATAAAAAAGCAAATATTTCACCCTGTTGGTTGGCTAAGATGTGTCTAACCCAAGCTATAATATTTTAATACTCTTATGCATGCACGAACTGGACTATAAATAAGGAAGACCAGAGAAGAATTGGTTGGAAAGAATATTAAATATATCACAGACTTCTAGAGAATGAACAAATTTGTCTTAGAAGAAGTGCAGCCAGAATGCTCCTTAGAAGAGAAGATTATGAGATTTCATCTCACATACACAGGACATGTTACCTAGAGCAATCAGTCTCTGGAGAAAAACACCTTGCTTAGTAAAGTAGAGGATCAACCAGAAAGAGGAATACCTTCCGTAAGAAAGACTGACAGAATTATCTCAGTGATGAGCTCAAACATAGTAACAATTGTGAAGATGTCTTAAGATTGGGCAGCTTGTTCCGTTGTTCATGAGCTCATTATGAGTCTCAACTGACTGAATGGCACATAATTACAATGACAGCAGTAATTAATTAATTATCAATAAATGCTTAGTAAATATAAACTAATAAATAGAACAATGACCGTATAAAGCAAAATAACCTCTTGTTACAGGTGAATTTCTGTAAACTTGGGCTGGACTCCTGAGTCCCCGAATGTATATCCATATTGTCTGAGTCTCTGCACTACGGACCAGATTCCATAGTTTCACACAGAAAATCACAAAATACTGACAGCTAGGGCTCACCTTTCGTATAGAGTTACAAATAGGACTCCTATCTCCTAGTTCTCTAAATCACACTCACCCATTTTACCAAACTGGCAAACAGTGTATCGCATTTCCTCCCCTACTTGTCTTGTTCATCCTCCTCAGCTTCAGTACCCAGAAACTTTATGAACCACTGTTCCACAGTAAATGATGAACCAGTGTAAACATACACATCTGTCTAAGTGTGCATCCCATTCCAAGTGTACTTACAAGGCTTAGCCTCCTAGGCCTGCTGTAGTAAAATACCACAGTCTGAATGGCTTAAAACAAAAGAAATGTATTCTCTCACTCTTCTGAAGGCTGAAAATCTGAAATTAAGGTGCTCTCAGAGTCATTCTCCCTGAGACTCTGGATAGAATACTTTCTTCTTGTAGCTTCTAGTGGCATCTGGCACTCTTTGGTACTGCTTGGCTTGTAGCTGCATCACTGTAGTCTCTGCCTCAGTCATCATATAGTGTTCTTCCCCGTGGGTCTCTTCTCTTTTTATAAAGACACCAGTCATATTAGATTAGTGCCCACTCTAATCCATGACTTCATGCTATCTAATTACATTGGCAAGTATTGTTTACAAATAAAGTCACATTCACAAGTAATATGGGTTAGGTTTTGAATATATCTTTTTGGAGAACACAAGTCAATTGTGGTGGCATTGTGGCTAAGTGCTACAACTGCTAACCAAAAGATTGGCAGTTCAAATTCACAAGGCACTCCTTGACAGCCACACTGGGCAGTTCTATACCATCTTATAGGATCACTGTGAATAGGAATCAACTTGGCCACAATGGATTTGTTTGTTGTGGTTTAAATCAGTATGTAACAGGAAGCAATGCCTAACTTAAAGGAAGAAATTATTTGAAACACTAATGAGGAGAGAAGATAAATATAACCAAAACTGATTTTATGCCCACTTTTTGCCTAGTATTCCATATATATTATACATTTAATTTTCAGTTATTTTATTACAAAATTATGATAGTAGTAACTCTTACTGAGCACCTATGTGTCAGGTACTATTCCTAGGATAGTGCAAACAGTGAAGCACTCTACTACTAGCTGAAAGTTTAGTGGTTCAAACCCAACCAGAAGTGCCTCGCAGACAGCCCTGGGGATCCGCTTCTGAAAAGTTACAGCCTTTAGAACCCTATGAAGCAGTTTTACTCCACACATGAGGGATTGCCATGAGTCAGAATTGACTTGACAACAGCTAACAACAATAACAACTCTCCTAAAAACTTTATATATGTCACTCACTTAATGTTTTCCTCAACACTATGAAGATAGTATCATTTTTACCACCCCTTATGAGCTTACAAAACACGCATGGAGAATTTCAGCAATTTATTCAAGATGCCAAAGCTGGTCAAGGGTAGGACGAGGATTCAAACTGAGTTTTTCAAACTACATTCTACATCTTCCATAAGTAGTCATTTTCCAAATCTACATGTACACCCAAAGTCATGCACTCAATGTGTGTGAAAGCCAGAATTCAAGTCTTGCTATTTTGATACCAAGGGTGATGCTTTTTAGGAAAACTTAGTTCAGTTGCTGCTATTAGGGCAGCAAAATAGTCCATAATGGGCTTGCTAACTTGCAATGCATGTGCTTACAGGGATAAGACATCCCTTATAATGAAAGTGACACTATTGTGTCCTACTAAGCTTTCCTAGGTCTGTTTTTCCCTAGGCATCCTGGACTCCGGTGTTCTCTGTCCATGGTGCTGAATTAAAGGACTAAACTGCTGCATTTGGGACCATTCTGATTCATGGAGACTCTGTAGTACAGAGTAAAACTGCCCACATAAAATTTTCAAGGCTGTAGATATTTATGGAAGCAGATTGCCACACTTTTATCCAAAAGTAGGGGATGGTAGGTTTAAACCAATGATCTTTTAGTTAGCAGTCAGGTACTTAAACACTGTATTACTGGGGCTCCTAACTGCCTACAATACCTTAATGCAGAAGACCAGCCAGGTAATCAAGCTTTGTCCCTCCCTCAAAGAGCATAGTTGACATTAAGAAAACTGACAAAGTAGTCTGAACCTAAATGGTTAAAGATCTTGAATAATATGCAGTGCCTGGCCATTAACAATCAGTGAGCCTTTTTCCAGGCCCACACCTTAATTGTCATGCATCTCTCCTCTTTCAACATGTTCTAGCTGAACAGGATAAAATAAGTGAGACTTGCAGTTAGTGAGGATTTTTGAAACTAGTACTTTTTCATTTCCATTATTTCAATTATTCTGTTATCTGGTAATAAACCCATATAAAAGAAGTCATGAGAAAGCCTATTTCATAACCACTAGCCCATGTACAAGCAGAGATCAAATAGAAAGGAATTAGAGACTAGAAACCCTGAAGTGGATCTGAAGCCACAACATTGGACCAATGGAGAATGCTGAGGATGGCACTGAGAATAAAGGCTGGAGACAGAGTATATCTTTATATCTGGTGCAGAATTGACTTTCAACCCATAAAAATGTTAGTTAAGGAAACACTGTCATGAACTAGGCTGGGGGGAGGGTAGGAAGGGAAGAAGTTGGAAAATAGCAAGTGCAATTTCAAGCTTATGAGAAATGGAATTAAAGTTAAGAGAAAGAAGGCAATCTATTGTTGTCCAGAAACTGGCAAACAGCACAGCCACTGCATCATTATAGTGGCAACAACCTGCTGTGTTCATTTGTCTCTGAGCTGTCTGACCTAGGAGCTGGGTGATTTATCTGCTCTCCACAGCTTCAGCTTGGCCAGGCCAAGAGGATAACTTGGAGAAAGGGGTGGGAGTAGGGGTGGTGACACTCAAGCATCAGGCCAATGGACTCCATATGTCTTGTGTTAGAGTACAGGCTCACAAATCAACCAGTGCCACCCATTTATTTCACACCTACTATAAACAAATCTCTGTGCTAGGAGCTGCTAGGCATAAAAAGACTGACAAAGGCAGAGCCTTGGAGAGCTTACAGTCTAGTGGCAAATGTTAAGTTTGCAGAAAAAAAAATTAACAATATATGCTAGGTCATGACTAGAGACAGGAAGAGCCGTTGGAATATAGAGGAAACTTGAAGAACACACAGATTTCACTAAGTTCACGCACAACTTACAAAAACAAGACAAAAAACCTAGCTGCTGTCTCGTTGATTCCACCTTATAGTGGCCCCACAGAACAGAGTAGACCTGCCTTGAAGGGATTCTGAGGCTATAAATCTTTATAGAAGAAGATCTTTATAGAAGAAGCGTCTGGGGCTTCTCCACTGGGGGATTTCTCCATCTGGGTGGACAAGCCCCAGATGCTCCTCCCACAATGCACAACTCCTCCAAAACATTCGTCATATACGTTTTCACCTGCTGACTTAACTTGTTGGTAAGTCTATACACGGTAATCTTTTTGCATTTTTCAGATTCTACACTTGCCTGCTTCTAAAATTTTCTTGTACACTTTATCTGTTTCTACATGCTATGGGTTTACACTGAGAAATAAACACCAGAACAAATAGGTAGTTTTGTTGTTGTTGTTGTTGCTTATTCCTTCACTAAGATCTTCACCCTTACACTAATCTAATTTATGACAAATGCAGCTCAGTGCCAGCCCTTTTCACATATCTATCTTGACCCTGGTTTTGATCTCTGGAAAATAGAGATTGTGATGAATCAGATGTATCCAACTACCTCAAGATTCACTGTGAGGGTAAAAAGAAGTTGATATATGTTAAAATGTTCCTAAAGAGGTTGGAACGCCATGCAAAGATAAAGTCCTGTCATGAGAAGCAGTGGTATTGACCCTTCTCTTTTGGTCCCCAGCCACCCACCTCTGCCAGTCAATGGTCTCTCTTACTCAGACTTCAGTTTCAGGTGCATCATCATGTCTCTATGAGGCCTTCCACTGCCACACCCCATTGCTTTTCCTCATGCCCCACCCTTCCAAGATACCCTTCCTGTGTACTTTCAGAGCATCCTTTATTTTTCCCCACCATGGCACTTAACCCTGTTACAACTTATTTACTGTTTATATTCCAGACTAGACTCCAATAAACCTGAATAGGTCACTGCTTTGTTCTCTCTGCATTCCTGGTTTCTGGAGCAAATAAAACCAAATGTTGCCATTAGGTCTATTCCTACTCACAGTGATTGCATGTTTGTCAGAGTGGTACTGCACTCCGTAGGCTTTTCAAGGAGTATATCAGGTGATCAATTAATCCTTGAATATTTGTTGAATGATTGAGTTGTTAGTCCTATCTCTAACCTTGTGACTGAATATTTGTTGCATGTTTATGATGTCTCAGATAATTTACATATCTTATTTCACGTAAAAATCATGAAAACCCATGCACTAGATGCTATTATTAACATCCTGTTTTAGAGTTGAGAAATCAGAGGCACAGAAAGGTTAAACAACTAAAGTCAAACAGCAAATTTATTATTTTAAAACCATTAGCTCTAAGATGTGACATTTAATTTTCATCTTGATTTTTTTCCCTGTAGTCCTTCTATGAGCCAGAGTTTTGTATACCTGTCTAGAATTAGAAAACGATGTGTTCTCTCTTGAACCTTGAGCATTCCTCTTCTTTCCTTCCTCCCTCTTCTTTGTTTCTTGACTTTGTAAGTTATTGTGTTGTGTGGCTACCGTATGTGTTCACCCACCTTGCAATGAGGATGTGCCTGGTTGGAATGGCAAGTCTACCACGAGGTCACTGAATCCAGAACAGGTACACACAATTTCATTTGCTTAACTTCTCAAAAATCCTTATGGACTCTCCATTTTTCCTGCTAGAACTGAACCTCACAATCAGACTTCTTTATTTACCAGGATGGGAGTCTTGCATGAGCAAGAAGTATTGTCATTGCTACCTTCACAGATAACGCTTGGGAAGAGTCATAGAGTAAAAGAATACTCAATCCACTTTCTTCTCTGCATCTTAGTAGCATATCTGACCATGGTCAGAAATCCAGAAATTTACATACTGGAAGTCATTCAATTTTACTTAACGAAGGAGTTTAGCTCTGTACTGGTGTACATAGGCTTGAGATGCTGCCTGTATTTCCTCTGCTGCTTCAACTCCTTATGTTGATGTAGGGAATTTGGTGGTTATTTATCTTGTATTCAGATTTTAGGTCAAGGATTTGGCTTTGGATTGGCAATGTGCCCTCTCCAAAACACATTTGGCCCATTCCTGACCCTGAAATTTCAACTAATTGCTTCACTGTCCTAAAATTTTCAACCACTTTTTTTCTAATGATGCAAATCCTATGTATGCATTAAACACAGTTTGGGTGAGACCACATCTCAGAAGTTTTCCTCAGCAATTAAAGTTAAGTCAGCAGGTGTGTGTTTATTTCTCAGTGTAAACCCATAGAATGTAGAAACAGATAAAGTGTACAAGAAAATTTTAGAAGCAGGCAAGTGTAGAATCTGAAAAATGTAAAAAGATTACCGTGTATAGACTTACCAACAAGTTAAGTCAGCAGGTGAAAACATATAGCCTTAGAATCCCTTCAAGGCAGGTCTACTCTGTTCTGTGGGGCCACTATAAGGTGGAATCAACTAGACAGCAGCTAGGTTTTTTGTCTTGTTTTTGTAAGTTGTGCGTGAACTTAGTGAAATCTGTGTGTTCTTCAAGGAAGAAGAAGTAAATAGTGAATCAGAACTTCTCCCTTCGTCCTCAGACATATTCAGTTGTGATGCAAGCAGTCTATGCTCCACACTGAGCACATGTTCTCTAAGGTCAATTAACCTGAGCTGAGCGATTCGAAATGAGCCTGCACTGAATGACTGCTTCCAAAGAGTATCAAAGTGAGGTCAGCATCTCACTTGGACACTTTAAATAGGTATTTCATTATCTGACACATTCCAATGGTGGGGCCTTGAGAAGTTAATTAAATAAGCATTCTTTAAACATCACCTCAGTTTCCTCATTTATAAGTTGGGGCTTCATTTCACATGAAAGTTAAATGAAAGAAATAGGGGAGAAGTTCTATACAGCATTGTGCCTGGCACAGAGCAGGCATGGGAAAAAGAGTGGGTCTTTGTTTAATATTTAAAGGAAAACAAGAGCTGCCTCCAGCGTGGAGGCTGCAGAGTGGTTGAGATGTCATCAAGCTCCCTTAGCACTCTGAAATCCACACTCTAAGAATAAATAAGAAATGGATTAACACGTCCACAGCCATGAGGTCCCCAGAACAGACAGACAAAGACAGCTGGCAGTACACCCCCTACCACCCTTCTTCTTTTGATATTAGCAAACCAAAGGGCAAAGAACCTAGTAGCATCAACTAACTATATTTGAGCCTGTTACTGGAAAGTTTCTGTTTTAGTCAGCTAGGCTGCTCTAACTGAAATACCACGGAGTGGATGGCTTTAACAAAGGAAGGTTTATTCTCACACAGTCCAGTAGGCTACAAGTCCATATTCAGGGTGTCCGCCCCAGGAGAACACTTTCCCCTTTTCGGCACTGAAGGAAAGTCAGGTATTGCATCAGTCGTTGTCTAGGGAGCATCTTGGTGCAAGAAGCTCAGGTCTGAAGGATGTGCTCTTCTCCCAGTACTTCTTTCATGATGGTGTGAGGTTCCCAAATCTCTGCTTGCTTCTCTTTCCTTTTATCTCTTGCAGGATGAAAGGATTAAGGGTGGGGCAAGTCATACTCCAGGGAAACTCCCTTTACAGTGGAGCAGGGGGGGGTAATCTTGTAAAGGGATTTATAGTCCCACCCTAATCCTTTAACATACAGCATAGGAAAACCACCAAATGGAGGACAGTCACAAGATACTGGGAATCATGGCCCAGCCACATGGCTATGCATGTTTTGGGAGAGCACAAGTCAATCCATGACAGTTCCTAATAAGGCTTCCCAGTGATTCACTAGGTTCCGGGCCTACCTGACTTATGAAGATTGCCCTTGCACATATCCACACATTTGATGAGCAGCTGGCCTCAGATCATGTTTTTTCAGAGCAATTCAAGGTAAGTTTCACAAGATGCAGCAAGTTCAACAACTACTCTACTAAGATAAGATAAGAACCAAAAACAACAATGGTAGAGTCTTCAGCAAGACAAGAGCACTGAGAAGACGAGAGTCAGCATTGTTCAGGAAGAGAGACACATTTTCAAGCCTGTAGGATGTAAACAGGGAGCCCTGGTGACAAACAGTAGTTAACAGCTCAGCTGTTAACCAAAAGGTCAGCAGTTTGAATCCACTAGCTGCTCACTGGAAACCCTTTGGGGCAGTTCTACTTTGTCTTATAAGGTCACTGTGAGTCAGAATCAACTCAGCAGCAGTGAATTTTCTGTTTTGGTTTGTGAGGTGAACACCAGAAAGAGAAGATTTCCCATGGAGTTCATGTGAGAGAGAGGCATGTGATTGTATAAACTCTCACATGCCATGTTACAAGGTAAGTGTTGTTAAGCCTTTTAAGATCTAAACCCTCAGACACGGCAACCTGGTAAACTCTGAGCAAATATTGTGCTTATATCCGGCTGCATTCCCAAAACAGAACATTTGGGAATGTGATTTAGCTAGGTGAATTCACTAGATAACTGAATTGATGGCAGACTGCCAGTCACGGTAGGAAATTTCTCCTCGACGCCTCTCATGCACAACGTGGTGTCTTTCAAACTCATCCCAGTTCTCTCTTTTCCCAAGCTGAGATTGGCACCATTCAAGGCATTCCCTGCTAGTGGTCGATCATTTGACTGTTGCTGAAACATTTGTAGAATTGTTCAAACGTTTTCTTTCCCCTCCTAAAGTTTAAGATCTTCAATGAAAACATGAAGCCAGTCTCCAGTTTCTTATATCTTCTCTTCTTCTGCAAATCCTTCACCGAGGCCTAGCTTCCACCCCAGTATCAGCACTATACTCTAGGGCCCCACACTAAGGCTTGTGGTCTGAGGGAGAAGAAAAATCCACATTTGCTTCAACCTCTGCACACTTGGAACCAGGAGGTTCCACACAGGAGGAAGTCGTCATGTACGGGGTCTGACAATTAAGTTCACAAACTCATCCTAGAAAAAGTGCTACATACCTCGTTGGTGAATATCATCACAGTCACCTTTGAAGTACCCCCCTTAGGAAGCGATGCACCTATCCCAGTGCCTAGTCCACCCTTCAAAGTTGATTTTGGAACTCTTTCTGAAGTGTCCATCAGAGCTCTCGTCATATTACCCTCGATGTCCTGAATGTCATCAAAATGTCTTCCTTTCAATATTTCCTTTATCTTCAGGTAAAAAACAAAGTCATTGGGGCCAGATCGGGTGAGTAGGAAGGGTATTCCAATACTGTTATTTGTTTACTGGCTAAAAACTCCCTCACAGACAACTATACAGTTAAGTTCACAAGCTTGCCACCGTGCCACTGTGTACAATGGCTATTCCAGAAAGAGTTCCAAAATTGCTTTAAAGGCTGGACTAGGCACTGTTGTCAGTGCATAGTTTCCCAAGAAGGGTACTTCAAAGTGATTGTGATGATACTTAGCAATGAGGTATGTAACACTCAGAAAAATTAAGTCCACACACTTAATTAAGTTCATGGACTTAATTGTCAGACCTTGTATGACATTTCACAGGACAACTGTCATGCACAAGTGTTGTCACAGTTTTTTTTCTTGTATGTGAAACTCCTGCTTATTGGACTGCTTTTTAAAGTTCCATAGCATGATATGCAGCTTACCATGATGATTTGCAAGAAAATTAAGGCACAGAAAATATAAAAACAGAAAAAAAAAAAAAAAAACATTGCCACCGAGTTCATTCCAGCTCATAGTGACCCTATAGGACAGAGGCGAACTGCTCTATAGAGTTTCCAAGGAGCACCTGGTGGATTAAAACTGACAAACTTTTGCTTTAGCAGCTGTAGCACTTAACCAATACACCACAGTGCTTCCAGGATATGGAAAACAGGAAGACAAAACTGTTTTCAGTCAGGACCAGGTATCAACGGTGAAAATAATGTGTTAGCACTCCCTGCATATTTCCCTTTTCACTGGACAACAACTTTGCTGAACCAAAGAGACTCTGGTGGGGAGGCAGAGAGACATTTCTTAAAGACACAGAGCTCTTCTGTCCACCATCAGGACCCCAGGAACGCATGCAGGCTAGCGCTTCACAGCACAGACCTCAGACTGGAAGGTCTGCTGTGGCTTCTGGCTCTGACCACCGCTTCTGGTGCATTTCCAGACAGTTATCAGAGCCATTCAACATGTTCTTCACAAAGCATAGAAAACATAAAAATTACCCCACTGAGAAATGAAAACAAAAATAACAATTGTTATTACCTTCAGCAAGATGAAAGTATTGGAGAGATGAGAATAGTTATGCTTACTGAGATCTTATGGTATGAGAAAGCCCCTTTCCACACCCCTAGGTATTCCTGGAAGACTAAAAGACAGACTAGTAGGAAAATAGTCTATATTTCTGTTTTGCTGCCCTTATTTTCTGCTTTCCAAGCTCCACAGACATACACTCAGTTCACACTCAGAAATATAGGCCAATCTCACCCATCCTGACCAAGTGTTGGATTCTTTGACTAAAACAAATAGGAAGTAATGCCAGCCAGCCAAGTGCCGTGTAATAGAAACCACAAATTTCGTGTGTTAACTTTAATATTAATAACCACAACTATAAATTATATCACTGTGGAAAAGTTAAGTATTCACTGTGAAAAAACAAATAAAAGATAAAACAATACAAAGTAGGAAGCAAAAGTCCCCACATGTGTATAGTTTATGACATGAAACAGTCATCAACTTACTCAGCATATTTAGTCGCATGCTCTGATTTGCGGACCTACAGATTGGATGTGATTAGAACATAGGAAACTGGCAACCATGTTTGCATCGGGGAAATGGAGATAATCTCACTTTTCACAGTTCTTTATTGTTCAATATTTTACTCTCAAAATAACAAGGTAATTAATTAATCATTAACTAGTATAAACCCTGTGCCTACTAAAGAAGCATCAAAACTCAATCCTCAAATTGAAATTCTTTTCTAAATTAAGGGCTTGGAAACAAAAATTTGAATCCCAGCTCTCTTCTTAATTTGCCTCATGACTTGTATTTCCAATCCATTATTTTGAAATAATTGTGCTTTTACTTAAATTTATTTGTTTTTATTAAATAATTCTTGTAGTTTTTCACATATAGATATTATATATATTTTATTATACGTATGCCTAAATATTTCATTATGTATCTGTTATTGTAAATGTAATTTGTTATTCTAATTGTTTATTGCTAGTACATAAGGAAAACAATTGACTTTAATATAATAACCATGTGTTCTGCAGCCTAGCTATACTTACTTATTAGTTCCAGCAGTTTTAGTTTGCTTGTTTTAGTCAATTCTTTTAGAATTCTGTACCTAGACAATCATTTCATCTGCAAACAAGGACAGTTTAATTTCTTCCTTCCTGCTTCATTATGCTTTTGTTTCCTTTTGTCTTACTGAACTAGCTAGGATTTTCAGTATAATGTAGAGCAGACTTGAAGAGAGAGGACCCGCTTGCCTTGTTCTTGATCTTAGGAGCAAAGAATACTTTCTCATCACTGCATATTAGCTGTAGGATTTTTGCAGACATTCTTTATCAAGTTGAGGAAGTTCCCCTCTGTTCCTAGTTTGCTGAGAGCTTTGGCATGATTGGATGATGAATTTTGTCAAATGATTTTTCTGAATCCATTGAAATGATTCTACTGTTTTTGTTCTTTATCTTTTGTGGATTACAGATGTAGTGGGTTGCACCAATTGGATTTCTGATGTTGAATCAGTCTTGCATATGTGGAATAATTCCTACATGGTTGTAAAGTATAACTTTTTTTAATACATTGTTTGATTCAATTTATAATGTTTGTAACATTTCCTTGAATATTTTTGCATTTATGAGAGATTGGTCTGTGGTTTTTCTTTCCGGTAATGTCTATCTGGTTTGAGTATTATGATTATGCTTACCTCATAGAATGAGTAAGGAAGTGCTCCCTCTTCCTCTATTTTATGGGTGACGTTGTGGAAACTTGATTCAATTTCTTCCTTAATTACTTGATAGAATTCACCAGTGAAACCATCTGTATTTGTTCCTTTCTTTTTTTGAAAAGTTATTAATTGCTTATATAAAATTTAAATAAATATAACATTATTAGGATACTTTGTTTCTCCTTGTGAGAGTTTGATAGGTTCTGTCCCTAAATGAACTGCTTTATTTCATCTATGCTGTCAAATTTGTGGGGTTAAAGTAGTGCATATTATTATTTTATTATATTTTTAATGCTCTTGGTACTAGGAAGAATGGTTTCTTTTTTATATCTGATATTAGTAATTTGTATATTCTCTCTTTTTATCTTCATTAACCTGGCAGGAGGCTTATCGATTTTATTGATGCTTTTTTTAAAAATGAGGGGAGGGGAACCTTCATTGATTTTCTCATTAATTTCCTATTTTTCAATTTCATTGATTTATTATTTTTTCTTCTGCTTCCTTTAGAAGGTGTACGGTAGGGAATGTATCCTTTCTTCTTACTCGTTCAACCCATATGCTGTAAAACAATCTGAAAATATGGGCTATGTGGTGAAGAATGTGGCATCAGGATTGGAGAAAGACTGACGAACAACCTCTAACATAAAAATGACACATCCCTTCTGGCTGAAAATGAAGGCAATTTGAAGTACCAACTGATGAAGATAAAAGGCTACAGCCTACAATATGGATTACACCTGAACCTGAAGAAAATTAAAATCTTCACAATTAGATTAATAAATAGCACCATGATGAATGAGGGAAAAAACAAACTTATCAATGATATCATTCTACTTAGATCAACAATAAAAGTCCATGGTAACAGCAGTCAAAAAATCACAGGATGTATTGAATTGGGGAAATTTGTGGCAAAAGGACTCTGAAGATTTTAAAAAAACAAAGATGGTGATTTGATGACTCGGTATATCTGAATCAAGCCACAGTCTTTTCAATCTCATAGTCATGTGGAAACAGGACCATAAAAAAAAGAAGACTGAAAAAGCAACACATTTGAATTGTAGTGTTGGTAAAACATATTGAATACACAGTGGACTGCCAGAATGAACACTATCAGTCTTAGCATAGGTACAGCCTGAGTGCTGCTTAGAGGCAGTGATGTTCAGACTTCAGCTTGTTTACTTTGGGCAGGTCATCAGGAAAGACCAATTGCTGGAAAAGAATATCGTAGTTAATACATAGATGAACAATAAAGATGAGGATAACCCTTCATAAGATGAAGTGAGACAATAGCTACTACTCAAACATACTAACAATCATGAAGATAGTTGAAGACTGGGCAATAACTTGTTCTATGTGGAGTTACCACGAGTCATGACTAACTCAACAGCAACTATTACAATAATGATATAGCTGGAGAGATATAGATGTGTTTACAATCGTTTTCTATTTATCACAATTCTTTGTGTCTTTGTCTTCTGCTCTTTTTTCTGTGGTCTCTGGTTTGCTTTATATATATCATTCCATTTTATCTCTTCTCAGCATATCAATTATTCTTTTAAAACAATAATTGTAGATGGCATAGAGTTTAAAATATAAATTTGTAACTAATCTGCATCCATCTTCAAATAACATTAAAGCATATGACTTCCATATAATACAGATGTTTCAAATTTCCCCTTCTTGCCTCCTATAACATTGTTGCCATTTATTCTATTTATTCATAGGTTGTTTTCATCCATGAGATTGCTTCTATTATTGTTTTAAACCAACAGCTATCTTTGATACCAGTCAAGAATGCTGTTGGTAGGTGCTGTCCAGTAGGTTCCAACTCACAGTGACCATGCATACAGTAGAACAAAACAAGGCACAATTCTGTGCCACCCTCATGATCATTGTTAAGCTTCAGCCCATTGTTGCAGCCACTGTGCTAGTCCATCTTAACAAGAGTCTTCATCTTTTTTCTGACACTCTGTTTTTACCAAGCGTGATGTCTTTCACCAAGAAATGATCCCTTCTGATAACATATCTAATGTATGTGAGACAGAATCTGGCCATTGTTGCCTCTAAAGAGCCTTCTGGTTGCACTTCTTCCAAAGATGGATTTGTGTGCTCTTTTGGCAGTCCATCACATATTCAATATTCTCCTCCAACATCACATTTATCATGAAGTTGCTTGTTGGCCCAGTTGTGAGAAATTTTGTCCCCTTGATTTTTAGATGTAATCCACACTGAAGACAGAGGTCTTTGATCTTCATCAGTAAGTGCTTCAAGGTCACTTCTCTTTCAGCAAGCAAGATTGCATCACTTGCATGACCCAGGTTGCTAATGGTCTTCCTCTAATCTTGATGTAGCATTCTTTTTCATATTCTCCAACTCCCTGGATTATTTCCTCAGATCGAATAAATATGGTGAAAGAATATGATCCTGAGGCACAACTTTCCTAATTTCAAACCACACAACATATCCCCTTGTTCTGTTTGGATGAGCACCTCTTGAACTACATACAGGTTTCTCATGAGCAGAGTTAACTGTCTCATTCTTCAAAATGTTATCCGTAACTTATTATGACCCAAACAGTCAAATGTTTTGGCATAGTCAATAAAAACACAAGGAAACATTTTTCTGGTTCAGCCAAGATCCATCTGAAAATAGCAGTGATATCCTTGGTTCCATGTCCTCTTCTGAATCTAGCTTGAACTTCTGGCAGCTCCCTGTCAGTATACTGCTTCAGCCATTTTTGAATAATCTTCAGCAAAATTTTACTTTCAGGCAATATTAATTACATGATTCAGTAATTTCCACATTCAGTTGGATTTTGTTTTGAGGGAATAGGCTTCAATATGAATATCTTCTAGTCAGTTAGCCAGGTAGCTGTCTTCCACATTTCTTGGCATAGATAAGTTAGCATTTCCAGTGCTGCAGCATTTTGTTGCAACTTCTCGGTTGGCATTTCATCACTTCCTGGAGCCTTGTGAACGTCTTTCTTCATTACCATTAGTTCCTGATCATGTGCTACCTCCTAAAATTGTTAAACATCAACCAATTTTCTAGTATGGTGACTATGTATTTCCTCAATCTTATTTTCATGCTTTTTGCATCACTTAATGTTTTTCTTTGCAGAATTCTTTGGCATTGCAACTTTGGGATCGAATTTTTTCTTTGGTTCTTTCAGCTTGAGAAATGCTGAGCACATTCTTCCCTTTTGGTTTTCTATCTCTAGGTCTTTGCACATGTCATTATAAAAATTGTCTTTGTCTTCTTGAGCCACACTTTGAAATCTTTTGTTCAGCTTTTTAAATTCATCTTTTCTTCCATTCTGTTTTGCTACTCAATATTCAGAAGCAAGTTTCAGAGTTTCTTCTGATACCCATTTTGCTCTTCTGTCTTTTTAACTGACCTATTGCTTTGTTCATGCATGATGACTTTGATGTCATTCCACACCTCATCTTGTCTTTGGTCCTTAGTGTTCAACATGTCAAACCTATTCTTGAGATTGTCTCCCAATTCAGATAGGATATACTCAAAGTTGTACTTTGTCTATCACGGATTTGTTTCAGAAAGAAAAGTTTCTGGGGATCTACTTTTGAAAAGAATTACCCAGGAAAGACCTTATCAATAGCGGTAGAATATTGTCTAATACGACTTGACGGCACTTGGCTTGGCTGTTGTCTGATATAGTACCAGAAGATAAATCCCTCATGTTAGAGGACACTTAAAATACAACTGGGGAGGAATTTCCCCCTCAAAGTAGTTGTTGTTAAGTGCTGTGGAGCACATTCTGACTCACAGCTACATTATGTATAACAGAATGTAACAGTGCCCAGTCCTGTGCCAGTTATGCAATCATTGTTTTGCTTGAATCCTTTGTTGCAGCCACTGTTAATTCATCTCATTGAGAGTCTTCCTCTTTTTTGCTGACCGTCTACCTTACCAAGTATGATGTCCTTCAAAGGACTGATCCCTCCTGATAACTGTTCAAAGTATGTAAGACATAGTCTTGTCATCCTTGCTTCTAAGAGTCATTCTGTTTGTACTTCTTCCAAGACAACTTTGTTCTTTTGGCAGTCCACGGAATATTCAGTGTCCTTTATCAACAGCACAGTTTAAAGGCATCAATTCTTCTTCAGTCTTCCTTTATCATCATCAAGCTTTCACATGCACATGAAGTGATTGAATATACCATGGCTTGGGTCAGCATATTAGTCTTCAAGGTGACGTCTTTGGTTTTCAACACTGTAAATATGTCTGTTGCAGCAGTTTTGCCCAATAAAATGTGTCTTTTGATTTCTTGATGGCTGTTTCTATACTTGTTGATTGTGGATCCATGTAAAATGAAATTCTTGACAACTTCAATATTTTCTCCATTTATTACGATGTAGGAAGAAGGAACTGGTGATCTACTTCTGAAAAGAGTTAGCCAGAGAAAAACTCAAAGTACAGTTGACCTTAATGATGTGGATGAAGTCAAGCTATCAAGACCTTCATTTCCTGATATGGCATGATTCAGACTAAGAAGAAACAAATTGGAACATGGAATGTATAAAGTGTGAATTTAAGAAAACTGAAAATCATAAAAAATGAAATGGAGCATACAGACATCAATATCCTACACATTAGCAATCTGTAATGGACTGGTATTGGGCATTTTGAATCTGACAATTTTATGGTATACTATGTCTGAAGTAACAACTTGAAAAGGAATGACACTGCATTTGTCATCAAAAAGAACATTTCAAGATCAATCCTAAAGTACAACGCTGCAAGTGGTAGGATAATATCCATATACCTACAAGGAAGACAACTTCATACAACTATGATTCATACTTACTCACCAACCAGTAAGGTCAGAAATGAATAAATTGAAGATTTTCTCCTGCTTCTGCAGTCTGAAATTTATTGAATATGCAATCAGGATGCATTTGTAATTACTTGTGATTGATATGTGAATGTTAGAAACAAAGAGAAAGGATTGGTAATTGGAAAATATGGCCTTGGTGATAAAAACAATACCAGGGATGGCATGTCTGAATGTTACAATACCAGCGACTTCTTCATTGCAGTTCTTTTTACACTAACATAAATGGCTACTGTACACATGGACCTCACCAGATGGACTACACAGAAATTAGGTCAACTGTCTGGCAAAGTTGAAAATCAAAAGCCAGAGCAAGACCACAGGGCTGACTGCAGAACAGCCCGTCAATTGCTCATATAGCAGTTGAAGTTGAAATTGAAGAATAGTTGAACAAGTCCATGAGAGTCAAAGTAGCTGGAATGACATCAAGAACATTCTTTACCTGTTCTCTTCTATTTTTTATGTAAATTTGAGTTTCCGAATTATGTCATTTTTCTTATTCAAGAACTTATTTTTACGTTTGTTTTGGAACAGGTTGGAGTGTAATGAGTTCCCTCAGTTTGTTCCTCTGAGGAAGTTTTTATTTCTCATTCAATTTTGAAGCACAGTATTTTTATGCTAGTGATTTTTTTTTTTTTTTTGCAACCTTAAATATTTCACTCCATTTCCTTATTTCTTGCCCAGTCTCTTACAAGGTGTCCATTAGAATTCTTATTTATACTCATTCTTAGGCAAAATGGAGGGGTTTTTTCCAACTTATTTCAAGAATTTGTCTTTGGTTGTTTGCAGTTTCAATGTAGTAGATCTAGGTAAATATTTTGGTATTAACCTGGCTTGGTATTTCCTGAACTTCCTGAATATGTGATTTGGTGTCTGCCATTAATTTCAGAAGAGTCTCACTCTTTTTTACTTTAAATATTTCCTCTGCTCTTTTCTTTCTTCTCTTTCTAGTATTCAAATTACATGTATGTTACATCTTTCAAAATTATATCACCGTTCTTGGATGTGTATTACGCTTTTTCCATTCTCTTTGTATTTCATTTTGAGACATTCCCATTGACTTTTCTTCAAACTCACTTATTCTTTTTTCAGCGCTACCCAGTCTAATGATGAAGTATTCAACGGCATTCATTTCTTCTACAATGGTCTTGATTTCTAGCATTTCAGTTTGATTTCTTCTTAGAAATTTCATCTCTCTGCTTGCAGCATTACCCATCTGTTTTTATATTACCCATCTGTTCTTGTCTACTTTTTCCACTAAGGACTTTAATGTATTAAGAAGAGTTATTTTAAATCCCTTATCTAATATTCCATGAGTCGAATCCGACTCGACGGCACTTGGCTGGCTCTAATAATTCCAACATCTGTGTTGTATCTGTCTGCTTCCTATGTTTCTTTTGTCTCTTCAGTCTGTTTTTCTTGCCTTTTAGTCTGTAGTATAATTTCTGGTTGAAGTTGGACCCAATGTATCAGACAGTAGAAACTGCGATAAATAATTCTTTAATGTGAAGTTATACTTTAATCTGGCTAGGAGCTGGGCTGTGTATGATGTTTGCCATAGCTGTGGGTAGCAGAGACTTCAAATTCCCTAGTACTTGTAGGTTTGTTTGTTTGTTTTCCTGCTGTGATTTTGCAGTTTTCCTAAGAATGCTTCTTTAGCTCACCTGCATTTTTCAGTACTTTCAGTTTCAATCCACTGTTAATTATACTGGAGCTCTGTTGGTGTGCTGATAAAGGTGTGGGGAGGAAATGCATTCTATAATCTTATGATTAAACTCATGCTTTTAGTGGCCCTCTGTCTTTGAGCTATGACCTTCACAAGTGTTTCTTATCTTATTTTTGTCCTTAAGTGAGATTGAAAGGCCTTTCAAATGGGTAGGATAAGACAGTGATAAAGTCTATTTCTCTGGAGACTATTTTTATGTTATGAAGAATGTTCCAAAATTAACATGTATTTCACAATAGTTACTTTTCACCTCACTTAGGTATATCCATGTACCTAAGGATCATTCTTGGGTCTTCATCATGAAAACCTGGTAGGGTTCTTGAACATCTAGGAGCCTCCACACTATCGATTTTATCACTTTCACACTAGTCACACTCAGCCTCCAGCAATTTATCAAAATGACTATTTAAGTATTTCTACCAATTTATGATCCTAGCAATTTCTGCCCAGGGTAAGCAGATCTTGACTGTGATTTTCTGTAATCACCTGTCTCTCTCTATTTTGAAGTGGTAGTTTATCCTGTGACCTCACTCTGTGATAGGTCAAGAAAAGTCATTGATACTCAGTGTATTTAGTTTTTCTTGATCAAAAGATGGGAGTGACAACTTCCAGCATCTTTAATTTTTGTGTCAGTATTATTATCTGCAAAACAGAAAAGACACTCTGTCCTTAAGTATTTATACAAGAAAAGAGCTTTCAGGAAGATCAGGAGCTAGGTCCTTCTGTGATCTGTTAGCCTGTCCTTTGTTTATCAACGATGGTTACTTCTTCACGCTACCTACTCAGTATCTTACAGACTTGTATACCTTTGTCCATGGCTTCTCTGAATCAAGTCACAAAAATATTCTACATTTCTCTTGGCCTCTGTATGTCATGCCAGCCAAGTGCCGTCGAGTCGGCTGTATCTCATAGGCTCTACCTAAAATAGACTCAAGTCCAGAATAGAAGTAACAGTGAAAGTATTCAAGAGTTCAATGGATTATAAATTATGAGACTGGAAATACAAGTTCAGAAATGACAAGGGCAACAGAAACAGAATATACAGTCTTAAGACTGGAGGATAGCATGAGATACAGAAAGAAAAGCATTCAAAAAAATGAAACCTCAGTGCTTAGGGATAACTCCTCTTTTCTTGGAATTCTAACTTAACCTCTGTCTGCCTGTCTGCTTCCTCCCACAGACCAAAATGACAAGATCCTAGAATTGGAAGATCCTAAATCAGAAAGGAACCTGAGAACTCATGGAGTACAGTCATCTATCCAAGGCAAGAATCTTTTCGAACCCAGAAACATTGTTAAAACAATATCCAGTTTTACTCTCAGCCAAACCTTGCCTTACAATTTGCTATTCTCATCATGTAGGACCTCTTATTCTTGGAGAATCTTTCAAAAGCTCCTAATTGGAATGACCTGAAGATTTCATTAACCTAGATGATTTACTCTGACCTAACACTATCAGCTGAATAAGCTGTCATCAGCTTCTTCTGCTTTGGTCTTCCATTCACTCTCAGTCTATGTGACAAAGGCCCATATGGCCAAATTACCCCAGCTTTGAAATAAAAGATGTGAACTCTCATGCCAAATGTGTAAGTAAAGTTCAAAGATTTATGCTACCTTTTAAAATTTGGCCAATTCCTGTGCAGAAGGAAAAATCAATTGTTGGGCTCGCTTTGTTCTTGAAAAAAAATCAATCATGGTTCTTGCCAATGATCCCATTACCCTCTGGATGCTGAGGTCCCTCCTTGACATCCTCCATTGCATGTTGACATCAGCAGTACTGAACTACATTTCCATGAGGCTTCTGTCTTGGCTCACGATTGAAACCACCTTTTATATTCCCTTCTCTTCTTAGCATCTTTAGATCCCTATTACTTTTCCCCAAAATAACTGTAAGAGTGTGAGCTAATTAGCTTAGAGAGCACAAGCTCCCTTAATGCCTTCAGAATCCTGCCATCCAACACTGATTTCTCTATGTTTTGAGCTGCAAAATAGCGCCTTGCTTGGTTTTGGTTTAATTATTCTTCAAGGTCATCCCTATGCCGCTTCTATCCATGTTCCTTTTCTCCACTGCTTCTGTTTTTAAGAGGATTTTTAAAATAGGTTCAGCAGCTCAGCCATTTTTGAGTCGTTACCAGCTTCAATCCCCTTTCTTACTTGTTACTTGGCCTATTTTTTTTTTTTCCTCTAGCCATGCCTCTTTCTCTGCTATATTTGCAGGAGTGTTTCTCATTCTCTCTAACCCCTTTGTTAGACTGGAACTGTTCTGTGTTTTGGTGGCCTGTGTCTTTGCCCTGCACTCTGAACAGATCCTGCTGGCCTTGATTTGGGCACTGGCTTTCACTCTTCTGTTTACAGCATAGACAGTCTTTCCCTTCAGCTTCCCAGTGCTCCTGCAGGAAGCTTGACTGAATGTCCCCTTAATCTTCAGGATGCTGTATGGATAGGCAGCAACTCCAAGAGGACAGCCTCTCCTCCTACAGGCTGTTCAAAAGCATCCCAGCCTTCAGTGCTTCCAATCCACCTACTGATTTATTGCTATGTTCGACTTTGACAAAACTAGGATCCTGAGGTGAGAATAATAATAATAAGTGTAATGATTATGATAACAATGCCACCTCCCACTGGAGAGCACTGAAGGTTTTTCAAGCACCTTCCCATAAATTATCCAAATCAGAAGACACATTGTCAACAGACATTTCTTTTTTGTTTTTTTCCTAATTATTATTCTAATTATTTTCTTTTTTCTTTCAAACTCCTACTGTAATTTCTCTCTTTGTATTATCAAGCATCACCTTAAAGAACTATCACAAACACTTCAGAAAAGGAGGTTATGAGCTTTTCAAAGTAATAGGACACAAGACTTACACTGAAGCCATGGCTTAAAACCCAGAAGGAGTGTGGACAGATAACTGGAAAACCTCAGGGATAAAACTTCACAGTTCAGTATACCCAATAAAAACTTGAGAAATGCTTACAATTTAGGCACACAGAAGACTCAAGCATCCTTTGGTAAATCAAATAACAAGGTTTGAGGCAGTGCCTCTTCCCAGACATCATAGGTGACAAGAATGGGCTCATCACTGGCGATCAGAATTAGCAATCAAATGGGACTGAATCTGCTGTGCATGAGCCTCTTAGATATAGTGTCTGGAAAACCTGTCAAAGAAGAATATCAGGTGGAGAGAGGAGGGAAGAGACACCCAGGGACAGAGTAAGACAGCAGGCCCATTGGAAGGAAAACAGAAGTCTACAGAAGTCTACCAGTAGGATACATTAAGCAGACTTTTGCATTCAAAGCCCAGCTCCACCATTTAGTAGCAGTCGTGGCACCATGGTTAAAGCACTCAGCTGCTAACCAAAAATTCAGCAGTTCATAGCCACCACCAGCTACGCAGGAGAAAGATGTACATTCTTGGTTCGTAGATACTTACAGCTTTAGAAACCCAATAGGACAGTTCCACTCTGTTCTATAGGGTCAACATGAGACAGTCAATTCAATAGGAATGAGTGGGCTTAACCTTGGAAAATTATATAACCAGTCGATGCCTCACTGCCTTCATCAGTGTAATGGGGGAATGAAATCTAACTTACAGAGATGTCACAAGGATTAAGTGGCAAAATAATTTATCATTAAATTAAATGATAAATAATTTAATTATTGTAACATGATTGGACAAGTGTCTGGCACATGATGTTATTGTTAGGTGCCAATGAGTATTTCTGACTCGTCATGATGCTGTGTACAACAGATGAAAGCACATCACACTCCTGTGCCATCCTCAAAATGGTTGGTATTTGAGGTCACTATTGCAGGCAGTGAGTCAACACATCTCATTGAGAGTCATTCTCTTTTTTTGATGACCCTCTACCTTACCAAGTATGGTTTCCTCCTGGGGTTGGTCCCTCCTGATAACGTGTCCAAAGTACACGAAACTAAGTCTCACCATCCTCCCTTCCAAGGAATACCATGGCTGGACATCTTCCAAGTCAGATTTGTTCATTTTTCTGACAGTTCATGGTAGAGTCAATATTCATTGCCAACATCATAATTCAAGGGCATCAGTTCTACTTTGATCTTCATTATTCATTATCCTGCTTTTACATTTATGTGAGGCCCAGCTTGGATGACTTGCACCCTAGTCATGGCATCTTTGCTTTTTAACACTTTAAAGAGATCTTTTGAAACATATTTGATCCATGTAGTATGTTGTTTTTGCTTTTGTTGTTGTTATTAGATGCAACAGAGTCAGTTCCGACTCATAGTGACCCTATGAACAACAGAGTGAAAGACTACCTGGTCTTCTGACATGTCCACAACCATTTTTATGCTTAAGCCCATCGTTGCAGCCACTGTGTCAGTCCATCTTGTGGAGGGTCTTCCTCTTTTTCACTGACCGTCCACTCTACTAAGCATGATATCCTTCTCCAGGGACTGATCTTTCCTGATAACATGTCCAAAGTATGTAAGATGCTGTCTCACCACTTTTGCTTCCAAGTTGCACTCTGGTTGTACTTCTTCCAGAACACTTCTGCTTGTTCTTTTGGTGGTCCATGGTACCTTCAACATTCTTCTCCAACACCAAAATTCAAAGACATCAATTCTTCTGTCTTCTTTGTTCATGGACCAGCTTTTGCATGCATATGATGCAATTGAAAATGCCATGGCTTTGGTCAGGTGCATTTTAGTCTTCAAGGTGACATCCTTACTTTTGAATATTTTGAAGAGATCTTTTGCAGCAGATTTTCCCAAAGGAATGAGTCTTTTGATTTCTTCACTGCTGTTTCCCAAGGCATTGATTGTGGACCCAAGTAAAATGAAATCCTTGATGACCTCCATCCTTTCTCCATTTATGACAATGTTGCTTACTTGTCCAGTTGTGAGGACTTTTGTTTTCCTGATGTTGAGGTGCAATCCATGCTCAAGTTTGTGGTCCTTGCTCTTCATCAATAAGGGTCTCAAATTTTCTTCATTTCCAGCAAGTAAAGTGGTGTCATCTGCATAATGCATGTTGTTAATGAGTCATTCTCTGATCCTAATGCCTTGTTCTTCATCGTATAATCCAGCTTCTTGGTTTACTTGCCCAGTATATAGATTGAAAAAGTATGGTGAAAGGATACAACCCTGATGCACGCCTTTCCTGACTTTAAACCATGCAGTGTCCCCTTATTCTGTTTGCACAACTGCCTCTTGACGCATATACAGATTCCTGAAGAGGACAATTAAGTGTTCTGGAATTCCCATTCTCCACAACATTAGCCATAATTTAGTATGATCCACACTGTCAAATGCTTCTGTATAGTCAATGAAACACAGGTAAACATCTTAATGGTATTCTTTGCTTTCAGTCAAGATCTATTTGATGTCAGTGATGATATCCTTGGTTTCATGTCCTCTTCTGAATCCAGCTTGAATTTCTGGAAGTTTCTTCTCAATATATTGTTGTAGTCACTTTTGAATCCAGCATGCCACTTGATTTTTTGACTGCTGCTTCCAGAGGTGTTGATTGTGGATCTTAGCAAAATTAAATCCTTGACAACTTCAATCTTTTCTCCATTCATCATAATGCTGCTTATTCAATCAGTTGTGAGAATTTTTCTTTTCTTAAGTTTAGGTGCAATCCACACCGAAGGTTGTAGTCTTTGACCTTCATAGGCGCTTCATGTCCTCTTTCTGCAAGCAAGGTTGTGTTATCTGCATGGCACAGGTTTTTAGTGAGTCTTCCTCCAAACCTGAGGCCATGCTCTCCTTCATATAGTCCAGTTTCTCAGATTATTTGTTCAGAATGCACAATGAATAAAGTTGATGAAAAGTTACAACTCTGACACGTACCTTTCCTAACTTTAAAAGATGGAATCACCCCTTATTATATTTAAATGTCTACCTATTGGTCTACACAAAAGTTTTGTGTGAGCACTGCTAAGTATTATGGAATTCAGATTTTTCAAAATGCTATTCATAATTTGTTATGATCCACATAGTCAAGAACCTTTGCATAGCCAATAAAACAGAGGCAAACATCTTTCTGGTATTCTCTGATTTTAGCCAAAACTCATCTGATATCAGTAATAACATCCATATTTACATGTCATCTTTTGAGTTCAGCTTGAATTTCTGGTAGCATGTATTGTTGTTGCAGCCTTTTTTAAATAGCTTCAGCAAAATTTTGTTTGTATGTGATATTAACGATAGTTTTCAATAGCCTCCACATTCTGTTGGATCACCGTTCTTTGAAGTGGGAACAAACATAGATTTCTTCCAGTTAGTTGGCCAGGTAGCTGTCTTCCAGATTTCTTCACATAGACAAGTGAGTACTTTCAACACCGAGTCTGTTTATTGAAACATTCCCGTTAGTTTTCCATCAGTTATTGGAGTCTCATTTCTCACCAACGTCTAGGGGCAACTTGTACTTGTTCTTTTAGTCCTATCAATTATTGATCATATGCTACCTTTTGAAATGGTTGAACATTAACCAATTCTTTTTTGTGTAGTAGCTCTGTGTACTCCTTCCATTTATTTGCTTCCAGTGCTTCCTGCATAGTTTAATGTTTTCTCCATACTATCCTTCAATATTGCAACTCAAGGCTTGAATTTTTCTTCAGTTCTTTCAGCTTGACAAATTCCAAGCATGTTCCCATTTTCTGGTTTTCTAACTGCAAGTCTCCACTTGTGTAATTATAACATTATACTTTGTCTTCTCAAGCTATCCTCTGAATTCTTCTATTCAGTTCTCATACTTGACCATTTCTTCCTTTCGATTTTACTACTCAGTGTTCAAGAGCAGGTTTCAGAGTTCCCTCAGACAACTATTTTGACCTTTTCTTTTCTTTGTAATGACCCATTCCTTCCTGCATGTATGATGTCCTTAATGTCACTCCACAACCCCTCTGGTCTTTGGCCATTAGTGTTCAGTGCATCAAATCTAATCTTGAGATGGTCTCTGAAGTCAGGGAGGATATACTCGTGGTCATATTTTTGCTCTCATGGACTTTCTCTAATTTTCTTCAGCTTCAACCTGAATTTGCTTGTGAGTAATTGATGCTCTATTCTGCAGTTGGCCCCTGGCCTTGCTCGGGTGATACTGAGCTTCTCCATTGCTTTTTCCCCCAGATGTTATCAATATATTCCATCCAGTGAAGTCCAAAACATAATTGATATTTATGCCTTTGAAAAAGCTATTTTGCAGTGAATAAGTTCTTAGCATTGCCAAGTTCCGTCAAGCAATCTCTAGCATAATTTCTATCACCGAGGCCATCTTTTCCAGTTACTAACCCTTCTTCTTTATGTCCAGTTTTCACATTCCAGTCACAGTAATTAACAACACATCTTGACTGCATATTCAATCATTTTCAGACTTCAGAAGGTGATCAAAAATCATAAGTTTCTCCATCTTTGACTTTAGTGGCTGGTATGTAAATTTGAAGAATGTTTATATTAACTGGTTTTCCCTGCAGATATGTGTATATTATCCCATCACTGACAGCACTGTGCTTCAGGACAGAGTTTTCTTATTCTGGCATTGTAAATTATACAAATACCCAGTTCAAAATAGCTAATTTAGTCCATTTTCACTCACTGATGCCTAGACTATCTTCATGTATTTCATTTCATTTCATTTTTTTATGATTGAATGAAAATATACATTCCCATATAAATTTGCCTGCTGACCTATGTGCAGCTTCTATTGCTCTCCTTGTACGGTGACAGCACACTCTTCCTTTCTGCTCCATACATGTCTCATCTTCCCAGCAGTCTCCTATCTTCTCTTCTCCCCCCATTCCCATTCGTCCAGTATGAGGTCGATAGGACGACCTCCTATAGATGCCTAGAACCATAAAGTTCCCACACAATATGGTTCCTCTGCGTCACCAAGTCCAATCCATTGTCCTCTGAAAAGTTGACGTTCATTAAGATTTATGGACAGGGGCAGCATCAGAGCCAGGGAGCATGCTCCCAGGGGAACCCTGAAGTCCCTGGACCATCAATTGTGGTCTTTCAGTGGAGATCTCAGGGTGCACCCCTTATTTGTACTTGCATTCATTTCTTTTCTGATGGCTTCTAGTTTTCTTAGTTTTGTGCCTTGTACATTCCAAGTTCTAGTCATTAATGGATGTTTGCAGCTGTTTCTTCCACTTTGAGTCATACCACATCAGCCTCTGAAAATCCCAAAATATTGGCTCCATGCACATCACTAAGGCCAACTCTACCTTGAGGAGGTAGAGTTTGTATTTTGAATGCTCTCCAACCTGAGGGACTTGTCTTCCTGAACTATATCAAACAATGTTCTGCTGCTATTCATAAGGTTTTCTCTTTTCTCTGACCTTTTTTTTTTTTTTTCCAGAAACATACTGCAAAATTCTTCCTTGTGTGTCTTAATCTGAAAGCTCCACTGAAACCTGCCCATGACCATGCTGGTATGAGAAACACAGGTGGCATAGCTTACATTATCACAGTGACACACAAGTGACAACAGCACAATATACGGACACACAATTGGTGGGACACATAATGGTGCTATGTAAGAGTTAGCTGCTCCTATTATTACTATTATTATTTTTGTTACCACCTAAACTATCAGGTCTTTTACATGGGTTTCTGGAGAGGCAGACAAAGGTCAGAGAGTAGGGCAAACTTGTGCAAATAAACAGATTTTTGAGCTAGAAAGTTATGACCAAGTGAATAGCGGTACTTACAGCTAATTCTAGATAGTAAAGGTAGTCCAGAGATGGAGCATTCTCTCCCCTTATAATTCACACATTTTGTCTGAAACATGGGGGTTTCTTGAGTTCAGAAACATTATAGCAGTAACATCAAGCAGCAGCATCTTCAGGAACATGAAGAAAAATAATAATAGAAATAAATATCATCAGTGGTGGTGATGCGGGTAGACTGGAAGACATTAATGGTCCAAAACGAGGAGAAAAAAATATCTGAAGTCATAACAGCATTTAGTGAATTTCTACGTTCTTTTATTTTATCTCATTAGATATGACAAAATACAGATGATCCCATCCCTTGAAGAGAAAGCCCCCTGTGACAGGGAGAAAATGCTGGAGGTAGAGTTCAAGTCATTGGCTGGGGTTAGAGTGAATTCTTCTTTTAAGCACCAGTATTTATGTTGTTAGACTGGTAGATTATCTGCCTCAGAAGGTAAGCATAGCCTGGATGACGTGATGATAATCTGGAGATATGCATATTTGGCCATCAAAGTTTTCCAGCTTTTGTTTCAGCCTGGCTAGAAAAGGAGATTGAAGCCCCATTCCAAGAAATGTCATATTTATCAGCAGTGATAAATTTGGCAGAGTCTGGAGGACTCATCTGCATTTACTTTAGGAGCACAAACTCAGAAAATGGGCAATTGCTTCCCCAACATGAAAAAAGAATCCTGGAGTTGAGCAATTGATTGGAAAAAATCAGACTAGCCCAGCAAAGAGGAGAACTCTGGGAGATCATTCACATTCAGAGAAAGAATCCAAGCGTGGCTAAGAAAGGCAGGCTGACTAGCACAATACAAGGAACTGGTAAGCATCTGAATATGACAAATACGGAGTTTCACTCAGGGGGAAACTTTTTCTTTTTCTACCACTTAGCAGACTGGCATCAAACTGCTTATCTCAGAATTCTACTCATCTGCAAATCTATCTCAGAACTCTAGTTTTAGTTCTATTGTACAAAGGGTCAAGAAAGATCATAGTTGGTTTGAAAAAAAGAGATTCTGCCCAACTACTTTATTCTGATCCCCTGAGAAATCAGGTTTTTTGAAATAATTTGGTTAGGTTTCTATCCCCTGTAACCCTTCAGTCCTAACAAGAAAGTCTGGAAACTATGAGTCGTGCATCTGCCAAATAAGTTAAGGAAGGCTTTTAATAAGGTTAAGAAGGACTGATCACTCAATGAAGCAGGTAGAGAGAGAAACGTACAGGTTGTTCAGTGATTTTATTAAAGAGTTTTTGAAGAATTTTTGTACTTACACATGTAAAACGCTTCCTAAGCAGCTTTACCCCACAGCTGTTAGAGAGACCATCTGATCTACCTTTGACTTCTCTGCACAAACTTGGGTAGGCCATGCAGCTAACCCAAGCTCTGCAGATGTTAAAACCTGTTGGCATGACTTTTTTGTTTTGTTTGTTTCCTTCTTGTTTACCATTATGTGTTGACATCCAGACAGATTCCCAGGCAGATCCTGTAGACTTCAGATTTTTATAATATTACAATTCCAGTAGGATGAATGTTAAAAAATGGAAATTGGACAGACTGTTATCAACTTTAATCGACCATTAGAGCATCAGAGCCTGAAGGCACAGTATTTAGTGGTTGGAATGGGGTGGTCAAGTAAAATGCTGTCTCTTTCATTCAGAATCTGGGAATAAAGCCAACTCAGATAAAAAGGGGAAAAAAAGCCATTACTCTGACAGCTGTGGCGAAGTACAAGGATCAGTGTTGCAAAAGAGGCCAAGATGCAAATATTGCAGCACACTTGGGTAAGGTTTGTCTACTGGATTCTGGTTTGCAGATTTTGTACAACATGAAGATAAATAAGTCAACGAATAATAAGATACTGACTTACCAGCGGGAAGGCTATTATCTAATATCAAAAATGGATCTTGTGACATCGTACTGCATTGCCAGACTTGGCCTCAGTAGGTCCTCACATTTCTGCATAGCAGTGGCCATCCTCTCTGAGAAGCAAATAGTTGGGTGCCTTGGTTGAGCTCCTCTGCCTCAGCCCCTGGGCATGCTACACTGTGAACGCGGTAGAGACTACGTCTGGAGCTACAATTTTTAATTACACCTGACATTGGTGAGCTGTCACCTGTTGGCAGCCATCTTGTTAAAACCACCCATGGGAGATGCATTTCTTTCTCCTTTACACTTCTGTTGGCCACCCAGATTCTTTCCCAACACCATTTACTCAGCTAATGTGGTTTTGCACATTACGAACTTTCCAAATATTAAACTGAGCACAGTCTTTTCTTTTAAACAAAATATATTGTTTATGTAAAGAGTCTAATGGCCCATAGCAATCCAATTTACATGTAAAGTACAAGATTTCATATTGAATCAGTTTTATTACTTCACATACGAAGGATATTGAGCAGTGGTGGGTATATTGCATTTGTATGAGAAAAATACAAGGGAAGATGTATTGCATCTGTGCTTGATAATATTAGAATCGATTACCCCAATGAGAGGAAGACATCTGTTCACTGTGGGAAAAAGCATCATCTCTACCACACCGTTGTTGCCCAAGGAACACACTCCTGTATTGTTCAGTGAAATAACCAAAGGGTTACAACACTTCCCAAAGTGAGAACATTAACTCACTATCAGGAACAATAGCATTTAAAACTTGTCAAGCCCATTTGTTTTGCTGGGCTTTGTATCAAACTGTAAAACACAAGATATTTTATTATGGCTTGTTTTGTGTACTAATTGTGTTGATTTCTTTGACTCCTCAAAACCTGAATTTACTCTTTCCCGTACTTTCTAGATTATGGAAACTTTAAATGTGTTCTTCTTTATATTTTAGTTTTCCTCTCTGTAGACTCAAATCCTTAGACAACTTCTTTGCAGAGTAATATGTACTCTCGTAAACTCTTAACTGTATGAAATACTTTTGGAGAGAGCTAACTCTTTTCCTTTCTCCTCTTTTTATTTGCAAGTTTCCTCTGTAAGCATTGCTATTGAGAGAGAAGAGTTAACACTTTCAAGTTTTCCTGAAGAACAGGTTTCTTCTACGTTTACCACAAAATATTTTCATTCCGTTTAACTGAAAATCCCAATTTATATAACTGAAAACGGAGAAAAGCATATTATTGATTTAACAAAATCTAAAATTAGGAGGAAACTTTGTAAGTGACATAAAACTCACCTAATGCAAAAATAAATTTGTTCATAATATCCTGCTGGAATTTGTGTTATATTTTTGAATGTGAGATTCAGTTTTATGAATTTTCACTTCCAAACATGTTTTTGTTTTTTTCTTCTTCATGTTTTCAAGGGTGGAAAAAAACTTTCTTTTTCTCCCTGACTTGCTCTTGGAGGAAAAGATGGTCCCTAACTGTTCACGGCTGAATTGTTACTTTTGTTGTTGGATTTAGTTAGATGCACACATTTTCTTGGCTTTTCAGCCTCTAGGGATGTAGGCAAAATTTAAACAGCATTCAAGTAAACAAAACTAAACTGAACAACCAAAACCTTCTTTTAAGGAAGTGTCATAGATTAATGAAGGCCAGGCCACAGTGTGATTCTTGCCTATGCCCCAAAGACAGCTTGACAGTACTCACTCCAGACAGAAAACGTGTACGTGTTGTGTGAGCAGGCGCATGAGTTCACACAAAGCTCACCTTTCCTGTCCTGCGTAGCATGTTCTGTGGTAGGGATCAGTCATGAAAACATCACATTGTGGACACTGCTTGTACTAGTCTTGTTTCCCTAAAGCAGCAGAAAAACACACAGAGTCAAAATACCAAGTTTACATAAAAAAAAAAAAAATGTTTCCTACACAAGAAAATCTTCCCTCTGCCCCTCAGCCCATCCCCTTCATGCAGATTCTCAGTCTAGCTTTAGCTTCTAAATCCAGACCCTTCTAGAACGGGAGTTCTTCAGGCAAAGAAATTGCTGAAGCTGCTAAACTTCTATTCAAACAGGAAGTGGGTCATCTGGATTAGTTGTAATGATCTGTGATCACTGATCTCCATAAATCACCTACTCGAAACCATCCAATAAAAGGAACACTCAGGTGCTCCTTTCTCTTCAGATTTGTGAGACTGAGATTCAAACAGGAGAAACACATACATTACCAGCTAAAAGACTAATTTTGAAGGCACTCTTATGAGGAACTTAGATTTTCAATGTGTTGCAATTTTTGTTACTAGTGTATTAACTCCAGCCCCTTCGGTTGATCATTGCCTCTTATTAAGCAACATGCACGGCATCCCATCCATCAGACAACTAAAACAGTCCAAGTGTGGGTGCTCTTTGGTCATTTCGGTCCTATTCACAGTTCTATATAGATTACCTCTAATGTTTAAACAAGTGGCCTAAGTTTTGTAGTGGAGGTCAAGATGACAAAAGCATGTTCTACTTCCCAATGAGTTCATACACCTCTGAAGGAGGTAAGTTCTATATGTGAAGTAATTAGTAAATAGAACTAAGAGGATAAAGAAGAAAAATGTGAGGCTATTGATATTCAGGGAAATAAATACTCTGCTTTATCCACTACCAAGGCAGAAAACTAAATTAACGTATTTTGAAATATTTTCAATGGAAATCAAAATAATAAAACTCTCCTTTTCTTCCCTAGAAGCACTGAAAGTCAAGTAATCACAATATAATAGTAACTATTATTCCATTCACTTATAGAAGCGAAAGAAAAATACCAATGAAGTCATCATTTTTCACGTGAATCAAATGTCTTTTGTTTCCATGTTACTTCCTTTCCTAATACGTAATTACTTTTTTCAAAAATATTATATAACAACAAATGCTGGAGAGGCTGTGGAGAAAGTGGAACTCTCCTACACTGTTGGTGAGGTTGCAAAATGGTCCAGCCTCTTTGGAAAGCAATCTGGTGTTTCCTAATATAAATGGATACAGATATACCATTTGACCCAGCAATTCCACTACTTGGAATATATCCTGCAGAATCAAGGCCTTTCACACCAATGGACACATGCTCAAGAATGTTTGTTGCAGCACAGTTCATAATAGCAAAAAGATGGAATCAACCCAGATGCCCAACATCAGAGGAATGGATAGGTAAACTATGGTATATATACTCAATGGAGCACTATGCAATGATAAAGAATAATGATGATTCCAGGAAACATCTCATAACCTGGTTTCAACTGGAAGACACTATGTTGGGTGAAAGTAGTCAGCAACAAAAGGACAAATACTGTATAAGACCCCTACAATAAGATCTCAAAAACAGACTTATGTATAGAAGAAAAGACTCTTTGATGGCTGCAAAGGATGGGAGGGGAGGAGGGCAAGGGGGGGGAGGATTTAGATTACACAATTGGTAGAAATTTGGTTGTGTGAAATTGGTGATAGCACACATTAGAAACAAGAACAACATTAAGTGGACTTCAGCATAACTTGAATACTCCTTCCGTCTTAACCTAGTAATGCAAGGACAGAGTAGTTGGGGCCAGGGGCCAGGGACCGTGCTCTCAGGTGAAATCAAGGTCAATTGACACAACTAGCGTTTTGTTAAGAGAGCTCTCTGCACCCCACATTGGTGAGTGGCATCTGGGGTCTTTAAAGCTGCCAAGCTGCCATTCGAGGGCACAGCAAATGGTCCCAACTCAGCAGGAACGGATGCTCACCGAGGACCAAAATGACATGGGGTAAAGACAACCCAGAACACAGAGAGACCCACATGAGTGGGTGCCTACATCGACTTGGGACCGGAAGAACTTGATGGTGCCCGGCCACCACCAGTGATAGCTGCAATGAAGCTCACGAAGTTGAGTCTCACTGGCAACACAAGAATAAAAAGAGGAGAACTCTGAGATCTCCACTAAAAGACCACAACTGATGGTCCAGCAGCTTCGGGGTTCCCCTGGGAGCATGGCTCCTGGTCTTAATGCTGCCCTTGCCCATAAATCACAATGAAGGTCCACTCTTTGGACATGAATGGATTGGACTTGGTGATGCAGAGTGACCGTACTGGATGCACCTTATGATTCTATGCATCTATAGGATATCATCTTGCTGACCTCTCACTGGAGGAAGGTGAGTGGGTGGAGAGGAGGGGAAAGGAGACTGCTGGGAGGCTGAGACATATATGGAGCAGAGAAGAATAGTATGCTGTCACCGGGCAGGGAGAGCAGTGGAAGCTGCATATAGGTGGGCATGTAAATTTATATGGGAATGTACATTTTCACTCAGTCATAATAAAATAATAACAATAATAATAATTTAAAAAATATTATATGCATAGCAATTAGTATACATTTCATTTCAGTTCTTTAAATGCATCTGACAAACACATATCAGCTATAGAAGAAACCACAAACAATCCTTCTAGAATATCTTTAGTCTCTCTCCATCCTGCAGTTCCAGTTATACTCATTGTCTAGTTCCCTGGTTCTCAGCCATCTTCCATTCTCTTTGACACCAATCTTCATTGGCAATTTTATCAAGTTCCTTGTATTTGTCTTCTCACCCCATTAGAACTTACAGAACGTGACATCTTATATCTTTGTGTCATCCAAGTTTCACCAGAATGTAGCTCTGCAAGACCTAAAGGTAATGGGAAGGGTCCAAGGGTAATTATAAGGATCAATGGTATCAGTGCAAAAGACAATGTAGTGAAAGGAACCAGGATTCTCTCTGACTAGAGAACCTTTTTTAGTACCAGAGGAGTGCTGCAAAATGTTTGTCTGCGTGCAGCCTCCACTGGTAGGTGAGTTTTTCAAAGCCAGAGCTTCGTCATCTCTTCATTCTAGCACACTGTGTGGAACAATAGCCACACATGTGGTTGCTGAATTAAATAGATAGTCTATACTCCAAGATTAATTAGTTCTACCAATCCAAACTTCACTTTACTCAGTGGTGTTAAGTAGAAGTTAGGGGAAAAACAATCTAATTGAATTAAAACACTCTAAGGCATAAATGATTAAAAATATATCAATCTAGAGTAGGACTTGCATTGAAACTTTTTAAAAAATTCTTCAGGAGATTTTAATGAGCAGCCTGGCATGAAAACCACTGGCATAAAATGTCCTTTGTGCTCTGGCCCCTACTTCTGTCTTCTGTGGCTTCTGTTGTCATCCACCGGGTATGTGCATCCTTCTGGTCATTCCGAACTTGACACGCTTTTCAAACACACTTTGTCTCTCTTACAGACTGGAAGCAACCTGTACTTAGGGACTTATCACTGTTGCCCCCAAAGTCTTCCTGACTCTATGTCCATTTGTCTCCTGAGTCAGATTTCTTTTTCTTTCTGGAAACAAGTATCAAAAAATTACGTTTCATTTTGGCTAAGAGTTAAACTGCCAGATTAAAATATCATATCTCCATAAAAAAACTAAATCAAAAGCTACTCTGGAAATTATGAAAAATGTGATGAATGTGATAAAGAAGAAAATGCAAAGGTTGTGTTTCTTAGATGCATCTGTAGCAGTTCATCAGAGCCACACATGGATTTTGTTGGTGTTGGTGTTTTTCATTTTCAAGATAAAACACTTTGTCTGACGATAGGAAAAAATTGGTCACAGTTGCTAGACCTTTGAAACCAAAAATACCAGACCCACTTAACCACTTATGCTACTGCAATTTGCAGAACTATGAAACCTAGAAACCCACTGCTGTTGAGTTGATTCCAACTCACAGCAATCCTATAGGACAGGGCAGAACTACCCCATAGTGTTTCCAAGGAGCACCTGGTAGATTTGACCTGCCAACTTTTGGGTTAGCAGCTATAGCACTTAACCACTATGCCACCAAGAGCTTCCAGAGCTGTAACTTGTGACACCTCTCCCTATTCTCCAGTCATCCTCCAGTGTAAAATATCCAGACAATTTGGTAATGGCTTAGTAGGTGCTGATGGTACAGCTTAAGACTTCAGTCTGATACTTTCAGGCCTGACACATCTTGATCTATTTCTGGAGTAACACAGACAATTTCATAGACCGGTGTGCTCAGGCAGTTTTTAAGTTCATACAAGTGAGTGTTTCTTTTGAACTCTTCGTAATTGTATTCTCTAATTGTAGATGACTTCATGACTTCATCTGAAATATTTAGGATTTGCTGTTCTAAGATGATCCTGAAACACTCTGCTCAGCTTGTCTTCTACAAATATGCCTTATCTGAGCAATTCTGATGTAGCAGTGGGGGAAGGGGATAAGGTTATTATCAGGATTAATTAATACACAAGAGGAAAGAGATGCATGTGATTAAACTTACCTTCTAGGTTCATCATAAATATTTTATTCACTTATATGACTCTGGAATTCTGTTTTTGTCACTTAAGAAATTGCCCTAGATATGAGACTTGATGCTTTATATGAGCTGAAACAGTGAATGGTAATCCTGATGGCCAAGTCTATAGTGGAACAGACTCAAAGAGAGAGCTGTAAGACTCTAGTCAGACGGGTATCACCGCCACAGGGGCCGCAGAAGAGGCAACACCATCACTGCATGCCTGAGCTGCCTCACATTCTCTGTGGACAACACATTTTGTGAGTCAGAGAAGAAAGGCAAAGCTTTGATGGATGGATGGACGACTCCTACAGACTTAGATGGCCTGGGTTGGCATCTCTCCAACTTGGGTCTCTTCACTGGTTTCTGAAGATGCCCTGAGTTTTCTTCCTTGGCACTCTCACTATTGTTTTAAATATTCCACCCCCTAGCCCTCCAGAATGTCAGAACTACCTTTTCCCTCCTTCTTGATTGGCTGCTACATCTATCCTTTAAGACCAAGCTCTTTCATCTGTACCATAAAGCCTACCATGACTGCCCTTCCTCAGTCTTGTTATCTACATCACTTGGAACCTGAAAATTTTATCCCGGAGTAAGGTTTATTTCATCTCAGAGAGAGGTTTATTTCAAGAAGCAAAATTTAAACATCCCAAAGTAATTAAAAAGGAATTTTATTCTCTACTCACATTCTCAAAGGACATCAAAAGATCTCTACAAGTATAGCTATTGTAATACTTACTAAAACCTCCTTTTATCCATTCTCTTTCCTTCCTGAAGCTACCACAGAAGTTAGCTCTTAAGCTCCTCCCCAAAAAGCTCCTTTTCCTTTCCCAGCCAGTGACTTTTCCTTTCTTCTTTTATTGCAAGAGAAAGATTAGAGCAGCAGTTATAGGATTCTCTGGGGGGACAACAGTGTCTGAAATCATGCCCTTCTCATGAATTTGCATCCCTTCGTATACTCATCATATATTCTTTCATTTTAGATATTTTTCCCTTGTATTTATCTTATCTTTTCAAATAAATTGTGACTTCTTCAAGGCAAAGACTATGCATTATTCACTTTGTATTTTAAAACAATGTAGGTTTTCAATAATATTTTGTGAAATTAATGAAAGAATTTAAATACACACAAGAAAGGCAAAGATTAAAATTTATATTCCATTAATTTCTTCTGCAAATACCACACACTGCACTCTCAATTACTGTTTGCTGCTGATGATAAAATAGGAACACAAAGCAATCTGAGCAATGAACTAGAGTGAAGAAAAGAGTTAGTTTTATGAAAAGTGAAGAAGGCAAAGATCTGGGACTAGCCATCTATGATTCCGTCATGCCTTGTCTGTGCTTTCATTCAGTTCAAGCCTGAGACGCTTAATGCTGAGTCATGGAATTTGTGACAAAACATGTTGCTTCCAGCAACGCCGTCACTTGAAAAAGTGACACTCTAACTTTATGGTTCTATGCATCTATAGGACATCATTCTGCTGACCTCTTACTGGAGGAAGGGGAGTGGATGGAGTGGAGGAGATAGTAGACTGTTGGGAGGATAGGACATGTAAGGAGCAGAGAGGAAGGTGTGCTGTCCCTGAGCAGCGAGAGCAGTGGGAGCTGCATATCGATGAGCACACAAATTTATAGGGGAATGTACACTTTCATCCAATCATAATTAAAATAAATAAATAAATAAACATAAGCTTAAAAAAAAAGTGGCACTCTGAGACCAAAGGTCCAAAATGATGTCTGTCAGCTAATAAACTGCTAAGCTCTAGAAATATCAACTTTTAAAGCACATAATTGCAGGGGTCTCCAGGTTGTTTAGTCCCACCTGAGAAGCAATAACAACCATCACCACAACAAAATCACTTCTAATGCTCCTCCAGCATGTACTCACGAATGCTCCCTACACAAAAAACGTCTCAAAGTCTATCCCAGTATTCCACACGTTACAAATATTCCCCTGAGTTGAATCGTATTATTCACCATGAAATCTCGATCTGCTAGTCTTAGTGCTGTTCTCCGGAGTATTCAGAAATCTAATTATTCCTTCATATGATCTATTAAGATATTTGAAAACAATTTTTGACTAGCCTATGACTCTCTTCTCTCCTTAGCCAAGCTTCATTTCCATCAATCCTTCATGAATATAACATTCTCAAGCTTCTTATTGTCAAGACTTGTGCATAGTCTGAGATTTTTACCCTGCTTGCAAGATTTCAAGCTATACTAAAAGAGTTTATACATACTGACAGAAGACACAGGACCCTCAGGTCAAAGACAACAGACTTTATTACCCATAGTAAAGAAGGTAGTATGAGCTTTATTTTTACCAAAAATTCCCTTTGCTCTTCAAGTCCCAGGAGGGGCAAAGTGGAAGTAGACAAATGAAGATAGATACTTCATGCAAAATCGGCTTATGTAATCAGTGAGGAAACTGAAGACTAGAAAACTCTCAATCTTATAATAGGGCTGCTAGAAAATTCACAAGGCCAACTTTCCCTTGGAGAGAGACATTGTCTTTATTAGACTGATCAGGAAGCAAATTTGCCCTCTATCCCAGAGTGATGCCCCATCTTTATTTCCTAAGGCTATTTGTTGCAACTAAACAAATACCTTGAAGGCAAGTCCATAAAAAAGGTGAATGCCTTTTGTTCAGAAGAAGGGTGGAAACACCTGGAAAATAATCTCCTAACATGCAACTTCTTGATTTTCTTGACTCCTTTCCATACATCCAAGTTGAATAGTGTACTCTGTACCTGTGGCACCCAGATTTGAGGGTAGCTTTCCAGACACGGTTTGACCAGTGTCAAGCACAGAAGGACAGTCACTCTTCCAACATATGAACATATATCCTTATAAATGCAAAGATCATGCTGCTGATTTGGAGACTGTAAGTCTTTCTATAAAGATCTTTCACTAGAAATTCATTTCTTTGGGCCTGAGGACTCAAATAGATCCTTTGTCAAGAAAATATGATCCAGGAAGGAAAGTCTTATGTGAGAAATTCCAAGACTTCCATATCACCACATTGGCTTGGGTAAAGGGGAGGAACAAGAAGAATGACAGAGGAAAATGTTCAGCACCATACTGCAATCTATCACCCACACTGAGCCTTCAAATATCCAAATCTGCCAGGCTTCTTCACCCAGGTGGTTATTCAACCTTTTATCCTTCTACTATGTACTTGCTCAACTGGTTATATGAATCTGGAAAAATATTTTGCTTTTACCTCTGCCAAAATTCATTTTATTAGACATAGACTGTCCTTTCAGTTCTTTACCATCTGCTTGGTCTCTGAGTAATGATGTGGCATTATCAATACTTCCCAACACTTGGTCAACATTACTCTAGAGTTATCATTTTTATTTTTAGTTATTAATAACACCATGAAAGAAGCTGGTCTTAAACACTAGTAAGTGAAGATTTCAGTTTACTTTATATGCACATATACAAATGTCCCCCATTTTCTGTCAGTTTTTTGATCTTTGGGAGCTTATATGTTGCTATGGTGCCAGAAGCAATAATATTGATATTCACATACCAGCAGGGTCACCCATGGTTTTAATTGAGCTTATAGACTAATACAGACTTAGGAAGAAGGACCTGGTAGTCTACTTCTGAAAAAAATTAACCAGTGAAAATATTATGAGTAGCAGCGGAAACTTGTCTGATGTAGCACTGGAAGATGAGTCTTTCAGGTTGGAAGGTACTCAAAATAATGATGGTGAAGAGCTACCTCCTCAAAGTGGAGTCAACCTTAACATGTGGTTGGAGTGAAGCTTCTGAGGCCTTGATCTGCTGATGAGGCACGACTGAAAATAAGAAGAAACATTTGCAAACATCAATTAATAATCAGAATGTGGAATGTATGAAGTATGAATCTCGAAAAATTGGAAATTATCAGCAATGAAATGGAACATATCAACATTGATATCCTGGGTATTAGTGAGCAGGATTGGACTGGTATCAGCCGTTTTGAATAAGACAGTCTATGGTCTTGTATGCCAGGAAAGACAAACCAAAGGGGAATGGTGTCACATTTATCACAAAAAGGAACATTTTTAATTCTGTTCTGAAGTACAGTGCTGTCAGTAATATGATACTGTCCATATGGCTATAAGGAAGTTAATATAACTATTCTTCAAATTTGTACGCCAACCACAGATTAAGAAACTGAAGATTTTTTACTAACTTTTGCAGTCTGAAATTGATCAAACACACAATCAGGATGAATTAATAATTACTGGTAATTGGAATTCAAATGTTGGAAACAAAAAAGGATTGGTATTTAGAAAATATAACCTTTGTGACAGAAACAATGCCAGATAGCACATGACAGAAGTTAGCAAAGTCAACAACTTCATCGTTGCAAATACATTTTGCACCAACATAAGCACTGACTAGACACAGTGCACTTCGCCAGATGGAATACACAGGAATCGACTTGACTGTCTCTGTGGAAAGAGATAATGGAAAAGCTCAACATCATTAGTCAGAAAAAGGCCACGGACCAATTGTGAAACTCACCATCAATTCCTCATAGGCAAGGTGAAGCTGAAGAAATTTAGTTAAGTCCATAGCAGTCAAAGTATGACCTTGAATATATGCTGCCTGACTTTAGAGACTACCTCAAGAACACATCTGATTCATTGAACATTAACTACCAAAGACCGGATAGTTGTGGAATGATCTCAAGAACATAATACCTGAAGAAAGCAAAAAAAAGTATTAAAAGACTAAAATGGAAGAGACTCTGAACTTTGCTCTTGAATGTCAAATAGCTAAAGTGAATGACAGAAATGATGAAGTAAACAGATTTCAAAGGGCAACTCCAGAAGACACTAAGTAAAGCATTATAATGATATATGCAAAGACCTGGAGTTAGAAAACCAAAAGATAGAAGTGCTCACTAATCTATGCCAAGTAAGTGCCAAGTAATTGAATGATAGCTATCTGGCCAACTGATTGGAAGAGATTCATATGAGGTCTGCCAATTACATTTCTGACCTCATCCTACAAAAAGTGTTACATACCTCATTCTGAACATCACCATGGTCACCTTAGAAGTACTTCCCTTGGGAAGCTATGCACTGATGCCAGTGCCTAGTCCACCCTTCAAAGCAATTTTGGAACTCTTTTTCTGGAAAGGCCATCAGAGCGGTCATCATATTACCTTCGAAGTCCTGAAGGGTCATCAGAATGCCTTCCTTTCAATATTTCCTTTATTTTCAAGTAAATAAAATACTTACTGGGAGTCAGATCAGGCGAGTGGGGAAGACATTCTAATATAGTTACTTGTTTACTGGCTAAAACCCCCCTCAGAGACATTTATACAATCAAGTTTGCAAACTTGACATTTTGCCACAGTAGATAATGGCCATTCCAAAAAGAGTTTCAAAATTGCTTTGAAGGGTGGACTAGGCACTGGCATCAGTACATAGCTTTGCAAGGGGAGTACTTCGAAGGTGACTGTAGTGATATTCAGCAATGAGGTACAAGGACTAGAACAAGTGAGTTTGCAGACTTAATCATCAGACCACATATTTATGGCTATTCCAAAGAAACATGATTCAATCAAATGTGGAAATTATTGAAAACTATCATTAACTTCACATACAAGTAAAGTTTTCCTGAAGATCATTCAAAAGCGGTTGCAGCAGCTGTAAAGCACAACAAAGATGCATCATACCATTTCAAGAAATCTAACACACGAGTCTCAACAACTGCAAAACCAGCTCTGAAAAAGGTGAAAAATCAACTCACAAAAAAGAGTGTCCCAGAACAGACTAATAAGAACAACAGAGAAAACATCAACATAAAAATAAACATATCACAATGGCAGCAGTGAACACATACATATCAATAATTACATTGAATGTGAATGGACTGAATACTCCAGTAAAGAGACACCAAGTGTCATCTTGGATCAAAAGACACGACCCATTCATATGTTGTCTACAAGAAACTCACTTGAGACCTAAAGACAGGAACAAACTGAAAATTAAAGGATGGAAGAATATATATCAAGCTAACAATGAACAAAGAAGAGCAGGGGTGGCAATTCTAATCTCAGACAAAATCAATTTTAATGTCAAATCCACCATCGTGGACAAAGATGGACACTATTTATTGCTGAAAGGTTCAGTACACAAGCAGGACTTAACTATATTAAACATTTATGCACCTAATGTCAGAGCACCTAAATATGTCGAAGAAATACTGACTACGCTCAAAAGAGAGTTAGATGACTCCACAATAATATTGGGAGACTTTAACACTCCACTCTCATTACTAGACAGATCATCTAGAAAAAAGCTCAGTAAAGATACAGAAGACCTCATTGACACAATTAACCAACTAAACCTCATTGATATATACAGAACGTTCCACCCATCAGCAGACAACTACACCTTCTTCTCCAGTGCACATGGAACATTCTCCAGAATTGACCACGTGATAGGCCATAATGCAATGCTCAACAAAATCCATACCATTGAATTACTGCAAAGCATCTTCTCAGATCATAAAGCCATCAAAGTTGAAATCAATAGCAGAAAAAACAGAGATAGAAAGTGGAACTCTTGGAAACTGAACAACATCTTGCTCAAAAAAACACAGGTTATAGAGGAAATCAGGGATGAATTAAAGAAATTCATGGATTCCAATGAGAACAAAAACACTTCCTACCAGAACCTATGCTCAGAGGTCTGTTTATCTCCATAAATGCACACATCTGGAAGGAAGAAAGAAACCAAATCAAAGAACTAACTCTACAGCTTGAACAAGTAGAAAGAGAACAACAGAGGAACCACTCGGGCACTGTACGAAAGGAGATCATAAAGATTAGAGCAGGGAGTTGTCACCACAGATGCAACAGAAATCAAAAATATCATAACGGAATAATATGAAAGACTGTACTCTAACAAATTTGAAAACCTAGGGGAAATGGACCAATTCCTTGACTCATACCACCTACCCAAATTATCACAACGTGAAGCAGAACAACTTAATAAACCCATCACAAAGGAAGAGATTGAAAAGGTCATCAAAACACTGCCAACCAAAAAAAGTCCGGGCCCAGATGGCTTCACGGCAGAATTCTACCAAGCATTTGGAGAAGAGTTATCCCCAATACTACTGAATCTATTTCACAGTATAGAAAGGGATGGAGTACTCCCAAACTCATTCTATGAGGCCAGCATAACCCTGATACCTAAGCCAGGGAAAGATCCAACAAAGACAGAGAACTACAGACCAATATCACTCATGAACCTAGATGCAAAAATCTTCAACAAAATTCTTGCCAACAGAATACAACAACATATCAAGAAAATAATCCATCATGACCAAGTGGGATTCATACCAGGGATGCAAGGCTGGTTCAACATCAGGAAAACAATTAATGTGATTAACCACATAAATAACACAAAAGACAAGGATCACCTGATTTTGTCCACTGATGCCGAAAAGGCATTTGATAAAGTCCAACACCCATTCATGCTAAAAACTCTTAGCAAAATGGGCATAGACGGCAAATTCCTCAACACAATAAGGGCCATTTATACAAAGCCAATTGCCCACATCATCCTGAATGGAGAGGGACTGAAAGACTTTCCCCTGAGATCAGGAACTAGACAAGGATGCCCACTCTCACCTCTCCTATTCAACATTGTGCTAGAAGTTCTAGCCAGAGCAATTAGACAAGACGGACAAATAAAGGGCATCTGCATCAGCAAAGAGGAAGTTAAAATCTCCCTGTTCGCAGATGATATGATTGTATATGCAGAGAACCCCAAGGAATCTATAAGTAAGCTACTCAAACTGATAGAAGAGTTCAGCAAAGTTTCAGGATACAAGATAAACATAAGTAAATCAGTAGGTTTCCTTTATACTATCAATGAGACTGTTAAGGAGGAAATTATTAAATCAATACCATTTACAATAGTCCATAAGAAAATAAAGTACCTAGGAATTAATCTAACCAGAGAAACAACAGACCTTTACAAGGAGAACTACAAGCCCTTACTACAAGAAACTAAGAGAGACTTAGATAAATGGAAAAAACCTACCCTGCTCATGGATAGGAAGACTTAACATTGTGAAAATGTCTATTTTACCCAAGTCAAGCCAAGTGCAATCCCAATACAAGTTCCAGCATCATTTTTTAATGAGATGGAGAAACAAATCACCATTTTTTTTTTTTGGAAAGGGAAGAAGCCCCGGATAAGTAAGGTAGTACTAAAGAAGAAGAACACACTGGGAGGCCTCTCATTACCCGACCTTAGAACATACTACACAGCCACAGTGGTCAAAACAGCCTGGTACTGGTACAAGAACAGACAGATCGATCAGTGGAACAGAATTGAGACCCCAGAGATGACACCATCTGCCTATGAACAGTTGATATTCGACAAAGGCCCTAAGACATTAAACTGGGGTACAAACAGTATCTTCAACAAATGGTACTGGCAGAATTGGTTATCCATCTGCAATAAACTGAATCAAGATCCATATCTTACACCTTATACAAAAACCAACTCCAACTGGATAAAAGACCTAAATATCAAACCTAAAATGATAAAGCTCATCCAAGAAAAGGTAGGAACAACAATGGAAGTTTTAATACACAATGAGGACAGACTCCAAAATCTGTCAAAGAAACCTCAATCAACAGAAGAGAAAATAGATAAATGGGAACTATTAAGAATCAAACACTTTTGCTCATCCAAAGACTTTATTAATAGAATTAAAAGAACACCCACAGAATGGGAAAAAATATTTGGCAACTCTATGTCAGACCGACGCCTGATCTCCATAATCTATAAGATACTACAAAATTTCAATAAGAAGAACATAACCCATCCAATTAAGCGATGGGCAAAGGAAATGGACAGACACTTCACTAAAGAGGAGATCCAGGCAGCCAAAAAACACATGCGGACATGTTCACGATCTTTAGTTATTAAAGAAATTCAAATCAAGACAACAATGAGATACCATCTCACCCCAACAAGATTGGCCATGATCCAGAAAACACAAAACAACAAATGCTGGAGAGGTTGTGGAGAAAGTGGAACCCTCCTACACAGTTGGTGGGGTTGCAAAATGGTCCAGCCTCTTTGGAAGGCAATCTGGAACTTCCTTAAAAAAAATGGATATTGATATACCATTTGACCCAGTAATTCCACTACTTGGAATATATCCTACAGATTCAAGGCCTTTCACACCAACAGACACATGCACCAGAATGTTTATCGCGGCACAGTCCACAATAGCAAAAAGGTGGAATCAACCCAGATGCCCAACAATAGAAGAATGGATAGGTAAACTGTGGTACATATACTCAATGGAGCACTACGCAATGATAAAGAATAACGATGATTCCAGGAAACATCTCCTAACCTGGTTTCAACTGGAAGACATTATGTTGAGTGAGTGTAGTCAGCGACAAAAGGACAAATGCTGTATGAGACCTCTACGATAAGATCTCAAAAACAGACTTGTGTGTAGAAGAAAAGACTCTTTGACAGCTGCAAGGGAGGGGAGGGACGGAGGGTGGGGAGGGAGGGTTTAGTTTAGATAGTTACTAGAAATCTAGTTGGGAGAAAGCGGTGACAGCACACATTAGGAACAAGAACAACATTAAGTGGACTTCAGCATAACTTGAGTACTCCTTCCATCTTAACTCAATACTGCAAGGATAGAGTACCTGGGACGGGGGGTGGGCGACCATGCTCTTAGGCGAATTCCAGGCCAATTGGCACAACTCGCGTTTTGCTAAGAGAGCTCTCTGCACCCCACATTGGTGAGTGGTGTCTGGGGTCTTAAAAGCTGCCAAGCTGCCATCCGAGGACACAGCAAATGGTCCCAACTCAGCAGGAACGGATGCTCACCGAGGGCCAAAATGGCATGTGGTAAAGACAACCGAGAAGACAGAGAGACCCACAAGAGTGGGTGCCTACATCGACTTGGGACCGGAAGAACCGGATGGTGCCCGGCAACCACCAGTGATAGCCACGACACAGCTCACAGAGAGGAGCCTCACTGGCAACACAAGAATAAAAAGAGGTGCATCATGAGATCTCCACTAAAAGACCTCAATTGATGGTCCAGCAGTTTTGGGGTTCCTCTGAGACCATGGCCCCCTGCCCTGATGCTGCCCTTTCCCATAAATTATAACAAAGGTCCACTCTTTGGACAGGAATGGATTGGACTTGGCAATGCAGAGTGACAGTATATTGGAAGCACTTTATGGTTCTATACATCTATAGGATATCATCTTGCTGACCTCTGGCTGGAGGAAGGGGAGTGGACGGAGAGGAGGGGAAAGGAAGCTGTTGGGAGGATGAGACATGTATGGAGCAGAGAGGAACAGTGTGCAGTCACCGGACAGGGAGAGCAGTGGAAGCTGCATATGGGGGCATGTAAATTTATATGCGAATGTACATTTTCACTCAGTTATGTTAAATAAAAATAAAAATTTAAAAAAAGTGGTTGCAGCAATACATCAACAGGGACATGCTAGAAACTCAAGTCAGGTTCAGAAGAGGACATGGAACGAGGAATGCTAAAAGCAGAGAATACCAGAAAGGGAACGTTTACCTGTGTTCTACTGACTAGAAAGGAATTTGATCATATAAATCATAACACATTATGGATGACATTTGGAAGAACGGGAATCTCAGAACACTTAATCGCGTTCATGAGGAACTTGTACATAAGTCAAGAGGCAGCATTCAAACAGAGTAAGTGCAGACTACGTAATTCAAAGTTAGGAAATACATGAGTCGGTATAACATTCTTCACTGAATTTATTCAATCTGTATGCTGAGAAAATCATTCAGGAAGCTGGACTTTATGAAGAAGAACAGGGCATCAGGGCTGGAGGTAGACTCATTAAAAACTAGTGATATGCAGATGATACAGTCTTGCCTCTTGAAAGAGCAGATGACTTGAAGAACTTACTGAAGAAGATCGAAGACTACAGCCTCAAGTATGGATTACACCCTAACATAAAGAAAACAAAAATTCTCACAACTGGACTGATAAACAAAACCCTGATAAATAAAGAGAAGATTGAAATTGTCAAGGATTTGTTTTACATGCATCCACAATCAATACCCATGGAAGTGACAGTCAAGAAATCAAACAGTGCTTTGCACTGGGCAAATCTGCTGCAGAAAATTTTTAAAGTGTTGAAAAGCAAAGATATCATCTTGAAAACTAAAGTGTGTCTGATCTAAGCCATTGTGTTTTTAGTGGTGTCTTATGCATGCAAAAGCTGGAGGATGAATAAGGAGCACCAAAAAATTGGTGCCTTTGAATTATGGTGTCAGCAAAGAATATTGAACGTACCACAGACTGCCAAAATAATGAACAAATCTATCTTGGAAGAAATACAGCAAGAATGTCTCTTAGAAGCAAGGATGGTAAGACAAGGTCTTACCTACTTTGGGCATTTTATCAGGAGGAATCAGGCCCTTGAGAAGGATATCATGTTTGGTAAACTGGAGTCAGGGAAAAAGAGGAAGCACGTCAATGAGGTGGATAGACAGGGTGACCAAACAGTTGGCTGCAGCATGATGACCACTATGAGAACGGCACACAGCCGAGCAGTGTGTCATTCTGTTATGTGCAGGGTCACTGTGAGTGAGAACCAGCTCAACGGCACCTAACAACAGCAGTAACATATACAAATGTAGATAAAACCGCTGCCACCAAGTCGATTCCGACTCATAGCAACACTACAGACAGAGTAGAACCAGCCCGTGTAGTTTCCAAGGAGTGCTTGGTGAATTTGAACCACTGATCTCTGGTTAGCAGATGTAGCACTCAGCCATTATGCTACCAGGGTTTCCGCAGATATAGATACATGTAAATTCATAGAAGCAAACACACAGAAAAATGCCTCTACTCCTAACACACACCCATGTAAACACCTCACTATGTTAAAGTGGCCTAAAGTAAGCAATAACTCGTATATACTAGGTAATAATCTGGTAGAAGTGATAACATACGCTGGGGCCAGGAGGACAGGGGAAAAGACACACAGTGAAGCAAGGGGACATGTGGTTTCTTAAAGTCACCACTTGAATATCCTGGAACAGATACTGCACTCATGGAGTCCACGGGCAGAAAGTTCTCTGAAGAAAGAGCAAGACCGGTGTCTTGAGTTTTCACTAAAGGCCAGCACCTTCAGATGAATATGTTCTTATTGTCCTCAAAACATTGTAGCATACATTTTATTATCTTCATTTTGTACCGAAGACAATTAAGGCCTAGATAAATTAGGTAATTTGTTTAAGGTCACAAAGTTAATAAGCACCAAAACCGGAACTTATCTCAGGACTCCTTGACCCAGATTCCAATTGCCATTCAGGATGCTCAGACCCCAGACTACCATCCCTGGCAAATATCCAAACTTAATCAACCAGGATGTCAACCTACTCCTTCTGTGACACAGACGGCTATAAACATCCAGAGGAAGGCCCACCTCTCACAGAGTGGCATCTGCTTGAGGCCTCCACCATTTCCCTGGGCCACAGGCAAACCTACTATCTGTCTGTTGTCAGCTTTCATTCCTGCTATGTATTGAATTGTGCCCCATCACCACCAAAGTATCTGTTAAGTTGGCTAGCCCCATGAGTCCCAGTGTTACATGGGATCATTGTGTCATCTGATTTGATTTTCCTATGTGTCATAAATCCTATCTCTATTATTTTACTGAGGTGGAATTAGCAGTAGTTGTGTTAATGAGGCAGATCTCAAACTGCAGATTAGACTGTGTTGTAAGCCAGCCTCTTGAGATATAAGACAGAGAAGTGAGAATAGAGACATGGGGACTTGATGCTACCAAGAAACAAGAGCCAGGAGAACAGCATGTGCTTTGCACCAGATGTTCCCGTGCCAAGAAGCTCCTTGACTGGGCAAGACTGATGACAAGGATCTTCCCCAGAGCTAACAGAGAAAGAAAGCCTTACCCTAGACACTCTGAATTTGGACTTCTAGCCTCCTAAATTGTAAGAGAGTAAAGTTTTCTTTGTTAAATGCATACACTTTTGGCATTATGTTACAGCAGCACTAGATATCCAAGACACTATTTCCCATGGTTACAATTCCAAGTTGCCACCATCTTTCTCTGTTGTGTGATTTCAAGGAAGTTGTTTAGTCTTTCTGAACCACAACTTGCTTATCTGTAAAACGGGAATAATAATAATGTCTACTTATGGTAATAATCAGAGTCCCCGGGTGCTGCAAATGTGTAAGCACTGGGCTATTAAATGAAAGTTTGGTGGTTCAGATCTATCCAGAAGTATATCAAAAGAAAAACCTGGTGATCAACATCAGAAAGATTACAGTCATAAAAACCATATGGAGGGCAATTCTACATTGAAACACATGGGATCTCCATGAGCTGAAATCAACTTGACAGCAGTTGTCTATGGTAATTATTGAGAAGTCTAAATGAATTAACATAAGTAATGCACTGTAACACACCATAACCATGAAGTACATGCTAGTTCTTGCATGTTCCAGCTCTGGTAATCCACAACGACAAGACAGGCATGGTCTTCACGGTAACTCTAACACTGGACTTAACACTGAATGGTAACATACATAATTAGATCAATAATTCATTTGAGTTGAGTGCTCTGAAACAAAAGTACAAAACTCAATAAAATCTAATACAACAAGGGTTAAGACAAACAGGAACTAACCAGATCAGGAATCATCAGCAAGCTATGACCTATAAAGTTTTAGCAAATAAAGTATGGGAATCCAGCCTCACCCTTCATTTACATAGTGTCTGTGGCTGCTTTCGCTCTATAATGGTAGACTTGAGTAGTCAGTACAGCGACCATCTGGCTAGAAAAGTCAAAAATGTTTATTGTCTTGTTCTTTAAGAAAAGACTACTGACCCCTGAGCTAGACAAAAAGGACAAGAGAAGCAATTCACGCAGAAGATGTAGAAAGCGTGGTCTAGGGTTGAAGGAACTTGGAAAAGGGAAGTCCCTCAGGCATGAACTTTGTACCAAACCCACTGTGTCTAGTCAGTTCTAAAGTACCTACGTATACATCCAGCTTGGCCTTCTCCCTCTGGTCTCTGAGGAAAGGCAAACCGCCCCGACTAAAGACTGCGTCTTGCCCTATACTCAAGTTCTCCTGTAAGAACTCTCCCTCGGTCGTCAGTCAGTCAGTCAGCTGGTCAGCCTCTTCCTCTCCCCCGTATTTTCCATCTTTGGCTCTTTTGCTGGACCACTTTCTTTGTCTGTCCCCTCTCGGTTAAGGTACCGTCACCCTCCCAGAAGTCTCAGTCCAGAAATCTGGAGATCGTTCTTGACCACTGCTCCTCCTTCACCTTCCCGTATCCCACAGCTTCTTTTTCCTTAACGTCCCGTAACTCCTTCTCCATTCTGTACGTCCAGCCTCCTCAGCTTGTACCAGGACTGCTGACCTCCCTCACCACGACCTCGTGACTAGTCATGGCACCTTCACTTTCAGTCTCTCCCATCCATCCTCTACATTTTGCCTTCAGAGTGATCATTTTAAGACGCAAATCTGATCATTTCACTTTCCTGCCTGAAATCTACCAGTGACTCCCAACTGTTAAAGGGTAAGAATGTAAATTTTCAAATATGATATACATATCTCTATATAATCCACCCATCATACCTCCAACTTATCCTTTGCAAAGTATGACTATCTGTCCTTTTGCTGCAATTGCTTATCATTCTCCTTAATTACCTAGTATCTTCTAACACTCTCTTATGTCTTGCAAATCTCATACCCCACAAATATTTAGGGAAGAAGATGTAAGCCAGATATTCACTTTCCTAGACACTTCTGTGGCTAGAGTGCAGATTACCTTGGCTGACATAACCTCCTCCAGTCAGAGACACCCAACTCAGATTCTGAATCTGAGTTAGTAACATAAAGAATGCACAGCAGAGAGTTTGCTATGAGGGTGGGGAAGTGATGTCCAGGTCCTAGTGGCAATTCCCAGGGCCCAGCACTGTGGTGCCAGTGATAGAAGTCACCGTGACAATATCCAGAAGAAGGGCAATGGTGTCTCCTTCAGACCACACATCCCTGTTGTACAATTTTAAACATTCTTTGTGGGTTCATAACCTCAATCTTAGAGTTTCTGTACTCCTAGAAATTCTGTGAGCTCCCTGAATTCATTTTTCTGCTTAATCTAGCAGAATTAATTTCTGTTATCTGAAACTAAGAAATCTGCCTGTTACTCCTGTGTAGTCTTTTCTCACATTTTATTTCCACCCAGCCAGGAAAAATAAACTCCTTGTTTTTGTACTCCTACTTTGCCCTAACACGTGTGCGCACACACACACACATACACACACACGTACAATAGTAACTGCAAGACATACATAACATTTATGTGCATACATGCTTCTTTCTTCTTTGATGTAAGGATGCTCATTATCCCTCAAACATCTATCACATTGCTGATAAATGCTATATTGTATTGTTGCTGGGTGCTACTGAGTTAGTTCCAACTCACAGCAACCTCGTGTGACAGAGATGAACTTCCCCATGCAATTTTTTTGGCAGTAATCTTTACAGAAGCAGATCCCTAGGTCTTTCTCCCAGAAAGCTGTTCAGTGGGTTCAAACTGCCAATCTTTTGGTTAGCAGCTTAAGCATGTAATAATCAGTATACCACCATGGCTTTCTAGACACTGCTCTAGGTCATTAGAACACAGCAGAAAACAGGACCAAAGGGTATCTATCTTCATTGGTGTTACAGACGGCTTGTGTTCACCAAAAAGTTAAGTCTAAGTCTTGTGTTTCTGTGAATGTGATCTTCATCTGGAAAATAGGGCTTTTCATTGGAGGTATTATCGGTTAAGCCATACTTAGGTAGAATGGATCTCAACCTTTCCTGAGTAATGTCTTATAAAAGGGAAGAACAGAAGGAGAGAGACGGACACACAGAAGGAAAACACCATGTGAAGATATGTCCACAAGTAGTAAAGGAATGCTAAGGGATGCCAACAGCCACTAGAAGGAAAGAGAGAGTCATGGGAGAGCTCCTCTATCAAACCCTTCAGAAGAATTCACCATAGCCAATATCCCGATTGGACTTCTAGCCTCCAGATCTGTGAGAAAATACATTTGTCTTCTTTGAAATCACCCACTTCATGGTACTTTGCATGACAGCCCTAGGAAACTGAAACAATTGGGTCTACAATCTTGGCTGTAGAAAGAAGGAATGGTATCTTACCTGTCTTTGACCTCAGGCACCCGCCACTGTGATGGACACAGAAAACATACTCAAGGTATGCTTAGTGTCTTAATTTCCCTCTATTGCTATTAGAGAAATATCACAAGTAGATGGATTTAAATAACATTCCCCCCCTCCCCCCACATACATCTGGTGCTTCGAGTTCAAATCAACATAGCAGCTTTATCAATACCTTCCTTGCTGGTAGTCCAAGGTATTCTTTGTTTTCTTGGTGATATTCATTTGATATCTGCCTTTCCCCAAGTGTGTGTGCCTCTGTATCTAATCTGCTTTTCCGTAGCTCAGAAGAGATTAGATTTAGAACCCAGCCTATTCAAGGTTAACATGAATAACATAGCAAAGAAAACATTGACTTCAAGCAGGATTACACCACAGATTTCTGCAGAAGCATCTTTTAATTCATAATGCCTATTGAATTAGTGAATGAAAGAATGACTTTTGGGGTTCAAGCCATTACCCTACCTCTGATTAAACTTAATGACTCAGATCTTATAGTGGCTGTGACCTTTACCCTGAGCATTGTTGCACCACCCTGTGCCGTGGCTGTGGAAGTAGAGAAACTTGATGATGTGTCCTGATCTTGTTTGATTTTTACTGAATTGTTAGGATGAGAAAAACCATTGTATTCCTTTTAAGTGGCATGAAGTCAAAAGCTTCCTGGTTGTGTGTTCTGGTTATTTGAGTTACAGCTGGCCAAGGGTTTTGATTTTCCTCTTCATAGGCTTTGCAGTCTAACCTATCCAGGCGTTGAAAACGTAGGAAGTGTTCGGTAAATTTAGGTTAAACTTTACTTAGTTATTGAATATATGTACTTATATGCTCACAAACCGAGCACATGAAGAGAGCCGCAGGGTCTAATTTTTGCAGAAAAATTCAGAACAGCCTCTGATTACTGAGTTTGTTCCATTTCCCAAGAAATCATTTTAACCTTTAAACACAGAAGGTCAGCGTCTCCTGTCTCTGCTCATGCATAATTCCCCCTGCCCTCTGCTCCTCAGCGCCTCAGCTACCCGCCTGAGAGAGAGCCAGAGTCAGCAGGAGGCAGGATTTGATGCTCAGAGGCCCAAGCCACCTCCCTGGGATTGACTAAGCCCTCGGAATATGTTGGCTGATTTGTTACATTATTAATAAAATTGCAAAAAGTTTGGGAGAAAACTTTTCCCCACCTAGAAAAATAGCATTTATGCCACACACTGCGCAAACTTAGGAGGATGTGCATCAATAAGGCAGAAAATATTCCTTTTGAATCTTATTTGGCAGTCAGTGCCAGCACAGGACTTAGAAACAAAGAAGGGAGAGGAATAAATCAGGTTGGGCTAACCAGGAATGTGAGTGGTTCAGACGACATGGGTGGGCCTCCCACTGGGGGGCCAGAGGACAGCCAGACAGCCGGTCCCAAGTGTCTGGAGCATTACTACTACAGAGAGTCGGTGGCAGGGACAAAAGTGGTCAACAACAGGGTTCTTGTGATAGATGTGGCTCATGAGAGCCCAAGAGATGCAGATTTACTGAAATAAGGCTCAGATCAGACAGGCTGCCTTGGTTCAGAAGCCCCAAACTTTCAGAAGGGTATGGATACAGCCTGCAGTACAAGTTCAAAGAAATCAGTGGACCTAGGAGAGTGATACATCCAAGCAGTTCACTCTCATCAGTCATAACCAGTTAACCCATTGCTGTCAAGTCGATTCTGATTCATGGTGACTCCGTGTGTGTAAGAGTAGAACTGTGTTACATAGGGTTTTCTCTCTCTTTTTTTTTTTGGTTATAATTGGCATTTTATTGACTGTTTTGAGTTTCAATATAGAGGCAACATAAACAATATATGCACAATTATTAACATACATACCAAAAATCTGAAAAGCCATTTTATGAAAACTATTTTTTAAACACCCGGTGACTTAACAGCTTTAAATTTGAAGGCGAATTTTCCTTCAGAAGCTATCAAGTACCAGTTATCTTCAACTGTTGATGGGCTGTTGCATCATAAAGTGACACTAATTCACAACCTACTATCACACACACTGCACACTCAAGTATTCATCCTTCCGCAGTACAGAACAAAGCAACAAGGTGTTACACCAGCAAAGGTGTCACAGAAAACAGAGTTCTGACAGGGAAAAATCACAATAAGGGAGCCTTTTTCTTTAAGAAAAAAATTCTGCTAAACAACAATATAGAAAGAGAATTAATTTAAAATGTTCAAAGCCTATAAGTGCACAACCTCCACTCCAAATTGCCATTAAGTATACTTTGTATCATAAGATAAAAAAATGCCCCATGCCCTCTTGAAATGTAGCGTTCCCACCCAAGCCAGTCAAATCTCCCACAATTCAACAGTCTAGTATTTTCCAGTTGTACCAAAAAACAAGCAACTAGCCAGTGATTTCATCTCTTAAAACAAATCACTTACACTTAAAAAGTGGGAAGAGAGAGGATTTCTTCCTTCTCAAAAGTGCTTCCAGAGCCACTAACAAACCTGCGCTCTTCAAAAGAGTTGATAAAAAATATTCCTCTGTATTGTACAAGGGGCGCCAACAAGGCATGGTAGACAAACACTGATCAGACTCGGCTCCTTTCTCTCCTGCTACATCAGAGGCCCTCTTCCCGTTTTCAGTTTCTCTATTCCCTACAGATGAATCTTTTTTATATGTTGGTTAGCCGCTTCAACCCCGTTTCCCCTTGCCTACCTTTTTCCCTCTTGGTTGCTCTTTTTTGTCTGAAGATTTATCCTTGGCTTGGGAACCCTATACACAATAGTCTACACATTCTGTTACTGGCAAAAGGTGAAGTTCAAGCACTTAGTGAACAGACACCCTTTCCCATTGCCTTTTCAGCTCTGTTTCCACCTTTGCAGGAGTAAGTTTAGTTGACAGCCCCAGTAATCTCCTGGGCTCTTGCTTCACTGCTCCCTGGCCTGCTTTGTCTTCCTGTTTGGGTTCTTGGCAGCGCCGAGGGCTCACACCAGACACCGGAGGGTCGAGGCTCGAAGCTAGCTGCCTGACTGCTGCCGCTCCAGCCAACCCCAGAGCTTCTGGGTCCATAGAGATTTCACTGTTTATTTTTTTTTTGAAGTAAATCACCAGGACTTTCTTCCAAGAAACTTTTGGAGGTGTAGTTGGCCTTTTTTGGGGGGTAACCATGTAGATTATCCACCCAAGAAATTAGTTGTAGAGCTCAATATTATAGCAGAAGCTTAGTAACAGCTATGCCGTCACACAGCTTAGGTGAAAAACATTACTTCACCATAGAAGTCTTCCCTGACCCTCTGACTGAAATAGCACCCTGTCATTCCATTGCCCTGCTGTTTATTTTTCTCTCACTACTATTGCCATCTAATTATTATATATTTTATTTATGTGTTTATTTGGATTACATATAGGGTCACTAGAAGTTGGAACCAAGTTAACAGCAATGATTTTTGGTTTTTAGGGGGCGGTTTGAGTATTGACTGCCCCCACACCAGAATCTAGACTGCATGAGGGCAGTGTCATGTTAATCACTGCTGTGTTCCCAGTTCCTGGATCAGTGCCTGATACAACATAGACAGTCAATGAATAAGGAACTTATATACATACATATATATATATATATATATATATATATATACACACCGTGGACTGAAACCCCAGGTCTTTTTCACTTGAATTTCTCATAAGCTAAGCGTACCTCATCTCTATTTGTGCAATGATGAGCTTTTAATTAAAAATACATCATTTTATCTTTCAGGATTCATTCGGTCCATTTTTCTAACGTTCTAAGCACTTGTGTGCTGCTTCCATCACTATTGTGGGTCCCCTCAACCTTTGTGTCAATGAACCTAAAAGCTGAGCAGCATGCCGTTGTCCCTACATATAAGTTATTGATAAAATAATGAATATACAGGGCCTTTCACATGCCAGTACATATGGCCCCTCAGCCCTGGATTATTTTAAATCACTTGAGTCAGGAATCACCAAGACAGAGCAGGAAGGGAATTCAGAGAGTGACTGGGAACCTCCATTTGGCAAACGGGAGGGAATTCCAAGGCTCCCAACAAGAAGGTAAGTGACAATATAATAGCCCTGTGATTTTCCCATAATGCCTCTCTTTGACATCATACAAATTGCAGTAATGAGTTCATAAGGCTTCATCTATGTAAAACAAATGACCCTTCCAAATTCCAAAAGCATTGCTTCTCCTTCTTAAGTGGGAATTTCAATAGCAACAAACTTCCAAGGTAGAGTTGAGCTAACCACACAGAGCTCCCACTACTCAGGACACCTACCCTTCCAAAATGGGGATTTCAGCAGGAGTTTACACTTAGCGCTGCTCCTCTTAACGTTGAACCAAGGAGGGGCCGATGTTAGGGTGCAGGTGGCGCTCCAGAGCTCACCATGGGACTAAGGCGAAGATGAGGTGACATTCTTAGCTTTCCTCCCTCGCCCTATCCTGTGTCTCTTGACCTTTTCCTGACAACACACCTTCAGTACAGCACTTTCTGAAGATGCCCCATCCCAAGCTCTGTCTCTAGAGAACCAGACCTAACAACATACTTTCACAATAGACAGTCTAGTGTTTTGTACTGAACCTGGCCCCTCACCACCCTTTTAAGTTCCCTCCACTCCATTGTCAGTCTCTCACCTCCAGGACCCAGTGCCCTCACGTTGCATTTCTGAGGAGCGGGCAGGTTTCACACAGCCGTGACTTCTCTCCTCTCGTACTCAGAAGTAAATTGTCTATAGTCACAGTGTGAGACCCAAGGTGAACAGCCTAGCTTGACAAAAAGTCTCAAAGCTGCCCAAAGGTGTCTTCAGTATATGCACAGAATCTGTAGTTGCCATCATTAGTTATTTATGGAACATATTCGGGGAGAAGGAAGAGGCAGAGGCAGGTGGTAAGACAGACAACACAGAGAATGGAACAGAAAGGAAGATTCGCATGTGTTTATTTTGAAAGCTCTCAAGGTGGTCTCTTCCCCACGCTCCACCTGGGAAAGCAGTAACTTGGGCAGCCTCTGCTATGGATGCCTGCCTTTCTTCCCTTTTGGGAGGACTAGAATGAAGAAGAAGCCCTGACTTTCTCAACCTGCTCAGTTTCCATTTCGGAAGTACTTCAAATAGCAGGCCCAGTTTGGACACCGAGTGTGGTCAGGAAATATTCCCACAGCCCTGGGTTCCAAGTCTGCACGTGTCTTAAAGATTTAGAAAAGTTCTAAGACGGCCGTGGCCTCCTCTTTCTTCATTCTTTCCTTCTTCTCCCTGAGCCGCCCACTCCTTTCTTCCGCACCTCTTTCCTGCCACCTCAGGAGATGAGCTTGCCTCCAACTTCACCTAAAAGTTCCAGGGCAGCAGATTTGAATTCCTCACCCACTGATTTAGTTGGGAGCACATGTGCACATGTGCGTGCACACACACACACCCAGACCCTGCTTTCCTTTCTACCTTTTCTGGAAGCCTGCCTGAGCGCCATCCAGTGGGGGACTCAGGAGCCCGTGTCCCTCCTGCAGAACAGTGCCACCTGTGCTCCAGATCCAAGCCTTCACCTCCTAAGGCAATTCACTTTTTTGCTTAATTGTACCCTCTTTTGGATACTCCTTTTTTTTTTTCTTCACCAGCTCCTCTTTCCCTTCTTGTCTTTAAATCTGGTTCTTCAGCGTGAGCTCCTCGAAATTCTTCTTTGCTCCTCTGCTCCCTGGCTTTCAAAGGGATTGTAGCAGCCACAGCCCCTTTCCTAGAATAACAATCTAATCCTATTCCTCATAGACCCCATTCCGTTATTTCTCCTTCTCTCCCTCACCTCCCACCCCTCCACCACTGCAAGTTCCTTCCTTTACTGTGCCGAAGTTTCACAGCTTAAAAAGAAGTGGAAAGAAGTCATTCTTGGTGGATTACCTCACCTCTTAGCTACTGTGAAAATAGAAAGCATCAGATGGGCAGCCCTCATCCTCCTCCCCCGCCCTATCAACAAGCCTACCTGAGCCCTACCCAGTGGAAGCCACGTCCCTTCTGCAGAAGAGCAGAATCCAATCCTTTCCTGCCTCCTAAAGCAATTCACTTTTTTGCTTCATTATACCCTCTTTGAATATTTCATTTTTTTCTTTGCCAGATCCTCTTTCTCTTCCTGTCATTGCATCTGGTGCCTCAGTGTGAGCTGCCAGCGCTCTTCTCTGTGCCTTCGCTCCCCGGACTTTCCGTCTCTATGCTGATGACCCCTTGACTGCATCTCAACCCAGATCTCCGTCCTGAGCATGTCACAGGTATAGCAGACTCCCAAAGGACAACAGTCTTGAGCAAATCTTATCTAAAACTGTACTTTTCTCTCACATACCATGTTTTCTCTTTACCCTCTAAGACTCCTTTTTGTCAATCTGTACTTTCACCCAGTTGCTCAGTTCAGAGATCTGATACAGTTCTTGACTCGTAAGTTGTTTCTATGATAGCCAGGAAATCACTGTCTCATCATTACATCTCCTACATTTCCTTCAAATCAATCTCAACCTCCCTATTTTGTAAATGATGCCACCGTCATCTGACCTAGTCTCATTGGCATAGATAGCCTCTGCCCTAGCATGAGCCCCCACCAACTCCATACAGTCACCCCACTGCAATCAGGTCACTGTGAAATGCAAATTAGAGCTTGTTACCCTCTCCTTAAGCCCCACCCCCCTTTTTGTAATATCTGCTCACTTTTATAGTCCTCCACCCAGGAGAAATAGATTCAGAGAAGAGAAATTGAGCAGAATGCAGTAGATCTGGGGGCAGGAAAATTATTGATTCGTACATTTGTTTGTTCATTAAATTATACCTTCAAAACTTAGAGTTAGTCCTTCTGGGAGTCTCCAACCCCAAGCACTTAGTTTCCTTGTTTATTTTCTTCCCAGCACTTACCTCCTATTTTTATTATTTAGTGCACTACTTCTTTTAACTTAAAAAAAAAAGTCTGTCTCCCTTTAAGGATGTAAGTTCCTCAGAGAAAAAGCATGCTGTCTGTCTTCTGGTATTCAAAGCACCATTAAAAAAAAAAAAGAAAAAAAAAACCTCGACTGCTGTCTAGTCAGGTCCGACTCATAGTGACTCTAGAGGTCAGGGCAGAGCTGCCTCATGGAGTTTCCAAGGAGTTCCTGGTGGATTTGAACTACTGACCTTGTGGTTAAAAGACACAGCACTTAATCCACTACACCATTACAGTTTCCTAATAGCATGATAGACATTCGATACATATTTATGGAATGAATAACAAAATTTGCACATGGTAGTTTCTAGCTAGAGTCAATTGTACAAATACTAGTTTGAGAACAAATTTGACAACTTCAATCACTAAACGTTCACCAAGTACCTACTATGCTTAAAATTGGCGGGATGGAGTAGGCACTAGGTACATTCAGCCTGCAGGAGCTAGGCCCTGAGAAACATTCTTTTTCTTATGCCTTATATTTATCTGGACCCTACACTCCTATTCCTTCTGCTCAGAATGTAGAAAGAGGGAGAATTGTCTTCCACTCTGTGTCCTTGCAGAAAAAACAAGAGGCAGTTGTTCAGATTTATACAGGAAGAAAGAGGAGAGAGTGGGATTGAGACCAAGAAGAAATGAAGAGATAAGAAGGAGAGGAAAACAGAAAAGGAAAAAACATCCACAGTCCCCACCTGTACCCTGATCCCAGACCCCAGCGCAGCTCACCCAAATGTGCTATGGCCTTCTCACCTACAATCAAAGCATTAGCCAGTAGTATCTAGAGGGATCTTTTTAAAACATAAATCAGATTATGCAGATTGTGACAATACTCTTCTTAAAATCCTCCTTGGTTTCTCCCACATTGAAATATAATCCAAATTCCATGTTCAGTCTTGAAAATCCCTAAAGTGATTTGCTGTCTGCTTCTGTCTTACTACGTAGTTCCAGCTGCAGTGACCCTATTGCGTGTATCTGAAAAATCCCAGGCTTGTTACAACCTCATGGCCTTTGTCTTGGATAGTCCTTCAGCCTGGAATGCTGTTTCTACTGATATTTACTGGCCTGCTTCCTTCTTGCCATTCAGTTTTGAGGTCACCTCCGTGAAGCCTTCCTTGACTACCCACTCCAAAGGCACCATGGTGCACACGCTCCACTGCAAGCCTGAGTTTTAATTCAGCACAACATTTACCACCATTTGAATCTTTCGCATACTTTTTTCTCTGTCTTCCACCATGTATTCATTGTGATGCTTAACAAATTACCACAAACTTTGCAACTCAGAACAACACTCATTTGTTAACTTACATGTTCTGCAGGCCAGATGTTTAGGCACAGAGTATCTGGATTCTCTGCTCAGGGTCCCACAAAGCTAAAATAATGTGTCAGCTCAGCTGTGTTCTCTTATGAATCTTGGGATTCCAAATTTATATGGTAGTAGCAAAATTCAGTTCCTTGCCGTTGCAGGATTGAGGGCCCCATTTCCTTACTGGCTGTCACTTGAGGGCCACTCTTAACTTGTAGAAGGCACCCACATTCCCTGCCACATGGCCTCCTCTGTCTTTAAATCCACAGAGAATCTTCCTAATGGTGAAATCCTTTTATGCTTTTAATCTCACTCCCTAGGAAACTTTCCGTCTTATTTAAGAGATAACCTAACTAGTGCACACCCATTGAGGAGAAGCTCCTTTTCTTAAAGTCAGCTGTTCATATAACATAATTTCATCACAGATGTGATATACCATCAAATTCCCAGTTCACATGTATACCGAGAGGAAGAAGATTATGTAGAGCATGTACACCACGGTGCAGAAGTCTAGGGAGTCATATTAAAATTCTGCCTAAGGCGCCCTATCAGAACAGAATTTAGCTTCCTGTTATGGCTGCACCTCAGGACCTAGAATAGTCTTCCAACTGTAGTAGAGTACATACAGAAAATGGTTATATTACACAATACAATGCTGTAAACTTGTAGAATTGTAAATTTAAAGATGCTCAGGGCCCAGAAGCTCAGGCCATACCAGGCCCTGTTGTTCACCCAAGGAGAGAGGGTGTCAACATCTCTGCACCTCTGCAGTCCAGTCATGGTCTTCCAGTGGACCATGGAACAGTACCATCGCAAAGAAAATGGTCATTAAATATTTATTTATTGAAGAAATGAAAAGGAGAAAGATGATCGCCTCTGGAAACTAGAGGCAGAGAAGGCTGGAAAGATGGCAGAATAGGGATGTGCACAAAAGAGAAGTCAGTAGCTGACTAAGGGCTTTGATCTCCCTTGACTCATGATCTATCCGATAGCTACCTGTGCCTAAGGCCCAGCTCACACCCAACACCATCTCCTTCAGGATGGACCCTCTGATCCCCTAATCCCACATCCTCTGCATTGAATACCTACGTAGGTCATTTAACCCTTTCCTGAGAGATTCCTTCTGACATCTCTGTCCTACTGTAGAATAACACATCAAACTTGACTTGCTGTTTATAATTTTCATGCCCATGTCATAAGTTCCTTTTAATATCGGTGTGCCTTTGAAGCTGTTGGCTGTGTTTCACCCATCTTGATCTCTTCCTAGTACAGAATAGCACATTCTAGATGTGCCCATTGCTGTTTTGAAATTGAGATCTACTGCCAGTAGGAAATAGGAGTTAGCCTAGAGCACAGTAGGTGGGGCAAAGCACACTGAGGTGAGAGGTGGTAGAGGAGCTCACCAGTGTTGTGCAGGCAGCTGGAACAAACAGTGACGCCCTAGAACCTATGAACGGGGGATGGAGAGAATAGAAAGTCACGGAAGACAGAAAAGAGAGAGGAAAGCACTCGGATCAAGAGGGCGTTTCTGCCCAAAGGTGGTCTCCGCTGAAGTGCTGTCAGCGCATACATTCGACCACGCCAGCCCATTTGCTTGAACACATGATGCTTGCTTTTGTCGAAACCTACCAAAAGAACCCTGGCTACTGAGAAACACTTTCATTCCCCTTTCTCATTGTTTCTGGTGATGGTTGTGGCTCACAGTGGTTCAGACACAATACAGTGGGGGTGGGGGTGGGGGTGGTGTATTTTGCCCTTGATTGTCAAGGGGAGAAAGAAAATTGACCTCGTGTGCTTGTAGCTTAAAAGTGACTATGAGCTTGTGAGCAGGACTGTCAGTGATACACAGCAGCACTTGGCTGTGTCAACGAGGGAGGCAATGCTCATGCCATAGGTTCAGGAAAGACTTGCGTTATTCCCTAGATGCATCAGAAACTCATTGGGTATCCCGTGCCTGGTTCTGGGCTCCCTAGCTGGGGGACTGGCACTTAGAGAGAGACCAAGGGCAGCCTCAAAGGTGACAAGCAGACCAGACTGAAGGACCTAGGCAAAAATATTAAAGAAACTGGGATTATTCATCAGGAGAGAATAGGCAGGCAGGATTTAATACAATCTTCAGGTATCAGGAGAGTTCTTAGGCAATGTAATCTAAGTCTTGGCAGTGGCTACTGAGGATAGAGTAAGAGGGAAAGAGTTTAATCCCCAGCATAAGAGATTTAGGAGAACTATGGGGAAGAATTTCCTGATGGTGGAGGTTGTTAAAAGTTGCAACAAATAGTCTAGAAAGAGATTCAGGTCTGCTCTGGAGACTTTTACAAGTAGAAAAGATTATCCCCTGGCAGGGGCAGTTTATCTCTAATCCTGAAGGCAGGGGAATGGACACAATGACCTCAGAGTCTCCTTCAGACTTATTCAGAAGGCCTTCCCCAAGCAGGCCCAGCGGCACTGCTGAGAAGGTGACGTGTTTTAAGAGGGGAACAGAGTTTTCCCAGAATTAAGAAGCAGCTGGTGCACGTGAGACCTCATTTTCCTTTTCTATATTTTAGCCTCTATTGCCTAGCACGATAGCCAGCATTCTCAGTAATCTCAGGTACAATTAAGAAAAACACAAATAAAGAAAAAGGCAGCTGTTGTCAAGTCCATTCTAACTCATGAGAATCCCATTTGTTGCAGAGTAGAACTATGCTCCATAGGGTTTTCCTGCCTGTGACCTTTTGGTAGCAGGTTGTCTGGCCTTTCTCCCAGGGCACACCTGGATAGGTTCAATCTCTGACTGTTTGGTTACTAGCCCAGCCCCTCACTGTTCCCTAGAAATAATCAAGGGTACTTTGTATAAAAAGTCAACAGCAACCACAAACTAGCAGAAGATGAGCCCGCACTCCACAAGAGCATTGCCAACGATGGGGACATGACTTGGCCTTCTCATCTAATAAGTCATGTGAAACACGTGCTAATCGACCAAGGCGGGAGCAGTGGGGAACCTAAAGAGATTCCGGACTTGCTGTTACCAGCCAAGATGGCGAAAGCATCCTGTCAGGCAGGCTCCAGCTTTCCCAGTGTGAGGCTTCCACTTCCTGTCCATCGAGTGTGCGTGAGCCTGTGTCCAACTGTTCACCACAGGGGGCCAGAGGAGAAGAATACATGATTTTGTGTCCTAGACCAGTGACAGGCATGCAGAGCCCTGGTAAGATGTCCTTGAGAAGCTCTTGGAGTAGGCCCAGCTTGGCAGAGCTCTAAGGAAGGAGAGATATGGGCAGGGAACAGAACACTGGAGTGCTTCTCAAGTGCTTTCAAAAGTGGGGCCTGTGAAAACTCCAAGAACCACAGTCAACTCAGTGTTTGCTGTAACTCAAAGGCCCAAAGAAAGGATGACCTTTGACTTTCTGGAACCTAAGAGTCTCATTCTAAGCAGTTTTTAAAGCTAAGGATAACATTGGAAAGAGCGTATCTTCCCCAGCAAAGAATTACTTAACCTCTCACCGAGTACCTTCTTTCTTAAAACTCAGCTGAAACCCTTCAAGAGCCATTTCCTTGACCTCTATATCTGTATCTCAGCTCTTTGACAGCTTTTGCATAGGCCCACCACTAGCTCCCACCATTTACACTGAAGTCCACAATTGGCCAGCTATCACCATTCACACTTCACAAGTCCACATCTATACACACCCCAACATTCACCTTCCATAAATCCACAGGTCTATGTCATCCTCAGCAAAAAAGGCCCAGAGCTAGAAGTCTCTCTTCAAGGATATTTCTCCTCCCAAAGGCTTACAATGTCTAGTTTCTCTAAACTTCCACCTGGACTGGACTCCTGTCTGTTATCACTGGAGAAAAATGACCCTAAATATGTAAGAGAAGGAATCAAGGAAACGTATTATTCTGTCCATTGCGTGCAGTAGAAACAGACAGAAACTTGTTGCAAAAACATATTAAGCATATAATCAGCCTGCATTCTCAGGCCCAAATAAAGCTATTTTCATTTCATAAGGCAAGAGAACAAGTCAAGTCATTAGCGAAACAGAAATAGGAAGCTTAAACGCCTAATTGGAAGCTTTATTGCACTTGCGAAGTACCTTTGGTTTTTCCAAGAATTCAAGGGAAACACAATGAGCTTATAATTGTAGATAGATCGATGCCGCATACCTTCGTGCATTAGAACAGAGGGAAAGTCCCTTCCTGGGGACTGAGCCCAGCCTCAGCTGCAGGGCAAATAAGTGAGCTCCTGAAACCTGCAAAAACAAGGGAACAATCCAAGTTCTTTTCTTTTACACTGAAGGCAAAAACCTGTGATCACAGACATTTGTAACATTTTAACTTTTCTACCTCTGAGTTGAAATTTTGATGTTGATTTAGTGATTGTGTATCCACTATGCACACGGCACAGCAGGAGGGTAAGACAACAGCCCCGCTAGCCATGGCCTCTGTGTGGAGGTTAAGATTTACAACACATAAGACAGCAAACCCATACAGTACTGGGCATCACGGTCTGGCCAAACTGACACACAACCCCGACCATTACTGGTTCCTTCTACCTTACGTAGCCCTATTCAGTCACTGTACGTGAGTCACAAAGACCACAGCTAAAGGGAAAAGGGAGAGCACTGAGGGGAGACGAGTAGGCGATGCGACAGACGACAGAATGGGACAGTACTGTGAAATGCTAGAAAGTTAGGACATCTTCAACCTCTGCCTCAGCAGCTGAAGGCAGGGGTTGGTTAACTGTTAACACTAGCTTTATTTGGGCCTATTAACTATTGCACCACAAGACAACTAGAGAAGCCCTCACTGAACAACATGGTTCGAGAGCTCGGTGACACATGGATTTATCCGGAGTGCATATCCCAAGAGTTGTGAGGTAAGAAGTTCAATAAGACTTCACCTTACTTCCAAGCCAGGCTTGGCCTGTTGGTTGATTCTGCACATGCATGGTTTCAAGAGAGCCGGAGCAACTCTCGCATTCCATATTTTTTCATAGAGAACATGACTGTCCCAAATTATCTAAACTACGGGTATGTCTCTTAGAAGTTGGGAAAATGAGAGCATTCAAATTCACCTGGATGCTCACTGGAGTTCTGGGATCCTCTTATAAATAAGATGTTTTTACCTAGGACAACCTCTGTCTTAAAAACAGAATAACAGGCTGGTCAGCATGAAGTATGAGAGGAATACACTTCTCAGGGCTGATGATTTTTCTGAAAATTCTCAAAGAGTCCCCTAAAGAAGTGAATCTTGGTACCTAATGGTTCAGTGGAAGCCCTAGTAACGTAGTGGTTAAGCGTTACAGCTGCTAAACAAAAGATTGGCAATTCAAATCCACCAGGTGTTCCTTGGAAACTATGAAGCAGTTTTACTCTGTCCCCCAGGGGTCACTATGAGTCAGGATGAACCTGAGGGCAGTGGTTTATTTTCATAACACAAGACAGCTCTCCTGGTGATTTTTGCTGGTTTCAGGAGCTCACTTGCTTCCCCCTGGTCTCACCTATTTACCGTGTAGCTGGAGCTAGACTGAGTCCACAGGCTTTTTTTGATTTTGTTTTAATGTTGCGTATCAGTAATAGGTGCAGCTAGAAGGGACATGTAAAACTTTAGAGCACAACAAGCTGTCATGGCCCCTTGAGGAGCCAGCCCTACATATATAAAGACTTTGCTTTCTGAGTTCAGCAAAGTGTCCACACTGTACCTTGATATACATTTTCCTCATGCAGTGGAAGTCTGTGGCCACTTTACCCTCATGGAAGAAGAGACAAGAAATCAGAGTTAAAAAGCACTTCTGCCCTGCTCTCAAGGAGGATCACTAGAATAAGCATTTCCCAATAGGGTAACTATGAATATATCAGCCTGACATGCACAGATGAACATCTCTACATCAGACTAAGTGCCTAATCACATTGTCTACGTTGATCTTATCCAGTTCCATCCAACCATGTCTGCAATACCAGGTCACCACTTCTCTGTCCTTAAGTTCTGTCTGTTGGGAACATTTCAAGTTATGAAACTCAACTGCTGTCCCAGCATAGGAGATGGCCGTGTTGCTAAACTGGAAGTCAGGTTCATCTGCCTCCCACTATAGCTGAAAATGCAGAGACAGCATGGGGCTCAAGTAATAATTTATTGGCAGATCTACAAGCAGTCTGGGAGACAGTGGCCGATAAACTGTCCCACTTGGGTTATATTTCCAAGGAGTTTTATAGCCAGACTTCAAGGGGGTAGGGGGTAGATGTATGTCACAGAACAATAGGAATTACAAGATTTCACTACATCTAACAAACAGTGTGAATTGTCTAAAAGTTTGTTATAGGATTGAGAGAGGGAGGAAAAGCTCTTAAAAAGATACCACTTAAATTCCGGAAGTCCAGATGCCTCTGTCTGGTGCCAGCCCAAGGACATTCCCTCCTCCCCCAGTAGAATCCTTGAGATAAGCCCAGTTCTGAAGATAAGGTAAAAGTCTAGATGCCTTTCTCTGGCGCCAGCCCAAGGATGCTCCCTCCTCCCCCCATTGAAATCCTTGAGGTAGGCTCAGTGTCTAAGGAGAGGGTAACTTCTTCCCATGTAACTTAATGCTAGCTGCTTATCTAGTGCCTCTTTAAGTACACTGTGCCAATAGGAATGTAATAGGAAAATCTGTATACCTGCAGTAGCCAATTAAGAGGACATATGGAAATTTGTTTGTCTGCTTTCTTGGAGAAATATATATATAGGTATGTCTGATAATGGAACAGGGTGCACAGCTATTTTTTGGACTTGAGTCCGTCCGCTGCACCACCAGCGAATAAAAGCCTCTTCCTCTACACACAAAGTGATGTTCAAGGTGCTTTCTGCTCTGCAGGCCAAATTTATCTTTTTTTCCTGCTACAGGATGAGCAAACAGAGTAAACTATCATTATATTAAAAGGTTTTAAGGTTTCATTACATCTAACAAACAGCATAAATTGTCTAAGATTTGTCACAGGATAATCAATCAGAGCAGACTAAAGTTTGTCACAGGATAATCCAGCAGAGTAGACTTTCCAAAACTTTTACCTCCCTCTGAGGCCTCAGTTAACTCTATATCTTCAGAGAAATGGAAGGAAGAGATACGGAGAGGAATGCAGACCTGTTTGTCCAGTTAGAATGTAGCTTAATAACCTAAGTGACTTTCGTCAGGCCCTCACATCCACCATCAGCCAGATCGCATGCCTACTGGGACTGGCCTGCAATTAAGAAAACTCTAACTTCCCAAAGAATCTAACCCTAAGCATACAAAGGGTCCCTGGAGAAAGGACGGATACAGAGAGAGAAAGAGGAGCAAAGCAGAAGCCTTAGAGAGAGTGATAAATGGCTAGTCCTTCCTGCTGTACTAGTTACTACTGAGCTGCTTGCCATTTGGTTCCATGTATTTTTAAAGCGTACATTTAAGGAGCATTTATTAAAATGTTTCTAAGTTGCCCTTCTTAAAAAGAGACTCTGACAGGCCACTCAGTATACCGCAAAGGTGAGTTAAATACTATTATCCTTGCAAAGATAGGGAGACAATAGTATAATGGATTACCTTAATTTCCCAGAGACATGTGGTGAATTCATTACTTGGGGGAAATAAAGGCGAAGAAAATCAGATCTAAGAGTCCAGAAGCCTGAGCTGCCTTGGCAAGAAAGCCAGGACGAGCACCAAACCTCTTGAGGTGCCACTCCAAACACACAGTCCTTAGAAACGCAGGCCTCTTGAGCAGCTTCACATTAAAACATGCAGCAAAACAAATTCACCATAGCCCAAGCCATGATGGTTCAGCAGACTGCCTTGCCCTTCAGAGAGAGGGGGGAAAGAATCCAGATCCTAAATTAGTTCAGGAGCTTGTTTTCTTACACTGACAAATCTTTCTAAAAAAGATTTCCTGATTCCAGTCGAATGACTGAGGCCAAAATGCTCCGAGATTGTTGCGCTGTCAGCATATTAATCGAGTTCCTTAGCAACTTCCTCCCCTCCACTTTGAGGAGGAAGCAACACCTCTGCCAGTCTGCGCCACATTCAATAATGTGGAGCTGGAGAAGCTTCAGCGCCTCTGATGATTCATGGCTTAGGAGTGAGGTGCTGACGTGAGGATGGAACGCTGGCCAGCAGCAGGACCAGAGAAGGCAAATGCACAGGGAGAGGAGGCAAAGGGGACTGCCACCAAGTTCCTGTATCTCTTTATTGTTGTTACTACCTGCCTTCAAGTCAGCTCCAACCCATGATGACCCTGTGTACAAGAGTTGCTCCTTCTCGTACTATCTTAACAATCATTGGGACCGTCAAGTCCTTTGTTGAGTCTACTGTGTATTTTTAGAGCCTTTCAACCTAGAAGGCCATCTTCCAGCACTACATCATACAATATTCTGTGTGATTCTTTAGAGTGTCACTGGCTATGTTTTCAGCAGCAGAGCTTTAGGCTTTTCTTCCCAGTCTGTATCAGTCTGGAGTCTCTGCTGAAACCTAACCACTAGAGGTAATTAATCCTGCTAGTATTTGAAATACTGGTGGCACAGCTTCAAGCATCATGTTGCTGTTGTTGTTAGGCGCTGGTGAGTTGGTTCCTACTCAGAGTGACACTACGTATAACAGAACGAAAACACTGCCCAGTCCTGTGCATATCCCAGTCTTTGGTATGCCCATTGTTGTAGTCACTTTGCCAATCCGTCTTGTTGACAGTCTTCCTATTTTCTGCTGACTTTCTACTTTACCAAGAATGAAGTCCCTCTCAAGGGGCTGATTCCTCCAGACAGCATGTCCAAAGTATGTAAGGCCTAATCTCACCATCCTTGCTTCTAAGGGGAACTCTGTTGTACTTCTTCCAAGACAGATCCATTCATTTGTTTGGCAGTCCATGGTATGTTTGATACTCTTCTCCAACACCACAATTCAAAGATATCAATTCTTCTGTCTTACCCTATTCGTTGTCCATCTTTCACAGGCATATGATGCAATTTAAAACACCATGGCTTAGTCTTCAAGTTGACAACTTTGCTTTTAAGCACTTTAAAGGGGTCTTTTGCAGTACATTTGCTCAATGCAATGCATCTTCTGGTTTCTTAACTACTGCCTCCATGGGTGTTGATTGTGGATCCAAATAAAATAAAATCCTTGACAACCTCAACCTTTTCTCCATTTCTCATGATGTTGCTTATTCATCCAGTAGTGAGGATTTTTGTTTTCTTGATGTTATGATGTAATTCACACCGAAGATTGTGGCCTTCGATCTTCATCACGTTTCAAGCCCTCTTTCAGCAAGCAAGGCTATGTCATCTGCAAAACACAGGTTATTAATGAGTTTTCCTCTTATCTTCATACCCTGTTCTTCATATAGTCCAGCTTCTCAGATTATTTGGTCAGCATGCAGATTGAATAGGAACATAGAAACATTACAAATGATTGAACAGGAATCACAGCAACATGCAAGTCAATACACTATGACAAATTCCCAGACAAGTGGGAGTTCTTTTTACTTGCAAGTAAAACCAGTCCAAACCTGTTGCCACAGAGTCGTTTCAATTCATAGCAGCCATGTGGGGCAGAGTAGAATCACTCCAAAAAGTTTCAAAGGTGTAGCTGATGGATTTGAACTACAGTCTTTTTGGTTGCAACTGAGCTTTTAACCACTGCAGCACCAGGGTTCCTAATTGTAACTATCACCTACAAGTTCTTGACTTCAAATATAAAAGACACACTAGAATGTCGTAGGATCAGGTCAGTGTTTCAGCCCACACAGCTGGTTCTTCCGTGATCATAGAGATCCCAATACTTTCACATAGCTGGTCTTTTTCTCACCAGACTTACAGAGGAAAAAAATGGTAAACAGAATCCAAGTCAATGAAGAATAAGGAAAATTTTCCTAAACAGATTTTGTTGTCTTTGTCACAAGCTTGGAGCATAATTTTGGAATTTTCAGAAGCAATTAGAAAGAAAAGGAATTTGTGACTTCATTTATTAATTAAATATTTGTTACATATTGACAGTGTGCATGGTCCTGTCCTTTGGGATTTCAGATCATTTCTCTCAAGAGTGAGCCCTATCAATGAACCTTAAAGCTAGGAAAGACCATGAGCTCCAACAAACTCATTTTCCAAATGAAAAGAAGACTTGTAACTCTCCTGAATTGTAAGTGACTTATTGAAAGATCTATAGCATAAGTCCCAGTATTTATGCTACAACTACTAATTCATAAAACAGACACTTTGAAACTAGATTTGGATCTTCTAAGTTTAAGAGGAGAAGTGAGATTCCATTTGCCAATATTCACATCCTTGCGGGAGATGATATTATTCCTAAGCCAAAACATATTGGTAAATTCTCTAATTTAGTCATTTGAAGTATCACTTTACATGATAAATGTTTCTAAAAAGTTGCATACAAATCAAATTTTTGTAATTGAATTACCTTTTTAAAAGAACAAGACAGATTGCTTTGTAAAGGAACCCTGGGATGAAAATGAGAAATATTTCTGCAATTTAAATAATAACCACCTCCATAATTTATCTCTTCCATAAATTCATAATTTAATATTCCTCAGTTTTGTTTATCATCACTTGTTTAAACATAAAGACCTATATTTATGCAGCTAGTGTCTCCAAGGAGTTTGAGGCACATTTTAGTAATAACTAATACTTCACTCCTGCATACTCTTAAGAAGAATAAGGAATTTACGTACCCATTTAACAGGTAAGAACTATCATGGAGAAAATCATGTAGATAAGATGTCTAAGTGTTCTTGGATACAGATCCTGGGGTTTTAATTTTTTGTTTTTTGACAGAAAATTGTACTAGGTACTAACTTTTTCCAAAGCCAGATACTAAACTGCAAAGATGAAAGACAATCTCTTTTTTTTTCAAGGTACTATAATCTATTGGAAACAACCCGTGCAAATACTAACTCAGTTTTTGGTGTGAGCTTTATCTCTTTAACTGAACTTTGAATTCTTTGGAGGTAGGCCACACACACTAGGTTATGTTACATCCTGCTTGGGATATTGTGAGGCAACTATCAACCCCCTGAGAGATATTTCCTGTGTTGCAGATACATGGGCATCAACAAAATAGATGACACGTCCCAAATTTATGTGCTTCATGATTCCAGTAAGAGCCCCATACCCTGTTTTCTGTCCAATCACTTGACTCACCTGCAAAATAGGGAGAGTAAGAAATAAGTGAATGAATGAATAAATAAAAATAATCTATATGCCAGAAAAAAAAGAAAACACTGCTGTCAAGTCAGTTTCAACTCATAGCAACTCTATAGGACAGAGTAGAACTGACCCATACAGTTTTCAAGGAGTGCCTGGTGGATTCAAATTGCCAGCCTCTGGTTAGCAGATGTAGCACTTAACCATTAAGCTACCAAGGGACTGCCAATTAAGTTTGCAAACATCCTACAAAAAGTGTTACATGCCTCGCTGCTGAATATCACTGCCGTCACCTTCAAAGTACTCTCCTGAGAAGCTATGCACCAATGCCAGAGCCTAGTCCACCCTTCAAAGCAATTTTGGAACTCTTTTTTTCTGGAATGGCCATGAGAGTTTTGTCACACTACCCTTGATGTCATGAATGTCATCAAAATGTCTTCCTTTCAATACTTCTTTTATGTTGGAGCAAAGAAAAAAGTGATTAGAGGCTGATCACCTGAGTATGGAGGATATTCCAATACAGTTCTTTGTTTACCAGGTAAAAACTCCCTCGTAGCCAGCCAAGTGCTGTCGAGTCAGATCCAAACAACTACGCAATTAAGTTCTTGAGCTTGCCACCATGCCCAACAGCCATTCCAGAAAGAGTTCCAAAATTTCTTTGAAGGGTGGACTAGGCATTGGCATCAGTGCATAGCTTCCCAAGTGGAGTACTTTGAAGGTGACCACAGTCGTATTCACCAATGAGGTATGTAGCACTTAGAACAATTAAATTTGTGGACTTAACAGTCAGATCTCATGTATACACACACACTCACACATTCATGTTTGATAACGTGTTCACAGGTCATTCAATGGCAGCATGTCTTTACAGGATCCCCATCATATGTTCAGCCGTGAGCTATACAGTCAGGAAGAAAAGGAGGGAGTGTGTAGGCTTGGCCACTAAGAAACCGAAGTTCAGCTAAAGAAACAAGGCTCACCGATAAAACCACATTAGAGTCAATGTGTACATGAGTTGTTCCCAGTAGACTGTAGAACCTTAACAAAAGGAATCTTATCCCCTTCATCTTTCCAATTGTAGTGATTTACCTTGGAAAAAGATCAGTACACAGTGAAGTTTTTCCACATTAAATTATGAAAACTTAGACGGCTTGAGAAGCATGTTATATCTGCAGATACCTGGAGAACCATGTAGAAGAAATGGAGCAAATATATTCTTTCTAGCTCTAAGATGAAATTTTCTCATCAGCAAACTGAAGACAATTATAAAACCAGTCTTCAAGTATTATTGTGGTACTTAACTGGCACGACACATCTAAAGCATTTAGAACCTCTCTGGCACACAGCGTGAAGCCAATAAACTGTAGCTGTTGATACGTGCTGTTGAGTTGGTTCTGACTCATAGTGATCTCGTGTATAACAGAACAAAGCATTGCTCACTCCTTGACAGTAGTAGGTATATTTGATACTCCCATTGCGGTCATTGTGTCCATCTGTCTTGTTGAATTGAGTCTTCCTCTTTTTACTGATCCTTTGCTTTGCCAAACATGATGTCCTCCTGCAACTATTGATCCCTACTGATAAAGTGTCCAAAGTAAGCAAAACAAAGTGCCGCTCTTCTTGCTTTTAAGAAGCCGTGGTGGCTAAGCACTCAGCTGCCACCTAAAAGTTTGGCAATTTGAGCCCGCTAACTACTCTGTGGAAGAAAAGATCTGGCAGTCTGTTCCCATAAAGATTATAACCTAGGAAACCTTCCTGGAAATTTCTACTCTGTCCTATAGGGTCACTACGAGTTGGAATCTTCTAGACAACACAAATGACAACACCACCGTCAATTCATCTCCTACTCATAGCTACCTTATGTATAACAGAAAAAGTATTACCTGGCCCCATTCCATGGTCATGATTGATAGCATATTTAGTCCGTTGTTGTAGACTACTGTATTACTCCATCTCATTGAGGGTTTCCCTTGTTTTCAATTATCAATGGTGTCCTTTTCTAGCTCTTGAACTTTCCTGAGTGTGTGTCCAAAGTAAGCTATCTGAAGCCTTTCTATCCTCCATTATAAGAGGTATTCTGTTTGCGTATCTTCAAAGACTGGTATGTTCGTTTTTCTTGTAGTCTGTAGCTTAATCAATAGTTTTGTCAATACTACAATTTTCGTATAGTTATGAAGGAATTGATGACAGCTCAATGTGAAGAGGTACTGTCCAAAAATATTAAGAGCTGCACATAAATGGGAGCTACTACATGGGCAGAACTTCCCATCACAGAGATTTGTGATCATCTCTCAATGAAAAAGTCTAGAGAATTCTAATGGTAGGAAATGGTGTATAGCATCAGTTTATTAACCTGCTTGAGAATCAAAACAAGCTACGCAATGTGGTAAAAATAGAGAATTCCTGGATAATCTAATTACTTAAGAACTGGGGAATGGTCCAGGAATATGCATTTTAATGAGCATTCCAAGAAACTTTTGCATAGCAAGCACGGGTCTAACAAGCTAAGTTTGAGAACCACCTGTTCAGGGAAAATTTTGGACCTTCTAGATTCTGAGCTTCTGAGACCTCCTTCACCCACCATTGGTTAGCTTCAAAATAACCTGTTAACTTGTAGTCAAGTTGATTGCGACTCATGTTGATCTTGTAATAAAGAGTAGAACTACTCTAAATGGTTTTCAAGGAACAGTTGGTGGATTTGAACTGCTGACTTTTTGATCAGCAATTGAGCTCTTAATCACTGGGACACCAGGGCTCTGCAATAACGTCATGGAAAGCAAGGCAAATTAGTAAGTCAGTGATACTGCATTCAGCCCCTGTTCTGCCATTTCTTATCTGTATGACTTAAATTGAATACACTCCAAGAGCTTCAACTTCCTTGTCTATAAAATAGAGATAAAAATGATTACCTTGTGCGAATGTTCTTAGGGGTTTTCTTGCACATAATAAGTGCTCAATAAATATTTCATGAACTCAACAGAAAAGTGACTCTCATAGTGTGAAATAAATGAGGGGCTTAACAAGCATCAGTTCCACTTCTTACCATGCCCTGACCTTATGCATTATGTAAAGGACAATGAGTTCACCTAAACCAAGAAGTTAGACTAAAGGTGAGAAAAGGGAGCCATGCTTGGAAGGAAGCACCCAAAGAGCACGAAAACAACACGGAGGATTCCCAAAGCAGGAGATTCTCAAACTCCATAGTAGAACAAGAAAAGGGGGGAAAAAAGGCAGTATATTAAATTTCACAGAAGGAGAATGAAAGTATCATAGATCTTTTTGGATTTTGTTGGGTGTTCTCAGTCATTAAATCTGCATTTAGAAATATTTATATTTGCTGAAAACCAATAGCCTTGGTGCACAGGGAGAATAAAAAGAGCAGGGGACAGGGTCTAATTAATCATCAAGGGGCTGTCACATTGACAACTAGAAGAATTGGAAAGTTACAAAGTACCAGCACCAAACAGCATCAATCACCCAACGATGGTAAATAAATTAATCAAAAATCATTGGGTACCAAAAGGTCTGGGGGAAAAATAAAAGGCAGAAGAGAAAAATGATCAGAAGCAGCAAGCAAGCAAAATAGCCAAGCCTGACCCTGTAAAGCTGAAGTCATGTACCCTGGCAAGTTGCCAGCCTTTCTACCTTCAATGCCTCACCCATTCCTGGTCAGAATGCCAAGCACAATGTTGTGCAAAAGTAACTACAGACATTCTTGTCTTCATCCCTGTCATCCCTTTTGTACTGTATGCGCATAAACAACAAAAAAATCTGTTGCCATCTAGTCGATTCTGACTTATAGTGACTGTATAGGACACAGTAGGACTGCCCCAATAGGATTTCCAAGGAGCAACGGTAGCAGCTGAGTCCTTAATCACTTTACTGCCAGGGCTCCTGTGTGAATATATTCATCTATTATCCCCTCCCCCTTCTCATACCCCCAGGAAAGTGGGAGATTATCATCTTTGACATGTATTGTTGTTGAGGCTAGATGCCTTCCAGTTCAGTTCTGACCCATAACAACCGTACATACAAGAAAATAAAGACTGCCTATTCCTGTACTATCCTCATGATCTTTGCTGTGCTTAAGTCCATTGTTGCAGTCACTGTCTCATTCCATCCTATTGAGGGTCTTCTTCTTTTTTCCTGAACCTCTACTTTACAAAGCAAGATGTCCCTCTACAGGGACTGGTATCTCCTGATAACACATCTGAAGTATGTGAGACAAAGTCTTACTATCCTTGCTTTTAAGAACATTCTGGTTATACTTTTTCCAAAGCAGATTTGCTTGTTCTTCTAATAGTCTATGTTAGATTCAATATTTTTTGCTGACATCATAAATCAAAGACATCAGTCCTTCTTATCTTCCTTATTTATCATCCAGCTTTCGCATGCATGCGAAGCAACTGAAAATATGATGACTTTAGTCAGCCACAGCTTAGTCTTCAAAGTGACATCTAGGCTTTTAAATACTTTAGTCTTTTGCAGCAGATTTTCCCAACACAGGCAATTGATTTCTTGGCTTGCTCCATGGGCGTTGATTGTAGATCCAAGTAAAATGAAATCCATAGCAGGTTTAACGATCTATGTTGTTGTTGTTGTTAGGTGCCATCGAGCAGGTTTTAACTCATAGCAATTCTGTGCACAACAGAACAAAACTCTGCCTGGTCCTGCGCAACATCCACAATCATTTTTATGCTTAAATCCATCTTTGCAGCCACTGTGTCAATTCATCTCCTTGAGGGTCTTCCTGTTTTCTCTGACTCTCTATAAGCATGATGTCCTTCTCCAGGTATTGATCCCTCCTGACAACATGTCCAAAATATTTAAGACATGGTTTCACCATCTCTGCTTCCAAGGAGCACTCTGACTCTCTGGCTGTCCCTCTTCCAGAGCAGATCTGTTTGTTCTTTTGGAAGTCCATGATACACTCAATATCCTTCTCCAACACCACAGTTCAAAGGCATCAATTCTTCTGTCTTCCTTGTTCATTGTTCAGCTTTTGCACACGTATGATGCAACTGAAAATACCACGGCTTGGGTCAGATGCACCTTAGACTTCAAGGTGACATCTTTACTTTTTAACACTTTAATGATGTCCTTTGCAGCAAATTTTCCCAGTGCAATGCATCTTTTGGTTTCTTGACTGTTGCTTCCATGAGCATTGATTGTGAATCCAAGTAAAATGAAATCCTTGACAATCTCAAGTCCTTCTCCACTTACGACAGTGTTGCTTTCCAGTCTAGTTGTGAAGATTTTTGTTTTCTTGATGTTGAGGAGCAATGTATACTGAAGGCTGTGTTCTTTGATCTTCATCAGTATGAGTTTCAAATCTTCTGCACTTTCAGCGAATAAGATGGTTTCATCTGCATAACACAGGTTCTTAATGAGTTGTCCTCCAATCCTATGGCTTCGTTCCTCTTCATGTAATCTAGCTTCTCGGATTGTTTGCTGGGCATACAGACTGAAAAGCTATGGCAAAAGGATATAACCCTGATGCACACCATCCCTGACTTCAAACCAGGCAGTGTCCCGTTGTCTTATTCACATAACTGCCTTTTGATCCAAGTACAGATTCCTTAATAACACAGTTAAGTGTACTGAAATCCCCCTTCTCCTCAAAGTTAGCCATAATTTGCTACGATCTACGCAGTCAAATGCCTTTGCATAGTCAATAAAACACAGGCAAACACCTTTCTGGCATTCTCTGCTTTCAGCCAAGAACCACCTGACATCAGCAATGATACCCCTGGTTCTATGTCCTCTTCTGAATCCAGCTTGAATTTCTGGCAGCTCCTTGCCAATATACTGTTGCAGTTGCTTTTGAATGGTGTCATATAGATTATCCTATTATCGCTTTGGAGTCTCTGGGTGGTGCAAAACAAAATGCAATCAACTGCTAAGCCAAAGTTTGGTGGTTCAAGTTCACCTTGAGTCACCTCAGAAAAGGCCGGGGAATCCACTTCTGAAAAATCAGCCATTGAAAACCCTGAGCCACATAATTCTGTCACACTGAAGGTTTCTGTGAGTTGGAATTACCTCTGTGCAACTGCTTGTACTGATTTAAGTATCACTTTGCCTAAAACCATTCTCTGACTCATTCTTAAACATGTTAGTGTGTTCAACTTAAAAAAACTCCACATGTCTCCATTAGTTGGTATGTTGATCATCTGGTACTGCTCTAACAGAAATACCACAAGTGGGTTGTTTTAACAAAGAAGTTTGTTCTCTCACAGTTCAGTAGACTGGAATCCCAATTAAGGGTGTCACATTCTCTGTTGGCTTTGGAGAAAGGTCCTTGTGTTGTGTCTGTCTTTCTTTGGCCTGAGAGAATCATGGAACAGGAACTTCAGGTACGAAGGATGAACTGTGATCCCACTGCTGCTTTCTTGGTGGTATGAAGTCCCCAACTCCCTGCTTGCTTCACTTTCCTTTTATCTGTTGTAGGGATAAAGGGCAGTGCAAGCCACACTCCAGGGAAATTCCCTTAGTAAGCATACATCTTAGTCATCTAGTGCCACTGTAAGTGGATGGTTTTAACAAAGATTTATTTTCTCACAGAAAAGCAGGCTAAAATTCCAAATTCAGGACATCAGCTCCAGATGAAGTATTTTTCTGATAGCTCTGAAGGAAAGCCCTTTGTCTTCTGTCTTTCCCTGGACTCCAACCTTCTGAAGTACAAGGACCAGGGGTCTTTTCCAGAGGAGACGCTTAGCTCCTAGCACTTCTTGGTGATATGAAGTCCCCAACTCTCCGCTTGCTTCCCTTTCCTTAATATACCAAGTAATTGCCTCAAGGCACAGCACAGTCTTACACACACTGAGTCCTGCTCCACCAGCGCGATGGCCACCTACCCTCCCTCATCAACATTATGGATGCAGAGTTCACAATATACAGGAACATCAACAATACCAGAAATCACAGCCCAGCTAAACAGCTGCACAAGTGTTAGGGGAGACAAAATTCAAGCCTTGACGGAGTATTAGAGTTCCACCCTAATTCTCTTTAACATAATTCAGTCTATTAACCACAGGTATAGATTAGAATTCGCAGCAGAGAAAAGTCACAAAATAGAGAGCAAGCACGCAATACTGGGAATTAGGCCCAGTCAAATTGCTGCACATATTTTGGGGGGGACACAATTCAACTCATGACAGCTGGGTGCTACGAGGTACAATATTTGCAGTGATACTGAGGACCCTCACTGACTCAGAATTTTCATCTGCACCTACTTTCCAAACCTGGCCTCTGTTACCTTTGTTCTTACCCAGTAAAAGAGTGGTTAGACAGGATATGATCTAAATCTGTAGCTCCTCTACTCTTTTTCCAGTCAGCATGCACACACCTACCCCTCTAAATTCATACAAGACGATAACTCATGGAATTCAGCTGTGGATTAAAAGAACTGAACACAAGATTTGCTATGGACCTGCATAGATCATTAAATACTCTAGCAGAGTTTAACATTTGCTGATGTTCAAGCCCCACTTTTTTTTTTTGACATTTTTTGACATGTTAGATAAAACATCCTTTACAATTCACCCACAAGTGATAATTGATGATTTAATTCCATTTAACAGATACTCAGGTGAGTACCTACAGGGCCCCAGGGATGATATAGAAATTAATGAAGCCATATCCTTACATTCTAAAAGCTCATAGCCCCAAAATAACTCTCATGTCATGCACTGGGAAAAGCTTCTGGGAGGAGATGGAATTTGATACAATTTAGAAGAAAGTCAAGACCTGGGCAATGGACATAGGAGAAAGACATCTAAGATACACAGATTATCTTGAGCGAAGCCTCAGAAGGGGCTGAATTCAGGATATACTTTGGGGACTGTGAGGGGACCGACATTGCTGCACAGAGTGGTTATAGCCATGAAGGGGGTAAATGAGGATGAGTGTGAGGGAGAATCCTATAAGTACGAAAGCTTCCCTTTGCCCTCAGGCAATTCTGACTGTCTGGGTGCACAACACTCTCCCTTTCCTAGACATTCAGGGAAGTCGTGTGGGGCAGGCTTCAGGAACACTGGGACAACTTTCTTAAGTGTCTTCTATATCTCTTGATGGCCAGGAGTTTCAAATATTAAAGCAGTTGAATAGTCAGTACCAGAGGCAACAAGAAGCTAGTGTCCAGATGACAATAGCCACCTTTGAGGTCTAGGGAGGTATAGAACATCTGCATAATATTTGGGCATGAGTGATTTATGCATAGATCACATGTGCCCAGCCAGCTCACAGATAGACAGGTATCAAAGAGATAACATGTGGATACATTTTTAGAAAGTGTGACACTAAATGCATGTAACTGACTCATTAGATGAGCCAGACTCGGTAGGTTACCAGCAGCAAGAACCGAATTCTTCAGCACAGTTGCCCATTTTCAGTCTACTCTGTTGCATGATGTTTCCCTGCCACTAACTGAAGTACCTAACAACTTCCATTGCATTTTTCACTTTCAGGCAAAAAAGTGGGGGGTGGGGAGAGGGAGAGTGGCACTAAAAAGCCCAGTCCTTCACAATACCAAAATTTCCAAAATCTCGTCCACTTTACTGCTCCACTGGTCAGGCCCTTGAGAGTGTTGGGAGCCCAAAGGAAGAGAGAAAGGCAAAGTCGGCACCTTCCCAGTTTCCTTTCCTGCTTCTTCCCAAAGCTGCAGCTCTGATTTCTGGCCCTGTAAAGAGTGAGTTCAGGCAGTGACAGAGGGAATCAAAGGGGCAGGAAAGGGACTTCTGAAATGGCATGGTTATAATCTAGAATCACTGGGATTAGAGGACACCCAAAGCTAACTCCTTCTCTTTTCAGGTGCTTTTATGGGGACCCCGGTTTTACATTTTCATGCAAGAACAGTGCTGCCTGTAGCCAACAGCTGTCCCTGTCAACCACCGGTGGCTTGCAGTTGATCCTTCTCCTGGAGTCCTCACCTCTCCAGGAGGTCCTACTAGAAAGCTAGAACTTGTACAGTTCTCTTCCTTGAAATTTTCTTTGTTGCACAAAAAACATACATCCCAGGCCTGCTAATACCTTGGAAGCACAGATCATTCCCAGGATAGGCCTGTTTCTTTTTTCTGTGTTACCTCCAGATTCCAGCTGATGAACAGGCTCCAGTCCTTGTGTTTGCAAAGTCCAGGAAACACATGTAAAACTTCACGAGTAGTCCTCTTCATTAGAGAGGGAAACTACTTCTTCTGCTTCTTTTATGGTTTGGGGAGGGGAATACTTTGCCATACAAGGACAGCTTTCCCCATAGGAACCCTTAATCCCAGACTCTGTTCTTTCACCTCTTTTCCTTCATTGCCTGGAGGCAGCGGAGGAGCTCTTGCTGGCAAAATGGTGTGAGGTCACCTTCTTTTCAAGTGCTTTGAAAAGAGTAACATACCACTTTAAAATGTGATGACCTTTGGCGTATATTTTCCTAAGACTTGGGGCATTTGCTGGAATTTCAAGAAGCAAAAGTCTTGTTTAACATCCCGATACATGACTGCGCATCAGACTCACAGAGGTTCAAAAGCATGAGAGATCACACAATACTACTCCCTCGTTCATGTACTAGAAAACTAAAACTCCCTTACTTCACCTTGTACTTGTCTTGCATTCCCTGTAGAGTCCACAAAAAACTACAAGACTGAACAACACCTAGCAGAAAATGGCTCTTCCCTAGCTGTTCAGGCAATGTGTGTTTTTGTAATCCCGTCTCTTCCCAAGAGAAAGGGCCTTTGAGCAGGTCATGGTAATGCTACTCTCACATGGCAGATAGAACATTCAAGCCTATTGTATTAATCAGAGTAAATTTGTCTTCAATGTGATAACAAACTCTGAAGTCTCAGTGGCTTACTGCAGTGTAAGATTTTTTTTTTTTTTTTTTTTTTTTTTTTTGGCTCACACCAAGTCTTTTTGGTGAGTTAGTGGCTCTACTGGACAGCTCCCCACCAGGCAGTGATTCAGGGATCTAGGATCCTCTTCTTTTGTGTCTCAGCCCTATTATGGCTTCTAGCCTGCCCTTCTGGATTGTCAGTGAGCCAGCAGATAGAGGAAACAGAGCACAATAAAGGACATGATCACTGAGCTACCTTGCCCCGGAGATGGCACCTACTACCTCTGTTCACATTTCACTGGCCATAATTAGTCACAGGTTAAACCTAAATCAAGAGAGGCTTAGAAAAGTAAAGGAGCCTACAGAAATCCTGGTAGGTCCAAGTCTATACCACCCACTAGGCATCTGCTTCATTCAGTTGATGAGTGAATTTCTCCTCCAAATTCTAGACACTGAGACCTTCTCTTTCTTTGGATAGAGCCTCATCTACTCCCATGCTGTGATTTGATGAAATAAAGGAGTTTTATATTCTTAATCAGGAACAGTATGGCATAGAGGTTAAGAACAGAGTTTGGAGTCAGAATACTAGTGTTTGAATTCTGGTTCCACCACTTGCTAGATAAATGACCCAGAGGAAGTCACCTAACCTCTCACATTTGTGGCATAGAGATAATTACAGAACCTACCTTAAAGGGTTGTTGTGAGGATTCAATAAGTTAATATATCTATAGGACTTAGAACAGTGCCTGGCTCTTGGCAATCTGTATCTGGGGGCTTGGTGCAAATGTTGCTTTTGTTATACTCGATACCAACCCCTTTGCCCTCTTAATTACAGTTGCTCTTGGCTACAGATAATTCCCTATTAGCAGACAGAACCTAGCTTAAAGACACCAGAACGCTATACCTTATTGCGTTGGAGAAGAGGACACATCTTACGGTCAGCCAAATTTCCAAGTCATTTTTTCAGATCAACTTTCCAGGACCAGCGTTGTCAAATAGAGCCTTTACAGTTGCATTCCAGGCTGGTAAAAATGTTTCATGCTTCAATAGCTCAACAGTTTCATGCTAGCTTTCAGTGGCCTGCAGCTCTCCAAAGAGGGAACTATGTCCTAAGGGTGAAAGGTTATTTAGTTTTCCTGCCTGACATTCTAGCTCCTGGCCTTCTAGAAACAGAGAGGTTGTTGTCACAGTGCCAGGATGTGACAAATGATGTGGAGAGAGCCTTATGATACAGCCATCCATCTGCCGTGAAAGGCCGGGACCACAAGGGGACTGAAAATGAGGAGGGAAATTGTTAATTGTGTGGCTCTAAAGCCTGCCCAAAGGAATTTCAGAAAGACGTATGTTTTGCACTGGCTAAGAGAGGCAAAATGGACTGCAAGCCCTTAGGAGACTTGTCACCGGCCAGTCAGTGCACAGGCAGAGCTGGAAGAAGGAAAATCACACCAGCAACAGTCAAGTGAGCAAGAGGAGGAAACACTAAACACAGGATAACTTCAAAAGCAGAAATCTGATATCCTCAAGTGAAAACAAAGGCCTGCTTCCACCACTCACTCTTTGCAGGACCTTAGATGAATCCCTTAGCCACTCAGAGCTGGCAAACATGTTAAATGCAGATGATTGTGTCCTACTTTCATAAAGCAGGAAGTTATTCTTAACGTTCCTCCAGAGTCAAAACTTCATGATTCTTGAAGCGTTGCATCCTCTTTCTTCTTCACAATTCCCTTTATTTGATAAATGTGAAATGTGAGTTCCAAAGTTCAAGACTGTCTAATTCACCACCAGCAACCAGTTGTGATCAAGCCGGTTACAACTCACGACGACCCCTGTCTGTCAGGGTACAACGGTCCTCCATCAGGCTTTTAGTGGTCGCTATTTTGGAAGTAGATCACCATTTCATCCAAGGAGGCTTTAGGTGAACTCTAACCTCCAGTATTTCCCTTAACAGTGAGCACTGTTAACCACCTGCAACATTCAGAGATTCCAGTCTGATTACCACAGCAATATAAATGGAAAGGAGCCTATGTACACATATAGCAAAATGTCTTTTCTCCAAAGCACCCAATCTTTTGAGAGAGTGGGCTCCACCACCACACATGAACATTTGCCATGCTGAGACCTTCCAGCCCACGGGCTGGAGCCATCTGAAAAGAAAGACGTAACACTAGCAAATAGCTTGATGCTTTCATTCTCTCGGGGCCACAACAGCCTCTCTTGAAAGGATTAGAATATTGTCTCTGTCATGGATTCTACAGAATTCATATCAAAAGTGTGGAATCTCTATCTCCACCCACAAAAGAGTTAACGGAATACATTTTCCTTCCACTGGAAATAGGAGTGTTGGTGGGTCAGTAGTAAAACTTGACTGCTATTAGGAAAAGTCTGCAATTTAAATCCACCAGCCTATTCTTGGAAACCGTATAAGGCAGTACTACTCTGTCCTCTAGGGTTGCTATGAGTTGACCTCAATGACAACGGTTTAGGTTTTGCTTGTTTGTTTGTTTCTGTTTTGTTTCTTTCTGAAACAAGCAAAACATATACGAAGCAATGGTTTTCAAGGTACAGTACATCAGACAATAAAGGGCAGTGATGCTTCAGAGAGAAGACACAATTGCTTTAGTCTAGAGACTCTCTCAAGACAGCAGGCTGGAGTCCTCAGTCATCCATAGACAATAATAAACCTTAACCTAAACCTCTTGCTTTACACAAAAATTAAAGTGAATTGTCTTGGAGTAAACTGTGCCTCTGAAAAACATTTGTCATCTTGGCCAGGTCATGACTCCCAGTATAAGCTGGTTGTCTACCATTTTGTCATCTGATGTGATTTCTCTATGCATTGTAAATCCTATCCCTGTGGTGTAATAAGATGGATAGGTGGCGGTTATATTGATGGAACCTAAAAGATTAGATGGTGTCTTAGGCCAATCTCTTTTGAGATGTGAGAGAAGTAAGCAGATAGACATGGAGATCTCATACCACCAAGAAAGCAACATCAGGAGCAGAATGTAAGCTTTGGACCTGAGATTGCTGTGCTGAGACGCTCCCAGGCCAAGCGAACACCAATGACATGGACCTTTCTCCAAATCCTGTAAAGAGAGCCTTCCCCTGCAGCTAAATTTGGACTTGTAGCCTATTAAACTGTGAAAAAAATTCTCTTTCTGAAAGCCTTCCATTTGTGGTATTTTTATTATAGAAGCACTAGACAACTAACACTTGAATCACAAGCAGAAATACAAAATTATAAAATGCTTAGGGAAAAAATGAAGAAAATCTTCAGAGTCCACTGCTAGGCAAATTTTCTTAGACTTGAAACCAAAAAAAAAACACAAACTATAAATATCATACCATACAAAAATTTTAAAAATTATTCTGGTAAAGCCCGTGCAAAGAGAATGTAAATATAAGCTTCAAGCTGGGAAAAAACATTTGCAAACCACGTATCCCACAAAGGACTAGTAACTATGATATATAAAGAACCCTCAAATTCAAGAGAAAAAAAAAAAGCAGTAAGAAATACACAAAATACTCACTGAGGAGAATACACAATGAAAAATAAGTACATGAAAATATATTAAAATTCATTAATCATAGAGACATGCAAGTTTAACCACAAGATATCCCTGTACCTCTATTTGAATGGCCAAGATAACAAATAGTGAAAATACCAAATGCTGTCAAGGAGGCAGAGAAACTGAATTCCTCATACATTGCTAGTAGAAATGCAAAATGTTATAAGCATCTGGAAAACAGCTTGGTAGTTTCTTACAAAGCTAATCATACATTTACTGTATGACCCAGCAATGTAATCTTGGGCCTTTATTCCAGGAAAAAATAAAAATGGAAATTTAAATTCACACAGTTTGTGCACAAATATTCACAGAATATTTCAGTCAAAACTGGAAACAACCCAATAGTACTTCAGTAGGTGAATTGTTAAGTAAGCTGTGATACATCCATATTTTAGCAATTTAAAGGAATAAAAAATTGATATATGCAACAATTTGGATGAACCTCCAGAAAATTATGCTGAGTGAGAAGAACTAATTTTAAAGGTTACAGATTGTATGATTTCATTTATATGACATTTTTGAAATGACAACACTACAGAAATGAAGAACAGATTAGTAGCTCCCAGGGGTAAAAACTGGGCTGGGGAGTATTGGGGTGAAAGAGGAAAGCCAGAGCCAAAAGGCAGCACAAAGAATCTTTGTGTTAATGGAGCTGTTCTGCATCTTGGTTACGTTTGTCATTGCTGTTGCTGCTGCTGTTATTCCTAGGTGCCGCAGAGTCGATTCTGACTCACAGCAACCCTACGAACAACAGAATGAAACATCGCCCGGTCCTACACCATGCCCACAATACTTGTTGTCCTCGAGCTCGTTGTAGCAGCCCCTGCTACTCCTCTTTCTTGCTGACTCTCTACCAAGCATGATGTCCTTCTCCAGGGATTGAACCCTTCTGACAGCATGTCCAAAATACATAGAACAGTCTCAGCATCTTTGTTTGTAACAAGCACCCTGGTTGTACTTCTGCCAAGACAGATCCATTTACTCTTTTGACAGTCCACACTTGGGTTTATATTCTCCAACACCACAATTCAAAGGTGTCAATTCTTCTTCTGCCTTCATTATTCATTACCCAGCTTCTGCATGTACATGACGCCATTAAAAACGCCACGGCTTGGGTCAGGCACACCTTAGACTTCAAGGTGAAATCTCTACTTTTCAACACTTTAAAGAGGTCTTTTGCAGCAGATTTTCCCAATGCAATGTGCCTTTTGATTTCTTGACTGCTGCTTCCATAAGCATCGATTGTGGAAACAAGTAAAAAGAAATCCTGGACAACCTCAGTCTTTTCTCCAGTTATCACCAATTTGCTTACTGGTTCAACTGTGAGTTTCGTTTTCTTGATGCTGAGGTGAAATCTGTACCGAAGGCTGTGGTCTTCGATCTTCATCAATAAGTGTTTCAATTCCTCTTCATTTTCAGCAAGAAGGCTGTGTCATCTGCATAACGCAGGTTGTTAATGAGTCTTCCTGTAATCTTGATGTCCCATTTTTCTTCATATAGTCCAGCTTCTCAGATTATTCCCTGGGCATACAGATTGAGTAGGTATGGTGAGAGGATACAGCTCTAATGCTCTTTCCTGACCTTAAAACATGCAGTATCTCCTTGTTCTGTTCAAATCCCTGCCTCTTGATCCATGTACTGATTCCTCATGAGCACAATTAGGTGTTCTAGTATTCCCATTCTCTGTAATGTTGTCCATAATTTGTTATGATCTGCATAGTCCAATGCCTTTGTGTAGTCGATAAAACACAGTTAAAAATCTTTCTGGTATTCTCTGCTTTCAGCCAAGGTCGATTTGACGTAGCAGTGATGTCTCTAGTTCCTTGTCCTCTTCTGTGTCCAGCCTGACTTCCTGGCAGGTCCCTGTCAATCTATTTCTGCAGTCACTTTTGAATGATATTTAGCAAAATTTTACTTGCATGTGATATTAATAATGTTGTTTGATAATCACCACATTTCCTTGGGGATAGGTATAAACATGGATCTCTTCCATTTGATTGGCCAGATTATTGTCTTATAAATTTCTTGTCATAGACAACTGATAATTTCCAGTGCTACAACTATTTATTGAAACATCTCCATTGATATTCCATCAGTTCCCGGAGTTTTTCTTTTCCCTGATGCCTTCAATGGAGCTTCAGTTTCTTCCTTTGGTACCATCATTCCTGATCATATGCTACTTCTTGAAATGGTCAAACAGTGACTAATTCTTTTTGGTATAATGACTCTGTATTCCTTGCATTTCCTTTTGGTGTTTCCTGACTTGTTCATCATTTTCCCTGTAGAATTGTTCACTACTGTGACTAGAGGCATGAATTTTTCATTCAGTTCTTTCAGCTTGAGAAATGCAGAGCCTGTTATTCTCTTTTGGTTTTCTATTTCCAACTCTTTGCACATGTCATTCTAATAATTTGTCTTCTCAAGTTGCCCTTAGAAATCTTCTGTTCAGTTCTTTTACTTTATCATTTCTTTCTTTTGCTTTAGGTACTTGACATTCCATAGCAACTTGCAGAGTTTCCTCTGACATCCAATTTGGTCTTCCTTTCCTGTCTTTTTTACTGACTTCTTGCTTTCTTCATGTATAGGGAAACTCAGCTAAAACTTGTCTTCCATGGGTGACCCTGCTGGTATGTGCACACCAGTGGCGCAGCTTCCAGCATCACACAAGCCCCTACAGTACAGCAAACTGACAGACACATGGGAGTTTTCTATGGTGGTAAATGCACAAACTGAATCTGCACATGTGATAAAATGGCTTAGGACTAAATACATTTATACAAATAAGTACAAATAAGAAAGAAACACATGGAATCCAAAAAAAAAAAAAAAGATGGATTGCATTAATGCCGATATCCTTGTTGTGATATCTTAATACAGTTCTATAAGTCATTATTGAGGGAAATTGGAAAATACTGAATTTCTCTGTATTATGTCTTAAAACTGCATTTTAATCAGCAATTATCACAAAATGAAAATTGTTTTGTTTTTATCACAGACATTTCTAGGTTGCGTTAAAGAAATAAGACTAACCCTACACTACCTACAAAAAAATACTTAACATATGAAAACAGAAATAGGTTAAATATAAAAGGATGGGGAAATAGTTATCACACTTACATTAGTTGAAAGAAGGCTGGAATAGCTATATTCATATAAAACAAAGTAGACTTCAAAGGAGGTCATGTCAAAATGGTAAAGGAGTCATTTCACCAGAATAACTTGCCAACCCTCAATGTTAATAATGCAAATTCCAACAGAGCTTCAAAACACACGAAGCGATCATTCGTAAAACATCAAAAATAAGTAGATAAGTTCACAATTATAGTCTGAAATTTCAACACTCCTCTCTCCCTAATTAACAGAACAAGTACAGAGAACAAAGGATATAGAATACTTGAACGACACTATCATGTATACGTATAACGACCTGCCCACAAATGTTCTGAACATCATTATTTCTAAGAGCAAGAAAACTGAACAAAAACAACAACAAAAAAAAAAACTCAAGTGTTCATCATCTGCCGAATGAATAAGTGAATTGTGGCATACCCATGAGATACTCCTCAGCAATGGAAAGACTGAACCACTGATACTTATGAAAACATGGATGTATGTACAGCCAACTATTCCGCGTCTGTACACAACTATTTCTGGAGGTAACACATGATTAAGAACTGATAGTACTGAAGGAAAAAGTCCTAACTGCACTGAAGTGAGTGGTTAAAACCAAGGCTCAAGGAACTGAAAGAACACCAGTTGTGATATTTCAATAAGTGGGATGCAGTGCTGGAGGTGCTCACTTGTCTATGGAAAGAGATTTGGAAGACAGTTTCCTGGTTAACTGACTGTGAGAAATCCATATTTGTGATCCAGCAGAATGTATGAATTGTCAAGCAGTATCATTAATATCACACATGAGTAAAATTTTTCTGAGGATCATTCAGAAGTGATTGCAGCAGTACACAGAGAACTGACAGAAATTAAGCTGACGGAAAGGACATGGAGTGATGGACACCAGTGCCAATGTCAGATTTTGGCAGAAATAAGAGAACACAAAAAGATTTTTTTCTGTGTTTCATTAACTATACAAAAGCATTTGACCATATGGATCATAACAAGTTATAGATAACTTTGCAAACAATGGGAATTCTAGAACACTTAACTGTGCTCATGTGGAACCTATACATAGGCCAAGAGGCAGTTGTTCAAACAGAACAAGGGGACACTGCATGGTTTAAAACCAAGAAAGGCGTGCATTGGGTTGTATCCTCTCACTGCACCTATTCAATCTATATGCTGAGAAAATGATCTGAGAGACTGTACTATGTGAAGAAGAACATAGAATCAGGACTTGAGGAAAACTCTTTTAACAACCAACGATATGCAGATGACACAACTTTGTTTGTTAAAAGGAGAGTTGAAGCACTTATAATTGAAGATGAAAGACTGCAGCTTCATTAGCACATAAAGAAGCAGAAGACTTCACAACTGGACCAACAAGCAACATCATGATAAATAGAGAAAATACTGAAGTTGTTGAGAATTTCATTTTACTTAAATTCACAATCAACCCCTCAAGGAAGCATAAGTCAGAAAATCAAATGATACATTGCACTGGGCAATTCTGCTACAAATGACCTCTTTGAAGTGTTAAAAAGCAAAGATATCACTTTGAGGACTAAGGCATGCCTGACCCATATGATGGTATTTTCAATGGCCTCATATGCATGTGAAAGCTGTGTAATGAGTAAGGAAGACGGAAGAAGCATTGATGACCTTGAATTACGGTGTTGAAAAAGAATATTGATTATACCATTGACTGCCAGAAAAGCTAACAAATCTATCTTGAAAGAAGCACCATCAGAATGCTCCTTAGAGGTGAGACTGGTGAGACTCGTCTCATGTGCTTTGGACGTGGTATCAGAGGGACCAGTCACTGGAGAAGGACACCACTCTTGATGAAGTAGAGAGTCATCAAAAGAGAAGAAAACCTTCAAGGAGATGCACTGACAAGGTGACTGCAATAATGTCCCCAACAGCAATGATCGTGACGATGGTGCAGGGCTGGGCAATGTTTCACTCTGTCGTGCACAAAGTTACTGTCAGTCAGAACAGACTTGGTGGCACCTGACAACAACAGCAGTAACAGGGAGATCTGCAGCCACTTCCCGGTCACTGGCTGAACCTCGCTTCTTCATTCTAACTTCCTTCCTCTTTGCATCTTTCTCAGATGAAGAGATTACAAGAAAAACAGAAAGGATTGATCTTCCTCCCCTACTCACCTCCTTCACTAGGCCACAAAAGAATTATCTCAAGTTTTTTACACCTTCTTGCAGACAGTTCCAGATCAAATTTCCCACCATTAGGTTAAAGGTAATTTCTTCTGCACCTTACACTCCAATCAACTGGTTTAAAAGAAAAAAAAGTCAATAGGTTGACAGTCTTAGAAGTGGATAAAGATATTAGCAGGAAACTGCTCGTTCCAACAAGCATCAGACAAATTACGATCAATAGTTTGTATCTCCTAGTGACTGAATGGTGATTGGGCAGCCTTTAGCTAAGAACTCCTCTGACAACCCCAGTGATTTTTCCAGGAGGGAGGGGGAGCCAACTTTGATAAGGCCTGAGGAGAAGTGCATCCTTCACACACACCTGGATCTTAGTTACGTGATCCTAACATTTGAGTTGAGCTTGATTCTTCTCTCTTTTGTTATCACTAGGTTCTTCTTCTTCCAGTTTTCCCCCTCTCTTCCTCTTTACACCCCCTATTAAGACTCTACCAAATCCTTACAGCACCTGCTAAGGGCCTATATCAAATATGTCTGACTACAGATAAAGGGACCTTGGTCCATGAAGACTATTCGCTTTCTATCACTTCTTCTTCAGGCATCTCTAAGGAGATGCCTAATATCATTCATGAAGCCCTAGTAGCACAAATGCTTGGCTGTTAACCAAAAGGATGGTAGTTGTACCTACCAGCCCCTCTGCAGAGAAAGATGCGGCAATCTGCTTCTAAAAGAATTTACAGCATTAGAAACCCTACAGGACAATTCTACTCTGCCCTGTAGGGTTTCTATGAGTCAGATTTGACTCCACAGCAGTGTTTTTGTTGGTTTGGTTTGGTTTGTTTTTATTTTTTTTAACATCAGTCATGTCTACTTCCAATGCTGAGGTGAGGATTCAGTGCTCTTCATTAGCTGCCCTCCAAATTTCTCCTCTGTCCCAGCCTCCTTTCCACTCTGTCAACGTATCTGTCTCAAACACTTGCCAACACACGGAGTCTTTTTGCTCTCCACCCCCCTTGCATTCATCAATTCCCGTCCGCCTGCCTTTGCTGAGCTGCTGCCTTTAGCTAATATGCTCTTTCCCTAGCTACCTGTGTCAATCATTTTCATGAACTTTTACTCAGAAACTCTACCACATTGTACTATGATTAATTTCACCACTTCCCTACTTGTTAGTACAAACTGTCATCTCACGTGGGGACTCTGCTGCTACAGGGTTGGTGAGGTACACTGTAGAATGAATTGGTAAATTACTTTCCCAATGAGAGGCAAGCAAATGCCTCTTAGAATGCATAGACATGTGATAGACATTCAACGTGTTTGTGAGCGAATAAATGAAACACAAATATCCCTGGATATGACATATAGCTTAGCAAAGATCTCCAATAGTGTGTTGAACAGAACACTAATTTTCAGGATGCTAATGGGTATTGAAGGAGGCCTGGTTGCACCGTGGCTAACTTGCTGAGCTGCTTATCAAAATATCAGTGACTGGAACCTACCAGCTGGTCTGCAGAAGAAAGATGTGGCAGTCTGCTACCCTACGGGGTCACTCTGAGTGGGAGTTGACTCAACAGTAACTGGTTTTTGTTTTTTTTCTAAATAGTATTGTAGTTTTCTTTTCAAGGAGTTCCATGACCAAATAAGGATAGTGAATGTTAAGTTAAAGAAAGTTAAAAATATTTCTTTATGCCTGAAAGTCTCACAACCTTCCATATGATCAGATAAAAAATTCTGTCCAAAAAGGAGACATATTACATGTCACTTCCAAATTATATGATCATAGAGGCCTTTATTCACAGAGCATCTCACAAGTTTAGCATTTCATGAAGCACTTTTTGGGAAACATTTCCCTAAAACATTTAGCACAAGCCCATACACACAGGCTCACTTTAGGTCCCCGGAACAAGAGTCTATTTTTTGCCATAGCTTTAACTTAGCAAATCATACCAAAGTTTTTCTCTAACTAATCCTTATACGGTCCTAGCACACCATATGAATCTGTGCTTGGAAAACATTTTTTTAAACTAATAAAAGTCAAAACTACTGGCAAACATAGAAACCAAAATTATCCTGCAGTGAAATTTATAGTAGAAAACACCTTGTAGCAACAACAAGCCAAAAGGGTGAAAACAAGATTTATATCTATTAAATCAAACTGCACCCCACCACCTGTTCAGCAATCGATACAGCATTACCCTGTCTACAGACACGGTTTACAAGTAACTCTTCCAAGGTTGTGGCATGGAAATGGAAGGATTGGAGAACTGCCTTGAATTGCTTAGTAGCTCAGAGTAGACACTGCCGGTTCTGGATGCATGTCTGGGGAGAAGCGCAGACAGTACAACCCATACTGTAAGCAAATGTAATCACAGCATCTAATTAGACCAGCTAATGAGACCTTCTAATCAGAATAGTTAGTCAGCTAACTCTTTTGTATGGTCAAGGAGAGCTGTGAGCAAGAGAACAAACCAAGACCCCCTACTCTATCCTTTGAAAATAAAGATTCCTGTTCCTTTGCATAAGCACTTTACACAAAACAAGTAGCCAAGAAATCATAAGGCAGCATCTATGAAAAGACGGTGACAAGAGTGATGAGTAATCTGAGTCACAGAAGACAGTGCTAAAGGAAATAGGAAGATTTAGCCCAGAGATAAGAAAAATCAGAGAGTAAACTGACTGCCTTCCAAAGTCTGAATAACTCTCACATCAGAAGTATAATTTGTGCCATTTCAATGTCAGTTACAGAGAGGTAAATTTGGGTTTAGCATTAAGTTGTTGGGTATTATTAAGTCAAATTCAAATCATAGAGAACCTATGCACGATAGAAAGAAACACTGCCCAGTCCTGTGCAAGTCTCACAATTGCTATGCTTGAGACTACTTTTGCAGCTGCTGTGTCAATAAACCTCTTTGAGGATCTTCCTCTCTTTCACTGATCCTCTACTCAAGCATAATGTCCTTCTCCAGGGACTGATTCCTTCTGATAATATGTCCAAAGTATGTGAGATGAAGTCTCTCCGTCCTTATTCTAATGAACATTCTGGCTGTACTTCTTCCAAGACAGACTCATTTATTCTGCTGGCAGTCCATCTGTATTCAATATTCTTCACCAACACCATATTCAAAGGCATCAATTCCTCTTGGTCTTCCTTCATTCATTGTCCAGCTTTTACATGTATATGAGGCAGTTGAAAATACCATGTCTTGGGACAGGCTCATCTCAGTCCTCAAAGTGACATCTTTGCTTTTTAACACTTTAAAGAGATCATTTGCAGCAGATTACTATTAAGAAAATTTATAACTCTCTGAAGGTATCACAGAGGTCATCTTGCTCTTTAGGATCTAAAAAGAATGCCAGGAGTGACTATGTCATAGGTTTTGAAAAATCTAATACTTTCCCATGAATCATTAGTACGTACACCCTTGTGAGAAGGGATACTAGGTTTATAGACCTTTGAATTTCCATCTAAAACTAAGAATATATGTGTCTACAGAGCCTTTTACACTCCACGAAGAGAAGCAAATATACTACAGAATGTTTCTGTCATGTGATCCCTGTCACAGAAAATGCCCTGGATGGAGTGATAGTCAGGGTCCAACTTAGTGGTGAGTATGGGGACCCTGCTATTCAGTGAGGGACAGAGATAAATCTTTCAAAGCTCTGACCTGAGAATACATGTCAGCAGCTTCTTGAAGTTAAAAAATATGTTCTTGCCTACTGGAATGTTACTGCAGCTTAATGGAAGTAGGAAACTTTCAATCAAAATAACTCAGGAAGTTCACACTCTGACACTACTCCGGCTCTAAACATGTGACAATGATAGATTCAAAACAACAGCTATAACAACAACAATAAAAATACGGCCAGGCTCAGAAACAAGTTAAGGTCTTAATGGACCAGAAACAGAACAGCAGTTCAAAAACAAGCAGTTTTAAAATCACAAGACTGCTGTGCTCCAGACCCAGACACAGGCAGTGGTAACCTGGAGCTTCACACCTATGAGATAAGCAGAGATTCAAAAATGCTCAATGTTTAAACTAGGAGATGGAATTCCAAGACAGCCCCCCATACACACACTGACACATACACACAAATCACTTGATAAAGAAGGAGAAAAATAATAGCAAAAAATAAATGCTTCAGACAGGTATGACCTGTAATAGGCTACTGGTTTGCAGAGGCATAGAAATGCAAGTCTACCCCCAAGACTAGGAACTAACCAAGGCGCCTGCTAGCTCAGGGACAGGGTCTATCATTTTTTTGGCTAAATGATTGGGCTTGAAACCAAAACCACCCTTACAAGATCTGTTGGAGATTAGGGACTGCGTAATGGCAACCACAAAAGCACTCAGGCAAGACTGAGCACTGGCAGCAGGAAAAAGAATGAAGACATCAAACAGCAGATGAACAACATTTCCCTCAAAATAAACTATAAGTCAAAATTTCAAAGCATGTCAGAAATACAGCAATAAGAAAGGTAGCCAACAAAATAAGAAACTGAAACACAAAATCAATCCAGATACTGTTATAGAGAAGTGTGGAAATAAGTTTTTATGGATAAATAAAAAAATGTTGTTGTTGTTAGATGCTGTCAAGTAGAGCACTTAGCCAGTGTACCTTCTAAATAAGCAAAAATCTGTGGTGAAAGAAAAAAAACAAAAGAAAGTTATATGAAAGTGAACTGATGAGAAATGGTAGAAATGGGAGTTACGGATTTAAATGATTTTCTGAATCAATAAATGGAATAACCTCTTGCCTGAAAACAGAGCTGAAGGCAAATGAGAATGGAAACCGAGAATTTTCCAGAACTGGAAGACGACATAAATTTTTAGAATGAAGTGCCTTCTATTTATCAGATAGGGAAAAATTAAAATAATTCTATCCCTGCATGTATCATACTGAAAGTACAGACCAGTAAGGATAATGAGAAAAATCTTTAAAAGTCTGTCTCTGAAAAGAGAATTGTCAAATTCAGATTCAGAGCAGGCTTCCCATAATTCACACCAGATACCAGAAAAGAGTAACACACTCAAAATGTTGAAAGAAAAAATGCTTTCAATCTAGGATATTATATCCAGCTAAACTACTATTCAGGGCAAATGTAAAATAAAGTCATTCTTCATGCATAGAAAATGAAAGGAGATTGAACATACAATATATGAGACAATTAGAAGTGTGAGAAAAAATGATATGTCGTTAAATATATATATATATTCAAATGAATAAACACTAGACTGAAAGTCAGGAGTTTAGCTTAAACCTACCCAGAGACACCTCGGAAACCAGATGTGATAATTTGTTTCTAAAAGGTCACAACCTTGAACAATCTATGGAAAAATTCTACTCTGCACGAATGGAGTCATCATGAGTGAGCATCAACTTGAAAGCAACTAACAGCATCATATGTCATTATATATACTGATATGTGTGCTACTGGTACCCCCTATTATCCTGAAATGAAATGCATAGATAATACAATATTTCCTCTACACATAATTTCAAAACTATCAGAAATAACCACTCTCAAGTGCTTCAAGGAGCAATTACCTGTAATAGACTGCAAGACAAGCACATAGGCTCAGGTAGCAGCAAGCCATTAGGCTGGAGGAGGGAGGGCTCTCTCTGCAGATATGGAGCAGCGTGAGTAAGCCTTACTTGGGGACGAGTTACATCCAGGGCAATTGAGAAAATGAGTCACTAAACTGACAGTATGCAAGCTGGCTTTCTCACTACTGAGCATGGAAATCCAAACACGGAAAGAGAAGAGTTACAGCAAACCATACGATGCTGGATTTTATTTGGAGATATTGATGTGAATATACAGTTTCTGATAGGTAGATCGACAGAATATAGATATGTAGAGATCTATAGATATCATAGCTTTGACTGCTTAGAGACCCTGAGGCAATGGCACACCAGTAGCAATGAACACACTCACTGTCCACATAATGGTTTTCTAAAAGGTATCAGGGATGCCTGGCAAAATGACTGATTCCAGGGTTGGGACAGGGAACATACAAACTTGGGCCATCTTGTGCCAGAATGATAAGAATAGATCCAAAAGGCACAGGATCCTATTTGAAGGCGGTCTCACTAGCCAAATTTGGGACAATTCGGACATCAAAGCAAATGATCCTGGCAAGGGATTTTAACTCACTGAATAAACAGAAAACCTTGAGTCTACACTGAGATAGTTTTCATTGTCATTAGCGGCCACTGAGTCAGCTCCAATTCATAGCAATCTCATGTATAACTGAAGGAAACATTGCCCCATAGCAGTTATTGCTGTGTGTAGGCCCACTATTGCAGCCACTGCGTCAATCCATCTCGTCAAGGATCATTCTCTTTGTTTATTTCAGTGTTCTCCTTTACCAAGTGTGATGTCTTTCTCCAGCATTTGATCCCTCCTGTTGACATAGCTAAAGAGAGACAAAGTCTCTCCACCATTTCTTCTAGGTTATACCTCTTCCAAGACAGATTTGTTCACTCTTCAAGCAGCGGTTCAATATTGTTCTCCAGTATCATAGTTCAAAGACAGCAGTTCTTCTTTAGTCTTCCATATTCATTGTAGAGCTCTTGTATGCATATAAGGTGATCAAAAATACCCTGGCTTAAGTTGGGAGCACCTTGCTCATCAGTGACCTGTCTGTTTTTTAACATTCTAAAGAGATCTTTGTAGCCAATTTGCCCAATGTAATGTCATTTGATTACTTTGGCTTCCATGACTGCTGATTGTTGATCTATGAAGAATGAAATCCCTTACAAGTTCAACTCTTCCACCGTTTAGCTTGATGTTGTTACTAGTCCTGTTGTAAGAATTTTTGTTTTCTTTATGTTCAGATGTGTTGTCGATACTTGAGTGTAGTCTTTTACTTTTATTAGTAAGTACTTAAAGTCATCCTCACTTTCAGCAAGCAAGCTTACGTCATTGCGTGTCTCAGGGTCTTAATAAATTGTTCTTCAAACCTGATGATTAGGTAGATAGACAGATATACATAAAAACAAATAAAACCAAACCAGTTGCCATGAGTTTCTCCCAACTTATAGGGATCCTACAGGACAGAGTAACATCCAAGGAGCAGCTAGAAGATTCAAAGTGCTGAACCTTTGGTTAGTAGTCATAGCTCTTAACCACTATACCAGCAAGGGCTTCAGATAAACAGCTTCATTTTACAGAAGCTAACCAAAAGTTTGAACAGCTAACAAAAAGCTGTAGCTCTTAATCACTATGACACCAGAGTTTCCATGTACATGATAATAGTAATTAATATTACTTCCTAATTGTGAGATCTGTACCGTGGCTTTATGGGAAAGTAACCTCCTTATTTTTCAGGAAATATACAATGTATTGACCAGTCCATGTACCACTGAGTCAATTCTGACTCATGGAGATCCCATTTGTGTCATAGGACGACTGTGCCCTGTAGCTTGTTTCCAGGGACTTATTTTTCAGAAGTAAATAGCCAGGCCTTTCTTCCAAAGTGCCTCTGGGTGGCCTCAAACAGCCAACCTTTGGTTAGTAGCTGAGTGCTTAACTTTTTGTACCACTCAAGGACTCCACATACTGAACTACTTCAGGGTAATGTGATATTATTTGCAGTTAATCTTAAGTTTTTAAAAATATATATATATGTGTGTATCCATGGGTGTACAGACACATGCAAAGAGAGACAAAGAGAGAGTATGCAAAGAAACACAGAGAGAAAACAATAAGGCAAGTGTTACAGTGTTTCAGAAAGAAATTCAAAAAGGACACAGAACATGTAAGTGGAGAACCCTTAGAAGCAAGTTGAATTTTAAATAAAATAGTCAATAATTGTCTCTGGGTGGCACAAATGGTTTGTGATTGACTATTAACCTAAAGGTCAGGGGTTCGAACTGCCATCCATTAGTACCATGGAAGAAAGGCCTGTCCATCTTGTTCAATAAGGATTACAGACAATAAAATGCCATGGAGCAGTTCTACTCTGAATGCACGAAGTCACCATGTATCAGAATTGATTCAACAGTGATAGGCGTTTTGAGTAGTCACCAGCAAATTGCCAAGCCATATTTCACAATTTAAGCTTGAGCCAAATTGCCTGGCTGTCTAGAAAAAGAACCTAATAGAGAAATCTGTATGTTTTTGCCGACCCATGCATGGTGCGAGGCAGATGGATGAGTGCTTGCTTCATGGCAGTTACTGACTGCACTGAAGCTTCTTCTGCAGTGCTTCTCTCCAGAGCCCTATCAGAACCAGAATTACCTTTCAAAACAAGCTTTTAGCAATGCCCATTTACCATTCTGAAATGAAAGTTATAGATAATATACCCCAGTCACTTAATTTTTAAAAGTAGAGGTACAATACGTTAACTATAGGTTAGATTTCTTCAAAAGACCTCTTTAAAGTCCTAAAAAGCAAAAGTGTCATTTGAGGACCAAGGTGCCCCTGATACAGGCTATGATATTTTCAACCACTTCATAAGCATGCAAAAGTTGCACAACGAATAAGGAAGACTGAAGAACTGATATCTTTGAATTATGGTCTTCAAGGAAAATACTGAATATACCATGGACTGCCAAAAGAACAAAGAAGTCTGTCTTGGAAGAAATACAGCCAGAATGTTCCTTGGAAGCAAGAATGGTAAGACTTCGTCTCACGTATTTTGGCTATACTATCAGAAGGGATCAGTCCCTAGAGAGGGACATTAAACTTAGCAGAATGTCATTGAAAAAAGCACCCTCGAGATCAACTGACACAGTGGCTGCAACAATAGGCTAAAACATAGCAATGATTTTGATGGCGTAGGACTGGGCAGTGTTTTGTTCTGTTGTACGTGGGATCTCCATGAACCAGAAGCAACTCCACGGCACCTAACAGCGGCAACACATAAGCTAAAGGAGAAATTTAAGGAAACTATTTGTAATAAAATATCTGTTCCAGTATATAAATTAGCACAACTGTACCGGAAGACCAAAAGTCACCAAATGCTCACACTTCTATTTGGAAGAATCACCAGTGAGGTGACACATGAAAATGTAAGCTTATTCAAGTGTCCTGTATTGGTGGCTCAAATTAGCATGAGCACTGTCTCTATCTGTGAGCCGAGTTTTCAAAATGGTGAACAGTTACTGGTAAAGTTCTGGACAAAATAAAATGCAGCCTACCTCAGTTAACAACATAATTGCATTTCTATAGAAAGAAGTATATATTAAAAGCATGCAAAAATAAATACTAATTTAATGCTCTAAGTATAATGTAATGGAGAAATATATGTAAAGGAACATAAAAAAATATTCTGTAAATGTTTAGAAGGGTGATTAACTCAGAAGACATAACACAGTGACTGAACACTCTGTGTCTTTACATGGCCTCACCAGAAATGAGACAGCTGTAAGTTAAGATTGCTATGGGGTACGGTGTAGGGAAACTCCAACACTGTGAGAGGTGTCGCCATTGGTAACAATCAGACTGATGGAAACAACACTTGATAAATTTCTGGACATAACAAAATACGATCTTCTCTCAATTTACACATAGATCAATTTACATTCCCTGGAAATGCTGGAACAGAATTTTACAAAAAATACTTTGGGTTTGTATGTAGAAGAGTTAAGATCCAGGCTCAACCTGCTATCAAAAGGTTTTCAGCTAAATCCATCTTCAGGGAGAAATTTGAAATTTAGGCAGGATGTCTTGAGCTGGAATGTGTTGAGCAGTCAGTTAGGACAACGAGCCAAACTGAAAGTAACAATCAAACCTTCGTTCACTTACTGGGACTGTGTAAGCAAGAGGCAAAGGAAGAGGTGCCGATTCCTCAGTGTTCCATTTTTCTCCAGCTCATGGCACCAGGTGAGGGGCAGGTGAAACCAAGTGCAGACAGGGGAAATAGTCTCACTGCTTAAGAGCCCAAACCTTAGGGCTCCTACCTCCTAATGGACCTACTGGCCAAAGGGAAGAGTGCGGGAACAGGTGTGAGTAGAAAAGTACTGAGTCGTGATGGTGTAAAGAGGCTTACGGCATGTAGTGCTGCTATAACAGAAGTACCACAGGTGGATAGATTTATTCAGCAGATTTTTATTCTCTCACAGTCTAGGATGCTGACAGTTTTAACTCAAGGTGCCAGCTCCAGAGGAATGCTTTCTTTCTCTGTCAACTCCAGAGAAAAGTCCTTATTATCAGTCTTCCTCTGGTATAGGAGCTTCTCAGGTGGTAGGTAAGAGGTCCCCTGTTTTCTCTGATTGTTTCTCTTTTATATCTCAAAAAGGATTCACTTAAAATACAGTCTGATTTTATAGATTGAGCCCTGTCTCATCAACATAGCTGCCATTAATCCCATCTCATTAACATTATAGTGATAGGATTTACAACACATAAGAAAATCAAATCAGATGACGAAAAGGTGGAAAGTCTTACAATCTAGGAATCATGATGTCTTAGACTAGGTTCTCTAGAAAAGCAAAAGCAGGAAAGTGTATACAGATATAAATAGATTTATATTAAAGAAACAACTCACACACTTGTAGAGGCTAAATTTTCCAAAGTCCTGCATCAGGGTAGAGGCTTCATACAACCACAGAAGCTGATAAACCAAAATGTTGGCAGATGGAGAGTACAGTTCACCCTAGCAGGATGTGAAGATCACTGAATCGCAAGACCAACACATAAGCTGCTGTCCCAAGAATCTTGGCAAGGTGAGCAGGAAGAAAGTAGGAAGCAGTAGGTGGAGAGACAAAGGCTGAAGGGCCAGGGACCCACCACAGGCCCCACTCCCACCAGCACCACTTAGCAGATTCCATCATCAGGATGATTACAACACTACAGAACAGCTAAAACACTGAGAATCATGGCCCAGCCAAGTTGACACACAATCTGAACCATCATGCATGGCCTAGCCGAACTTTTACACACTTTTTTGAGGGACACAATTCAAACCATGACAGCTTCCAAAAAGATGGTCCCAATGGTGGTAGCACCTGGGAAGTGCCTGCACTGAGACTCCAGCAAGGAGGCTGCTGAGTGGAGGACCCTGAACTAAGAACGTAGATAGGGTATGAGGGTGGCTGACTTCAGGGGCACTTGAGTCCTTGACTGTAGTCCCCTCTAGAAAACAGTAATGCACTGGTTGTGCACCAGTGCTGGCAGGTAGGGAGTATCTGCCTGCTGCCACCTCCCCTGCCATGAGAACTTCTAGGCAAAGCCATGTAATTCCCTATGGTAAGACCTGAAAGTTCACACAAAAGATTCTGGCCCAGAGCTAGCCTCCTCAGATACGGAACAATTCCTTCTATACTGGCCTCATCCCTGCCTCTCCCACCCACTCCACTGTGTCAAATAAAGGGGACTCACACATTTCCAAACATGCCTACAGAGGTGAAATTTCTTCCAGAGGTCAAGGGAGCATTTTTGGCTGGAGTAAGGGCTTCTTCCAGAGACGCACAAATCCTTCAACAACTGGTTAGACTGAGAACAGAATCATTGGCATGTGGTCTACAAATTTGTGAACTTTTGACAGGCAGTGATCAATTCCTACACCAACAGATATCGGATCTAAAGAAGATTGGATATTTTAGCTCAGAACACTTGCTTTAAGCCAGTCTACAATGATACTCCCACCGCAGGCAAGTGACAAAACTCTCTATGAATGAGCAAACAGGTCATTTCTTTTTTATTTTCTGTAACAAACAATACAGATGTTGTCTGGAAAGAGGTCAGTAAGTTCAGAGAATGAGAAGTGTAAATAAAAAAGGAAACATGCCCACATGCCCTTAGACTCAGTTAGAAATGGGCAAACATTGCAGCTGGGGAACAGAGCCAAGCTGCAAAGGCTTCCTGGCTGTTGCTGCTGCTGTGATCACTTCTGTGCTATTTGGAGGCTACAACTTTATCATCTTTGAGGGTTAGTAACAGTTATGCTGGTTTGCTGGACAAAATGTTCTCATTACCTCTCTGTTTTCGTTTCCTCCTCAGGTACGGTCATGAAGAATATCTAAAAAGCAATGCACAGTCTCCTTGTGTTGGTTGGTGCCATCTAGTCACTTCTGATTCATAAAAACCCACTGCTGCCGAGTCGATTCCAATTCACAGCAACCCTAAGACTGAGTGGAACTTCCAGATAGAGTTCCCAAAGAGCGGATGATGGGTTTGAACTACCAAACTTTTGGTGCCATGTGCTTAGCCACTGTGTCCCCAGAGGATGGTTTCTGGAACTTCTCATTTCTTGACTCATTAGGAACTGAAATCCTTAAGTGATCACAGAGAATCAAGTCCTTGGAGTTACAGGGTTCTCAAGGAAGACTCACAGATTCTGCCATCTTTGGTGTACCACTGTGGGTGCTTAATATATTGTATATATTTTTAAAAACTCATAAGCATTGTTACTGTTTCTTATATTTTCTGTTCACAAACAAATGAAAAAAATAGCAGCCTGTCTGCTATTTTGGGGGCCTCCAAACTCGGTATTTATAAAACGCAAGTGGGTCTATAAATCTGTAAATGTTATTCTCACCTGAGAAAAATTTTACTGTCAGTCTTTCCACATTTCCTTTACCAAATTAAAAAGAAGAAGAAACATACCCACCAAAATTTAAGCAATTAGGTGCACTAAGTAGAAGTAATTTTCCAAAGATGGAGCCAAACAGATTATGTGCATGAATAAAAGATTACAAACTGGATACCCCTTAGAGACCTACCCCACAGCAGGAAGATGAGGAGACTCTCCTGTTTCTTTTCCAGAACACTTGGATCTGTCATAAATGCAGCCCAGTAAATTGGTCTCTCTTCCTTCCCACTTCTTAAATACCCCACTGCCACTCTGAAGAAGATGTGGGCCAGTGGATAGGGCCCCTGATCCAAGTCTCTTTTGCCTGATTCCCTGGTATAGTTCAACCCCAGCTGAGGTTCAGCTAGAGACCCCTGCTTCTCACACCAGAAATGTCTGAATCAGTGTTGTTGTCCTCCTGACTCGTGACAATTCCACGCATAACTGAGAGAAACACTGCCCTATGCCGCACCATCTCCATGACTAGCTCTGGATTGGACCACTGTGATTCATAAAGTCTTCGTTGGCTGATTTTTGAAGATCACTAGGCCTTTCTTCCTAGTGTGTCTTAGTTTGGAAGCTCCTCTGAAACGTGTTCAGCATCACAGCAACATGGAAGCCTCACTGACAGCCTAGTGATAGCTGTGCATAAGGTGCGTTGGCTAAGAATTTAACCCAGGACTTCTACATAGAAATCCTGCTGCCATAGTGGTTAAATCCCACGGCTACTAACCAGGAGGTCAGCAGTTTGAATTTGCTAGGAGCTCCTTGGAAACTCTATAGGGCAGTTCTGCTCTGTCCCCTAGGGTCGCTATGAGTCAGAATCACCTTGACAGCAGTGGGTTTGGTTTGGGTTTCTACATGAAAAATGAGAATTCTACCGTGATCACCAGTATGCCTGTGAATCAGTGATCAATTCATATCTCAGGCCTTTAGGGAGATCATTCTTCCCGTATCCCCCATCTATTAATATATTTGGCAAGTATTGCTTTAAGTTGAGCCCTCTGCCAAAGTTCCAGTGGTACCTAACAGGACGGAGGTCATGTGGCACTCAATAAACTGATCCATTTCAGGAAAGAATATGTATTTACAGCAAATGCACCTTTTGCCATAAATGCATGCTTTGCTAACTGTGAGCCATAGAAACTATAGAATCCATTCAAAAGTCATTCAATGAAGACAAGTTTGAGTCTTGTAATGCAGATGCAAAACGTACAAACCTCTGTTTTCTCCATTCCGGGATCCTAGTGTTCAGCACAAACACAGACACTCATTTTCCCTCTTTGTGCTGATGTCTGCTCAAGCTAAACTAGTTAGGCTCTGCCTGTGGACGAATATAGGACTGAAGGTGACGGGATCTAGCAAGTCAGCTTTATGAGCTGAAAGCACCCCTCACCCCTAGTCTAATGAGCACCTAGGGTTACTTTCTTTTCACACCCATCACTCTTTCACTGTAAGGTGTGTGTACGTCTGTCTGTCTATAGGTCTTTTGTCTGTCTCCCTCCCAGACTTGAAGAAATATCTTATAAAATTCTATCTTCTTTGCCCCTCATAGCTCTCAAAACAAGAAAAGACACACATGGTGTGCAACCTAAATCATGTTGAACAAAGAAATGAATGAAATAAAGTACTTTTGGCTTTATTCCCAGTTTTGGAAAAATAACTCCAAGCATATGTCCTCCAACATACTTGCTGAAATGTCTGCATGAGATTTGGATACTCTGTGCTGAGCCCACAGACCCTCATGTCTCTCTCTCTCAGTGCCAAACAGGAAGAAATCAGATGTCCTCACCAATCGCCTCCAGTGCTAGGAAACAAGGGGTATACTCTCCACAGATGTGCCAAATGACTCCCCGAAAGAGAAGAAAATTATCGAGGTAAATGCCTTTTTTTGAACAGCATCCTAACAAATTCAAAAATACTGTCATCCTACCCAGCATGTTTTTGGGCTATAGCAGGTAGCATACAGTGCACTTATCACTGACCATACACTTACACACAGAGCAACTCCAGGGCAGAGAAAGAACACTGATACACGTGCCATGCCAGTCCAAAGTCTCTGAGTCACAAAGACACTGGAAGAGCATGTCTGGCATATGTCCTATTAACCCTATTAATGAGAGCTGGGAAGTAATCCAGACAATTTTTGTGACTGTTTCAGAAAAATCTATTGCAAAGAAGATAGATCTATGGTCTGCTAGGCATTGAACTTTTCATCAGGTAGGGAAGCGTAGGGCATAAACTGCTAGCAATCAGTAGACCAAAGCCTGAGCAATAATCATAGGAATCCCCTCTGAGCCCACTACCACCTTCTTTAAAAGAAAAAAGAATAATTTTGTTTCCAAATTTTTTGTCGTCGTCTCAAACAGAAACTCGGCACCTGTTAAGCAGTAACTCTCCTTCCTCCCTCCCCAAACCTGTGATAACCACTAATTTACTTTCTGTCTCTATGCATTTACCTATTCTAAATATTTTATGAGCAGGATCATACAATATTTGTCTTTTTGTGCCTGGCTTATCTCACTCAGCATAATGTTTTCAGGATTCAGTCATGCTGTATTGTATTTCAAAACTTCATTTCTCTTAATGCCTGAATAATATTCCATTGTGTGTACACACTGCATTTCGGTTCCTACATTCATCGGTTGAAGGACATTTGGGTTGAGTAACACCTTCTTTAAGTGACCATGAAGAGGAAGCATTTGGGAGCTCCAAGCACTCAGAGGTCCTGTGGGATGGCCATGACTTCCACGGATCAGAGGTAAGAGAAAGAAATGAAGTAAAAGAAACACTTGGGCCAGTTAACCATCAGAAAGTCAGCCAGAAAACCAAGAAGTATTTTTTTTTTGACCCACTCCACCAGTCCACCAAGTACACGTGATACGTTTAAACTTCACTGGCAAACACAGATTGAACTCAGGCTACGACTCTGCCACACAGCATGGCTTCATACCCAATATTGGACACCAACTCTCAGTCTTCAGTAAGTATTCTGTAGATACAGAATTGTCCACAGATACAGAATTGTGGAGTTATGAGCCAACGCCAGGCATTGGCAGCAGGCACACTCAGCATTGTGCATTGCCCTATATACCATTAACGATGAGTCTATGAAGCCAAGCCTACTACTGAGTAGACGCCGGATGACTGGTTAGTGGTGTGATTTAAAGAGAAAGGATGGATACAAAGTCGACTGTGGAGTGTGAAGTCTGTGAGAAGATACTAAACGTTCAACAGTAGCAGAACAGTCCAGTCAAGCTTGGTGTTTTTTACCACAAACCAAAGCAGGTTTCTCAGAAAACAGGTACGAAGGAATGAATTTTCCTGAAGCGAAATTACTAACTACAACCCATGGAGACCAGCTGTGCCTTGGGGAAAAAACAAACAAAGAAAAAAAAAAAGTTTTCAACAAGACTCTGGGAAAGCGGGAGACTTGGCATATAGGTCTTGGAATTTGTAAAATGAACAAAATAAATGAAATGGGAGAGTTTCATCAAAACCACAATCAACCCAAAGCCACTCAGAGTAGACCAGGTGGAAGAATTAGAGTAACTAACAGAACCCGGCCTTAGTCACCTGGGCTGCTGCAACACGAATGCCACAGGCGGGTGGCTTTAAAGATCAGAATTTATTTTCTCACAGTTCAGGAAGCTGAACATCTGGATTTAGCATGTAATTGTAGGGGGAGGTCCTTCCTTGGCATCTGTCTCCACCCACCCCTGTCCTCCTCCATGTCCCTGGGTCTCTTCTATTTTTATAATGCAGGAGCAGTTCAGGGTAGGACCCCTTCTACTCTGGTATTACCTCATTAACATAACAAAAGAAAAATCCCTATTTCCAAAGAGGACTGTACTTATAAGACAAGAGTTAGGATTTCAACACATATCTTGGGAGGACACAATCCAACCCACAGCAAACCCCCATGCAGGGCAGGATGTGTTTGTGTGGGTAGATAGCCACATGTGTACAATGTCTATGTGCATGTGTGAATGGTGTCTGAGAAATACACGTAATCATAAACGTATTTTGCTAGAAATAGAATTCCATTCTTAAGTTCCGTGTGTTGCTTGCTTCCTTCCACCCCTGGAAACATTAAATACTCAAGTTTTGAGAAAACTGCACATAGTTTCTGGTTAGCAAGAAAGGTAGCAAAGACGGGAACAGTGGGCCCAGAGCTTGAGATGCTCAGTTTCCACAATTTAAAGAAGTGTGAAGGGCATTTATCTTAAAAAATATTTGATTTTAAGGAGTATTTCTTAACTACTCAGGCACTGAACTTCCATCGGCTGGAGGATATTTTTGTGTGACAATGCCTCGTCGTTGTTTCCTGAAGTTGGCCCTGGATGTTTGGTTTTACACTTTACTTCTATCACTTCCGAAGTCTCTAGGTCTAAAAGTTGAATCCTCTCCCCAGAGGGTGACAGGACTCACGTGCAAAGAGCCTTCTTATTAACACTCTTCACTGGTCCTCCAAGCGTAAGTGATGTATTCTACTGGTTAGTACAGATTCAATTCAAGCTGTGGTCCCAACACACAGTTTTGACTAATGCTTGCTGAGTTCAGACTCAGAGCACAGGAAGAAGGGACAAAATGAATGTATCCTGAAGCAAATTTAAATACAATGTGTAGAAACCAGAGGTGTCCCGGAAAGAGAAAAAAAAAAACACAAGGAAGGAGAATGAGGAGATGGGACAGAGCCTCTGTCTTACAGAAAACTCACAGTGTCATTAGGGGGAAAAGACGCACTTATGAGACCAAAATAGTTCAGTGCTGAGCATAATGTATAAATCAATGACTCTTTACCCCGGCTACCTAGTGAAACTACTGGAGAACTTTTAGAATGCACCGTTGCCTTAGTACCACCACAAGAGATTTGAATCCAGTTGTTCTAAGGTAGCTTGGCTGGCCAACAAATTGGATCCAACTCATAGCAACCCTGGAGGTCGGAGTAGAACTGCCCCATAGAGTTTCCAAAGAGCACCCGGTGGATTTGAACCACCAGCCTTTTGGTTAGCAGACTTAGCACTTAACCCACCACACCACCAGGGTTTCCATACATACATGTATATGTGCATTTGTATATATTGCTGCTGCTGTCAAGTCAATGTCAACTCACAGAGACCGTATAGACAGGAAGAAGACTGCACCACGAGGTTTCCAAGACCATGACCTTTACAGAAGCAGACTGCCACTTCTTTCCTCGATGGAGCAGCTAGTGAGTTCAAACTGCTGACTTTTTGGTTAGCCACACACTTAACCACTGTGTCACCAGTGCTCCTACATATGTATAAATTATATACATATAGATATACACACATATCTAATTAATACTAATCATTTAAACCTAAAAGCAGTAGAAAACAGTGAATATAAAAGGTCTAGACTTTAGCCTTATTGAAGGAACTTGAATTACCAAATTATCTCATCTCAGGAAAAAAAAAAAAGATCCTTTACTCTGTCTTTGGCCTTTTAGCATCACACTGTGTAATCAGCTGGCTTGTTAGGCTGTGTAACAAGGTAAAGAATATTAAACTATTTGTCTTGGCTTCTGTACTTTCTTAGTGCTAGGGAAATCACAGAAAAGAGCCTGCCAATCATTTACTGCGCTCCTTGGATGAAGGAGTTTGATGGAGGCAACCGTCTCTAACTAAACAAGCTGACTGCAAAATTGGGACCCCCTGTGGCCTGGTGTTATTTCCTAGAGTGATCTCAGAGTTGAAGCTGCGGCAGCCTCACCCTGGGCACGTGCACAGATTAATAAAGCTACCAGGCTCCCACCAGTCTTCCTATTCATGGCTAGCACCAGTTGCTGCCGATCAACACCAGCTATGCTCCCTAGGGTCTCCAGTGACTGGTTTTTCGTAAGAATCATGCCCGACCTTTCTTCTGAGATGCCTGTGAGTGGACTTAAATCTCTAACCTTTTCGTTAGAGCTGAGTGCTGTTTGCACCACCCACGGAGTCCTTCATTGCTTCTGAAGGGTGAAAACCCGTGCTGGAGCCACTGGTATCACAGGGCTTGTGCCAACAATCTCTCTGTTTTCCTATTCCAAAAATGTCAACTGTTGGAGGTATTTGAGCTCCTATTTTCTGAAAAAGTTATAAACTGGGGAGTAAGAATGAACTCTGAATATATCACCTTAATTACTGATAACAGCTAAACTGGGGGTCATGAGTATAATTCTGTTAGCCAAGTGCACTTGGATTAGGCAGGCTTATTCCCCAGGCCAAGCAGCACTGAATAGGTCCCAGCTTTCCACAGGGAAAGGGCTGCCCCGGTAAGAGCTTTGGGAGAAATTTCATTCTCCAAAGAGCAGCTGGTACCCAAAAGTAATAAAGTTAAGCCAAGTACACTTCATTATGTTTTCTCAACTTCACCAACCGATGAGTGAACTGGTTAGGCAGCAGGGAGAGACCAAAGCGTCATGACAATGGAGTTCCCTCCTCTTGGAAGGAAATACGGAGAAAAACCTTCCTCCTCACCAAAATCAGCTTGTGTAGGAAGGCTCCCTGGCCAGTAGTACAAATTCTTAGCAATGTCTGCTCAAGTGCGCTTGGTCCTCTCTGCTCTCCAGCCTCCGCAATTCTTTATGCTGCTCCAGCTGTAACCTAGTGTGTTAAACACTGGTGCCTTTGCACCAAACACAAATACACGTATATATAGCTGTGTTTCCAAAGATCTCTGCCATTCTGTAGACTGATATTACCTCCCATTTACAGGAAAGCACTGGTCTTCTAAGGGACCTCCTGGAATTCTTTCTCCCACGCTGTAATTCACACTGTATGCTATCACTGGACTAATTTTCTGAAAACACTACTCTTACCAAGCCACTCAAATTCTCTGAGTCTCCATTTCTTCATTGACAAAATTGATATGTTTATGTTTCCACCACTTGCCTACCTGACTTTGTTGCTGAAGGAAGAAGGCCATGAATGGAAAAATCCTTGTAAATTGAAAAGCATTTGTTTTTACGACTGGATTATCAATCCAGCTTGGGAACACTTATTGCTTCCTACTGTCCACCAGATCAAGTATATACTATTATTGAGCTTGGTGTTCAAGGCCTTTCAAGTCAGACACTTTCCAGTTCTCTCGCTTCCCTGCAGTCTTGGATCTCTTTTCCTCACCTGGTGATCCTTTTGAAAAACCTTCTCTGACTGCTTCTACCATCATCAACCTCCGTCTCATCTGAGCTCTTACAGGTTCTATCATCAGAATCAGCGATTGTCAATCCTGGCCAGAGAGCTTTTAAATGATTTTATTACCTGCACCACACTCTTACTTGTTTTTCCAGTTGCTGTTGAGTCAGTTTGAACTCCTGATGATCCCATGTGTATCATGGTAGAACTATGTTCCATATGGTTTTCAAGGTCTGACTTTTTGGAAGTAGACCACCAGGGATTTCTTCTAATGCACCTCTGGGTAGATTCAACTTCCAACCTCTCAGTTAGCAGCCAATCTAGTTAACTGCATATCCAGAAACTCCTGCATGGGTTTATATATGTATACATATATATATGTGTGTGTGTGTGTGTGTATATATATATATGTATGTACATATATATATCTAGGGTCACCATGAGTTGAATCCGACTCAACAGCACTTGGCTGGCTTGGCATGCACACATATATATATATATATTTTGACACATATATACACGTATTTCTTTTTGGGGGGCCAAGCTTTTCACAACTTCTTGGACTAAGTTGATCTAGATCATCTAGAGTCTATAGCTACCCATTGGTACCAGGGAACATGTCCTTTTTGCATTGGGTCAAAAACTTGTTGGCTGATCCTTGTTTTACCTAACACTCCAGAATCACTTTCTGCCCTGGGGAAAAAGTGAAATCAGTGGACATCTTCAATCTCCAAACAGTAAAGTGATTCAATGGGTAGAGAAAATAAAAATCAAAATTTTGTTCTTTTTTTTAACTACTTTTAATTTTAATATTTGTTTCAGTGATTTGCTTTCAATTAATCCAGTTACATTTTCAAGCCCCAAATTCATTAGCACTTTTCTATTGCATATCTAAATAAACTTGGTTGGGATTCAGATTGTCAGTTTACATGACTCCCTTGTTCCTCCTACAACTTAAGGCATGGAATAGAGGGGTGAAGTAGACAGAAGCTGAGTTTGGCTGCTCAGGAGATTTAATTTTTGGTGATAATAAGTGCTCACCGGAAGTGTGGTCCAGAAATGTAGCACAATAACAGAAGTGATTGTGCCCGTGAAAGAAAAGAGCATGAAGGGGGATCTACTGTCTTGTTTCCTACTTCTCTAAAATAATAAGGCCCTAAAAACAGGACTTTCTTCCATAGCAAAAAAGGCAAGAAAGGGGCTATTCCTATGATTGGAATTCAAAGCCTTTACTATTACTGCTGTATTTAACATCCCTCTCGTGATCATTAAGGCTGTGTGTCAACTTGGCTGGGCCGTGGTTCTCAGTGGTTTGTCAGTTACAACATAGTTTGACAATTGCATCAGGATGTAATCACCTCTATGATGAGATCTGATATAATGTCATCACTCCCGTTATAGCATCTGTTGTGAGTAGCCAATCAATTGAAAGGAAGTTATCTTGGAAGAGTAGCCTGCATCCAAAACAGGTGAACTCTGACGAGGCTCATGAGCTTTTGCTCACTCTGGATCCTGCAGCTGGTTCCTGTTCATCTGATCTCCAGTTCCTGAGACTTGACCTAGCAGTTTACTTGTTGTCTTGTCTGCTTATCTAGAGATTCATTAGTCTCTGCAGCCTGTGAGACAAAGCCTTGCTATCTGATCCGTTGATCTTGGGTTCAGCAGCCCCTGCCCCTACATGATTTGCGAGAAGCCTCCAGCCTGACTCACAGACTTGGGACTTCCCAACCTCTAAATAACTACATGAGCCATTTCCTTGATATAAATCTCTCTTTACATGTATTTATACACTCAGTTGGTTTTGCTTTTCTAGATAACCCAGCCTAAGGCACTTCCACTCCTGTCAATATTCAGCTCAAGTCCTGCCTCCTCCAGGAAGTCTTACATGACTGTACCTTCTAGAAGTAATCACACATCAAGAATAAAGTATAATCCAGCCAAGAAGCATATATCGTCTATTCAACACTGTAGGTGATACCAAAGTCTGATTTAGTTATTTGAAGAATTTTTACCACATACAAATAATACAAGATAGAGTAGAAGAAAAACAATAAGAAAAGAAAAGGCAGCAACAGGATTTCTCCTTATAGTGCTTTCAAATGCAAACAACGGAATACAAGCAGCTGAGGGTTGTGGAGGGACATCAAGATTCACATAGCTCTGACTCTATTTGATGAGCGAATATCAGTTCTTCTAAATAAACCATCTCTAACAAGTCTTACACACAGGCTATACTTGAAACTTTGTACAGGCAAGGAATAGAGTTCCTCTTTTCAACTCATTTTTGTAACATTTCCGAGAGTCAAGAACAATTTCTTAGTAAGATTTGTAGTCTCTCTTTGTGTAACAGATGAAAAGATGCTATTGAAACGAACTCTTCTATGCTACCTACCTATCAGATCTCTACTTAGTACAAATGTTCAATCAGCTGGATGAAACTTAACACACCAAATATTCCCCCCACACACAGTATGTAGCCTTAAAACCAGACACTGAAGCTGTATATTCATTCATTCATTCAATACTCTATTTATGGAATATTACAATATGTCAGTCATTATTTTGAAATTTGGTCATCCAAAGTTTGCGTCTTCAAGGAGTCTACATCCAACTAAGGATGACAGACAAACAAGAAATAAAATTATTATATATACAATATGAGGTCAATTCTTAGTTTCCTGTGGCTGCCTCAACAAAATACCACCAACTAGCGGCTTTGAAGGATGGAAACTTATTGTCTTAGCAGTTCTGAAGTTTAGGACTCTGTATTCAAGGGCTGTGATCTCTTTATTCATTCTGGGAAAACATCCTTCCTTGTTTCTTCCAGCTCTTCGTAGCCCTGGGATCTTAGTCAACTGGTGCTGCTGTAACACAAATACAACAAGTGGGTGACTTTAACAAAGGGAGATTTATTTTCTCATAGAAAAATAGGCAAAAATCCAAATTCAGGGCATTAGCTCCAGGAGAAGGCTTTCTCTACTCACTCCGGGGAAAGGTCCTTGTCATCAACCTGTCCTTGGATGGAAACTTCTGAGGCACAGGGACCCCAGATCCAAAGCACGCACTCTGCTCCCAGCACTGCTTTCTTGGTGGAATAAGGTCCTTAACACTTTGCTTGCTTCCCTTTCTTCTCTATCCCAAGAGATTGCCTCAAGGTAATACAATCTTACAGACACAGTGCTGTCTCACTAACACAACCACCACCCAACCTCCCTTATTAAGGTCATAGAGGCAGGATTTATGACACATAGAAACATCACACAATACCAAGAATCATGACCTACCCTAATTACTACACACATTTTTGGGGGAGAGGACAGAATTCAATCCATGACATCTGGACATTTCTAATCATTGCTCGGATTTTCAGTGCATGTTTACATATTATATCCTCCCGCATGATTCTGTCTCCCTGTCTGTCTTCTTTTGAAAGACACTATTCAGAAAAGATTAACTAGTCTGACCTCCCAGACTTACTGTATCGTCAAAGAAACATCTTATCACCAAAGCTGTAATCCATAGCAGATAGAAATAACTTACTTTAAAGGACCACTAAAGTCTTATCAACGGATAGACAGTTATGTATAAAAAGTACTGTTTTATATGGTAAAAGAAGGGACTTGAATTAAGTGAAGCAGGAGCTATGTGCATATCTGAAAGGAGAAGTTTCCAGAGGAGGAAATAGCTAGTACAAAGGAAAAGACAAGATTTTGCCTATTGTACTAAAAACCCACTGTCTTGAAGTCAGGTCCAACTCACACTGACCCTAGAAGTCAGAGTATAACTGGCCCACAGAGTTTCCAAGGAGCACCTGGCAGATTTGAACTGCCATCCTTTTGGTAGGCAAACCTGGCACTTAACCCACTATGCCACTGGGTTTGTGCCTGTTATATTAGATGAACAAAACCAAGGTCTTTGAAGCTGGAAACCCAGATAAAGAATTAGGCAGGGAGGAAGTGAGGTCAGACATAAAATTAAGGAGGGTCTTGTAGGCTACGGTGAGCATGTTGTCTTTATTCTTGGTGTGATGGGAAATTAAACAGTTTTGAGGCAAACCGTGATCTGACTGAAGTTTCATAACGCTCACACTGGCTACTGTGTGGGGGGAACAGAACAGACTGTTCAGCTCCAAGAATGAAGGCCGAGAACCCAGGTGGGAGTCTCTCTTATTTGTGCCTGATTCCGCTTGTGTATTATCTTCCAGCTCCGTTGCAGTCCGTTCCAGGACAAACTGTTCTGGTCTCTCTGGAAAAATCCATTCCTGGCTCCAGAGAACTTTCTAAGACACAAGCCATCTCCCTTCATTCCACCTATCCATCATGTTTTCCTTTCCTTTGTAGTCCAACAGGATATGCTTATACTTTCATTTTCCTGGCACCATATCCTCCCCCTAAACAAATATTCTACTTGTTACAATTATAAAAAGCCTGTCCAGATGGTAGTAGGTAACTAGCGAACTAATCTTAAACACCCATTCTCACTAAGCTGTATATGACTGGTACAATCTTAACATGTTATCTATCCGAGGGACATTTCCTCAGTGTTATTTCAAAACAATGGATCCCTAGTAATGTCATTTCAGAAACCACAACAGACTTGGCACAAAGCATTCACAGAATGCTAGCCCTTCTTGGAACTTCCTAAAATTATGAGAAAAAAATGATACTATATGTTTCACCTTTGAAATGACTTCAGATTACATCATAAACATGGAATTCACTCAATGTCTAGGCTAGAAAGGCCCTAAGGAAATGTCAAGAAATCAGAAGGCCTTTTACCTTGGGTAAATCTGCTGCAAAAGACCACTTCAAAGTGTCGAGAAGAAAAGATGCCACTTTGAAGACTAAAGTGTACCTGACCCAAATCATATTTTAGATCACTCCACATACACCTGAAAGCTAGACAATGAATAGGAAAGATCGAAGAAGAATTGATGCCTTTGAATTATGGCATCAGCAGAGAATGCTGAACATACAATGGGGGTGCCAGAAGAACCAACAAGGCTCTCCTGGAAGAAGCATAGCCGGAGGGTTCTTTAAAAACGAGGATGAGAAGACTTTGCCTCGTGGTCTTCGAACATGTTGTTAGGAGGGGCCTGCCCTTGGAGAATCATGACACAGTTGGTAAGCCAGAGGGCTCAGCAAAAATGAAGGGGACCTTGACAAGATGGATTGACACGGTGGCTACAATGGGTTCAAGCATATCAATGATTGTGAGAATAACTCAGGACTAGGCAACGTTTCACTCTGTGTACACAAGATCAGTATGATTAGGCATTGACTCAGAAGCAATTTAACAGCAACAATTAACAAGAAAGTATCTAATTAAACCAGCTCGTGTTAGCAATGAGGGGACTGAGTTCTCCAGCTGGGAAGGCATTGCCAGAAAAATCACAAGGTATGTTTGTTCTGAACTCTGAAGCTACTTTGGCAACTCTGTGAAATATTTTGGGAATGATGGGAGGGAGAAGGATATTTTCTCTGTCTCTGTTCCAACCCCATTGTATTCCTCTCTGTGAAATCTACTATCCTATGGTTCAGAGCTCAATGGGATCCACAATGAAGTCCCTGGAGAATGAGGGGATACAACCTCCTAGATCCACATTTTGATTCACCCCCTCCAGTGGATTCAACTGCAAAAGTAGAAGTGACTTGGCTTCAAATAATAAATAGACAACATTTAGCCATAGTCTCTAATACCAGTCATCAAGCAAGTCATCTATGTCATACATTTTTACAAAATCAGCAAAGACAGAGAGGAACTTTATTTATCTACCACTCACTCAGCTCAGGAGGAGTTTGGGTGGTGAACTCTTAGAGGACCCTAGTCTCCACAGAGAATCTTGTCCCTATAGTGCTCAGACAGGAAAGGCAAAGTCATATGGTTTACAACCTGAGTGACGGTGACACCACTGAAGCAGCAGATTAAATATTTTTGTGGTTCCGTAAGCAGAAAACAAACAGCTCGATGAATGACAGGCACTGCACAGATGCCACCTATTAAATAATTAAAATAAAGTAGAAATTAAAAATAAACAGTGGGAAATGATTTGAAACACACAAAAGCAGAGGAAGCAGAAAGAGTAACTTGGGAATGGAGAAGTGAGTAAAATTAGATTTGAATTACTTCTAAATTCAATTTTATCTAGATTAACAGGCTGCCTTTCCCTATTGTCATCATGAAACAAACAATATGCTAAGCTGAGGAATCCTAGAAGCAAATGCAGTACTAACACAGTACCCATGGTACTCTTCTGATGCACAGGTCAGTTAATCAGTCTTCCCAATCAGGACCAGATGGACAGGTGTAAGGAAAGTCACAACGGAGAGAGCATGAAAACAGGATTTGTAGCACTCAGAAAATGCTGCATGATGAACAAAACAGAATCTTTGTGACATACAACATTAAAAATGCATTTCTCTCACTTGTGTGGGTCAGTTGTATACTGTCTGATCTATACTGGGTTTGGCTAGGTGGCTAGCTTCAAGCTGCAGATCAAGCTTGGATGGCAGCTCTCACTGAAGTCTGGGCTTCAGATGGTGACCCAGTCTGAAAGGGCAACAGCTACCCAGAGCAAGTTTGTTTCATGGTGACAGAAATGTCAAGAAGATGAGTGGAAATAAATAATGCCTCCTAAATTTTTAACTTGGAAATGGCACAGGGTCATTTCTACTTAAATTCCTTCAACCAGTGCAACTCTCATGATTGAGCCCAATATCAAATGGAACGGCAAAACACTTTGCCTACTCTAGTAGGTGGTACCGCAAAGTCACATGGGAAAGGGTGTGGATATGTGATTCTAATACAGGAGATCAGGAAGAACTACAATGATTCAATCTACCACAGGGTTTGTTTAACAGGACTCTTTCCAAAGCAAAGTTGCTGGAGTACTTCAAAACTATTATCTACGGCCTGCAAACTAGAATGGAATTTGTATCTTTATAAGCTTAAAAAAAGACAAAAAGTGATGCTTTGTGACACATGAAAATTGTGTGAAATTCAAATTTCAGTGTTCATAAAGTTTTATTGTTACATAGCTATGCTTATTATTTAAGTATAATCTATGCTGCTTTCACACCACAGCACCATATGTAATTTTATGTTTTCTAGTAACCTATTGCTGTTGAGTTGATTCCAGTTCATAGCAATCCTATAGCAAAATGATAAAAGGAAACAGGAGAAAATAATTAATAATAAATTTTATTTATCCAAGTATATCCAAAATAGCATTGTTTTCTAAAAATATTGAGATATTTTCCACTCATTTTTCATGTTTTATCCTTTAAAATCTGGTGTGTATTCCATATTTCCTGAACATCTCAGAATTTCATACTAATCACATTTCGAGTTCTCGGTAGCCATATGTGTCTGTTGGATACGATACAGGAAAGCACAAATGTAGACCACTCTTATCCTCCTTCAAGAAGCCTAATCTTGTTTTTGTTACTGTTGTTTTATCTTTCCTTTAGTAACGTATTCCAAAGAAACCCTTAGCTTTAGCAACTACAGAACATGTATCTGCAGTCAACATTGCATTCATCTTGTGCCTTGAGAAGAACTCCGAAAACAATAGATGTTTGCAAAACTTCTTTGTTATGTAAATAAATAAACATGTGAATAAATGATGCAATTGCTCACATCACTGTACCAGAGTCATTCTTTGGCTTATCCTTGTGTTTTATTCCTGTTCCTCCAATTAAACAGTACTGTCTTTAAGATGTCTCCTATTCAACCCATTCTCCTGCAGGTAACAACTACAAGCTTTGAAAAATACATTTTTCAGATAGCTGCTTAAAGGACTGGAGAACAGTGAAAAACAAGAAGAAATCTGAAGGAACACCGCAGTTCAAAGAACGGAATAATATTGTGTTAGTTTTCCAATTTTTCATTTTTTGCTCCACAGCAGGCTTAGGTCAGTAACAAGTGGAACACCTAAATCCTGACAGAAATTCCAGTCTTACTGGAATTGAAGTACCAGAGGATAGATTTCAGGGTACCCGTAATAGTTGGAAAGGAAGAAAGAATAACCCAAAAGGGAGTGGGTTGATTTATAAATTCTACATTCTCCTTGGAAGTTCTGATCAAATCTCTAGCTGCCACGTGAACTAACTATGAGTGTGACAGACACAAAGAAGTTCAGCTAAGGTGAAAAGAAATGAACAGGGATTTCTGCTGTAGCTACCTACCACAGTGGAGATAGCTTTTAGGTTTCTAATCCAGTCAAGTTAAACTAAGTGCTTTCAAACATGTTTTCCAAGGAATATAACAGAATAATCCAGAGTGTCTACAATAGATCATGTAGAATATCCTAGGTATAATCCAGAACAACTAGACATATTAAAAAGCAGCAAAGTTGAGGCTGACCCCAAGTTAACCTTGATGCTAACGTTAGAAGAAAAGGGTTTTAAATCAGTTACTATAGTGATGCTCAATGACACAAAGGAAAATATTTACCAAATAAATAAAAACAGAAAATCTAAGCAAGGAAACAGGAACAATGAAGGGAACTAAATGAAAACTAAAATAATTGAAATAAAACAGTCTAAATGGAGATAATATGATGATCTATATAGAAAATCCTATCTAGTATTCAAAACGCCATTAAAAATAATGTCGGTTTAGAAATTTTTCAGAATACAAGCTCACTATAAAAAAATCAATTATATTTCTATATACTAGCAATGATTAGAAATTAATTGTTTTATAAAGTATTGTTTACAGTATAACAGTATAACTACAACTGTAACACTTAGGGATAAGTGTGACAAGACATATTCAGTGTCTGTGTGCTGAAAACCACAAAACATCACTAAGAGAAATCAGTGAAGGCCTAAGTGGAGAGATATACTGTTTCACGGGTGGAAAGACTCAACATGCTTAAGTCAACTCACTTCAAACTAATATATAAATTCAACACAATCTCAATCAAATTTGCAGCAGTCTTTTTTGTAGAAATTGATAAGCTTATTCCAAAATTCGTAATGAAACATAAAGGACATACAATACAAAAGTCACTTTGAAAAGAAGAACAAAGTTGAAGGACTTACACTACCTGACTACAAGAATTATTACAAGGCTACAATAACCAAGACAGCACAGCACTGACATCAAGATAGATACATGGAGCAGAACTGTTGTTGAATCTTTAGGCAACACAAACAGTTAAGGGCTCAATGAATAGCTGAAAAGTTGTTTGTTTAAATTCACCCAAAGTCACCTCAGAAGAAAGGCCTGGATAGCTGTTTCCAGAAAGTTTCCACCTTAAAAACTCTATGAAGTAGTTCTTCTCAGTACTCATGAGATCAGCATGAGATAGAACAGAAAAGAGCCCATAAATACACTTACACACATACTATAAAATAATTTTTGGCAAAATTTCAAAAATATTCAGTGGAGAAAAGGCAACATTTGCAAAACAGTGCTGGAACAACTGGATATCCACATACAAGTTAAATAAATTTCAATAATACATTACAGGAAGTGAAATAAGAAATTCAAACATAAATAAATATGTTCATACACAAAAACCGACTCAAAATTGATCCTAGACCTAATTATAAAATCTAAAATTAAAATGCTCCTAGTGGGGGGGTACTTTAAAAGAATATCTATTTTTTAATCTTAGATAAAGCAAAGATATCTTAGATATTACATAAAATTAAGAATCTTTAAAGGAAATGTTGATAAACTGGATTCCATCAAAATTAAAAATTATTACATTTCAAAAGATGCTGCTATGATAGACAAGTCAGAGACTATGAGAAAATGTTTGCAATATGTATATTTTAAAAAAAAATTATATTAGAGTATATAAAGAATTCTTAAAACCTAACAATAAGAAATCAAATAAGCCAATAAGAATGATAAAGACTGACCAGATGATTGAACAAAAAAAGATATATGGATGGCAAATAAGCACAGGGAACAATGATTAACATGATTAGCCATTAGAGAAATGCAACTTTAAACCACAATGAGATCTCACTACCCACTACCCAACTGTTGTCAAGTCAATTCTGATATATAAAGACATTACAAGGTCGAACAGAACTGGCCCATAGAGTTCCCAAGCCTGGTGGATTCAAACTGCCAGCCTTTTGATTAGCAACCATGCCACTTAACCATTATGCCACCAGGGTTTCCACATATACTTAGAATGATTGAAATTAGAAATATTCACCACAGTACATCCAATGTTGTTGGAAATATAGAGCCACTGGAACCTTCCGACTTGACGACACATAGCTGGCTGGGAACCCTTGTACACAAATGATGTGTGTAAGAGGGTACAACCACTTTGGAAAATAGTTCTATTATTTCTTACACAGTTAAGCATGTATCTTCCATATGACTCAACCCTTCCACTTTTATATATTTATCCATTAGAAATGAAAGCAATGTGTTCATTCAAAGGCTTTTGCATATATATTCATAGCAATTTCATTGGAAATGGTCAAAAACTAAAAACACCCAAATGTTAATCAGCATTTAGTGAATGCATTAGAAAAATGTGGAATAGTCTGGCAAAAAATACTTGAAATGGAAATAAATGAAGTTTTGAAACATCCAACCACAGCTGAATTTCAGAGTAATTACACTGGTTAAAAGATGCAGACAGCAAAATATTTTATTTATATAAAGTTCTAGAAAACATAAACAAATATGTAGTGACATAAATCTGATCAATGGTTGTTCAGAGGATACAACAGAGTAAGGATAAATGAATGGGAGGGACTAAAAAGGGACATAGGAAGTGTTTGGGTTGAGGTGATGACTTCAAGGGTATATACAAATGTAAAACTTATCGAATTACATACTCTAAATATATTTAACTAATTCGTTTAAATTATATCTCAAAAATGTTTACAAATCTACTGGGTACACTTAGAGTATATGGAGATGACAGAAAAAAGTATTAGGAAACATGTAGATAAGTTAACTAAAATTATCTAGTATGGAGAATGGGGAAAAAAGTGATGATAGAATGAAAACAGCCTCAGATATGGAGAAACAATCAAAATATAATATTTAAACTCATAGTTTCAGAAAGAAAGAGAACAAAAATAATTTTAAGAACTGAAAACCTCCCCCATTTGGTCAAAGACATAAATTTACAGATATAAGAAACTCAGCAAACATCATGAAGAATAAATGCAAGGAAAATCATATCTAGGAACTTTATACGAAAACTGGTAAGGATCAAAGATAAAAATAACACTCTGAAAGCAGCCAGAAAACCAAAGCACAAGATACAGGGCAGAAGAAACTATCAGTGACTGCTGGTTTCTCATAGAAAACAATGGAGGCTAGAAGACCACAGTGCAAAATTTTAAAGTGCTCAAAGGAAGAAATAAACAATTGTCTATTCATAATTCTATGTGCAGCAAAAATGGCTTTCAAGAATAAAAACCAAACAAACACACTTTTTAGATAAAAACTGATTTGATTCATCACCGAAAGAAATACTTAGAAATCCTTCAAGCTAAAGAAAAATGATACCAGATAAAAACCCATATCTTTAGAAAGACCTCCAGAAATGGTGACTATGTTGATTGTAAAAGAATATAAGTGGTGAATATGTTGATAATAATTTACAAAAAAATGTTTTTATTTTAATTTCTTTAAAATGCATATGACCATGTAAGACCAAAAATACAATATTGTAAGCATAACTGGAACTCTGGTGGCATAATATTTAAGAGCAACTGCTAACCAAGTGGTTAGCAGTTCAAATTCAGCAGGCTGTCCTTGGAAACCTTAGGGGGCATTTCTGTTGTCCTAAAGAGTCTCTATGAGTCAGAGATGGCTAGAAGGCAATGGCTTTGGTTATTTGGTTTATAGCATAACAGGTGTGTAAAATATAGAAAGGAGATAATGGCAAATTTTCCTCTAGCTTCAAGATTCTTGGAGTTTTTAAATAGGAAGTTTAACTAGTTTGTGACAATTTTAAGATTCCTCTACTTCATTGTCATTGATATTTTGCCCCAAATAATCTTTTGTTATGAGGGGCTTTCTTGTGCATTGTGTGCTTAAACACTGCACCATCAGGGATGCATGATGCTTAGAAGTGTTGCTGGTCTCTATCTACTAGCCCAAGCCCAAGCACACTGCCATCAAGTCAATTCCGACACATAGCAACCATGCAGGACAGAGTAGAACTGTCCCATAGAGTTTCCAAGGAGTGCCTGGTGGATTTGAACTGCTCATCTTTTGGTTAGCAGATGTAACACTTAACCACTACACCACCAGGGTTTCCTCTCTATCTACTAGATGTGATTAACACCCATCAGTTATGACAAAAAAATTGCCACTGATTAAGAATTACTGCTGTACAGCAACAGTTAAAATATAATGTAAAGAGACACAACTAAAAATCTGATGAAATAAAATAAAACAGAATCCTAAAAAACATTCTGTTGGGCAAGGCTAAGAAGGCAAAATAGCCACACGTATTCCGTGATCCCCATAAATACAAATAACTGATTGGATTATGTAAGATATTCTAGAAGCCCTGAATGTCAAAGAGAAAGCTGAGACATCAGGCAGAGTGACAGAGAGCGGAAAGCAGGTCTAGAAGGAACTACTTCAGACAAAATTAAATCCAACCCCACAAAAGTACCCACTTCAGCCAGTCAAGTGGAGCAGTGGCACAGTAGCAAGCAGCTGAACAGAGCATCAGTGCAGCAAGCAGAACACATCTTTCTCAGTAGGGAAACTGAGATTCAGAATGGCACACCTACAGAAGACTTTCACCTGAGTATCATAAACTAAGTGCCTGTGAACTCTTATGCATTTAAATATTTCCCATGAGCTGTTTTCTCTCCCTTTCCCTGGCACGTTCCCTTCCTTCTTCTGCTCTGCACTAGACGCTAAGCTGTGACACTCTACCTGGAGAAACTTAGAAGCAGACTGTAAGCTATTCCCTCAGGCTTGGGAAGGGAAACAAATGGAGAAAACAAAAAAGGTCTGCTGGCTCCCCTGTGCTAGAAACTGCCCCTGCCTTTCTCAGCATGCCCACAATTCTAATCACCTGGTGACAGGGCATTGGAATTTCTAAGGCTCCAATAATCAAACTAGCTCAAATGACCAGATTATTTTGGCACTCAAAAAGTAATTTAAAATGTATATACACATACATATCCCCCAAAATCATCCATTGCTGTTGAGTCAGGTCTCACTTGTGGCAACCCTAGAGTCAGGGTAGAACTACCTCCTAATATATAAACACAATGCCCAAACATAAATAAGCTACAACAAATTTCTGATAGCCCAGAGACAATAATCAATTTCTAATCATTTAAAGAAGCAGAATGAAACAGCTTCAGAAAACTGCCAAAATAAACAATCAGAAGATTTTACAGATGAAGACTTCCTGAAATTATCAGAGTTATAATGCCAGCCAGCCAAGTGCCGTCTAGTCGGGTCCGACTCATGGTGACTCTAGGTATAATACACAAGAGTGAAGTTTAGAGCTCCTTAACATATCAGGAAAGAGATTAGGCAAAATGCAGCACAGCATAATGAAAAACAAAACAGGCTACAAGAAATACTTGAGCAACAACAATCTGAAATTTGGCAAATTAACAATAAAATTACAGAATTAGATAATTCAACAGAAAGGCAAAGGAACAGAATTGAGGCAGTGGAATACAAAATTAGTGAAACTGAAGATAAAGCAGCTGACAGCAGGATATATAAGGAAAAATCAAATAAAATAATTTAAAATAATGAAGAATGAGTAAGTTATGTGGAACTCTATCAAGAGGAAGAATTTTTGAATGATTGGAATACCAGAACAGGAGGGGATAACAGAAAAAACAGAGATAATTGTTGAAGATATGTTGAGAAAACTTCCCTGATATCATGAAAGACAAGAAGATATCTATCCAAGATGCTCTTAGAACTCCACACAAGGTAAATCCCAAAAGAAAGACACCAAGACACATTATAATCAAACTTACCAAAAGTAAAAATAAGCAGATGCTTTCAAAGGCAGCTAGGCCTAAACAAAAAATAACACAGAGAGATGAGTCGATAAGACTGAGCTTGGATTGCTCAGTGGAAACTATGCTGGCAAGAAAGAAATGGGATGACATATACAAAGCCTTCAAGGAAAAAAACTGCCAAACAACAATTACGGATCGTGAAAAACTGTGTCTCAGATATGATGGCAAAATTAGGACATGCCAGACAAATAGTTTAGAGAATTTGCAAAAACTAAGTCAAAATTACAAGAAACACTGAAGGAAGTTCTTCCATTAAAAAATCAGTAACATCAGACATAAACTGAAGGACACAGTGCAGGACAGAGCACCCGGATATCAACACAAATAGGGAAACCACAAAAATAAATCAAAACTAAAACATGAAAAGTAGGGAAACAGAGGTCTCAGTACATACATAAATGATGGCAACACTATAACAAAAAGAGGGACAAATTAAGGTACTCATAGATCATTCAGATGGAGAGCAAGTCAAGGCAATGCAAAGAAACTTAGAATATTACAAGTGACTGTTAAGGTAACCACAAAGGAAATGAACAATCCTACACATCAAAATAAGAAACAGTCAAAAATTCTCAGCAAATACAAAACCAAAAACAATGAAAAGGATGAAAAGAAAACTCATAAAGAAAAACAACTCAGCAAGGAAAATTAAGTAAAACAAAAAACGAAAACATGACAACAATAAATTCATACCTACCAATAGTTACATTGAAAGTAAATGGGTTAAGTGCACCAATAAACAAAGAGAGTCAGAATGAATTAACAACAACAAAAAAAAAATCCATCTGCATAATGCCTACAAGAGACACATGTTAAAGATACAAACAAATTGAAACTCAGAGAGTGGAAAAATATATACGAAACTAAAAACATTCAAAAAAGAGCATTGAGAACGTTAATTTCAGGTAAAACATACTTTAAAGTAAAATCCACCACACTGGACAAGGAAGAGTCAATATATCAGAAGAACATAATTATATTAAATATTTATAAACCCAATGATAGAACTTTTACGTACATCAAAGGAAATCTATCAGCATTGTAGGAATCAAAAAACTACCAGTCAAAAAAAGTCCTGGCCCACATGGTTTCACTTTAAAATTCTACAAAACTTTTAGAAAAGAATTAACACCAATATAACTAAAGGTATTTCAAAACATAGAAAAAGCATGGCATACTCTCAGTTCATTCTGTGAAGCTGGCACTACCCTGAAACCAAAATCAAAACACACTGCCATCAAGTTGATTCTGACTCATAGCAACGCTGTAGACAGACTAGAACTTCAGAGTTTCCAAGGAGCACCTGGTGGATTGGAACTGCTTCTGTTTAGCAGCTGTAGCACTTAAACACTACACCACCACAAAAAAAGGCAAATTACAGGCCAATATCCCTCATAAACTTAGATGCAAAAGTCCTCAACAAAATCCTAGCCAATAGAATTCAACAACATATAAAAAATAATCCACCATGACCAAGTAGGATTCATACCAGGGATGCAGAAATGGTTCAACATTAGAAAAATAACTAACATACTCAATCACAAAAATAAAGCAAAAAAAGATAAGAATGACTTGCTTTTATCAAATGATGTAGAAAAAAGGATTTGACAAAGTTAGACACCCACTCATGTTGAAAACTCTCACCACCATATGAATAGAAGGGAAACTCCTCGATATATTAAGTAGCATCTATGTAAAGCCAACAGCCAACACCATCCTGAAGGTATTGTCAGACCTCATAGGTATATACTAGTCACTTACTTTTTGATGGTCAGTTATCTATTTTCACTGATTCTAGAGGCTCCCAGTGTACTTTCCACTGCTCTTCAGCACTGAGGTAGACACCAACCAAATGCCACAGATCCACTCACCACACTGGCTATTGCTGATTCCTGGCAGATCAGGTCTGGCAAGTCTTAGGTACTTCTGGACCAACTCTCCCACCCTTGTTGCTCTCAGTCTGATTTCTCAGCTTTCCCTTTGATGTCCAGGGCTCTTGGGATGTCATATGTAAATGTTTCATTTGTTCTTTTGGGTCTTTGTTGTTAGAGAGATCACAGGAAGTCCCTGACTACTCCACCATTTTGGCCCCTCCCCAAGGCTATAAATCTTTATGGAAGCAGACTGTCACATTATTTTCCATCTTTTGGCTGGTAGTTTAAACTGGGTTTGAACTGTCAACCTTTCCACTAGCAACTAAGCACTTTAACCCATGTTATTAAGAAGCACCAGAGCTTCTTTAAAAATATGCAAGGCTTCACAGATTTGGCAGCCCATATACTCAAAGTGGAATGAGACAGAGAATATTAGCACTGGTTTGTGCAAGCAGGACACACAAATTTGTGTGTACAAATATGTGTGTGTGTGTGTGTGTATAAACAAAACCCACTGCCATCAAGTTGATTCTGATTCATAGTGACCCTACAGGACAGAATAGAACCACTCAAAAGAGTTTCCAACAAATGCCTGGTGAATTTGAACAGATGATCTTTTGGTTAGCAGAAATAATAATTAACCACTACAGTACCAGGATACATGCATAATAGTAATATCCAACTATATGATGTCTATAAGAGATTTACTTTAAATATAAAAGCACATGTATGTTGATAATAGTTAACAGAAGATTCACTTTGCAGACATCAAGTGTAAAAAGGCTGGCATGGCTATATTAATATCAGATATAAACTAAGAGTAGTACCAGAGATAGAGACATTTTATAAAAATAAAAGGACCAATTTATCAGGAAGACAGAATAACTGTAAAAATGTACCATCCCATTAACAGATCCCCAAAAATATATGAGACAAAAACTGTCAGAATTAAAGTGAGAACAGAAAAACTCACTTTTATAGATGAAGATTTTAGCATCTTTCTCTCAGCATTTAATAGGGAGTTTCATCTGTTCACCTTACGAAGTCCTTCCCAGAAGCCAGAAAGCAGCCCACACAGTGAAGATTAGGGCAGGATAGTCTCACTTCATTCTAGACACTGACACATTAGTAATAAAAGAGCTGCCAATTTTGAACATCCATTGTGGGCAGGCACTGTTGTGTTAGTCATTTTAGCTTTATTACAATGATTCTCAGCATGACTGCACATTAGAATTGTGTGGGAAGATTTTTAATAAGACCTGTGCCTGTGTCCTACCACTAATGAGTCTGATTTGATTGGCCATGTGGTGGCCCCAAGTACCTATCTTTTTCTTAAAGCTTCTCAAGTGATATGAACGTACATTCATTGAGCCCTGGTGGCACGGTAGTTAAATGCTCTGTTGTTAATGGAAATGTCAGTGGCTTAATCTCACCGGTTGCTTCATGGGAGAAAGATGCAGCAGTTTGTTTCTCTGTCGGTTACGGCTTTGAAAACCCTGTAAGGAATTTCTACTCTGTCCTTTGGGGACTTGATGAGTTGGAATCAACCCAGTGGCAATGAGTTTGGTGGTGGTTGTTTCGGTACTACGCCCCATATTGTCTGACTTCTGAGGACAAGTTAGGCTTGTAGCCCACATCATCACAATGGGCATCCTATACTTAGTAGTACATTCCTGTGCTTAGCATTGTCTCCTCCATACTACTCATGGGTAGTTGAGGCTTTAGATACAAGTGCAGAAGTTTATATTTTCTCATGTTGCACGTGGTTTTGTTACAGTCAATACTTCTCAGTGTCAAGATGCTCTAAGGTTTTGCTTCTACTGTACCCAATCCCCTCGTCTCATTTTATGTGAGGTATACAAGTGTTCAGTGGTCTTCCATACATCAGAATCATTAACATTGCTAAATTCTGCTAAAAAATCAGCCTCCCCCACACTTGTGTTCTCTTCTTATTAGGAACCAAGAATCTGGTCTCACTCCCACCGGAAATTTCCTTCACTCTTTTATACCTTTCAGGATAATTCTTTTAAGGCTAAGTGCAAGATTTATTTTATTAAGAAACTCTTCCTGGTCCCATTCTGTGTCACTCCTCCTTTGTCCTATTTTCAGACCCAAGGAATTCCTCTGTCATATACATGCTCTGCCAATTAAGTACATGAAATCATCCTAGAAAAAGTGTTACATGCCTCACTGCTGACTATCACTACAGTCACCTTCAAAGTACTCCCCTTGGGAAGCTATGCACTAACGCCAGTGGCTAGTCCACCCTTCAAAGCAATTTTGGAACTCTTTTTCTGTCATGACCTTCAGAGCTGTCATGTAATTACCCCCCTGATGTCCTGAATGTCAAAATGTCTTCCCTTTGATATTTTCTTTAACTTTGGATAAGGAAAAAAGTCACTGGAGGCCCAATCATATGGGTAGGGAGGGTGTTCCAATGCAGTTATTTGTTTACTGGTCAAAAACTCCCCATAGACAGTGCCGTATGAGCTGGTACATTGTCATGATGGAAGAACAATGAGTTGTTTTTGTATAACTTTCAGCTTATTTTTGCCTAACTTTCATGCAGCCCTTTCAGTAATTCCAAATAGTAAACTTGGTTAACTTTTTTTTCACTGATACAAATTCAGAATGAATAATCCCTCTAATATCGAAAAAGGTTTGCAACATTGTTTTGGCTCTTTGTTTGGACTGACAGAACTTTTTTGGTCATAGAGAATTGGATGGCTTCCATTGTGCACTCTGATGCTTTGTTTCAGGGTCGAATTGGTACACTCATGTTTTATCACCAGTGATAACACAGCCTAAAATATCATCTTGCCTCTTCAAAAGGTCTTGATGGACTTTGAGTCCGCTTTGCTTTTGTTCATCAGTGAGCTCCTCTGAGACCATTTTTGCACACACCTTTCTCACGCCAAGATTTTCAATTAAAATTTTCCTAACTGCTTCTGTATTATGTTTACTTGGTCTGCCACGCTTCTCAATCAGTCAGAGATATTGCTGCAGAATTCAGTGAATTTTTGCGATATTGTTATCAGTTCTACATGTTACTGAGCACTCCGACCTCTCTCCATCAGTGATGCTTTCTCTCCACTCAGAGAAACATTTATTCCATCCACTGCCATTTTCTTCATGGCATTATCCCCGTAAACTTGGACTAACATGTCCCTAATGTCACTTCCATTCTTGCCAAGTTTAACAAGAAATTTAATATTTGTTCATGACTTTAATTCAAGCTCTGACATTGCCTGGACAGCACACAACAGGCAACAACAATAATGAGCACTTTTCATCAAAATACCGCCACATGTTGACACAAGAACAGCTGTGAGAAACTGATCTATCAAGGTTATGAAAGAAACCTTATCAAGTTGTTTTTGCAGTGCTGCCAATGTAAATGCACGGTGGCAAGTTTGTGAACTTAATTGTCAGAACTTAATTAGACATCACAATTTAAAATAATTTATTTCTTTATTACTTTCTGTCCCACACTAGACTACGAGCTGTAGAAACACCATGTCTAGTGCTTCCTAATATCCCCACTATCAAGCCCCAAGTAAGTGTCCATACATGTGTCTCTTTCTTGGAGAAAGAAATACTCGTAGGTTATGTTGCAAAAGGAGACTTAATTGGAGATGGAACATAAAATGAGTCTTGGTAGATGGTTAAGTGAATACTTGGAGAAGAATGTGGAAAGTACTTGAGGCAGGAAGAAAAGCTCAGCAAAATAAAATTACCAAGGGAACAAAGTCCATAGTTGGCTCTCAGGGTTTATAAAGACTAGCACAAATGTGGCTACTATGCATTAAAGAGGCCCCCAACTCCACTCTCAAGACCAACACTTTGACCTCTCACTTTCCATCCACTTATTGTCATTCACCTTGGAGATAAACCTGAACATGGCTTTATCCAAACAGGTATCTTTAGGGGGACAACAGTATCTCCAGCTGTTGATTCAAAGACTAAGGAGGTCCTCATTTTTGAACAAAAATTGCTAGCTGCATCTCTTCAAGTACCAGCTTGAGTCATCTTAGTGAGTCACAGGGTGGCTTTTCCAAAAAGAGCCCCAAAACTTTACAGAGAATCTCAAAATATCTAGTCTTTTTTTTTTTTTTTTTTAAATACCTTCCTCTGTACTGGAATCCACCTGTTCCAGAATCACTATGAGTTTTAGTCATCTAATGCTGTTATTAAAGAAATACCACAAAGAAAGCAAAGAAAAAGTTTATTTTGGTATAGTCCAGTAGGCTAGAGGTCCAAATTCAGAAGGATTGCTCCAGAGGAACACACTCTTTTTCCACCTCCTCTGGAGGAAGGTCTTTGAGTTGCATCAATCTTTCTTTGGTCAGGGAGCATCTTGTCTCAGGAACCGCAGGTATCTCTTTCTGTATAGTATGAGGTTTCCAACTCTCTGCTTGCTTTCCTTTCTTTTTATCTCTTGTAGGATAAACCCTAAAGGTGGTGAAAGCCACACTCCAGGGAAATTCCCTCAGTAGAACTGTTACAGTCCTACCCTAATCCTCTTTCACATAATCCAATCGACCAACCGCAGGCCGAGATTAGGGTTTAGAGCACAGGAAAATCATAAAATGAAGGACAATCACACAATACTGGAAATCATGTCCTAGACAAACTGCTACAGACATTATTGGGGTGACACAATTAAATCCACGGCCCTATGAAAATTTGTTTGAGTAAGCATAGTTTTCCATTTTTCTCCTATGGTGATTCTGATTCATGAACTTCAAAAATACAGATTCTCAGGCCTCACTCCAGACAAGGACACTATTGGACTGTCACTTAGAACCGCAGGTGATAAAACTTTGGACAGCTAAATTCAGACACATCATCAGGAAAGAACAATCACTAGAAAAGGACAAAATGTATGATAAAGTAGATGGCTAGCAAAAAGTTCCGGAAATCCCCCAAAAGGTGATTTAACACAATGGCTGCAAAAATAGTTTCAACCATACAAACAAGCAGGAAGATCGCACAGATCCCAGGCAATGTTTTGCTCTGTTACATGTAAGGCCATCATGAGTGGGAGCTGATTCAGTAGCAAATCACAACAGTAACAAGGGAGAAATTACACTGTTGTAACCGTTAGGTGCCCTCAAGTCCATTCTGATTCCTAGCGACCTTATGTACAGCAGAACAAAACACTGCCAGGTCCTGTACAGTCCTCAGAGCAGAGCAATCTTTAGGCTTGAGTTCATTATTGCAATCACTGGGTTAGTCGACCTCACTGAGGGTCTTCCTCTTTTTTACTGACCTTCTACTCTACCAAGCCTGGTGTTTTCTCCAGGGACTGATCCTTCATGATAGCATGTCCAAAGTTTGAGAGACATAGTCTTACCATCTTTGCTTCTAAGGAAGAGTCTGGTTGTACTTCTTCTAGAACTGATTTGTTCATCCTTTTGGCAGTGCATGGTATATTCAATTTTCTTTGCCAACAATACAATTCAAAGATGTCAGTTCATCTTTGGTCTTCCTTATTCATCATCCAATTTTTGCATGCCTATGAAACCACTGAAAACACTATGGCTTGAGTCTGGCACACCTTGTAATAATATCTTTACTTTTTAACACTTAAAAAGAGGTCTTTTGCAACAAATTGCCCAACACAACGTGTCTTTTGATTTCTTGACTGTTGTGGGTGTTAACTGTGAATCCAAGTAAAATGAAATCCTTCACAGTTCCAATCTTTTCTCCATTTATCATGATGTTGCTTATTGGTCCAGTTGTGAGGATTTTTCTTTTCTTTTTGTTGTGGTATAATCCATACTAAAGGCTATGATCTTTGATCTTCATCAGTAAGTGCTTGAAGTCCTCATCAATTTCAGCAAGCCAGGTTGTATCATCTGCACAGTGCAGGTTGTATTAAATATTCCTCCAATCCTGATAATCCATTCTTCTTCATAAAATACAGTGTCTCTGATTATTTGATCAGCATACAGATTAGATACGATGAAAGGATACAACTCTCACCTACAACTTTCCTGACTTTAAACCATGCAGAAAACTCTTGTTCTGTTCAAATGACTGCTTCTTTGTTTGTGTACTGGTTCCGCATAATCACAGTTAAGTGTTCTGGAATTCCCACCCCTTACAATGTTATCCATACTTTGTTACAATCCACACAGTCAAATGCCTTTGTATAGTCAACAAAACACAGGTAAACATATCTGTGGTATTCTCTGCTTTCGATCAAGCCAGCCAGCCAGTTTCGATCAAGAGCCATCTGATATTAGCAATGATACTCCTGATTTCATACGCACTTCTGAATCTGGGCTGAATTCTGGCACTTTCCTGTCAACATACTGCTGCAGTTGCTTTTGAGTGATCTTCAGCAAAATCTTACCTCCATGAGATATTAATGATATTGTGCAATAATTTCTACATTCCACCATTATTAGGAATAGACATAAATATGTGACTCATTCAGTCAACCAAGCATCTGTCTTTCAAACTTCTTGCCACATGTGAATGAGCACTTCCAGTCTCGCATCAGATTACTGAAACTTAACAATTGGTACTCCATCAATTCTTGGAGCCTCATTTTTTCACCAGTGTCTTCAGTCCAGCTTGGACTTTTTACTTCAGTACCATCAGTTCTTGATTACATGCTATCTCCTGAAATGCTTGAATGTCGACCAATTCTTTTTGGTATATTAATTCTGTGTATTCTTTCTATCTTCTTGTTTGCTTCCCATGACATTTCAGATTTTCCCTAGAGAATTCTTCAATATTCTAACTCAAGACTTGAATTTGTTCTTCAGTTCTTTCAACTTGAGTAATGCCAAGGGTGTTCTTTTCTTTTTCGTTTGCTATCTCCAGGTCTTTACACGTGACATTATAATACTTTGTCTTCTGGAGCCACACTTTTTTAACCTTCTGTTCAACTCTCCATCATTTCTTCCCTTTGCTTTAGCTACTCCATGTTTAAGAGCAAGCTTCCGAGTCTTCTGTATCCATTTTGGCCTTTTCTTTCTTTCCTGTCTTTTTAATCACCTTTTGCTTCTTCATGTACGCTGTCTTTGGCATCATTTTACGAATCATCAGGTCTTCAGCCATTAGTGTTCAATGCCTAATGTCTAGACTTGAGATGGTCTCTAAATTCAGGCAAGGTATACTTAATGTCATACTTTCGCTCTTCTAGACATTTTCTAATCTTCTTCAGTTACAAATTGAGCTTTCACAGGAGAAGCAATTGATGGCCTGTTCTGCCGTTGGCCCCTGGCCTTGTTCTGACTGATACCACTGAGCTTTCCATCATCTCTTTCCACATATATAGTCAGTTTTACTCCCGTGTAATCCATTTGGCAAGGTCTATGTGTACAGTCACAGTTCACCTTAGTGAAAAAGGGTACTTGCACTGAAAAATTCATTGGTCCTGCAAAATTCTATCATGCAATCTCTGGGCATCATTTTTGTCACCAAGACCATTATTTTCTGACTAAACAATACTTCTTTGTTTCCACCTTTTGCAATCCTGTCACGAGTAATTATCATTGCATCCTGATTTCATGTTTGATCAATTTCAGACTGAAGAAGTTGGTAAAAATCTTTACTTTCTCCTTCTTTGCTCTTAGTGGTTGGTGCATAAATTTGAAGTACAGTCATATTAAATGATCTTCCTTGTAGACATATGGACATTATTCTATCAATGACAGTGTTATACTTCAGGATAGAGATGACATCATTCCTTTTTAAGTTGTCATTTCCAGTATAGTGGACATGAGTGTCCAAATCAAAATGAACAATACCAGTCCATTGCAGTTCACTGGGATATCAATGTTTAGTATTCCATTTCATTTTTGATGATGACCAGTTTTCCTAGATTCATAGTTCAGACATCCCACATTCCAATTTTTAATGAATATTTGCAGCTGTTTCTTCTCTTTTTGTGTCACAACACATCAGCAAATGAAAGTCCCAAACCTTGCCTCTATCCATATCATTAAGGTTGACTCTACTTCAAGGAGGCAGTTCTTCTCCAGTTATATTTTGAATGACTTCAAACTTGATAAGCCTCATCTTCTGGCACTACATCTGACCATATTCTGCTGCTATCATAAGGTTTTCACTGGCTAATTCTTTTCAGTGGTAGGATGTCAGGTCTTCCTTCCTAGTTTGGAAGCCCAGCTGAAATCTGTCCAGCATGAGTTATCCTGCTGGTGTTTGAACACTGGCGGCATAGCTTCCAGCATTATAGCAACATACAGTTTTCCACTGTACAGCAAACTGGCAGATGAATGGGAGAAGGGAGAACTTCAGTTATTGGTAATTTTTAAAACTTTCCAAGTGATTCTACTTCCCAACCTGATTGGGATGGTACTGAGTCTTTCTGGTCCCACTGCTTGTCCATGTCTCTTTCTGGTGTCTCTGCTTGTCTCCACCTGCTTTGCCCTCTGCAGCCGCCATAAACCTCAGGACTTCCTTTTCAAGACAGCTACTCAGTATATGAAAACTAAAAACCATCATCATCTCCCTAAATCTTTGCTTTTCAGGACTAAAAAAGAACATCACAGCAAGAAAAAGAATGATGTGCCCACTAGGAGCCTCAAGAAATTAGTCTCAAAATAGTATTTGCTTCAGGGACATTTTTATTACTATTTGGAAACAAAGAGTTGAAAGTGTAGGGAAAATTCAAACTGATTTGTTTCACCGACGTATCAGTGTGTTCAAAAATGCTAAGCAATTTCTTTTCTCAGTGTCAGATTTGTTTTGGCAAGTAACCCTAGAAAATCAGAGGAGTGTTTCAGGCAAATCTGTCAGTTGTCTCCAGGTGAGGCCATCATTTGTTGGGTACTGGGCTCCTGGTTCTCTCAGCCTGGAAGGAGCTCCATCCTTCAGAGGCAGTCCCAGTGCTGAGCTACAGTACTGCAAGGTAAGATGTCCAACGTCATTAGGGTTGAGCTCTGGATCTGGGAAGAGTGATCATCAGTAGATTCATGTCCTGAGACATTGGAGAATTAAGCTTACAGGGAAAGCCAGGGGCTGCAATTGACAAATCTTTTCCCTCAATCAGAGCTCTAGTGTGTGAAAATTAGCTAGTACAGGGAAGGGAAGACTTGAAAGTCACAGTTATCCTGAGGCAGCTGTTGAATTCACAATGGTACAGAGTTCAAAATAGGTTACGCCTTACCCTGGCTCATCTGCTCATTGGTTGAACATTGGTCGAATCAGTTCTGAACATGTTCTGGCCATATTGCTTCATGACAAGCTGAATATATACCCATTATCCATTGTCACTGAGTCAATTGTCACCCTATAGGATTTCCAAGGCTGTAATCTTTACCAAAGCAGACTGTTAACATCTTTCTCCCATCAAGTTGTTTGGCAGGTTGAAACTGCTGACTTTTGGGACAGTAGCCAAGCTCTTAATCACTGTGCCCCCGAGGCTCTGTTTAGCAAGGACTTAATACCAAATGTTGGAGAAATAAAGAAGAATGCCAAAGTAATTATCAAACATAAACAATATTTCTGCACTGTGACCTCAGTGAAGGAAGTCTGCGTAAAACTTCTAGGCTCAAAATTGCACTACTGCTTGTCTTGGTTATTTAGAGCTCCTCTAACAGTAATACCACAAGTAGGTGGCCTAAACAATGAAAAGTTGGTTTTGTCAGAGTCCGGTAGGCTAAAAGTCCAAATCCAGGGAACCAATTCCAGGGAAGGCTTTCTCCTTCTGCCTGTTCCCTTGGTCTTGGAGTATTTCATTGCAGGAATCTCAGTTCCAAAAGACATACTCTGCTTCTCTCGGTGGTATGAGGCCCTTGTGTTTCTCTGTTCACTTCTCCCTTTTATATCTCAGAGGAAATTGACTACAGACACTATCCAGTCTTATAGACCACATCAGTATAGCTGCTGTTAATCTATCTTATTAAATCATAGTTATGGAATTTACAATGTACAGGAAAACCTCATGAAATGACAAAATGATGAATAACCATACAATATTGGGAATTATAGCCCAGAAAAATTTCTACAAACATTTTTGGGGTGACATAATTAAATTCAATCCATGATGTTCTACCCTTTGGTCCCCCCAAATCACATCCTTGCAACACGCAAAACATATTCACCAGATTACACCACAGCAAAGGTCTTAATTCAACTCCAAGTCCAAATTTCAAACATTCCTCTTCATCTGTGAAATCTAACATATAAGCTATCTGCTTCCAAAGTCCAAAGCAGACCGAAAAGGCACAAGCTAGACATTTTAATTACAACTGGGAAAACCTGGAGGGAAAGAAGGTCTAACAGACACCAATCTAGATAGCAGAACACATTGCAGGAGCCCTCAAGGCTTGAAAATAATCCTATGTTCTCCAAGATCATTCACACAGTGGTCTTCCCTTCCAGAATCTAGGTACTGGCCATACTCTCCAGATTCTGAATAGAGGCTTCTTGGCCCTGGACTTCAGCTCTACCTTCCAGGCCCACTGGGACAGCAACTCTTCTCCCTCAGCTTTAGATACACCTTTCTTCTAGTCCATCTGAGTGGCAACTCCACTCTTAGAAATACCAAAGGCCACAATTCCACCCTTGGAAAACCCAGAGGTCCTGCTCATACCTTTTGAGACTGAGGCAGCTCAGTTTCTTGTGTCACTTGTCTATTCACCTTCTGATTCCTGTTGCCTCTTGGCCCAGTCCTCACACTCACTTCTGCCAAGTGTTCTAAAGCTCAGTAGCTCTGCTGATAAATGCCTAAAGGCACCCCATTCTGCTAGGAAACTGCCTGCACACAGGCACTTATCTGTCTCACTCCTAGGGTAAGCTCCAGGGCTGTCTGGTTTTGGTCTCCTGGTTCTGCGTTATCAGTTCACTGCTGCTGCAGGTCCTCTGCTGCTGTTTCTCACCGTATGTGCCTTCTCCAGTGTTGGCAGTTCTCCTCAGTTCCTTCTGAGTCTTCCATCCATTCAGTTTCAAAATCAATATACATTTCAGGTACCTGTTAGAGCAGCACCTTAATCTCTTGGTGCCAAATTCTGTCTTAGTCATATAGTGCTGCTGTAACAGAAGTAAAACAAATGTATGGCTTTAACAAAGAGAAGTTTATTCTGCCTTAGTGCACTAAGCTAGAAGCCCAAATTCAGGGTGCAGGTCCAGGGACCTCAACCATCAATAAAGCTGTGCTGGGAACACAGCATATCCTTTGGACCTGAGGATTCTGTGCTGAGATTCTCTGAGACTCAGAGAAGACTGAAATATCACAGACATTGCTCCAGAGCTAAGAGAAAAAGAAAGCCTTTCCCTGTAGCCAGAGCCCTAGAGTTGGACTTTTAGCCTACTGGACTGTGAGACAATGCCACTGTTAAAGGCATCTGCTTGTGGTATTTCTGTTACAGCAGCACTAGATGACTAAGAGACTGCATGAAAAGTTGAAAAAGAGACAGTTAAGAATTTCTGCCATGGATATAGGCACCAATTACCATTTCTCAATTTTCAAAACTCCCATGTTTTATCCCAACTTAGCTTCATAAAAATCCTTTTACATAGGCAAAGTAACTACCATTATCTCATTTTACAGATAAGAAACCTGAGGCTCAAAAACTATCACTAATGAAGTTAGAACAGATGGAAATTTAGCACCAGCTCTTCATCTGTTAGTACAATGCTGTCTTCAAAAAAACTATTATTTTAAATGAAGGCTGGCCAAGCCAAGTGCCGTCAAGTCGGATAGAGATTATATATTGGGGCACACCAGTAACCTAGGGGTCTATCATTAACCCTTATTGTAGTTAACAGGGCTATGTATTTGAAAATTCAACCTGAGTCGTAGCTTACATGGATGTGGAAGGTCCCAGGGAGACAAAATTTGGCACCTTTTTTTGTAGTGGGTATATGTCATCCAAACCTTCTTGATCTATAACCAACCATAGAGACGATTCTGACTCACGGCAACCACATGTGTGTCAGGATAGAACCATACTCCATAGGGTTTGGGGTGGGTAATTTTTCAGAAGTAGATCACCAGGGCTTTCATCTGTGTCAGTGTTGGTGTGTCAAGGTGAGTCTGGGCTGACCCAAATATTCAACCTTTCGTTAGCATCTGAGTATATTAACCAATGGCATTGACCAGGGACTCCTCTGGAGCATGATGTTGTTGTATACCATGAAGTCAATTCTAACTCACAGCAACTCTATATGAGTCTGGACACAGAATTATCGCTTACACACGTAAGAGGGCCTTCTCTTATTTGGAGTCAGGGACAATACACAAAGAAATGCCTGTAGAAAATGGCCTTTCTTTTTGGAAGGAAGAAGAGACTGAAATCTTTTCAACTTCTGGAATATTTAACAAAAGAGACTAGACAAGGAAAGAGGGACTCCTACATAAGAAATCAGAAAGATGAGAGGCCAGAAATAAAAACTGTCAGGGAAGAGACTCCACCCTACTACATCCTCACAAACACAACTGAACAGTGAGACAGGGACTCATTACTACTTCTTGTAGCTGGGGAGCATCCCCTGTGCTATTGATTTCACCCATCTTATCCTTACTCCCTAAGTAAAAATCTCAGAAGTAAACCAGAATTTGAGGGACAACAGGAGGAGGGAAGGATGTTGCATGGCAGAGGTCCTGAAAGAGGAGAAAGTGCAGCCGGGAGTGGAGAGGAAGATGGCAGATACAGGCCTGACCTGAGGGGTGGTAGCAAAAAGAAACCCAGGCTCAGATAACTCTTTGAAGCCCCGTGCTAGCCAATGCAGTGACCTTGTGCAAAGTATAAAAGAAGAAAAAGGTCTTGCTTTCTCAGGATACTTTGTGGCCATCTACTGGAAAGTGGTCATATTGGTGATATAAATTTAGGGTGACTACAAAGGTGAATGGTGTAACTTGATCAACCAAGAAAGGAGCCCTTCCTCTTAGGACCCCTCTTAACACTAAGGCACAGCTGTGTTAATCATTTTGGGGTGTGGGGCACTCACTGGATATTGGGGCAGCTCAACCTCTTTTATTAGGGTTCCCTCCAGTCCTTCTTCAGATAACAGCACTGTGTTCTGCAGCAATGAACCACAACTTGGAATTCTTGTATCTTGACATCTCTGTCTCTGCTCTGCTTAAAATCCTTCTTTCCTTGCCAGCCTAGTCTGTTTCGTGCACTTGTCTCTAGATTCACTCTGGTGTCCAGCTTCTACAAAGCCAGAACCACAAGATGCTCAGCGGACAGGACACACTTCAGCTGTGGTAACATTCCACAGGGCACATACCATTTCATTCGTTCTTTCATACTTGCTAACATATTCTTCTCTTCTGGAGGAATGGAAGAATAGAACTCTATGTGGACCTAGGAGTGAGAAGAGAGCCAAAAAGAGAGACCAGGAATGCATGAAAATGTAGAAATCATAGAATCTATGGGGTGGTAGTGTTGCAAGGCATCTGAGGTTCTTTTGGTCCAGTCCCTGGTTTTACAGATGATAAAACTAAGATACTCTGAATGAAGGAGTCTTAATCATTCCTCAGTTTCCCCTGATTGGGAGCCAGGGTTATTTCAGGGTCTTTAAACTCCCTGACCAAATTTCTCCCCTGAAAACTCAGTTTTCTGAATATACCAGGCATCTTAGTTCCAGGAGAGACATAAACTATGCTTGAAAGTTTAGCAGGAGCTACAAAAGCACCTGATTAAGCCTCAGGTTTCTAGCCCACAGGCACTCAACAATAAACATATGTACCAAATCTGCCCACCCACATGAGACATACCAGACCCAAACAGTACACCGGCACACATAAAAATATACACAACACATGTTTGCACAAGTTAATTAAAATCAAAATAAAAAAGCCATTGCCATTGAATTGATTCCTACTTATAGCAACCCTATAGGACAGAGTAGAACTGCCCCATAGGATTTCTAAGGAGCAACCGGTGAAGAAGAACTGCTGACGGTTTAGTGTGAAGCCTTGCTACTAAGTATTTAGATCCATTATCTCAGTATATTCTCAACCATTCCCCTTGTAGCCCCATTGCATAGATGGAAAACTGAGGCTGGAAGAGATAAAATAACTCATCAGAGATCACACAAGTACTTAATGTCAGAGGGAGGTCTCAAATTGCCTGAATCCACAGTTGTGTTCATTCAATGACATCATGAGCTCCTTACATAGATACAAGGTCTGATGATTAAGTTCGTAAACTTGCCACCAGGCAGTTACACTGGCAGCACTGTACAAACAATTCAGTAAGGTTTCATAACCTTGGTCTATCAGTGCCTCACAGCTGTGCTCACATCAGAGTTTGGTGGTATCTTGCTGAGTGGCTTTCAATATTGTCGTTGCATCTTTTTGTGTGCCAACACAAGAATGTTAGAGCTTGAATCAGAGCAACGAATAAACATTAAATTTCTTGTTAAACTTGGCAAGAGTGTAAGTGAAATCAGGAACATGTTAGTCCAAGTTTACACGGATAAGGCCATGAAGAAAATGGCAGTGTAGAGATAGATTAAATCTTTCTCTGAGGAGAGAAAAAGCCTCACTGGTGAATAGAGGTCATGGTGGCCAGCAATGAGCAGAACTGATGACAGTACTGCAAAAATTCATCAAATTGTGCATCAAAATTGTCAGCTGACTGTGAGAAGCATAACAGACCAAATAAATATCTATAGAGAAACAGGAAAATTTTAACTGAAAATCTTGGCATGAGAAAGATGTGTGCAAAAATGGTCCTGAAGGAGCTCACCAATGAACAAAAACAAAGGAGAGTCGAAGTTTGCCAAGACCTTCTGGAGAGGGATGATAATGTTTTAGGCCATGTTATCACTGGTGATGAAACATGGGGGTACCAGTACAACCTCGAAACAAAGCATCAAAGAGCACAATGGAAGTCAGACATTTCTCCAGACCAAAAAATTTCCATCAGTCCAAATCAAGAGTCAAAACTATGTTGCAAATCTTTTTTTGATATGAGAGGGTTTGTTCATTCTGTATTTGTACTATTTGGACAAACAGTTAACCATTTTTACTATTTAGAAGTGCCAAAAAGGCTGTGTGAAAAAGTTAGAAGAAAATGACTTAAGCATCTTTGCCAACAACTCTTGGCTCTTGCGTCAAAGCAATGCGCCAGCTCACACAGCCCTGTCTGTGAGGAAGTTTTAGCCAGTAAACAAATAACCATATTGGAACACCTTCCCTAATCACCTGATCTGGCCTCCAATGACTTTTTTCTTTACCCAAAGACAAAGAAGATATTGAAAGGAAGACATTTGGATTACATTCAGGACATCAAGGGTAATAAGACAACAGCTCTGATGGCCATTCCAGAAAAAGAGTTCCAAAATCCCTTTGAAGGGTGGACTAGGCACTGGTGTTGGTACATAGCTTCCCAAGGGGGGTGGGTGCCTCAAAGGTGACTGTAGTGACATTCAGCAATGAAGTATGTAGCATTTTTTCTAAGATGAGTTCTCAAACTTAATTGTCAGAGCTTGTTTAATAATAATAAATTGCTAACTTTTTAAGACACTGTTCTAAGCCACTCATCATTCTATACCCTTTTCTTAAATGAGCTCATTTAATCCTAACAGCAGCACTATAAACTGGGTACAACTTCATAGTTGAGAAAACTACAGCCCAGAAAAGCAAGGTCCCAGAGCTCCTGAGGTCAGTCCTCAGGACCTCCCCTTATAGCCTCCCAGATGTTCTTTTTGGGAGGGGTTGCTCTCCCACCATGGTCTTGGCCCCTCCTCACCTCTGCTGAACCTGTAGCTCTGAGAGGCCAAATCAAAGGCAGAGCTCTGAGTTCCCTGGAAAGGGAGCCGTAGAGGCAGCCACAATGACAAGCTTGGAGTCTCAGCATCCCCCAGGAGGGAGTCAGTGCTGCTGGTCCAACACCTAAGGGCTTTAACTCTTCCGAGAACAGAGGCACAGGGCCATATTCCATTCAGCCAAGCCCAAACCTAGGAAAAGCAAGGCTGCTGGCAGGGCTGTCCCGGTCCCTGGCACTCCCACATGGCACTGTTGACCTCCTTCCCTGCCCTGTCCTTGCACCTGGCCTCCCAGCTATTTGTTTTCACACCTTCCCCTGTCCTACTGAGACAGCCCTCTTCTGGCCCCTCTCTTCCAGCAGATCAGTCCATTTTGTATGAGCAGAAGAGCGAGGAAGAGATCAAGCTACAAAGACTGAATGCACTGCCCTGATAAGAGAAGCAAGGAGAGCCATCTGTGGCACAAGGGGTGTGGAGGGAATAATAGCCCAGACCCTGTGTTCTGTTCGGCCACACAATGGGCCACATTCAGCAGGCACCCTCCTGGTCTCTAATCTAGCAGGAAGGGCATATGTGCAGTCTATTAGCATTTATTTTCCCTTTCTGCATTGTACTGATAACCCAGTTTCTGACACAACCTCTCGCTTTTCTTTTCATTCCACATTATAATTCTGCTTTCTTAAAATCCTATTCAGCTATATTTAAAAAAAGAAAGAAAGAAAAAAACCCAAATTCCACCTTTTCAAAGCACATCAGTAATTATTTTCCAGCTGAACCAAGGTGATGCCTACAAAAGTTTTACCATTCTGGATCGTAATGACGGTTCAAGAGCTAAGGGACAGGTAGCATTCCTCAAGCTGTATTTGTAAATGCACTAATAAAAATCAACAGAAAGGACGAGCCTCAACTGTGAAGCACGCAACTGCCACAGAAACCAGGTAGGTACCCAGGACAGGCAAAAGGTCCATAATTGGCTTGCTTTGCAAAGAGCCTGAAATCAAGCACGGCACAAACTCAGGCTAGGCCACAGCAAATGCCCAGTGGTCGGCACTGTCAGTCACCCTGCCATTTGTTTTTAACAGACTTTGACCAGAGTGAAATGAGGAGTTAAACCCATGGTTAACAATTCGCAAGCATGACATTTCATGAAATCCTATTAAGCCTTTTATGAGGAAACTAGAAAGTTGCTTATAACCCTAGAAAGTGGTGTTCTTCGCAGTCAATGGCTTTTGCTCATTATGGAAGCCTTCATCCTGATCACCAGAATGTCATAAAAACAGCAGTAGGGTAAATGAGAGGGTGAGTGGAATGCGACTGCCATGTGCAGTGTCATAGTCGCAGTCTAAGCCCAGCCTGACGCTGTGTGTGTGCTGGTTTTGTGTTGTCCATTGATATTCCTTCTTTGACATAAAATAACCCACTAATGTAACAAAGTGAATAGACATTTGTGACCCAAGGGAAATTTCCTATACTCCTCAGCTATGCTGTATGGTTGTATAAACATTAAGAGAAATTCAGATTCATAGCTTTGTCTTAGGGAGCAATGTCTCACAAAAGGCTGACCTCCTGCCATCCTTGAGAGATATAAAATCTCCAGGAATTGTGCTACATATGTATATGAGAGAACATGAATATGGGAGGAGTGTCATCCCAGTTCTGGCACAGAAGGACCCCAGATTACTCAGCCAAAATATGTGAAAGGGGTGAAGGATTGGATCTCAAAGTCTCAAGTGCAACACTGGAATTTTGTTGGTTCACAGAAATGGAGGAGAAAATGCCCTGGTGAGCAAGACAAAGAAGGACAAGAGACTTGGCTCTTCATCTCTCTTAGACAATAGAGTTGTGGAAAGATGACCCTAAAGGCCAAATCATAGCACCTGAATTTTGAGTCATTTCAACACCAATGAAGGCTAGGGTTGGCATAATCATTCCCCCTCTCTTCACCACACTTTTCTGGAAGTAACTACAGAAAAAAAGAAGACACTTGGTTTTGGTACAAAATGACCAGGCATAAATGGCAATCAGGTGCCAACTTTAAAATCTCCATGTGCCCATTTAGAACTGGCGATTGATCCTGTCCTAATGACGAATGAAGGATACCAGTGAAGTGGCATTGCCACACACCTAATAACAACGAAGATCTGTAGAGATCCAGACTGACCACGGTCTCAAGCTCACACGCCTGTAGGCCAGATGAGTAACGCAAATGAATGAGATGGATTGAGAAAGGACATTCCACGGCTGGCCAAAACGTGTGGGCCCTGGCTCGAGGGAAGCTGGTCTGTGCTCTTGCTTGCCAGAGTGTTGCCACGCGAAGGCAACTCCTGGGTTGCCAGATATTCCAGATTTTCAAGAGGTATGTTTTAATATAACAACAACAACAGCAACCCACTGCCATCAATTCAGGTATGACTCCTAATGATCTCAGAAGTCAAAGTAGAACTGCCCTATGGAGCTTCCAAGGAGTGCCTGGCAGATTTGAACTGCCAACCTTTGGGTTAGCAGATGTAGCACTTAATTCACTACACTACCACGGTTTCCTGTTTTAATATAGTCAAGCCACAATGTTTAAAGCATTGGGCAGGTCAAATCTGGACCTCAGACCATGAGTATGCAACCTTGGTCCAAACAAAACAACAAGAAGTCATGTTTTATTTATTTATTTTTTAACTTTACCAAACATCAACTCAGTATCCATTTAGACCAACAACTTTTTTCTCCAGACAAATTGGTTAAATAATTTTGCCTCCCTAGAGCTTGGTGTCCCATGTGTAGAAGATATTTAACTTCCAACTGTAATCTTGGAGGCTTTTCTTTCAAAGTTCATTCAGATATCCATGGTGTTCTAAGCACTGGATGCAGAACTGAACAGGATAGCCAAGGTCCTTGTTCTCATGATGCTCACATTTGAGAGGAGACGGTAGGGAGAGAAGCGTCTATACACACCTAAATGTGTACACATATGTGTACTCCCATGCATAGGTATGCATACATATGCAAACACATGCACTGACATGATAGGTAGGTTGTGTTGGCAAAGACAAAAAAAATATTTGCAAGTGTTTTGACTTTGGAGAATGACAGGAACAAGAAAATCAAAGATGTTGCCTAGATCTGTAGCTTTGTAAAAGGTGAATGAGTAAGACTAGGACATGAATAGCATTGGGGGAGAATCAAGAGTTCAGTTTTGAACTTGTCCAGTCTGAGTTATGCATTGTACATCCATATGGAGGCATCTAGAAGGACTCTGCAGACCACCCACTGCCATCGAGTCGGTTCTGACTCATAGTGACCCTACAGGTCAAAGCAGACCATACCTATGAAAATAGAAACATGACTGATGATATCTTCAAAACTGCGTAAAATGTCAGTGAAGGGGACTGAAAATTTACAACATTGCTTGTGACAACATTGACCATCACCTCTAGTGACAAAATTGATGTAGGAATAGAGGTTCATTTCTGTATCATCAGCATCTCAGTTATGTTGTACTACCAGTAGTACCGGAACACTTTATAATGTTATTATAAAGTTATGGGAAATAGACCTAGTTAAGTTTTTATAGATCTACTTATACATTTTACTCAACAAGTAAATAAATAAAAATAAAACTGTTTATTTGCCACTAGAAATAAGTCCTGGAACTAGCCTTACTTGCTTCATAGTCAAAAATCAGACCCAAGACATAGTCAGTGATCTTGACCTCATGAGCCCTGGGCCAACAGAGAGGAAAGGGCAGACCTCTCCAGCCTGCTTGTTTCTAGAAGCACATCTTCCTGAAGTCTGAAAGAATGGCTGTATCTGTGAGCATGAAAAGATACACATTGATCATTATTAACTAAAATTATTATTCTACAAGGAAAAGCGGATCATCAGCTCTGTCACTGTAACCATGCATATGGTATTTCTACTGGAAAAGTCAATGAGCAATCAGCACCATACAGGCTATCACACCCCCACCACCATAGTCCCGCAAGCAGTGGCAGCAAACTCAGGAATCCTACAGAAGGACACTGAGTGGACCAGAATTTCCACAGGGCATGGATCTATCACTAAAACAAGACAACTTAACACAAGGATCCTGTTCATCGCTATTGCCCACTGTAAGACTCCTTGAATGGTTATTTAGTTGTCTAGTGCTGCTACATCAGAAGTACCACAAGTGGATGGCTTTAAAATGACAAATTTATTTTGTCACAGATGAGTACATTAAACTTCAGAACATCAGCTCCAGGAGAAGGCTTTCTCTGTTGGCTCTGGAGGAAGGTCCTTGTCATCAATCTTCCCCCACACTGGGAGCTTCTGGGGCACAGGGACTCTGAGACCTTTCCAAAGGATGTGCTCTGCTCTTGGCCATGCTTCTTGGTGGTATGAGGCCCACAACTCTCTGTTTGCATCCCTTCCCCTTATATCCCAAAAGAGTGCCTCAGGGCACAATACAATCTTACACAGTGAGTCCAGCCCTAACAACAAAACTGCAACTACGTTGTCCCTCACCAACACCATTGAGGCAGAAGTTACAACGTGGATGAACTTCACACAGTACTGGGAATGGCTACACCCTTTTTTTTTGTGGTTAAATGAAAACATATAATCCAAATCAATTTTGCACGCCTGCCTATCCATGGTTCTTCTGCTCCCCTTGCCCCACATAGCACACTCATCCTTTTCATTTTATACTTGTCATAGCCTCTTAACAAGCTCCTGCTCCCTCCTCTCTACCCTCTTTTCTCCCATCTAGAAAGAGACAAGTAGGACAGCCTCCTATACATGCATAGAGCCATAAAGTACAGACATCATATGGTCAAATTATGTCCCCCAGTCTAGTTCATTTTTGTCTGAAGAGTTCACTTCAGTAGTGTTTTCTGGACAGTGGCAGTAGCAGGTCTAGGAACTATGCTCCCAGGCAATCCCCCAGGCCATCAGATCATCAGTTGTGGTCTTTTAGTAGAGTTCTTAAGCTGCACCCCTCTTTTTCTCATGTCTCCACAGGGGCTCAACATTTGGGTTCACACATTTTGGGGGGGACACAATTCAAGTCTCTTGACATCATTTTGTTTCTTTCCTGTCTTTTTCATGATCTTTCTTTGTGTATAATATCCTTGATTTCATCCCACAAATCATTTAGTCTTTGGTTATTAGTGTTCAGTGTGTCAAATCTATTCTTGAAACGGTCCCCAAGTTCAGGTAGGATATACTCCAGGTAGTACTTTTGTTCTGTCTGAATTGTTTCTTTTTCTTCAGCTTCAACTTAAATTTGCATAAAACCACTTGATGTTCAGTTTTGCTGTTTGTTCCCCGACATATCATTGCTGATGTTGGATGGAACTCACTTGAAAGCAGAGATGCCAGAAAGATGTTTACCTCTGTTTTATTGACTATGCAAGGACATCCAACTGTGTGGATAATAATAAATTATGGATAACATTGTGAAGAAACGGAGTTTCAGAACACTTAGTTGAGCTCATGAGGTACCTGTACGTAGACCAAAGGAGCAGTGGTTCAAACAAAACAAGAGTATGCTGTGTGGTTTAAAATTAGGAAAGGTGTGTATCAGTGTTGTGTTCTTTCGCAGTACTTATTCAATGCGTATGCTGAGCAAATAATTCAAGAAGCTGAACTATATGAAGAATAACATAGTATCAGGGTCAGAGAAAGAATTATTACAATCTTGAAATACGTAGAAGGTAAAGAGGACTTGAAGCACTTACTGAAGAAGATCAAAGACAACAGCCTTTAATCTGGATATGTCACAACACACAGAAAACCAAAATTCTCACAGCTGAACCAATAAACAACATCATGATAAGCTGAGAAAAGATTGAAGTTGTCAAGGATTTTATTTTACTTGGATCCACAATCAACAGCCACAGAGGCAGCAGTAAAGAAATCAAAAGACACATTGTATTGGACAAATCAGCTGCAAAATAAATTTATCTCTTTAAAATGTTAAAAAGCAAAGATAGCAATCATTCAGAGGACCAAGGTGGGCCTGAGTCAAATCATGATATTTTCAATCATTTCATATGCATGTGAAACCTGGACAGTGAATAAGGAAGAATGAAGGAGAATTTATATATTTGAATTACAGTGTTGGTAAAGAAAATTTTATATTCTGTGGACTGTCAGGAGAACTAACAAGTCTGTCTTGGAACAAGTACAGCCAGAGTGCTCCTTGAAAGTGAAAACGGTGAGACTTCATTAGTATCATGTACTTTGGACATATTATCAAGACAAACTAATCTATGGAGAAGGATATCATTCTTGATAAAGCACAGGGTTAGCCAAAAAGAGGAAGACCCTTGACGAGATGGATTGACACAGTGGCTGCAGCAGACAACTATTTAAGGGTCACTATAAGTCAAAATCAGCTTGCAGCAATTGAAAACCAGATCCTTTAGTCATTTGGTTAGCAGGCAAGTACTCACCAAGGATCAGGATTTCAAACATTGACAACGATGAAAACCAACTGCATCTCTCTCATACATTGTGGGTGGGATTGTAAACAGCACAACTACTTGAGTGAACTGTCATCATCTTTTTAAAACACTTAAACAGACATCTACTCAATCACCCAGTGATTCTGTTCTTAAATATATACTTAAGCTAATGAAAATGTCCATCTACAATAAGACTTGTACAAAAATGATTATAAAACAGCCTGGTGATGTACTGGGTTAAGTGCTACATCTGCTAACAAAAAAGTCAGCTGTTCAAATCCGCCAGGTGCCACTTGGAAACTCTATGGGGCAGTTCTACCCTGACCTCTAGGGTAGCTATGAGTTGGACCCAACTTGAATGCAGTGGGTTAGATTTAGTTTGGGGTTTTACTCTGGATGGCAAAAAGAAAAAAGAGAAAGAAAGAAAAGAAAAGAACTTAAATATCCATTAAAGGAAGAAAGGAAAGTATATTGTGGTGTATTTCCACACAGTGGAAGGCTACACCTGAGGAAAAAGCTATGAATACACACAATAACATAAATTAATCTCAAAAGCAGGAAGAGAATATCTACTGCATAACTGGATTTATGTGAAGTTCAAGAACAGATAGACAATCTACAATGATAAAACCCAAAAAATATCTACTGCTGTAGAGTTGATTCCAACTTATAGACACCCTTCAGGACAGAGTAGAAATGCCCTATAAGGTTAGTAGCCCAGTGCTTAAATATTGTGCCTCCCAAACAGAAATCAGAAAGAGGTTGCCTTGGGCAGGGGAAATTTAACAGAAAACAAAATGAGAGAATTTTCTGGAATGCTAGAAATTTTTAAATACAGTTTTAAGTGTTGATTATAAAAAGTGTACATAACTGTCAAAACTAATTGACATGAACCTTAAATATCTATGCATTTATAAATGAAATACTAATGAAACTATGGATGGAGAAAAATATGGACAATCTTATGTGGCAGATACTTTACTACTAGACAGAGATAAAAATCAATTCAAGGTATATATTGCCTTCAAATAATTTACATTCTAGTATAGAAGCTAAACCCAGAATCAGACTGTAATAGTGGAAACGAGTGCTAGATACTAAGTGAAAATACTAAAGGAAACAACCAGTTTTCCATTTGGGTAAATCAGTATGTACTTCCCTAAGGATGTAGACAAAAATAAAAGGTACTACATTGTGTATTGTTGTAAGTTTGTTTTTGGTTGCTTGTTTGTTTTTGATCATGCACAGAAACTGAGAAGAGCCGCAGTAGCAGAGGAATTGATTACATAATCAAAAGCATGAAAGATAACGATGTATTCACTTCATGGAGAGGAATTCCTCGAGGGTGGAGTGGATGTTTCTGTGAAGTGCTAAACAACGCACTGGAAAGACACACAAGGGTCCAAACACGGACAGTCCTTCGTGCCCTGCTAAATAGTTTGAACTTAATACTATAGCCAATTGAGAGCCATGAAATAACTGTAAGAAGGGAAGCGCAATGATAAGGCGGCATAATTGCTGTTATGAATAGTTTCACAAGCCCAGTGGCTTAACACCATCCTGGTGAAAATGGGTTCCCTTATGCTCTTGCCTTGTTCTTGGGAAAACAGCTTGAGAGATTTGTCTCCTAAACCCTGAGGAGTCACCCTTGCCCTAGTTTTCTAGTATATAGGGTTTGTTACATTTCTTGTGTCAGCTGTAAACAACTTTGATACTTTTTGTCCACGCCTGGGCTTCAGCTTCCTAGGTGATTGGTATGCACTGTTGGAGAGATTGGTCAATATTCTATTAAATGAAGTGACTGTGGACTATGCAAATGAGATTACTATAGCCTATTATGCAAATGAAGTCTGTATGGCTGCTAAAGAAATTGCTGTTTGTAGTCTCCACTGGGAGGGGCCCTGTCTTGTTATCAACAAGGAGTTGTATATATGTATGCAGCCAATGTGACAAAGATTTTTTTTGGACAGAAAGAAGCAGGAAGAGAAGCAGAAGGAAAGGAGAAAAGAGAAGATGCAGAGAAAGAAAGATGTGAGGAATCTCCTAAAAGCAGCTGTAATGAGGGGCAAGGGCTGTAACACTAAACACAGCAACAGGCCTAAAATGGTCTCAGAGGCAGACATGGCAGTGGCAGGTCAGGAAGGAGCCTAAGGGCAGAGCAGGGACAGGCTCTGAAAGGTCCCTGCAGCAGAGTGGGTGGAAAGAGACGGCAGGGCCAAGAAGAACCTGTCCCCAGGGCATCTACAGGAGCCTGTCCTGGGGGCCAAGGGAAGGCCTGTCTTTAGGAAGCCAGAAAGAGGTACATCCTGAGAGGGCTGAGAAGAGGCTGACATAGCTGAGAGGAGCTGAGAGAGCTGTCCTGCAGTGGAGAGAGGAGACTTCGCCTATCTGCTACCTCATCTTGACTGTGATCCTGAGTTGCATTCTGTTAACTTGTTAATGGACCAGTTAATCATTAAGTATGGTTTGTGAATTTGGCCATTGCAATGGATTGTTGAATCCAGAAGAGAAGTACAGAGTGTTGTGGAAGGTATGGCTGGTAACAGAACTGGTAAAAACAAATTAAAAAGATTATATTATAGAGGTATGACTGAACTACACCTGACAGGAATCAACATTAGCTTGATCTTGATTTGCATCATCTCTGCTGAAGTTAGACAGGTTCTGATGTTACAATCATTCCCATTATTCTGCAACCATAAAACCTGATTTCTTGCTCACATCATAGTCTGATATAAGTGAGCTGTAAGAAAGGAGTGTCCCAGTCCATGTAGTCATTCAGGCATCCAGACCCCTTTCAACACATCACTCCAAAATCTTTTCACACCTCATCCTTCTCTGGATTCAGCTCAATAGATGTGGCCTGGGTATCTGTGTCCTGACTGATTTTGATGTAGCTCATCCTCAGACTGCACTGTGAGAACCACTTGTTGAAGAATTAGGATTGGAGAGATAGAAACAAGAATGAGATCCACCAGCTAAGCATTTATTTGGGTAATCAGGTGAGAGACAGAGGTTGGTAACTGACAAAATATTTGACTAAACGTGACTCTACACTTCTTAGACTGAACACTTAGGTGAATAAATATTATACATTTAAAAAGAAATAAAAGCAGTGGAACAGATCTTGAGGGGAGATGAACATTTTTGTCTTGGGATGCTGAGACTGAGGAAACTGAAAGACATTTGGAATTGAGAAGACATTGTTTTAGTGTCTCACCAGTACACTCCTGTAGTTGTTGTCATTAGGTGCCATCAAGTTGGTTCCGACTCATGGCGACCCTGCGCACAACAGAATGAAACACTTCCAGGTCTTGAGCCATGTCCACAATCGTTTTTATGCCCAAGCCCATTGTTGCAGGCACTCTGTCAGTCCATCTTGTCAAGGGTCTTCCTTATTTTCGCTGACCCTCCACTCTAACAATCATGATGTCCTTCTCCAGGGACTGATCTTTCCTGACAACATGTCCAAAGTATGTAAGATGCAGTCTTGCCATCTTCGCTTCCGAGCAGCACTCTGGATGTACTTCTTCTAGCACAGATCTCTTTAGTTTTTTGGTGGCCCGTGGTACATTCACCATTCTTCTCCAACCCCACAAGTCAGAGGCATCAGTTATTCTGTCTTCTTTGTTCATTGTCTAGCTTTTGCATGCATGTGATGTGATTGAAAATACTATGGCTTGGGTCAGCCAAGCTTTAGTATTCAAGGTGACACCTTTACCTTTCAGATTTTCCCCTGGAGCGTCATTTGTCATTTGGAGAGAGCCACACTGTCCTATGGCCAGTGTACATGTCTCTCTAAATTCATACACCCCTATTTGCCCATGAACCTCAGCCACTTTGTCAGTGGAAAACCCCTGGTAATTGCCATAGTGCTTCCTTTTTTAATGGAGCTAGTTTCCTCAGTCTCCTCCCAAGATGCACAGCCCCCAGTGGCCAGTTCTCACCTACCCACCCACAGATAGTCGAGCTTCCACGGAGTCTGCCAAGAGGGTTGTTTAGCACACCCTGGAAATACAAACGGGCTTATTTCCCATGAAGAAGTTCACCAGTGAGAGAGAGGACGTGGGAAGGAACCAATGGATGGATTTTTCACCCATTCTCCCTCCCCAGCAGACTGTTTCAAGGAGCACAGATGCCACAGAGTCTCTCTAGAAGCATCCCATAAGGAGTAAGTGGTATGGATTTCTTGCCTTCAAAGATGATCCAGCTATTGGCACTGCTGGAAACCAAGCCCACTAGCAAAAAACTGACAGGGAGCCCCCAAAATGGTGATTTCATCGGAACACCAGCCATGCAACTCTGGGCAGGTCAATTAGGACGTGTTACACATGCCTCAGCTATGTGTTTAACGGAGAACCCTAACCACCGTTTCCACTGCCTCCCTCGTGCCTGTGTAAGGCTTCCTAGCTGCAGCACCCACGTCTGACGGACTAGATGCACACTTGCCCTGCGACTGCCAGGAGAGGCTGCCATCCACAATCCAGAATTCAAGGAAATGAATGCTTCATGGAACAACCTTTGAGCAGTGAGACACAGATAAAAAGAACGAACAGATAAATCCCATTCCCTCACCCTTCCCCATGCAGACTATTTGGGAATGCAGTGATTCTAGATGGCCCCCCTGCAGAAGTCTGCAGGGACAGAGAAACAGGCTGCGTTTTTGTGAGGCTGGACAAATTGGTGATGCACCGCTGGCATTTGTTTCTCTTCTTGCTCTGCCTCACTCCCCTTTTCCCTTAGTCTTCTGCCTTGGGATTACTCCTTCCTCTTCCCAGTAATCTGGGAGGACAGAAACTTGGTCCCAAGCCAAAAAACCAAACCCACTGCCATCAAGTCGATTCCAACTCATAACAACCCTATAGGACACAGCAGAACTGTTCCATAGAGTTTCCAAGAAGCACCTGGTGAATTTCAACTGCCAACCTTTCTGTTAGCAGTCATAGCACTTTCTAGGTGCCTAGGATCATGCGAACACTGAACTATTTGTGAAAAGAATAATACTACTAATTTTGAGTTTGTACTATGTACATTTTTTGGTTTTACCTAAATTAATCATATGCAATTCTCACAACAATCCTAAACAGTAAATATTAATTATGACCTGTATTTTTCAGGTGAGAAAACAAAAATAGTAAGAGATGCAGAAAGGTCAGTAAATTACCCAAGGCTACAGACTAAGTGACAGAATGACTAGACTAACCTAAGCTGTTTGGTTTCCAAACTTGCTTCTAAACCACAATGCTAACAGTTTCTCATTATGAGCAAATAAGACTGTATTTGTTTCCTAGGGCTGCCATAATAAAATATCACAAGTGTATTCTGTTATGGTTCAGGAGGCTAAGAGTTCAAGATCAGGGTGTCAGCTGTGTTGTATCCTTCTGAGGCTTTAGGGGAGAATCCGTTCCATGCACACTTCCTAGCTTCTAGCAGCTCCAGGCATTCCTTGGCTTACAGCTGGAGCATCACATGGTGTCCTTTTTCTGCCTGTTTCTGTGTGTCTGTCCTCCTCTTTTATACAGACAGCACTCAGACTGGATTAGGACTCAGTTTACTCCAGTGTGACTTCATGTTAACTGTATCATCAAAAACCTTGTATCAGTCACATTCACAGGGGTTACCAGGGATTAAGACATTGACACATCCTTTTGGGGGTGACATAATTCAACCATAACAGAGATCAAGAAAGTGAAAGCAGGTGCTTATTGAAGAATCGGAGTGTCCAACAAGAGATTAGAAATATGAATCTGAAGTTCAAGCTGGACCTATATATTGCAACCAAGGGCCCACAAGTATTGCGTTTCATTTCTTTAATGTTGCTTAATTTGACACTGTCCAGAGGTGACTGTGAACAACCATGCGTGCTCTCACAAGTGCAAGGGTCCCAGTGAGGCCATTTGCAATTAGAATATGGGAACAGAAGACAACTGCCTTCATCTCTGTCTCCACCCCTCCCTGCTCCCTGACGTCCTTGCAAATGCTCTAAGAGACTTGTCACACCATAATGAAAAACTGCAATGTGACGGATTCAATTACAATTTATATTTTCACTTAACAATCAATTACCTTTCCCTTACCGGTGGAACATCATTAAGCTATTACACTAGCTCTAGAGAGAAATCCTCTTGGTCGCAGGGCGGAGGGAGCAGCTGGCCTCGAGAGAGCCAAACAGGCTTTTAGACTCCCAGGAACCCGGGGGATGGCGGGAGAAGAGGCTTTGAGCACAGGAGTGGATGAGGATGGCTTGGCTTTCCTAGGCAGCACAGAGATGAGAAGAGGTGTTCTTTGCTCATCTGTGCCAAGAGAGAAGGAGATCCCCTTTTGCCCCTGTTCGTCTGTCTTGTGAGTGCTTTCCCAGCTTCTAAAATGAAAAAGAAAGCTGAGGCACCCACTGCAGATCATCCAGCAGCAGCTGATTTCTGAAGTGAAATGTTTGTAGGCAGGGATAAAGGACCTTGGAAGCAGCTCTGAGCAAACAGAAGAGCGAGGACCAGACAACATCGCACCAGCAGCTTTTGCGTGCAGCCGCTACAGAGAGCCTTCAAGAGGCTGGGGTTGGATCGATGCGCCAGCTCCGCAGGTGGGCTTTGTAGAACTCAAGAGGCTCTCTGGGATTCTGCGTCTGGGTAGCAGCAGTGAGCTAAGCCTGCACAGATGGAGCGGCCTCTGAACAGCAGCTGCCCAGGAGGATGGAAATTGAAACCCCTGCTCCCCTTCAAGAGGAAAAGAAGGGAGAAGTCCAGGTTCTGCAGCAGGTTCCTTCTCTTTCCTTCGCTTCTCCGCAGCGGTGGAGCCTAGGTTGGAGACTGGATCCCCAGCTTCTAACATTCAGACAGAGCAAAAGTGCTCCATGGAGTTTTTAAGGAGCAGCTGGTGGATTTGAGCTGCTGACTTTTTTGATTAGCAGATGAGCTTTTAGCCGCTGCATACCAGGACTCTCTGACACAGAGATACCAAAAGAAAAAAAAAAAAATTCCACTGCCATCAAGTCAGTTCCGACTCAAAACAACCCTACAGGACAGAGTAGAATGGGCCAGCCTTTAGGTTCACAGCTGTAACTCTTAATCATGAAGCCACCAGGGTTTCTGACATACAGGTAGTCCTCAAAAAATGCTTATTACTTGTTATTTGATTTCTTGGTAAACGAAAATTTGTTTTAAAGCATCAGTTAAATCATAGTGATCTTTGCAGTCAATGTCAAAAATGTCTATCACTGTCCCTGGTATTTCATTTTTAAAAAAATCCATTCCTAACTCATGGTGACCCCATGCGTTTCATAGGCTCTCAAAAAATAAAAATAAAATGGTGTGTTGAATGAATTAATGAGCAGTCACTACGTGTAGATATTGTGAAACCAGTAAATACAGTTTCGTGGAAGATTTCAACTGCTGATCCTGTCAAATGTGGTTACATGTAAGTACTGTGAAAACATTTTAAGGGCTGATACTGTCAAATGCATTAAGGAGCCCGTGCGAATGTTGACACTGTCAAATGTGGTATCAAATATAGTTTTATGAAAACAATGTAACTCAATATATGTGACATATAGATACAGATTACAGATATTGTATCAAAGAGTAACACTAAAGCGAACTGCACAGTCCCAGTCAGATGCAAGTCCTATCTTTTAGCTCATTGTCTTAAAACCAAGGTGAATTCCAACTTTAGGTGATACACTAACTCTGCCCAAAACAGTGTGTTGCCTGCAGTGCTACATGTAGCTTAAATATAGGATCTGAAGCTCCATGGGCCCCTCCGGGATGGCTTCCAGAAGAAGCAAACGCATGGCCCTCACCCTCAGTGAGGACAGCATCTCCAACTGAGACTTTGGCATCACTTTTTTTTGGATATGGTAAAAATGTCTGTAACAAAACATTAGCCATTCAACATTCTTCACATGTATGACTTGGTGCCATTAATTGTATTCATCATATTGTATAATTGTCACCATGCATCCCTTTTTTATCTGACTCCTTAGAGCTTGAAGCAGAACACTCAATGAGGTAGATATAACCTGGATGTCCTGATCCCCATCTGGGCCTTTGTTGTAAAAGCTGGGACCAGCCATTGCTCAGGTCAGCCCAGCTCAGGTCAGAGATGAGATGCCATCTATCCCCATGAGGGCACCTGACCTGGCACTGGCAGTAGGCATGCTATATGAGACCCTGGACAACATAATCCAAGCCCACCCCTTGTCCAGAGCTCCAGTCCAAGGCCATGGAAAATTCTAGACACTGGGATTTTCTCTTACACATTTTAGCATTTCTGTCTCTGAAAAGTAGTCATTGTTCACTAGTGAAAAAGCAAAATAAATGTGCAGAGATGAAAATACACTATGTTTGGACTTATTAATTTGAATATTGAATCCAAAAGGGGATAATTATGCTTTCCTTTTATCACTGCTGTCGTATTCTATCTGAAATCAGTGTCTAGGTTAGGAAAAGTAATAATACCTAAGTTGCTTGAAATAACAAAAGTTGCTGGATTTTTTTGTAATATGTATCAAAAAATCATATAAATGGTCTTGTTCTCCATGCAACTAATTCTAAATCTTGGAATTAACTCTTAGGAAATAATCCACAATGTTACAAAGATATCTATTCAAAGATTTTCATCATAGCCTTATTTACAATAGCAAAAAGTAAAATATCATAAGAAACTCGGCACAGCAAATGTTCAACAATATTGGAAGGGTTAAGTAAATTATGAGACCGTAATATAGTACTTTAGCTGAAGCTTGAGAAATGGTCTTGATGTCATGAGGAAATGTTCACAATGAGATACTAAAAACAATGAATTTTATACAAAATATGAATATTTGGATATCTACATCAGTGATGTGAAACAGTGCACACAGAATGAGGGTAATATGCCCAAATGATAATGTTCCTCTCTGAGTAGTAACATCACAGATGATTTTTATGCTCCCTTCTGTGTTTTTCGTATTTTCTAAGTTTTCTACGCTTTTTTATTTATACTAATATGTAGTTTCCCACATTTTAACATTTTGCCAGTGTGGATTTATCCTTGCAACTGATATGTACACTTAATATAATATATTATGGAGATAATACAACCTTGCTTGAGGAAAGTGAAGAGGATTTGCATCACTTTCTGATGAAGATCAAAGACTGCAGTCTCCAGTATAGATTACACCTCTACATAAAGGAAGCAAAAATCTTCACAACTCGATCAATAAACAGCATCATAATAAATGGAGAGAAAAGATTGAGGTCATCAAGGATTTCATTTTCCTAGCCTCCACAATCAGCACCCGTGGAAACAGCCGTCAAGAAATCAAAAGACACATTGCATTGGGCAAATTAACTGCAAAAGACTTCTTTGAAGTATTGAAAAGCAAAGATGTCATTTTGAAGACTAAAGTGCACCTGACCCAAACCATATTTTTTTCGATAGCCTTATATACATGTGAAAGCTGGACAATAAATAAGGAAGACTGAAGAATTGATGCCTTTGAACTGTGATGTTGGCAAATAATATCAAATATACCGTAGATTGACAAAGGAATGAACAGATCCGTCTTGGAAGAAATACAACCAGACCAGACTACTCCTTAGAAGCAAGGATTGAAAGAGTACATCTTGCATGCTTTGGCCGTGTCGTCAGGAGGAATCTGTCCCTGGAGGCCACCAGGCTTGGTAAAGTACAGGGTCAGTAGGAAAGAGATAGACTGACACAGTGGCTATAACAGCAAACTCAAACTTAACCATGACTATGAGAATGGTGCGGGACCAATGTTTCATTCTGTCATACATAGGAACCAACTCAGCAGCACCTAACAATTGATGTCATACTTTAAATCAAGGAAATACAGTATATTCTTCATAACTCATGAAAATTAACACATATTTATGGGGGAAAAAGCCAACTCACCACCTTCTATTGCTGGAATGATGTTCTGGTGGCCTGTCCAAGCCATCTGTAACCATCCCAGAGATCCAGGCACAGCCAGCTAATGGGATGGCAGACACAGCCTGCCTCTTCACCCATAGCACCCCGCTCTTTCACAAGTAGCTCCCCACCCACTGCCTCAGCAATAATGTAGCCCCTCTACCTGCCTGCTCTGAGAGCTGTCTGAGCACACTCAGGCTAGTCTTCTATGATCACTTATTCTTTTGAGTTAGTTTTTTATCTATTCCACCACCAGGTAAACTTCTCTAATCTAACTCCTATTTCTCCTTAAAAGTTGAGCTCAGTCATCACTTCCTCTGGGAAACTTTTTGACCCTTCCTTCTTCTTTTAAGCTCTCAGTGTCCCTGTAAGTTTTGTTCTGTCTATTAACTGGTCTATTATCAATCTACATATACATGTGCACATACATGCACACACACAGACACACACAACACACACACATACACAGTATGTGAGCCCTCTGGGCCCCGAGATGCTGTCCCAGTCAGCTTTCCACCTTCACGGCCTGATAGAGTTGCATTATTAGCTATGTGACCTTGGGCAAGTTGTTTAGTCTCTAAATAACAATGATGACACCTACCTCATAGGACTTCTGTGAAGGTTAAATGAAAAGGTGGCATTTAGAACTTCCTGGCTCTGGGAAAAGGCTCAGTGGTCATTAGGATGACACGCCATAGAACACACCCAAGAAGATGGAAAGAAAGTTCATCTAAGCAAAGATTTTGTGTGTTCCACCTTTCCCCCAGGAGGGATCTATTGTGGTATCATTTCTTTTAAAAAGAGAACGAATGATTTGGATTCAATCTTAACTGGGGTCTTGGGGGGGGCAGGGCTTACTAGGTTTTAGAGTAACAAATAATAAGTGGGCCCATTAAAAGTTTGAATGTAATTGAGCACGGGTCGGTGGAGGAAATGAACCAATGGCCTAAATTAGGTATGAAAACCCAACCCTGCTTTATGCCAAGTTCTTGAACCTAAACAGTACATTCTTGTCTCTGCCTGCAAGATAGTGAGACATTCCACTCACATCTTCAATTAACAGTCCCCATCACATAGCATATATTGGGTAAGTCAGGACCACCCAGAAGGATAGCGTGACCCTGATCCTGACATCCCACCTCCGGGAACGTGCCTCCATAACATAACTTTGAAGGAAAAAATTCTATGCATACAACAATGTTCACTGAGGTAGCATGTATAATGTTTAAAATATTAATAACTGTGTAACTGTACCTTACTGTGTCGTGACACTTACAATAGAATATCGCGTATCTATGAACAGAAGTAGTTTGAAGCCTATACTTGCAGCAAAATCAGAGACCAAAACTGTATTTACACTAAGATTAGACATGTGAAAACATGTCTGCTGTGGATGAAACAAAACATGCAAAGAAGAAACCAGTTATTCTGTTAGAAAGAGGGGGAATTGAGGGATTAGAAATGTGTTTTTCATCTCTGAAAACCAAACAAAAAGCCAACAATACAGTGACAGGCAGAGGGGCTGGCTGCTAACTTACAGGTCAGTGTTTGAAACCCACCAGCAGCTTCACGGGAGCAAAGTCCTGGCAGTCTGTTCTGGTAAAGATTACAGCTTAGAAACCCTCTGAGGCAGTTGTACTGCCACACAGGGCCACTGCAAATAGGCAGTGGTCAACCACAACAATGTCACACCAACAGATACACTGAGAGGCCCTTCACAGCCTGTTGCCAGCTGCCTGGGCGTGCCCCTGACTCCAGAGAATTAAAATTCCAGGCAGCTGCCATGGCTCCACATATCCCAAGAATTCCCAACCACAGTTGGCCTCCCAGGATGAGGCCCGTGTGGGATGGACAGCTGCCTGCTCCCTGCTTTGGAATTTTCCCCATGTTTTTGAGGCCTCCTTTTGTTTCCTCCTGTTTTTTGTTTTGATACACTCCAGTTATTCGTTTACCTCATCACTTGGCGCTCGCTAAATGTTTCTGAAGCACTGCCCCTCTTGTTGCTGTGACTGGGGTACCTTTGAATTCTCCTCTGTAACTGGACACGTTGAGGCGTCCAGTGCCACCCACACAGAGAAACAAATCCAGGTACTGCCAGGTGCTCAGTGCTCCCTACTATTTAGGCAGGTGCAGGGAAGATCTGAATAACTAACAGTTCTCTCCCATTAGTGCTGCTCCAGTAACGTCATAAAATGTATACAACTAGCCCATTGATCAGCCTCAACATGGTAAAATACAAGCATGAATTTGCACCACTCATTGCTTTTAATCAAGCCTCACTGACTTTCCTGTGCCCACACCTTAACATCTGGGTCAAATCTCTGACCCAGATCACTTTTGGTTATTAAAAACAAGATGTACTTTACAACTTTAGTCTCATACTTAATTTAAATTTTGACTCATCCCCTCTCCACCAAGCAAAGCTGACTGGGACTCTGACTGCTTGGAATGGGGATCCCAGCCCAGAAGGCATCCCACCCTCTCAAAGCCAAGCTGCCCTGGTGCCAGGGGTCGGAAGAAAGCAGAACAGGAATGCAGCTTCACTACTTGACTATTTGCTGGTGGCGTCTGGCTCTCACCAACAAGTATCTCTGTAGAGCACAGATGACACTTCTTTGGGGCCACCCCTTGCACACTTCCCTGAGCTGGAAGATCTAATCTGAGCTCTGATCCCTTAGCTTGCCACCTTTTACTCCATACACTGCTGCTGCTGGAATCTGCCACCCATCGGGCAGCAGATGTCATACACAAGGCATTTCAAGCCCAGTCACGTTCCACATGGTTGCATAGACCTATGGACAGCTCATGCCTCCTTGACAAACCCAAACCCAGACAAACAGGTTCCTCCTCGGCCACCCCCGTGTTCTCTGTCCCCTCTTTTCCTAGTCTCTTCAACTGCAAACCCTCCGGCTTGAGATGACATGTTTTACCTACTGCCCAGATGACACCACCCACCTTGGGACTCCAGACATTGCCCAGGGACCTGAGAAAGCTACAGATCACCATCCAGATAACATCACAATTCCTGGACAACCCATCTTGTGACTAACAACTTCCCACCATGGGCACCTGAATAACACTCTTTTTTTTTTTTTCCTCTAATCCTATGTCCTACTTCCTATAAAACCCTCTAATTTGAGGTGTGATGGTAAGATGGGTTTTAGTATGCTAAGCCACCGTCTTCTCAGATTACTGGCTCTCTGAATAAAGTGTACCCTAGGCACACTCCCTCCTTGTCTCTACTTCTGGCTTTGCAGTGACCAGCAGTGCAAAGCTGTGACCGGATTTCCGGTTACAATGTGAGCTGCGTCTTCTTCCAGGAATCCCTGATTCTCTGGAGCCCACTCCCCTGATTTCGGGTCTGAAAAATGGAAGGTGTTGAGGACCCATCTGTTGTAATGAACCATGTGCTTTGATGATTCCATCTTATCCGAACCAGGGAGAGGTGGGGACAGTAGCTGGTGGAAACAGGACTTGTACGTCCCCGAACGTCAGCCACTCTCTAGCACAGGCAGGGTTTGCCAACTCTTGGTCCTTCGTTCAGCCCTGGCCACCAGTTCTGGGTGAAGAGGAAAGTCTGATCAACTTCCTGTTATGTGTATAAGTTTAAATTTGGGTACAACCTGGCCTGATATTTCTTTGGGGCTTAGTTCCCATTTCAGGAAACAGTATAGTTAGGTTGTCTTTGGGGAGGGGTTTGGTTAGAGAGTGAAGTTCAAGGGCCAGCTAAAAATAAAACAGGGTCAAGAGGAGCCTGCTTCAGGGCACAGCGGGGAGGTAGAGGGGAAGGTGATGCAGGACACACGGTGGGTCGGGGAGGAGGTGGGTAGCCAACAGAGTGAAGGCAGCAGCAGCAGAGCCCCCGCTGGCCCCTCTTAGCGTCCCTGGAACCATTCGACGCCCAGACACACCAAGAGACCTCCAGGGCTCCATAAATGCTTTCAGACACTCCCAGCTGAGTCACAGCTGACCTCATCCCATCACAGCACTAACATTCTTCACTGAAACCACAGTCAACCAAACGTTCAGATCGGTTGAGGTGGGGAATTCAAAAGAGCAGTAAGTGGGCCAGGTATTCACCTTTCTGGACTTCAGCTTCTGGAAGATGGGAGAAAATATAGATACCGCAACAGGTTGCCAGAGAATTAAATGGGACAGTGTGCTTGAGGCATACAGGGACAACGCTTGGCAAATGGTAGGCAGGATAAATTTTCAACCTACCCTATCCTCAAGAAAGACCACAGCGAGGAGGGAGCACCTGGTCCCTCTGCCTTCAGACATGTCCGTACTCACACCCTTCCCGTAACAGCTGCTGTACCGCCATGGTCCAAGGTACCATCACCTCTTTCCTGGAACACTGCATGGCCCCCAGTTCAATCTCTACTTTCACCCGTGTCCTCTACCATCTATTAAACCATTTGATGTCAAGTAGGTGTACAGTCAATGCCAACTCTGTGTGTGTCAGCATAGAACTGCCACATTTTACTGAACAGGGTTTTCAATAGCTGAGTTTTCAGAAGTAAGTTGCCAGGGCTTTCTTGTGAGGCACCTCTGGGTAGACTCATACACATTAGCCAATTGTACCACCCAGGCACCCCTATGGTCTATTAGAATGATTCTCATAAAAGTAAGCCAGAGCATGGCATTCTTCTGCTCAACAACCCTGAAAGGGCTCTTGAACTCCTCAGAGCAAATGACTAAGTCCTCACCTACAAGGTTTTATATTTGCTTACCCCAACTGTTCCCTGTCCTACGCCTTTCTACTTTCCTTTCTCCAACCCTACTCACCTACTCCCTGCTCCTCATAATAGCAGACCATTCCTGCCTCAGGGCCTTTGCACTGAATTTTCTCCCTCTATCTGGAATATTCTTCCTTCTGGTATCCACTCAATAAATTTCTTCACTTCTTTCAGATCTTGTCTTCTCAAATATCACTGTCTCAGTGAGGCCTTCCCCGCCCACCCGATTTGAAATTGCATGGTTGATCAACTCATTCCTTTGGCATGCATTATCTGGCTCTGAAGTTTATTTGTTCTGCATGATATACTATCTCCTGTGAACATACAGTTTACTGATGCATGTGGCTTGACATATGTCCCCACAACAACCCCCCCTGATGCATACACGCAGTGTCTTTCTCTCTCTGTGTGTCTGTCTCCAGTGAAGTGCTGTAAGGCCAAGAATTCGTGTCTGTCAGCATCCCCAGGACATAATAGGTGTCTGGCACATAGGTGCTCAATAAACGTTTGTTGAACATATGATTACAATAAACATTTGTTGAACATACGATTAGGTGAATGAAAGGACATGATGTGCATGAGCAGGAGGTGCAGGGATCAGTTAAATGCTCTGAACGCTGGTTCTAGTCTTTCCTCAATTTAGGAGAATCCTGAGAATGAATCAGGAGAAAGATGAAGTCAGCTGAGAAGAGAATCTGTGGGCTGGGTAATTGGTCTCCACCCCACCCAATCTCACTTTGGACCAAACACTGAAAATTCATTTTGAAAGCATCCTTTTTAGTCATTCTAATCCCTTATTTCCTCTAAACTCCAACTTGCCTGGGGACTAAGGTCCAAAGCTCTGCGCAAGTGAAAGCTGTATTCAGCACAAAGCAACAGTTCAATGATCTTTTAACCATTTAGCCTTCATAGAGCAACCGTGCGGCCTCAAAGTCTCACAGCTACTCCCCGCAGCTCTCCCGGGTACCTGCTGTCTCAGACACTGCCCAAACCTGTGCTCACACCTTGAACTGAAGGGGTACAATGCTTTCCTGTGGGGAGGGGGGGTCTCCTTGCTTCCCTTGAATTGTAAGTAAAGCAATGGCTGAGTTAAGACTACTGTGATTAAATGGCAAGTGCTTGCTTCACCTAAACGCATTTAAATAAATGTCCATGTACCCACTTAAGTCAAAGGAAACCCTTTAGATGCACGCACTGCACTCTGCTGTTCCAATCTTGATTGTAAGCTGAGCCCCAGCAGCAATGTGCAAACACGGAAGCACTTAATGAATATCTGTTGACTGATTACTGGCTCTTAGTACAGGTCAAGAAAGTAGTACAGCCAAGCCAAGCCAAGTGCCGTCGAGTCGGATCCGACTCATGGCGAGTCCAGACCAATGTTAAAGAGTCCTGTTCCTAGTGGCACAAGTGGTTTGTGATTGGCTACTACCCTAAAGGTTGGCAGTTTCAGGCCACCCAGCAGCTCCGTGGGAGAAGACTTGGCAAACTGCTTCCACGAAGATCGCAGCAAGAAAAGAATAAAGGGTAGTTCTACTGTGTAACACCTGGGCTCAGCACGAGTAACAATTGACTCTACGCCAAGGGATTTGGTTTGAGGGAGTAAGTCTCCCGTTTTGAGGACTTGGTGTGCGGAATACTCTGCTTCTCATCTGTCTCCCATGTTTTTTTGCTCCAGAGGAGATATAAGAATTTAAGCTAAAAATCCATGAACCCACCAGTCAGCAGGACCAAGCACAAGTATGTCCAGACGCACACTCTTTGTGTATGCAGGCACTTGAGCAAGGGATACAGGGTGAGAATGAGGTGGAAAGGGAAGAGATAGGGGTGCACTCTCCAATTTAGCCTCTAACCCACCGTAGGTTTTTAATTGGCGCTCAAAGCACTCCCATCACATCTGCACAGCGCCTGCCTCCCCTCACCCATGGGATACATGTAGGAGCACAGCCGCTCTCCTAACCTCTCTGATCAGCTTTCTTTCTTGCCTTTTCCAACTCCAGTTTTGCTTAACCTGCTCAGTAGCCTTTAGAAATCCTCAGGACATTTGCTGTGTTTAAACAAGTGTATTTCCATTTTATTGCACCTGTATTTCTTGTAAAGAGCAATTTCATTTTGTGTCTCCATTGTATTCAATCTGACTTTTGCACTCTGAAACTTCTTCAAACAAAGCTCTCCTTGTGAAGCAGGAAACACAGCTGACAGCCTCCTGCTCTCCCAGTATTTTCTTAGAATAAGAAAAATTCACAGGGCGCAGCCTGGAACCTGTCAGCCAAGGAGCTGCCTTCTCCAACAAAGGGGAGAAGTAGCCCCCACTAGCGACAGACAAGAATTAGAAAGGGATGGCACCCCATCTGCAACTCCTCTTGTGCACCACGTACTCACAGAAGACACTTGGGACCCAGCTAGAGAATGAACACTTGGGTTATTACAACAACCCCTTAAATGGTTTTTGTCTCTAATCCTACTTCCATCTAAACCATTCTTCATATTACTTCCAGAATGATCATTCACATTGCTGTTGTCAGCTGCCGTAGAGTCAACCCCTGATTCATGGGAACTCCTTGCACAATGAAATTGGACTAGTTTGATCCATAGGGTTTTCCTCGGCTGACTCTCAGAAGTAGACTACCATGCTCTTCTTCCTAGTCTATTTTTGTCTGGCAACTTCAGTAAAACCTGTTCAGCATCAGAGCCACAAGCAAGCCTCTACTGACTGCAACTGGGGTACACTGACAAGGGACTGAACCCCAGTCTTCCATGTGTAAGTTGGGAATTCTACCACCCAACCACCACTTGCCCCTTTTTTGGTTCTGTTGATGTTGTTAGGTGTCATCAAGTCGGTTCCAACTCATAGCGACCCTATAGGTCAGAGAGGAACTGTCCCAAAGAGTTTCCAAGGAGCACCAGGTGGATTTGAACTGCTGATCTCTTGGTTAGCAGCTGTAGCACTTCACCACTATGCCACCAGGGTTTCCTCTCTGGTTCTAGGTAGAGCTTAAACCAGTTATCACTCAGTTGACTCCAATTTATGGTCACCCTGTATGTGTCAGAGTAGACCACGCTCCACAGAGTTTTTGATGACTTCTTTGTCAGAGGCAGATTGCCAGGGCAATCTCTCTAGCACAGGCAGGGTTTGTCAAGTCTTGGTCCTTAGTTCAGCCCTGGGCACCGATTTTGGGTGAAGAGGAAAGTCTGATCAACTTCCTGTTACGTGTATAAGTTTAAATTTGTGTACAACCTGGCCTGCTATTTCTTTGGGGCTTAGTTCCCATTTCAGGAAGCAGTACAATTAGGTTGTCTTTGGGGAAGGCTTTGGTTAGAGAGTGAAGTTCAAGAGCCAGCTAAAAATAAAACCGGGCCAAGAGGAGCCTGGTGTTATTCACATTCCCATGGTGGGAAGTTGTTAGTCACCAGATGGGTTATCTAAGAATTATGATGTTATCTGGATGGTGATCTGTAGCTTTCTCAGGTCCCTGGGCAACAACTAGAGTCACAAGGTGGATGATGCCATCTGGGCAGTATCTTAACATGTCATCTCAAGCCGCAGGGTTTGCAGTTGAAGAGAAGACTAGAAAAAGAGGGCACAGTGAACACAGGGGTGGTTCAGGAGGAGCCTGTTTGTCTGGGTTTGGGTTTGTCAAAGAGGCATGAGCTTTCCATAGGTCTATACGACCATGTGGAAGGTGACTGCGTTTGAAATGTCTTGCGTGTGATACCTGCTGCCCGAGGGGTTGCAGATTCCAGCAGCAACAATCTGTGCAGTAAAATGTGGTAAGCCAAGAGATCAGAGCTCAGGTTAGATCATCTATCTCAGGGAAGTGTGCAAGGGGTGGCCAAGGCTTTTTTATAAGATGCCTCAGTGCAGACTTGAACCTCCAAATTTTCAATGAGCTGCCAAGCATGTTAACCATTCGTGCTTAATCATTTGCCCTCAGGATGAATCCAGTCTTTAGGGGTTAATTTTCCTGACCTGGATGGCAAATATTTCTCCATTCCATCTCTTCCACTCACCCCCCGTGCCTGTAGCCTCACACTCAGTTCACCTTCTTACACTTCCAGCACAAATCCTGTTCTCTTGTACCTTTCACCCTTTGCGTATGCTGCTTCTAGGACCAGAACATTCTCCGCTCCCCTGTTCTGCCCCACTTCAGTCAAACTCACCATTCATTGAATGAAGAGACCAGTGAATAAATGGTAAGATCAAGTGACAATGTTCAGTCTGGGACTTGGGAAGAAAGATTTGTGTCTCAGGTTAAGTTTGGGAAATCATCATTTAGCCTCCAAGGCTTTCGGCCAGTGATTGAAAGAATAGCATCTCCCTGTGCTGAGGAAACACGAGAGGTGCGCTCCGTGCGCTTCTGAGAGAAGACACGTGAGGGCACACACGAGAGATGCAGCACCGGCAACCGGGCAGCGTCCCTCACTCCCTCCTGGCCCACTGCCTCTCGTAGCCCCCTCGGTGCCAGAAGTAAGAAGTGTGACTGGCAAACAAAGCTTAATTCCACTTCTCTAAGTACTAATAGCCGAACTAAGTCTGTGAAAAGTTGTTCCATCAGCGGGACTACACCACACAGGGCGAAGCTTCCAACCACCAGATTAGCAGCAGTCACAAATGCGGACAGAACTAAGACAACCATTTAATCTGTGCTGGGAGTTCTACCTGCCAGGAATAGAATACAAAAAAGAAAGAAAGAAAGAAGGAAGGGAGGATGGAAAAAGAGAAGGAGAAAAGGAGGACGGGAGGAAAGGAGGGAGGGAGGAAAACTAAACCCACTGCCGTGGAGTAGATTCTCGCTCACAGTGACACTACAGGACAGAGTAGAACTGTCCTGTAGGATTTCCAAGTAGCAGCTGGTGAATTCAAATACTGACCTTTTGGTTAGCAGCCAAGCTCTTAACCACTGTGCCACCAGGGCCCCGGGGCACAGAACATTCAGAGATAAAAATTTAAAATAAAGCCTATTGGAGGAGAAAAACCTCAGAGTGAGGGAAGGAAATGGAGCTGACAGAAAAGCCACACTCAAGGACAGAAACCTGGAAAAGTCCTTAGTAAGAATGTGAGAAAGACACAACCAGCTGACCCAAGGAGCTGCTCTAAAGGACAGTCAGGAGCAGAGAGCACATTATCTACTTTGTTTTGATTAGAAATTACAGTGCAGAACCTACATGACAATGGAAAGAAATAAGATTTTGCCTTAGTTGGTCTCAGTTTGAGAGCTAATATGACCAAACCCAAGCCACACCTCTGGAAAATCTTTTTCCTCTTCTGTGCCCATCCCACATATATGAAAATCATTGTGATAGCTATCAGCCAATGCCATGACTCCTTTGGTCACTGATGTCATCAAAATAGTGTTGGACAACCTATGGGTCCTTTCCCACTCAAGGAGCGAAGCCTCACTCCTGATAGTCGTGGTATTTCCTTGACATGTCCCATGACAGGGGTACTGTGCAGTGGAGTACTGAGAAGCATGAACTTTGAAACCAAGGTGACCTGCGCTTGATTCCTCACTCACACCTTCCTGGCTGTGTGATAGTGGCCCAGCTGGCTGCTGTGCCTTAACAGTAAATTAAAGCTAATAGCAATGCCTCCTTCACGGGTCGCTGAGAAGGCACATGAGACCAGCCATGTAAAGGGCGTATCAGGCCCTAGTCATGGTGCACTCTTCCTAAACAGGAGCTGGGGTTAGGCTGGATCACTCAGAGATAACCAAAGAGGACAAAGTTAAATTAGGGATCACTCCTTAGCTCAGTCAAGCCCTTAAAGTGAAAAGAAAAATAAAAGATCCAGGAATGCAACAAATGCCAGTTAGACAACACAGCGAGCCTTCTGCAGCCTACGCCAGCCCAGCGGAGGGTCCACCCTGAGAGCAAGAAAGAAGGATGAGCAGATGGTGGCGATCAGCCACAGGGCCACAAGGGAAGAAACGACACACGCGTGGGAAGAAGAAACGGGAGAGGCTGGAGGTCAGACCAGCCGCACCGAAGGACCGGCGGCCGTCACCCGAAGGCCGACCTGCTTGCCCCAAGCTGAGAGGACCTGGGTGGCCCGCCTGGCAGCGCTGAGAGGAGAAGGGACTGAGGTGAGGACGAACCAAGGGGCACGTTGTCTGAAGTCCACACTAGGAAACATGTAAGTCTCTGTGAAATCAAGGGAGGCTCACACAGCCGGGGAGGACGTTAGGATAAGAAAAGGCATCTTCGGGAGAACCTTAAGCACCAGTGTCCTGGAAAATGTCTAATAACCAGCTCTCTGGAGAGAGGACAGCTTTGGTTTGTAGCATTTATTCATTTTCATGATGTCAACATTCCCACCATGGCCATTTTGAAGCTAACAACAAGATCTCAGTCTCAAATTCTCAAAAACCTAACAGAAGTTTGGGGCAAGCCTAAGAGCTGGGATCCGTCACACTGAACCCTATGCAACAATCGAACAAGCACTTAGCACTAGTTACGGGGTCGTGCTCGCTTCCGTGGCTGGCGATGTGCACCCGCCCCCTCTGCCCACAGCCAGCTCACAGTGTTTTTCTCTGTGCTCACATCCTGACCTGCTTTGGTGTGGTTGTTGTTGCCATGAGGTTGTCATTAGGAGCTGTCTGTTCGTCAAAATGACCCGTAGTGTTTTCTCGGACGCAGTATTTACAGAGGCAGGTTACCAGAGCTGTCTCCTGCACGAGTCGCTGGCTGGGACTCAGCCGCCAACCTTCCAATCAGAGCCAAGCTCATTGTCACACTACCAGGGCTCCTTTTGATGCCTAAAAGCCAAAACCCAAACCAAACCCGTATGTCGTCAAGTTGATCTGACTCACAGCAACGCTGTAGAGCAGAATAGAACTGCCTCATCTTTGAAGGCTGTACATCTTTATGGAAGCAGACAGCCAAATTTTTCTCAGCTGGAACATCCGGTGGGTATGAACTGGTTTGAACCACTAACCTTTCGATTACCAGCCAAGCGCTTTAACCACTACAAGACCAGGGCTCTTTAAGGAACTGCCTAAATACACCAGACCCATTGCTGTCTAGTTGATTCTGGCTCATAGCAACCCTACAGAGCAGAGTAGCACTGCTCCCATAGGGTTTCCAAGGAGCATCTGATGGATTTGAACTGCTGACTTTCTCATTACCATCCAAATTTCTTAACCACTGTACAATCAGGGCTTCTTCAAGACTTGTGTATACTGCTAAATAACTTTTGTTTGTCCCTCCCAAGAAGATGATTTGGTAGCTTCGATTAACAAGCAGAGCTGTTCTTGGTCCTGGAATAAAGAAATTGGATTCAGACCTCACGCTACTTGGTGGATCCTGCCCCTTTCAGTGCTCAAGAAAGACTGAGTTCCATGGGGGTTTATGGGGGCCTCAGAGATATCTATAGGGGTTAGATAAGCACACCTCCGAGGGACCATCATGCTGCTGCCCTGCAGTCTTCAGGCCCATTTCAGAGGAGGTGATGTGCTGCTTTCAGCGTCTCTGCTGTTCCCTGGGTAACTAACTCTCCAGACACTCCTTCGGCACCATGACCTCGGCCACACTGACGACAGGTAGGAGCGGCCCCTTGATGGGCTGACGGGAAACCTGTGGGGCTGACATTCCGGGCCCACCCAGGCAGCATTAGGTCATGCTGCAGCAGACCATCCAAAGTCACTCCGCTTTCCCGGGCAGGCCCACCCTAGCTTACATCTATCTGCCTGTGGGCTTCTAGAAGGCAACTCAATGAATTACGGTGAAATGTTCTTTTCTTCTCAGTTAACTAGGTCCCGAGGAAAACACGCTCTCCTGCCGGCTTGCCCAGACAGCAGGTGAGGTAAGCCTTCTGCTCTGACAACATTCGTGAACTTGTGGCTGCCCGCAGCCCACCCACTGGCTGGTACTCATCAGGTCTCTGGGGGGTCTGACTCAGGTCAGAAGAGGCTCCCAGTCCCATGTTAACTGAGGTGCTGGAGTCTAAGCAGTCACAGCATGCAAGCCCTGGGCCAGGAACTGCGTGCAAGCTCAGGGCCAGGAACTGCCGGACTGGGATTCTAAATCTGCCCCCATACCCACTCTCTGTACCCTTAGGCAACTCACCTTATTCCTGTGGGTTCCAGTTTCTTCATCGGTAGATAGATCACTGTCTTGCCTACTATATGAAATTATTAGGAAGGCCACATGGCATGCCAAGCCAAGTGCCGTCGAGTCGGATCCGACTCATGGCATGAGAGGTGTAAAAGTTTACTGGAAGTGATTTACAGTCAGCACTCCTTCAGATGTTGTTTACAAAGGCAAAGTAACGCTGGGAATTTGCTTCAGGGAAAAACAAAATGGGAGTTTTATCTGAAATGCTTTATTGATCACCCAGCCACCGCTGACCTCAGTAAATCCCCAGCCTGTACAGGGGTAGCCTAAATGGTGAGGTAGCAAATCCCTCCCCAAGTGCATCTCCCAGGCCAATAATACCACCAGGACCAATGGTGTCACTGGGGCTGGTGTCACCCAGTGTGGTAACTCATGGTGTCACCTTCCCCCATGAGCCTCCTCCTATACCAGACCACTCCGAATCCTTAGTAATGTTTATTAGCAATTTTAATCATAGAATAATATGTGATAAATATAGTTGTAAATTGCCTAAATGTAATATTTCTGATCATGTGAATACTGACGACAAAATTATTTTATAAAAACCTTCTCCGTTGAATCACAACAGTATTCGTAACATCAGTAACTGAGCAGAAACTTTTCTAATTTTTCTCCTTTTCCTTTAATGATGGCTTCATTCTCAAAAAAAAAAAAAAGTTATTGATACATGTTGTTGAATACAATTACCAAAATATTGTAGCTAAAACACTGGAAAATCTGGCAGATCAGCAGCTACAAAAACACCAGCAGCAATGAGCGCAGCAGCTTGTGCTCACAGCACCAGCCGACGGAATCACACGATTCCAAACGTTACCGTAATCGGGTAACGAAGACAGCTCTGCCCAGAGTGCGTTAGAAGGTTCAAAAAGGAAGTTAGCGCAGAGTTTTAGCCTGGACGGCGGATTGCAGCATGTAACCGAGGCTTAGAGAAAAACGTTTTGACTGTTACAACTAACTACAGGGGTACTTTTTAACAAAAAATAATAAATTCCTGCTGAAGCACTGCACGAAAATCTTACAAGCAGTCATCTTGACATCATCCCGTCTCACAGAGCCAACCGGCGCAGTCCACAGCCCCCACACGTTTCTAGTGATGCCACTGGTTAAAAAACAAACCTATTGTCATGAAGTTGATTCCACCTCATAGTGACATAGTAGGACTGTCCCTACAGAGTTTCCAAAGGGCACCTAGTTGATTTGAACTGCCGACCTTTTGGGTTAGCAGCTGTAGCTCTTAACTACTGCACAACCAGGGTTTCCCACTGGTTAGGACTACTATAAAAACCCTCAGAGTGCCTGACATCCTTAAACAGAAAGATTTTAAGGAGCGAAAATGGGACATGATGGAAAGTCTGTATGAATTCCTCCTTCCCAGCATCCACCCTCTTCCCCAACTCAACTACTCAAACAGAAAGCACCCTTCCACAGTTGTGCAAGTAGGAAGACAGACTTCATTCACTACTTAAGAATGAGCATTGTTGGAGGGGGTTGTTATTGTTACGTGCAATTGAGTTGATTCTGACTCACATCAAGCCCATGAGCCAAAGTACAATTGCTCACAGTGTTTCCTATGTTTTAATCTTTATGGAAAGTAGATTACCAGATTTTTCCTCCACAGAACCACTGGGTGGATTCAAACACTACTCTTTCAGATAGCAGCTGAAACCTTTGCATCATCTAAGTTCGTTAAGAGGGTGTTTGGGGGCGCTGTTATTCCTTTGGTTGTAAGATCTTAGTAAAGAACAAAAACCATGCTGGAAGGTGAAGCAACCCAGGGAAAAGTGACTATATGGCTTCTGCAGATACTGGCCAGCTGCAGAATGGCTCTCAAGCCACACCGAGGATGGCTGTCCACCCAGGGCCTCGTTTAGCGTGGCCTCTGGCTATCAGATGTTTGCGTAGTGAGGACTTCTGTGTGCACAGCCTGGAGCAACTCTCAAGCCTGCTGGCACTGGGCTTGCAGGGAAAGATTAAGCGGCCCCATCCCCACTGCCCTCCTGGATTTCCTTTAAGCCAAACCATACAAGAGCTTTGCCTTGTAGCTCTATCCCAGCTGGATTCCTGGAATCTCCCTAAATCTGAAGGGGAAATTGCTTTGAAGAAAAAGCCTCTCCCACACAGTGGAGACCAGGCAGATGGCAATTATTTACTGTAATTAATAAAACTAGGTAACATTATTAAGAATGTGCTATGAGTTGGGCACTGTTCTAAGCGTTTTGTGTGAACTGATCTCATTTATTCATTTTAACAACCCAGTGAGGTAAAGATGATTATTATCCTGTTTATAGATTTAAAAAAACTGAAACTATAAAAATTGAACAATTTTCCCAAAGTTATTCACTTAAAAGTGACTGTATTAGTTAAGTAATGCTAGCTGCTGTAACAAATAAATCCTGAAATCTAATAGGCTTAACACGATATAAACATATATCTCACTCAGAGAAAACCTAATTGTTGGAGATGGAGGGGTACAGCAAGTGGCAGCCCCATGCAGTCATTCAAGACCCTGCTGACAGAGGACCTGTCTGCCATCCTCCACATGTACCTTCCAGATTGTTCTGAGCATCTACGTGTGGACTGTAGATAGTGGAGGAGAAATGTGATGAATTACATTGGAGGCATTTGTGAGCCACACCGAGAAAGGACATACATCACTTCCAACTACATTCAAGGGGACAGAACTGTCACACAGACCCAGACAGAGAAGGCTGAAAAGCAGAGGCTCTGGCTGGGCAGCTTCTTCCCAGCAACCATTTCGCACTACGAAACAATAGTCAACAAGCCACCTCTGCTGCACGTTCGGAGCTGGAGTTCAAACCCAAGCCACGTGGCCCTAGAGCCTGTTCTTATCATTACACTGCTGGCTTTGTGTTCCAGAACTGGCAGTGAGGTAATCATTTGGCTCAGCATGAGCCGTGAATCTGGCCAGGGCTGAGGTCAGATAGAGGGCAGCAGTCGTACCTCAAGTGCACAAAAATAACCTCCGCACGCCTGTCATGGGGTCTGAAACTCCACTACTAGCATAATGAAACTTTTTTGGTCAAAGTTTCAACATATCTAGGAGTTCCTACAAAGTTGTACTACTTTCTTTATTTTATAACTTCCCTGAATGAAATTATCAGGTGGTTTTACAGAAGCAGCCACTTGGTAGGTACACAGTCTGGCGGGAACAAGGCGGAGTCTGGTGAAAGTACTGCGGTGAGCGGCCAGGACTTGAACAGGCCTGTAGGCCTAAGCATGGGGAGCTTTCAAAATATGTCCACGGTTATTTAACACTTCTTCAAAAGATAAAGACCACTTTCCCCTCCCTTGACTATTGGCTAAACCTTGTGACTTGTTTCTATTGAGTAGAATGGAGCAGATGTGATGGCACAGAATAACTTCACAGCCCAGATCCTAAGGGGCTATGGAGCTTCCTCCTTGCTCTCTCTCACTCTTACTCTCTTATTCACTTGCTCTTAGTGTTGACATCCTGTAACTGGTTAGACCCGGAGTGACCTGCTTCAGATTCCAGAGATCAGGCTAGCAAGTCCAGTCTCCTGATGGGCAGCAAGCCAACCTCCCCCACCCCAAGGCACACAATCTTCTCAGCAGCAAAGTTTTATTAAGTTAAAGTATGTTCCAGAGAGGGAAGGGTCAGTCTCTGTAATAGGAGGAAGACTCTGTACAGATTTGGTGGGGGGGCCCTTTTATTGGCAAAAAGCAGGGAATAATGTCATAGGTGGGAGGGAAGATAGTGACTTGGTCTTTGGTTCTGGGCTCTGGGCCATATATCAGCAGCTGCATGGTGGGTCCCTTTCCACCGAGTATGATAATGACATGGATAGGATGGAATAAGGGCTAGGTCACCTCTAGGTCATCCCTCTTGTGCACGTGGTCATGTCTCAAACAGCCAGGAAAATTGTTGTGTCCTTATCGCAACTATCAGGAAAAAATCATTTTATCTGTGATTGCCCTTCCCAAACCTCAAGCTGTGGCTGGTAGCTAGGTCCCTTTGATAACCTTATCATTAGGAAACTAGTTGCCATGTTGTAAGGATGCTCAAGCAGCCTATGGAGACTCCCAAATAGTGAGGAACCAGAACCTCCGGTTCACAATCATGTGCATATGCCATCTTGGAAATGAATCCTCTAGCCCAGCCAAGCTTTCAGATAACTGCCGCATCTTCCAATATTCTGAATACAACCACATGAGAGATTCTTAGATAGAACCACCCAGAAATCCGCTCTAGAATTCCTGGCACACTGAATCTGTAATATAATCAAGTATTGCTTTAAGACACTAACTGTTGGGGTAATTGGTTTTGCAGCTATTGATAAAAATACGGGAGAAGGAGGAAATATGATAGAGGCAGCACGGGTCCACTCACGAAGAGCTGTGCGTGACAGAAAGCCAGCTTTGGTCTTAAAGTATCAGAATGAAGCAGTGGATGGTTCAGGACATGATATGAAGTAGGAAAAAATGACCACAGAGAAGAGGAAAAATACTTTAAAAATCTCGACCGTTTGCCTTTGTCTAGCCTAGTGACTTAGCGATGATTTTTTTTCCCCCAGGGAACATTTGTCAATGTGTGGAGACATTTTTGATTGTCATGAATTGGGAGTGGTGAGTGGCTATAAGAACAGGGATGCTGCTAAACATCCCACGAGGACCAGTTAGTCCTCCATAACATAGAATTATCTAAACCGAAACGTCAGTGGTACCAAGATTGAGAAGCCTACTCTAGCCCTTGATTTGATGCTTTTGTCTTCCTTAACGCACCTGTTGGTCTGGGCTCTTCCCAAGTTGCAATCATCATTTTAACGCTTACAGTGAGACATGTCCTAGTACTGAAGGGCCAAAAGAGGAAAATAAAGCTCTGGTCGATCAGAAGGACCTTGGCCAGATTCCAAGAATCCAAGGCATGAATGTAGTGCATTGTATTAATCTCTTTCAGGGCTTCTCAGAGCTAAACAGTCAGAACAGGCTAGATCATGCTGCACTAACAAATGAAACCTACAATCGCAATGTCTTGACAAAAAAAGATTTGTTTCTAACTTACATCTCAGTCCAATATAATCATAGGAGCGTCTCATCTATGCAGTGACTTAAACCCCCAGAGGCTGCTTCCATCTTATGGTTCTTCCATCCTGTTACACTGGCATCTTCCACTGACTGGCAGGCAGTGTAAGAAAGAAAGAGAAGTGGGGATCATGCATCGGCAATTTTAGTGCCAATCCTGGAAACAGCAACATTCCACCAGCCGAAACAAACCATTTGTCTCTATTCAGCTACAAGAAAGGCTGGGAAATGTAGTCTAAACTGTGAGCCTGAGGCAATGAGAAAAGTAGACATTGGTCAGCCCTAGCAGATGTGCACCCTAGTTTTCACTACCCAAGCTTCTTACTTGGGACACAGGCCTGGCCCCAGCCCTCCGGTACAATCCCAAGAGATTCCATCATCAAAGAAACAGGATGAGACTGTAGTCATCATCAGGTCTCAGTGAAGAGGAGGGGAGACAGCACAGGGCTCCTATCCATTACCTCTACTTCCACAGCCACCTACACAAGAGGCTTCATTCCTCTTTGTTTCTAGAAAATAATGAGAGACCTACTCCTCAACCACAGAGTCAAATCAGGCAAGTTTGGCTGCCAGAAAGCCTTCTTACCCATCACACATGACTACAGTTGTACATCTTGGCTCTCAATTCCTCATAAACAGCTTCTTTATGTACTTTTCTAAAATGAGAAACAAATCCTAGAGTTATTTCATGACACAGCCTTTTTCAAGTCTTTATACTGTCGACAGTGGAATGTCGTGCAGAGCCTTCGAGCTCAGCTGTAGTTAAGGCCCACCTGGGCCAACATGAAAGTACAACAACTAGGCGTTTGATAAAAAGGAGAGACTCTAAATGTAGGGATTGGAGATGAACTTGGGATTTCAACTGTAAAATACTCGTGCACATACTTTTGTGCATATATTTCCTTAAAGTTATTTTTTAGGAGCCAACTCTGTATTTTTCATTTAAAATAGTCAAATAAATGACACATTCTTGGAAGAAAAAATTAGGGTAACCCTTCAGCAAGTGTACCCAAATCAGCTTAGCCCACCTCAATTTTTCTTAGCCTCCATGTAGCAAGTTTGGGTGCCTATTCTTCTTCTCTTTTCCTCTCATACTTGATAAAAGGCCCTCCATGCTAGCTTTTAGCCATGTGGGTGTACACTGTAATTCTATGGAGCATTCTGGGATACAGTTTGAATACAAGATGCCACAGGTAATAAAGCTTATGAGAATGGCTTGTCATTATTTTTGCATCATTATACAATTACTGCAGCTCTGGAAGGCAATAAATCACTGCACAGGTGACAAATTGAGAAACTAAGACGGACAGTTATTCTCGCAGATAAAGCCATTGCTGCCACTAACAAGATGTGGTGACTTGGTGCTCAACCTTTTGAAAAACTTCCTCTGACCCTGCTAGTTGTCAGTGGGAAAGCCATCCACTTCTGAAAGTGTGCCAACTCCACTGCCAAGACTGCAAAGGAGTTTCAAACTCCAGTGGCTCCAGAAATGATTGTCCCAATTTCCCTCCTTGATAGCCCAGAGGGAGCACTATAATTCCAGTAACCAAAAGTCAGCAACTCTAAATTTCATAGACTCAGCTGTAAGTGCCTGTAATAATCCATCATTCATTCATCCTCACTCAAGGTCTCCACACACACGCATGTGAGCATGTGTGGGTGTGTGTATGTGTGTGTGAATTTTAAGTCATCTTGATACTAAGAGGCAGCTGAACAATTTCCTCACATATATACAGAGGTTTTTTTGTTTGTTTTGTTTTTCTTTTTTTGCACTTGGGTAGCTCAAAAAGTAGCAAAGCATTTTTCCGTGGACTATAAAAAATACATCTCTAAAGTCAAGCAGGAGATACTTTAGTCTAAGAAGCAATATTCTAGGGGAAAATATAGGTAGAAATAAGGAATTTGGAAAAGGATAACTGGTTTAGTTCTGTTCAGATGCTATTGGCTGTGTTATCTGAGATCCTGGAGAGTCTCTCTGAAGCTATGAATGGGTTCACAGAATCTGAGAAGCTGCCAAGAAAAGACTTAAAAGGAAACCTTCCAAAAAGTTCCAGTGAAACTGTATCTTTGAAGAACAACCTGCACTACTAACAAAGAAAAGTTCTTTGATTTTAACGTCATGTAACTAGTGCCTGTAAGAGGGAAATGCTGGGTCAAAAAACCATGCTGTAGATGAGTAGGTCTCAAAACGAGGTCCCCAAATCGAGATTATCAGCATCACCTGTGAACTTGCTGAAATTTCCAATTCTTGGCTCTCACCTCATACCTAAACCCCAAAACCAAACCCACTGCTGTTGAGTTAGGTCCCACTCATAGCAACCCTAGAGGTAAGAGAAGAACTGCCCCATAGAGTTTCCAAGGAGCACCTGGAGGATTTGAACTGCTGACCTTTTGGTTAGCAGACACAACACTTAACCCAGTATGCCACTAGGGCTTCCTCCTCATACCAGCTTATCCAAAATTCTGTGGTTGGGAGCTAGCAGTCTGTATCTCAGCAAATCCGCTGCATTATTCTGACAAGTCCCCAAGTTTGAGAACCACCGCTGCAAAGAAATGAAAGAGCCCAAAGGACCCAGGAATTCAGACACTCAGGCTCATCCTCTCCTCTGAAGCACTGGCTCAGAACTTTCCCTTCATTTATTGCTCCATTTGTTTATACAAGTTGGGTTGGCATTGCACAGAGGCACTCTGGTCAAATGACAAGTCAGGGCTAAAATGCAGGCTGTACCTGCCACATATGTCCTGAAGAAGTACTTTTTTCTAATTTATGGAAAGATAGCCTCGTGACCAATCTCAGCTCAAACAAAAATGAATTACAAAGCAAGACTCTCAGTGCCCTGACCTACAAGCTGTCGTCTAGCCTATACAGCTGGAGTTTTCTGCAAACCAAAGTTAACAGTTTGCCCTGTTGAATCCAACTAATGTTGACCACCAAGAGACCACCCCAGATGATGAACAGGGATGCATGAGAAATGCAGAGCTTCCTTAAGCAGGCCCTCCTCACCTGAGGAAATGAATCAGGGTGTATTTTACAGGCCTCAATGGAAATCCTGTTGGTGTAGTCGCTAAGTGCTATGGTTGCTCACCAAAAGGTTGACAGTTCAAATCTACCAGATACTCCTTGGAAACACTGCAGGGCAGTTGTACTCTGTCCTATAGCATTGCTATGAGTCAGAATCTACTTACCGGTGATGAGTTTGGGTTTTGTTTTGCTTTGCTTTGTTTTAACAGCTCAAACACACAACCTCAATCACTTTACCCACATAGCTTCTCAAGGCCCCAGCATCTCCCAGTACAGGAAGATTGTCCTCTCCAAATTAAACAAGGTGAGTACATGATACTGTAAAGTGTACAAGTCTTCCTCTGCCACCAGTCTTTCCAGAAAAGAGGCCATCAGGTGGTAGACCAGTTCACAGTTTCTCAACTCCACCGGATTTAGAAAGTTGAGGTGTTAGAAGTTACTTTAGACTCTCTTACTTCATTTCTATTGTTCACCACATGCATACGAATAATCATTCTGTGTGCTACACACTTAGTAATCAATTCCAATCCCCTGGAGATTTCCTGGGTCTGCTAATCGCATTTATTCTTCTGTTTCTAATCTATTTATTTGATTTGTGCAACTTTAACATGCTGGAATCATCTTGGAGGTGGTGAGGCAGAGGAAATGAGAAACCAATGGCAGAGGGAACAAAGGAGAGGGAAGAGCAGGTGCTTGATCTTGGTCTTCCTCAGCTTTAAAACTTTCCTTTGCCTGTAGGACAAATGCCTCTGCCCTTACTGAAGGCCTTAATCATCCATCGGCCTCCAGGATTTGTCTACACGTGTCTGTGCTGAGTCTTCAAGGCTAAGTATAAAAACAACGACAACATGACCATGTCATCATTGTCATCCAAGCTGGGCTGGCCTGGACTAGATGCTAGAACATGCGTGACCCTCATCTTGAATTCTGACAATTACCACATGAAGTTAGTTAATATTTTTATCATTATTTTGCTGATGAGGAAATTATGCCCCAAAGAGGTTAAATAATTCACCTGAGATCAATTACCTAATAAGCAGAAAACCTGAGACTTGAACCTCAGCAGTCTCACCCACACCTGCATGCTTCTAAGCAGTATTTTAAACCCATGCAGACATGTGTTCCTGCTGCCTGCTCCTTGCACTCCTCACCATAACTATTTGCTGTAGTTCTTAACTCCAATTCAGAGAAGGACTTTACGGGTAGAATGGAGAAGAAACTGTATAGATTGAATGGTATTCCCCAAAAAGATATAATAAAGTCCTAATCTTCAGTACCTGTGAACATGAACTTGTTTGGAAAAAGAGTCTTTGAAGATGTTAACAATTAATTTAAAATGAAATTATACTGGGATAGAGTGGGCCCAAATCCCCTCTGAGTTGTATCCTCAAAAGAAGGAAAAGAGACAGAAGGAAGAGGACGAAATGACACCATGTGATGCTACCTGTGCAAGCTGAGAAACACTGGGGATCTTGGAGGACGGAAGAAACAAAAAAAAAAGATCTTTCTTTAGAGTTTTCAAAGGGGACACAGTCATCCTGATACCTTGAATTTGGACTTTCAGCCTCTGGAATTCTGAGACAATCCATTTCTGTTCTTAAAAGCCATCTATTTTGTGACATATTATCATAGCACTCTAAGAAGCTAATATATCCACATATAAAACAACCAAGCTATTCAGACAATCTCGGGTCCCCAGAACCTTCAGAGTGCTGGCACCCAACACAATATTTCACATACTGGTTACTCAACAAATATTTGTTAAATGAGTGTGTTTTCAGATCCAAAGCCAGTAAATTGTTGAACACTTCTGTGTCAGGCAATGCGCTAGAGGATTTCTTGAAGATTACCTCATACAAGCCCCAGAGAAACTCAGGAAAGTATTTATAGCTCTTTTCTGCAGAGAGGATGTCACTGGAGTTAAGAGAGGGAAGTGGCTTGTGTCTTGCCTAGAGGTTGTGATAGTCTATGGCTTCACAATTGGACTACAGAGTTTATGAAAACAAAAGTTACTTAGGGAAGCCAGACTCCCGGTCAAGTCGTATCTGACTGCTTTGCATTCTCGCATCCTCAAATACCTTTCCCCCATTCCTAAATTTTTATTTCACTGCTGAACTTTGATTCCTTAAATGGAAATACCTCCAGGAGGTTTATGAGATGTTCTAGTATATGTCTGCATTAAAAAATCATACCAAAATTTAATGACATAAAATAAGCATTTTATTTCACTCATCATTTTGTAGGTCAGGAATTCAGGAAGACTGAGCTGGGCAATTCTTACCTGGGAATTCTCATTTGGATGCAGATGAGGCTACATCATCTGAAGTCTCAACTGGGTTGGGCATCCAGTATGGCTCCCTCACATGGGTGAAAGTGGATGTTGGTGTTGGCTGGGAGCTCAGCTAGGACGTAGACTGCAGTCAGTACCTGCATGTAGTATCTCCAGCCTGGTTGCTTCTGGGTTAACAGATTTTTTGCAAAGTATCTGGGTTCCTCCAGTGTGAGTGGCCCACGCAGAAGCTACATGTTCCTTTTACCAGGCCTTGGATGGGAGTCAGCCAGAATCACCTCCACTGCATTCTATATGTTAAAGCAGCTGCATGCCCACCCAGATTCAAGGAAGGGGTACCACCTCTCTATGGCAGGAGTGTCAAAGAATTTGTGGCCATCTTTTTAATGTCACATGAGGCTACTGACCATTAACCCCTAGTATAAATTTAAATCACCCTGATACCATTCTGTGAAAGACAGTCCCCAAAGATTTAAAAAAAAAAAAATCCATCTCCATCAAGTCAACTCCGACTCGTAGAAACACTCTATGCAGGACAGAGTAGAACTGCACTATAGGGTTTCCAAGGAGCAGCTGGTGGATTGAAAATGCCAATCTTTTGGCTAGCTGCTGAATTCTTAACCTGACAACTATCAATTCCTTCCTTTAGTATACATACGTGCCACCTTACCCACCCAAAGGTGGTGTTGCTTTTCCCTCTTTTTAAAGCTAGATTGGCCTTGTGACTTGCCCTTGATCAATATGGTATGTGACAGAGTGAGACCTGGCCCAGTCTTTAAAAGGACCAGTAGCTTCCACTTTGCTTTGGCAGCTTCCACTTTCTCTGTGGGAAGTCAAACACCACACAGAAAGTCTTAGTTACCCAGTGTTGCTATCACAGAAATATCATAAATGGATGGCTTTTTTAAAAAAGAGAAATTTATTCTCTCAGAGTTTACGAGGCTAGAAGTACAGATTCAAGCTTCTTCTCTCCATTGGCTCTGGGGGCAAGTCTTTGTCACCAATCTTTGCCTGGTCTAAGAGCTGCTTAGTGCAGGGACCCTGGATCCACAGGATGGGCCCTGCTCCCAGCACTTCTTTCTTAGTTGTATGAGGTCCCATTCTTCTCTGATGGAATTTCTCTTTTATATCACAAAAGAGACTGGCTCAGTACAGCATGATCCTAGAGGTGGAGTCCAGCCTCATGAACATAACTGCCTCTAATCCTGCCTCATTAACATCACAGAGGTGAGGATTTACAACATGTGGAGTGAGCACATCCGATCACAAAACGGTAGACAACCACAGAATACAGGAAATCATGGTCTGGCCAAGTTCATACACATTTGGGGCACACAATTCAATCCATTGCATACCCCAAGACTCCCATGCTATGAGGAAGCCTAAACTTGCCTTGCAAAGAGGACAGATGGAAAAGAACCAAAAAAAACTCATTGAACAGCAACCAGGACCAGATCCCTAAACATATAGCCCATATAAGCCATCCCAGTTAGCCTCCAGCCATGTGAGCCTTACCAGTCAAAACTTGAGACACTGTAGAGGAGACCCAAACTTGTCTGTACAGTGCTCAATCCACATTTCTGACCCACAGAAGCATGAGCAAATACACGGTTGTTGTTTGAAGACACTGCATTTCAAATAGTTTACCAAGTAAGCATCAGTAGAAAAGAGATACTGAAGCACTCACCAAGACTAGTCATACTGCTGTTTGAAAGAGGGGTGACAAAGAGATGTGTTGAGAGAGCTATCTGCGGGAAGCATAGGTCACATTTGATGAGTTCAGGCAGAGGAGAGTCAGGAGCTGGGTGAGGTTGCAGAAAGCAACATGGGAAGAAGCCAAGAGTATAGTCACTCTATTTCAAAGCTTTGCCCTCCTCCCCAAAAGAAAAATAGGGGAAAAGAAGATATTCTTAACTTCTATAACATCTCCTTCTTTATCTTCTCCTCTGGCCCTCCTCCAAGAATACACAGAGGTCAGAAGGTTAGGTATTAATTAATTTTTAATCCACCCTATTGTTAAATGTAAAATACTTTAAATACACTGGAAAAGAACAAAAGCTAATTTAATACCATTGTACTTATCATCCAGCATTTAAATACATTTTTTAGGGGCTGGTCGAGAACCTCCATCAATTTTCATAGCCTTGCTATCTACAGGAAAATATTTTCTAAATTCTAAACAAACTGACTTGTGGATGAATTCCTGGGAGATCCATGACAGTCAGCAGCAGGATAGGATGACTGCCTCCCCCAAACTTCAACAGGCCCCAAGACAAGGCCAGTGATTCCCATCATCCGTATCCACACTTCTCTTTCTTCTCCCTGCCACCACCCAAAGCAGTTCCTCAGGAAAACGACCTCTGATGGAGCACTTTTTACCTGGCCTGCTTGTCACTAAGCTATCCCACGCGTGTATCACAACAAGTATCAGCTGCCATCAAGTCAATGCCAGCTTATGCCTCACTCAGAAGAACTGTGCTCCACTGGGTTTTCTGTGGCTGATTTTTGGAAGTAAATCTCCAAATTCTTCTTCCAAGGCATCAGCAGATGGACTCAAACCACCAATCTTTCAATTAGCAGCCAAGTGCCTTAACTGTCTGCACCACCCAGGAATCCCTGCAGCACTATGCCACCTTCCCACCCCCATTGATACTAGTTCTAATTTCATACAGTGTGCCTGTTTTCCACCCCTTGGAAAAGTGAGATCCAGTTTGTTAGACCTCTGTCTGCCCCCCACCCAGCCTATTTACTAACAAGTATGTCTCTTTCTCAAGAGTATCTGTTCTAAGTTTAATAGGGGTCTTCTAGAGACAGTGTCTTTTTTCCCAGACCAGCTTGGTCTTAAAGACCTGGCCATATGCTTCCGAAGGTCAGCCAATGAAAACCCTACGGAGCACAGTGGTCTGATCCCCAACTGATCATTCAACGGCAGCTAACACCACCATCAAGAGACAGCGCCATACAACCTTCACTAGGGCAATCACTTAGGAAGTGTGCACACAAGGGGCCTAAGAGGTGCAGTGGGAACCTTCTGTCTGGCCCTCCTCATCCACTTTCTTTCTTCTTTTCCTGGTACACTGACCTGTATGAGTTACATCACAGGTTCCCTAGCCTCTGGCTTTATACTAAACCAAAACCCACTGCTGTCGAGTCGGGTCCAACTGATAGTGACCCTACAGGTCAGAATAGAACTGCCCCAAAGAGTTTCCAAAGAGCACCTGAAGGATTTGAACAGACACTTAATCTACTATGCCACCAGGGTTTCCTGGCTTTATACTAGACTCAGTGAGCGAGGGAACACCAGCAGGCAGTGAGGAAGAAGGAGCAGAGTGCAGTCAGCGTATCTCACCCTGTAGGTCACCACGGGTTGGCTGTGTTTTGACACCAAAGTCTGAGCATCAGTCAGGCAGCCCACCCACGTGGTCTTCCCTTTTCTTGCTTCAGATCTCCTTTCCCTTGCTTTTTCTGGCCTGGGAGAGGTAAGGAGTCCTAAAGTTCCTCCCCAAAGTGCTGCAATATCTTACAGGGCTTCCCTTCATCCTGCCTGCAAACAAAACAAACAAATAAGATCCAATAATTAAGGCTGTGAACTTAATTGTTCTAAGTGCTACATACCTCACTGCGGAATATCACTACGATCACCTGGGAAGTACTCCCTTTGGGAAGCTCTGCATTGATGCCAGTCCCTAATCCATCCTTCAAAACAATTTCGGACTTCTATTTGGAACAGCCATTGCACACGGTGGCACAGTGGCAAGTTCGTAAACTTAATTGTATAACTGTCTGTGAGGGAGTTTTTAGTCAGTAAGCAAATAACTGTACCGGAAAACCCTCACCTCATCTGGCCCCCCAGTGACTTTTTTCCTTACACTAAGATAAAGAAAATATTGAAAGGAAGACATTTTGATGATGTTCAGAATATCAAAGGTAATACAGGGGCAGCTCTGATGGCCATTCCGGGAAGAGTTCCAAAACGGCTTTGGAGGATGGAATGGGCACTGGCGTGGACGCACAGTTTCCTAAGGGGAGTCCTTCAAACGTGACCATATGATATTCAGTGATGCGGCATGTAGCACTTTTTCTAGGATGCATTCGCAAACTTGTCAGTCCTTGTATACCTCATGCATGGTGTATTAAAATCTCAAGTTACCTAATTCAAGTGTTCCGTCATTTTCTTGCTGAGACCATAGATAACATAGAAGGTACGTGAAATCTCTCAATACTCCTCAAATTGTGCCTCAACTAGTATAGGTAGCCCACGTGGAAACCGTCGTGGTCCAGTCAGAGTGGCCCTGTCCTTAGGAGAGAAATACAATCCTGGAGCCTTTTTGAGTTCCCCTTACCCTGAACACTTCTGCCTTTGGGTTGTCCCAAGGGTGTACCACAAGCATGGGACTGCAAGCGAGGACACCGCCACATCCCACTCCCATAGAATGAAGGCACCCCTAACTCTGAGCAGCTCTCTTCCTCTGTATCTCCTCATAGAAGGGTAAGACGTATTATAATCAAAACAATCTTGCTAAATATAGTCTGTTCAGCCTGGGGAAGGCTAAATTATTCATAACCAGACCAGGATATACAACACACGCTAAACACAAATCCATTTTTTATTTTATTTTTTCCTAGGGCCTCTGTATCCAGTGCCCCCTCATTGAATTGATCTGTAACTGCCCCCTCGGAGCCTATGTTTTCTCAGGATGAAAATCTCAGCATCACTGCCAATTACCAAGCTGTGAATAACCCCAGTCCTGCCCTCTGTGGGACAGCAGCACCACGAGGTCAGCAATTGTCTGTGCTGTGTAACGTGACCCTGGTGGCTGGCAAGTCCCCTGACAGGATCATCAGCTTCCCACAGAGCCCCAAGAGTAAGCATTCCTTAAAAAAGACATCACTGAAGGTGGGACAGCTCAGCAGCCATTGCACCAAGGAAGGCAAGATTGAACAGTGCGACAATGACAATTAAAGCCACCACTGAGTCTTCTATACAATCAATGCCAAGGACACAATGCCCAAAGCCTCCAATGAGAGGTCTCAGACTGGGTTCACATTATTTGCAGCCCAAATTTTATTTACACAGAAACTTCTTATTAGATTTATCCCCTGAGTTATAAAAATCACTGTAGAAAACACAGACATCTCTGGGAGACTCTCCTCTTTACCACCAGTGTTTTCCAAATAAGATAACACAGAGCCATGAGATAAAGCCCAGATTTCAGCTGCTCTCTACTTCCTAAGTGTTGCTCCAGAAGCCGAAGACAGTCAGCTGACGGTGACCCAGTGGCTTTATTGGCATCTCAGGCTGTTCCATAAAAAACAAAGGGAGGAAATGAGGGAACGAGCTATAATAAATGGTTCTCCAGACAATAACCTGCCAAGATGTAGCATTTCTTTTCTAATAGTTCAGAGAAATCTGTCATAAACAGATTACCTCATTACAAAGATGGATTCAGACTTCAGTCAACAATAGTGAGAAAGAAAGAGGTTTGATTTGAGGACAGAACATCACGTTACAATTCAGATGGGCAGCGAGTTGGCACTACATCTGTTCTTAGATGCCCTTCCATCACACAAGGCCTTTGGAGATCAAGGTAGCTTTCACTTCTCGGACCTGGTTACAGGTTAAGCAACATTCTGCTTCTCGACTCCCATGAGTGATTTGAGCAGCAGCTCTTGGCCTACCAGAGCCCGAGGTCAGAGATGTCCTGGACAGATAATCTGAATGAGGGCAAATGAATAACAGTAATGCCCTATGTACCTCATCTCCCCTGATGATAAAGCAGCATCTAAGGGAGCAGAAGATGGGCCCAAACTTTAAGGATGCTTCATCTTGCAAATTGTTGCCTGATTTCCTCTCCAGGGTGAGAGCAGTGTGCTTTATTGATCAAAGGAAACAGCCTTCAATGATGAATTCTGCAGGACTCAGGGCGCAGTCAGTTCTCCTGGAGGTTAGTGAACATTTTGCTCCCTTGCCTGCATCTCTGGATGCAGAGTTCACTGCAAATTCACAGCAAGCAGAACAAGGCCCTTTCAAAGAGAAAGAAGCAACAGACTGGTGCTGGAGAAATCCTGGTGGCATAGTGGGTCAAAGCTACAGCTGCTAACCAAAACATAGGCAGTTCAAATCCACCAGGCACTCCTTGGAAACTCTATGGGGCAGTTCTACTCTGTCCTATAGGGTCTCTGTGGTTTCTTTTGTTTTGAAGGGTAAGTGATAGCCACTGGGGCACAGCAGGCTGGAATCCCAGTTCTGCTGCCTCTCAGGTGGAGCCTTGAAAAACTCACCTTCTCTGCAAGACAGACAGAACTCAACACTAGTCTTGTCTGTCACCTGGGGATGCTGTGAAAAAAACAAAAATAAAAAGTCCATGAGAAAGCATTCTACAAACAAGAGAGTACTGCATGGAGTCTCTAGGCTGTGCAAACGGTTAACATACTCTGCTGTGAACAGGAACTGAGAGGTACCACAGAAGAAAGGCCTGGCAATCAACTCCCAGAAAATCTTCCATGGAAAATCCTGACACACACTGGGTTGCCATGAGCCACAGGAGACTAAACTGCAGCTGCCTTTTTTAAAAAACTCTACCCAACTGAAGGAGATCCCTCTTATTTTCATGCCAGAAGCCACAACAGCCTTAAAATCATGACATCCGTGTCCATGTGAGATTTCTTTAAATCAGTGATTCTCAAACTGTGATCCCCCCCTTCCACCTCATTAGTATTACCTATAAACTTTTTAGTGATCTCAATTAACAAGCTCCAGATGAATGAATGAGAATCCTTTGAGGGAAAAGAGGGGTGGAGAACTCAGGGACCTGCCCCGCGGGGCCTGTGGTGCAGGTCTGTGTGAGGACCCCAGCTGGCAGCACTGGGGACTTGTCTGAGCTGGGTCTGGCTCCCTCCCGTGATGACGGCTAACGCCTTCATTAGCCTCCTAGGTCATCTTTAGCTGGCAATGGGCGACAGGCTGGACTGGATACAGGAACAAGCAGGGCCCTTTACTATTCCAGCCTTTGGAGGACTTCACACTAACTGGGAGCGTGATCAGCATCCACAGGCAGTCAGCCAATGACCAGGGATCACTAGGAGGTGCAGCCGATCTGCCTTGCAGAGACTAGGAATGGATCATTAGTGCACCACAGGGTTTTCAATGGCTGCTTTTTTGAAGGCAGATCACCACTACTTTCTACCAAAGTTACCGCTGGATGAACTTGAACCTCCAGCCTCCCAGTTAGCAGTCAAGTATATTAACTGTTGGCACCTCCCAAGGACTTCTCAGTGATATGAGTTAAATGTAAAAGGCAGAGAAAAGGATGGGCACAGCTTGTATATGTTGGATATGTGTGTACCTATCCCCGCCAAAACCCACTGCTGTCAAGTCAATTTCAACTCACAGCAACCCTACAGACAAAGTAGGACTGCCCCATAAAGTTTCCAAGGAGCACAGGGCAGATTTGAATTGCAGACCCTTTGGTTAGCAGCTGCAGCACTTAACCACTGTACCACCGGGATTTCCACACATGTGTGTATGTTGGGTAAAGAGTGGCTATGAGCACTTAAGCAGGAAGCAGGGTAGATGGGATGGGAGACGCCGAAGTGCCAGCTCCTTGGCCACTTAGGGGTGCCTGAAGCTGGATTCTCTTATTCAGTTCAAATGCAAATTCTCTTAAATTAGCCAATCAGGTAGTTGCTTCCAAGTTGCATGCTATGCTTTATCCTCAAGCATCTCCTCAATCTCTCTTCACCCCATTGCCAACCACATCAGGCCTATAAATAGACAGGCTTCAGGGGAAGGAGTGGCTGAAATTGCATGGTTTATTAGGATGATTATATATTATTTATGTAATAATTACATGCATGATTATATAGCATTATAATCATGCCTATACTCTAGCTTTCTTAACCATAAAATATCATTTTTGTTTTTAAGGTTTTTTAAAAGATTTTAATTATTTGCAATTTTATTTGAATGCACCCTGAGGTTTTAATGAAGGATGCTGTTCTAAAAATTTAATAGATAAATAAATATTTGGCACCTCCTATTATTTCAGGAAATTTAATCTAATTTTAAAAGGTCTGGCTGTCCCAACACACGGTTGAGAAGGATGTGGTACAGCTTGAAATGATCATGGATGAAGTCGTTCACTTATTCATTCAGCAAAAAATACACTCACTGCCTATCGTATGCCGGGCTCTATGCAAAGATCACCTGGAAGGCTAAGAGTTTCTAGAAATGATCTCTGAGCATGACCTTGGGCTTCTAGAGAGGGCCCTGCCACTAGCTCTGCAGACTGCATTCCTTAGCTGCCCTCTAAAATAAGAGCACACTTCATAAGCAATGGCAGTTCTGCTCTTTCTCTAAGCACTGTGTCTGTAACAGATTTTGGTTTTGGTAAAGCATACACAGCCTAAGATAAATTGTTTCAATGATTTCTACAATTCGGTTACGTTGTTCAAGTTGTGTTAACATTCTTGCTGTGTCCAACTACTATCACTGACTGTTTTGATTAAAGACTTTGCAAAAGAATCCTGATCAAAAAGAGGAGAGGGAATACAGAATGGAATTTCAGAATTCTCAATGGAATCTAGACTTTTGGAGCTATTGGGGCTGAATTAGTCCCTAACACTATTGCTCAAGATAATCTCTAAACTTGAAACCTTAAACTAAAACTATCCCCTGAAGTCTTCTTTGTAACAGATATTTTGATGTGGTCAGTAAACGCAAGTGAACCCTGGTGGTGCAATGATTAAGCACTCAGCTGCTAAACAGAAGGTTACTAGTTCAAATCCACCAAGAGGTTCTGTGGGAAAAAAAGACCTGGCCTGCTCCTGTGAAGATTACCACCTACAAGGCAGTGCTACTCTGCCGCAATGGGCCCCTGTGAGTTGAAATCAACATTTTGGCAACTAACAACAACACTAAACACAAGATAGAAACAGAAAGACCAGACCAAGCTGTGTGCCTTCTCTGATTCCTACTGTTCAGTAAGTGAGATGCAGCCCCAGAGTTCAGAACTGGAGAGGTCAGCAGCCTCCACCTGGGTGTCAGTGAACTTTTCACTGTCTCCTCTGGGTGTTCTTCTCCTTCACCCTCGCTGGCTTTCATCCCAGTAGAATCACCATCAGTAGCCAGAATCAGGCCACTGACCAAACAGAAACACCAAAACATGTGTTTGAAAGAATTTGAGATTTGAAATACTTCAAAACTCACACAGCATTTATTAGGAGGGAAATGAGAGTGTTACTGGAACTTCTTACATTTGCTTTAAAGTTTAGTGTAATTTTTATTTGTAGCTACGTATCAAGGGCTTCTTTATTTGTTTAGGGTTTAGAACCCTAAAGCTTGCTTTAGCCAAGTGCCAAGTAAGTGGGAGAAAATACAATAACTTAACTCATACTAGGGTGTTAATGACTCACCTGAGGTTAGACCTCTGTCAGCAGTGACTTGACCTGAAAAAAAATATGCCTCTATTGTTGGGATTTGGGTTATTTGCAGCATATCCTAGGGATGATAGTTTTTAACAGGAAGGTTGCCAGAATTCCGCTCACATTATACCTTTGTAGCAACTGCCTGTTATAGCCTATCTTAGTCATTTAGTGCTGCTATGTCAGAAATACCACAAGAGGATGGCTTTAACAAAGAGAAAGGAGTTCTCTCACAGTCCAGTAAGCTAGAAGTCCAAATTCAGGGTGCTGGCGTCAGGGAAAGGCTTTCTCTCTATGTCCATTCTCTTGGAAGGTCCTTGTGATACATGGTTCCTCGTTCAGTCTAGGAGTATCTCAGTGTAGCTACATCAGTCTAAAGGAGGCTGTTTGCCCCCAGAACTGGTTTCTTGGTTGTATAAGGTTCCCATGTCTCTCTTTTATATCTCAAAAGAGTTTTCCTTAAGACACTATCTAATCTTGTAGATCTCATCAATATAACTGCAACTAATCCATCTTATCAAATCACAGTGATAGAATTTACAACACAAAGAACAGTCCTATCAAGTGGTAAAGGGGTAGACAATCATGCAATACAGGGAATCATGGCCCAGCTAAATGGATACACGTTTCTTGGGAGATATAATTCAATCCACGACGAGTTCCATCCATCCATCCATAAGGAAACAGAGTGACTGGGTCAATGATTTCTAGGCAGTAGAAAATTTTTCAGATCCACTCAGTGTAGAACTAACTCTCCTGGAATCAAAATCCAGGGCAGGCTATAGAACTCTTTTGTCTGCCTCAGCAAAACAAGACACCCAGAAAATAGAGGGGGGCAAAGTCATTTCTGACTTCTGGATTCTGAAGCAGCAGACAACAGTGGTAAACATTTACTGATCATTACTGGGGAAAAGGAAACTGTTTTAGTCCTGCCCAGACAAGAGCCAACATTAGAAGGGCTGCCCAAATGCAGCTGATAAAGACACCACGTAAACATCATCATATTTGGTGAGATCAAGAAGTCTCAAAATGATCTTTCTGGCACAGGATAGCACAGAACAGGGAGCAGTATGCAACACAGAAGAAGATACTTTCATGACACAGAAATAAAACCACGGCAGCAAAAGAGGAAGAACAAGACAGAACTCTATGGGAGCGATACCTCCTCATCAGATGTTTCCAAGGGATTGATCAATTCTAATTCACAAGGGGATTGGAAGTCAAATCTCACAAAAAAATTCATAGCAAATAAAATTACTTCTATGTACTCACACTAAAGTTTATTTTTAGTAAGTGATCTAGTTTTTATTTCACAGTATGAGTATCTATATTGGTCATTTTGTGGTCATTATCCAACTTGCCACCATTAGTCTGTCAATTTGTTCTACTGTGGTGACTTGAGTTTTGCTGTGAAACTGGAAGTGATGCCACCCATGGACGACAGGATTCAGCAGAGCATCCAGACTGAGGAAGACTAGGAAGAAAGACGTGGTGACCTACTTCCAAAAATTAGCCAATGAAAACTAAGGACCACAACAGAACCTTGTCTACCTCACTTACTCTGGACATGTCATCAGAAGGGATCAGTCACTGGAGAAGAATATCACGTTTGGTGAAGGTGTGAGCCAGTGCACATAAGGGGACCTTCAGTGAGACACTTGACTCAACAGCTGTATCAATACGTTCAGTCATGCCAGTGATCACGAGGAGGATACAACCTGGGCAGTGTTTCATTCTATTATACAGAAGGTCATCGTGAGTCGGCACTGAGTCGAGGTAGCTGTCTGTCTATCCAACTTCAGTTGAAGAATGAGCTCAGAAATTTTTATGGATGAGTGTTTTAACCAGGGAAACTCAGTTGACAACTGCAACCAAGATCCAGAAACACCAGGTAGGTGGATCAACTGCTTCCCTCTCAGAACCACGTCTAAAGAAGGCATAACCCTGTCTCAAAATTTATGTTGCACATTATACTAGCCCTGGTTCTGAAAAGAGGTACTCCAAGGGAAACTTCACCTCCATTGTTTTCAGGATGAGTTAGCAATAGACACTTATCCCAAGAAGGTGTGCAGCATGTCCTTCAAGGTCCCTGGTCCCATCCTGTTTCTGGGTTTTGATGCCAATTCAAGGCCTGCTCCCCTCAACCTCTCTGTACATCAGAGGAGCTAGATAAACTCTGTTCAACAGAAAACAAAAATAAGCCACACATAATTTCTATTTCCTAGTAGCCACACTTTAATAAGTATAATGAAAGAAATGAAATTAATTTAATTATACTTGTCTTAACCCAATACATTAAAAACATGTGATCAGTATAAAAATCATGAACAGTATGTTTCATCTTTCTTTTCTGATACTAACCATTCAAAATTTGGTGTGTGTATTTTAACAGTCAGATAGATGAGTGGATAGGCGGATGGCTGGATGTGTTGGCAGGCAAATGGGTATGTAGACAAACAGATAGATAATGTCACTGAATCGATCTGACTCAGTGTTACCTTATAAACAAAGCAAAACAAAACTCACTGCCATCAAGCCAATTCTGACTCATAGCAACCCTGGAGGACAGAGTAGAGCTGCTCCATAGAGTTTCCAAGAAGTGCTTGGTGGATTCAAACCGCCAGCCTTTTGGTTAGCAGACATAGCACTTAACCACTATGCCACAGTTACCTTACATTCTACAAAATGAAACATTGCCCAGTCCTGTGTCATTCTCATGATCACTGACGTGTTCACATCCATCACTTCAGTTACTGAGCCAATCCATCTCACGAGGGTCTCCTACACCCCAGTTGGTGCCCTTCTTCACCAAATGCAATGGCCTCTTCCAACATTTAATTCTACCGAAGATGCCTCCAAGAGAAATGGACAATGTTCTGTTGTGATCTGTAAGGTTTTCACTGGCTAACTTTTGGAAGTAGACTTCTAGACCTTTCTTCCGGGTCTGAAAGACACACTGAAACTTGTCTCTGCTGATACTTGAAATTCTAGCAGCATAGCCTCCAGCAACACACAAGACACCGGAGTAACATAAACTGATGTATGGGTGGGTGGTGGTTTATATTTATGCTGTTATTATTGTATGGTATAAAGTGGATTCCAACTCATAGAGACTCTGTATCACAGAGTAGAACCACTCCATAGAGGTCTCTAGGCTGTAATTTTTAGGGTGACATATCACTACGTCTTATCTCATGCAGAACAGGTGACGGGTTCAAAACGCCAACCTTTTGGTTAGCAGCTAAGCAGTTAATCGTTGTGAAACCACAGCTCCTTACACATGCAGCAGGGCTCAGTTTGGACCAACCACATTTTCATGCATGCAATAACCACATGGAAACAAAGCTCCTTTATCTGGACAACGCAGACTTCAGCGATCTCACTGGGGGCTGGGGGCCTTGCATGTGCACCTGAAATGGCCCAGAAGACAGCCCGTAGTCATGGGACCTGGCTGGCCACCAGCATCAGCTCTCACCTGAGCCCACGAGCTGGCCCCGCTTCTCATCTAGGTGCTGCCATCTAAGCTGCCAATCTGAGTCCCGATAAAGCGGTCAAGTCCTTTGTAACGATTTCTGGGAGGATGTTTTCTTTCTTCACATCACTGTTTTTAAAATCAAAGAGCAGTCTTTAGGGGAGAGGAGCTTCCTCGCCGTGACCCGTGTGAGCTCACAGGAGCCCTGGCCTCCAGGAGGGAGAGACCCCGTGTCTCCAGAAGGTGAGGGCCGAGCCCTCCTCTAGCCAGCTGGCCACTGGCAGGTCAGTGAAGGAACCCGCCTGAGAGCAAGGAGGTGAGAGTGGCTTCCTGGAAGGGAAAGTGGGACAACGTGCTTGAGACCTTCCCTTGGAAATCTAGTCTAGAAAGTGAAGGAAGACTCGAATCTGCTGTTCCTGGAAGCCGTGATGAAATAACACATGAAATAGTGGCCCCTCTAACCTCCTAACCAGGCTCGGTGACAACCCCATGAGCACTTCTACCTGAAACTTAAGACAGGCCACCCTCAAAGAAGTTAGTGGTTGGCACCCTAGAGCGAAGACAGAGGCTAGGTAGGCAGAGGCTTGGAAAGAGCAGGCTCGAGGACGAACACAGAATGCAGGCAGGCTGTGGTCAGCAGGGCTGCCCGCTTCTCTCGGAGCCAGCTCAGTGAACCAGGGGGCAAGACAGAGAGTCGGGCAACTGACCCTATTCTTCCTGCTTTCACCAGGGGACTTTTGCAGGCTCTCCCAGGGCAGGATACAAGCTGTGGTTGGACAAGCTTCTCCAAGCTCCTTGGTTCTGCCAGCTGCTTCTCCTTGTTGGCCCCCAACTCATGGAGACCCCATACACGTTGCCACAAAATATTACTGCACTGTCTCCTGATCAGTTGCATATCAGACCACTAAGATCCATAGAATTTTACTGGCTGATTTTTGAATGTTGATCACCAGACCTTTCTTCCTAGTTTGTCTTAGTTTAGAAGTTCCACAGAAAGCTGTTCAGTATCACAGCAACGTGCAAGCCTCCAGGAACAAACAGGCGGCGGCTGGGCATGAGGTGCCCTGTCTGGTAGTCACATCCAGGTCTCCTGCGTGTGAGATTAGAATTCTACCAACGAACAGCCATTGATAATCCTACAGTTATCGATCCACTTATCACGTGTCCAACAAGTGCATAGTAAATACTAAGGTCTCGATTTAAGGTCTTAGAAAGGTTAATCTACCCCCACAAAAAAGCATTTCATGTACTGTGCTTTAGCTATCATTTGGAATTCTAAATTTGTCACCCTGCTCCCTTCTCCCCTTCCTGCTTTCTATTACCTAGGCTGCTTAACCATTTGTTCTATGAACAAAGTCCTATTGGAGCACAAAGCCTAGAGCAGCTAACTCTTCTGGAGCTGTTGGCCAAGGCTTCAGAGCAGTAATACCAAAGCTGGATCTTGAAAGCTGGCTTGGGGGTTATTTGCCACACAGAAAAAAAATAAGTGAAGAGTATCCTGGTAAAAGACACAATCACTGTGAAACAATAGAGGCGAGAGAAGGGTTAGCATGGTGCAGCCCAATATTAGAGGCGTTACCTACCGCCCCAAGTCATCTCAGGGACTGAACACATGCAGAAGGTCTCCCGGGTTCTGTGAGGTTCTTCTGGAACATGATACAACTGGAATATGTTTGGTCTCTTTTGTAATTTCACTTTGCAAACATTTGATTTCACATTGCTTCTGAGCAGGCGCAAAAAGCAGTCCCCACATTTGACGTACCCAGGGTTTCCAAACAGCCCCCAAGTCTGTGAGCTATTCTTACAAACAACATAAGTGACTTCAGCATTCCCCACCAATGCAGCTGTGGCACTGTTAATGTTTACAGTCCTGTGTCACCCTGGGTCTGAGATGCTCTTCCAATTAAATCCCGGTTACACTTCTCTTTCCAAGTGCGAAAGAATTCAATTAAAGTTAATGAAAGCAATCAGTCTGCAAGTCTCGGGGTGTTCTGCCCCGTTTGTGAAGGCAGGTAATAACACCACTGACCTGATGAAGAGAGAGGAGGCGTCATTGTTTTCTGCAAATGAGTCAGTCTTGAGCCAGCCCGGGAAATGGGACATGTAGGAGGTCATCTTATCTGGATTCCTTCGTGCAGCCCGGGCTTCTATTAAGCATTAACTGTACGAGTCTGTGCTCTAAAGAGCTTCAGACTCATTTGGCTGCCACAAGGTTTGGACTTAGCAGTGCTTCTCTTCCCATAAGCTGGAGATCCAGGAGACACCTGACACTTTTTTTTGAGGAAGCTAGTCACTTCATGGGAACCCTGGTGGTGTAGCAGTTAAAGTGCTACAGCTGTAACCAAAAGGTTACCAGTTCAAATCTACCAGGAGCTCCTTTGAAACTCTATGGGGCAGTTCTCCTCTGTCCTATAGGGTCACTATGAGTCAGAGTCAACTCAGTAGCAATGGATTTAGTTTGGTTTATTCACTTCCTTACCCTTAGTTTCTTAATGGGCTTCAGGGAGGCAGCTCTTGATCCCAAAGAATAACCCCATTAGAACATCAGAAGCCCCTGAGCCTGGGCAAGTTCAAGTCCTCTCTCTGGGTGTGTGTGTCATTCTTAATTAAGAACCTGCAGACTTGGATGCTGACTTTCAAGACATCAAGTTGATCTGCTGGGTTTCAGTTCCCAGAGTCAGCCCAGCAGCTTTCTGGATGTGTTAGCAAGGCCACAGCCCCATCCCAGGGTAAGAAGAGGACACACATCACCCTGTTCTCTTAGGTAGTAACCAAATGCCTTCAAGCACTGTGCATAGATGTCCTGAACCATGCTGTTACCATTCATTCCCAAGGCCATCCTCGTCATGCCACTTCCCCTACTCAAGTTCAGCTGACAAATCACACACTTACCTAAGCTGCATTTGATCCTCACTTTTCTAGTCCTCACTGGCCCACTCAGTAGCCATGTCTTTGGAGATCCTTGCAGTTTTGACCTCAAAGAGCTTGTCCCACACTCTTCTTCCTCTGGTTGCATGAAGGAATACAGCTCTGCCCTGTCTGACACCAGTGAGTGAGCCTGTCCTTGGTCTCAGACACCAGCGAGTGAGCCTGTCCCTGGTCTCAGGCAGCTTTGACTCTGTGTGGGAAACACATCTGACACTTGTGAACAGTTGGAAAAGCAAAGAAGGCAGTAAATAATTAAGAGCTACTCAATTACATAATTGATTAATTATAAGTAATTGCTACTTAAATGAACTGCTCCAGCCCACACTGATCTTCCTCTGCTCCAACCCCACAAAGCAGCCAGAGTTGGAACCATGCATGTTGGTGTTTACACACTGTGCAGACCTCCTCCTACCTTCGGATAGCTGGGTCTTCCCTCCTGTAACTGCCAGGGCCCCCACCCCAAAGCAGGACGCAGATCTCATCAAGCTAAAGATCAAACCAAAAAACTCATTGCTCTTAAGTTGATTCCAACTCATAGCAACCCTATGGGACAGAGTAGAACTGCCCCATAGAGTTGGCTGGTGGACTTGAACTGCTGACCTTTTGGTTAGCAGCCATAGCTCTTAACCACTGTACCACCAGAGCCCCAAACTAAGGAAAGACCCTGGTTTCTCTCTTCTTTGTGTCCAATAGCATAAGCGACTCATTCAAAACATTAGCACTCTTTGCTTCATGAACACTTTCTGAATAAGGTAAAAAATGTGGACTAGGGTCCATGCAACCAATGTTCCCCAGATTTACCTGTCTGTGAACAAAAGCCACACAATTACAATTGATTTTACTCCATTACCTTATCCCCTTAGCACACAACTAGCATATTTCTGGAAATTTCTGGGTATGGCCCACAAGCCTTGTCACGTTCCTCAACCACCTATGCCACCGTGATAGTGCTTTCACAGCCACATGCTGCTGGCCATACTGTCCTGCTGGGATCTGTCCCACAGTGCTGCCACTACGACCACTCATTTAAGATCCTTGCTTTCTTTATGCTTTGTTCAGTGGCTGACGAGAGGGAAGAGTGAGTCAGTGCACTCCCTGCCTACCTCAGCCAGCCCTCTATTTCTCCAGAATTCTGGGTTCACAAGCAGGCTCTGAGTTACTTGAGGAGTCTTTACCCAACATGGGGCCCCCAGGACCTGGAATAGACCACTAAAAGCCTATGTGTAATAAATGGGATGGGCTAGATGGAATGGAGGAATAAGCAGACGGACAGATGGATGGAGAGAAAAATAGAATGGCTGCCCAACAGATACTTGCTGGGAAGTGGAGGACAAGGTGGATAGAGGGGTTGGCAATGTTTCCAAGAAGGCTTGGTTGCTCAGTGGTTAAGCACTTGGCTGCTAACCAAATGGTTGGTAGTTCAAACCCACCAAATGGCTCCATGGGAGAGAAGACTTGGCAATCTGTTCCCCTGTGGGGCAGTTCTACTCTGTTCTGTAGCATTACTATGAGTCAAAATTGACCCAATAGCACACAACAACAGAGCCTTTCCTAGTTCTGGGCTCTTTCCACTCAGCTGTGTCCTTTCTTATCTTCCCATTGCTGTCAATTCGGCAGCCCTATATGTGTCAGAGGGGAGCTGTGCTCCACAGGTTTTTCAGTGGCTGATTTTTTGGAAGCAGAGTGTCAGGCCTTTCTTCTGACACATATCTGGGTGGGTGCAAACCTCCCCGTTTTCTGTCAGCTGCAGAGTTTCTTAGCTGTTTGTACCAAGTGCCTGGCAGGGGTGTGCTGTCCAGGATATTTTGTTGTTGTTCCCTTCACTGCCCTAGGACAGAGACACCCATTGTTGATGAGCCTGGGGACATCATGAGGGTGGCATGAGGGCTGCTGCTGACCGCCCCCCACGCCTCTGAGGGGAACAGCCCCCTTTGGAGGAGAGGGGAAAGACTCAGGTATGATGCACCGTTCTGAGTGCAGCCAGGTGCTCCATTTTTCAAGCAGGAAAATCCTCTCTAAATCAACAGTAAGTGAAGATTTTGTAAATAATCAACATCTAAAAGAGAGACAAAGACCCGGAATCAGGGCCTCCTGCTTTTTGTGTTCCACCGAAAGATTCTTGCTGCTGTAGGGGAGCCACGCTCCCAGTGGCAGCCTGGGCCCGATAATTACCGGTGGGGCACGAGGGTGCTCAGGGTCAGCAAAACAAAGAGGAGGAAATTGCCTGCACAGATTGGCTCAAATGTCAGGTTCAGTGAAGAAGAAAACATGATTTGTTCATTTGGAAAATGACTCCAGTGAAGTGAATGGCCTACACGTTGTTGGAATTTGGCCTGGAGGGGTGGGAGGGACAGGATGACAACCAGGGGAGGCAGCTCCTGAGGAGCAAAGACAGTTTGCTGCTTTTAGGTGTAAAGACAATTTTGGGATCCGAGCAAGAAAACAGCAGAGGGAACGCATTCTTGCACTTAATAAGTGTGGGCATTTATGATTCAGTCAGTGGGGCTCTTGGGGGCTCTGAGCTCTTTTCTCTGAGCAGTGACTTTGAGGGTGCTGGGTCCCAGCCTAATTTCCTGAAGCAGGAAACTTGGCACAGACACTCCCAGGACACAGACCATTTGAAGGAGAGCAGAGCCGTGTGGCTGACCGGGCTCCTTCTCACTGTCAGCTCAGGGGTGGCATCTGTACCCGTATCAGTGACCACACATCCTAACTTGCCTGGGACAGTCCGGGTTTGTGTCTGTAGTCCCAGCATCTGCCCGTTCAGATGCTAAATTAAAAATATATCCTGATTCTCTGGAGCAGTTGAGGGCACATCCTATTTAACCATAACAATTAAGGTAGGTTCAAGCTCCGCCTGGAAGAGGTATTCTGCTTCAAAGGCCTCTACGTCTTATTGGATCTTTAGGAACTATGAATGTTGTACAAACTATGAGGTTGGTGTGGGCATAGGGATCACTGTCATTCAGTATCCACCCAGTAATTTAATGCTGATGACAACTGCAGTTGTCTCAAGGGTTTTTGGAGGCCAGTGTCCACCCAGCCCCTCAGGACAGGATGAAAATGACTTTCTGCTGATGTGACCTTTGCCTCCTCCCTCCTCATATTCCCACGTCCTTTTGCATTTAACCCCTGTGCTCAAATCCAGACTTGTCTCTACCTTTGTTTCCTACCAGGGTTGTGTTTTAACGAACCCACCCTTAAATACAGAAACAAATGGCTACTTCCAAAGTATAATCAGCCTTCTTGACACCATTTGGAGGAGTCTCTGGGTAGCAGAATCAGTTCATTTGATGGCTACCTCTGGACTGCTAACCAAAAGGCTGACAGTTTGAGCATGCCCAGCAACACTGCCAAAGAAAGTCCTGGTATTCTGCTTCCTAAGTTCACAGCCATAGAAAACCCTAAAGAGTACAATTTTCTTACTCTGACATTCTTGGAGCCGCCCGGAGTTAGAATCTTCTCAACAGCAAGTGGCAACTTGTGGTCATCATTTGGGTTGTCAGCTAGCAGGGTACAGTGGTCAGCTTTGCGGGTGAAGTGATCCCCCATTGGAACTTAAAGAATAGAGAAGCTTTGGATGTGGGAGGAGCGAAAGCATGAAGGGAGATAAGTGGAGAGTATTGGCCTTGGGTGTAGGAAAGGGTGAAGAACCTAGTGGCTTGGGAAGAGCAGCCACTGAGACAGGGAGCTGTGGGCCAGCCCTGAACACGCAATGAGGGCCCCAAATGCCCACATGCCCTCAAGCTTCCTGGGATCCCGCTGTCTGCACCATTCCATTTAATGACACTGCCTGGAATTTAATTGACTCTTTAACATAATGCTGTTGTTGTGGACAAAGTTTAGCTTTAGATAATTAAGCCATTGCAAATTGAAATCAAGAGCAAAGATTGAAATGCTTATGATCACTCGGTGAAATGGAATGGCTTTTGGTAATCTGTACAAAACATGGGGCACCCTCCGTCTCCTCCCAGGAGCGATTGCGGCTGCTACAGTAATGGCTGGGTGGGCACATCAGAGCCCAGGGAGGCCCACTGCTATTTGTCCCTGGCATCCTTCTCCCATTTGCATGACCTTGCAGTTTCTAGTGCTTTCTATTTGTACAGGAACTCTTTCTGTGTTTCTTGGCCTATAGAATTCCAATTTTTATTCTAATTCTTTCAGTTTTGCTTTTGAAAGGGTGCTCAGCAGCGCTCAGGATGAAGTTGGGTATGCGAAGGCAGTGTTTTTTTAGACCACCTGGAGAGAAGCACTAAAAAGTAGGAAGCACCTACCACTTTAGAAATACAAAGAAAATAGAAAGGATTTTTTTTTTAATCCCAGCAGCTATTTAAAAGATAAACAGTAAATACAAGTGGAATTATACCAACTAACCATATTACCAGCAGTCAATTGCTGTAGAATAAACATTCTTATTTCCACGGCGTTTTAATATATTCAAAGACATGGAGAATGGCACCGCAAGAATTTATCACTGACATTTGCTAAATTAGGTATTCCCGAGGTTTGCCTATATGGATGACAACATTTTTAGCACTTCAAGGTCCTTGGAAGAAAAGTCTCTATAAAAATTCAAGACAGTATTGTTACCATCAACACTTTAAAATTGACTATGATTGTGGCAGCAGTTTTAAAATCAAAGAGACCTAGAAAGAAGTGGAAAATTATATGTGTACGCTATATTTGAATTTTTATACATGAGCTTTAAAACATAATATTGCAATGTTTATTTCAGATTAAATTCGTTTTTACAAAAGATGTTTCTTCTGAGCCAAAGTGAATGCATCACTTAGCTCAGGCCCACCAGCCAGATAATATCCATCAACAATCCGCCAATTAATCAGGGCATCATGTTTGACAGATCAGCTCCCAACCGGCTCGATCCTGTACTCTGGTCTGGCTGCTGTCCTAATTAATGACTAATCTATAATACCAGGATAATGATGCATACTTCATACAAGCCACATACATAATTATAAGGGTTGGATTAGATCACACATGGTACCTGGCACGGTGGGTGCTTGGTCTGGATTTCCTGTGTCATTTTCTTTCCTCTGACAATCTAATAAACTCTTAACACTTTTACACTCATGTTTCCAAGACTATGTAGAAATATATAATAACATGATAAACAGATCCTTTTGTGGGATAAAACCTAATGTAGACATTTTCCAAAAATAACTCAAAGCAGCTAGAGCTCCCAGGTGTCAGCTTTACAGCTACTTAGCTAGAGACTGACTTGGGAACAGCTCAAGACAAAATTTCCACCACCACAGTGTTCCATCTCTGTCCTGGAGGACGGTCAGTAAGATCAAAGTCTAAAACCATCCTGAGTTTCCAACACCTAAAATTATTTTCCTAGAAATGCATTTGTACTCCTGTATCATCTGTGCTTCTTTGCTAGGAAGTGAATTGTGTCCTTCAAGAAAAAAACAATGCCTGTGAGTGTGACATTGCTCAGGAAAACAGGGTCTTTCTTTGTTGATATTATCTGTTAAGTCATGTTGGAGGCAGGTAAGTTCTAGTCTTCACCCCTCTGAGTGGTATCCTATAAGACGGGACAGCAGGTAAGGTGAGAGAGTCACTCATAGGGGCGTGTCGCCATCTGAGGATCCATCTATTAGCTTAGGAATGTCAAGAATTAACTGAAGGAAACCCTGGTGGCATAGTGATTAGTGCTATTGTTACTGGGGGTCTCTGAAGACCCTCAAGGGCCCATGAGAGAAATCTTTATTGGAAAATGAACGCACTTTGAAACGGGGAAGCAGAGTACATAGCACTCCTGCAGGCTGCGCCACAGAGCAAGTTCAGGGTTGAGTTTTGATAGCCCTTCTGCGCCCGGGGTATGGTTGGTGATGACAAATCAGTGATGCAGATCTGAAGAATTTACTTTATTTGAGTGGTTGACATTTGCTTGTTCCTTGGCTGCACCTGCACGGTGACTTCAAGATGGTTTTCATCACAGGGCTTCTTGGACTGGTAGCAGAACTTATTATGGGGTACTGCACATGTTCAGTTTCTTGCTCACTTGGTTGGAGTTTCTGGTCCTGATTGTAGCTGTCTGTTGCCCCCATTCAAAGGACATATAGCAGTCAATTCTGTCTCATTTGCACATGCCTCTGAGTTGGGTCTCAACTGGCTTCTCTAATAAATAACTTTAGAACTAAAGGGGCATTCTACTTTGGCCTCTAGAGTTGCCATGAGTCAGACCCAACTCGAAGGCACTGGGATTTCTCGGGGGAGATAACTGAAGGAACTTGTCCCCAAGCATGAGCGATAAATAAATCGCTTATCTGTCTGGAATGCACCAAAGAATGTTTAGGGTGGACTTACATGTCCCTGTCTCGCTATGGCTGCTAACCCAAAGGTCAGCTGTTTGAATCCACCATGCACTCCTTAGAAACTCTATGGGAGAGCTCTACTCTATCCTATAGAGCTGCTATGAGTTGGAATCAACTCAGCAACACTGGGTTTGCTTTGGTTTGCCAGACCCTGAAGGAGACTACAAAGAATCTTCCCCTAGAACTGAGAGAGAGAGAGAAAGCAGTTCTGTTGAATTTAGCCATGAATTTAGGCTTCAGAACTGTGAGACAGTAAGTTTCTGCTCATTAAAGACATCACTTTATGGTATTTTGTCATGGCAACTCTAAGAAATTAAGTATTCCACTTTAGGGATGTTCTCAAAATGTACAAGGCCCTCAGTCGCCCCAGCAACAAATCTAGTCTCTCTTCCCAGCTCATCTTTAGAGACACGTCAGCACAAATCATGTCTTCCAGATTTATTCTTCTACCCCGTCTGATCACTAAATGTCTTTTAATTACCGACAACCTCCAGAATTCACAAACAGTAAACTCCTGTGGGCAGGAGCCATAACTTACATTTGTTGAAAACCCTCTATAGTCTCTGGTCATTCAAAGATTATAAATGCCAAGTTAGATCAAAAATGGTATCTGGTACAATTAATAATCTTTGAATAAAACATAATTTTTTTTTTCTAAACATAGTGCTGCCAGAAGACAGGAACAATGCTGTAATCTAGGCTCTGACACTGTGTTGATACCTCAGGTTGGATTTGCTCTTTGAAAACCAAAAACAACCCAACCCTATTGCTGAGGAGTTGATTCTGACTCTTGGTGATCTAATGCGTTACAGAGTATATAACTGCTCTATGGGTTTTTCTCTTCTATAATCTTTATGCAAGCAGGTCAGCAGACCTTCCTGCCAAGATCTCTGTGTGAGGGTTCGAACCACCAAACTTGGGGTTGGTTCAAACCGCACCAAACCCATTGCTGTCGAATCTATTCTGATTCATAGCAACTTTATAGAACAGAATAAAAGTGTTCCCATCAGGTTTCCAAGGCCAGAATCTTGACAGAGCAGACTGCCATATTTTTCTCCAGCAGAGTATATGGAGACAGTAGGTTCAGCTGCCAACTTTTCCATTAGACCCCAAGCTTACACACTGTGCCCCCAGGGCTCCTCTTTAGGTTAGCGGAGGAGAGCAGACCATTTGCCCCATCCAGGGACCGCTCACTGAAGGTTCAGCCTGACAGAGATTGCCTCAGTCTAGCTACAGTTGTGTCTTTCTCAGTTTCTCAGGGCCACATGTAAGGGTGTGGGCCTGAGGCCAAGCTGTGGAGCTGTGACCAGTCGCCATGCTTCCAACAGTCATCAGCAGCTTTAAGAAAGGTAAACGGAAATCTGTGACCCCTTATAAAGCACAAATAATAACTGCAATTGTGTTCTTATTTGTTCACTTTCTCAATTTTTATTGTATTTCCATTTGCATGTACACACTCACCATATACATGTATGCTTACCATACATATGTGCATGCGTACATACACCGACTTATATTACCTAACATTTTACAGACACGTAGAACCAGCTTACACATGATTGATCACTATTTTATTTTATATAACATCTAGCATAAGGCATCAGCGTGCTTTAAGGACCTACAGTGAAACACATTACCCTGTGTCAGTACCCATCAAAGCCTATTTCAGCTACCATAGTAGGAAACAAGGAAATCTGAATCATGGGGAAATGTTCTGATCTGTGAGTAATTCTAACACAATTTAAGTTTAACCAACCCCATAACTTCCTCACTTTGCTTCAGCACAAGGCCCACAATGCATAAAAATAAAGTACTTCCTCCTGCTTTTTCTCCTCTAGGGTGTCGCTTTATGTGCGGAGAAGTTATATGCTCAGACTCATGAAAAGGACTAGGATTAGATCTCCGTGATCATTTTTATGGATTGAGGCCACACTACTGTACACTCCTTTTCCCCGACCTCTTTCCATGATCCTGTCATGGTCACACTGCCAGCTGACCAGGCCTGGAATATGTGATTCTTGGTCAGCCTTCGACATCTGCCCAATCTACACTTTTGTAACTTTCACTTACAAACCAGACCTTCAAATAAAAAAGACACTACAAATAGAGACCTCACCACCCAATATTTTCAGCTGTAAGTTGTAGCTATTGTACTTTAAAGCAGCACATGATTTACTGGGATGAAAAACCAAGATAAACAAAAACAAAAAACAAACCCACTGCCTTCCAAATGATGCTGACTCACAGCAGAACCAGTCCACAAGTTTCCAAGGAGCAATTTCCAAGGGTAGCAGGATTCAAACTGCTACCCTTCTTGTTAAGAGCCATAGCACTTAATCACTATGCCGCCAGGGTTTCCCAAGGCAAAACCAGAATAAGAGAAATAAAGATCTCAGCTGAGCTTTTGTGAATCAGAAATTTTATGTCTGGAAGTAAATGCCTTTTACAGATGGTCTCAGTCAATCCCCTCATTTTGCAAATGAGGACACTGAGGCATATGAACTTAGGAAACTAATGAGGGTTTCAGTTTGTGAGTAGCAGGTCAGAACTCCAGGTACCCTCCCAGTCCAGGTCTCCTTACACTCCGTTAAGATGCTTTCTACCCTTTCCTCGGAGTCGATCATCAGCTTAATGAAAATATATTCAAACCTTTAATGTACCAAAGTGATTTTTCAATGTTAAGTCTGTTTTCTACTTTGCCCACCTAACTTGTCACCTTCCTTGATAAGCAGACATGTGTTTAAAGCCTATGATGTTTGCTGTTTTATAAACTAAAGTCTTTGTGAGATGCTTCAAAATACCGAAGGGGCTGGCAAAATAAACATGAATAGCCCTCTGCATTGTATGGCTGCTTGCATTTTACAAAACACTTTCACAGACATTATCTTACTTGATCAAGTAAATAAATGGCTTATTTGTTTAGAGAGAGAGGAATGGCAAAGCAGAAAAAGTCAAATAACGCAAAGTGCCATCAGAAAGAAAAGAAAAAAAATAAAGACAGATTGAAAAATATGGGTAGGACTCAATGGGAGCGTATTTTTCCTCTTGGAGCTGGGGAGCTGAAAAACCTTCAGTCACTTGACCATTGGGATCTCCCTTTGCTGAGGATCGAGAGATCCAGCCTGAGAGTTTTGTCTGAAATAGAAATCTCTGAGCTCTCCTCTAGTCACTTGACCACGGATCCTTCAGAATACCCCCAAGCTGTGGTTTACACTTTTTGCTCCTGAGAATCCTGCAAACATTCCGGGGAGGCTGGGCAAGGCAGGGATATCGTATCTACAGAAAGTGGGACTTCTGACCACAGAAGCTGGAATCCGAGAGAGGTCTGCACTGGTCAGCGATCCAGCTTCCTCTGACCCAGATGGTTCCCTTGGGGCCATCAGAGTACAGGCATCTGAAGGGTACCTTTCCTGCATTTTTGATGAAAACATGCTGGCACACAGAATCCCACTATCTAATCATATCAAGTTTACATTTCTCCTTAAATTCTGATTCCTTTTATCCACGCAAAGGCACTTTTTTTTTTAGCTAAAATCAGAATCTACATAAAATTGGATATTGTTTATTCATAGTATTATCTGTTTTGTGTCTTCCCAAGTTTGCAATGGTATGCATTTTTTCATATTTGTCATAATTTTTGGAAAGGGGAAAAATTATCCCTACATTTATAAGTAAGGAGAACTTCTCCCACTAGGGCAGAATTAGGTCAGCTGCAGAAGATGCCAGGATCCGTCTGATTTATAAGATAGAGGCTGAGATTCTGGAGACCACCAGCAGAACTAGACATAGCTTCAGGAAGCCAAGGCCAAGAATGAGCCCTCAAGATCCAGAATATGTTGCTAATATGCCTGAGGAGAGAGGCACAGGACCATGCGTGTTGTCAGCTTCCCAGTCTGGGATGTCACTGAGATGAACTCCTGTATCCTCTCCTTCCCTCCATCCTCAGACGTGCCTGTCCCTAGCCCGTAAAACAGCTTGTGCTTCTCCAGCCCCACACTATGGCACTGTCCCTCTCATCTTCAAATTGCCATCCCCTATTAAATTGAAATTGTGTATTTTGCCTTCCCTCAAGATAGCACTGTCACCAGGAATACGAAATTAGATTGAGGTAAGAGGAATGATTACTGACTTGTTTGAATTTCAAGCATTAGACTCATAGGAGTAACGGTAACTCAACTAGCTCTTTGTTAAAAATAGTGTATTTTATCCATGATAGAGCGTATCAGAATAAATGCTTCTTGGGCATCTTTTATTATGGCACATATTCTTAAAACTCTGTAAAACCCAATGCCATTTATTTTCCTGAGTATATTTCACTTTTTAATAAGATTAAAACTAATATAGCTGACTATTTCAAGAAAAAGCTATCATTTTATATATCAGAGACCAAGCAGTCCATGACCAGCTGCCAAAGGTGACCTGCATGGAGATTTGGAGTGATGCCAGAGAACTCACACAGCATCCGTCTCCCTGGCTGTGATTCTCAGCATAACTAAGGACTTTGTCTTGGCTTTATTGCTCTGGATCTTTCTTCTCCTGGCCAACCTGCAGAAGAAGTTGGTGCTTCTAAAGAAAACTCTCCATCCACCATTCATGTGGCTAGAGCCTGAAGCATTTCTGCCCTGGCCTTAGAGAGGTTTGGTCTACACGTGCCTCTAACACAAAATAATCCAAGATGGGTTGTATCCACTCCCCAGTTCCTCACCACGTACATATACGTAACACCCACAAAGCACACACATATGCTCAAGCCACACACATATACATGCTCTTCCTACATTCCCTAACTCCATGAACACCCTAATTATCCTACTGGTTTAAAAAAAATTAAAAAGCTTGTCTTCCTTGTCTTCCAGTCAACTCCAAATAATGGTGTCCCTGAGTGTGTCAGGGTAGAACCTTGGGTCACTGGCTTTCCATTAGCTAATTTTTTGGAAGTAGATCATCAGGCCTTTCTTCTGAGGTACCTCTGGGTGAACTGGAATCTTCAGTCTTTCAGTTATCAGCAATGACTATTAACTGTTAGCACTACCCAGGATCGCCTATCCTACTAGTTACCCAGCGAAGTCTAGGAAACTCTACACTTTACTGTCCTCTACTCCCTATTAGCAAAAAACCTTTATGTACACTCAATGCTAACCTCTGATACTTGATTTTCTACCTCATGACCAGAGTTCTCATTATCTGCCTTCTGGACTATTGCTATATCAGGAGGTACCTTCATTAAAAGAAGAAAATCTCAAACTGTCTTTAAAACTCAGGCCATTGATGAAATAGCCAGTGAACTGTGCTGGGCACTGGAGGGAACACTCCTGAGCTCAGGCAGTTCACAGCTACTATAAACACATGTGCCCAACCATGTGGAGGTAGAGCTAGATGGGATGAAAAAAACAATACAATGGTAACATAAAAAAAAAAATGTAATAACATCCCCAGGTGAGTTCTCTGAAAAAGGAGAAGCTTGATAAGGGCAGGAGTTACCACAAAGTCTTCTGTCATGGATTGAACTATGTCTCCCCAAAAAAGTGTGCAGCAGTTTGGCTGGGACATGATTCCCACTTTCTTGTGACCAGCCTTCATTTTGTGATTCTCTTATGCCATAAACCCTAATTTCTGCCTGTGGCTAATAGACTGGATTATGTTAAAAAAGGATTAGGGTAGAACTGCAACACCCCTATTAAGGGAGTTTCCCTGGAGTGTAACTTGTGCCATCTTTTATCCTACAAGAAATGAAAGGGAAGCAAGCAGAGAGTTGGGAACCTCATACCATCAAGAAAGCAGCATCAGAATAGTGCATGTCTTTAGACTTGAGGTTCCTGTGCCTGGATGCTCCCTAACCAAAGATTGATGCAACACAAGGACCTTCCTCCAGAACAAACAAAGAAGGAAAACCTTCCCGTGGAGCAGACATCCTGAATTTGAACATGTAGCCTATTGAACTGCACAAGAATAAACTTCTCCTTGCTAAAGCCATCCACTCATGGTATTTCTGTTAGAGCAGCACTACATGACTAAGACAACTTCCTAGATGAAGTAAGAACTTGAGCTAGCTTCCAAGAGTAAGCAGAACTTGAATAGGTGAAGTGGGAAGCGGTCTCTGTAGTTAGAAGAAGCAGCAGAGCAGAGTCTTGAGAGCCAGAAGAAACTTGAACTACTCAGAAGCAGGACAGAGATGATCTGAGCTGAGGATGGTGAGAAATAGAAAAAAGCAGGATGAGCCAAAATAAGCAGTTAGGTACTTCTGAGCATGAGCTTTACCGGTGACATAGACAAGAGAAGCTAAGGCAGAGAACCTGATGTTCCAGGAGAAAGAGATGAATGAGTATAGCTCTGCTTTCTGCTGAGTTCAGAAAAGGCACACTAGGAAGAATAACCAGTACCACTGGCCTTGGAATCAAAACAACTTCCTCTGGCTAAAGCCAGCTCCTTGGCTGGGGCCCCAGGGCTTTGCTTTGTCTGTTGCCAGCCTGTCCCAACCAATGGCAAGGTCCTCTGCTAGAACCTAGAAAAGCACTCACTTGGAATTGTAAAATACACAAATTCCAGGGAGACTGTTTTGGACAATATGAAAGATTAACAGTGGGGATTTCGGAAAGGAAAGAGCATTTTGCCCTGTCTGGGGAAGCACAGGCCTGAACCGTACATCCCTTAGAGATTAGAAACTAACAAAACGGGTCTATGATTTTCAAGTCATTACCTAAGCAATGGTAGAGGGACATTAGAAATTCACCTCCTGGGGTCCAGAAAGGGAGAGCCAATATTAGAGGTCAAAGAGCAGGTACACAGTGTTGTGCCTTCAGACCTACTGTGTAGATAATCTATGAGGAAACATGAATGGCTTCCAAGGTCTCGTGCACTTCTCAAAGCCAAAGAGAAGTGCCAAAGCTGTACCTAGAAGCTAAAATCAAACAAGGGGATAGGTGTAGTAGAAGAGCTTGAGCCCTCAAACTTGAGCTTCACACCTCTTCCCCAGTCTTTGATGAGAATAGAAAGAACCCATGGCTAGCATTTGACATACCTGGATTTTAACCCCTGATCTGCCACTTGCTAGTTACAGTGCCTTTAGGAAATTCTTGATCTATGTCTCAATACCAAATCAAACCCAAATCATTGCTGTTGAACAAATTCTAACTCATAGCAATACTACAGAATGCAGTAGAACTACCCCATGGGGTTTCCAAGAGCGGCTGGTGGATTCAAAGTGCCAACCTTTGGTTTAGCAGCCAAGCTGTTAACAACTATGCCATCAGAGCTCATTGTAAAACATGAATAAGGAGACCTGGCTTTCCTGTCACAGAAGATTGCTGTAACAGTTGAATAAACCAACAGCCATGATGGTGTTTTTCACTTCGGGATCATGCACTCAAATGAAGGCTTATGTTATGAGGGGCTCAACACAACCTCAGGCCACGGAAAGGGGACTATGATCATGTAGAGTCTGACACGGCTCTCAAGTCAGTCTTAATCAAACTTAGAAGAAGATTGTCACATGAAAGCTGATCATTAGAGTGGTTAAAACAGTGCCTTGCAGAAGCTCAAAAAAGTGGTGATAGATATAACCAGAGAAAATTTTGAACGTGATCTGGACCACAAAGGATGAGATAAAACTTGGAAAGACGGAAAATGAAAGAAACTTAAAATCATCAGACACAAAGACCAAGAGTTCAGCTTCCAGAAGTTATCCATGATTAATATACATGGTGGCCAGCAATCTTTTAGATAGAAAGGTAGAGAAATACAGATTTTCTTTCTTTATGAGAAAATTCAAGAAATAGGAAAGCTATAAAGAATTAAAACGTTCAGTATGATTACCTATATTGTACTCAGAAATAACTAGTATTATTTTATACATGTAGACTGTTTTTTAAAGGTTCTACATCTTTCTAAATGATTGATTGCACAGATTTTATTACACAAATGTAAGCAGTTAATGTATTTTTCTATCGTTTGCAATTTGAAAATGTAGATTCTAGAATCAGAGTTTGGGAATTCAAATTCTATCTCCATCATTCATTAGCTGTAGTGTTTTGCATGAGCTGTATAACCTTTAAAAACCCAGTTCATTGTTTGAGATGAAAATATTACCTAATGAACAATTGTTTATTTGGGATAGTTTACGTGAAACATATAGAAAAGTTACGAATATAAAATAACAAAACCCATTGCTGTCAAGTCAATTCTGACTCATAGCGACCCTACAGGACAGAGTAGAACTGCCCCACATGGTTTCCAAGAAGCACCTGGTGGATTTGAACCACTGAGCTTTTGGTGAACAGCTGTAGCACTTAACCATTAAGCCACCGTGCCTTCTCCAATGCCAAGACAAGCAAAACCAAACCCACTGCCTCATAGAGACCCTAGAGTTTAGAGTAGAACTGCCCTGTAGAGTTTCCAAGGAGTGCCTGGTGGATTTGAAATGCCAACCTTTTGGTTAGCAGATGTAGCACTTAAACTACTACACCAGCAGAGTTTCCCCAATATATAATAGAAGCCTAAAATTCATACTATTATTATCATCATCACTTCATTGTATTTAATTCTTGAGTACATCTGTGATTAAGTTACTGAGATAATTCCAAGTAGTGAGTTACAAGATAAAACAATTTATCCTAATTTAAGACTTTAAAGATACATCCCAAATTATTATCCAAAAACACTACATAGAACGGATGAAATTCTACTTCTAATCAAGGTTGGGTAACAGAGATTAGATTTACTTTCCTATCAGAAACAACTAAAACACCTGTCAAAGTGTATAAAATAACAGTTTCCCTACTTTGAACATCAGGCAGCAAAGGGCAGTGATCTCTGAGAGAGGGAAAATAAATGAGGTGAGCTCTGTGGTTAAAACAGCTTACCTCCTGGAGAGGATTTACAGGCAGCAGAGCAGAAAGGAAGAACCCACATAGAGCCCTGTATGCTGCCTGAGTAAGAAAACAAGGCTGAGAAATCAGGAAGGCCTAAGAAACTAGGGTTTGTACAGCAGGGGAACACAGAGGTGACAGCTGCTCAGAGAAAGAGCTCTGTAGGTCTGTAGAGGAGAGCTCCCTTAACTCTTCAGCTAAGCACTCATCAACACACATGTGTAAAGAAACAACCCAAGGCCAGGAGAGATAATGCCCAAAGGACAAGGGATTGAGGGGGCAGTTGTAGGAGCTAACGCAAAGTCAGAAACACTTTGTGCTCCTACTGCTTCATGACTGAGGATGCATTATACAGAACGCTCAGAAGGATGTAATTTCAGTAAACCAAAACCAAATTCATTGTCCTCAAGCTCATTCTGACTTATAGTGACCCTATAGGACAGAGTAGAACCGCCCCATGGGGTTTCCAAGGAGCAGCTAGTAGATTCAAACAGTTGACCATAGATAGCTGTTAATTATTACATTACCTGGGTGGGTCAAAATTAACCTTACAATAAAGTTTACACTAGTCTGACTAAAAAAAGCTTAAAACAAAGATCCAATGATGTTCCAGAGGTCAAAAATATTAATCAGAATACAAAAGTGTCCAGCACTAAAAGCAGTAAAATTAACAGAGTCCTGGACTAAATAAAAGAATTACCAGATATGTAAAGATTCAGGAAAATATAACCAATAATAAGAGGAAGATTAATCAAGAAAATACACCCAGAAATTACACAAATCATAGAATTAGCAGGCAAGGGATAGGACGCAGTTGGCAAATAAATACAAAAAGTGGGCGTTATTTGTGTAAAAATACAATGTACAAGAAGATCCAGGACAGACTGAAGTTTTTACACAGAAACAGAAGTTTTAATAATGACCAAAACTAAACTCCTAAAGATGAAAATTAGTACACATGCTGTTTTGTTATTGTTAGGTGCTGTCGAGTGGGTTTTGACTCAGTTTCATAACAGAACAAAACTGCCTGGTCCTGGGCTACCCTCAAAATCATTGTTAGGCTTGAGCCCACTGTTGCAGCCACTGTGTCAATCCATTTTGTAGAGTTTTTTACTCTTTTTCACTGACCTTCTACTTTATTGAACATGATGTCCTTCTTTAGGGAATTGTCCATACTGATAACATGTTCGAAATACCTGAGAAGTCTCTCTACCACTGCTTCCAAGGAACACTCTGGCTTTACTTCTTCTAAGACAAACTTGTTTGTTCTTCTGGCAATTCACAGTATGTTAAGTATTCTTCACCAACGTTGTAATTCAAAGGTGATAATTCTTCAGTCTTCTTAAGTCATTATCCAGTTTTTACACACATATACAAACCAAATGTAGGTTGATTCTGATCCATAGCAACCCTATAGGATATAGAAATACCCTATAGGGTTTCTTTCCAAGGATTGCCTGCTGGATTCAAACTACTGACCTTTTGGTTAACAACCACAGTTCTTAAGCACATGTCACTGCCAGGGTTTCCACATGCACGTAAAGTGATTGAAAATATCATGACTTGGGTCAGGCGCACCTTAATCCTCAAAATGACATATTTGCTTTTGAACACTTTGAAAACATATTTTAAGCAGACTTGCCCAATGAAACAAGCCATTTGTTTCCTTTGCTGTTATTTCCATGAGTATTATTGTGGATTCAAGTAAAATGAAATACTGAACAACTTCAAATTTTTCTCTGTTTTTCATGATGTTGTTTATTAGTCCAGTGTAAGGATTTTTGTTTTCTTTATGCTGAGGTTTAGTTCATACTGAAGGCTGTAGTCTTTGATCTTCATCAGTGAGACCTTCAAGTCCTCTTAGCTTTCAGTAAGCAAGATTGTCTTCTGCGCATTACAGTGGTTAATAAGTCCTCCACAAATCTTGATGTCACATTCTTTTTCAGAAAATCAGCCTTCTCAGAATATTTGTTCAGCACACAGACTGAATAACTATGGTGAAAGGATATAACCCTAACATACATCTTTCTTGATTTTAAACCATGTAGTACCCTCTTGCACTGTTCCAACAGCTGCCTCACAGGTCCTCTATGACCACAATTAAGTGTACTATAATTCCAAGTCTTTGTAATGTTATCCGTAATCTGTTGTGATCCACACACTCAAACACTTTCACATAGTCAATAAAACACAGGTAAACATTTTTATGGTATTGTCTATTTTCAGCCATGATCCATTTGACGTCAGCAATATCCCAGGTTCCACATCGTCTTTTGAATCTGTCTTAAACTTTTGGTGGTCCACCCTCAGTGTACTGCTACAATTGCACTTGAATGATCTACAGCAACACTTTGCTTGCATGTGATATCAGTGATATTGTTCCATAATTTCTGCATACCATTGGATCACTTTTCTTCAGAATGGGAACAAATATAGATCTCTTCCAGCTGGTTGACTAAATAGCTGTTTCCCAAATTTCTTCGCATTGACAAGTGAAGACCGCTTGTGCTGCATTCATTTGGATCAGAATTGAGAACCCAGATATAAATCTGTCCACTTATAGTCCCTAGCCTTCCACAAGGGCCCCAGATCCATCAAATGGGGAAAAGACAGGCTTTTTAACAAACAGTGCTGGGGAAACTAGATGTCCATCTGCCCCCCACAAAAAGTATTTAAAATGGAATAGGATCCATGCATCACACCATACACAAAAACTGATTTAAAATGATTGAAACCCTAAGCATAAAACCAAAAGAGTAAGAAGAGAGCCTACAGGTTGGGGGACAAATGGCTATTACAAATCTGAGAAGGGTCTAATCTCTAAAATCTGTAGGAAAATCCAACATCTCTACAACAAAAAGACAAATAATATGATTAAAAAATAGACAAAGGAAATAAACAGACACTTCACCAAAGAAGACATTTAAGCAGCTAACAGACACTAGAGGAAAGGTTCTCTGTCACTAGCCATTAGAGAAAAGTAAATTGAAATCTCAATGACGTACCATCTCATGCTGATACTGCTGACACTAATCAAAACAACAGAAAGTAACAATTGTTGGAAAGGCTGTGGGGAGAATGGAATTCTTATGGACTGCTGATGGGAATTCAAAGTAATACGAATGTTTGGGAAAACAGTATGGTGCCTCCTTAAAAAGTTAAAAATAGAAATACCATGTGATTTAACAATCACAATCCTAGGAACATATCCTACAGAAATAAGAGTTATCATACAAATAAACATATGTACCAACATGTTCATTGTAGCATAGTTCACAATAGCAAAAAGGTGGAAACAACCTAGATGCCCATTAACAGACGAATGCATAAATATACCATGGTACACACTCACAGTGCAGTACTACACAATGATAAAGAACAATGATGAATCTGCAAATCGTCTCACAACAGGGATACCTCTAGAGGGCATTATGCTAAGTGAAACAAGTAAATCACAAAAGGACTAATATTGAATGAGACCACTGCAATGCTTTATGCACAAAAAGAGGCAATCTTTGATGGTTACGAGGGAGGGGAGGGACAGGATGCAAAACCACTAACTAGACAGTAGATAGCAGGTAACTTGGGTGAAGGATAAAACATTACACAATACTGGCGAAGCCAGAACAACCTGTACAAGGTAAGGTTGTGGAAGCTCCATAGACATGTCCAAACTCCCTGAGGGACTGAATTGCTATGGTGAAGGCTGTGGGGGCTATGACCTTGGGGGATGATCTAACTCAACTGGCATAACATAGTTTATAAAGAAAAGTTCTACATTTGGTGACTAGTCTATGAGCAGCCACATAACATACTCCACTGCTCTCACCCTTTGGGGAGAGAGTGAAGAAAACTAAAGATATAGAGGAATGATTAATACAAACGGCCAGTGGACCACAGTTACAAGGCCTCTCGCCAACTTAGTCCAGTACCATTATATGATACCTAGTTATCACCGCTGGCTTCTCTGACAAGGGTCCCAGTAGAGGGACTCATTCAGAGGTCGTGAAAAATGTAAAACAGAATTCTAAGTCACAAAATAAAAAAAAAAAAAAGACCAGACTTACTGGCCTGGCAGAGACAAGAGAAACCCTGAGAGTAGAGTGCCCTTTTAGATCAGTACTGAAGTCACTCCTGAGGTTCACCCTTCATCCAAAGTATAGGAAGACCCATAAAACAAAATGAGACTAAAAGTGTATGTCAGCCCAGTGACAAGAAAGCAGGAGAGAACAGGAAAGCTGGAAATATGGAACCTAAGATCAAGAAGAGAGAGTGTGGTCATGTTGTAGGGTAACAACCCTATGTCATAAAACAGTATGTGTACTACCTGTTCAGTGAGAAGCTACTTTGTTCTGTAAATCTTCTTCTAAATGTAACTTTAAAAAAGACTTTAAAAAGTCTATTCTTAGATATTCTCTAAATTTAGGTTGGATATACTCAGGTTCATACTTTGGCTCTCATTAATGTTTTCTCATTTTCTTCAGCTTCAACTTGAATTGCTTACCAGCAAACATGAAGGAAAATGACACTACTGAACATCTGTGTCTACAAAAGTATTGAAGAGCATGGTAAATGATAAACTTAAAATAACAAAAAATTACTTTCCAAATCTCATTAAAAGATAATTAACTAACAAAGCAAAAACAATAACCTTATTGTGAGATATGGAAACCCTGGTGGTGTAGTGGATAAGTGCAACAGCTACTAACAAGAAAATTGAAGGTTGAAATTCACCACAAGCTCCTTGGAAACTGTGGAGCACTTCTACTCTGTCTTATAGCATTGTTATGAGTCAGAATCAACTCATGGAAGTGGAGTCAAGATGGTGGGCAAAACACACATCACCCAAAATCCCTCTGGAAACCAAGACTTGAATTGATAATTAAACAGAGCCTTCTGGACACCCAGTGAGCTCCAGGATGTGGCATAAGGCTGTTAATTTCAACTTCATACCACTCAACAGAAAACCTCCTCTGTCTCGCTGACTCCACTCTCAGTGAGCATGGGCTTGCTCAGACCTCTGGTAACTCACCATTTTAAATTTTCTTTTTCCTCTGTCTTAGCTGATGACCAGAGCACTTGACTAGCCACTAATCTCAAATGCACTGCTGGTGGGACTGGGAAGGGAAATTGCCATATTTTGAGACCCCAGCTTTGGACTCTGTGCATTTCAGCACCTTTGGTGTCTCTTTCCACTTCTGCGATAGAGTAGCCTGGACCCAGCCAGGCAATGAGTTTGTGCAAGATGCCATCTTGATCCAATGGGAGATGGATACATCTATACAGAGGCCCATGCTGGACTTAGTTCCTAGGATGGAGGCAGTGCATGCCTGTGGGAGAGAGCTTTTCCCACAGAAAAGCAGTATTCTACACAGTGTAGCCCAGGGATGGAGCCTGGCAACAGAGTCTGTGGACTCTGTGCATCTCAGCACAATTGGCCTCTCTTTCTGCCTCCACCATAGAGTAGCCAGGACCCAGCCAGGCAGCAAGCTTGTGCAGGACACTATCTTGTTCTGCTGGGAAGTGGAAACATCCATACAGAAGCCTCAGCTGGACCTAATTCCTGGGCTGGGAGACAGTGGCTGGCCAGAGAGTGCTTTTCTGGCAGAAAAGCAGTATTCTACACAGTGTCACCTACATCTGGGGCCCAACAGCAGAGGCCAGCACAGAAGTAACCTTTCTCTATTTTGAGCTAGTTTATAACATCTGGTGTTGAATATACAGGTGCTTACTTTGCCAGCTGGGAAGAGGGACCGACGCACCGGAAAATTTGGTTGACTTTGGAAGTTGCCAGATACTTTTTACCTCTCATTTTAAGAAGGCCTAGAGAAACAACTGCTGTCCATTCTTACAGCATCTCTCCCATCCTCTGTTGACTCACATGATGCCCAAAAAGCAACCAACTCTGAAGAAAACTATAACTTAGAAGTCACCCATGACTTCAGAAGTACCCCAAGAGAAAGCACTTCAGAACTTCCCAGGCAAAGAAGCTTTTCTGAAACTATTGGAAGGTGAATACAAAAGGATTATACAGAGAGCCCTCATAGATGTTATACAAAATGCAGCAGAGAAAAATGAAAAATTAAACAAGCTATTCTATCTGATGGAACACCAGTACTCTGAAGTCCAACAGATTAAGAACAAAATCAAGAGCTAGAAATTTCAATTCAAAGCTAAGAAAATAGAATGGAAAAAACAGAAAAGAGACTTTCTGATGTGGAAGACAGAGCTACTGGCTCCAGCACATATGAGGATAAATCAGAAACCAGAGAAAAGCATTAAGAAGCATTAATAAGAAGAAGCATTAAGAAGCATGTGGGACTCTACTAAGAGGAACAATCTAAGATTAACTGGAGTTCCTGAACAGGGCGAGACACCTGAGAACACAGAGAGTATTGTTGCTGAGCTGCTGACAGAAAACTTCCCAGAAATTAGGAAAGAAGCCAGCCAAGAATATACATATCCAAGATACATATCAAACACCACTCAATTTAGATCTCAAAAGAAAGACTCCAAGACATATTATAATCAAGCTTAACAAAATGAAACAAAAGCACAAACTCTTAAAGGGAGCAAGACTCAAAGCAAAGCTAATATTCAGAGGGAAACCCTGTAGGCTTTCATCGGATTTTTCAGCAGAAACAATGCTGGCACAGAGACAGTGGCATGACATATTCAAAGCTTTGAAGTAGAAGAACTTTCAACCAAGACTTAGATATCTTGCAAAACTATCTTTCAAATATGAAAATGAAATTAAGACACTTTCAGATAAACAGAAACTCAGAGACTTTGTAAAAACCAAACGAAAGCTATAAGAAATACTGAAAGAATCTCTTGGCCTAGAAGAACAAAACCACTAACTGTATATTTTAGAAGCAAATACAGGACACATCACCCAGAATCCTACTCAGTTAGGGAAGGCTTCAAACTCAATCAAAGCTATAATAGTGAAAGAAATAATCCAGTGATCACATCATGAAAACTATGATGTCATCATATAAAAAGAGGGATACACTACAGTCATTATAGTTCTTCCAGATGGAGAGGAAGCTGATAAGAATGGTAGTAATTCAAATTGGGTTTATACATAGTTTATTAAGAGGGATCACAGGGGCAGCCATAAAACATAATAAACATGCAACAGATCAAATCAAGAACATAATACAGGAATCTCAACAAACATGAAACCAGCCCTGAAAAACATGAAAAATCAGCTCACAAAGAATGTCTCAGAACACATTAGGAAGAACAACAGAGAAACATCAGCACAATAATAAACATATCACAATGGCAGCACTGAACACACACCTATCAATAATGACATTGAAATGTGAATGAACTGAATGCTCCAATAAAAAAAGAGATCAAGTGACATCTTGGATCAAAAGACATGACCCATCCATATGTTGCCTACCAAAAACTCACTTTCAACTCGTAGTTGCCATAAGTCAGATCCGACTCGATGGCACTTGGCTGGCTAGACTTAAAAGTATGAACAAACTGAAAATTAAGGGATGGAGGAACACATATCAAGCTGACAATGAACAAAAAAGAGCAGGTGTGGCAATTCTAATCTCAGCTAAAATAGATTTTAATGTAAAATCCACCATGACGGACAAGGAAGGACACTATTTATTGCTGAAAGCTTCAATACACAAACAGGACTTAATATTAAATATTTATGCTAATATTATAGCACCTAAATACACTGAAGAAACACTGGCTACACTCAAAAAGGAGATAGATCACTCCACAATAATAGTGGGAGTCTTTAGCACTCCACTCTCAATATTGAACAGATTGTATAGAAAACAGCTCAGTAAAGACACAGAAAACCTTATTGCCACACTTAACCAATTAGACCTCACTGACATACACAGAATCTTCTACCCATCAGCAGACAACTGTACCTTCTTCTCCAGTGCACATGGAACATTCTCCACAATAGACCATGTGTTAGGACATAAAATAATTCTCAACAAAATCCATGCCACTGAATTAATGCAAAGCATCTTCTCAGATCATAAAACAATAAAAGTCAAAATCAATAGCAGAAGAAACACAGATAGAAAGTGGAACTCATGGAAACTGAACAACATCTTGCTCAAAAAATCATGGGTTATAGAAGAAATCAAGGATGAAATAAAGAAATTTATAGATTTCAGTAAGAATGAAAACAGTCCCTACCAGAACCTATGGGATAGAGCCAAAGAAGTGCTCAGAGGTCAGTTTATCTCTATAAATGCACACGTCTGGAAGGAAAGAAGAAACCAAACCAAAAAACCAACCCTACAGCTTGAACAAGTAGAGACAGAACAATAGAGGAACCCCTCAGTCACCAGAAGAAAACAGATTATAAAGACTAGAGCAGAACTAAATGAATTAGAGAATAGAACAACAATTGAAAAGACCAAAAACTGGCTTTTTGGAAAGATCAAAAAAACTGACAAACCGTTGGCTAAACTTACTAAACAAAAACACGAAAGGTCACAAATAACCAAATAAGAAATGAGAGGGGAGTTGCCATAACTGATCCAACAGAAATCAAAGATATCACAACAAAATACTATGAAAGACTGTACTCTAACAAATTTGAAAACCTAAAAGAAATGGACAAATTCCTTGATTCATATCACCTACCCAAATTATCATAAGGCAAAATAGAACAAATTAATGAACTCATCACAAAGGAAGAGATTGAAAAAGTCATCCAAAAACTACCAACCATAAAAAGCCTGGGCGCAGATGGCTTCACTGCAGAATTCTACCAAACTCTTAGAGAAGAATTATCTCCAATACTACTGAGACTATTTCACAGTATAGAAATGGATGAAATTCATTCTATGAAGCCAGCATAACCAGGTACCAAAGCCAGGGAAAGACCCAACCAAAAGAACTACAGACTGATATCACTCATGAATCTAGATGCAAAAATCTTCAACAAAATTCTTCCCACTAGATTACAACCTATCCCCAAAATAATCCATCATGACTAAGTTGGATTCATACCAGGGATACAAGGCTGGTTCCACATCAGATAAACAATTAAGGTTGTAAACCACATAAATAACGCAAAAGACAATAATCACCTGATTTTGTCTATTGATGTAGAAAAGGCATTTAATAAAGTCCAACACCCATTCATGCTAAAACTCTCAGCAAAATACGAACGGATGGCAAATTTCTCAAGGCAATAAGGGCCGTTTGTACAAAGCCAACTGCCTACATCATCCCGAATGGAGAGAGACTGAAACAGTTTCCCTTGAGAACAGGAACTAGACAAGGATGCCCACTCTCACCTCTCCTATTCAACACTGTACTAGAAGTTCTAGCCAGAGTAATTAGGCCAGACCAAGAAATAAAGGACATCTGCATCTGCAAAGAAGAAGTCAAACTCTGCCTGTTTGCAGATGTTATGATTTCATATGCAGAGAATCCTAAAGAGTCCATAAGTAAACTACTCAAACTGATAGAAGAGTTCAAAGTATCAGGATACAAGATAAACATAAGCAAATCAGTAAGATTCCTTTATACCAACAATGAGATTATTAATGAAGAAATTACCAAATCAATACCATTTTCTATAGCCCGTAAGAAGACAAAGTACCTAGGAATAAATCTAACCAGAGAAATAACAGACCTTTACAAAAAGAACTACAAGTCTTTACTACAGGAAAGTAAGAGAGACTTACGTAAATGGAGAAACCTACCCTGCTCATGGATAGGAAGACTTAACATGGTGAAAATGTCTATTTTGCCCAAACAACCTACTTATTAATGCAATCCCTGGATAAGTAAAGCACTACTGAAGAAGAACACACTGGGAGTCTACTCACTACCAGACTTTAGAACCTATTACACTGCCACAGTAGTCAAAACAGCCTGGTACTGGTACAAAAGGACAGATCAATGGAAGAGAATTGAGACCCCACAGATAAAAACATCTTCCTATAAACAGTTGATATTCAACAAAGGCCTTAAAACATTAAACTGGAGTAAAGACAGTCTCCTCAACAAATGATGCTGGGAAAATTAGACATCCATCTGCAAAAATTGAAAAAAGACCCATATCTTACACCTTATACAAAAAACCAACTCAAAGTGGATAAAAGACCTAAATATCAAATCTAAAACAATACAGCTCATCCAAGAAAAAGAAGAAACAACAATGGAAGTTTTGATACACAACATAGACAAACTTCAAAAATCTGTCAAGCAAACAAAAAACGACAGAAGAGAAAATAGATAAGTGGAAACTGTTAAGAATCAAATGCTTTTGCTCAACCAAAGACTTTATTAATAGAATTAATAAAGAATTAAAAAAGAATTAATAAAGAATTTTTTCCCTACAGAAAGGGAAAAAATATTTGGCAACTATAAGTCAGACTGATGTCTGATCTCCATAATCTATAATGTACTATAAAATATCAATAAGAAAAAGATAAATGATCCAGTTAAGTGATGGTCAAAGGAGATGGACAGACACTTCTCTAAAGAAGAGATCTAGGCAGTCAAAAAATACTCGTGGACATGCTCACCATCATTAGTTATTAAAGATACCCAAATCAAAACTACGATGAGATACCATCTTACCCCAACAAGGTTGGCCATGATCCAAAAAATGCAAAACAACAAATGCTAGAGAGGCTATGGAGAAATTGGAACTCTCCTACACTGTTGGTGGGCTTGCAAATGATGCAACCTCTTCAGAAAGCAATCCAGCTCTCCCTTATAAAGCTGGATCTAGATATAGCATTTGACCCAGGAATTCCACTACTTGGACTATATTCTACAGAATCAAGGCCATTCAACCCAACTGATGATACACACACACAAATGTTTATTACAGCACAGCCCACAATAGCAAAAACATGGAATCAACCCAGATGCCCAACAACAGAGTAATGGATAGGTAAACTATGGTATATCTACTCAATGGAACACTATGCAATGATAAAGAACAGTGATAATTTTAGGAAACATCTCAGAATCTGGTTTCAGTTGGAGGACATTATGCTGAGTGAAAGCAGTCAGTGACAAAAGGACAAATATTCTATGAGAATCCTATGATAAGAACTTAAAAACAGATTCATGAATAGAAGAAAAGACTCTTTGATAGCTACAAGGGTGGGGAAAGAAGGAAGGTGAGGGAAGGAGGGTTTAGATTAGGTAGTTGATAGAAATTTGGTTGGGTGAAATCTCAGACAGCACACATTAGAAAGAAGATCAATATTAACTGGACTTCAACATAACATGTTTGCTCCTCTCATCTTAACCCAATATTGCAAGGACAGAGTAGCTGGGGTGGGGGGGCCAGGGACCATGCTCTCAGGGGAAATTGAGGCCAACTGGCACAACTAGCATTTTGCTAAGAGACCCTTCTGCACCCCACATTGGTGAGTGGCATATGTGGTCTTAAAAGCTGCCAAGCTACCATCTGAGGGTACACCAAATGGTCCCAACTCAGCAGGAACCAAGGACCAAAATGACATGGGGGAAGGAGAACCCAGAAGACAGAGAGACCCACATGAGTGGGTGACTACATTGACTTGTGACCAGAAGAAACAGATGGTGCCTGGCCACCACCAGTGATGGCCTTGATGGAGCTCACTAAGTTGAGTCTCACTGGCAACACAAGAATAAAAAGGGGTGTATCCTGAGATCTCCACTGAAAGACCACAATTGATTGTCCAGGGGCCTTGGAGTTCTCCTGGGAGCATGTCCCCTGGCCCTAATGCTGCTCCTGTCCATAAATTATAATGGAGGTCAACTCTCAGACCAGAATGGATTGGAATTGGTGACACAGAGTGACCATATCGTGTGTGCACTTTATGGTTCTATACATCCATAGAATGTCATCTTGCTGACCCCTTACTGGAGGAAGGAGAGTGGGTGAAGAGGAGGGAATAGGAGATTAGTGGGAGCATAAGACGTGTACGGAGTGGAAAGGAAGAGTGTGCTGTCACCAGACAGGGAGAGCAGTGACAGCTCCATATTAGGTGGTCATTAGTTTATATAGCAATGTACATTTTTATTCAATCATAAAAAAGAAAAACTAACCAATGGGAAAAAAAGACCCAACTCAACAGCAGTAGGTCTGTTTTGTTTTTGTTCATACTGTCAGATATATATGTAGATGATACAGATGTAGATACAGATACAGCATATATAGAGGCTGATTTAGATGAGGATTGATACACTATTTCTTACAGGTAGACAGCGAAAGTTAAACATGTATGCCATAAAAGGGTCGGCAAAAAACAACCTATGGGCCAAACATAACCTACTGAGTGTTTTTGTTAATACCATTTTATTAGAACTTAGCCACATTTATTTATTTGTGTTTTGTCTATGTCTGCTTTCACACTACAATGGTAAGTAGAGTAGTTGTGACAGTGAACATACAGACGTCAAAGCCTGAAGTATTTACTCTCTGTCTCTTTACAAGAAGATTTTCCAAGTCCGTGCTATAAACTCTAAATAAAAAACTAACCATGTTTTTGTCAAGTGGATTGTAACTCACAGCAGCCCTATATGACGGAGTCTAAGAGCCCCGTAGAGCTTCCACGGAGCAGCTGGAAAGTTGAAACTACTGACCTTTCGATTAGCAGCTAAACTCTTAACCACTGCTCCACCAGTGCCCCAAAGCAACCACTAAAAGCTAAACAAGGAGTCTTTGCTAATAAACAAATAAAGGAAATAAAATAGAAGCATATTTAAAAATTAAATTAATCCAAAAGTAAACAGAAAACTGATTCAAAGAACAATTGGAAAAATAGAAAAAAAATAGCAGTATCGTGGAACTAAGCCAGCCAGCCAAGTGCCGTCGAGTCAGATAGCTAACTACATAATAACCACATTATATCTAAATAGTCTAAACATCCTAAATAAAGGCAGAGATTGTAAGATTAGATTTTAAAAATGTAAATAGAGCTCCCAAGAAACCCATTTTAAATACAAAGACATAATAAGTTCAAACTAAAAACACAGAAATAGATACACCATGCTAATATTAATAGAAAGGAAACTCGAGAGGCTATATTAATATCAGACGAAGTGCAGTATTTTTATACAGGTAATGCACGTTTTCTGTTCGTCAACCATGTGGTCCTCCTTTGAGGTATTTCATGGATGCCACTGTACTAATTTTTTTTAAAGCATATTGCTATAAAAAACTTATGGTAGCACACTTAAGAGAATATCTTGTGAGATATGGGCACAGCTGACAAACAAATGTGGAAGACATACATTATTTTCATAAAAAATGGGCAGTCTCAGAGCTAAAAATATTACCTAGAACAAAGTGAGATATTCATTACAGAAAAAGGTCAACTAAGAAGTCATAATGACACTGTTTATGCATATAATAGCAAATCTTCAATGTACATAAATGTATATAAAGTGTTAAGGAAAAAGAAAACTGAATCATTGTTGTCAAGTCAATTCTGACTCATAGAGACCCTATAGAACAGAGTAAAACTGCCCCATAGTTTCCAAAGAGTCCCAACTGATTTGAATCACCAATCTTTTGGTTCGTAGTAGTAGCATCTTAGCCACTATGCCACCAGGGTTTCCAAAAAGGAATTGTAGACAAACCTGCAAGTGTAGTTAGAGATTTCAGCATTCCTATACCAATAACTGATAAAGCAAGTATATGGTATTTTTGTGCAAATAACATGTGCCTTCTTCCTGCAAGGTATTTTCATAGTTACTGCTATGTCTACTTTTTGTTTGTTTGTTTAATTAGTATGTGGCTGTGAGAAAAATTAGCACAGCATGCTTGTGAGGCTGTGTCATAGGTAATAGGTACAGCTGGCAAACAAAAAACAGAGTAAGAGTTATTAGTTAAAAAATATGATAAAAATTTTTAAAAATATGAACAACCTGGACAGTAATCGTTCTTGTTGACAGCTGTCATCAGGTCAGCTCCAGATGTGTGGCAAACACACCCATAAAGGAACGGAAAGTCTGCCCAGTTATGCGCCACCTCTACCATCAGTTGTGGACTGGGCTATTGTGAGCCACAGGAATTTCACTGCCCCAATTTTTAGAAGTAGATCACCAGCCCTTTCTTCCTACTCTTAGTCTCTAAACTCTACTGAAACACATCCAGCATCGTAGAGGCATGCACGCCTCCGCTGATGAACCGGTGACGGCTGCTAACCAAGTGCAGTGGCCAGGAAGCAAACTTGAGTCTTCTGCATGGAAGGCAAGAACTTTACTGCTGCTAGCTTGAACAGTAATGGTATCACCCAGTTTGACCTAATAAGCATTTTTCTAGCATCTTACTCAACAAGTGCAATTTCTCTTTAAGTTAACACAAAATGTTTATCAAGACATACCATATTTGGGGTCATAAAACAATCTCAATAAGGTTAAATAACTGAAATTATACAAAATATATCCTGTAACCCAAAGAAAAGATTTTTGGAAAATCCACATATAACAAATGGGTCAAAGAAAATTTAAAGGGCAAATTAGAAAGTACTTTGAAACTTTAAAAAATGAAAACACTCGTATCATAATTTGTGGGACACATACCATGAAATGTCAGCCCACTGCTGTCTAGTCCATTGAGACTCATAACAACACCATAGGACAAAGTAGAACTGCACTACGAGGTTATTGTGAGTCAAAATCAACTGGACAGCAACGGGACACATATAAACAACCATTAAAAATATGTGGCACTAAAGACCTGTAATAGAAATGAAGCGTCTCAAATCAATAACCTCAGCATTCACTTTAAGGCTAGAAAAAGGAGGACGCAGTAACCCTAAAGTAAGCAGAAGGAAAAATAAAAATAAAACCAGAAATCAATGAAATTGAAAACAGATCTCTAGAGAAGATCAGTAAAACCAAAACCTAGTTCTTTGTGGAGATCAATAACATTCGTAAACCTCTACCAACACTGATCAAGAAAAAAAAAGAGGGAAGACAAACTGTCAATATAAAGAATCAACAGGTATTAAGAGAATAAAATGAGATTAAGCCAAAGAAAAACCTAAATTCATTGCCATTGAGTCGATTCTGAATCGCAGCAACCCTGCAAGACAGAGCAGAACTGCTGCATAGAGTTTCCCAGGAACCTGGTGGATTCAAACTGTCAACCGTTTGGTTAGCAGCTGTAGCACTTAACCACTATACCACCAGAGTTTCCAAACCCACTGCCATCAAGTCAACTCTGACTCATAGCTACCCTATGGGACAGAGTAGAACTGCTCCATAGAGTTTCCAAGGACTGCCTGGCAGATTTGAGTTTATTACTATGAAAAATTACCGTATTTTACATAAATGTGCCTTCTCATGTTTGTTTTCCAACCATGCCCTTTTGTAAGCACACTATGCTCATTTTTCAAAACAATATGTTTTTTCAAAAAACTGCCATGCCAGCATTCACGAAAATCCCTCACGGGGAAAGGGGGCATGGTGAGAAAAACCAATGTAGAGTGCGTGCATCATATTTGTAAAAATACGGTGCATGCTAAAAAAAAGGGATAATGTAGGTAAAATGAAAAAAATTCCTTGAAAGACACAAACTAGCAACTTTCTTTCAAGAATAAATAGACATTGTGGATAGGCCTGTATCTATTAAAGAAACTGAATTTGTCATTAATGATCTTTCCTCTTCTCCTTTAGGGGGACAGAAGTGTCCAGGCACAGATAACTTCAAGGGTGAAATATAAGAAACATTTAAATGTTTCTTATGTAAATGTAAAATGTAAAATAATGTAAATGTAAAATGTAAAATAATACCAGTTCTACATAAAAACTACCAAAAAATTGAGAAGAAAGATTATTTTCCACAAGGTTCTATGAGGCAGCATTACCCTAACACCCAAACCAGCTTAGGACATTACAAGAAAACTACAGATGAAATTTCCTTATTAATATAGATGTAAATATCTTTTATTACTTTTTCAGGAAATTGAATCCAATAGTGTATATACATATAACCCCCTCCAAAAAACCCTGCTACCTTTGAGTTAATTCTGACTTATAGCAACTCTACAAGACAGAGTGGAACTACCCTCATAGGGTTTCCAAGGAGCACCCAGTAGATTTGAACTGCTGACCTTTTAGTTAGCTGCTGCAGCACTTAATGACTACACCACTAGGGTTTTGTCAATAAACATATATACTCAGTATATACATTTAATATGATGAATTCTAATGACTGATGCACATATATATATAGTAGTATATCATGGATAAGTGGACTTTATCAAGAATACAAAGTTGGATTAATACTGAAAATAGATAAGAATTCACCATATTAACAGAATAAAAGAAAAGCTATCAAATAACCAATGTAGATTAAAAAGGAAGCATTTGACAAAAACCAACATTCATTATTACTTGTAAAAATAAACAAACAGCAAACAAACAACAGAAAAAAAAAACAAACCTCAGCAAACTAGGATTAGATGTGAGCTTCCTAAATCTCATAAAAGTGAGTTATGAAAACCGACAAATAATATCATTCCTAACTGTAAAAGAGTGAAACTTTTCGCCCTGTGGTAAAGAACAAGGAATGGATGTCTGCTCTTAGCGTTTCTATTCAATGTTGTATTGCGTTTTTTTGGACAGTGTGTTAACCAAGCCAGCCAAGTGCCACACAGTGTGTTAGGTGAGAGAAAAACAAAAAATAAAAGGAATCTATATTTGACAGGAAAATAAAAAAAAAAACTATCTGATGACATGGTCATTCATGTAGAAAAATCTATATATCCTACAAAGTATCTACTAAAACTAATGAGGTTAGCAAGATTATAGGATACAAGATCAACAAACAAAAATCAATTGTATTTCTATATACTAGGAACACACAATTGAAAATTAAGATTTTAAAAATAACAAAATTTGTCACAGCAACAAAAAAATTAATACTTAGGGGTCAATTTTACAAAAGATGGGCAAGACTTACACCCTAAAACTTACAAAACACTACTGAGAAATATTTAAAAAACTAAACCAAGTTTACTGCTGTGGCATCTGTTCTAGCTCACAGCAACCCCATAGGACAGAACAGAACTGCCCCACAGGGCTTCCAAGGCTGTAAATCTTAATGGAAGTGGATTGCCACCACTTTCTCCTGTAACTTTCACACCTTTCTCCAGAGAAGCAGCTGGTAGGTTCATACTGCCCAGCTTTAAGTTAGCAGTTAGGTACTTGACCACAGCTCTACCAGGGTTCCTTCATGAGCTCTTGATTATGACTCATGTCAATCCTGTAAAACAGAATAGAACTGTTCCACAGGGTTTCCAAGGAGTGGCTGGTGGATTCAAAATCCCAGTCTTTAGTTACCAGCAAGCTCTTCAGCAGCAAGCCAGGAGAGCTGCATTAAGATGTTAAAAAGCATAAATGAAAGAGATATAAACCGAGTTCATAAATCAGACGATGTTAGTTCTCCCCAAACTCAAGTATACATTCGCTGCAAACCTTTTCCTGAAATGGACAAGCTGAAGCTAAAGTTTACATGGAAATGCAAAGGACCTCGAACAGTAAAAACAACTTTGAAAGAGAAAGAAATCTGAGTCTAAGATGTAAAAGCTATAATAATCAAGATAGTGTAGTGCTGGCATAAAGATAGATATTTAGATAAATGGAACAGAATGATGAGTGCAGAAATAGATGCACATGGATGTGGTCAATTGTTTTTCTACAAAGTTCCAATGCAATTCAGTGAGAAAATGTAATTTTTTGTTTCAGCAAATAATGGTAGAACAATTGGATAGCAATATGCAAGAATAGAACCTTGACCCTTACCTCCTGCTACATACAAAAATTAACTCCTGATGCATCATAGACTTAAATATGAGAACTAAAACTATCAAACTGTTGAAAGAAAATATTAGCACCCATGGGTTTGGCAAGGATTTCTTAAATATGTCAGAAAATACTCCAATTATAAATGAAAAAATTAACAAATTCAAGTTCATAAAAAATAAAAATTTATTCTCTAAAAGACAGTTGCAATAATGAAAAGTCAAGCTACATTTAGGTAGAAAATACTTGCAAATTACATATCTGACAAAGGATTTCTATATAAAACATAAAAAGCTTTTGTTAATTAAATAACAATAGAAAACGTTTGAACAGACATTTCACCAAAGAATATATATAGACTGCAAATAAACATACAAAAAGACCACCGATGTTATGTTATTATCTATTAGGGTAATGCAAGCTCACATCAGGGGATACCACTACATACTCACTAGATTGGCTAAAATTGGAAAGATTGTCGACTCGAAGTCTACAGCCCTTCTGCAGTGGGCAATTGGGCCTTTTGGCCCTGATTCTGTGAGCAGGAGCACACCTGAGCCTAGTGAGTGGGGCCCGACCCCACTGAGCCAGGTTACCTGGGGGGCACCATGTGGGCCAAGCCTCCCGGGGCCCATGAAAATGGCAGTAACAGCCTAGGAAGCTGGAGGTCACTGGAGCTCCCCGTGTTGGAGAGTGCTAACAATCTGCTCTCAGGAGACAGATGAGCCTGTCTCCTGTGGACACAGAAGCTCTATGCTGAAGCACACTCCCTCTCAAAATCCTTGTCCCAGGATACAGAAGTCAAGCCAGGGAATAAGAGATTGGAAAATTCTACAGACGAGACTGGCACCAGTAGCAGCAGAAACTCTGGACCCCACCATGAAGGCAGAACCTGGAGAAACATGGGTGCAATTATTTATGTGGTAATTATAATACCCCAATAAAGTTGATATTAATTGCTAAGAAAGGACACCATGTTTGGTAAAGTAAAACCCGCTGCCATTGATCTGATTCTAACTCATAGCGACCCTATAGGACAGAGTAGAACTGCTCCGTAGGGTTTCCAAGGAGCACCTGGTGGATTCGAACTACTAACCTTTTGGTTAGCACCCGTAGCAGTTAACCACTTTGCCACCAGTGAAAATGAAGGAAATCCTCAGTAAGACGAATCAACACACGGGCCCCAACAATGGACACTAAAATACCAGTGGGCATGAAGATAGTTCAGGACCAGGAAGCACTGAACTCTTTTACAGATCAACTGGCCGTGAGCTGGAGCCAACCACAAGGGCATCCAACAACAACAACACGCCTTTTGTCTTCGTCCTCATCAGCGTTAGGTATTCCTTTATTTTAAACACTTTTATTGTTTTTTTTTTTTTAAAAAAGATCATTGTCATTTTTAAATTGCTTCTATGATGACAAATGAAGCTTAAAATATTCAGTTATTTTTCATTTGCATTTCTTATGAATTGTCTGTACGCTTTGCTCATCTTTATTGGTGTGTTCATCTTTTTTATGTATTTTCTTATGAGTACACAAGTACATCTTTCAGGATTTTCTGTAGGCAAATGTATATACTTTTCTTAAATAAAAACGGGATCATATTTTTATCCTATTTCATATCCTGCTTTTCATACAAACATAATAGGAAATCCCTCCATCATGGAGATATCGGGGTTTTGATGGCTAGAGCAGTAATTCTTAATGCTGTTTCTTAACTCCAATCATATTTTGGTTTCTGAAAATGGGATGAGGCTTTCCCTCATTTCAAAGGGAGTTGAGAGTAATATCACAAATCATTTTCTTATTTGCTAAAACTGGAGCCAGTTCTCCAAGGAATGACGACTAGTAATCCTGTTCACCCCAAAAGGAAATTTATGAAACTGAGTGTGGCTAATTTTTTTTTTTAGTTCCCCTAGAACACTGCTGATAATGAGAAGTTTCAGCTAGCCACAGCTCACTAGACAAACTATGATGAGATCAATTTGTTCCCGTTAGTCTCCACCTCATTAAGGCCCCAAACTAGGTCTTCTCTCGTAAATAGTGGGCAACATCTGGCTTCAGCAGAGATGTCTCTTTGCCAGGGTCTTAAGAGGAGTAAGTCAGCAGCCCTTCCCTAAACCTCAAAAGGAAATTCTTTGATTAAAATTGAAAGCTGTTCCTCTTAAAGTTCAGGGAAAAAAATTGCAATGTCTGATTGAAACACAACAATTATTTAATGCAATGTATAAGTATGATGTCAGCAGTGAGAATTTACAAGTAGCACAATTTAGGAAGTGAAAGTTACAGTTTTCCCAGCAATAGTACTCTAAGTTCTTTGCACCTTATCTTTGAGTGACACTTAATATCTAAGCTCTGTCATTCAATGGTCTGAAAGACCTTTTCAAATTGGGATCAGTAGAGCCTTGCTTAAAAGATTCGTTTCATTTTTTTGCGACTGTGTTTCAAACAATCCAGCTATACAAATGAGGAAATATTCAGCCTGAAGGTCAAGATGACTGACTGGCCACATTAGCTGAATATTTTTGTTTCAAAACCACAGGTCAGATATGAAGCATTGTTGTTGAAAGGAGAAAATCAGAAATTGGTTTGAAGTCACCAGTCTGTGGCAACCAAGCTCTTCAAGACACTTTATTTTTATTTTTATTTTTTTAGTGATTAGAAAGATATCGAGCATTCAGCAAACACTGAGAACCTCTTTTTTGCCCTACATAGTGCTGAGTGCTTGCAGGAATGTGGAATTAAGTGCGCGCAGACACACACGTCTGCGTCAGGAGCTGAATGGATGAAGAGGCAGGCATGTAAACAGCTTACTTCCCGACAAAGCCATTGGGAGTTTGTGTAACAAGATAGAAAAAAAGTTTGCTGAGAGCATAAGGATGCAGTGACTGAGCCTGACAGGTTGGGCAGGAGGGGACCCGCAGGAGATGCCACTGCAGCACCAGGAGACAAACTCAGCCACCTTTTGGTGCTATGTCTTAGTTACTCAGTTCTCTCTTAGTTACCTAGTTCTGGTCTAACAGCAAAATGAGTGGTTAGCTTTAAAGAACAGAAACGTATTCTTTCACAGCTCTGGAGGCTAAACACCCCAATCAGCATCTCAGCCACACGCATTCCTTCCTTGCAGGTAGTCCCAGGTGTTCAAGATCTTCGCACGACATCTATCTTCCCCTGTGTGCATCCAATAGCCATTCTGTGTGTCTGTGTCAATTTCTTTACGTTAACCCAGAAATGACTAATTTAGAACCCACCTTTCGGGACAGGGTGTAATTAACGTAATAAAACCCTGTTTCCAAATGGGATTGTACCCACACGAATAGGAGTTACAACCACAGCATACATTTTGGAGGAACACAATTGAAAAAAAAAGATGAAAGAATTGATGCATCTGAACTACGGCATTATCAAAAATTATTGAATATACAGTCACCAGAAGAAGAAACATTTTAGTCTTAGAAGAAATAAAACCAAATGTTCCTTAGACGTGACAGGGAGACTTTGCCGTTGCACTTTGGATGCATCACCAGGACAAACCAGTCACTGGGAAAGGACTTCATGTTTAGTTAAGCAGATGGGGAGAGAAAAGAAAGAAGGGCTCAGTGAAACGGATTGACATGAAAGCCACGGCAAAAGGTTCAAATGTATCAAAGATTCTGAACATAGCTCAGGACCAGACAATATATTTGTACTACTTTAATTTTGCTTTGGGGGAAAGTTTACAGTGCAAATTGGTTTCTCTTTTAAAATATTATATACAAATTGCTTTGTGACAATGTCACAAATGTTTCAGCACTCTCTCCCTTTTCCGTTCCATCTCAACCTCTCCATGTCCATTTGTCCAGTTGTCCTACCCCTTGCTACACTTTCACCTCTGCTTTTGGGTAGAAGTTGCCCATTTGGTCTCATATACCTGACTGAAGTAAGAAGTACATTCTTCACTTGTGTTCTTGTTTGCTTTACAGACCTTTCTATTCTTTATCTGAAAAGGGGGCTTCAGGAGTAACTTCAGCTCTGAGTCAGCAGGCTGTCCTGAGACCATACGCTCAGCAGTTCCTCCAGTCCCTGTCAGACCAGTAACTCTGGCCTTTTCCTGTGAATCTGAGTTTTGGTCTACATTTTTCTCCCATTCTGCCCAGGACCATCTATTGCCATCCTGCCAGAGTGACCAGTAGTGGTAGCCAGGTGCCACAGGCAATATTGTGTTCTGTTACTCATCAAGTCACAGCCATGAGTCAGAGCCACCTTGTTGACAACTAACAACAACAATTTTAACCATGATGGTTAAGGTTAAATTAACCCGTAAGTATGGTATGCACCAGATTACAGTAACCAAGGTATGAATGGGCTGGATTGCCTTTATCCTTGATGATACGGAAACAGGTGAAATTGTGTACTGTGGATTAGTAAGTACATGCCAATAAGCCCACATGTACCTTGCCTATTGAGTAATCCATCCCTGATAACAACACATGCCACCAGAAACTGGAAATAACTTTTGCAAGAGATATTTAAATATCCCAATGATCCTTAAAATAAACTGAAGGGGGGAAAGTACATTTCAAATAGCTAAGCTAATGATCACTTTCTCCAAAAAGCTGATAAAAGCAATTGCACCTTAACAGAGAAGCTCTCAGTCTATGGTTGTTTCCTTTTCAACCTAATGCATTATCAAGCTCCATTCAAATATTAGATGTTTCCAATAAACCAGAAAATTATAGCTAATTTCAGAGAGACAGAGAGAGAGAGAGGACTCTTCTACACAGCGTGAAATACCTGTGGGGGAAAAAAATCCCTGAGGATTTAGGATCTGGGTGTTTTCCAGAAGAGGCACCAAGGTGAGTGGCAGATACGAAACAGCAGGAGGCCCCTGCCTAGATGATCAGGCAGGCACTTTATAGGAATCAGAGCCAGAGAGACTGAAGATGCAAAACTCAGGCTGAGAGGAACATGGACAGGCCAGGAGGTGTGACCACCCAATACGGGTACAATCAGTAGATCCAGGAGAGCTCCTCAATCTCCCACATCTTGATCCAAAGTCTGCAAACTCAGGGAAGTTACTGGGTTTAGGAATTAGAAATCTTATGAGAGAAGGACATCAAGTTTGTTAAGGCAGGGAGTCAGGGAAAATCAAGAAGACCTTCAACGAGATGTACTACCACAGTACCTGCAACAGGGGCTGAAGCATAACAAGGATTGTGAGCACGACACAGGACCAGGCAGTGTTTCACTCTGTTATACACAGGGTCGCTGTGAGTCAGAAGCAACGTGATGGCATCTAACAACAACGGGAGAGAAGGCATGTTGCTGACAGCAGGGCCTTTCCTGAGATGCTCCTTTGGTATGAAGAGAGACTGAGACTATGGGAAAGGCAAGCTAAAGTGACGGACTGAGGGCTGAGGCACACCTGGCCAACCCCACAGTGATGCCGTTGTGACGTGGCAGCTGGCTGCATCCAGGAGAAGAGGTCAGTGGGGGACCTTTAGCAGAGATGCTGATGTCCTGGCCTGATCCCTTAATCCTCTTTATTTGCAAGACCCTCTGTCAGAGCCCCTAGGGTTGTTAGCATGGAAGCAGGGCAGGGGTTTGGCCACCTTGTATATTAGTACAAAGACATTAAAATAATTAGGAGATGACTGGTAGGTTGTAATGAAAATGACAATGTCCTGGAGTGGCACAGATGATTAAGTGCTCATTTACTGACTGAAAGGTTGGTGGTTGAAACCTACTCTTAGGTGCTGCAGAAGAAAGGCCTGGCTATGCACTTCAGAAAGATTACGAGTCTCTGACAAGCCTGTGGAGCACAGTCCTGCTCTGACACACGCATGAGTTGGAACTGACTCAAAGACAACTGGCTTTGGAGTTCATTTTATTTTAATGATACCAACGAATAGAACAAGGATAAATGTTATCTTTGAAGCAGAGACATAAGAAGGCACGAAAGAATAACAGGAAGATATTTTCCTTAATGTAAAAACTGAGCCCATGTATGAAAAGAATATTCTAAGCACACTATGTTGTAGAAAGTTCGAAACAACATGAGCACTCTCAAGGTCTATCTTGGTAAATTGCTAAACATAAAAAATTAAAGATACAGGGCTGGCTTTCAATAACAGATTATTTAACAGCAACAAAAGCACAAACAAGGCAAGACAAATCAATGAGGCTTTATAAAAATTTTAAAATTTTTTTCATCAAAAGACTTTAGCCAAAAAAATGAAAAGGCAATCCAGAAGACAGAGAGACCCACGCTGAGTGGATGTTTGCATCAATTTGTGACCGAAGAACCAGATGGTGCCTGGCCACCACCAGTGATAGCCACGATGGAGCTCACAAAGTTAAGTCTCACTGGCAACACAAGTACAAATAGGGGTGCACACTGAGATCTCCACTAAAAGACCTCAACTGATGGTCCAGGGACCTTGGAGTTCTCCTGGGAGCAGGGTCCCTGGCCCTGATGCTGCCCCTGTCTGTAAATCATAATGAAGGTCAACTTTTCAGATAGCAATGGATTGGACTTGTTGACGCAGAGTGACCATATTGCGTGGGCACTTTATGGTTCTAGGCATCTATAGGAGGTCGTCCTGTTGACCTCATACTGGAGGAAGGGAAACAGGTGAAGAGGAGAGGACAGGAGACTGTTGGGAAGATAAGACATGTATGGAGCAGAGAGGAAGGGTGTGCTGTCACCCTGCAGGGAGAGCAGTGGAAGCTGCATGTAGGTCAGCATGCAAATTTATATGGAAACGTACATTTTCATTCAATCATAATTAAAAAAAAAAAAGAAAGGAAGAAAGTGAAAAGGCAAGCTACCAACTGGGAGAATACTTTCAGAAGCCATGTACCCTGAGAGAATCTAATAACAAATATATATATAACTTTGACAACAACAAAGAGATAAATAATCATAAAATGAATAAAGGGCTTAAATAGACATTTCACCAAAGAGTAGATTCAAATAGCCACCCAAAACATGAAAAGATACTCAGCAGAGAGATGTAAATCAAAACCACAGTGAGACAGCATTTCACTACCACTAGGTTATAGCAACAGGTGGCTTGGTTTAGTTTCGGTTTTAGGATGGCTAAGATAAAAGAATAATAACAAATGTTGTAGAGAATGTGGGAAAATTGAAACTGTAATCCACTGCTGATGGAAATACAAAATGGAACAAGCATTGTAACTAAGTTTTTTTTTTTTTTTTTAAGAAAGTATTCTGAATACCACTTTTGTGAGTGATGTCTAGGGTCTTAAAAGCTAGCAAGCAGCCATCTAAGTAGCATCAATTGATCCCAATGCACCTGGAACAGAGGAAAACAAAGACATGAAAATATGAGCTTAGCAGCTGGAAGGTACATATGATCCAGTGGCTACATCATATGAGCCCAGAAGAACTAGATGGTGCCCAGCCACTACCAATGACTGCCCTAACATAAAGTCCCAAATGCAGTGGGACAAAAACGGGTACACAGAACTAGAACTTTAGTAAAAGACCACATTTGATGATCCATCAGACTACAGGGTCTCCTGAGGACATGGCCTCCAGAGTCTCAGCTAGCCCAGAGCTGAAATCAGTACCAAAGTCAATTCTTTAAAGACTAGAGTAGACTGCAAGACTTAGAGTGGTGCTGGCAAAGAATATTCTTCTAGCTTAAATGAATACATGAGGCTGTCTGAGCAGCTCTTGTCCAGAGGTGAGATGAGAGGGTGGATGGGGAGTAGGGAGAGTGGTTAGAGTTGCATAGTGATGTGTGTTTGGGGTTTTATATGGCAAATTGATTTGGTTTGCAAACTTACTTAAAACATAACATTTTTTTTAAAAAATGGAAGAGCCATTGTGGAAGATGGAACAGTGTTTCCTAAAAACACTAAAAATACAACTATCACATGGCCTAGTAATTTCCTAGCTAGGTATAAAGAGACTTTTACTCCAATATTTCATTGCAGCACTATCCCTGATAGCCACGAGGCAGAAACAATCTAAATGTGCATCAATAAATGAACGGATAAGCAAAACGTAGTACGCGCAATATAATGGAATGCCACTCAGCCAGTAGGAGAAATGAAGTCTTGATATATGTTACAGTACGAGTAGAGCTGGAAGACATTACACTGAGTGAAATAAGCTAATCACAGAAGGACAAGTATTTTATGACCTCATTTATACAAAAGGGCAAGAACAGGCAAGTGAATGGAGACTAAAGTTTATTAATGGCTACTAGGGGTAGGAGCAACGGGGAAAAGGAGGTTAACAGTGATGAAAAAGTACATTGAATAAGTGCAGGATTGTGCAGTCAACTGATTGTTGTGAATAAGTTACACACCTGAAAAAACTTGAATTGGCAAAAAGTGGTCTATTTACAACAGCTACTAACAAAAGTCAGTCTATTTACAGCAAAAAAAAAGAAAAGAAAGGAAAATGAACAGCTTTTGAGATTACTTATGTACAACCAAACCAAACACTGCACAGAGTTTGTTCCCTTGATTTCAAAGTTTAGGGTCATGGTTTCATAGGACACTGCAGTTCATTGGCCTAATAACTTTAGTGTTTCTGTTCTATCGCCCTAGTTCATTAAAAGCTTGCAACAGTTCATCCAAGCTACACTAATTCACATCTATTCACCTGGCACAACAGAGGAAGAAGGAGAGTCAGAAGCAGGGGAAGGATATAGACTGTGTGACTACGTGCCTCCATGAGCAACTGCTTTCTTTGCTATGAAAGCAGAACTGAAAAGTACTTGGCTACCATTACATAGTATTTTCATCAAGGATATTATAGAAGAATCCAGATCAAAAGGGGGAAAATGTAGAACAGAATTTATAAACTCTCAACTTTCTGGAGACCTGGAAGGTGGATGAACCCATGAAACTATTGTCCTAAGAAAATCTTTTTTTTCTTTTTCCTTTTTTTTAATTATGACTGAATGAAAATGTACATTTCTATACGCATTTACATGCCCACCTACATGCAGCTTCCACTGCTCTCCCTGCCTGGTGACAGCACACTATTCTTCTCTGCTCTATACAGGTCTCATCTTCCCAACAGTCTCCTTTCCCATCCTCTCCACCCACTCTCCTTCCTCCAGCCAGAGGTCAGCAGGATGATATCCTATAGATGCATAGAACCATAAAGTGCATCCAATACATGGTCACTCTGCATTGCCAAGTCCAATCCATTTGTGTCTGAAGAGTGGACCTTCGTTATAATTTATGGGCCAGAGCAGCATCAGGGCCAGGGGCCATGCTCCCCGGGGAACCCCGAAGCCGCTAGACCATCAATGGAGGTCTTTTAGCAGAGGTCTCAGGGTGCACCCCTTTTTATTCTTGTGTTGCCAGTGAGACTCAACTTAGTGAGCTCCATCGCGGGTATCACTCGTGGTGGCTGGGCACCATCTGGTTCTTCCAGTTCCAAGTCTATGTAGACACCCACTCACGTGGGTCCTGAGAGAATCTTTAAATCTTAAATTGAAAATATCCACTGAAGCCATCTTAGAACCAAACAATAGTTTAGCTTAACTAGTAAAACAAAGTCTGTGTTGAGCATTACACTGTTTTAAGAACTATATGGCATCAAATTGACAATAGCAACTCGAAAGATTAGACAGGAAGCTTCTGGGCACTGAGCTTACAGTAATGAGGGAGTAACAGCTCAGAGAAGGAGGATATGAATGGTTGTACATCTAAAAGAACGTAACCAATGTCACCAAATTGTACATGTAGAAACACTTGAATTGGCATGTTTTGGTGTGTATACTCCGAACAACAAAATAAACAAAATTTTAAAAACAGTTGAGAGAGAATTCCTTAAGCACTCGAAAAACAGAAACAAAAGCGGTTACTTAAAAGGCGGACAAATTAGTCTCATGTTTCTTCATAGTAACATTAAAATCCAGAAACAAATTGAAACAATGTCTGTGAATTTCAGAGGGGAAAAAGTGTGACGTGGAACTTCAGTCCCAGTGATATGTGGTTTAAGTACAGAGGTGTCAGACTTACATTCACAGACTTGCAAGAACTCGGGAAATATAACACCATTAGTCCTTTATGAAAAAAAAAGATAGGAAAATCTAGTCATTCAGGAAAGAATGGGGAACTTGTAGCAAAGGGGCCTGTTGTGTGCGTTAAGCACTGAACTCATATGTTTAAATGGAAGCTGAACGATTTATTTTTTTCCTCTTAATCCCTGGCTGGTACAAATGCTGAACGTGCTTGTTTGCTAACAGATACGTTGGCAGTTGCGGTCTAGCCAGACGTCCTCTGAAGAAAGACCCGACAATCTACTTCTGAAAAATCAGACACTGAAAACGCTGTGGAGCCCAGTTCTACTGTGAGACACGTGGAGTTACTGTGAAACAGAATCCACTGGATGGTAGCTGGTGGTTAAACAATTTGTTATTAACCTAGCTTCATAGTTTATATATACTCCTTACACATTTTTTCATATATCTTTAAGTCTTCATATTACAAAGAGAATAAATATTATAGGCAGTGTTTGGTTAATGGTGATCATCTTTGAGAGTATGGGAAGCTAAAGGCAGAGAAAAAACAATTTTAAATGGTTTTCTTCAGTGTTATTGCTATTACCAGTTCCATAAAGTCAGCTCAAACGCACCTTAACTCTCTCTATCACTTAATACTCAGTTATGTCCCATTTCCATAGTCTTTTATAAACATAGTCATTCACATTGTTCCATATATCAGTAGTTGATTTTTTGTTTGTTGAGTAGTATCCCATTCAGGAGCCTTCATAGCACAGTGGTTAAGAGCTCAGCTACTAACCAAGAGGTCAGCACTTCCAATCTACAAAGTTGGTGCTTGAAAACTCGAAAAGGGCTGTTCCACTTTGTTCTGTAGCATTGCTTTCAAGATGCCATGCGTCAGAATCTGCTCAACAGCAAGGAATTTGGTTTTACTGTGCTTTTGTTGTTGTTGTTAGGTGCTGTAGAGTAGGTTCCAGCTCACAGCAACCCTGTGCACAACAGTTGTTTTTATGCTTAGGCCCATTGTTGCAGCTGCTGTGTCAATCCATCTCTCAGAGGGTCTTCCTATTTTTCACTGACCCTCCGCTCTACCAAGCATGAAGTCCTACTGCAGGGACTGATCCCTCCAGACAACATGTCCGAAGTATGTAAGATGCAATCTCTCCATCTTTGCTTCCAAGGAGCACTGTGGTTGTATTTCTTCCAGAACAGTTCTCTTTGTTCTTTTGGTGGTCCATGGTACCTCCAAAACCACAATTCAAAAGCACTGATTCTTCTTCTGTTTTCATTATTCATTATCCAGTTTTTGCATGCATATGACGTGTTTGAAAATATCGTGGCCTAGTTCAAGCACACCTTCAAGGTGACATCTTTACTTCTCAGTATTTTAAAGAGGTCTTCTGCAGCAGATTTTCCCAGTGCAGCGCATCTTTTGATTTCTTGACTGCTGCTTTGATTATGGGACTAAGCAAAATGAAATCTTTGACAACCTCAACCCTCTATCCATTTATTGTGATGTTGCAAACTGGTCCAGTTGTGAGAAGTTTTGTTTTCTTGATGTTGAGTTGCAATTCATACTGAAGGCCATGGTCTTTGATTTTCATTAGTGAGTGTTTCAAGTCCTCGTCACTTCCAGCAAGCAGGGTTGTGCCGTCAGCATACCATAGGTTGTTAATGAGTTTTCCTCCAACCCTGATGCTCTGCTTCATATAGTCCAGCTTCTTGAACTATTTGCTCAGCATACAGATGGAAAAGGTATTTTGCTTTTAGCATTCCATTTGTGGATCTACTCTAGTTGTTCATATAATCTCCTGTTCATTGATAATTTGAATGGTTTTCAGCTTTTACCTGTTATGAATAAAGCTACTGTACACATTGAGGTTATTGCCTCAGTACATCTGATAGTGGTTTTCATTTTCACTGACCCTTGACTTTACCAAACATGACGTCATTTTCTATCAACTGGTCTTTGCTGACGACATGTCCGAAGTAAAAGAGCCTATGTCTTACCATCCTCACTTCTAAGGAGAATTAAGGTTTTATTTCTTTTAGCACTATTTGTCTGTCCTTCTGGATGTTTGATAGTCTACCAACACAATTCAAATGCATCAATTCTTCTGCTTTTTTTTTCCTTTCATTTTCCAGCTTTCGCATAAATGTGAAGCAATTGAAAAGACCTTGGCTTGAGTGAGGAACACCTTGCTTGTCAAAGTGATATTTTTGCTTTTTAGAATTTTACAAAGGTCTTCTTCAGCAGTTTTGTCCAATGCAATATATCGTTTGATTTCTTGATTGCTGCTTCTTCCATGGGTGTTTATTTTTGATCCAAGCAGAATGAAATCCTTGACAACTTCTATTTCCTCTCCATTTACTATGATATTGCTTATTGTTCCAGTTGTGAAGATTTTTGTTTTCTTTTGGCTAAAGTGTAATTCATACGGAAGCATGTGGTATTTGACCTTTGTTAATGCTTCAAGTTGTTTTCATTTTTCAACAAGCAAGGTTGTGTCATCTGAATATTGCAGATTGTCAATGAGTTTCCTCCAATCCTGATGCCGCACTCTTCATCACATAGTTCAGCTTCTCAAACTCGGTATTCTCTTTTTCTTTTTTTTTTTTCTTTTATTATGACTGAGTGAAAATGTGCTGACCTCTGGCTGGAGCATTCTCTTTTCAATTAAGGTGTAACTTACATGCAAAAAAATGCATAAAGTATAAGCATATCATTTGATTGATTCTGACTAATGTGTAAAACCACTGCAGCTTAAAAATATAGTCCATACCATCCCAGAAAGTTTCCTCATGCTTTTTTTCAGCTAACTTCCCACAATTCATAGGCAACTACTGTTTTTATTTCTGTTATCTGTTTTTAAAATCTTATGTTAATGAAATCATATGTGTTTAGTTTCTTCCACTCAACACATTTTTGAGGCTCATTCATGTTCTTGCATATATCAATAGTTTTTTTTTTATTGTTGAGTAGTATTCCATTCACAGATCTGCTACAATGTTATTTATATATTCTCCTATTGGTAGAGATTTGAACTCTTTACAGTTTTTGCCAGGTGTAAAGAAAGCTACTGTATACAACCTTACGGATTTTAATATCTCTTGGGTAAATAGCTAGTAATGGATTTTTGAGGATATAACGCCAAGCCAAGCCAAGTGTCGTCAAGGATATAATGCAGTTGTATTTTTAACTGTACTAGAAATTCTGTAACAGTTTTCAAAGAGATTCCGTCTTTTCAGTAGAGAGTGCCAAATGCTAAACATTCTTTCCAACATTGTTACTGTTCATCTGGGCATAAGGTGGTATTTCTTTTTGGTTTTAATGTGCATTTCTCCAATAAAAAATGATGTTAGCACCAAGGCATCCATGGATGGTGCGAATTGTTAGCTAACCAAAAGGATAGAGGTGTAAGTCCACCCAGAAGTGCCTCAGAGAAAAGTTCTGGCAGCCTACTTGAAAAATATCACTGATTGAAAACACTGTGAAGCATAGTTTTACCCTGATACACATGGGGTTACCATGAGTTGGAATCTACTCCATTGCAATTGGATTTTTAATAATACTGAGCTTTTGTTCTTTAGATGTGTTTATCATTCACACATCTTTGTTTGGGAAAGATTGGTTCAAAATTGTTTTGCATCCAATTAAACAGTGGGCAAAGGAGATGGACAGACTCTTCTCCAAAGAAGACATCCAGGTAGCCAAAAGACACAGGAGAAGTCCTCACGATCATTAGCCATTAGAGAAATCCAAATCAAAACTACAATGAGTTACTATCTCACCCAAACAAGGTTGACACTAATCCAAAAAACACAAAACAAAAAATGTTGGAAAGACTGTGGAGAGGCTGGAATTTTTCTGTACTGCTGGTGGGAATGCAAAATGGTACATTTCCTTTGGAAAGCAATTTCACGCTTTTTTAAAAAGCTAGAAATAGAAATGCCATATGATCCAGCAATCCCTCTGTTTGTAATATCTTCTACAGAAGCAAGGACTGTCACATGAACAGATACATGCACCTGAATGTTTATTGCACTACTGTCCACAATAGCAAAAAGATGGAATCAACCTAGGTGCCCATCAACAGATGAATAAACAAACTATGGTATATATACACAACGGAACACTACGCAATGATAAAGAACTATGAGGATTTTATGAAACATCTCATAACCCAGAATCAACTGGAAGACATTATGCTGAATGAAATAAGTCAGCTTCAAAAGTACAAATATTATATGAGACAACTGTTATAGGGACTCAAGAAAAGACTGACACACAGAAGAAAATATTCTTTGATGGCTACAAGGGTGGAGGGGGGAGAGTTGTTCATGAATAGTCGACAGGAATTTTGTTAGGTTCCGAGAGTGGCAGTATGCAGTAGAAGACAGGTCAGCGTAAGTGGACTACACCACAAGCTAAAAGGTTTTCTAAATTCAACCCAACATTTCAAAGGACAGAGTAGCAGGGATGGGGATCCAGGAATGATGTTTTCAGGGGACATAGCAGTCATCTGACATAACTAGTCTTTTTCTAACAATATTCTGCACCCTATGTTGGTGAGCGGCATCTGGGGACTTAAAAGCCAGCAAGCTGCCATCCGAGGAACATAAACTGGTTCCAGCACACGTGGAACAGATGATAACCAAGAACATCAAAGACATGAGAAAAAATGAGCCCAAGAGACAGAAGAACCTACATGACTGGCAAACTACGTCACCACAAGACCACAAGAATCAGATGATGCCTCGCCACCACCAAAGACAGCCCTGATAGGGACACAATGTAGAGTCCCTGATGCAGCACAAGAAAAGGGGGTGTGCAGATCTAGAACTCTATTAAATGACCAGAATTGATGGTCTGACAACCTGGAGGGTCCCTGAGAATATGGTCCCTAGACTTGCTGCTATCCCAGAGCTAAAACCAGTACTGAAGACAACCCTTCAGACAAAGAATGGACTGGACCTGGGGACACAGAGTGATGCCTGTGGTATGTGAACTTCAGGGTTTAATATACATATGAGGCTGTCTTACTGGTTTCTTTTTAGAAGGTTTCTTTAGAGGGTGAAGAGGAGCAGACAAGTGTTGGTTGAGTGGAAGTAAAGAGTGAGAAAGAGGAGCGTATTGTCATGAGGTGTGGTGAGCGGATAGAGTTGCAGAGAGGTGGGTACGTTGGACTTTATATGGAAAATTGACTTGGACTGTAAACTTTCACTTAATCACAATAAAAAATTCAAAAAGAGAAAAATTGTTTTGCAAATATCTTCACCATGCCTGTGGTTTACCTTTGAATTTTCTACAGTATCTATTGAAAATCAGGTATTTTCAATTTTACTGTAGTCTAATTTACTGGGTTTTTTTTTTTCTGCTTTGTAGCTCTTTTTAAATGTCCTTTAAAGAAAATTTTGTTTACTGAAGTTTGAAGAAGACCACCTTTTTTGTTTCTACTGGGAGCTTGATAGATTTTCCCTTCACATTTAGTATCTATCTTGGGGGGGGGTGGGCTGTGTGTGGTAGATGTTGGGACTTAAAGTCTGTTTTGATTTGGTTTTTTTACACAGATATTCAGTGATTCCAGTAGCATTTATTAAAGACTTTCTCTTCCCTATTAAGTCACATTGTTACCTTCCTTGAACTATATTTTTGTGATTTTGAGACATTTTATTCTCTGTCCCTGATCCATTCTTCTATTCTAATGCAAATATCACACGATTTTGATCACTGTAACTTTATAACAAATAATAAAATCAGGTAGGTAAGTCTTTCAACTTTGTTTCTTTCTTCAAAAGCATTTTGGCTGTCACCTAAACAAACAAGCAAACAAAAAAAACAAAAAAGTTAGGAATAAATCTACAGAGGAACTTAAAAGAGTTACATAAAGAAACTACAGAACACTACTGTAAGAAACCAAAAGATACCTTCCCAAATAGAAAAATATGCCGTACTCACGGATAGGTAGACCAAGATTGTGAAAATGTGTATTCTATCCAAAACAATCCACAAATTCAATGCAATTCCCATCCATATACTAATGGCCTTCTTTAAAAAGACAGAAAAATTAATTATTAACTTTCTATGGAAAGGAAAAAACCTCAGATAAGTAAAGCACTATTGGAGAAGAATAAAGTAGGAGGCCTCACATTGCCTAAACTTGGATTCTACTATACAGTAGTCAACACAGCCTGGTACTGGTATAATAACATAAGTACTGATCAGTGGAATAGAATCAAGAACACAGATGTAAACCCATTCACCTACAGTTACCTGATATTCCGCAAAAGCCAAAAATCCACTAGATGGCAAGAGACAGCCTTTTGAACAAAAGGTGCTGGCAAAACCAGATGTCCATCTGTAAAAGAATAAGTTAAATAGGGGGCTACACATCACATCATACACAAAACTAACTCAAAATGGATCAAGGACCTAAATATAAAACACAAAACTATAAAGAACATAGAGAAAAAAAATGAGTCAACACTAGAGGCCCTAATATACAGCATAAATAGTATACATGCCATAACTAACCACACACAAACACCAGAAGACAAGCTGGATAACCAGGATTATCTAAAAAGTAAACACACTCATCAAAAGACTTCACCGAAAGAATAAAAGGAAAACTTGAAAACTGGTGGGAAAAAACTGGCTATGACATATTTGACAAAAGTCTTATCTATAAAATCTATAGGAAAATCTAGTACATCTATAATAAAAAAAAATCTAATTTAAAAATGGGCAAAGGAAATTAATAGCACTTCACCAAAAGTACTTCATCAAGGTAGCTAACAGACACTGGAGGAAATGCTTATGATCACTAGCCAATAAACCCATTGCTGTCGTGTTAATTTTGACTCACAGAAACCCTACAGGACAGAGTAGAACTGTCCCATAGGTTTTCCAAGGAATAGCTGGTGAATTTGAACTGTTGACGTTTTGGTTAACAGCTGTAGCTCTTAACCACTGTGTCAACTGGGCTTCCACTAGTCATTAGAGAAACTCAAATCAAACGTATGTTGAGATAGTATTTCACCCTGATATTAATGGGGCAAATTAAAAAAAAAAATGAAAATAAACATTGAGGAAACTGTGGGGAGACTGTAACTGTTATGCACCGCTGGTTGGAATACAAAATAGTACAACTATTTGGAAAACAAATATGGTACTTTCTTTAAAAGCTAAAAATAGAAATACCATATGATCTAGCAATTCTACTCCTAGAAATACATCCTAAAGAAATAAGAGCCATCGCACAAATAAGACACGTGCACATCCGTATTCATTGCACTATTATTCACAAGAGCAGAAAGGTGGAAGCAACCTAAGTGTCCACCAACAGATGAACGTATAAACAAATTGTAGTACACACACACCATGGAATACTGTACCACAATAAAGAACAGTGGTGAATCTGTGAAACATCTCACAACATAGATGACTATGGAGGACATTATGCTGACTGAAATAGGTCAATAACAAAAAGACAAACACTATATGAAACCTCTATTATAAAAACTCATGAAAAAGTTTACCCAAAAACAAATCATTTTTGATGGTTATGAGTGAGGGGAGAGGTGGGGATACAAAAACTCTAACTAGACAGCAGATAAGTGACAACTTTGGTGAAGGGAAACACAGTACACAATACTAGGGAAGTCAGTACAACTGGAACAAGGACTTCATAGATGCCTCATAGATGCATCCAAACTCCATGGAGGACTGAATTACTGGTCTTCTAGAGACCTAGGTCTCAAGAGATATCTACCTAAATTGGCATAACATAGTTTATGAATAAAATGTTCTACACCCTAGTTTGGTAAGTAGCATCTGTAGTCTTAAAAGCTTGTAAGTGGCCGTCTGTGGTAGTTAAGGTTGTATGTCACCTTGTTAGTGTCATGATTCTCAGGTGTTTGACAACCATATGGTGTTGTGATCACTTCCATGGTGAGATTTAATATAATGGATCACCTCCATGATGGGTCTGCTGAGCTAATCTATTGAAGGAATTTCCCTGGGCATGTGGCCTCCACCAAATATAAGTGGTTACATACCGATAAGGTCTGGGGGTTTTTAGTGGTCACTGAATCCTGCAGCTGCCTGCTGTTTGTCTAATCTCCAGTTCTTGGAACTTGATCTGGCAGCTACCTTCACTCTTACCTGCCAATCTTGGGATTCATCAAGCTTTCCAAGTAGTAGTCAACTTTTTGTGGATTACTGGATAAGGGTTCTAAACTGATACTGATTCCAGAAAACCTAAAACTTCAATTTGACCTACCAGTCAAAGTGGAAGTATATGGAGGTCATGTTTTTTAATGGAATCTTAGCTCATGTACATCTTACGGAAAGTCCAGTGGGTCCTTGAATCTATCCTACAGTGATTTCCCCAGTTCCAGAATGCATAACTGGAATGCATATACTCAGCAACTGGCAGCATTTCCACATTTGATTCTTGACAAATGAAGTAAGGGCTATCATGGTATGAAAAGCCAAGCAAAAGCCATTAGAACTACTTCTAGCTAGGAAAGTAGTAAACCAAAAACAATACCACATTCCTGGAGGGGTTACAGAGATTATTGCCAACAAGGCCTTGAAGAATACAGGGGAGTGATTCCCACCATAGCCCCACTTAACTGGTCTATTTTGCCTGCACAATAAACAAATGGAGAATGACAGTAGTTACTGAAAACTTAACCAGGCAATCACTCCAACTGTAGCTGCTGTTCTGGATGTAGTCTCTTTGTGTGAACAAATTAATAAATCTCCTGGTATCTGATAATCAGCTATTGATCTGGCTAATGCCTTTTTCTCCATGTCTGTTTTGAGGGACTGTAAGAAACAGTTTCCCTTCAGATCTCTAGGCCAGCAATATACTTTCACTTGCCTACTTCAGGGCTCTCCAGCCTTATGTCATAGTTCAGTCCACAGAGACCTTGATCACAATCTCCTTCCACAAGAAGTCACACTGGCCCATTACACTGATAATATTATGCTGACTAGACCTAGTAAAGAAGAAGTGCCAATGACTCTAGACTTACTGGTAAAACACTTGAATGTTAAAAAAAAAACAAACAACCTGCTGCTGTCAAGTCAATTCTGACTCGTAGCAAACCAATAGGATGGAATAGAACTGCTCCATAGAGTTTCCAAGGAATACCTGGCAAATTCAAACTGCCGACCTTTTAGTTAGCAGACATAGCACTTAGCCACTACACCACCAGTGTTTCCCACTTAAGTGGTAGAGGATAGGAAATTCTGTAAAAATTCAGACACTTTCCACTCAGTAAAATTTCTAGGGTCCCAGTAGCATGGAGCATGTCAAGGTGTTTGTTGTAAAGTGAAGGATAAGTTATAGCACCTGGCTCCTCTCACAACTACAAAGGAAACACAATGCCTAGAGAGCCTCTTTGGATTAGATAGGTAACACATTCCTCATACGGATGTGCTAGTCTGGCCTTTTTATTATGTAACTCAAAAAGCTACTAGTTGTGAGTGGGGCCCAGAACAGAAGAAGGCTCTGCAACAGTTTCAGGCTGCCATGGGACTGGCTCTGCCCCTTAAGCCATATGATCTAGGTGATTCAATGGTTCTTGAAATGTGAGGGGCAGACGGAGATGCTATTTGGAGTCTTTGGCAGGCCACTATTGGTGAATGACAGTGCACTGCCATTGTCTCCAGGTAACTAATCTCATCTTGATAAACAGCTTTTGGCTTGTTAGCAGGCCTTAGTAGAGACTGAAGACTTAATGGTGAAACATGAAGTCACCATGCATCCTGAGCTGAGCTGCCTGTCGTGAACTCAGTGTTGTCTAAAGCAGAGTCCAAAAGTTAGACAAGCACAGCAGCACTTCATCATTAAATGGAAGTGGTATGGAAAGGATTAGGCCCAAGGAGGACTTGAGGCACAAATAAGTTGCATGAGGAAGTGACCCAGTTGCCCATGGTCTCCACTCCTATCACATTGCCTTCCATCTCCCAGTCTTCACCTGTGGCCTCGTGGGGAATTTCTCCTGGTTAGCTGATTGAGGAAGAGAAAACTCATGCTTGATTCACAGATGGTTCTGCACAGCACGCAGGCACCCTGAAAGTGAACAGTGTAGCACTACAGCCACTTTCAGGGATCTCCCTGAAAGACAGTGACAAAGGATAATCCTCCCAATGGGAAGAACTTTAAGCAGTGCACCTAGTCGTTCACTTTGCTTGGAAGAGGAAAGGTGCAGTGCTTCTGCCGAAACTACCATCAATGGATGGACTTAAAGAATGCCTTATCCACCATCATGGTATCCCACATAACATTGCCTCACATCAAGGGACTCACTTCACAGCAAATGAAGTGGGACAGTTGGCCCATGATCAAGGAATTCACTGGTTTTATCATGTTCCCTATTATCCTGAAGCAGTTGGCTTGACATAACGGTGAAATGGCCTTCTAAAGACACAATTATAATACCAGCCAGATGGCAATGCCTTGCAGGGTTGGGGCAGTATTCTCCAAGAGGCTGCGTATACTTTAAACCCGAGTTCAATATACGGTGCTGTTTCTTCCATTGCTAGGATTCATGGGTCCAGGAATCAAGGGATGGAAATAGGAATAGTGCCATTCACTACTAATCCTAGTGACCCACTTGCAAGATTTTCACTTCTTTTTTACAACCTTATGCTCCAAGGACATAGAGGTCTTAGTTCCAAAGAGAGAAGTGCTCTAGCTGGGAGACACATCACTGATTCCACTGAACTGGAAACTAACAATGCCACATGGTCACTTTGGGATACCTTTATGCCTCTGTATTAACAGGTGAAGAAAGCAATGACCACACTGGCTGATACTATTGATCCTATTACCAAGAAGAAAAGTATTGATATTACACCACAAAGATAAAGAAGAGTATGTCTGTAATGTAGGAGATTCCTTAGTGAGTCTGTTAGTACTGCCATACCCTGTAATTAAAGTCAATGGAAAACTACAGGCAATCAAATTCTGACATGACTACTGATAGCCCAGATCCTTCAAGAACAAAGATCTAGGTCACACCACCAGGCAAAAACGTACAACAAACTGAGTTACTTTCTGAGGGCAAAGAGAACATGCAATAGGTGTTTAAAAAAAGGTAGCTCTAAGTACCAGTTATGACCACATAACAAGCTGCAGAAAAGAGGACTGTAATTGTTATTGTGAGTATTCCTGCTTTGCGTGTGTCATATCAAATATTTTGGTTCTTTCACTCACAAAATATAACGTGTCTTAATCATCTGATACTACTTCAATAAAAATACCATAAGTGGATGGCTTTAGCGAAGAAATGTTTATTCTCACATACTCCAGTAGGCTAGAAGTCTGAATTCAGGGTACCATCTCCAGGAGAACAGTCTCTCTCTCACTCTCTCTTTCTCCGTCTGTTGGCTCTGAAGGAAGGTCTTTCCTTGGTCTGAGAGTATCTGAGCACAGAAATCTCGGGTCTGAAGGTTGCACTCTGCTCCCAGCTCTGCTTTCTTGATGGTGTGACATCCCCTCTCTGCTTGTTTCTCTTTTCTTTTATCTTCTGTAGAATAAAAGGATAAAAGGCGGTCTAAGCCACACCCCAGGGAAACTCCCTTTACATTGCAGTAGGAAGGTGACACTGGGAAAGGTGTTACAGCCCTGCCCTAATCCTCTTTAACATAATCCAGTCTATTAATCACAGGCAGAGTTATGATTTATAGCATAGGAAAATCACAAAATAGAAGACAATTACAAATACTGGAAATCATGGCCCAGCCAAACTGTTACACACAGTTTTTTGTGGTGGGGAAGGGAACACAATTCAGTCCATGACAAGATGTAAATAAGGATAGTGAATTTTTGGTTGTATGCATTTTCATTATATCATTTTAGGTGCAAGTATGCCTTTACAATTGTCTTTATTCAGAAATTATGTATGGTTTAAGGATATGTGTACAGGCACCAAGTTGACAAGGGGTGGACTGTGATGGTTAATGCTACGTGTTGGCTGGCTGTAACGTGATTGATTCTCAGTAGTTGCTGGATCCTACAGCTGGGTCCTATTCATCTGACCTCAGTTCTTATGACTTGAGCTAGTGGCTTAACTGTGTTCCTGCATTCCAATCTTGGAATTCATCGGTCTTACAGTCTGTGAGCCAGAGCCCTGTGATCTGACCTGCCCATGTTTGTTTTACCAGCCCTGATAGCTACATGAATTGGAAGAAGCCTCCAGCCTGACCCACAGACTTGGGATGTTTCTAGTCTCTGCAATCACATGAGCCATTTACTTGATATAAATTTCTCTCTAAACATGTATTTATATGCATTACTGACTTTGTTTTTCTAAAGAACCTAGCCTGAGATATCATCTAGGATACTCCATTGGTCATATCCTGTCTAGAATAAAGGAGAAGGAACAAAACCAGAGACATAAGGGAAAATTTAGTCCGAAGGATTAATGGACCACAACCACCACAGCCTCCACCAGACTAAGTCCAGCATAACTATAATGTGCCCAACTAATGTGCCCAGCTACTACTACTGATTGCTCTGACAGGGATCACAATAAAGGATCTCAAACAAAGTTGGAGAAAAATATAGAACAAAATTCTAATTCATGTACACACTCACACCCATGCACACACACCCCCACATCCACATACACACACCAAGACTTATTGATCTGACAGAGATAGAAGAAACCCTGAGAGTATGGCCTCTTGACACACTTTGAATGCAATACTAAATTTACTTCTGAGGTTCACTTTTTGGCCAAAACTTAGACAGGCCTATTCACTGAACAGTAATACATGTAGTTCAACCATATATATGAAGCTAAATGGGCACTCCAGCCTAGGGGCAAGGAAGAGAAGTTAGGAGGAAACAAGAAAGCTGGATGAATGGAAATGGGGAACCCAAGGCTGCGAATGAGAAAGAGTTGACATGTTGTGGGCTTGGCAACCAATGTCACAAAACAATTGGTATATGAATTGTCTAATAAGAAACTAATTTGCTCTGTAAACCTTCCCTAAAACAAGATAAAAGTGTGAGAAAATGTTTAAAAAAAATTTATAAATTTTGAGAAACAAAAATTTTGACTGTTAGTATTGAAGACTTAATAACAACCTGCAATATGCAAACAATGTAGCCTTGTTTGCTGTAAGTGATGAAGATGACAGAGTACAGCCTTCAGTACAGATTATTCTTTAACATAAAGAACACGAAAGTCCCTCACAACTGGACCAATAAGCAGCAGCATGATAAATGCAGAAAATATTGACGTTACCAAGGATGTCATTTTACCTGGACCAACAATCAATGCCCATTGAAGCAATAGTTGAGAAATCAAACAGTATATTACAGTGGGAAAATCTACTGTAAAAGACATCTTTAAAATCTTTTGAAAGCAAAGACGTCACTTTGTTGACCGAGGTACATCTGACCAAGCCATGGTCTTTTTGATTACCTCATTTGAATCTGAAAGCTGGACAATGAATAAGGAAAACCAAAAAAGAACTGATGTCTTTCAATGGCAGTGTTGGTGAAGAACATTGACTATACTGCGAACTGCCGTAAGAATGAACAAATCTGTATTGGAAGAAGTATATCCATGGTACTTAGAAGCAAGGATGATGAGACTTTGTCCCGGGTACTTTGAACATGTTACGAAGGTTGAACAACGCCTGGAGAAGGACATAATGCGTGGTGAGTGGAGGATCAGTAAAAGAGGAGAACCCTCCATGAGACAGATTGACCCAGTGACTGAAACAATCGTCTCAACATAGCAGTGATTCTGAGGATAGCTGAGAACTGGGCAACACTTCATAATGCTAAATGTAGGATTTCTGTGAATCAGAGCCAGTTAGAGAGCACCTAACAAAAATAGGTAATTAACATATTCATATAATTTTTATAATCAGTTTTTCAGTTTCTTCAGAAGAGATTTTTGATATTTGATTGGGATTAGTTCAAACCCAGATGAATTTGGGGAGAATAAACATCTTAAAGATACTAGGTTTTCCAACATATAAACATGGCACATCACTTCATTTGAGAAGTTCTCTTGTAGTGCTCTGTCATACCATATTATAGCATTCTGTGTAAAGCCCTAGCACATCTTATTTTATGTTTATTCCTAGGTATTTTATGTTTTTTTTCACGGTAAAAAGTATTTTTATTCCATTTTGTTTTTTATTGTTTGTTGCTAAGAGAAGTAAAACTAATTTTTTTTCTGTAGATTTGTTAGGATTCTCTATCATGTCATCTAGAAATACAGATTTATGTCTTCCTTCTCAATTATTTTTTCTTGCCTTATTGCACTGACTGGTATATCTCCAGCATAATTTAGAATAAAACAGATGAGAATATACACACTTGCCTTGCTTCTAGATTATGGTGAAAGTGTCCAGTGTTTCACCATTGTGTATAATATTTGCCATAGGTTTTTCATGGATTTCTTTTATCAGATTAAGTAAATTTGCTTCAAGTTCTAGTTTGTCCAGTTTGTTTCGTTTTTTAATTATGAAGGGGTGTTGAGTTTTATGAATCTGTTGAGAGTTTTTGTTTGTTTGTTTTTTCCTTCTGATGACTTGGGGACCTGCACTGACTGATTTATAACATTAAATAAGCCTCCTAGTCTTAAATAGTTATTGTTATATATTACTGAATTGTATTCAGTGATAGATTGATGATTGTTCTTGTGTCCTTGTTTATAGGCATATTGGTCTATAATGTTGTTTTCTTATGCTGTCCTTATCAGGTTTTGGTTATTTGAATTGTCTTTATTGTTATCTATTTTATTGATTTTGCTTTATATACATATATAAAGCTTAAATAATTGCTTTGAAATATTTCTTCTTTTCTAATATAAGCATTTAAAGCTATCAGTTTCCCTATAAACACTGGCATATTTCATTAGATTGTGTTTTCATGGTCATTGAAGTATCTTATTCTTGTGATTTCTTCTTTGAACCCTTGGTAATTTACAACTGAATTTCTAGTTGCAAAAATTGGGAAATTTTCTACATGTCTTATTGTTAGAGATTTATAAATTAGTTACATTTTGGTCAGAGAACATAATCTATCTAATTACAATTCTTTCAAGTTTGTGGAGTCCTATTTCTGTGGTCTGAAATATGGTCTGTCTTAGTGAATGTCACATGTGCATTTGAAAAGAATGTACATCATACTATGGCTGAAGGAATTTTTCTGACTATAATATTAACCAGCTTGATGACATCATTTTTCAACTATTCTATTGTTAGGGATTGAATTCTGTCCCATTCTACCCCCAAATGTGTCAATTTGGCTATGTGTGTGATTGTCCATCGTTTTTCATCTAATATGATTTCCCTATGTTGCAAATCCTAGCCTCTGTGATGTCAATGAAGCTAGATTAGACGCAGTTATGTTAATGAGGCAGGACTCAGTCTGCAAGATTAGTTGTGTCTTGGTGAATCTTTTTTGACACACAAAGGGAAAAGTGAGCAGAAAGACAGGGGGACCCCCCAAACATCAAGAAAGTAGTGCTGGAAGCAGAATGTCTCCCTTGGACCCGGGGTCCCTGTGCTGAGAAGTTCCTAGGCCAAGAAAAGATGGATGATAAGGACATGCCTCCAGTGCTGACAGAGAAAGAACACCCTCCGGTGGAGCAGGCACCCTGGATTTGGACGTCTAGCCTACTAGACTATGAGAAAATACATTTCTGTTTGTTAAAGCCATCTACTCATGATATTTCTCTTACAGCAGCACTAAGATAACTAAGATATCTATATTCTTGCTAAATTTTTTCTGTCATATCAATGACTAGGTAATGAATATTAAAACCTCCAGTTACGATTATGACTTGCCTAGTTGTCTTTCTTGTGTCACCATTTTGTGTTCACATATTTTTGTTTTCAGTTTGCCAGTAGTAACTTGCTTCTTTTACAGTTTCATTGTAGTACGAATGATGATATATAACACATGGATGTATTAAAAGTGTACAATTTCATAACTTTTGGTTTATGTATATACCTGCAAAACCATTAGCAAAGTCAACATAACGAACACAGCCATCATCCTAAAAAGTTTCTTTATACTCTTTCGGAACCCAGAGCCACTGATCTTCTTTCTGTCACTATAAATTAGTTTGCATCAGGGGCTTCAAACCAGTTCAGTCATGGCCAAGAAGAGAGATCAGAGTAAACCCCAACTGTTAAAATTTGGGCGATCTAGAACAATGATCAGAATAGGAAAAATTATGGGGGGAAGCCCTGGAATGGAAGACTCAGAGGCATTCAGATGCCAGATGCAGGAGACTGGGTTATTAACAGTACTGAGAAGAACAGCGACATGACTTCAAAGCAGCATGTGTTGGAGGCACCGCTATTTGTGATTCAGTTCAAAATCTGCCAGGCAAGAGATTTGGTTGCCATGTAATGCATATGTTGCCCTTGCCTTTTAATGTAATTTTTCTCATTTCATTTATCATTGTGCTTCACCCACATTTTAAAAAATTAAGTCTCTAAAGGCTTATCTTTGTTTTGGCCATAAGCAAACCAGGCAAAATTGGTTGGAAGTCCTGGTTGCAGTTTGCTAGAAATCCATATACATGGAAATATACAGCATGTGTCTATTTTGTCTGGATTCTTTCATTGTGAATAATTATTTTCTGGTTCATCCATATTGCTGCATGTACCAATATTTTGTTCCAAACATTTTCTTGCACTGTGTGTCTCTTCTTTTGAAAAACAAAGGTTTCTTATTTTAATGATTTCCAATTTATTTTTTACATTTATAATCTGTGTTCTTTCGGACATGTTTAAGAAATCTTTGCCAAACCCAGGGCACTAAGATTTTCCTTTGTGCTGTCACCTGAAAATTCAGTAGTTTACTACTTTCATTTAAGTCTACAATCTATTTCAAGTTAATTTTTGTATATTTGTTGTTGCTTTTGCTATTAGGTAGTAACCATCGAGTTGATCCTGACTCATAGCAAACCATTCAGAATAAAACACTGCTTGATGCTGAGCTGTGCCCACAGTCAGCATTACAGCTGAGCCATTCCTGTACCCACTGTGTCAATCCATCTCATTGAGGGGCCTGCTCTTTTCTTCTGACCCTCCGCTTTACCAAACATGATGTCCTTCTCCAAGGACTAATCCCTCCTGACAACTTGCCCAAAGTATTAAAAACACCGTCTCACCATCCTTGCTTCTGTGGAGTACTCCAGTTGTACTTCCAAGCCAATCTGTTCATTCTTTTGGAAGTCTATGGTATATTCAATGTTCTTCTCCAACACCTCGAATCAAAGGCATCAATTCTTCTTCTGACTTCCTTATTCATCGTCCAGCTTTTTCATGCATATGATGCAATTGAAGATACGAGGGTTTGGATCAGGCACACCTTAGTATTCAAGATGGCATCCTCATTTTTCAACACTGTAAAGAGGTCTTTTGCAGCAGATTTTCCCAGTGCAGCACATCTTTTGATTTCTTGACTGCTGCTTCCATAGGCGTTCTTTATGGATCCAAGTAAAATGAAATCCCTGACAACCTCAATCTTTTTTCCATTTGTCATGATGTTGCTGTTGATCCAGTTGTGAGGATTTTTGTAATCCATACACAAGGCTGTGGTCTTTGATCTTCATTGGTGTTTCAAGCCCCTTTCACTTTCAGCAAGCAAGGTTGTGTCGTCTCCACAACACAGGTTGTTAAACATGTCTTCCTCAAATCCTGATGCTCCATTCTTCTTCATACAGTCCAGCTTCTCAGATTACTTGTTTGGCATACAGATTGAATAGGTATGGTGAAAGGATACAACCCTGACACATACCCTTTCTGTTCGAACCACAGCCTGTTGATCCGTGTACGGATTCCTCAAGAGCACAATTGAGTGTTCTGAAATTCTCCTTCTCTACAATGTTGTCCATAATTTGTTATGATCCACACAGTCAAATGCCTTTGCATAGTCAATAAAACACAAGTAAACATCTTTCTGGTATTCTAGGCTTTCAGCCAAGATCTATCAGACATCAGCAATGATTTCCCTGATTCTACATCCTTTCTGAATTCAGCCTGAATTTCTGTCAGTTCTCTGTCAATGTACTGTTGCAGCTGCTTTTGATTGATCTTTAGCAAAATTGTACTTGCATGTGATATTAATGACATTGTTTGATAATTTCTCCACTCAGTTGGATCACCTTTCGTGTGTATAGTACAAGGCAAATGATTAGGTCCCTTTTCCATGTATTTTAATTGTTCTAGCACCATTTTTTGAAACAAAAAAAAAAATTGTTTCCCTATTAAGTTGCATTTAGCCTCTGTAGAAAATTAATTGACCATATACAGGGGAATCTATTTCTTTACTGTCTATTCTATTCTATTTATCTAATATATCTAATTTATCTGTAGGGTTGCTATGAATTGCAATTGATTCACAACACATAACATATATTTATGTCAGTACTTTATTGTCTTGATTATTGTTTATAATAACTCTGAGATCAGACTTTGTTCTTCATTTTCAGAATTGTTTTAGCTGTTGTAGGCCCGTTGCATTTTCATGTGAACTTTAATAAGCTTATCAGTTTTCAGAAAGAGAAGCCTGCTGGGATTTTATTGGTATTTTGAAATTTGTACATTATTTAGCAATAACTGATATCTTAAAACTATTGTGTCTTCTGATCCACGAGCACAGTTTACATCTACACTTCTTATGCTGTCTATGATTCTCTTGGCAATGCCCTATACTTTTCTATACACAGGGTTTACACAACTATTGTCAAATTTATACTGTGTTTCACAGTTATTGATATAATTACAAGTGGTATTGCTTTTTTAGGATTTATTTTGTTGCTGAGAATATATATAGCAAAACAAACACCAATTCAATAGTTTCTACACGTACAATTCAATAACACTGATTAAATTTTCCAAGCTGTGCAGCCATTCTCACCCACCTTCCCTGAGTTGTTCCTCCCCCATCAACACAAACTTACTGCCCCCTAAGTTTCCTAACTAATCTTTAGAGTTGCTGTTATAAATTTAATCTCATAGACACAGATCTTGAAAAAGTGCAGTGCTCAAGGCAGTCATTCTTCATTGTTGTTAGGTGTTGTTGAGTCAGTTCTGGTTCATAGAGAACCCATAGGCAACAACACGAAACACTGCCCGGTCCTGCACCACGCTCCCAATCACTTTTATGCTTAAACCCACTGCTGTAGCCACTGTGTGACTCTATCTTCTTGAGGGTCTTCCTTTTTTTTGCTGACCCTCCACTCTACAAGTATAACATCCTTCTCCAGGGATTGAGCCCTCCTGACAAGAGGTCCAAAGTATATGAAATGCATTCTCCCTATTTTTGCTTCCAAGGAGCACTCTGGCTGAACTTCTTTCAAAATATATCTGTTTTTTTTGACAGTCCATGGCACATTAAATATTCTTCTCCAACAACAAAATTCAAAGGCATCAATTAATTGTTCATTGTCCAGTTTTCACATGCATATGATGCAATTGAAAATACCATGGCTTAGATCAGGCCGACCTTAGTCTTCAAAGTGACATTGTTACTTCTCAAAACTTTGAAGGGGTCCTTTGCAGCAGATTTTCCCAATGCAAAATGACTTTTGATTCTTGACTGCTGTTTCCATGGACATTGACTGTGGAACCAAAAAAATAAAATCCTTGACAACCTCAATCCTTTCTTCATATATCATGATGTTGTTTACTGGTCCAGTTGAGAGGATATTTGTTTTCTTCATGTTGAGGTGCAATCCATACTGAAAGCTATGGTCTTTGCCATTCATCAATAAGTGTTTCAAATCCTCTTCACTTCCATCAAGCAGGGTTGTGTCATCTGCATAACACAGGTTGTTAATGAGTCTTCCTCCAATCTTTATGCCTCATTCTTCTTTATATAGTTCAACTTCTCAGACTATTTGCTCAACGTACAGACTGAAAAATTATGGTAAAAGGAAAAACTGTGATGCACACCTTTCCTGACTTTAAACCAGGCAGTGTCTCCTTGTTCTGTTTGCACAACTGTATTCTTCATGAGCACAATTATGTGTTCTGAAATTCCCATTCTCCACAATGTTAGCCATAATTTGATATGATCCACACAACTGAATACCTTTGCATAGTCAATGAAACAGAGGTAAACATCTTTTTGATATGCTCTGCTTTTAGCCAAGATCCGTCTGACATTAGCAATGATATCCCTGGTTCCACATCTTCTTCTGAATCTGGCTTGAATCTGTCAGTGTACTGTTGCAGGCACTTATGAATGTTCTTTAGTAACATAGTACTTGTGCGTGATATTAACGATATTGTTCGATAATTTCCAAATTCAGTTGAATCACCTTTCTTGGAAATAAGCATAAATATTATTGTTGATTAGCTAAGCCAAACTGTTGTTTGGTTTTAAGAAGGCTTCAGGAAGTATTTTTGATTAAATTTTAAAGATTATCTCAGAATAATCATTTCAGGAATTCATCTATCATCCAGAAAGTGTGGAGTCCATGAGAAGTGTAAATTCTGTTCTGCATTTGCTCTCTTTTGGTCAGTATTCTTCTACAGCATCTTTGATCAAAATGATCAGTCATGCTATCTGGGCACCATCTAGTCCTGGTCTGATGGCAAAGGAGACAAGGTTTATGAACAGCTAGCCACACATTCCATTTTCCCTCCTATTCCTGACTCTCTTTCCTCCTCTGTTGCTCCAGGTCAATAGATGCCAACTGTGCTTGAATGTTCACTTAAAAATTTTTAAGACCCCAAGCACTCCTCAATGAGCTATGAGGCAGAGCAGAAGCATTAAACACATTATTAAGCCAACTAACTAGGGTGTCTCATAAAGCCATGACCCTAAATCTTCAAACTAAGGAAGCAAATCCCATGAGATGTTTGGTTGTATGTAAGCAGTCTCAGTAGCTACTCGTTTTGCTGCTGTTGTTTTTTGTTATATCTATTACACAGCTTTTGCTACTTCAACTGTTTACAATTGTACAATTTATTAGCATTTGTTTTTAAATTTCAAGCTCTGATTGCTCATTGCCACATATAGCAATGTATAAAATACACGTTAGGTGTCATTAAGTCAATTTGGACTCATAGTGACCCCATGTAGCAGAGTAGAACAACTCTAAAGGGTCTTCTAGGCTGTAACCTTTATAGGAGCAGACCACCAGGTCTTTCTCCTTGGCAAGCACTGGGTAAGTTTCAACCAGCAACCTTATTAGCAGCCTAGTACTTAACCTTTGAGCCACCAAGGCTCTTTACAGAACATATATAACATGCTTTATATGGAGGGAGAGCAAAAGGGACAGAGAGAGAAAGAGAGAGAGAGAGTCTGCATTTTGCAACTTTGCTAAATGTACTTATCAGTTGTCATGCTTTTTTGGAAATTCCTTAGAATTTTCTACACAGATAATCATGTCATCTATCTGCAAAGACCATTTTACTACATAATTTCATATCTGGATTTTTTTAAACTCCTTTTTCTTGCCTCAGAGTTCTAGCTAGATTCTTCAGTACTCTTCTTTTTCTAGTTTCTTACGGTGGAAGCTTAGATCAGGGGCTAATTAATTGTTTTGTAAAGGATAGGTCACAGAGTAATAATTTTAGACTTTGAGAGTCATATGATCTCTGTCACGACTAGTTAACTCCTGTAAAATGAAAGCAGCCAATAAACACATAAATAACAAAATTTTATTTGCAAAAAACAATAGCAGGTCTGATTTGGCCTGTCTACCATAGTTTGGTAATCAAAGTCATTTATTTGAGACCTTTCTCCATTCCTAATATAGGTAGGTAGTGCTATAAATTTCCCTCTAAATACTATTTTAGTTGCATCCCATCAATTTTTATAGGTCATACTTTCATTTTTAGTCAGTTAAAAATACTTTCTAATTTATTTTGCTATTTGTTTTTTTAGAGTCAAGACTATTTAAAAGCATGTTGTTTATCTTCTAAATATTTGGGAACTTTCCAGATGTCTTGCTGTGACTTTCTAATTTAAAACCACTCTGGTCAGAAAACATGTTTGGCATGATTTGAATTCTTTTAAACTTTTTTTATGGCCTGTCATGAATTGAACTGTTTATGAGACTTTTTTTATGGCCTGTCATGGATTGACTGTGTTTCCCCACAAATGTACATAGCCATTTGGCTGGGCCATGATCCCCAGTGTATTATGGTTGTCCTCCACTTTGTGATTTTTCCCATGCTGCATGTTGAAGAGGATTAGTATGGGAGTGTAAATACCTTCCTAAGGTTACCTCCCTGCTCCAAGATACAGGAAATTTCCCTGGAGTGTGGCTTGCACCATCCTTTATTCTTTTATCTTACAGGAGATAAAAGGAAAGGGAAGCAAGCAGAAAATTGGGAACCTCACACCATCAAGAAAACAGCACTAGCTGACTAAAACATGGCCCAAAATAAGAATTTATTGAGGCTTGTTTTATGACTCAGAATATGTTGGCAAATTTTCCATATGCACATGAAATAAATTTCTATTCTGATATTTTGGGGTAAAATGTTCTGCAAACATCAATCAGATCAGTTTCATCAATAGTGTAATTTACTTTTTCGATGTTATTCCTGATTTTATATCTAACTTTTCTATCAGTTATTGAAAGACAGACATTAAAATCTCAACTTATAATAGATTTCCTTTCAGTTCTATCAAGTTTTGTTTCTTGTATTTAAAAAAATGTATTATTAGGTGCAAAAACATTTTTATTGCTACTTCCTGTTGATACAATGACCTCTTTTTCATTAGGAAATGACCCTCTTTATTCCTAGTAATATCCTTTGTTTATTTTACTTTTTCTCTTGCTAAAATAGTTATTTCAGCTTTCTGTTGAGTATTGTTAGCATGAAATACCTTTTTCTGCCCTTGTGCTTTTAACCTATTTGAGACATTTTGTAGTCAAAGTATTTTATGGATTATTTCATTGCCTTTGATGACTAGTTTAGCTGTGCTTCTGTTTCATTTTTCAGTTGTTGCTTTACATTTTGTAGTATATATTATTTATTTGCAGAAACCTGGTGGTACGGTGGTTAAGAACTTGACTGCTAACCAAAAGACTGGCATTTCAAACCCACCAGAACTCCTCGGAAACTCTACAGAGCAATTCTACCCTGTTCTACAGGGCCTCTGTGAGTCAAAAGTGACTCAATGGCAACAAGTTTGGGGCTTGGAGGGCTTTATTAAGTTAATAATTTATCAGGGAGCCATAGTGATGCAACTGGCACTGATTTGCTATCTGAAATTTGGATAATTTGAACCAACTTAGGGGCTCTCTATGAAAAATACCTAGTGATCTATTCCCATGAAGATTATAGTCCAAAAAACCCTATGGAGTAGTACTACTCTGTTACATGGGGTTGCTATGAATCAAAATTGACTAAACATCGTTAATTCGTTAGAGCCTACCCTAAAGTAGGAGCACTGCGGGATGTGGTGGTGAAGAGCTTGGGTGCTAACCAAAAGGTTGGCAGTTCAAATCTACCAGCTGCTCCTTAGAAACCCCATGGGGCAGTTCTTCTCTGTCCTGTAGAGTCACTGAGTCAGAATCAACTCAATCTCAAGAAATTTGGCTTAGGTTCAGGACCTTAAAATAACAAAACACCTGTGATGGTTAAGATTATATCTCAAGTTGACTGGGCCATATTTCTCAGTGTTTTGGCAATTGTATAATGTGATCATTTCCCTGTTGAGATCTGATATGTGGTTCCCCCCCATGAAGGGATCTACTGTGAGGAGACAGTTAGTTGAAAGGCAGTTTCCTTGGGTGTGTAATCTACATCCAAATATAAACAGATGTTCTGTTGTCTGCCTACTCTGGATCCTGCAGCTGACTCCTGTTCTTCTGACCTCCAGTTCTTGAGACTTGAACTAGTAGGTTAGCTGCAGTCTTGATGACCTGTCCTGGGATTTGTCAATCTTGACGGCCTGTGAGCAAGATCCCTGCTCTCCGACCTGCCAATCTTGGATTTAGCAGTCCCTTTGGCTACATGAACCAGGAGAAGCCACTATCTCGATCCATGGCCTCTTGACATTCTAGCCTCTACTACTGCATGAGTCATTCCCTTGAGATAAATCTGTTTATGCATTTATAGGCTATACCGGTTTTGCTTCTCTAGAGATCCCGGCTTAAGACAATATCATGTCATACATAAGAAGAGTACACGTAAATTTAACTCCTCTTGAACTTTGGCCCATTGTATTTTAATTTGTGTTATAAACACTACAATAAAATTTTATTGCTTTTATTCTAAGCAGCAAATACTTGTTTCAAGAGTCTTATCTAAATCATATTTCATTGTTGTTGAGAATATACTAGTGGCGTCATACAGCATTTGTCCTTTTGTGACTGGACTGACTTATTTTACTCAGCATAATGCCTTCCAAATTCATCCACACTGTGAGGTTATTTCAAGTAGTCATTGTTTTTCTTTATTGTTGCACAGTATTCCATTGTGTGTATGTTTATCCATTTATCTGTTGATAGGTACTTGGGTTGTTTCCATCTTTTTGCTGCAGTTAACATGAGTGTGCATATGTCTATTTGTTTGATGGCTCTCATTTCTCTAGGATATATTCCAAGGAGTGAGATTGCTGGATCATATGGTATTCCTATTTCTGGCTTTTTAAAGAAGCACCATATCATTTTCCATGGTGATTGTACCATTTCATGTTTCCACCAGCAGTGTGTAACTGTTACAATCTCCTGGAAACCTCTCCAGCATTTGTTATTTTCTGTTTTTGTTTTTTTTTAATTAGTACCAGTAGTATCAGGATTAACTGGTATCTCACTGTAGTTTCGATTTATGTTTCCCTAAGCTCATCAGTTTGAATCTACCAGGCAGTCCTTGGTAACTCTATGGGGCATTTCTACTCTGTCCTATAGCATGCTTATAGGGTAACTATGAGTCAGAATTGACCTGACAGCAGCAGGGATTTTTTTTATGCTTAAATGAAAGCATACAATTCAAGTCAATTTTGCATGCCTGCCTCTCTGCAACTTTCTGCTATCCTCACTCTGTGACAGCAGACTCCTCCTTTTCACCCTTTACTTCTGGTATCCTCTTAACAAACACCTGTCCCCTCCTCTCCCCCCTCTCCTCTCCCCTCCTCTCCCCCCTCTCCTCTCCCCTCCTCTCCCCCCTCTCCTCTCCCCTCCTCTCCCCCCTCTCCTCTCCCCTCCTCTCCCCCCTCTCCTCTCCCCTCCTCTCCCCCCTCTCCTCTCCCCTCCTCTCCACCTCTCCTCTCCCCTCTAGAAATAAACCAGTAGGACAATCTCAAGTAAATGCATAAAACCATAAATTACCAACACCACATGCTCACTCTATTTCCCCAAGTCCAGGCCATTCTTTGTCTGAAGTGTTGACCTCAGTACTAGTTTCAGACCTGGGCTAGCAGTAAGTCTAGGGGCCATGTTCCCAGACAACTCTCCAGGTTGTCAGACCATCAGTTCTGGTCTTTTAGTGGAGTTCTTGATCTGTCCATCTCTTTTTCTCCTACTGCAAGTCAAGGATTCTACACTGTGTCCCCTGTCAAGGCTTTTTTTGCAGTGATCAGGCACCATCTGGTTCTTCTGATCTCATGCTGATAGTCTCCCAGTCATATAAGTCCTGCTGTCTCCTGGGCTTCAGTGTTCTCAGTAGTCATCTGTTCCAGGTAGTTTCTTTCTTCTCCCCCTTCCTTTCTTTTTTTCTCTCCTTTCTTTCTTTTTTTTAATGGCTAATCAGAACCCTGGTGCCATAGTGGTTAAGAGCTTGACTGCTAAGCCAAATGTCAGCCATTCATATCTACCAGCCATTCCTTGAAAACTCTATGAAGCAGTTTCTACACTGTCCTATAGGACTGTTATAAGGTGGAATTGACTCCATGATGATGAGTTTGGTTTTTTTTGTTTTGTTTTATTTTGTTTTTAATGGCTATTGATTTCAAGCATTTCCTCCCATGTCTGTTAGCTGCCTGAATGTCTTCTTTGGTAAAGTGTTTACATCCTTGGTCACATTTTTAATTGAATCATTTGTTGCTTTGTTGTTGAGGTGTTACAATATCTTACAGACTTTAGAAATTAGACCCTTGTTGGATATGTTGTAGTGCTGTAGCCAAAATTTTCTTTCACAGTTTGTAGGGTCTGTTTTCTCTTTTGGTGATTTCTTTTGATGAGCATTTAAGTGTTCAACCTTTAAGAACTCCCAATTATCTAGTTTATTTTCTGATGCTTGTACTTTGCTACTTATGCCTTATAGTGTATGTTGCATGTTATGAACCCGACTGTTATCCCTAATTTTTCTTCCACAATCTTATAGTTTTAGGTTTTACATTTATGTCTTTGATCCACTTGAGTTAGTTTTTGTGTATGGTGTGAGGTATGGGTCTTGTTTAATTTTTTTACACATAGACATTCAGTTTTGTCAGCACTATTTATTAAAAAGATTGTCTATCCCCACATAATGGACTTTAGGCCATTGTCAAAGATTAGCTAGCCATAGTGGATAAATCTATGTCTGCGTTATCAATTCTGTTCCACTGGTCTACATTCAGCAATTGTACTAGTACCACACTGTTTTGTCCACTGTGGCTGTAGATCATTCTGAATAGAACTGACACTTTCACAATGTTGAATCTTCCTATCCATGCCCGCTCTGAGAATTCTAGCTGTCTTGACTCCCCAGATTCCTGACTCTATCCCTAAGCCATGTCAGCTCTGCTCATGACATGGCCTAGAAATTCTCTCTAGGCACAGAACAATCATAAGGCTCACCTGGTCTGTACCCTTTCAAACGAGAATCGCACTCCTTTGTTGTCTGTTGCCCAGTGATTGAAAACTTTTTAAAAAGTTCCACCTTGTTTAAGGGAAAAGGTAATTCTGGACCCTGTTTAGGGTTTCAAACTGGTTTATTCCGGTTCAAATCCCTGCTGAGAATTTGCATTCTTACCCCAGATAATACTGAATCATAATCGGATCCGACTCGACGGCACTTGGCCTGGCTTGGCAATCTATTCTTTAAAATCCCCCGGTGATTCTCAAATATAATAAATTACAGAACCACTGCTGTAGCAGTGGCTTTCAGAATTGGTCACAAATCAGCAGCATTAGCATTGCCTGGGAATTTGTCAGAGATGCAAATTCTCAGCAGGACTTCAAACCCGAAGGAAATGATTGGAAGCCCCGTCCCTGTTATGGCATCCTAATCAGATGTAAGTCCTGCTTTGTGTCTTTCGAAGCTCTATTATTAGCTGCATTTACATTTAGGATTGCATCTAAGACAATCTCTGAAAATAAATAACTATATATATGTACACATATTTATTTTATTTTTATTTTTTAAATTTAGCTAGAATTATTTGTCTAGTGCTGTTATGAAACATTTTAATCTTAAATCTTTTCAGTGCTTAAGTAAAATAGCAGACAATACTATTTTACAAATAAAAATATAAGCACTGTCATAGATAGTTTTGTTAACTTATGCAAAATGATTTTGTCATTCTAAACAAAATACTCAAAGGCATTATAAAGTTGAGTACAATGTACATAGATTTTGAGGAAATTATTTATTGCCACAGGCTGCATCATGCTTCACCCTTTAACCAAAATGAAAAAAAAAAACCACTGCCACTGAGTGGGTTTTGACTCATAGCATCCCTAAAATGGAAATACGTACTTTCCTTTGTTCCTACAGGAACATCAATTGAGAAGCTTGAGAATAACTGCCTCAGGGTGCTGTTTTGTGTGTCACTTGGAAACGTACTGCAGTCCAGGGACCCAGTGAAAACCACATTCCTATTTGAGGAGAGATATTTGCTTCTAGTTCTTTTGCTCCTTCTTCACATAGAAGGCAATGACATCCAGAAGTCAATCTGGGCAGAGTCCTCACTCAGTGTTTGGGAATTTGAGTTATTCTCTCAATCCTGACAAGTCAGCAGTCCCTAATTCAGGTTTGACTTTCTCCTATAAAGAAGTTCAGCCTCTCTGTCACACTCTGCATTTGGTTATAAATTCCATCCTCAGTGACTATTCTCAGAATGGAACCAGACTTTGGTTCACTTACACGAGATTTTATTGTTTTTCCTCCAGCCACGTATGAAGCACCTGCTAATTCTGACAAGCTCAGCATGTGTTGTCTGGACTCCCACAAAACTGAAATGTAAGAAATGTGTGCTCACTTTTTTTTTTAACATCGTATTTAACCAGAATGAGAGGTAAACTCAGTCTCTGCCATTTTAAGATAAACACAGTCTCTGTCAGCCTCTCTCTCCCTAAAGTTGTTTGTACTTAAAAACTGGAAACTTCTGTTGTAATTGGAAAATGGGAAATGTTTTAATTATCAGTCTACAATTCTGTTCCTTGCCATTTTCAGTCACCACCATACCCATGGCCTCAGTTGTTCTTTACTGTGGCATTGTTAAATGAATGAAGCCTAGGCCATGGAAACTTCAACTGCTTCTATCACAAATTTTGTGCCCTCCTCTCTTTGAGCCCTGTGTAAGAAGCCCTGTCAGTTTTCAACACTTTCAGAGATGCCAAAATCTCAGGCTTCTTTACAGTCTCCTGGAACCAATCACTCCCTTTGTCAACTTCTGTCTCCTTCACCTCCCCTGGCATCAACTACAAGAAGCCCCATCAGTCTCAAACACAAAAATGATTTACTTTTTCCAAAGGATGGAGAGTAGTCTTGGTGATGCAGTGGTTAAACATTGAATTGCTAACCAAAAAGTCAGCAGTTCAAGCTTAGAAGGATAGAGTAGCAGAGACAAGGGCCTAGGGACCACAGCTTTAGGGGACATCTAGGTCAATTGGCCTAACAGAGTTTATTAAGAAAATGTCTGCATCCCATTTTGGTGGGTTGTGTCTGGGTCTTAAAAGCAAGCAAGCAGCCATATAAGTAGCATCAGTTGATCCCTACCCACCTGGAGCAGAGGGGAATGAAAGACGTCAAAGACATAAGGAAAATAGGAGCCCAAGAAACAGAAGGGACCACATAATCCAGAGAAGGCATCAGCATGAGACCAGAAGAACTAGATGACGCCTAGTCACCAGTAATGACTGCTCTGTCAGGGAACACAACAAATAGTCCCTAGCATAGTGGAAGAAAAATGGAGTGCAGAACTCAAAATCTATTAAATTGACCAGACTTGATGGTCCAACAGGCTGGAGGACATGGCCCCTGGACTCTTTCTGTCAGCTCAGAACTGAAACCACTTCTGAAGCCAACTCTTCGAAGATTAGCCTATACTATGAGGCATAAAATGTTACTTATGAAGAGTGTGCTTCTTGGCTTAAAGGATGTAAATGAGACTAACCAAACAGCTCTGGTCCAGAAGTGAGATGAGACAGCAGAGGGTAATAGAGCTAATTGAACAGACATGAGAAATACAGGGTAGAAAGAAGGTGTGTACTGTCAGTGCAGGGAGAGCAGTTACAGTCACACAGAAATGCGTGTGTAAGTTTTTATATGACAAATAGATATGATTTAAAATTTTCACGTAAAGCACAATGAAATTAAAAAAAAAAAAGTCAATCATTTGAACCTGGTACTAGTACAACAACACGTGCATAAGACCCATGGGATAGAATTGCGAATCCAGATGTAAACTTGTCCACCTATGAGCAGCTGCTACTTGACAAAGGCCCCGGGTCTGTTAATTGGGGAAAAGAATCTCTTTGACAAGTGGTGATGATGTAATCAGATATCCCTCTGCAAAAAGGCATAAACAAGACCCACACCTCACATCATGCACAAAAACTAGCTCAAAATGGATCAAATACCTAAATATAAAATCTAAAATGGTAAAGATCATGGAAAAAAATAGTGACTATAGTAGGAGCCCTACCACATGGCATAAACGGAAGGAAAACTATAACTACCAATGCACAAGCACCAAGAAAAAAACTAGGTAATGGGGAGCTCCTAAAAATCAAACACATACTCATCAAAAGACTTTACCCACCTACAGACAGAGAGATAGTTGTTGGCTGTGGCAAATCTAATCTACATCTAATCTCTAAAATCTATAAGACACCACCAAACCACAACAACAAAAAGACAAGTAACCCAATTAAAAAATGGATAGAGGATATGAGCAGCCACTTCACCAAGGAAGACACTAAGACAGCTAACAGATACATCAACAAATGCTCAAGATCATAAACCATTAGAGAAATGCAAATCAAAGGTATGAGGAGATGACATTTCACTTCAACAAGGCTAGCATTAATCAAAAAAACACAAAATAATAAATGCTAGAGAGGTGATGGAGAAACTGGAACACATACACTGCTCTTAGGAATGTAAATGTAAAATGGTACAACTGCTGTGGAAAGTTATTTGGTATTTCTTTATGAAGCTAAAACTAGAGGTACCATATGATCCAGCAATCCCACTTCTTGGAATATATACTGGAGAAATAAGTGCAGTTCATGAATAGATACATGGACACTTATGTTCATTGCAGCACTGCTCACAATAGCAAAAAGATGGAAACAATCTAGGTTCCTTATCAACAAAGGCATAAAGAAATTATGATATAGTCACACAATGCAATATTTCACAATGATAGAGAATGATGATCAACCTATGAAACACTTCATAACATGGAAGAGTCTGAAAGGCATTCTGCTGAGTGAAATTAGTCACTCACAAAAGGATAAATATTGTATGACACCACTATTCTCGCAATGCAAGATTTAAAAGTAGAAGAAAATGTTCTTTGATAACACCAGGTGAGAGAAGGGAGGGAAAGGGATATTCACTAACTAGATAATAGAGAAGAATTACAATTTGTGACAAGTCTGCAAACTTAATTATTCTAAGTGCTACATACCTCATTGCTGAATATCACTATGGTCACCTTTGAAGTACTTGGGAAGCTAGGCACAGATGCTGGCACCTAGTCCACCCTTCAAAGTAATTTTGGAACTCTTTCTGGAATAACCATTGTGCATGGTGGTAAGATGGCACGTTCGCAAACTTAATTATATAGTTGTCTGTGAGGGAGTTTTTAGCCAGCAAGTAAATAACTCTACTGAAACACCCTACCTACTCACCTGATCTGGCCCCCCAGTAGCTTTTATCTTTACCCAAAGACAAAGGAAATATTGAAAAGGAGATATTTTGATGACATTCAGGACATTAAGGATAATATGATGGCAGCTCTGATGGACATTCCAGAAAAAGCGATCCAAAATAGCTTTGAAGGGTAGACCAGGCACTGGCAGCAGTGCATAGCTTCCCAAGGGGAGTATTTTGAAGGCGACCACAGTAATATTCAGCAGTGAGGCATGTAGCATTTTTTCCAGGATGAGTTCACAAACTTCATTGGCAGTCCTCATATATTAGATGAAGTGAAAATCAAGGCTGAATACAGGTGAAGTGAGTACAACTGGACTAAACAAAAGCTAAGGAGTTTCCTGAATACAACCAAACTCTTTAAGAGACAGAGTAGCAGGGGTCAGAACGACATTTTCAGAGGACATCTAGTTCAACTGGCATAACAAAGTTTATTAAGAGAGTGGAGTTTATTAAAGAGAGTTTATTCTAGAAAGTGGAGAAGAGGGGATAGGATTCTAGAAATACGGAGTTAAAAGGAGGAATGTACTGTCACTGGGTGAGGAGAGCAGAAGAAGCTGCAGCTAGGTGAGCATGCAAAATTGATTTGGATTGTATACTTTCACTTACTCACAATAAGAAAAAAAAGAAATAAAATTTTCTGTATCCCACTCTGGTAAGTGGCACCTGGGTTCTGAAAACGTAGTGGGTGGCCATCTAAGATGTATCAATTGGTCCCAACCTATGCGGAGTGAAAGGGCATGAAGAACAACAAAGACACAATGAAAATACCAGCCCGGGATACAGAAAGGGCCACACAAACCAGAAACTCTATCAGCCTGAGACTAGAAAACTAGACTGGGCTTGGATACAACCAATCTGGTGACAGGTGGAAAGAGAGAAAAGTATGGTGCAGAACTCAAAATGTAGTCAAGAGGCCAGACTTAATGGTCTGACTGCAGGAACCCTGAAAGACCCTGACTTCTCCATTAGCCCCAAACTAAAACCATTCACAAAGCCAATTTTTCAGACAAAGATTGGACCACTCTGTAAGACATTAAATGATATTTACAGAGTGTACTTTTTAGCTCAAATAGATATATGAGTCTAAAGAGGCAGTACCTGTTCGGAGGTGAGACAAGAAGGCAGACAGACAGCAGCCTGTTGAAGGGACATGGAAAGCTTGGGTTGGAAAGGAGGAGTGTACAGTCAAATTATAGGCACAGCAACTAGGGTGGCATAACAATGGGTGTACAAATTTTTGTATGAGAAGCTAACTGAAACAGTAAATCTCCGTTTAAATCACCATAAAAAAAATTAATAAAATCAGCAATTCTAATCCACTAGTTGCTCCTTGGAAAAACTTACGGGCAATTCTACTCTGTTCTGTAGGGTCACGGTAAGTTGGAATCAACTCAGTGGCAATAGGTTGGGTTTTAAGGATGGATAAGCACAAAAAGGAATGCATTCATTCAGGACCCTGAGAAACAGACATCAAAACATGCAAGACTGATTGTTGGAGGAAGGAAAAAGAGAAGGAGGGGAGAAACTTCAGACTATGCTACAGGTCTAACATCCGTGAAGGAGAGAATGAAAGAGATGGAAGGAGAATTTCGAGAAGAATCTAAGACCACAATACAGATTCAAAAAAGGTTCAGCCAGTACTGAGGTCAACACTTCAGACAGAGTGGACTGGAATCGGGGACACAAAGTGAGTATGTGGTATGTGTACTTTGTGGTTTTATACATTTATAGGGGGCTGTCTTACTGATTTCTTTCTAGAGGGAAGAATACTAGATGGAAAGAGTGAAAAGGAGGAATGTGCTGTCACACGGAGAGGAGAGTGATAGAGTTGTAGAGAGGTGGGCAAGCAAAACAGACTTGGATTGTATACTTTCACTTAATCATAATTTTAAAGAAATAGTCAAAAAAGAAAGAAAGAAAGGTTTAGCAAGGCCATTGAGAGTATTGAAACCAAAGTCACCTACTGGAGGGTCCAGCATCTGAGTGGAATGGCCTGCTTAGTCTTTGACTGGCAGCAGCCTTCAGGCAGTGTAGCATCAGGATAAATCCCATAAGGACTTTGGGAAGAACTTCCAAATTGTCAACAGCATCTGAATTCTATCTCCTGTTAGTAACAGAAATGTCTTGAGAAAGGAAGATGCTTTAATCACTCGTTGGTATGCAGCTGCTGCAATCACTAAGAAGCAGATCTCACCCTTTTAGCCATGAGTCACTAGTGCCCAAAGTCACTGCACACTATAAAAAGGCTTGCCACACACTGACCATGCTGTCCTCATAGCAATGGCACCTGTCAAAACAATACCTGACAATTTTTCTGAACTGCGTAAACCACAGAAAAATATACCTGCTCCAATAAAACAGGCCAGTGTTATCATAAAAAAACAGTTGCCATTGGCTTTCAAGGTGACCCTGTGTGTGTGTCAGCATAGAGCTCTGCTCTACAGGGTTTTCAGTAGCTGATATTTTGGAACCAGATCACCAGCACTTTCTTCTAAGGCACCTCTGGGTAAACTTGAACCTCCATCTGTTGACGGGCGCTCAGGCTGTGTCTTGGTTATCTTGTACTGCTGTGATAGAAATATCACAAGTGGATGGGTTTAACAAAGCAATTTATTCTCTCACACTCTAATAGGCTTTAATTCTAAATTCAGGGCATCAGCTCCAGGAGAAGCCTTTCTCTCTCTATCAGCTCTGAAGGGAAATCCTTGTCATCAATCCTCCCCTGGACTAGGAGCTTCTCTGCACAGGAACCCCAGGTCCAAAGGATGCACTTTGCTCACCATGCTGCTTTTATGGTGGTGGGAGGTCACTCCCATGTTGCTCTGCAAACTTCAATGGCTTAACAGGGTGAGCAGAGCAGAGAGAGTTGTGGTGAGATGGGTGTGCAAAACTGACTTGGGTTGCAAACATTCACTTAATATGAAGAAAAAAAATCAAAAAGATAAAAGTTAGCTCCCCCAAAAAAGACAGAGATTGGCTTAAGATACTCTCTAAACTGGGAGATCTCATCAATATAACTGCTGCTAATCCATCTCATTTACCTCATAGTGATAGGATTAGTAACACAAGGGATATCGCAAAGCAGGAGAAAATCATACCATACTGTGAATCATAATCTAGCCAAGTTGATACACATATCTGGGGGGGGGACACAATTCAATCCTTGACAGGTTGTTTCCATCTTTTTTACTATTTTGAAGGCTCTGAAATTGCCCAGAGGTGCATTTCCTGCTTGTAACTGGACTCTCCTAAATTAAAGATTACTGGGCAACCAGGTTGGGACAGCTGTCCACATAGATCAGACTAGGTTCTGACAATCCCATAGCAGAGCTGGAATACAAATTTAATTAAATTAGTTCCAGAGATATTTATCAACGATATACCTACAAGGCACTTGTAATAAAGGACCTTAAACTGCGGAACTGACATGCTACTTATCCCTGTTTATTTAATTAATTCATTTACTTATCATTAACTTACTGAGGTTCTGCTCTGCACTAAGCCCTCTATCAGGTACTGGGGACACAAGGATGAATACAAGGTTGCTGGAATAGTCCAAGGGAGAAGATGGTCCTCGGTTAGAGTCATGGAAGCAAAAGTGAAGGGAGTAGGTAGGGAGAGATTTAAGACTTGGCCATCTCCTGGCAGCTCCTCTATGTTTCCTTTCCTCCTCTGTCTCTCTCTCTTTTTTTTTTTTTTTCCTTTTTTACTGTGATTAAGTGAAAATATACAATCCAAACAAATTTTGCATGCACACATATCTGTAGCTCCTTCGGCTCTCCTTGCCCAGTGACAACACACTCCTCCTTTTCATTTTATACATGTAGTATCCTCTTAAAAATCTCCTGCCCCATCCTCTCCACCCACTTCTCTCCCATCTAGAAAGATATCAATAGGACAACCTCCTACAAATGCATAGAACCATAAACTACATATACTATATGGTCACATTGTGTCCCCAAGTCTAGTCCGTTTTTGTCTGAAGAGATGACCTCAGTAGTGTTTTCTAGACAGGGGCAGCATTAGGTGTAGGGGCCATGCTCCTAGAGTATCCCCCAGGCAATCAGACCATAAATCATGATCTTTTAGCAGAGTTCTTGAGCTGCACCCCTCTTTTTCTCATGTTGTCACAGGCAATCAACATTGTATGCCCCATCACGGTCATCTCTGGTGGTAGCTGGGCACCAGCCGGTTCTCCTGGTCACGTATTGATAAAGTCTCCCATTCACAAGCATCCTTCTGTCTCCTGGACTATTTTTCACTCACATTTTTGGTGTTCTTGGTGATAATTTGTTCCAGATGATGCCCATCAACAGATGAATGGATAAACAAACTATGGTACGTACACTCACTGTAACACTATGCAATGATAAAGAACAACAATGATTTTAGGAAGCATCTCATAACCTGCTTTCAATTGGAAGACACTATGCTAAGTGAAATCAGTCAGCGGCAAAAGGACAAATATTGTACGAGACCCCTGCTGTAAGGACTTAAAAATAGACTTATGTACAGAAGAAAAGACTCTTTGATGTCTGAAAGGGTGGAGATGGAGGGTGAGGGTTGGTTATAGATTAGACAATTGATAGAAATTTGGTTGGGGGAAAGTGGTGACAGCACACAGTAGAAAGTAGAGCAACTTAACTGGACTTCATCATAAACAGAAAGCGCTTCTAATCTCAACCCAGTATTGCAATGGTAGAGTAGAGGGGGCATGCTCTCAGTGGACATCAAGGTCAATTGGCTTAATTAGCCTATTACTAAGAGACTCTTCTACATCCCACATTGGTGAGGTCTTAAAAGCTAACAAGCTGCCATCTGAGGTACACCAAATTGTCCTTCCTCTGTCTCTTAATCTCTTTCTTAACCTCAGCACATTTCCAAGAAAGGTTTGGAAGACCAACAGAAATCCTTGAGGCAAATTCACCTATTGGAGGCGACATTTATCATACTGAGTGGGTCTGGCTTTGGGGTTCTCAGAGTGAAGTCTGCATAGATTCTCAGAGGAATTTGGGGTCATGCCCTGTGACCAAGCATCATGACTGTGCTCAAGTCTCCACTGGGGACAGAGGATGGCAGTGGTTTTTGGGTAGGGTCAAAGAAGCAGCCAGCTGAGAATAATCCCAAGGCTGTGGTAAGAGGTAGAGTCTCTCATGAGACAGGGCTCCAAGTCCCCAGCATATTACACTGTCCCATCATACTGTACTTACAAAGCACAATTCCAAGATAAAGTTACTGAAAATTTCAAGACAGCAAACACACAGCATAAACTCCAAGTGCAGTGTTCTTGTGACTACTTAAGGCCTTGGGTGACTGCATGGTCACATCCCCATGCTAAACAAGGTCACAGGCCTTGGATGGCTGCTCACGCACAAGCCCTAGTGCTGGTTAGACTTTGTGATACAAGACCAAATGGAGACTGGACAGCGGAAGTGAGGTCAAACATGAAGCATAAGCAGAAATTGCTGCTGGAGGAAAATGGAAGTGGAGAAGAGGAACCTTCCAGAAGAGGAACAGCATGTGCAAAGGACTAGAGGTAAGAAGAGAAAGTAGAAGCGATCTAGGACACTATGATGCTATTGTTCTTAACCAAAGTGAAAGGAGAATGAAGACAAGTAAGGCTGAAAAGGCAAGACATGAAGAATTTTCTTTATTCTAAAAGCAATAAGGAAAATTCCAGAGAGTCTCAAGGTGGGAAATGATATAATTACATTTGTGCTTTACAAATAACACTCTGGAGATTAAATTGGAGCAAGGGAGCTCTAGGAGCAAGAAGTCCAGCTTTGGATTGTGTGTTATGTGAGATATAGAAACACTCCAGGTTAAGTGAGGTCACAGAACTCTAGCAGTGAAGACAGAAAAGGAGATCTGCCAATGAAGTATAGTATAATAAGTCCACACAGGAGTAAACACAAAGTGCCAAGAGAGCAGAGAGGAGGTATATATTTGAAAGATCACAAAGTCAAGTCTAACCTGCATCCTGAGATACAGATATATGTTTGTGGGTAAGTGGGAGTCTGGTGGGGAAAGAGGAGTTCCAGGCAGAGGAAACTGTACAGGTTTGGACACAAAGAGCATTCTGTCTACTAGGAAATACAAATCCCATGCAGCTGGAACATAGAATGAAAAGAAAAGTTGGCAGGAGATGACAACTGGGAAATCAGCAGCTCGCAGAGCAGGAAGGGTTGGTCATGTGGTGGTTACGAGGTGGGACTCTGTGCCGAAGACAACACAAAGCCAAGTATTTGAGCAAATTTCCCTTTTAGCAGAGTGACTCTGTCACACATGCAGAACGCTGACTGGGCAAGTTTGAAGGTAAAGAGACCAGCTAGGAAATTGGTGCAGCAATTCAAGTTCTCAGGATCTGCTGAACAAATTGGCTGTAATAGGTATGCGAAGACGCCCACATTGCTGGCAACCGTAAGTATATGATCCCACTCCTTGAGCTAGGGACCACAGAGAGGAGCATGTTGGAAGTGAGGAGAGGAAGAACTGGGGTTTGTGTGTATGTGTGTGTGTGATTAAGTGGAAGTATACAATCCAAATTAAATTTGCATGCCCGCCAGACTGCAGCTCCTTCTGCTCTTCTTGCCTGGTGACAACACACTCCTTTTAGTTCTATTTATGTTAAATCCTCTTAACAATCTCCTGTCCCCTTCTCTCCATCCTCTTCTTTCCCTTCTAGTAAGAGGCCAGTAGAACAGCATCTTATAGATGCATAGAACCATAAAGTACACATACCACATGGTCACATTGTGTCCCCATGTCCAGTCTATTCCTGTCCGAAGAGTTGACCACAGTAATGTTTTCTGGTCACGGGCAGCAGCAGGTCTAGGGCCCATAATCCCAGGGGATCCCCCAGGCTGCTGGACCATCAACTGCAGTCTTTTAGCAGAGTTGTTGAAGTGCGCCCCTCTTTTTCTCATGTTGCCACATGGGACTCAACATTGTATGCCCCATCACAACCGTCTTTGGTGGTGGCCGGGCATCATCTGGTTCTTCTGGTCACATGTTGATACAGTCACCCATTGACATGGTCCTTCTGTCTCCTGGACTCTTTTTCCCTCGTGTCTTCATTGTTCTTGGTGATCACCTCTTCTAGAAGACTTGAGAACATTTAGTATACCCCCGATGGCAGCTTCCTAGCTTGTAAGAGCCCAGATGTCACTCACCAATATGGGGTGCAGAAGACTCTCTTAGCAATAGGCTAGTTATGCCATTTAGCCTCAATGTCCTCTGAGAGCATGGTCCTCAGACCCCCACTCCTGCTACTCTATCCTTGCAATACTGAGTTAAGATTAGAATTTTCAGTTTATGTTGAAGTCCAGTTAAGTTGATCTTTCTACTGGTGCTGACACTGCTTTCACCCAACCAAATTTCTATCAACTGTATAATCTATGAGGAGCCTCTCCTTCCCTCCCCATCCTTACACACATTAAAGGGTCGTTTCTTCTGCACGTAAGTCTATGTTTAAGTCCTTAAAGCAGGAGCCTCATACAGTATTTGTTCTTATGCTGCTGACTGATTTCACTCAGCATAATGTCTTCCAATTGAAACCAGGTTATAAGATGCTTCCTGAAATCATCATTGTTATTTATCATTACATAGTGTTCCACTGAGTATATGGACCATAGTTTGTTTATCCATTCATCTGTTGTTGGGCATGTGGGATGATGGCATCTTTTTGCTACTGTTGACTGTGTTGCAATAAACAATTGTATGCATGTATCTGTTCATGTGACTGCCCTTGATTCAGCAGGATATATTCCAAGAAGTAGAATTACTGGATCAAACAGTATGTCTACTTCCAGCTTTTTAGGGGAAGCGCCGAATTGCTTTCCATAGAGGTTGTACCACTTTGCAATCCCACCAGCAGTGTAAGGGAGTTCGAGTCTCTCCACAGCCTCTCCAGTATTTGTTGTTTTGTAGTTTGTGGATCATGGCCAACTTCTCTGAGGTGAGATGGTATCTCACTGTAGTTTTGATTTCGATTTCTCTGATAGCTAATGATCATGAGCATTTCCTAATGTGTCTGTTGGCTGACTGGATGTCCACTTTGATGAAGTGTCTATCCATCTCTTTTGCTCATCACTTAGCTGGATTATTTACTTTTTTCTTGTTGATAGTTTGCTGTACCTTATAGATTATGGAGATCAGACATCAGTTTAACATGTACTTGCCAAATATTTTTTCCCATTCTGTAGGTGGTCTTTATCCTTTTGATAAGGTCTTTGGATGAGCAGAAGTGTTTGATTCTTAGCAGTTGCCACTTATCTATTTTCTCTTCTGTTAATCATGCTTTATTTGTCAGATTTTGCAATTTGTCTAAGCTGTGTATTAAATCTTCCATTGTTGATTCTATTTTTTCTTGCATGATCTTTATTGTTTTAGGTTTGATATTTAGGTCTGTTATCCGATTTGAGTTAGTTTTTGTGTAAAGTGTGGGATATAGGTCTTGTTTCAATTTTTTGTGGATAGATATCCAATTTTGCCAGCACTATTTGTTGAAAAGACTGTTTTTACCTCAGTTTACAAACTTAGGGCCTTTGTCTAATATCAACTGTTCATAAGAGGCTGGTGGCATCACTGGGATATCAACTCTGTTCCATTGGTCTATATGTCTCTTTTTATACCAGGACCAGGCTGTTTTGACTACTGTGGCAGTATAATAGGTTCTAAGGTCAGGCAGTGTGAGGCCTCCCAATGTGTTCCTGTTCTTCAGCAATGCTTTGCTTATCTAGGCTATCTTCCCTTTTCAAAGTTGGTGATTTGCTTCTCCATCTCTTTAAAAAATGTCACTGGAATTTGTCTTGGGATTGCATTGTATATATAGATCACTCTGGGTAAAATAGACATTTTCACAATGTTAAGTGAGCAGGGTAGGTTTCTCCATTTACGTAGTCTCTCTTGGTTTCTGGCAGTAAGGTCTTGAAGTTCTCTTCGTATAGGTCTCTTATTGCTCTAGTTAGATTTATTCCTAGGTATTTTATCTTCTTGGGGACTATAGTAAATGGTATTAATTTGGTGATTTCTTCTTTGATAATCTCTTTGTTGGTGTAAAGGAATCCTACTGATTTGCTTATGTTTAGCCTGTATCATGACATTTGGCTAAACTCTTCTTTTAGTTCAAGTAGTTTACTGATGGATCCTTTAGGATTCTCCGTGTATACAATCATATCATCTACAAATAGGGAGAGTTTTACTTCTTCTTTGGAGATGCAGATGCCCTTTATTTCTGTATCTTGTCTAACTGCCCTGGCTAGAAATTCTAGTACAACGTTGCATAGAAGTGGAGAGAGAGGGCATCCTTGCTGAGTTCCTGTTCTCAAGCAGAATTCTGTCAGTCTCTTTCCACTCAGGACGATGTAGGTGATTGGCTTTATGTAGATGCCCCTTATCACACTGAGGAATTTCCTTTCTCTCTCTACTTTGCTGAGAGTTTTTAGCATGAATCGGTGTTGGACTTTGTCGAATGCCTTTTCAGCATCAGTTGAAAAATCAGGTCTTTCTTATCTTTTGTGTTATTTATGTGGTTGATCATGTTAATTATTTTTCTGATGGTGAACCAGTATTGCATCACTGGTGTGAATCCAACTTGGTCATGATGAATTATTTTTTTGATATGTTGTTGAATTCTGTGGGCAAGGATTTTGTTGAACATTTTGCATCTAGGTTCATTAGTGATATTAGTCTGTAGTTTTCTTTTTCTGTGGGATCTTTCCCTTGCTTTGGTATCAGGGTTATGTTGACTTCATACAATGCATTTGGGAGTATTCCATCCCTTTCTATGCTGTGACATAGGCTCGGTAGTATTGGAGTTAACTCTCCTCTAAATGGTTGATAGAATCCTCTGGTGAAGCCATGTGGGCCAGGACTCTTTTTGGTTCATAGTTTTTTGATGATTTTTTCAGTCTCTTCCTTTGTGATGGGTTTATTAAGTTGTTCTGTTCTCCTTATGACAATTTCGGTAGGTGATATGAATCTAGAAATTTGTCCATTTCCTGTAGGTTTTCTAAACTGTTAGAGTACAGTCTTTCATAGTATTCTGTGATGATACTTTTGATTTCATTTGGGTCTATTGTGACATCTCCCATCTCATTTCTTATTCAGATTGTTTCTTCTCCTATTTTTCTTTGTAAGGTTAGCTAACAGTTTATCAATTTTGTTGATCTTTTCAAAAAACCATCATTTGGTTTTGTTAATTTTTTTCAATTGTTCTTCAGTTTTGTAATTCATTTTGTTCTGCTCTAACCTTTATGATCTGTTTTCTTCTGGTGCCTGAGGGGTTCCTTTGTTGCTCTTTTTCTGTTTGTTCAAGCTTCAGGGTTAATTCTTTGGTGTGGTTCCTTACTTCCTTCCTGATGCTTGCATGTATAAATTGACCTATGTGCACTGCTTTTCCTATATCCCATAGGTTTTGGTAAGAAGTGTTTTCATTCTCATTTGCTTTATTTCTTTATTTTGTCCTTGATTTCTTCTATAACCCATGGCTTTTTGAGCAACTTGTTCATTTCCATGAGTTCAAATTTCTATCTATGTTTTTTCTGCCATTGATATCAACTTTTGTGGCTTTATGGTCTAAGAAAATGCTTTACAATAATTCAATGGTTTGGATTTTTTTGAGACTTGCTTTATGTCTTAACACATGGTTTATTCTGGAAAATGTTCCATGCGCCTTGGAGAAGAAGGTGTACTTATCTGTTGATGGATAAAAAGTTCTGCATATGTCAATGAGGTCTAATTGTTTAATTGGCACAGTAAGATCTTTTGTGTCTTTGCTTCTTTCTGGATGATGCGTCCATTATTGAAAGTGGAGTGTTGAAGTCTACAATTATTATTGTGGAGTGATCTATCTCATTTTCTAGTATAGTCAGTGTTTGTTCGACGTATTTAGATGCTCTGGTATTAGGTGCATAAGTATTTTATATTGTTAAGTCTTGCTTATGTATTGAAACTTGCAGTGATAAATAGTGACCACCCTTGTCCACAATGGTGGATTTTACATTAAAATCTATTTTATCTGAGATTAGTATTGCCACACCTGCTCTTTTTTGTATGTTGTTAACTTGGTATATATTATTTCACCCTTCAATTTTCAGTTTGTTCATATCTTTGATTCTAAGGTGTGTTTCTTATAAGCAATATATACACAGGCCATGTCTTTTGAACGAGTATGTCACTCATTGTCTCTTTACTAGAGTGTTCAGTTCATTTACATTTAGTGTAATTATTGATAGGTATGGGTTTAGTGCTTTCATTCTGATGAATTTATTTTTGTGTTGGTGCTTTCTATGTTGCTCTTAATATTCTGCTGTGAGTCATTCTTCTTTATGAGTTAAATTTTCATCTTTTTCAGTGTTGGTTTTGTGTTTGTTGAGACTCCTGCCTTATGTTTCTTGTTTTGATATGTTGCATTGTTACTGTGCTTTGCAGCTACCCCTATAAACCCCCTTAATATTCTAAGTATAAACCTAACTTTAACTTCTGCATATCTTTGTAACTTCTTCTCCATCCGGAAGGACTATAACTACTGTAGTATATTCCACTTTTTAGTGTGATGGTGTCATAGTTTTTGTGATATGATCACTTGTTGTCTTCTTTTAATATTGTAGCTTTGATTGAGCTTTGTGACTCCCCTAGGTTTCCAGATGTTGTATCCTGCATTGCCTCCTTAAATATATACTTAATGGTTTTGTTTTTCTAAGCAAAGAGTTTCAGTATTTCTTGTAGTTTTTGGTTGGTTTTTACAAAGTCTCTAAGCTTCTGTTTATCTGCCAGTGTCTTAGTTTCATCTTCATATTTGAAAGGCAGTTTTGTAGGATATATAACTCTTGGTTGGGAGTTTTTCTCCTTCAGTGCTTTGAATGTGTCACCCCACTGCCTCCTTGCTGACATCTTTTTTGCCGGAAAGCCAGACAAAAGCCTACAGGGTTTCCCTCTGGATGTGAGCTTTGCTTTGAGCCTCACCACCTTTAAGAAAATCTGCTTATGTTTCATTTTATTAAGCTTGATTGTAATATGTCTTGGTGTCTTTCTTTTGGGGTATAGTTTTTGTGGTGTTTGATACACATCTTGGATATCTATGTTCTCTTCTTTCATAATTTCAGGAAAGTTTTCTGTCACGAACTTAGCAATGATACTCTGTGTTTTCAGCTATCCCTCCCTGTTCAGGAACTCCAATTAATCATAGATTATTCCTCTTAATAGAATACCACATGTTTGTTAATGCTTCTTCATTTTTCTTATTTCTTTTCTTTGATTTCTCCTCATATATGTTGGTGTCAGTTATTCTATCCTCAGGGTCACTAAGTCTAACTTCCATCTCCTCAGTTCTGCTCTTTTGGCTTCAAATTCAATTGTCTAATTCTGTAATTTTGTTATTGACCTGCTGGATTTCAGATCACTGATGATCCATCAGTTCAAATAACTTGCTTAAGTTTTCATTTTGCTCTGCTCTATTTTGTTTAATCTCTAAGAGGGTTCTAAGTATATTTCTTTCATATTTTACCTCCCATAGTTTCAGGAAGCCTTCTTCATCTGAGAAGTTTTGGGATTTTTTTTACTTCGGGTGTTTTCCAGAGCCATGGTCAGCTGTTTCTTTAAGTGGTTAGTGATGCTTAGTTGTGGTCGGGTAATCTAGAGGCTGTTTACTTTCTCTTGTGTTACCTCAAGAGGAGTGGAGGCATAGTTCTGAGAAGGGAGTTGGTCACCAGCTGCCTCTGTGTACTCCAGTGACTGGCCCCAGTGGACACTCTGGGGTGGCAGGCTCTACCTTCTGGCTGGCAATGATGGCACCCTTCTTATGGAGTCACTGGGGGCCATCAACCAACCCTATGATGTGAATCAGTAAAGGCTGGGAGAGACACCCCCAGGCCACTCAGCAGTTATTTCTCCAGGCAGTCTTATTTTAAATAGCTTGGAGCTGTCTGACAGCTGCTGAAGTCAGTCAGGTCATCAAGTGTGGCAGGCTCCTCCCTGGCTTCCAGTAGAAGCACATTTTTGTCCATCCCCAAATGCTATGACGTAGTTCAAAATAGGGAGAGGTTTCGGCCTTGCTGCCATCCTCAGCCAGGGCTCACCCATAGGTTAACACTGTACTAAACACAGCCTGTCTGCTGGAAAACTGCTTTCCAGACTGGCACTGTTTCTCAGCTTGGGAATTAGCCCCTGCTGTGGCTTTTGGTTGGGTGACTCCGCCTCCCAGTCAACCAAGATGGCATCTCAGCTGGGCTTCCCTTCCCGCTGCGAAACAGCAGAATCTATGGCAGAACTCAGAAAAGAGAGTGTGGAGGAGCTATGATGCCCTCAGTCAGCAGCCAAGCTCTTAAAATGTGGCTATCTGATCCACTGTTTCCCTGCTGAGCTATACGCTGTTCACTTAGCACTGCAGCTCAGCATATTTGCCAGCTTATTACCATCCCCCACTTCCTGGGTAACAAAGAAGGCATCAGCACCTGCATTCCACCCATGCGTGAGTCAGCAAGGGCGGGGTTCTGTGTGCATTTTGCCATGTTAGAGAGAGGTAGTTTCCCATTCAGTGATGCATAGTCCAATCTGACAATCCTATGCCACATCCTAGGGCTCCCTGTGTGTCCAGAGTGCTCTCTGTTCAATTATCAATCCAGGTCTTAGTTCTCAGAGGGAATTGAGGAGACATGTGTCTAGTCTACCATCTTGGCCCTGCCCCCAAGAGCTTGGTTTTTTGTACTTTAGCTACTTGTGAGACATCAGGTGGAGATGATCAGTAGAATTAAGGTTAAGTAGCTGACTGTAAGTGAGCATTCTGAACTTATCAATATGTTCGAGTGCCTTCAGCACATCTTTGGTATAAAAGCTATACAGCAATGTTCTGTTCTCCCCAACAATCACAAGCCCCAATAAGGGAGCAGTAGCCTATCTAGTTAAGAAGCACCATCACTCTTGTTCATTCAAGCAGATGCTAGGATTCATGTAGGTGAGAAGCTGCTGGACTGCAAAGCCTCAAAAATTCCATCAGGTGAACCTCAAGTCATCAGCCTTTTCTACCATTTAAAGTTAATTTTCTATTCACCTCACAGGAAAGTCCAATTTTATTTTAGGCAGTCAATCCAGTGCTAAGACATCAAACATATGTTTCCTGTAAGACCATATACTATCTCATGCTACTCTACTGATGGACCCCCACCACTATCCTAAGACTTTCTCATACCCCTAAACTCTGATCTTCTGGCCTCTACTTCCTTCCCCCGCTAGCCTCCTGGCTCTCCTTTCTGCCAGTCCTGGTAATTCCTATCACATATCTATGTGACTGATGAATAGGAAGTTAATCAGAGTGCAGTCAGCTGCACCTTTGAATCATAGACTCATTCTGAGTTGTCTTAATTGAATCGTCTCCCTGGAAAAGATGAACTGTAGATAACCATCTGGAAAGTTTGTGCAGAGGGTAAAGAGATGAGTCTTCCAAAATGAATATATGTCAAAGTCAGATGACGAGAAACTTAGATTCACCTAAAATCATTCAGTCAGTCATTCACTCCACAGATGTTTGCCATGGGCCTCATACCACATTGGGAGCTTGAGAGTAAATGTTTATCATGAGCCTCACACTATGTTGGGAGCTGGAGAGTACATACATGCAGTTAATCTCCATGAGGTCAGGTCTGTGGCTGTCCCTGCCCTCAAGGTCTCCTCAAACATGGAACATGGATTTTCCCTGCCTTGGCCTGAAGAAAGTGGACAACTATTTAGGGAAGGCTGTGTCTTGGGGCAGCTTCCTTGTGATATCAAGGATAAGAGAACAGGCTAGGAAAATGAAAAACACCCAGCATAGGTTAGCTTCACCTGCCAGAAAGAAGCAAAGGAGACTTCAGCAAATACTAGCTGGTTATTTACTAATATTTCTCTTCTTTCACCTAGCAGAAGTACCAGGCTACACTCCCCATTGTTCCTTGCATATCTGAGAGCTTTAACCAATGAGAACATGAACAGAAATTATGGGTGCCTGTCATAAGCTTGATTCTCTAGAGGGGCAAAAGTCACTTGTATATACAGAAATACATTGAGGAGATTTATTTCACGGAAATAATTTATAGAGTTATGAAAACTAGCAAGTCCTGAATCCATGGGTCAGACATCAGGATGGCAGCTTCTTCTTACCCACATGGTTGCAGGAATTCATGGCCCCAAATCAGCAGATCAGACGGCAGGCAGCTGGCTAACAACCCAAGTATCATCAGTTAGAGGATAATGAGTCAGAGGCAGAATCAAGAGATGGCAAGCTTTGTCAGACATCCACATATATTGGATGCAGGCCATCACCCCTTAGAAAACTCCCCTTTCATCTGACTGGCTCCTTACATCAGATCACAAAATGGAGCATGATTACATAATATCTGCCAAACCACTGAGAATCATGGACTACTCAAGTTGGCACATAACCATCATAGCACTTCTCCAGGCCTAGCCCATAAAGACCTAGCGTCTACACCAGCCACAGAAGAGACAGCTCCAAGGACTAGAAATGGAGAAATGGAACAGCCACAAGAAGGAAGGATCCTGAGCTTGTGGTGAGTGCTGGGGCCAGCAGAGCACACATCCCCCCAGGCCCTAATGAACCCACACTAGACTGTGACATGTTAAGCCCCAAAGATTTGAGGGTTATTTATAATATCTCCTAACTTTAGTGTAACCTGGGGAGTGTAGGCTTGAGGGTTCTCTGCTGGCCACAACACTCCAGCATTGAGGGACTTGGTTTCAACACTGCACTCCCAACATCGGCACCAGGCACACTCTACAGAGCCTCACAACTAGAAAAGGGTGCCCAGCTCAGAGAGGGCTACGAAAAGTAGTTTCTTCCTCTCACTGAACAGCAGATGTGTTCAGGTGAAGCCAAGCTGTGATGCATAGATTTCATTCACAGCTATTTCAAAGAGAAAAGAGCCCATTCCACTACTACAATGAAGTTCAAAAAAAAAGTCTGCAGGCACTGGAGCCTGGGGACTTTTCAGTGTCTCTGGAACTCCTGCTCTCTGGGCATTCAAAACCAGGTAGGGACAGTGGCAAGTTCAATAAAAACTAAATTCTGAGGGCATCTGCGCTCAGCAAGAATAATTAGCAAAGGCAGTTAGGGTCCACTTATCCTTCTATCATATGGAAAAATAATTTGTTACCTTCACAAAGTCTATGTATCACCATTCTAGATGTCAGTTCTAGAGAATACTAATTTAGCCTGGGCTCCTGCTATGAAATGCAACCCAGCTGATACTCAAACATGCATAAACATCATCATTTGCTAATAGTAGCTAATGGCTTTAATCACAGAATAAAACAAATCAATAATTAACCTTAGCAGTAGAAGTGCAACTTGGATTCAAAAATAATGAATTCACTAATGGGTCTCGTGGCCATTAGTATATATATGTCAAGGTGAATATGCAAAAATGTGCCCACTTTGCAAATAGCTAATCTATTCATAAATGATCATATTATGACTCAAATTTGAATGCACCTTGAAGGAGGGCAATAAGTAATGCATCCATCAAGTTATCTCTGATTTATTAATGAAAACTATAAGCATACTATCAAAATCATTTATTTACATACCCACTGCCATTACGTACCGATGGCTATGCCAGAAGCAATGGTTCAAAGTACAGATGAGGGAGACCTTCCCCCGCGGGTCCAGCTCAGTAGTTCATTACAGCAATGAGCTAAGAGCTCTGAGAAGTGTACTTTACTGCTGAGGCTGCACACAGGCAGATACAGCGGAGGTTTTTTGCTCTTTCTAATAGACAATGAGAGCTACTGAAGAATGGGCCATAAGAAGTTAAAAATAAAATATTACCAGCACTGAGAATTTTCTTCCTATACCTTTTATAGCCAGTAAAAATAGGTTTTATTTGAGGAAATTTAGGTTATCTAATTTGTTTCAAATCATAAACAATTACCCTGAAAGCTCAAGTGACTAAACTGTTCTTGGGATATGGGAAGTGCTGAACTGGACAATCCTTATGATAAATGCTGTGATTTGCACCCAAAGGCTGGTCTGTACTTTGATCATATTCAGTACTGTTTACATATGGAAACCCAGGTGGTTGATGTAGTGGTACAGCTGCTGACCAAAAGATAGGCATGTCAAATTCACCAGGCTCTCCTTGGAATCTCTATGGGATTGCTCTATTGAGTCCTATTCAGTCACTATAAGAATTGACTCAACAGCAGCAGAGGTTCTTTTTCCTTAGCTGAAGATGATTTGTTTTTTAGTGTTCTGTTTTTTGTTGTTTTTTTTTTTATTTAACATAACTGAGTGAAAATGTACATTCACATGAAAATTTACATGCCCCCCTATATGCAGCTTCCACTGCTCTCCCTGTCCAGTGACAGCACAGTATTCCTCTCTGCTCCATACATGTCTCATCCTCCCAACAGTCTCCTTTCCCCTCCTCTCCGTTCACTCCCCTTCCTCCAGCCAGAGGTCAGCAAGATGATACCCTATAGATGTATAGAACCATAAAGTGCTTCCAACATATGGTTACTCAGCATTGCCAAGACCATTCCATTCCTGTCCAAAGAGTGGACATTTGTTATAATTTATGGGAACGGGCAGCATCAGGGCCGGGGGCCATGCTCTCAGAGGAACCCCAAAACCGCTGGACCATCAATTGAGGTCTTTTAGTGGAGATCTCATGATGCACCTCTTTTTATTCTTGTGTTGCCAGTGAGGTTCCTCTCTGCGAGCTCCGTCATGGCTATCACTGGTGGTGGCCGGGCACCATCCGGTTCTTCCGGTCTCAGGTCGATGTAGGCACCCACTCTTGTGGGTCTCTCTGTCTTCTCGGTTGTCTTTACCGCATGCCATTTTGGCCCTCGGTGAGCATCCGTTCCTGCTGAGTTGGGACCATTTGCTGTGTCCTCGGATGGCAGCTTGGCAGCTTTTAAGACCCCAGACGCCACTCACCAATGTGGGGTGCAGAGAGCTCTCTTAGCAAAAAGCTAGTTGTGCCAATTGGCCTGGAATTCGCCTAAGAGCATGGTCCCCCGCCCCCCGCCCCAGCTACTCTATCCTTGCAGTATTGAGTTAAGATGGAAGGAGTACTCAAGTTATGCTGAAGTCCACTTAATATTGTTCTTGTTCCTAATGTGTGCTGTCACCGCTTTCTCCCAACTAGATTTCTAGTAACTACCTAAACTAAACCCTCCCCCCCTTGCCCTCCCTCCCTCCCTCCCCTCCCTTGCAGCTGTCAAAGAGTCTTTTCTTCTATACACAAGTCTGTTTTTGAGATCTTATCGTAGAGGTCTCATACAGTATTTGTCCTTTTGTCGCTGACTACACTCACTCAACATAATGTCTTCCAGTTGAAACCAGGTTAGGAGATGTTTCCTGGAATCATCGTTATTCTTTATCATTGCGTAGTGCTCCATTGAGTATATGTACCACAGTTTACCTATCCATTCTTCTATTGTTGGGCATCTGGGTTGATTCCACCTTTTTGCTATTGTGGACTGTGCCGCGATAAACATTCTGGTGCATGTGTCTGTTGGTGTGAAAGGCCTTGAATCTGTAGGATATATTCCAAGTAGTGGAATTACTGGGTCAAATGGTATATCAATATCCACTTTTTTAAGGAAGCGCCAGATTGCCTTCCAAAGAGGCTGGACCATTTTGCAACCCCACCAACAGTGTAGGAGGGTTCCACTTTCTCCACAGCCTCTCCAGCATTTGTTGTTTTGTGTTTTCTGGATCATGGCCAATCTTGTTGGGGTGAGATGGTATCTCATTGTTGTCTTGACCTGAATTTCTTCAATAGCTAAAGATCATGAACATGTCCGCATGTGTTTTTTGGCTGCCTGGATCTCCTCTTTAGTGAAGTATCTGTCCATCTCCTTTGCCCATCGCTTAATTGGATGGTTTATCTTCTTCTTGTTGATATTTTGTAGTATCTTATAGATTATGGAGATCAGGCGTCGATCTGACATAGAGTTGCCAAATATTTTTTCCCACTCTGTGGGTGTTCTTTCAGTTCTATTAATAAAGTCTTTGGATGAGCAAAAGTGTTTGATTCTTAATAGTTCCCATTTATCTACTTTCTCTTCTGTTGATTGAGGTTTCTTTGACAGATTTTGGAGTCTGTCCTCATTGTGTATTAAAACTTCCATTGTTGTTCCTACCTTTTCTTGGATGAGCTTTATCATTTTAGGTTTGATATTTAGGTCTTTTATCCAGTTGGAGTTGGTTTTTGTATAAGGTGTAAGATATGGATCTTGATTCAGTTTATTGCAGATGGATAACCAATTTTGCCAGCACCATTTGTTGAAGATGCTGTTTTTACCCCAGTTTAATGTCTTAGGGCCTTTGTCGAATATCAACTGTTCATAGGCAGATGGTGTCATCTCTAGGGTCTCAATTCTGTTCCATTGATCAGTCTGTCTGTTCTTGTACCAGTACCAGGCTGTTTTGACCACTGTGGCAGTGTAATATGTTCTAAGGTCGGGTAATGAGAGGCCTCCCAGTGTGTTCTTCTTCTTTAGTAGTACCTTACTTATCCGGGGCTTCTTCCCTTTCCAAACAAAATTGGTGATTTGTTTCTCCATCTCATTAAAAAATGATGCTGGAACTTGTATTGGGATTGCGTTATATAAATAAATTGCTTTGGGTAAAATAGACATTTTCACAATGTGAAGTCTTCCTATCCATGAGCAGGGTAGGTTTTTCCATTTATCTAAGTCTCTCTTAGTTTCTTGTAGTAAGGGCTTGTAGTTCTCTTCGTAAAGGTCTGTTGTTTCTCTGGTTAGATTAATTCCTAGGTACTTTATCTTCTTAGGGGCTATCACAAATGGTGTAGATTTGATAATTTCCTCCTTAACAGTCTCGTTGTTGGTATAAAGGAATCCTACTGATTTACTTATGTTTATCTTGTATCCTGAGACTTTGCTGAACTCTTCTATCAGTTTGAGTAACTTACTTATAGATTCCTTGGGGTTCTCAGCATATACAATCATATCATCTGTGAACAGGGAGATTTTAACTTCCTCTTTGCCGATGCATATGCCCTTTATTTGTTTGTCTTGTCTAATTGCTCTGGCTAGAACTTCTAGCACAATGTTGAATAGGAGAGGTGACAGTGGGCATCCTTGTCTAGTTCCTGATCAGGGGAAAGTCTTTCAGTCTCTCTCCATTCAGGATGATGTGGGCAATTGGCTTTGTATAAATGGCCCTTATTGTGTTGAGGAATTTAGCGTCTATGCCCATTTTGCTAAGAGTTTTTAGCAGGAATGGGTATTGGACTTTATCAAATGCCTTTTCGGCATCTATGGACAAAATCAGGTGATCTTTGTCTTTTGTGTTATTTATGTGGTTAATCACATTAATTGTTTTCCTGATGTTGAACCAGCCTTGCATCCCTGGTATGAATCCCACTTGGTCATGATGGATTCTTTTCTTGATATGTTGTTGTATTCTGTTGGCAAGAATTTTGTTGAAGATTTTTGCATCTAAGTTCATGAGTGATATCAGTCTGTAGTTCTCTGTCTTTGTTGGATCTTTCCTGGGCTTAGGTATCAGGGTTATGCTGGCTTCATAGAATGAGTTTAGGAGTACTTCACCCCTTTCTATACTGTGAAATAGTATCAGTAGTATTGGGGATAACTCTTCTCTAAATGCTTGGTAGAATTCTGCCGTGAAGCCATCTGGGCCCAGACTTTTTTGGGTTGGCAGTGTTTTGATGACCTTTTCAATCTCCTCCTTTGTGATGGGTTTATTAAGTTGTTCTACTTCACGTTGTGATAATTTGGGTAGGTGGTATGAGTCAAGGAATTGGTCCATTTCCCCTAGGTTTTCAAATTTGTTAGAGTACATTCTTTCATAGTATTCTGTTATGATGTTTTTGATTTCTGTTGCATCTGTGGTGACAACTCCCTTCTCATTTCTAATTTGGGTTATTTGTTTCCTTTCCTGCTTTTCTTTAGTAAGTTTAGCCAGTGGTTTATCAATTTTGTTGATCTTTTCAAAAAACCAGCTTTTGGTCTTTTCGATTTTTTCAATTGTTTTTCCATTCTCTAATTCATTTAGCTCTGCTCTAATCTTTATGATCTCCTTTCTTCCAGTGCCCGAGGGGTTCCTCTGTTGTTCTCTTTCTACTTGTTCAAGCTGTAGAGTTAGTTCCTTGATTTGGTTTCTTTCTTCCTTCCTGATGTGTGCATTTATGGAGATAAACAGACCTCTGAGCACTGCTTTGGCTGTATCCCATAGGTTCTGGTAGGAAGTGTTTTCGTTCTCATTGGAATCCATGAATTTCTGTAATTCATCCCTGATTTCCTCTATAACCTATGTTTTTTTGAGCAAGATGTTGTTCAGTTTCCAAGAGTTTCACTTTCTATCTCTGTTTTTTCTGCTATTGATTTCAACTTTGATGGCTTTATGATCTGAGAAGGTGCTTTGCAATAATTCAATGGTATGGATTTTGTTGAGCATTGCATTATGGCCTATCACGTGGTCAATTCTGGAGAATGTTCCATGTGCACTGGAGAAGAAGGTGTAGTTGTCTGCTGATGGGTGGAAAGTTCTGTATATATCAATGAGGTTTAGTTGGTTAATTGTGTCAATGAGGTCTTCTGTATCTTTACTGAGCTTTTTTCTAGATGATCTGTCTAGTAATGAGAGTGGAGTGTTAAAGTCTCCCACTATTATTGTGGAGTCATCTAACTCTCTTTTGAGCATAGTCAGTGTTTCTTCAACATATTTAGGTGCTCTGACATTAGGTGCATAAATGTTTAATATAGTTAAGTCTTGCTTGTGTACTGAACCTTTCAGCAGTAAATAGTGTCCATCTTTGTCCACGATGGTAGATTTGACATTAAAGTTAATTTTGTCTGAGATTAGAATTGCCACCCCTGCTCTTCTTTGTTCATTGTTAGCTTGATATATATTCTTCCAACCTTTAATTTTCAGTTTGTTCCTGTCTTTAGGTCTCAAGTGAGTTTCTTGTAGACAACATATGGATGGGTCGTGTCTTTTGATCCAAGATGACACTCAGTGTCTCTTTACTGGAGCATTCAGTCCATTCACATTCAATGTAATTATTGATAGGTATGTGTTCACTGCTGCCATTGTGATATGTTTATTTTTATGTTGATGTTTTCTCTGTTGTTCTTATTAGTCTGTTCTGAGACACTCTTTTTTGTGAGTTGATTTTTCACCTTTTTCAGAGCTGGTTTTATAGTTGTTGAGACTCGTGTGTTAGATTTCTTGAAATGGTATGATACATCTTTGTTGTGCTTTACAGCTGCCCCTATGAACCCCCTTAATAAACTATTTATAAACCCAATTTTAATTACTACCAGTCTGGTCATCTTCCTCTCCATCTGGAAGGACTATAACGACTGTAGTACATCCCTCTTTTATTATGATGACACCATAGTTTTCATGATGATCACTGGATTGCTTCTTTCCAAATCAAAGCTGTGATTTACTTTGGAGCCTTCCCTAAATGAGTATTGAGTAGTGTGTCATTCTAAAATATAAAGTTAGTGGTTTTGTTCTTCTAAGCCAAAGCCAAGAACTTCTTTGAGTATTTCTTGTAGTTTGGGTTTGGTTTTTACAAAGTCTCTGAGTTTCTGTTTATCTGGAAATGTCTTAATTTCATTTTCATGTTTGAAAGACAGTTTTGCAGGATATATAATTCTTGGTTGGAAGTTGTTCTCCTTCAAGACTTTGAATGTGTCGTGCCACTGTCTCCGTGCCAGCATGGTTTCTGCTGAGAAATCTGACGAGAGCCTACAGGGTTTCCCTCTGAATGTTAGCTTTGCCTTGAGTCTTGCTGCCTTTAAGAGTTGCTGCTGATGTTTCATTTTGTTAAGCTTGATTATAATATGCCTTGGAGTCTTTCTTTTGAGATCTATATTGGGTGGCATACGATATGCATCTGAGATGTCTATATTCTCTTCCTTCATGATTTCTGGGAAGTTTTCTTTCAGCAGCTCAGCAACAATATTCTCTGTGTTCTCAGATGTCTCACCCTGTTCAGGGACTCCAATTAATCGAAGGTTGTTCCTCTTAATAGAGTCCCACATGCTTCTTAATGTTTCTTCACTTTTCTTGTTTCTTTTTTCTGATTTCTGCTCATAGACACTGGCATCAGTAGCTCTGTCTTCCAAGTCAGGAATTCTTTTTTCCATTTGTTCCATTCTGTTTTCTTGGGTTTGCATGGAAGCTTCTATGTCTTTGATTTTCTTCTTGATCTGTTGGATTTCAGAGTACTGGTGTTCCATCAGATCAAACAACTTGCTTAATTTTTCACTTTGTTCTGCTGCATTTTGTATAAGGTCTAGAAGGGCCCTGTATATAATCAATTTGTATTCACTTCCTGATGCTTTCATAAAAGTTTCTTCATCTGGAAAACTCCTTGGTTGCTTTGTTTGGGAGCCTTCTGAAGCCATGAGTGATTGTTTGTATGCCACAATTGTCTGTTGCTTTTTGGGTCCCATGTGAGTATATAGAGGCTGGAAGAGGTACTGTGAGGATGGATTGCAAATGTTTCTCTAGGCTGTCTTCAAATGTAAAGCAAAAGGTATCTGACCAGTTCACAAGTCAGTTAGGTTTTCAGGTGTAGAGGTCCCTCTTCCCATCTGACAAAGTAAGCGCCACTGTATCCAACCCCAGATGATAACAAACTAGTTTAGAGTACAGCACTGCTAGTGCCCTGGTGGCCTCTGCTGACAGGGCCTAGCCTTATCCAACACTGCGTCGAGTACTGGTTTTGTGATAGAAAAGTGCTCTCTTGTGGGCAGGGTCTGGCTCCCAAGCTAAGAATTTGGTCCAGCTGCGGCCACCGTACCCAAGATGGCGTCCTCCACACAGGCAGCAGACAGAGGGGCCAACGGTGCTGAGAGGCAGCAATTCCTCTGCTTCTGTTGCAGGGCCCCCAATGTAGGCAGCACTATGCAAAATCACTACTTTTCTGATGGAGAAGCGCTGTCCTGTTTGCAGGCGCTGGCTCCCACACTAAGAACGAGGTCCCGCTAAAATTTCGGTACCAGCATGGCGTCCCACACCCTGACCGTGGAGTTCCGCACAAACCCCGCTGAGGCAGCTACAAAACGAAAGGCTCAAAGTGTCTAGATTAACAGAGTCCCGAGCCCGGCTCTCAGAACATGGGAATTTCGCCTGCCTATCCCCCCAGCAGCGCGTCTGAGTCCAGCCGCCGGGCAAGGCCCAGCTCCGCCCGCCAGCCGAGACCGAGGAAAAAAAAGTCAAAATGGTGCGTTTACCTTCCGTCCGAGAGAGCTGGGGCTAGCCAGGAGCGGGAGTCAGAGAGAGGAGGTTTTTCACTGAATGGTATAAAGTCCCAATTAATAGCTCTGTGCCGTGTCCTGAGGCTGATTAGGTGCTCAGAAGGCTCTGTTTGATTGTCAGTTCAGGTCTTGGTTTCCAGAGGGATAGAAAGAGACGTGTCCTTAGTCCGCCATCTTGACTCCGCCCCCCTAGTGTTCTGTTTTTAACACAGGGTTAGAATAAGTATAAGGTCTTGACAAGATAGCCTAGCAGATTCTCTCTCCTTTTTAGAAAGGTCAGTAAGGCTGACATCTCTAGTGGGCCATGCACTGTTCTTCCAAACTAGGAGAGCCTTGAGTTTGCTCTAATATTCACTCTTCCTCCATCTGACTTTGGTAAAAAACTGAATGATGAAAGCCAATTATGGAGGACTCATTCTTCTTGTTGGCAATTGGTTTATGTACCTGTGACCAAATTCTGGTCAGTGAGATATTAAATGGAAAGTGAGTTGTGCTCGGGTTTCTGTGGCACCTTGGTGGCTTAATGGTTAAGAGCTAGGCTGCTAACCAAAAGGTCAATAGTTCAAGTCCACCATCTTCTTCTTGGAAACCAAATGGGGCAACTCTACCTTGTCTTACAGTGTCATTAACAGTTGAAATCAACTCAACACCAATAGGTTGGAGCTTCTGTGTTCTCTTCCAGTAAAAAGAAAGACACTCTTAACGTAGTTCAGGAACGCAAGAGAATTCCATAAGGGAAAGCAACAAGAAAGATAATGCCAATTCCTAAAGCAAAGAAGAAAGATGAAAAGAGGCTGTGTCCTCTACCATACAGCTAAATTACTAAAGTGACCAACTCAGAATTGCTCTACCTCCTTTTGGATGAAACCAACTGAGTCGGAGTTCTATGCTATTTATGACCTGAAGCATCTTCTTATCACACGTAGTCTAGGGCAACCTGGTTCAGCTGATACCAACCACTGCCACCACCTTGATTATCCACGGCCAGCATTCACTCTGGTGGATTGGATTCTGTGTCAGCTATTAAGTTTTTCATTACCTCTGGCCTATGGAAGTATCACTCAACAGGAAGAATCATTCAGCAGGTACACAGCATATCTGAGTTGAATGCCTTCAGTTGGTCAAGAAGTTTACGTTTTCACAATTTCCAAGGTAAGAAGCAGTCAACAGTTTATTTGTAAATATTTGTTGTCTTAGTGATCTAGTGCTGGTATAACAGAAATACCACAAATAGATGGCTTTAAAAAGAAAAAGTTCATGGTCACAGTGTGGTAAGCTACAAATCCACATTCAATATGAGAAATTATCATAGCCTTGTAGGTTAAGAGTCCAAATTCAGTATGAGAGCATCTCTGCATAGGAATCTTAGGGCAAAAGGATGTGTTTTGCTCTTGCTGCTGCTCTCTTAGTGGTATGAGGTTCCCAACTCTCTCTGCTCACTACTCTTATATCCTACTAACTTTTGGATTGAGTTCTATTCTTCCCAACATAACTGCTGTCAATTCTCCCTCATCAACATCACAGAAGCAGGGTTCACAACCCATGGGAAAAGTCACTCAGTGCTGGGAATCATGGCCCACACATTTTTAAGGGGAACACAATGCAATCTATGACATTTGTTGAGCATTTATTTTGTGGTAATCATTGTTCTAGGTACTGAGGAATACATTTATTTTTTTTTTACCTGTGAGAATTTAGAATTTGTTACAGTAAACATGATAATAACAATAAAGAAGGCAAAATATAGTAAATCCATCAGAGCAACTCTACAAAAACTACAATGTGCAATCCAGGTATTTAGGAAACACTTGGTAGAAGACTTTTATGGGACATTTGTCATTTAAGTTGGATATTAATGGAAGGATGAATTGATCAACAAAAGTTGTGATAACTAACTTGTGCAGATCTTACAGAAAGGGGCAGAAAGAACATTGTGCTGAATCTCTCAGGTTAAAAGCCATTCAAGATACAACTGGTGAAAAACTGCCTCGTTAAAACAGAGTCAACCTTAATGGCAAGAGTGAAGTAAAGCCTCTGGACCTACGCTCACTGATTTGGCACTGCTCAGAATACACACAAATGAGAAATCTTCGGTGATGTGGGTTAACCCAATAGCCACAACAATGAGCTCAAACTTATGAAAGTTCATGAAGACAGTACAGAATCAGGCAACATTTTGTTCTCTTCTATGTAAATCCCTCAGAGCCAGAGCCAACTCAGTGGCAACAAGAAGAAAATAAGCTAAATCGTCTATAGGGATCAAGCTAGTTTCTAAGCCCTCTACAAGGATTAACTCTTTTAATCCTCACAAAAACCCAGTGTGATTAGTATACCATTATCCCTATTTTACAAAGAAGAAATTAAGGTACAAAGAGGTTAGATAACTTACCTATTATCACAGGTTTCTGGAATTATAAAGCCAGGATTCAAACTCATGCAGTTTGGCACCAGAGCCTACCTTCGTAACCACTACATCAGAACAGACATGTCTGATGCTTAGAGGGGTATGAATAATGAGCTAGCAAAGTGAGGTGCTGGAATATAAAGAGTTTGTAGAGAAGTTCTGGGAAACAAGGTGAGAAAAATCTCAGAAAGCCTGCAATGACAATGTAAAATGTAGTTGTATTTGGAAAACATAAAGTGCCGTGTCAGTTTTTAAACCTTGGAGGCAGGCACTATTAATCTGTGTTAGAGAGATCAATCTGACTGTAGGCTTGAGGATGGATTAACCGAAGGCACTTCTGGAAGCAGATAGACTTGGTTGGAGGTCAGGGCCATAGCTCTAGTAATAGCAGGGGAGATATAGAGATGGGAACAGGTTAGAGATATTTTAGGAAATGATGCCATATGATTTAGTGACTAGTTGGTTACATGGAGTGAGAAGAGGGAAGAGACTCACTCAAATTTGAGTTTTAGCAGACAACACCAGATGTCAGTAAGATGTGGTCATCTGCTGAGAGAAGAGCCAGCTCAGCAGGTAAGCAAGTGGGGAAATTCAGCCTGAGAATGTTTTAAGTAGTTGGAGTCCAAGCTTGTTTAGAGAACACCAGCAACAAGATGCCTGCAAGTCAAGAGCTACAGTGCATGAACTGGAGAGCTGACCAGGAGCTGGTCTGTGGAGCTACTAGGAGATCAGTCACATCAAATCAAAAAACAAAAGCCCTGGGTCACTGGTACCCGCAGGCTTACCTGTCACCATCACTGAAGTTATAGTTGTTGTTAGTTGGTCATCAACTAATCACAGTGACCATCGCTAAAAGATGTACCATATTATCACAAAAAGTAGGTACACGGTGTCGTAGTCACATACAGGTACATCATGGTGACTGACTGGTATACTATGTCACCATAATAGACATTTCGTGTCATCATAATGGAAAAATACTACAATGCATCTTGACAGACAGGTACATCGTATCATAGTGACAGACAAGTACCATCTATTATGGTAACACACTAGTGTGACAATTATCAAGGCAAGTATACCATTTCATAGTGACAAATAAAGCATCTTTACATTGTTGTTACAGATGACCTACCATGATATGATACTTGTTTATTATGTCCCCATGACATACTGATACAATAAGTCAACATGAAAGATAAACATAGGCTGCTGTATGTCAGGAAAACATTCTTAGTTGCTAAAAAACACACAGCAGTAGCATAGCAAATTTACTGTGCCATTGTTATAAGTAAGCTTGATATCTTACCGCTCGCTGAAAGCCATAGTACTCAAGTACGTAGCTGTGAACACTGTGCATCTTGTCAGTTGATTGTTGCTGGAAGCTGTGCCAATAGTATTTTAACTATCAGTAGGTCATCCATGGTAGAGAGCTTTTAGTGAAGCTTCTGAATAGACTAGGAAGAAGAACATGGCTGTCTACTTCTGGAAAAAATTGGTCAATGAGAACCTTACAAATAGCAGCAGAATGCTGTTTGACATAGTGTTGAAAAATGAGCCCCTCAAGTTGGAAGGAATAGAAATAAGACTGGAGAAGAGCTACATTTCAAGTAATGATGTTGATTGAGTAAAGCTTCTTGAACCTTCATTTGCTGATGTGGCACAACTCCAAATAAGAAGAAACAACTGCAAACATCCATTAATAATCTGAAAGCAGAATGTATGAAGTACAAATCTAGGAAAATTGGAAGTTGTCAAAACGAAAATGAAATGCATGAAGATTGATATGCTAGGCATCAGTGAGCTGAAATGGACTGGTATTGGCCATTTTGAGTCAGACCATCACATGGTCTACTATGCTGAGAATGACAAACTGAAGAGGAATGGTGTCATATTCATCATCAAAAAGAATAGTTCAAGATCTATACTGAAGTACGATGTTGTCAGTGATAGGATACTACCCATACCCCTTCAAAGAAGACCCAGAGGGTTGCTATGAGTAGGAATTGACTCAACAGCAACAGGTTGCAAGGAAGACCAGTTAATGTGACAATTATGCAAATATATTCCCCAGTCACTAATGCCAAAGGTGAGGAAATTGAAGAATTTTACCAACTTCTGCAGTCTGAAATTGATCAAATACATAATCAAGATGCATAGATGATTACTGGTGATTGGAATGGGAAAGTTGGAAACAAAGAAGGAGGATTAGTAGTTGGAAAATACAGCCTCAGCGGCAAGAAACAACATCAAAGATCACCTGATAGAATTTTGCAAGACCAGCGACTTATTCTTGCAAATACTTTTTCTACAACACAAATGGCAACTATGCACTTCCACTTCCAAGCCAAAAAATAAAAATAAAAATAACCCATTGCCATTGAATTGCTTCCAACTCACAGCAACTTTATAGGACGTAGTTGAACTGCACCATGAAGTTTCCAAGGAGCAGCTGGTGAATTTAAACTGCTGATCTTTCAGTTAGCAGCCAAATCTTAATCACTGTGCCACTTGCATCTCACTGGACAGAAAATACAGAATCAAACTGACTGCATCTGCAGGAAAAACAACAGGTAAGTTCCATATCATCACTCAGAATAAGAGCAAACACCAATTGCAGAACAGATGATCAATTGCTCACATGCAAATACAAGTCAAAGCTGAAGAACAGCAAATCAAGTCCACAAGAGCCAAAGTACAATCTTGAATATGCCACCAGAATTTGTAGACTCTCTCAAGAATGACACATTGAACATTAATGACTGAAAACCAGATGAGTTGTAGGATGATACCAAAGACATCGTACATAAAGAAAGCAAAAGTTCATTAAAAAGAAAGCAAAGGCAAAAATGGACATCAGTAGAGACTCTGAAAATTGCTTTTAAATGCTAGTTAGCTAAAACAAACAGAAGACAAAATGAAAGAGCTAAACAGAAGACTTCAAAGAGTGGCTCTAGAAGGCAAAGTTTTATAAGGAAATGTACAAAGACCTGAAGTTATAAAACCAAATTAACACATTGCAAGATGAGAGAACTGAAGAAAAAATTGAAGCCTCAAGTTTCAGTTTTGAAGGAATTATGAGCAAACTATTGAGCAACTTAGAAAGCATCAAAAGAACATGGAAGGGATACACAGTCACTGAACCAAAAACAGCTGGTCAACGTTCAACAGTTTCAGTAGGTAATGCCATTGAGAACTAACGGTATTAAAAGAAAAAGTCCAATCTGCACTGAAGGCACTGGTGAGAAATAAAGCTCCAAGAACTGACAGAAAATCAACTGAGATGTTTTCACAAACAAATACAGCTCTAGAGATGTTCACTCATCTATGCCAAGAAACTTGGAAAACAGCCAACTGACTGAAAGAGATCCTATCTGTGCCCATCCCAAAGAAAAGTCATACAAAAGAATGCAGAAATTATCAAACAGTAACATTAATATCACATAGGAATAAAATTTTGCTGAAGATAATTCAAAAATGGTTACAGTAGCACACTGACAGAGAACTGCCAGAAGTTCAAGCTGTATTCAGAAGAGGAGATGAAATGAGGAACATTATTGCTGATGTCAGATGGATTTTGGCTGAAAGCAAAGAGTATCAGAAAGATGTTTACTTGTGTTTTATTCACTGTGCAAAGGGATTCAACTGTGTGGATCATAACAAACCATGGCTAACATTGTGGAGAATGGGAAATTCAGAACACCTATTTGTGCTCAGGCAGAACCTGGGCATAGACAAATAGACAATCATTTGAGAAGAACAAAGAGACACTGCATGGTTAAAATAAGGAAAGGTGTGTGTCAGGACTGTACCCTTTTACCAAACTGATTCAGTCTGTATGTTGAGCAAATAATCCAAGAAGCTGGACTGTATGACAAAGAACAGACCATCATGATCAGATAAAAATACTCATTAACAACCTGTGTTATTCAGATGACAGCACCTTGCTTGTTGAAAGCCCAAGAGGACTTAAGGCACTCACTAACGAAGATCAAAGAGTGCAGCCTTCAGTGTGTATTACACCTCAACATAAAGAAAGCAAAAATCCTCACAAGTGGACCAATAAGCAACTTCATGATAAGCAGAGAAAATACTGACGTTCTCAAGGACTTCATATTAGTTGGATCCACAATCAAAACCCCTCGAAGCGGTAGTCAAGAAATCAAATGACATACTGCATTGGGCAAATCTGCTACAAATGACCTCTTTAATGCATTTCAAAGGGAAGATGCCACTTTGAGGGCTACAGTATACCTTACTCAAGCCATGATATTTTAAGTTGCCTCATATTTATGCAAAATATTCACAATGAATAAGGAAGATTGAAGAATTGATGCTTTTTGAATGATGATATTGGTGAAGAATACTAAATATACTGTGAACTAGCAGAAGAAAGAAAAAGTCTGTCTTGCAAGAAGTATAACCAGAGTGCTCCTTAGAAGACAGAATGGCAAGATTTTGTTTCATATACTTTGGACACGTTATCAGGAGGGATCAGTCCCTGAAGAACGTCATCACGCTTGGTAACATAGAAGGTCAGCAAAAAAGAGGAAGACTTTCTCTTCTGCACTGCATATTGGTGAGTAGTGTCCGGGTTTTAAAGCTAGGAAGCTGCCTTCTGAAGTACACCAAGTGGTCCTAACTCATCTGCAACAGATGATCACAAAAAACAACAAAAGGAAGGAAAGAAGAGTCCAGGAAACAGAAGGAACCATGTGAATGGGAGACTGTATCAACATGTAACAAGAAGAACCAGATGGTGTCTGGCCATCACCATAGACGGCTGTGACGGGACACACAGTGTTGAGTCCCAGTGGCAACATGAGAAAAAGAGGGGTGCAGCTCAAGAACTCTACTAAAAGACCACAATTGATGATCTGGTGGCCTGAGGGATCTCCTGGGAGCATGGCCCCTAGATCTGCTGCTGCCTCTGTCCAGAAAACACTGTTGAGGTTAACCCTTCGGACAAAAATGGACCAGACTGGGGACACAGTGTGGCCATATGATGTGTGTACTTTATGGCTCTATGTATTTATAAGATGCTGTCCTACTGGCCTCTTTCTAGATGTAAGAGGGTGGAGAGAAGGGAACGGGAGCTTGTTAAGAGGATACAACAAGTACGGAATGAAAAGGAGGAGTGTGCTGTCACCAGGCAAGGAGAGCAGAAGGAACTGCAGATAGGTACACATGCAAAATTAACTTGGATTGTATACTTTCACTTGATCACAATTTTAAAAAAGCGCAGGAAAAAAAGCCCCCCACACCCCAAAGAAGAGGAAGACTTTCACTAAGATGAATTGACACAATGGCTATATAACTATGGGCTCAGACATAGCAAAGATTTTGAGGATGACACAGGACCGGGTGATGTTTTGTGCTGTTGTACATGAGATTAGTATGAGTTGAAACTGACACATCTAGCAACAACTACATACTTATAAAGCCAGTCAACAGTTTTAAACAACTGCAAAGTTTTCGATTTGTCTACAACAACCTTTATAGAGAGAGTATTCTTCACTAAGATGAGAGTTCTCTGTGGCCATGGTGCTGTCATGATCCAGTCCCATCTCTCCAAGGAGGCAGCAGCCAGAAGGGAGACTCTAAGTTCCTCCAGAATGAAAACTAATTCTTTTCAGCATTTTGTTCATTCGTTTTTTTAATGTGGCATTTACTATATGACAAGTGCCATTTTAAGTCCTTTTGAGTTCTAATTAACTTAACCCTTGTAACAATCCTATGAAGCACATAAATATTATTCCCATTTTAGTGATAAAGAAAATCAGGGGCAATGAAGCCATACAGCTAGTGAGTGGTGATTCACATCCAAGCCACCTGGCTCTTGGGCTCAAGCTCTTTCTCCAGCTCTCATCCAAGGCCCAAATTCTTAATCTATGCACGCATATTGCCTCTGTATCTGTTGATTTGAGATGACACACTAGTCACCTCAAACTGGCTTGAATTTTAATAGCAATATATTGTTTCACATAACTGAATTAGGGCTGCATCAGGCAAAACTTGATGCAAAGGCTGAACGTATATGACCAAGACCTAAGTTCTCACTAAACTTTCTTGGCATTTAACTCCATCCACGCAGGCTCTCTCCTCATTATTTCCGGATCCGGATTCTCATGTAGAGGAAGAGAGAGGTCCATGTACCCAATAACCGGAACAAATTCTGGATTTGCTCCGGCTTCTCCTTAATAACCAGTCATGGGCTGTCCCTGAATTAGTTGGTGACCAACTAGCAAGAGGTTGGCACAGTAACATTGGATCCCCTGATTCAGTTAAGCAGTGTCCCTACCTGCAGATGAAGTCAGAAGCAAACCTTTTTAAATTACAGTCATGGCAAGTTTTCTTTTGGCAGAGAAAACAGGAAGAGAGAATTCTGAGGAGAAAACCAACAAATGTCTACTACACCACCTTATTCTCACTTGACCATGTAAGTAATCATCACAGAGTAAATGTTCAGGAAATGTTTGTTATTTGGATGGATAGATGGACACATGGGTGGATGAATGAAAAATTTATGGTTAGGACAGAAAAGCTGCACTGGACATACTAAAACCTTCAGTACTCCAAATTAATTACCAGGAAGAATCAAATGGATCATGGGACCAGAGGAAGAATGTGCTGACTGAGATGCCTGACCTGAATGAGATATTATTCCCCCAGGAGCTCATAATTTTTCCAAAGGCTCTCTTTAGTGATTTATAGTTACACTGTTGGTTTAGAAGACCATTCTTGACTCTGCAACTTATTTTTTTTAATTTTTATTTAACATAACTGAGTGAAAATGTACATTCCTGTATAAATTTACGTGCCCACCTATATGCAGCTTCCACTGCTCTCCCTGTCCGGTGACAGCACACTATTCCTCTCTGCTCCATACATGTCTCATCCTCCCAACAGTCTCCTTTCCCCTCCTGTCCATCCACTCCCCTTCCTCCAGCCAGCGTTGACTCTGCAACTTTGAGAGCAAGTCTAACTTGTATCTCCTTAGTGAGTTCAACTCTAGCTCTGAGAATAGAATTCTGAGATTATAATGCAAGCTTCAGCTACCTCTTCTACCCTTGAGCATTCCTGGTCCCTTGGGTACATCCTGAGGAGAAGCTATTACTTCTTGAAAACTTCCTGGGGTTTGGTTTCAGAATGTTTAAAATGATTCATTCTGGAATACCTGGGAAGTCACTGAGGACAAAATTTTCAGCTGTGGCCCGAATACCTTCTATAAGGTATAACTCCCATATTCACATTTTCACTCCATGTCCCACCCCAGATGCAGTGAAGCCCAAGATCTGGTCTGGTCAACCTCTAGTCCATTATATCAGAAAAGCCCAATAAGATAAAAGGAAGATCCTTAGGATCACAGAAGGCCTCAGAGATTGTATTGTCAAACACTTAATGGTATAACTGAGAAACACAAGACCCAGAAAGAGGAAGTAACTTGTTGAGGGCCTCATCAGGATGAAAACCAGATTCAGAACTTAAGACTCCCAAGCTGTAGGCCAGGGCTTTGCTATATCACTACAATGGTCCTACAAACCTGATCTGTAGAATGGCCCTGGCTACACCTCTCAAGGGTTTCACACATATCTGTGTGTGTATCTATGTGCGGACATGCACAGACAAACGTATGAAAAAGAGAGAGAGGATACGTACGGAGGCATAGCACAAACATTCCTCCGCCTGGCGATTCTCCTCTCTAAGAAAGGTCATTCATGAGCAGAACTGAATATATGACAACCCACTGCTATGCAAGGGATGCAAGGCTATTATAGGAAACCCAAAAGAATCCAACACTCAAAATGCAGATTCTTGGGGAAAAAAAAGAATTACCCTACTCCTGCTGTCTCTGCCTGCCTCTCAGCCCCCAGCAATACTGCAGTGGTCAGGAGAGTGAGGACTACTGGTTAAGGGTTACAGACACAAGGTGAAAATCTGCCATGGCCTTTTTGCTGCAGAGATACTTATTTAAAAAGCATTTCATTAAATTAAACATCCCAAGACACTTGTAACTATATTGGAAATCAAAGTCATTTAGGAACCTAGAAAATGGAGATGGTTAGAATCTGAATTGGAGAAAGGCAAAAGGTAGAAAGCAATCACCACAGCAAAGGGGACTGTGAACCTTTCCTAGTCATCCCTGACAAGAGTGGCTGGTAACGGAGACGTATGACTTTCTAGAATTCCCAGGGCCATCCCACTGTCAGGCAGTGAGACGAACAGACGACGCAGGGGTTAAATGAATAGTTACATAGTCTCAGGAGGGCATCTCTCCTTGGATAGACGTTCACACTACTGCGGGAGCCTCTCTGTTCTCCACTTCACTGTAAGTTCCTCAGGGAGAATTTTTCCCTCTGGGCCCCTCAGGCCCCGCAGAGAAAAGGCCTAGCCCGGGATCAGCACTCAGGAAGGAAGCATCAGCGTATTTTGTTTGCTTTATTCTCAGTCACTTCTCCTTCCACTTTGCATAAACCTAGAGACTTCACTTGTGATGTCTTTGACCTGATCAAATAATAAGTTTTTCTTTTTAAGTATGTCTTCTCATCTCAACTTGAGTGAGTCTAACTCCTTTTTACAAGGTCAAGGCTGCACTTCCTTACCTTATCACTCAGCATCGCCTACAGACACAGTATATCCAAGCACATGAACGGACAGTGAGTGGATAAACAAATGAAGCTTCTGTTTCCACCTTCCCCGCGGTAGTCCTACCAGACCACCGTTAAGTGTCTTTCATAAAGGAAACGCCCAGTGACTGTTTATCTAGTGAAATGTCTGTTCAACCCTTCATTTCAGAAAGCCATGAGACTGATCACTGTAATCCCTTGCTCAGAGGCATACAATCTATGAAAACTCAGGACAGGAGATAAGTAGAGTGAGCTAGAAACCCCTTGTCTGATATTTTGTATTTCCAGATGCAAGGAAAGGAAAGAAGTAATTTCTGGTCCACTCTAAACTAACATCAGGCAATTAAATTCAGAGGTCCTGCCTTTCTCATAAGGTCAAAAGTCAGCAAAGCCAGATTTCCAAACAAAGTTGGAATAAATTTGAAGAGGCAGTGCCTAAGTTCTTCAATGTTGAAAATAGCTGAAGAATGATGGTTTAGGGACTCTGTCTTAACTCACTCAGGACAGTTCAGCAAGGTGAACTGTGTGCTGGGCAGCGAGACAAGTGGATGAGCTCATCTGGGGACCACCTACAATGTGACCCAACCTGCCATGGGTGAAAGAAGTGCAGGCTTTGACTGGCTTTCAAAAAGTTGGAGAGAAACGGAGGTGACTTGGTTGATCCCGCTGTCCAGAGGAAAGGCTTACTTGGACATCTAATGCTGCCGGTCCCCGATAAGAGGTGGGCGTAGTTAGCGGGGAAGGAGGCTAAAGAGGAAGGATAGAAATGGAATTTGTAAAATCTTTGTATTGTGATAAAAATCCAAGACAGATTGGCGGAGTGAGGGCTTGAAATTTCATCAGTTCTACAAACCATCGCCAGAGTGAAGGGGGAGGGGTGGGCTTTAGCGTGTCAAAAAGTCAGCAATAAAAGAACTGTTCTGCAGTCAGGGCAGAGCCAAGCTGACATTTCAGCCCATGCTGCACTCCTTTTAAGGGCCAGGATTGTAAAGAATGTGCTTCTCAGCGTCTCCCACAAGTTTACACAGACAGAGCCGAGGCAGAAGGAGTGGTGTGCGCAGTGAGATGTGTGTTTCTCATTACCCTCAGATGCTTTTCAAGGCTGGTGCATGAACTCCTCTCTCCTGGCACCCTTCCCAGACACGAGGGGCTTGGCTGGCTGGCCTTGGGGAGACACACTTTGGAAGAAGGATGAAAAGAAATTGTTCAGGCCCACCTACCATAACTCTCTCTGAGCATCACCTGGTTGGCTCCTTAATGAATGTGTAAGGTGAAAGGAAGGTGCTGTCTTGTCTCAGAAACCACCAAGGTGCAAATCTGTCCTCTGACATGTCAAAAGATCAAGTCTGGATGTTGCTGAAGGTAACCTGGCACTCACTCATTCATCGAATTCATTTATTCATGTAACAATTCCTTTCAAGAACCTTCTCTTTACCTAAGTCCATACAGAGAAACTAACTCAGCCCTGGAAGCATATCTCAAACTACCACAAAGCAACCAGTTGCTATGATGTTCTTATCACGGACACAGTGCTTTGCTCAGTTTTGCTGCAGTCACTTTCTGGAGTAGAAGAAAGGACTGGGCGTCTGGAAGTCCAAGGATGATATTGGCTACATTTCAGAGAAGGATATCAAGCATGGTAAAGCAGAGGCTCAGTGAAGAAAAGGAAGGCCTTCAACAAGCTGTACTGAGCTGGCACTGTAACAGGGACTCAAACATAGCAAAGATTGTATGGATGGCACAGGACCAGGCAGCTGACTCAACAGCACCTAACAACAGCAACAACAAACTAGAAATATGAATTTGATAGCTGAAGCTTCACAGACAAGTTTAGCAGAGATGTCTCAATCCAGAATACTGGTAGTCAAAGTCAAAGTCACTTCAAACCTCTTGGACACAACAGAATCATCAGAGTATGCTTATTGGTGAACATTTTTTTTTAGCTCCGTTAAAGATGAACTTTCTCATTATATAACAATAGGGGTCGTTTTTGCCTTGAACTTTACAATATTCAGTCACTGAGATGAAAAAAAATCTCCAGGTGATTTGACAAGTGATTTCTGCACTGGTGCCAAATTTATAAATAAAACTAAAGTATCAAACAGCAGTGCAACTAGGCAGAATGTCTCAGAAGCTCTTATTCGTCTTCATAACATACTCACTATGGAGAGTTTCCAACATGTATGCCTTTCTGTAGTCTCTAAATTATTTTACAAAAATCATTTGCATTTTGTAGTATAATAATGATTTACCTCAATATAGTAATCACTTCCATAATAGCTTATATGGCTTTGGGGGCAAAAGCTATATACTTTTTGGTCTTTGTTAAGAGAATTTTAGGTAAAAGCTTATGACTAGGCTTATACATGATTTGACCACATATACATATAAGAAATATCAACTCTTATTGAGAACTCTAAGAAGAGTAAAAATTTACGGGATTGAAAAGGATATCGAACAGTCACCTTAACCCTGACCATACTTTCAGATAAATTGCCATCTAAATCAGCCCACCAAGCCATGCTTCCTAAACTGTAATACTAGCCAAGCCAAGTGTTGTCGAATACTAAGATGTCAATAAACCCCAAACCAAACCTGTTGCTGTTGAGTCAATTCAGACTCATAGCCACCCTACAGGACAGAGTAGAACTGCTCCCATGGGATTTCCAAGGAGCAATTGGTCGATCCAAATCGCAAACTGTGTAGTTAGCAGCCCAGCTCTTAATGTTGCATTACTAGGGCTCCAAGACGTCAGAATGTGTTAAGATAGTAAGGTAGTAATAGAGAAGATGTTAATAGGTATTCTACCACAGAAACATTCAGTAGTCAACTAAGTTTGAAAGCCAAGCCAAGCCAAATGTCGTCGAGTTGTGGTAGATTAAATTAATCCAGTGGGACTCCATAGGTTTCATGAGTCCATAGGTTGCATGAGTGGTTAAACAGTTGGCTGTTAGATGAAACGTTGATGGTTCAAACCCCTCCAGAGGCATCTTGGAAAAAAGACCAGGTGATCTGCTTCTAAAAGGTCATGGCCATGAACACCTCTTTGATCAGTTTTACCCTGCAAAGACGGGGTCACCATAAGTTGGAAATGACTGGACAGCAGATAGGTTTTAACTCAAACCAAATACATTAGGTTGTTTGTTTTCACTTTACTTCTGGTCTTTGTGGAGCCTTTAATATGTTAATATGCACTGTGAATTCGAAGATGGGGATGGATTATACAGCATTTTCTAAACTTAATTGACCACAAAATCCTTTTTGTCAGGGGATAACAGTCTTCTATGGGAAGACTTCTGTAGAGGATGATTACTCTGTCTTGGGCATAAATATTTGAAGACTCATCTTGGCCCCCGTGGAATTTTCTTTGACTTACCCGGTAAAAATTATTACACCCTCCTTTGTACCCACATAGTACTCTGAGTATAATACACTGAATCTCAAACATTTTTACGCTTTACATCTACCTTGTTCTTGTTGTTATCTGTCGTCAAATTGGCCCCCAACTCGTGATAACCCCATACACAATGTAACACAGTGTTGCCCTATCCCACACTATCTCCAAGATCAGCTGTAGACGGCACCGCTGTGATCCATAGTGTTTTCACTGACTGATGTTTCAAAGCAGATCATCTGGCCCTTCTTCCCACTCCATCGTAGTCTAGAAGCCCCACTGAAACCTGCTCAGCATTACAGCAGCATGTGAGCCTCCACTTACAGACGGATGGTGGCTGCACGTGAGGAACTGAACCTACGTCTCCCACACAGAAGATGAAAATTCTACCAATGAACCTCAACTGACTTTATATACTTGTACATCCACGTTGACGTATTTGAATATGCACCACCTGTTACCTTTATCAGAATGTGATCCTCCTTCAAGGCACAAACTGCACACTGTTCATCCTGTGTGTCCTAAGTGTCTGGCACGCGACCATCACCCATAAATCTAAGTGGAATGTTTGAATGAATGAAAGATGCCACTGTAAAAGAATAACCCGTTTAAATGAAGTTACAGAGAGACTGGTTCTCTATTTCAATAACCTCATTTAATACATGGTCCATAGTGACCAGTTCATTCTGTCACATTAATGGCCAACGGCGAATTAATGTACACAATGGATTACACGTAGCAGGCCTGATACAGTCCTTCTGTGGTGCTACTCAGCCAAATACTCTTCTTTCTGGTAGTGTTTGAAGCCCTCAGAACCTGCACCTGCCTATCCTCATGCCCCAACTTTCTACTGCTTCCTTTCACACACTCTCCCCCTCAGCCACACAGCACAACTCCCCTCCTTAAATCTCACTGACACTCCCACACCCGCGAGCATTTCCTCCTGGCCCATTCTCTCCATCCTCAGTCTTTTGACAAGCATTCACCCAAAGTCTCTTATGACCCAGGCTTGTGCAACATGCTAAGGTTACAAAGGTGAGTCAGACATGGCAGATACTCTCAATGGCCAGGTGGTGGCCACATAAACAGAGACAAGTCATGCCCACAAAGGTGCCATGTCAGAGCTAAGTACAAGAAACAGTGTTAGCACTGCAGGAACACTGGGTGTGACTTTCGGGAGCAGGAGCTATATTTAAGGTGGATCATTTCTGGAACTACATTTTACTGGTCAGTAACTAGGACAGCTACTGTTTCCTAAAGGTATAAATCTAGACTCCTCTCTCTTGTCCACTTCTCGTGTCCATGGAATAAATACATGGGGCTTAGCCTCTTAGGATACTGGGCATCCTCATCTATGCACCTAATTGGAAGAGGTATAACTGAGTCTGCCGTACACATAATAGTTATCCGAGATTAGTAGAGAGGGAGGGAGGAAGCAGTTGACCACGGAGGCCCAGCACAGAGGGGATGGTAGCAGGCGTGGTGATTGATGCAGGGGGTGGTTGTGGGCAAGATTCTTGGAGGAAAAACAGGCTACCTTATGTCTATCTAGTAGAAACACAATGTTTTATTTCACATACAATGTTTTATTTCACATTAGGATGCTGTGCTGTATCCAATATTCTCTGAAGGAAATCTTGAAGGAAAGGATAGATAAGTAATAGGATTTGGGCCCCCAAATTCCCTCTCGGACTCAATCTTTAGGCCTCTTAGAAGAAGCATTCCTTGATATCATCTCTCCTAAAATGAAAAATAAACCTTTTCCTACTAAGAGATTTCCTCTGAATTCCTTAAAAATTCTGCTTATATCTTGTAAGAAACTTACTGCATTCAGTTAGCATCCTGAAAGGGCATCTTAAAATTGATGGCGTCTTGCAATTTTTGTCAAGCAAGTAGAGGTCATGACATTGTCACCGCACATATGAGTGTAGTTGGTTAGCGTTCTCAGTGACCAGATTAGCCATTGCCATCAATGCCAACTTGTAGGGACCCTATAGGAGAGAGTAGTACTTTCTTAATGGGTAGCCAAGGCAGTAAAACCTCTATCACTGCAGACCGCCACTTCATTTTCCCATGGAACAGCCAAGATTTCGGTTAGCAGCTGAGTGCTAAACCACTGTACCACCACTACAAACCTTACTTTTTCAATCAACAAACCACTTTAGGACTATTTAAGAAAAGAATAAGAATTCAGGGCTTGAGGAGCCGTTGTGTTGGCCTCTTCTAACTTCTGGTAAGATCAAGGAAGAACTAGCTCTAGACAGAGCTGGACAAAACTGCAGGACAGAATTCTACATCATATAAAAAGGCTGGACTTACCAGTCTCTGTGAGACTGGAAAAACCTTGACACTGTGGCCCCCAGACGCACTGTTAACTCAGTACCCAAGTCACTCCCGAAGTTCAGCCTTCAGCCAGAGATCAGACAGGCCCATAAAACGAAGTGCGACTAAGTAGTCGCACCAATCCGGGAGCAAGGGCAAGAAGGCAGGAGGGGGCAGGAAAGCAGGTAATGCAGGGACCCCGAGCTTGAGAGGGGAGAATGCTGACACACCGCAGGGTTGGTAACCAATGTCACCAAACAATATGCATATTAATTGTTTAATGAGAAACTGTGCTGTAAACCATCATCTACAGCACAATTTAAAAAAAAAAGGATTTGTTCTAGAAATGGGTGAAGGGTCTAGGCAAATCCAGATCAGGAGTGTAGTGCTGGGAGAAGCACGCCCTGTCCTCGCTGCTCTTGGTGTCATGAGGGAAGCCATGCGTATAGCGATCACCAGCTACTCTGAGTTAGATAGCCAACGAGAGTGTGAAGACAGCTTGGAAATACTGCAAGCTATTTAGTCACCTTACATTTTCATTGTAACGTATGCAAAAGTGCCTAAACAAGCCTGAAAATGCTCTTTCAATTGGTGTAACATTAAAATTTTAAGTTGTAAAGCATTGTGGTCATAGTTTAATCTGCAGTACTTTTTTCTTCCTTGAAGCCCAGGTGGCAGTCACTGAGAGCTTGTCTGCTAACCAGAGGGTCAGCAGTTCAAATCCAGCAGCCACTGTTTAGAAACCCTAAGGTACACTTCCACTCTGTCCTGTAGGATCGCTATGAGTTGGGATTGGCTTGACATCAACAGGTTTGGACTTGGGGAGTGGTTTTCTTTCTTAATTAACCAGTTGTTGTCATGGTAATTCCAAATCAAGGCAACCCTGTGTGTGTCAGTGTAGAACTACACTCCACAGGGTTTTCAGTGGCTGGTTTTTTCTGAAGAAGATCATCAGACTTTTTTCCAAGATGCCTCCCAGTGAATTCAAACCTCCAAACTTTTGGTAAGCAGTCAGGTGCATTAACTGTTTATACCATCAAGAGATTCCCTTTCTTTCTTAAGTCTATTTAAAACAACGTTGCAACCTGCAATCAATAGCACTTCGGATGCCTTGAAATACAAAGGCCAGTCGTTTATCCAGTTAACCCACTGAATCCTGACTGTAATTAAGTTTTCTCTTTCTGTGTCACGGCAGCCAAGTTTAAAGCTTCTCTAGTCCATTAGCTACTCACCTGAGCTCCCGAAAAATATGTCAGTGTTCTTTGTGTTCACTGGAAGAGAACAGCAAAATGTGAAAAAGAGGTTAATATTTAATATCAGCCTGTTATCCCCATTTCAGGTCTTAAAATTTTTCTAGGAAGTGACTTCACTGCTCAGCAGGCAACTGTATTGATGCAAAAAGGGGCCTCACTTTGGGTGACAGATGTGCACCTGGAGAAGGTGCATTTAATTTAGATTTTTAAAATTCAGTTGTGTTCCCACAGAAAAACAGTTTGTGCTTTTTTTCTCTCTCATTCTCTTTTACACACACACACACACACACACACACACACACACACACACACTTTTGCCTGAGAATGCTACAAACCAGGATCACACAATTAGTTAAGAGCAGAGCCTGTCTGCTTGCCAAGTTCCCCGGCCCTAGGGCCCACCCCCATACTTCTAAAGGATAATTATCTGTTTAGATTTACAAACCTAGGAAAATTGAGAACTCTTTCCACATTACCACTTGAACACGGGGCAACGCGGTGTTACTAACAAGTATGTAATTCATATATCTACAAGCCTTGCAGTAGGCTTTTGAGTCAAGAAATAGTGAAGTAAAACCAGATATTCAGCCTTGAGGAGGGGATTGTGATTGATAGGATTTTAAAAATGAGAAAATGGTCCACTTCCAAGGAAATGGCATTGGGTCAGTCACAGTAGCCTCGGCGTGTTCACTGGGAGGATTTTCTCCTCCTGCCATTCTGAAAATCTTAATGGGTTTGCATTGATTCACTGAGCCATGCAGGAAAGGGAAGATGTCAAGACCCTGTGTCTGCGGCCCTGCATTTGGGGGCCAGGCCAAAATGCACTTCAGAGCATCTAGGTTTGAATGTGCTTCTGCTACAACAAATAAACCATTTGACAAGTTTTTGCAAGCACCAATGATGTTGCCCACCTTGCCTTGGGCTCCACTGTAAAGAACACACTGGAATGAAGTTCACCCAGTCCTCACTCTCAGGACATTGACTGTGGGAATGTAGGGGGCCAGCTTCACACCTAAGTCTAAGGGGCGCCACCTATGCAGTTCTATTATGTCTGATGCCATCACACCACTCATCTACCAACACCTTTACCACGATCGGGTTGTGGAGATAAGTTTGCAGAGGAGCGTGCCCAAACGATGGTAGTAGTAAGAGTGCAGTCAGCGCCCCCTGCTGGATCCAAGGTGATTACCAGCTCTAACACCAGCTCCACCTGGTGCCTGAGGTTGCAGGAGACATCGTCTTAGAAGCTTACTGATGCCACGGCAGTGTTCTCCCACTTCCCTAGGCCCCTTGCACCACCGCTGCCCTTGAAACCTTGATTGCTACCTCTTCCCTCTGTTCAAACCAAAGAAAAAACACAGGCAAGGAGTCAGAGAAGAGGTTAGAGAAGGACATGCCTCTGGGACAAGGCATTGCATTGCTGAAGAACTCACAACAGTCCAGCGCAGAACACAGAGTGGGGATCATTAGGTGTTGAAGGACTGAGATTATTGTAGATTGAATTGTGTCCTCCCAAGATGTATGTCAACTTGGCTAGGCCAGGATTCCCAGAATTGTGAGGTTGTGCACCGTTTTGTGACCTGTTATGATTTCTCCTAGTGTTGTAAATCCTAAACCCTATGATGTTAATGAGGCAGGAATAGAGGCAGTCATGGAGGACTCAAGCCATGGGACTAGGTTGTAATTTGAGTCAACCCATTCCGAGATAAAAAAGAGAGAATCAAGCAGTGGAGGAGGACCTCATGTCATCAGGAAAGAAACACCAGAAGTAGAGGGCATCCTTTGACCTGGGGTTCTTTCACTGAGAAACTCCTAGACCCAAGGGAACTTTGATAGCAAGGACATCTCTCCAGAGCTAGTAGAGCTACAAAGACTTCGACTGGAGCTGGCATCCTGAATTCAGACTTCTAGCCTCCTAAACTGCGAGAGAATAATTTTAATTAATAATAATTTTAATTAATTAATAGCCATCTACTTGCAGTATTTCAGTTACAGCAGCACTAGATAACTAAGACAGAGGCTAATGGTCTGCCTATTAAACTATGAACTTCAGTGCGAAGCTGAGTGTGGGTCTAACAGTTAAACACTGAACTCACAGCAAAACTTTGCAGTTTGAACCCCCACCAGAGGCATCTCAGAAGACAGGCCTGGACATCAACTTCTGAAAGATCAGAGCCCTGAAAACTCTATAAAGCAGTTAGTTCTACTCTGCACATGTGGGGGTCACCGTGTGTCAGAACTGACTCAAGAGCAACTAACAGCAACAACATATACAACTCCCAGAGTTCTTTTCTTTATGCAGGTTTTGTCTAAACAACTGTAAGGATTTCTGTACATGGATAAAAATGTGTCCTTAAGGAGAAGAAAGCTACCAGTGATTTAGTGGCAAGGGAACTGTCTGTGCATTGCTGGGGCAGGGAGCAGGGCCTGTGGAGAGCAATGAGGGCAGTGGCACCACCCAGGCTGAGGCCCACGTGCTCAGGGTCTGATCAGCTGAGAAGGTACCACTCTGCCATCTGAACAGGAGTTGAGCCGACACCATTCAGCAATGTTGTTCCAACCCCACACGAGGGAAGGAAAGAATGCATCAGATGCAAAAGCATCTGTCCCACGTTTTCTTCCCTCCTCCACCCTGCCAGCTTTCAGAAAGCAGCTGTGTGGGCCCCCCAAAGCCCATGGGCATTTATTCTTACCCGTCATGATCCCCATAGAAGTGCATGGCTCAAGCTTACTTTCCAGGTGGACTTTCCCAGCTGAGAGTTCAGCTTTGGACTATCACGAAATACACAGACCTCTAAGCCAGACTGGGCTAGAAGGTGAGACAGTGATTCCCAGCCCTCCTGTTTCTAATTTCCAGGTCACTGGGGAGCTTCCCAAAGCTAGAAGGTGGAGTCCCATAATTGGTTCCTTGGTCCCAGACCAAATCATTAGGCAACACTTCCTGTTAAAATGCTGGACTTCTTTAAACATAGAATTACTTATTCATTAACTTGTTCAGACCTCAATACTGCAGAAACTTTTTCATTTCCATACCTCCCTTAATAATCTATCATTGGAATTATACATTTGAGTCCCATTTATAAGCTAAGATTTACCACCAGAGCTCTGATATTGTCTTAGTAAATGCAGAGTTGAACCCAAAACAAAGGCAATAAAAGAGGCGTCGAAAATTCCTTGGCACCACCAAGCAACTGGAGCCTGCTTTAAAACAACTATTCATTTGAACGACTGTTCAAGTTTATTTTCATAAAATGTGTTTTACATAAGCCCCCAGGTTTCATGTACAATTAATTCCCCTCACAAAGAAACTGCATTTCAAACCAGAATGGTCATGCTGGTCTCCACGACCATGGAGCTTTTCTTTCTCAAATTGTAGTTGCCTCTTCTTAACACTGTAATTAAGCTTCGGAGGAAAAAAATCATAATGCAAACCAAATAAATCCTTCCCCTCATACAATTATGTATAGTATGTGGTGAGAAAAAAAGAATGATCTAGGCTTTGTTCATCTTAAAATATGCTTGGCAGCCACTTCACTTAATAAGTGCCTTTCTCTTTCTGAGAACAAGGAAGTCATGAAATTTAAGCAACAATGGAGAAGCATTGGCCCCTTAGGAGGGACAAGGCCACAACTCACAGCAGAGACCTGCACATGGTGCCAGGCTCTCCACATTGCTTTGCAGCTGGTTCTTCACAATCCTGAGTTTATCTTTAAGTGTATCTCCTTAGGTCTTGTTTTCCTGGTCTGCTTTTGTGAAACCAATACGACTCACAAACCCTCATGCCCTGCAGGCCTGTCCTGGAGCTCCCTGAGAGACAGCCCAGCCCACCCATTCTGGACTGTTGCTTTCTACTGCCCATCACACGTGTGGGCAAGCCCAGGTTCTGCCTGCTGGAACTCCAAGGTACTCTCTCCCCGTTGCCTGCTCTCCAAACCCACAGAGCTTCCTCTGCCTGCCTTGATCACTCCCAATTATGGGGAAGCTAGATCCCTCGCTTCTCCCTCTTATGTGTCCTGGGTCTTGGAACACCACTGGAGAAAGCTACAGAGCTGGACCGACCCCTCAGATCAATTCACAATCTCCATACTTGCTTCCACTGCTGAGAATCATAACCTCCAGGCTAGACTGTTTCACAGCTGCCCAGCATACCTGCTCCCTCCAATCCCAATAGCACTAAGACGAGAGTGATCTTTCTAAAATGCATATCTGATCACACCACTCTTCCTACTTTTGACTAAAGTGTGTACCAACCACTGTCACTGACTTTCAAGAACCCAGATCCCTGTCTCCTTTTCAAAGTAAATTTTTTCTAGCAACTACCATAGAAGAAAAACTGACTACTTGCCAAACCAAAACCAAACCCAGTGCCATCAAGTGGATTCTGACTCAGAGTGACTCCATACAACAGAGTAGAATTGCCCGAGAGAGTTTCCAAGAAGCGCCCGGTGGAATCGAACTGCTGACCTTCTGCCATCAGGACTTCCCGACTACTCACAGATACCCACAGATGCCCCTGATTTCCTGTCTCCATGCCTTGCTGATGCTGTTTTCTCTGCTTGGAAGGCTAAGTCAGCATCAGTTTGCTTACACTCTACTTGTCTTCAAAGTTTGACTTAAATATTACCTCCTCGCCTTAAGAATTTTCTCCTTCCCCATATGAACTTTATAAAACATGAACACAGGTCACTTAAAGCTTACTTTATTTTAACAACAAACAGCAAACATACCAGTTCCTACCTTGCATCTCTGCTATTTCTGCCTTACCTGGCATGCTAATGAGAAAGTTCCTTGAGGGCAGAAACCACAGCCTATTAATCTTTGTGTTTCTACCACCTAGGAAAGTCACCTGCATTTAATAGACATTAAATATATATGTGTTGACATAATAACTGAATGAAGCAGCTCCTTGGAGTTTTATGAAGGAGTTGAGAGAGAGAAAGAAAGAACTACACTTGGCATGGATTTCTTCTGGGTTATGTTTGGTACTTTTATCAGATTGAGGTAGGCAGCAATCATTTAAGTCTCAGAGTGTCACATAAGCTAAGTGGGAAAAGATGTTCTGTTACCACTGTAATAGGTTAGTTTCCTATCACATGTGATTTCACATGTACACACCAAACACACACACATGTGCATTCACACTTCTGTTGTGAGTGTGGTCAGTGATGCCGCAGAAGAACTCTTCTTCCTCCCTCCCAGCGTTTCCCCTCCATCTGAGGCACGCCACCACCAGCCTCCTACTCCCCACCACCCTCTGCCCGTCACTCACTCCTCACCAGGGGAGGAGCGGACTCTACTCATTAAGTGAGGTTGGGGGGAAACTGGGCAAGAGCGACGAAGGCTCTCTACCTCCCCGTTTTCTCCTTACTGTGTCTCGGAAGCAAGCTCCCCACAGGAAGCATACTGTCCACGCTGCTGAGCCTCTGTGCTGTGGGTTGTACAGGTTGTGGGCTTTCCTGTCCTGTGCCAGGCTGTCTATGACTGGTGAACAAGCCAGCTGGACAGACTCTGAGATTCAGTAACAGGCAACACATTCACCTGGAAATAGAAGTCACCTTGTTCAGTCGCAGCATCCCCCACTAAGTCAAGTACTGTTTTGACTTCCCGTGTGTGTTATTCTTTTATCGTATTTCTCAGTTGGCTCTGATCTTGGGTGAGAAAGAGGAAAGATATTAATTGAACCTTCCAAAAACTCCAAACTACGTTTCATAATGATGATCACTTATATAATCGTCAGTCTTCCCCCTACGCCCTCAGCTCCGTGAGGACAAGCCTGTCTCTGCCTTCTCTGCCACGTCTCCAAAGCCTGCAGCAAAGATGGGTGAGCGCTGGGTGCCGCATAAACAGTGATCAGATACTGAATCTCAGTTCATATTAGTTTAAAGATGTTATTAATTATTAAACTACTGAGAAAAAAATGAGAAGGAGAAAGGAATAAAGGGGGAAAAGGAAAAAGGAGAAGCAGCCGAAAAGAAGTTCTACAGAAAAGAGACTGGAGAGTAACTGAAGGCAGGCGAAAACAAGAGGCAGTCATAAAAAGGCAAAGAAAAGAAGTCAAGAAGAGAAAATCGAAAAAGATTTTCTCTCAAGTGAGGGAAAGAATAAAATGTCAAATCTAGTTATCTCCACACCCACAACCAGACAGCCCAAGTGCCTCCAAGTGAGACCAGAATCTTGGGGGAAGACTCCATACTCGCCCTCCTTCTCCCACCCCCTCGGGGGCTTCCTTTCTCGCTCCCCACCCTCCACCTTTGGGCCTCAGTGGTTCATTTGCAGCAAATATTGCTCTCCTGCCCTCTCTGCCTACTACAGGGTTGCTTCCAATGGTGAACTTGGGTGGATACGTCTGAGAACGCCTTAGAAAGGATTGAAGCCTCACCAGGAAGAGAGATTGTTAATGTCAGAAGCTGCCCCAGAACTTTAGCTCCATGAGTAGCAGGCTGAGTTCACACCCATCCCCCTGCCCTGCAAAAGTCCCTCTCGGGAAACATCAAGAACAACCTCCCTCTGGAGAAGAAAACAAAGCCTTTGGCTCCCTCACCACACCTCCACCAGGCCCACCCCCACTGTCTTCTTCAAACCTCCTGGTTGTTCAATTCTCATTATCCTTCTGCTGATCGAGTATAGCCAGGCACTTGATCAAAACTACTGGTTCTGTAACTCACCCAAATGAATCGCAAGCTGAGACATTTATGACTGTCTCAGGATATATATCTCAGTAATATATCTCCTCCGTGAGCTCACTGACTGCCCCTCGAGTCTAGACACTCCTCATTTCGAAGTATGTTGAAAGAAGGAAGCTGAGGCCTGTGGTAGTTCTTGCCTTCCGGCACTGCACCTCCTTGCTCCCCACAGCAGAGAAAAAGTGCTACAAGCATTTCTCAGTAAAGAAGCAGGTAAATTAAGGTGAACTAGTCTTTATTAATCTGATCTGTAGATGAACTAGTATCTTCAGGCAGCACTCACTGTTAAAAACTCCCTAGGTCTCTGGAGTGGTAGAAGTTTTAAAAAGAAATAAAGCTCTATCACTAAGAAGAATGTCATCGCATTTATAACCAATTTCATCACCCCGAGAATGGCCTTTAAATGTTTACAGCTGCAAGATACATTGTCAATGATTATTAAGCTTTAAGTTTTTCTCCCTGAGCTTCAGATGACATGAACAGCGCCCTACCCCAAATTCTCTCCTAAAGCCAGACCAGAAAGGCCTAGGGAAAAGAATAAAGGCTCATCTTTCAGTCTCCACCACAAACATGAAAATTCTCCACACACCAAGTCCCTCGTCTCCAGAGCCACAGCGCTTTAGGGGAACCTGGCTGAAACTACCTGTCCACCCAGTGACGCAAGCTCCAGCCTGAGGTGCAGAGAAGAAACAAATGACGACCACAAGAGATGTTAGGGCTCAGCTGTGCAGAGGACGTGAGGCACCATGCTGGATCTTCATTCCTCAATAACGGAAAAGTAAATCCTGGGGGAAATAGCTTTACAACTTCAGCCAAGATAGTTAACTTCCCCGAACCTCGGTCTCCTTGTCTGTAGGTGGAGGAAATAATTGGCTCTACTTTACTGAATTATAGGAAGAGTACTTGAGAGTATCTATATAGAGCACTTAACAGTGCCTGGTGTGTGGTCAGTATTCAAAACACATCCCCCAGAAGTCATCATGGGGTCAGAGGTTGCACATTTCTTATACCTGCTGTAGATGCTCCACTCCAACAGCCCAGCTCACACCTGACTGTCACTCAGAACTCCTCCCTTCTTCTCTCCTCCTGTGGTGGTTAAGGTTGTGTGTCAGCTTGGCTGGGTCATGACTCTCGGTGAGTCTGGCAGTTATGATGCAATTTAGCAGCTATGTAATGATGTAATTACTTCCATATCAGATCTGATATGGAAATGCCTCCATGATGACATCAATTGGAGGAAAGTTTCTTTGGGGGCTGTGGCCCGCATCCAGAAGAGGTGGGCTTTCTGGCAAAGCTTGCTGAGTTTTCCTCCTCTGGATCCTGCACCTGGCTCCTATTCATTTTAACCTCTAGTTCTCGGGACTTGAGCTGGCAGCTTACCTGCCAGTCTTCGAATTTGTTAGCCTCCATGGCCAGTATGTGAGAAAGCTCTCCACTCCCATATGATCCTGGCATCTCTGTAATCACTGCTGCGGTTCACCTGAGTGCCTACTGTGTGCCAGGTGCTGAGCCAGATGCTTTATATACTGAGTAAAGTATAATTATCCCCATTCCACAAGAGATAAAATCCAGGCTCCAATTTAAGTGACTTGCTTGATGTCACACAATAGTGAACAAGAGAAGCTGTGACTTTTAAAGTCTGTCTGACCCACATGCAGCTCCCTTTTCACCACAGTAGTGATTCTTAAGTGAGGAGGATAGATGCATAAACTATGTAGAAGTCATATAACGGAGGAATATTACACAGCCAAGAAGAATAAACTACTGCTATATGGAAACCCTGGTGGTTTAGTGGTTAAGGGCTATGGCTCCTAGGCCAAAAGGTTGGCAGTTTAAGTCCACCAAGTGCTCCTTAAAAACTCTAGGGGGCAGTTCTATTCTGTCCTACAGGGTCTCTGTAAGTCAGAATCAATTCAATGTCAATGGATTTTTCATTTGGTTACATAAAACAGGTTACATGCAAAGAAGCCAGACACAAATCACAAATGTATGATTCTATTTACATTAAGTTCGAAAACAGGCAGTAGCAATTAACACTGGTAGAAGGTGGAATAGTGGTTACCTTGGGAGGTGGGGATTGAGTTGCAAGAAGTATGAGGCAGCCTCTTACAGCCGGGTTTACACCAGCACAAAGGAAGATTCTGTATTATATGCACAAGTTACCCCTCAATAAAAATTTTTAAAATCTCAAGGAGGACATGTGTAGTTTTTAAAATATATTCAATATTACAATTTCATATTTGGAAACCAACAGGAAAAAAAACTCGTTGCTTTTGAAACACAAACTTTAAAGGAATTTGCAAAATTTATGTTTCTCCAAAGGAGACATATGTTTAAAAGTCTGAGACTCACTACTCTAAACTGTTCACATTCTGCCTAGCAAATCAGTTCCCTGTCTACCTCCAGCTCTTCCACTAGACTCAGAGTCTATGTCAAGAAGGTCCCACCTTGGAATAGTCACAGCAAACAACTCCAGACCTGCCCGATACACAGTACGTGTTTAGACAGCAGTTATTGCCTGGGATTCAGGAATTGACTAGCTGGTCACGTCTGCTCTCCAAAACCCAGAACATGCTAAAGAGTCAAAGAATTCAGCTCTAAACCTGCTTCACCCAGTCCTGTGCATCCCTAAGCCACATTTTAGAATTCAGAGAAAGAGGAAAAACAACTACTGTGGAAAGCTTTGCTCTGAAGGAAGAAGTGACTGCTCAGAGGGCCTGACAGGGCACTGAACTGCTGAGAGCCTAACTCTACCCTACTAATCACATAAAATTTCCCCAATGAATCTTTCTGCCTCCTGTCGGCACTTCGCTCTGCAGGCCAACTCCAGGAACAGAGGAGCTGCTGGAAGCTGCTCTTCCAGGCAACAGCCTCTAGTGTTCTTAGAACAAAGCCTTTAATTTGTGTGGCAAGAAGCTTAGTGTATTCAGGCTGTCATTCTCATCATGATCTCCTGAGAAAAGATGCAGAGAGCGAAGTTTCCTGTATTGAGCACCCACCACAGAAAGCAAGCAGGTGCTAGGACACAGCAGTATGTTCAGGTAAGTTAACTCTTCCCTTCCCCTGGGAGCCCATGATGAGAACAGTATTCAGGGGGCTGGCATAATCAGCCAACCAAGGCACAAATTTTTCTTGGGACCTTACCATATGTTATGAGTTGTGTGGAGATGATAAAGTACATTTAGGAGCCGATAAGTCCAAGTCCCTTGAAATCCTGGTGGTGCAGTGGTTTAATTTTATAGTTGCTAATCAAAAGTTCAGAAATTCAAATCCACCTGGTGGTCTTTGGAAACTATGGGATAGCCCTGTAGGGTCACTATGCGTGAGAATCCACTTGATGGCGATGAACAGTAGATTTTCAGTAACTGGTCCTTTGTAAACAGGGGGGAGAAAAACACAGAAGCTATTTTGTTCTCTTTTAGCAGGACAAAGTGTGGGTTTGTGAAACCTTTCTGTAGTTCTTGTCTTGTATCAGATCTCACAGAGTTTCTGGAAAGTCTTGCCAGCTGTCAGCTTTCACTTACAAGTAGGCACGAAGGCACTCCCAGGCTCAGTGAGGCCCCAGACAATGCAGGCTCTTGCCTTCACCACAAAGATACCTGCTTCATTTTTATGAGATTGTAAAACAATCCGAGGATTCTACTGATTGCTTTCCGTCACTCCTTTGGAACAGTTAGAGAAACTCAAAGAACTGATTATAGGCTCCTGAAGACCAAGCTCCTGAGCCACCCTGTTCATTCTCAATTAGAAATTGGCTCAATTAGGGGAACTGGGTGATCCTCTCTGACCATCGTAGAAGAGGCCAAGTGCAGTCAGGTGAGCAGTAGGAAGAAAAATAAGTGATAATGACAGATGAGAAGATCCTGCTTGAGAGATGTCCTTGTCAGGAGAAGTCAGAAACAGGCAGAGTAGAAAGTCCCTTAGAAATTTTCTAGAATAACCTTCCTCCTCCGTGTTTGTAGATGTTTCAGGGAAGGGGAGTGGCCAAGCTCATCCTCCCAGAGAGCTCAAGGTGGGATGACTCTTGGGCTGAGTCAAGTCTTCTTACTCCCAAGACAAGGCTGATAATCAAGATTATAATAACCCTCTGGCAATCAGACTTCAGGGATGGTCTCCCAGCTAAATCTATCTTACTCTTTCTGTGCTGTCCAAGTTTATAGAATATGCTTTGTGGTCCCTGTGTAGGCAAAGACTGAGTGGGAAGCACAGTCCAAGACCCAGTTCCACCTTTGGGCTCAAGACACTCCATAGAATTTTCCCATCTGCCCTGAGACCTGCAGACCACTTAGCAGACACAGCTCTCATCATACTTAGGTAAATGCAAATCCCTTTCACACTCATTTATGACCATTTGGTTACATCCCTACCATATACAATCCACTGCTGGTCAGAGAGGTGATTTACATGTAGTTTACGCCCTCAGAAGTTTTTTGTTTTGGTAATTCAAGGCAGACCCTGACAACTGTTCTCAGGAAGGTCCTGGGATTCTACAGGGACATGGTGTTTATATCACCATAAAGATGATAGCCGAGAAAACTTTACGGCTCAGTGCTACTCTGGAACACATGGTTCACCTGAGTTGGAACAGACTAAACAGCAACAAGTTTGGATTTTCAGTTTATTCTCCCTTTGGTGAGTAAAGGATTCCTGTCCTAGGATTATGGGGATGGCCTAAAACATGATATTGACACTGGATGAGAACAATGGCTTTTTGCTCATCACATGTACTTAGCCCGGAGAAGAAGGACACCACACTCCAAGCCGTGTTATAAGGCAGCTGAACTTGAGTAAAAAATAAACAACCAGTTGGCTATGGAAGGTGGTATCAGGAGGTAGTGTGCCCCTAAATTCCTGCAGTAATTGTGTGAATAATCCCACAGATCGGCAGAGAACTGAAACTCAGGGATAAGCAGGAACTGTACCTGGTTTCTTCCATGAGGAGTGTTGTTTGGCTAGGAGACTTTATCCACATGAGCAGAGCTGAAAAGGAAACTTGTAGTTAGGCCATTCTTTTACCAGATGTGAAAGCAGCACATAATACTGAACCTTATTTTAGGCCTCATATCACACAGAAAAAGAAGATTCCTCCTAATTCAAGGAATCAAGAAAGAGGAATCATGGAAGAGGAAGGATTTTAGTTACCTTAAAAGAGGGTTATCCAGAAATATGAAAATGGTGTGGAAACTGGTGTTACAGGATGAGAGGGCTGGAGACCGCAATGGGGAAATAAGAAAAGGCAGAGCATACTCAGAAAACAGAAAGTTTAATTTAAAGAAGATTAATTTAATCAGCCCGGAGTAGATTAAAAGTCCCACTGCCATTAGGTTGATTCTGACTCTTCGTGACTCTATAGACAGAGTAGAGCTGACCCTATGGAGTTTCCAAGGAGCACCTGGCAGATTTGAACTGCCAACTTTCTGGTTAGCAGTTGTAGCATTTAATCACTACGCTACCAGGGTTTCCTATACCACGGACTGCCAAAAAAACAAATAGAACTAATCTGGAAAAAAACACAACCAGCGTGCTCCTTGGAAGCAAGGATGGCGAGACTGTGTCTTACATACTTTGGACATGTTGTCAGGAGGGATCAATCCCTGGAGAAGGACAGCATGCTTGGTGAAGTGATGGGTCAGCCAAAAAGAGGAAGATCTTCAAGGAGATGGACTGACACTGTGGCTGCAACAACTGGCTAAGCGTAAAAACGATTATGGTCATGGTACAGGACCAGATAGTGTTTTGTTCTGTGGTGCATAGTGGCACCATGAGTTGGAACTGACTCAACAGCACCTAACAACAACATGCGAAAAAGAGAAATGGGAGATAATAGCATTTAAGAAATGATCTAATTTAAGTCTAATACTCAATGGAGCTTGAAAGCCACATTGGAAATTTACACTTTTTATATTAGGCAATAAGAGATTACTGAAGAACCGCAGCATGGACAGGGACAGGGTGGAGGAGAGCTGGCTTGAGTGAACTTTGCCTTCAGAAGAAAGATTTAGAAGCTTAAGTATCAAAGACAGGAAAATACAGATCTCCAATCTGAGGAAGAAACATTCTACTTCCTTTCCAAGCTTTCCATAGTCTTTAGTTCACACCGTTTCCTTTCTCTCTTTATACAGTCAGATTCACTCGTCTGGTTTTCTCTTCACAAACAGCTGAGTCTCTCTCTTCTGTTAAGAAAACAAAACCTGTCCAAACTCATTGCTCCTCCCACCTTTTTCTTCACAGGTAAGCTTCTTAAAACATCTTAAAACGGATTACTTTTGCACACTTCACTTTTAAAACACAGGTATTCATCAGACGATCCTCTGGAGACTGGAAATAAAATATTAGAATCTTAATTTTTATTTATTTTTACCTAAAAATATACATCTGAAACTCCATTGTACTAATCCAGTGAAGGAGCTCCGTGAGCTGGTGGCCAAGAGCTACGCTTACTAACCAAAAGATTCTCAGTTCGAATCCACCAAATTCCCCATAGAAACCCTATGGGGCTGTTCCTCTCTGATCTACAGGGTCACTGTGAATGGAAATTGACTTGATGGCAAAGGCTGGGGGGGTGGGGGACACAGTAAAGAGGACTCCCAGTGACAGAATGGTTGACCATTGGCGGCTAACCAAAAGATCAGTGGTTCAAACCCACCAGTCACTCCTTGGGAGAAAAGACCTGGTGGCTGGTGATCTACTCTCATAAAGCTTACAGACAGGAAAAGCCCTATGGAGCAGTTCTCCTCTGTCCGACAGTGTCACTATGAGTTGGAATAGATTCCATGCCACATAACAACAACAATAATCCAGTAAAACGACCATAATTCATTAAGTGGAGTTAAAAAAAATTCAATCATATAAAATTCAGGGTAGTTTTCTTGTGAGATTAATGAAAAACTGCGTTGGGGGGAGGTCAGTTTGTACTAGTACCAAATACAGTTGTTGTTACTTACAGTCAAGCCAATTCTGACTCATGGAGATCTATGTGCAACAGAATGACATGTTGTGTTGTCCTGCATCATTTGCACAATCATTGCTGGTTTTGAGCCCATTGTTACAGCCATTGTTTATTTTGAGTGTCTTCCAACCTAGGAGCTCATGGTTAGGACTACACTGGACAATATTCTGTTGTGATCCATAGGGTTTTCACTGGCTGAGTTTTGGAATTAGCCAGGACTTTCTTCCTAGTCTTTTTTTTGTCTAGAAGCTCTGCAGTGATTCTGGCAACATTTGAAATACCAGTGACCTATCTTCCACCTTTATAGTAGCACACAGGCCACCACTGTCTGACAAGCTGACAGGTGGGTGGTGGGCCAAAGACACTACCACCAAAAGGAATACAGTACTTGCAAAGAATATCAGCAAACCCCGTAACAGCCCCAAAAGAATCAAGAAGAAAATAAAATCTTTTTTTCAAAGAGCTAAGAAGAAAGCTACTGTCCACTAAGAATTCTATACTTGGCTATGACTGAAAAATAAAAATGAGACTAAAAGAAGTTACCTAACAATCTCTTGCTGAAAGAATAATTTTCTGCCTCCAAACATAAAGGGAAAATTATGAAAAAAGCAAATAACACCCAGAGAAGTGAGCTACAATAAGAAATGTGAGCAGGAAGTGAGTAGGCGTGTACACAAACCCAAACACTAGCAATCTAAATAATAGAGCTCATGATTAATTTGGAGGATGGAACTAAAAATACTGGACAAAAGAAACTTGTAAGATGGAAGACTGTGATCAATATTAAAACTTTCTAAAGTCTTTACATTGTTCAGTAGGATGATAGAACTATTGATTAACTTTGGCCATTAGGCAGAGTATGCATGAAATAGTTTTAAAAGGTACTGTTAAAAAAAGTGGACAAGAACATATGAGGACTGCCTATTAACTTTGCCAACTCATCCTAGAAAAAGTGCTACATACCTCATTGATGAATATCACTATGGTCACCTTTGAAGTACTCTCTTGGGAAAGCTATGCACTGATGCCAGCACCTAGTCCACCCTTCAAAGCAGTTTTGGAACTCTTTTTCTGGAATAGCCATTACAGCTATTGTTGTATCACCCTTGATGTCCTGAATGTCATCCAAATGTCTTTCTTTCAATATTTTCTTTCTCTTTGGGTAAAGAAAAAAGTCATTGGGAGTCACATCAGGTGAGTAGGGAGGGTCTTCCAATACAGTTATTTGTTTACAGGCTAAAAACTCCCTCACAGACAACTATACAATTAAGTTCACAAACTTGCCACCTTGCCTCTGTGTGCAATGGCCATTCCAGAAAGAATTCCAAAATTGCTTTGAAGGGTAGCCTAGGTGCTGGCATCGGTGCATAGCCTCCCAAAGGGAATACTTCAAAGGTGACCATAGTGATATTCAGCAATGAGTTATGTAGCACTTAGAACAATTAAGTTCACAGACTTAATTGTCAGATCTCATATAACTTTCCAATCAATCAAAGGACTGAAAAAGAATAAATATAATCCTATCTACCCAAAGAAGCTAGGAAAAGAATATAGAAAATCAAAACAAGGGGTGGGGGGAATGCTAGAACAAATCCTGACATATTAGTAATCATGAGAAATTTAAATGGATTAAATTCAACTGTTAATATCCAGATTGTCAAATATGATAGAAAAACTAAATCTAGTTATATACTCCTTACAAGAGATATGTTCAAAACAAAAGAGCAAAGCGAATGTAAAAGGATGGAGGAAATGTTGTTGTTGTTGTTAGGTGCCATTGAGTTCTTTCCATGCCATTGAGCTGCTTCCAGTTCACAGCAACCCTATGTACAAACAGAAAGAAACACTTCCCAGTCCTATACCACCATCACAGTCACTGCAGCGTATGAGCCCAGTGTTCGAGTCACTGTGGCAATCCATCTTGTTGAGCATATGCCTGTTTTTAACTGACTCTCTATTTTCCCAAGCGTGATGTCCTTTTCCCAGGACTGGTCCCTCCTGATAGCATGTCCAAAGAATGTGAGATGAAGTCTCACCATCCCAGCTTTCAAGGAGCACTCTGGCTATACTTCTCCCAAGACAGATTTATTCATTCTTCTGATAATCCATGATATATTCAGTCTTCTCTACCAACACCATAATTCAAAGGGATGAATTCTTCTTCAGTTTCTCTTCCTCATAATCCAGCTTTTCCATGCATGTGAGGCTACTGAAAATAAGAACCAGACATGTACTGTTCAAAATAAGCCTGGCAAAACGGGGTTTAGGAGGAAAGGCATTATTAAAGACAAAGAAGTTCAGTGTCTGTCTTAGTTTCTTTGTGCTGCTATAACAAAGATACCACAAATGGGTGGCTTTAAAGAACATAAATTTGTTTTCTCAAAGGTCAAGAGGCTAGAAATCTACATTCAGGGCACAGTGGCTCTAGGGGAAGACTTTCTCTCTCTAGGGATACTTCTTGTCTCCTAGAGTTCCTCAGTTGCTTGCAGTTCCTGCATTGCCTCTGTCTTCCCCCATTTGTGCATGCTTGCCTCTGTGTGTGCGCTGCTCTTCAAATCACTCAGAAGTGATTAGGTTTGGGACACTCCCTACTGTGATATGGTTCATTAACATAACGAAGAAAGTTATTCCTAAATAGGACTATGGATACTGACATTAGGATTCCAACATGTATTTAGAGAGGACTCAGCTCAGTCCATAACATTACCTACTAATAAAAACAATCATTTCTCAGCAAGACAGTATGATTCTAAAACTGTTTGTATCTAATAATACATTATTAAAATATATAAAGCAAAAATTGACAGAAATTACCATGCAAAATTGATAAATCAACAATCACAACAGAAAAGTTTAGCACCTCTTTCAATAATTAACACATTAAGGAGAACAAAAATTAGGAAAGAGAGAAGATTTGAATAGCATAATTAAAAACTTGATCTAATGGACAGATACAAGACTCCCTACCCACAGTCTCTGTCTCTGTCTTCACTTCCTCATCACCCATTCTCACCTCCCACTCTTCAACCAACTGCTTCCACTCACAACAATCTGCTGAAAAGAGCATCACAAGACCTACTAGTGACCTTCCAATTGCTAAATCATTATTCTTTTGCTTTTAATAATGTTGGCTATTCTGTCTTTGAAACTGTCTCAGAATTTGATTTCTGTAACCCTACATTCCTATTCCTTCTAACTCTCTATGCACTCATTCATCATTTCCCCTTATGTGTTTAGCTACATCTGCTGGTTTTCCAAGGCTGTCCTCATCTCTTCTCATCTCCTTCCACACGATCTCCCTGGAAATCTCATCTCTCACCATGGATTTCTGTCAGAGATGCAAGTTAGTAGTCAAGGCTTTCTTTCAGGAGCCAGCACAGATGTAGTGTAACCCACAAGTTCCCTTAGTAAGCACCCTGGCAAACAGTGGGGCTTGGAGATAAATAGAAACTGGGAGGCCTGGAATAGTGACAGTGTCCCCCAAAATTCAGGGCAGAAACCATGTGTGTCCTATTCACCATTACACCTACCTCACTGTCTAGTTTGTAATAGCTGTTTATACTTACCAAAAGCTTATTACTTGATTGATTGCAAACCGAGTTTTAGATATTTTCCAGAGAGAATGAGAAATACAGTCCATGGAGGGAGGAAATTTATCACTAATCCATGAGCTTCATCAAGAGCTTCTGGTTCAGACCAGGTGGTCTGGCCCAAGCAATAGCCAAGATTATGGTCAAAAGTTCAGCCTAACCCAACTCCCCCAGTGAGGTCACCACTGGAACACTTTATTTACTCTTTGTGAAGCCACTGTGGACCAGGAAAAGTCATGTTCTGGGCTAAGCAAAGTAGCCATTTTCACAGAGATTTCATAAGCATGTAAGCCAAATCCCAAGTTGCTAAAAAATTGGTCTCCTATTCTTTCACATTCCTGCAGCAATAGAAGTTCATTTTCTCATCATATACTGTAAATTACGGGCTGAAAAGGTGGGTCGTGTCTGACTTCGTCCTATAAATAGCTGATTTTCTGCTTTCTCAGTGAGACCATTCTCAACAGTAGCTTAGCTCAACACATATCTGGCAGAGGGGGAAAAATGCATGAAGAGAAATCAAATCTCCCTCCAGTGAGCAGTGGGACAGAACCTAGAGTTCTTCATGCTTCCAAATGAGAGAAGACCCTACCCAGTGCACACATGTTTTTCTATAAGGCAACATCTAAGTAAATCCATTTCTAGTCTCTTTTCATCTCTGATACACCCCTTCTGCAAATAGCTCCGAGCACTGCCCCAGCATCTTGTAAAATGAAAATCAAAGTTGAGCAAATAATTTCAGACTCATGTTTACACCCTGAATTCATTGCCTCTTAAAGTGAAAATGTTTCTGCCAGAGGCTCCTGAAGCTGTTCAGAGATTACAGCCCCCACCCCACTGAAGATACATTTAGTGTAGCATTTACAGGATTTCTCACAGGGGACGTGGAAGTAGCTTTCAATCAGTCATCAGTGTTATTTATCACCAGCCATATGACTAACACTAAATAAATGCAAAGGTGAAAGAACAACATGAGTTTTGTTCTCAGGGAGTACATAGTCAAGTGGAATAGACACAACAAACTCTGAAGCAACAGAAGACAGAAGAAAACTGTTATGTGCTATATTCAAGTAGGACAGAATGAACTATGGGAGTTCAAGAAGAAATGTGGAAGTACAGAGGCTTCCTAGCGGGGATGGAGACTGAGCGGCAATGCTTTTGAGAGACAGGAAAGATGAAAGAGAGCACTTGAACCAAGGAGACTAGCATGAGCAAAGGCAAGAAAGTAAACTGAAAATCAAGTTTGAGGAAGGGAGCGGAGTCAAGATGGCAGACTAAACACATGTCTCCCTAAATCCCACTGGAAACCAGGACCTAAACTGACGATTGAACGGAGCCTTCTGGACACCTAGTGAGCCCTAGAATGCAGCATAGGACTGTTAATTTAGACTTCATACCACTGAACACAAAAGCTCCTCTCTTTTGCTGACCCTGCTCAAGGGGAGTGCGGGCTTGCACAGACCGAAGGTAATTCACCATTTTAATATTTTTTTTTTCTCTGTCTTGGCTGGTGAGCAAAGCTGGGGCTTGACTAGCCACTAATCTCAGATGCACCACTGGTGAGGTCGACAGGTACAATTGCCGTATTCTGAGAGCCCAGCTTTGGACTCTGTGTATGTTGGCAACGTTGGCCTCTCTTTCTACCTCCATCATATAGCAGCCGTACAGAGGTGGAGGCAAGCTTGTGTGGGACACCATCTTGATCCATTAGGAGATGGTGACACCCATATGGAGGCCCAAGCTCGACTTAGTTCCACGGCTGGGAGGCAGCGCCTGCCTGGGAGACAGTACTTTTCCAGCAGAGAGGAGGTGTTCAGCACAGTATTGCCTGTGGCTGGAGCCTGGCAACACAGGCTGTGGACTCTGAGCATCTCAGCATCTTTGGCCTCCCTTTCCACCAGTAGCCTTTTCCCAGCCAGGTGGCAATCTTGTGCGGGACACCATCTTATTCCACTGAGAGGTGCAGTACCCATATGGAAGCCTCAGTCGGACCTAATTCCTGGGCTGGAAGGCAGCATCTGCCCAGAAGAGAGTGCCTTTCCAGAAGAAAAGCAGAATTCTACACAGTATCACCTACAGCTGGGGCCTGACAGCAGAGGCCAGCAGGGCAGTAGGCTTTCTCTATTTCGAGCTAGTTTATAACATCTGGGGTTTGATATAGAGATGCTTACTTTGCCAGCTGGGAAGAGGGACCTGTATACCTGAAAACCTGACTGAATTTGAAAGTAGTCAGATATTTTTTACCTCTCATTTTAAGAAGGCCTAGAGAAACAACTGCAGTCCATTCTTACAGCATCTCTCCCAGCCTCTGTTGACAAAAATGCTGCCCCCAAAGCAACAAACTCTGGAGAAGAACATAACCAAGAAATCATCCATGGCTTTAGAAGGTCCCCAAAAAGAAACCACCTCAGAACTTCCCAGACAAAGAAGCTTTTCTGAAACTATTGAAACATGAATACAAAAGGATTATATAGAGAGCCTTCCTAGATCTTATACAAAAGGCAGCAGAGAAAAATGAAAAATTAAGCAAGCTGTTCAATCTGATGGAACACCAGTACTATGAAATACAATAGATCAAGAACAAAATCAAAGGCATAGAAACTTCAATTCAAAGCCAAGAAAACAGAGTGGAACAAATGAAAAAGAGAATTTCTTGTTTGGAAGACAGAGCTACTGACTCCAGCATCTATGAGGAGAAATTAGAAAAAAGAAACAAGAAAAATGAAGAAGCATGCGGGATTCTATTAAGAGGAGCAATCTATAAGTAATTGGAGTTCCTGAACAGGGCGAGACACAGAGAGTATTGTTGCTGAGCTGCTGACAGAAATCTTCCCAGAAATTATGAAAGAAGAGAATATAAATATCCAAGATCCATATCAAATACCACTCAATATAGATCTCAAAAGAAAGACTCCAAGACATATTATAATCAACCTTAACAAAATGAAACATAAGTAGAAACTCTTAAAGGCAGCAAGACTCAAAGCAAAGCTAATATTCAGAGGGAAACCCTGTAGGCTTTCGTCAGATTTCTCAGCAGAAACAATGCTGGCAAGGAGACAATGGCATGACACATTCAAAGCCTTGAAGAAGAACTTCCAACAAAGAATTATATATCCTGCAAAACTGTGTTTCAAATATGAAAATGAAATTAAGACATTTGCAGATAAATAGAAACTGAGAGACATTGTAAAAACTAAACCAAAGCTACAAGAAACACTGAAAGAATCTCTTGGCTTAGAAGAACAAAACCACTAACTTTATATTTTAGAAGTAATCACAGGACACATCATCCAGAATCCTACTCAGTTAGGGAAGGCTCCAAACTCAATCAAAGCTATAATAGTGAAAGAAATAATCCAGTAATCATATCATGAAAACTATGATGACATCATATTAAAAAGAGGGATGTACTACAGTCATTATAGTCCTTCCAGATGGAGAGGAAGCTGATAAGAATGGTAGTAATTGAAATTGGGTTTATACATAGTTTATAATGGGGGATCATAGTGGCAGACATAAAGCACAATAAAGATGCAACATATCAAATCAAGAAACATAATACAGGAGTCCCAACAACCATGAAACCAACCCTGAAAAAAGTGAAAAATCAACTCAACAAAGAAGAATGTCCCATAACAGATTAATAAGAAGAACAGAGAAAACATCAGCACAATAGTAAACATATCACAGTGGCAGCACTGAACACATGCCTATCAATAATCACATTGAATGTGAATGGGCTGAACACTCCAGTAAAGAGACATCAAGTGACATCTTGGATAAAAAGACACTACTCATCCATATGTTGCCTACAAGAAACTCACCTTAGAATTAAAGATAGGAGCACACTGAAAATTAAAGGATGGAAGAATATATATCAAGCTGACAATGAACAAAGAAGAGCAGGTGTGGCAATTGTAATCTCAGATAAAGTTGATTTTAATGCAAAATCCACCATCATGGACAAGGATGGACACTATTGCTGAAAGGTTCAATACACAAACAGGACTTAACAATATTAAAATTTATGCACCTAATATTGGAGCACCTAAATACATTGAAGAAACTCTGACTACACTCAAAAATGAGATAGATCACTCCACAATGATAGTGGGAGACTTCAAAACTCCACTCTCAATATTGGACAGATCATCTAGAAAAAAGCTCCCTAAAGACACAGAAGACCTTATTGCCACACTTAACCAACTAGACCTCATCAACATACACAGAACTTTCTATCCATCAGTGGACAACTACACCTTCTTCTCCAGTGCACATGGAACATTCTCCACAATAGACCATGTGTTAGGACATAAAGCAATTCTCAACAAAATCCACTAATGCAAAGCATCTTCTCAGATCATAAAGCCGTAAAAGTAAAAATAAATAGCAGAAAAAACATAGATAGAAAGTGGAACTCATGGAAACTGGACAACTTCTTACTCAAAAACACATAGGTTTTAGAAGAAATCAAGGATGAAATGAGTGAATTTATGGATTCCAATGAGAATGAAAACACTTCCTACCAGAACCTATGGGATACAGCCAAAACAGTGCTCAGAGGTCTATTTATCTCCATAAATGCACACACCTGGAAGGAAGAAAGAAACCAAACCAAAGAACTAACCCTACAGCTTCAACAAGTAGAGACAGAACAACTGAGGAACCCCTTAGGCACCAAAAGAAAACAGATCCTAAAGATTAGAGCAGAACTAAACAAATTAGAGAATAGAAGACCAATTGAAAAGACCAAAAGCTGGTTTTGGGGGAAGATCAAAAAAATTGACAAACCATTGGCTAAACTTACCAAGGAAAAGCCAGACAGGAAACAAATAACCCAAATAAGAAATAAGAGGGGAGCTGTCATAATAGATCCAACAGAAATCAAAAATATCACAACAGAATACTATGAAAGACCGTACTCTTAACAAATTTTGAAAACCTAGAGGAAACAGACAAATTCCTTGATTCCTATGGCCTACCCAAATTATCACAAGGTGAAGCAGAGCAACTTAATAAACCCATCACAAAGGAAGACATTGAAAAAGTCATCCAAAACTACCAACCAAAAAAAGCTCAATCCCAGAGGGCTTCACCAGAGAATTCTACCAAGCTTTTAGATAAGCGTTATCTCCAATACTACTGAGACTATTTCATAGTATAGAAAGTGGTGGAATACTCCCAGATTCATTCTATGAATACAGCATAACCCTGGTACCAAAGCCAGGGTAAGACCCAACCAAAAAGGAGAATTACAATCCGATGTCACCCATGAATCTGAATGCAAAAATCTTTAACAAAATTCTTGTCAATAGAATACAACAAAATATATAAAAAATAATCCATCATGCTCAAGTTGGATTCATACCAGGGATACAAGGCTGGTTCAACATCAGGAAAAGAATTTATGTGATCAACCACATAAATAACACAAAAGACAAGAATCAGCTGATCTTGTCTATTGATGCAGAAAAGGTATTTGATAAAGTCTAACATCCATTCATGCTAAAAACTCTCAGCAAAATAGGAATAGACGGCCAATTCCTCAAGGCACTAAGGGCCATTTATACAAAGCCAACTGCCTACATCATCCTGAATGGAGAGAGACTGAAACAGTTTCCCTTGAGAATAGGAACTAGACAAAGATGCTCACTCTCACCTCTCCTGTTCAACACTGTACTGGAAGCTCTAGCCAGAGATATTAGACAAGACCAAGAAATAAAGGGTATCTGCATCAGCAAAGAAGAAGTCAAAATCTCTCTATTTGCAGATGATATAATTGTGTATGCAGAGAATCCTAAAGAATTCATAGGCAAAAAAGGAATCCTACTGATTCGCTTATGTTTATTTTGGATCCTTTATACCAACAATGAGATTATTAAGGAAGAAATCACCAAATAAATACCATTTTCTATAGCCCCTAAGAAAAGAAAGTACCTAGGAAAAAATTTAACCAGAGAAATAACAGACCTTTACAAAGAGAACAAGTCCTTACTACAAGAATCTAAGAGAGACTTACATAAATGGAAAAACCTACCCTGCTCGTGGATAGGAAGACTTAACATAGTGAAAATGTCTATTTTGCCTAAAACAATCTACTTATGTAATGCAATCTCAATAAAATTTCCAGTGACATTTTTTAATGAGATGGAGAAACAAATCACCAACTTTGTCTGGAAAGGGAAGAAGCCCTGGATAAGTAAACACTACTGAAGAAGAAGAACACACTGGAAAGTTTCTCACTACCTGACTTTAGAACCTATTACACTGCCACAGTAGTCAAAACAGCCTGGTAGTGGTAAAAAAAAAAAAGAGACAGGCAGATTAATAGAACAGAATCGAGACCCCAGAGATGTCACCATCTTCTTACAAATAGCTAATATTCAACAATGGCCCTAAGACATTCAACTGAGGAAAAAACAATCTCTTCAACAAACAGTGCTGGCAAAATTGGATATCCATCTGCAAAATTTGAAACAAGACCCATATCTCACACCTTATACAAAAACCAGCTCAAACTGGATAAAAGACCTAAATATCAAATCTAAAACAATAAAGCTCATCCTAGGAAAACTTAGGAACAACAATGGAAGCTTTAATGCACAGCATAGACAGACTTCAAAGTCTGTCAAACCACAAACAAAAGAGGACAAAATAAATAAATTGGAACTATTAAGAATCAAACATTTTTGCTCATCCAAGGCTTTATTAATAGAATTAAAAGGCCACCTACAGAATGAGAAAAAATATTTGGCAACTATATGTCAGACCAACGCCTGATCTCCATAATCTATAAGGTACCACAAAATATCAATAGGAAAAAGATAAATCACACAATTAAGCGATGAGCAGAGGAGATGGAACAGACACTTCTCTAAAGAGGAGAGATCCAAGCAACCAAAAAACACATGCAGACACGCTCACAATCATTAGCTATTAAAGAAATTCAAATTAAAACTACAATGAGATACCATCTCACCCCAACAAGGGTGGCTATGATCCAAAAACACAAAACAACAAATACTGTAGAGGCTGTGGATAAGCTGAAGCTCTTCTACACTCTCTGGGGGATTGCAAAATGGTGCAACCTCTTTGGAAAGCAATCTGGTGCTTCCTTAAAAAGCCAGATTTACATATACCCTTTGATCCAGTAATTCCACTGCTCCGAATATCTCCTACAGAATCAAGACTATTCACACCAACTGATACATGCACACGACTGTTTATCCCAGCACAACCCACAGTGGGTAAAAACATGGAATCAATCCAGATGCCCAACAACAGAGGAATGGATAGGTAAACTATGATGTATCTACTCAATGGAACACTAGGCAGTGATAAAGAACAACGATGATTTTAGGAAACGTCTCATAACCTGATTTCAACCGGAGGATATTACGCTGAGTAAAAGTAGTCAGGGACAAATGGACAAATATTGTATGAGACCCCTACAATAAGAAATTAAAACAGACTCATGCATAGAAGAAGAGATTCTTTCACAGCATAGAAGAAGAGATTCTTTCACAGCCTCAAGTGTAGGGAGAGAAGGAAGGAGAGTGGAGGTGAAGGTTTAGATTAGATAGTTGATAGAAACTTGGTTGGGTGATATCTGGGATGGCACACATTATAAAGAAGATCAACATTAACTGGACTTCAACATAACATGATTACTTCTCCCATCTTGACCCAATATTACAAGGACAGAGAAGCTGGGGTGGGCGGCTGGGGAGCATGCTCTCAGGAGAAATCAAGGCCAATTGGCACAACTAGCATTTTGGTAAGAGAGCCTTCTGCACCCCACATTGGTGAGTGGTATCAGGGTCTTAAAAGCTGCCAATCTGCCATCCAATGGTACAGCAAATTGTCCCAACTTAGCAGAAACAGATGATCACCAAGGACCAAAACGACATGGGGGAAAAGAGAACCCAGAAGACAGAGAGACCCATGTGAATGGGTGGCCACATCAACTTGTGACCAGAAGAACCGAATGGTGCCCGTCCACCACCAGTGATAGCCGAGATGGTGCTCACAAAGTTGAGTCTCACTGGTAACACAGTAATAAAAAGGGGTGCACCCTGAGATCTCCATTAAAAGACCGCAGCTGATGGTCCAGGGGCCTCAGAGTTCTCCTGAAATGCAGGATCCAGTTCTCTTGAAAACGGACCTCTGGGCATGTCACTGGTGCAGCCAGAAGAGCATCTTGGGCTGAGCCAAGGCAGTAGCTATGAGAATGGCAACAGAAACATGAATGTAAAGGATGAGTCTCAGAAAACATACAACCAGAATGCTCCTTAGAAGCGAGAATGGCTAGGCTTCGGCTCTCTTGCTTTGAACACTTCATCAGGAAAGACCAACCTCTAGAAAAAGACATTGTGGGTGGTAAAGTAGAAGGTCAGCGAATGGAAGAAAACTCCTCAGTCAGGTGGATTGACACAACCACACCAGTGGACTCATACACACCTACGTTCATGAGAGTGGCACAGGACCAAGTAGCATTTCGTTCTGTTATACACAAGGTTGACCTGAGTCAAAAGCCATTAACAACAACAGATAAAATTTGGTTACTGATGTGGGGAGGGATGAAGAAATGGGAGGAGTCAAGGATGCCTTTGACATCTGAGGAAGAAAAACTCCAGGGAAGCAGGCCACGATTTCAGGTCCTAGAGACCTGGCTTCCTTCCCTCTCATTTCTCCCTGAACTCAGTAGAGCACTTTCAGCGTACATGATGCTGATGAGGTCAATCCCAACACACAGGGCTTCCTGCTAACTCCAGCTTGGAACAACTTGATGGGGAAATTAAAAAAAAAAATTGTAACTTGGTACTTCCCTGCACCATTCTTTGTGGGAGCCAGCTGGGGAGTACAAGAAGACATCCTTTCTCTAAAAACAGTCACTGAGAAACTTTGAGAGGGAAGGTATCTGTCTCTGCATTCAGTCACTGGGAATCCTGGACTCTTCAATTGCTCAATTCCCACCTCACTGCAGTCACTACCCGCTTCAAACCTGAGACACTACAGCTCATGCTGGAAGAGCACAGTCAGAAAATGTGTACTCTGACTTCTTGATGGGAGGTGGCCCCTGGTGGCATCTCTGAGCTCCTGAGATACCTACCAGCTTGTGCTACCACAGGGTGCTCTCCCGCGCAAGTACTAATGCCTGCCACATTCTGACGTATTTTGTTCTCCAACCAACCCTGTGGTGGCAGTGCAAATTATGACTGCAACATAACACCACTCTGCACTGACCGGAAAGGCTACAGTAAAAAAGAAAATCCTAAAATGTTGGTGTGGACATGGAGCACCCAAAAATCCCACTCACTGGTGGGGAGAGCGCTTATCATACCAGTACCATAAAATACTATCGAGAAGTATCTACGGAAGCTTAGCATACATACACTTTAAGAAGCATTCCTAGGTCTCTACCCAGTGGAAATGTGCACATACGTTCATCAAAAAGCAAGTACAATAACAGCACTACTGTTTTGGAAACCTCTAAAATTAAATAGGAGTGAATGAATGAAGTTTCAACTGTACACAACAACATGGAGGACTCTCAAAAACAATGTTGAGACAAAGTGATACAAAAGACTACATGTTGTGTAAATTTTATTTATATAGAAGCTCAAAAACAGACAAAGGTACTCTGAGGTGTCAGAAGTCAGATCAGTCAGTAGGTCTACTTGGGGTGGGGAAAAGTGTACCCTTTACTACCCTAAAAAAATGCAAGGGAGGTTCCCAAGGTTCAAGTGATGGTCTCATTCATTTCAGTGCTGGTTTTATGGACAAGGTCACTCTAAAAATTCACTTACCTTTGTAGCTTTTTCTTCATGCATGCTATATTTTAGTTAAAAGTTAAAATATTTAAAACTCCATGTGATAGAATACTTACTGTCTGCATTAAGGGAAACAAGGCACAGAAAATACAAGTAAATCTCCCAGTGTCAGGTGGTCAGTAACTGTCAGAGACAGTATCTGAACCCAAACAGTCCAGCTCTAGGGTCCAGATACTTATCTATTCTTCTATGCCACCTCTTGGGAGAAGATGGCACATGTCCTACATTGGCTGTCTCGTGCAGTCCCTGAAGATCCCTAAACACAGTGTTTAGCACATAATTGGTGTCTACAACATGTCTTATATTACATAAATCCCACTAAAAACTATATCCAGTGAGTAGCATGATGTCCAAGGTTTATAATAGCCAGAATCTATGCAGGGACAGTTAACTACATTTATATCATGTTGTTGTTATTAGGTGCCATCGGGTCAATTCAAACTTATACCAACCTTATGCACAACAGAATGAAACACTGCCAGGTCCCACAACATGCCCACAATCCTTTTTCTGCTTAAAACCATTGTTGCAGCCACTGTATCAACCCATTCTGTTGAGAGTCTTCCTCTTTTTCACTGACCCTCCACTCTACCAAGCATGATGTCTTTCTCCAGGAACTGATCCCTCCTTGATGACATGTCCAAAGCATGTAAGATGCAGTCTTGTCATCTTTGCTTTCAAGGAGCACTCCCATTTTACTTCTTCTGTAACAGTTCTGTTTGTTTTTTTGGCAGTCCATGGTTCGTTAAATATTCTCCAACACTACAATTCAAAGGCATCAATTCTTCTCCCTTCCTTATTCCTTATCCAGCTGTCACATGTATACGATGTAGTTGAAAACACTTCAAGATGACATCTTCATTTTTCAGCACTTTAAAGAGGTCCTTTGCAGCATATTTTCCCAGTGCAATCCATTTTTTGATTTCTTGACTACTGCTTCCACGGCTGTTGATTGTGGAACCAAATAAAATGAAATACCTGACAAGCTCAATCCAGACATTAGAGATGATTCTTGATACCTAGAAGAAACCACTTCTCATTCATTCCATTCCATTCCATGCCATCTCACCCCTTTTAGAGATCTACAGAATGGACCAGCCCCAGCCTGGCTTTCCTTTGGGCTGAAGATTGTTGTCAACTCTTAGTGATGGACCATGTCCCAGGGACTTGGAAAAGCTATTTCTTCCCTTTTCTTCCTTCTCTCTCTCTCTCGCTCTCTCTGTTTTTAAAAATATTTTATTGTGCTTTAAGTGAAAATTTACAACCCAAGTAAACCTATCGTACAAAAACTTATGCACGCATTACTACGTACAGCTGCTCTCCCCACCATGTGACAGCACACTTGTCCTTTCCACCTTGTATTTCCCATGTCCATGCAACTATCTCCTGTCACCCTCTGACCTCTCATGTCATCTGTGAACAGGAACTGTCCAGTTAGTCTCATGTATCTATTTAAGCCAAGAAGCACACACTTCACCAGTATTACTTTATGTCTTATAGTCCAGTACAATCTTTGTCTTATGCGTTGGCTATGGGAATGATTTCAGGTCTGGGTTACCAGACCATCCAAGAGGCATGTCTTCTGGGGACCTTCCAGTCTTCTGAATCATCAAGTCTGGTCTTTTTAATAAGGTTCAAATTATGTTCCCCATTTTTCTCCCAATTTTGGAAAAGTTATTTCACCCTGGCATTTAACAAGATAGCTCCAGTCCTCAAGAACCAACTCATTGGTCAGGAGATAGCTTGAAGGATTCAAAACACAAAACATAGGATGTAAAATCAGTAGAAATCAAGTTGAACAATATTTTTCTCTAGAAAAATGCTGATACCTGACTTCAATTCATTCATTAAACAAGCAAGCCACTTCATGCCAAAAGTGAATGAGAAACAGGCAGTCCATGCCCACAAAGAGCTCACACAGGAATAGAGGGATCAGACATGTAAAACAGTCAACCTAACCTTTATTAAAAAAGAAAAAACTAAACCCACTGCCTTCCAGTCAATTCCAACTCATAGTGACTCTATAGGACAGAGTAGAACTGTCCTATAGAGTTTCCAAAGAGCAAGTGGTAGATTCAAACTGCTGACCTTTTGATTTTCAGCCTAGTGTTTAACTACTATGGCATCAGGGTTTTCTTGTTATGAGAATTAAATGAGACAATGCGGTTGGCACATAGTAAGCACTTGCTAAATATCAGCCATCATTCCTATTATTTTCAGTAACATGTTGCAGAAGTGTGTATAGGCTTCAGTGACAACTGAAAGGCTAAAGTGGTCCTTTCCACTTGGTGCGGGATGATCAGGGAAAGCTCCACAGATGAGACGCTCCTTCAGGCCACATTTCACCAGGACATGCATTTCAAGGACATCAGGGGGACTTTGTATGATAACTTGCATTCACCTCTACCCACACAAGCCTAAGCCTCACACTTGCTGATTCCTAGAAAACAAGAGAAACCAAGGGCTGTGGACATGCACTGTCCATACAGCAGAGGTTCCAGCCTCAGTGTGTCTGTTCTTCAGAGAGCTCTGTTGCCCTAGATCCAGCTCCTCCAAGCAGAGGTTGCCACCACCATGTCTAGCTCAGCTTACATGTTCCCTCCTCTCTCACAACTACTGTGACTTTCCAGAGTCAGATCTGGATTTCCTCCAAAAGGCCAATGTTGACAACTCCATGAGCCACCTACGTCACCACTCACTCCCTGCCTTGTCCTTTCTCAGCAACCCTGTCCTCATTCTTGGGGTTCCCCAAGGTGTGGGAAAGGCTTCCCTGAAGCTTCCCGGTCACTGGATGAAGTTTCTTGTGCACCTTGCACACAAGCAGGGCATCTAGGCAATGTGTCTCCCCACTTTGTTTCCCACGAGAGAAAAAGTGATATGTGATAGAACTGTCAAAAGCACATCAACATGGCATATACAGTGTGATCTCTAAGTCACAGTTCTATTAGTTTTGTGACAGTATAAAAATAACAAAATTTCCATCTTGATGGAAAATAAAAAAGAAGAACGTGCTTCAGTGGTATTTGAAAATGATGTCTACATAGAAGTCGCTTCTCCTCTGGCTGGCAATCTCTCGGTAGTAACCACTGTTTACTTATATCTCCCTCTCTCTCATTTCACTCCCATTGTTTCCTCTTATTCTCTTCTTTACCATTCACAGGGCCATTTTTCCATACCTAGCTTAGGCTTCCTGGGAAAGGTTGGGCAGGTATCACCAGGATCTTCCCCCCAAGAGAAGCTCCGGGCCCCAGTTTACACTGGGGACCCAGCAACGCAAGCCATCTCATGAGGTCTGGTGGGGGCTGGGGCACAGGCAGAGTTGGAGGACTTAGAAAGCCATCCACTGCACCAGATGATTCAGTCTTCCAGACCTGTCCACTAGCCAGCCCCTAAACACATTCCACAGACATCGTCACTGATGCAGCACTTCAGACTCAAGCATTGCCCCCAGATGGCTTGAATGGAGATGTCAGCACTACTTAACGGCCACTTCTTCAAGAATATTCTATTCTGAGAATGAGCTAAGAATAACCTGTAAAAGTAAACATCAAGTCTGTACAAGGATACTCAGTAAACTCCAACGGCAGAGTCTTCTGCACTCAGCAACTCAATGAAATACGCAATGAGCACCTGCTGTATGCTTTGCCCTTCGCTAGAGTGCTATCAGGAAACCCTGGTGGCATAGTGGTTAAGTGCTGTGTCTGCTAACAAAAAGGTCAGTAGTTCAAATCTGCCAGGCGCTCCTTGGAAACTCTATGGGGCAGTTCTACCCTATCTATAGGGTCACTATGAGTCAGACATGACTCAATGGCAGTGGGTTTTTAGAGTGCTATCATGTGGATCCTACTGTACAAAGAAGCCCTTCAACTGAAGACGTGATATTGAACATATAGCAGATGTTTAGGAGATACTTGTTGACTATATCAAATTAATAAATAAATTATATTTATGAATATCACTAATAAATAAATGATCTAATTAATACTTGCTGCCAGAGTCTTCAGGGGGAGTTTTATTCATTTACTTATTTGAGAAATAATCTATGGAGTGTCCATCAGATTGAAAATGGAGAGGAAAACAAGGCCCTAACTGTCAAAAAGTGCCCAAGGGCATGAGACTAAGGGAAATACGTGCCTTTGCACAGCCCAGAGAAGCTCCTGGAGCAGGAGCTCCCAGAGTGAGAGCAGTCAAGGAGATCTGCCTGGAGAAAGAGGGACAGGTAAGGATAGAGAGATCATGAGGGACACTTAAGCAGCTGACAAGTAAGGAGATGCAGGCAGACATTCCAGGGAGAATAACCTGGGTAAAATCTGAAATCACAAATGTGCAAGCAGCCTTTCGGGAAAGCCGAGGTACCAACTAGACTGGAATATAAGAAATAATGAAGATTTAAGAGGAAAAAAGAAAACCACTGTCTTCAAATTGATTCCAACTCACAGTGACTGTGTAGGACAGAGTAGAACTACCCCATGAAGTTTCCAAGGCTGTATCCTTTACATAAGTGGAGCATCTGGTGGGTTTGAACCTCTGACCTTTCTGTTAGCAGCTGAATGCTTAACCACTGCACCACCAGCGTTCCTTGTGATGAGGACAGCGGGGAGAAATAACCCAGTGTTTCAAAGACTGGGGGACCTAAGGAATGGGAGGGGTACAGCAGGAGAGGTGCTGTTTTCTTCCTCTTAAGTGCTCTGCATGAGTCTTATTTTAACTATTTGCCTGTATGATCTTGGTAAAAGGAGAATTTTTAACTATAAGATCGAACAGGTAAGTCCGCAAACCTCATTGCTGAATATCACTAAAATCATCTTCAAAGTACTCCCTCTGGGAAGCTGTGCACCAGTGCCAGCACCTAGTCTACCCTTCAAAGAAATTTGGGCACTCTTTTCATTGAATGGCCATTGCACACAGTGGAAAGCTGGCAAGTTCATGAACTTGACTGTGTAGTTGACTGTGAGGGAGTTATTAGCCAGTCAACAAATATCTGTATTGGAACACCCTTCCTACTCACCTGATCTGGCCCCTGAAGACATTTTTCTTTGCCCGAAGATAAAGGAGATATTGAAAGGAAGACATTTTGATGACATTCAGGATGTCAAGGGTAATACAATGACAGCTCTAATGGCCATTGCAGAAAAAGAGTTCCAAAATTGCTTTGAAGGGTGAATTAGGTGCTGGCCTCAGTGCACAGATTCCCAAGGGGAGTATTTCAAAGGTGACCATAGTGATACTCCGCAATGAAGAATGTGGTATTTTTTCTAGAATGGGTTTACAAACTTAATTGTCAGATCTCATGAGATAATAAGCACAAATTTCCACAAGCTTCCTTTTGCTATAAGCTAAATTTTAAATTCATCATTGTTGCTCTAAGTTGCCATCAAGTGAGTTCTGACTCATTCTGACCCTAGGCACAAAAAAAAAAAAAATGAAACTATTGCTCAGTCCTGCACCATGCTCACGAGTGTTTTTATACTTAAGCTCATTGTTGCAGCCACTCTGTCCAACTATCTTGTTGAGGGTCTTCCTCTTCTTCACTGACCTTTTGCTTTACCAAGCATGGTGTCCTTCTCCGGGTAGTGGTCCCTCCTGACAATCCGCCCAAAATATGTAAGACACAGTCTCACCATCCTTGTTTCCAATGAGTACTCTGGTTGTACTTATTCCAGGACAAATCTGTTTGTTCTTTTGGCAGTCAGTCCATGGTATATCTAATATTCTTCTCCAACACTACAATTCAAAGGCATCAGTTCTGTCTTCCTTGTTCACTGTGCAGTTTTTGTATGCATATTGTGCAATTGAAAACACCTATTGCTTAGGTCAGGCACACCTTAGACTTCAGGGTGACATCTTTACTTTACAACACTTTAAAGAGGTCTTTTGCAGAAGATTTTCCCAACACTTTAAAGAGGTCTTTTGCAGAAGATTCTCCCAATGCAATGCACTGCATCTTTTGATTTCTTGACTAGCACTTCCATGGTGGCTGATTGTGGAAACAAGTAAAATAAAATCCTTGACAACTTCAATTTTGTCTCCATTTAGCATGATGTTGCTTACTAGTCCATTTGGGAGGACTTTTGTTTTATGTTAAGGTGCAATCCATAATGAAGGCTATGGTCTTCGATCTTTTTCAACAAGCACTTCAAATCGTCTTCACCTTCAGGAAGCAAGGCTGTGTAATCTACATAATGCAGGTTGTTAATGAGTCTTCCTCCAATCCTTATGCCTCATTCTTCTTTATATAGTCCAGGTTCTCAGATTATTTTTCTTGGCATACAGACTTAAAAGGCAAGGTGAAAACTTACAACCTTGACGCACACCTTTCCTGACTTTAAACCAGGCAGTATTCCCTTGCTCTATTCAAACAACTGCTTCTTGATCCTTGTAGAGATTCCTCACGAGCACAATTAAACGTTTGGGAATTCTCACTCTCTGCAATGTTATCCATAATTTGTCATGATCCACAGAGTTCAGTGCCTTTACATAGTCAATAAACATAGGTAAACATCTTTCTGGTATTCTCTGTTTTCAGCTAAGATTCACCTGACATCAGCAATGATATCCCTGATTACACATCCTCTTCTGAATCCAGCTTGAATTTCTGCAGCTTGCTGTCACTACACTGCTGCAATGGCTTTTGAAGGATCTTTAGCAAAACTTTACTTGCATGTAATAATAATGATATTGTTTGATTATTTCCACATTTTGGTTGGGTCATCTTTCTTGGGAATAGGCATAAATAGGGATCTCTTTCAGTCATTTGGCCAGGTAGCTGTCTTCAAAATTTCTTCACGTAAATGAGTGAGCATTTCCATTTTGTTGAAACATCTTAATTATATTTCATCAATTCCTCGAGCCTTGTTCTTTGCCAATTCCTTCAGAGCGGCTTCGACTACCGTCAGTTCCTGATCATATGCTATCTGTTGAAAGAACTGAAGGCTGATCAGTTCTTTTTGGCATAATGACTCTGTGTTTTCCTTCCATTTTCTTTTGATGCTTCCTCTGTCATTTAATATTTTCCCCATGGAATCTTGCACTGTTGCAACTTGAGGCTTGAATTTTTCTTCAGTCTTTTCAGCTTGAGAAATGGAGATCAATCTCTTCCCTTTTGGTTTTCTATCTCCAGATCCTTGCACATGTCATAATAATACTTTACATGTCATTATAATACTTTATTCTCAAACCATACTTTGAAATCTTCTGTTCAGTTCTTCTACTTCATCATTCCTTCCTTTTGTTTCAGCTACTTGATGTTCGAGAGCAAGTTTCAGAGTCTCTTCTGACATCCAATTTGGCCTTTTCTTTCTTTTCTGTATTTTTAATAATGTTTCGCTTTCTTTATGTGTGATGTCTTGATGTCATTCCACAATTCACAGTGTTCAGTCCATTCTCGAGATGGTCTCTAAACTCAGGTGGGACGTACTCAAGGTCGTACTTTGCTCTTGTGGACTATTCTAATTTACTTCAGGTTCAGTTAGAACTTGCATATGAGCAATTGATGGTCTGTTCTACAGTCAGCACCTGGTCTTGTTGCGACTGATGATATTGAGCTTTCCCATCATCTCTTTCTACAGATGTAGTTTGCTTTGATTCCTGTGTATTCCATCTTGTGGGGTCAATGCCTATAGTTGCTGTTTACGTTGGTGAAGAAAGATATTTCCAATGAAAAATCATTTGTCTTGCAAAATTCTATCATGTCATATCCAGCATCATTTCTATCACCAAGCGCATATTTTCCAACTATGGATCCTTCTTTGTTCCCAACTTTTGCATTCCGATCATCAGTAGTTATTGATGCACCTTGCCTGCATGTTCAGTCACTTTAGGACTGCATAAGCTGATAAAAAATTTTCAATTTTTTTCATCTTTGGCCTTAGTGGTTAGTGCATAAATTTGAATAATAGCTGTATTAACTGGCCTTCTTTGTAGACATATGGATATTATCCTGTGACTTACAGTATCCTACTTTAGGACACATCTTGAAATGTTCTTTTTAACAAAGAATGCAATACTGTTCCTCTTCAAGTTTTCATTCCTGACATAGTAGATCATATGATTGTCCAACTCAAAACAGCCAATACAAGTCCATTTCAGTTCCTAATCCCTAGGATATCAATGTTTATGCATTCCATTTCATTTTTGACAATTTCCAACTTTCCTAGATTCATACTTTGTACATTCCATCTTCTGATTATTATTTGATGTTTGCAGCTGCCTCTTCTTATTTTGCGTTGTGCCACATATCGGCAAATGAAGGTCTCAAAAGCTCAACTCCATCCACATCATTAAGGTCAGCTCTACTTTGAGGAGGCAGCTCTTCCCCAATAGTCCTCTAAATGCCGTCTAACCTGGGGCACTTATTTACTGACACTGCATCTGACAATGTTCCATTGCTATTCATAAGGTTTTTGCTAGCTAATTCTTTTTAGAAGTAGACTGCCATGTGCTTCTTCTCAGTCTGTCTTAGTCTGCAAGCTCAGCTGAAACCTCTGTGTCATGTGTGACCCTGCTGGTGTCTGATTACCTGTGGCATAGCCTCCAGCATCACAGTAACAATCAAGCCCCTACAGTAAGAAAAACTGACTAACATAGTCTGTCCCCTCCCCACCTTGAAGTTCTCATCGCACGTGTATAGTCACTGAACACAACCATCAAAACCCAGTGAAGGCAGAATTTTAAAATGGTCCCTACTTTCCTAGCCTCTACTGTATAAACCCTGTATAAACCCTTGCGTATACCTAGATATCAATCCCATAGTGGAATATCACTTCAGTCTCTCCAATTGAATGTCACACTCCAATTTAGCACATAGTTACTAAAGAGTTGATTTTAAGTTCATCAAAAGGAGGATTATCCCAGCTGAACCTGACCTAATCAGGCCAGTTGTTACAAGAGACTTGCAGCAGCAGCACTATTCTTCAACTGGCCTTGCAGAAGCAAACTGCTGCGTTGTGGAGAGGACCACGTGATACTTGAGATAGCATGCAGCCTCTAGGAGCTGAGGGCTTCTGTCCTTCAATTGCAAGGAGCTCAGTTATCCTAACAATCACACAAGGTTGCGATAGATATAAGCTGTAAATGACTTAAATGTGTATTAACTAATGACCACAAAATGTGGTGTGGCCTTACAGTGGAATACTATGCAGCAATAAAAAGGAATGGAATACTGATCCACGCTACAATGTGAATGAACTTCGAAAACATTATGCTAAGTGAAAAATACAAGACACAAAAGGTTACACACTGTATAATTACATTTGTATGAAATATCCAGAATGGGTAAATCTATAGAGACAGAAAGCAGACTAATGGTTTCCAGAGGCTGGGGGAAGGGAAGTGTGGGGAATGGATACCTGGTCTCCTCTGGGGGGGGATGAACACATTTTGGGGCCCACAGGGGTGATTGAAGCACAGCATTGAGAAAGTGCTAATTACCATTTAATTGCTCACTTGAAAATGGTTAATTTTATGTTATGTGCAATTTGTTATTGTTGTGTGATGTCAAGTTGATTCTGACCCATCGAGATCCTATAAGACAGGGTAGAACTTCCCCATTGGGTTTACAAGTCTGTAATGTTTAGGGAAGCAGCCAAGCAGCCTGCCACATCTTTTTTCCTGCAGATAAGCTTGTGGTTTCAAATTGTCAACCTTTCTATTGGAAGCTAAGTGCTTAACTGTTATGCCACCAGGATTGGTTATGTGAAATTTACCTCAAAAGAAAACAATCAGAAAAAAACTCACGCAGAACTAATGCTTAAAAGGGAGACGGCCGTCTCCTTCTGCACGTGAGCAGCCCTAATCCAATTGACAACCACTCCCATCTCTTTTACCTCTTCCTTCTGATATTTATCTCCATTTATCTTGATTTACCAACTTCAGACATTGTGCATTGATTTCCTATTACACTGGATAAGGATTTATGCTCTCATATCACCATATTCTCACTTCCCCTCCCATAAGATGTCCATATAATTTTTTATTAAATCAATCATCAGTCATTTTATTACTTTGATGTTATTTATAATTTTTTAATGAATGCTTGTATCAAAATAATGCACGTACATGTATTACATGTACCACGTTTGTATCCTTATCAAGTTGACTACTTGTTGGTAAAGCTCAGTCATTTTCTCAGTTACATCTGATTGTGAGGAGTGGATGACATACCAGAGATCTAACCCCTTCATATATAACTATCTACCAACCGTCTGATCTCAAGTTCATAGCTCACCCCTACCTTTTTTGCGGATCTTCATCTCCAGGTCTGATCCCTTTTTGCAGAAGAATAAGTTTGGTCAGTTCTCACTGATATCACCTTCTAAAGACAAAAATTAGATTGTAACTTCCTCATTTAATTGATTTAGCTACCATTCCATTCAATTTCCGTTTCCCAAATGTTAGTTATAATCACTCACATGTTGTTGCTTCTGTTTCCATTCTCTTTATTCTCATTGCATTATAAGTTCTTTATTCTCTTACTATCATTTTAAGGAGCCTTGGTAATGCAATGGTTAGGCAGTTGGCAGCTTGCTACTCCCAGGTCAGCAGTTCAAACTCACCAACTGCTCAGCAGGATAAAGACCTGACAATCTGTTCCCTTAAATGTTAAAACACAAACAAAATTCAAACTCGTTGTTGTTGAATCAATTCTGACTCATAGAAGCCGTACTGGGCAGAGTAGAACTGCCACACAAGGTTTCCAAGAACAGCTGATGTATGCAAACTGCCAGCTTTCCAGTTAGCAGCCAAGCTCTTAATCACTCTACCACCAAGGGTCTCCATAGGATCACAGCCTAGGAATTCCCATAGGGCAGTTCCACTCTGTCTTACAGAGCTGCTATGAGTCAGAATCGACTTGATGGCACATAACAACAGCACTGTCATTTTTGTGGAGTTTCAAGAGGAGAAGGAAAATTATGTGGTCAATCCACTTATGTTTAAATCAAAGCTGAACAACCTGTCAAGAAATGGCCAGTTACATACTCGGTGTCAGATAGCTCAGATCTTACTCAACATAGTTTCAAGCCCCTTTTTGAAGCGGAGAGTTATAACAGACACTTCGCTATGCTACCCAGATCCTCCCTTTGAAACAGAGGCATTCATTCCTCCAGCAGCCAGTGGTGTTCTCAACAGGTTTGAGAACCCCAGTTGAGGGTTCTCAAAACTGTTCCATTTTAGGAATAATCTCATCCAAAGAAGTCACCTGTGCCAAAGATAGTTGCTTCCCCTAAGGGTACAGTTCTTTCCATGAGCCACTGGCCCACGGTGACTAAGCCATTTGCCTTGACTGACACCACTCACATGGCTCTTTCGGCACCAGAGCTCCACATGGAATCAAATTAGGGGTGGCTAGCAAAGGTAATGCTTACTGTATACAATACAGTGCAATACTGTATACAATTAAGATAGAACAAGAAGAGATGATCAAGAGATTGAGGGTAATTGTGCAATAAAAAGTCATGACCCTTTAACCAGTTTCTAGACCTGAGTAGGTACGCAGACCTGCAACTGATTGAGTAAATGCTGTGTCAAAGGATCTGCAACTCCATGGTAACTATATACAGTAATGTAATGATACCCCAAATCCTTTATTTTGTAGGAGGCCTGTAGGAAACAATTCTACATCATGTTTATGATATAGTGTATCCACTCACAATGGATGGGGCTTTAAACAACCAAGCAGAGAGCATGACCGATTTGCCACTGGCCTCTCCAGTGTTAGCACAACGGCTCGTGAAGGCAGTAGCATGATGGTAGAAATAAAGCTGTGAATGTGTCCAACAGCACAGATTTCCACTTACCTCAACTGATTTACCTTCCACTGCTACTGAATCTCCAACCAATTATCAATATAGACCAACACTGAACCCCCAATATGACACTATTACTCAAGGAGACTGTCATGGGTTGAACTGTGTCCCCTCCAAAATATGTGTAGCAATTTGGTTCAGCCATAGTTCCCACTACTGTGTGGTCATCTCCCATTTCGTGATTTTCCTGTATTGCAAATCCTAATCTCTGCCTGTGGTTAACAGGGCAAGAATGGATTAGGGTGGGACATCCTTACTAAGGGACTTTTCCTGGAGTGTGGCTTGTACTACTTTTTATCCTATAAGGACTACAAGGAAAGGGAAGCAAGCAGAGATTTGAGGACCTCGTGCAATTCAGAAAACAGAACCGAGAGCAAAGTACATCCTTTGGACCTGAGGTTCCTATGATGAGACACTCCCAGACTGAGGAAAGACTGATGCATCACAAGACCCTTTCTCGTGGGCCAACAGAGAGACAGTAGTAGAGGAGGCATACAGGCTTCCATAGACAGGATGAGCATCAGTCACATTTTCAAAGGCAGCCATAGCAGCAGGAGCTGTAGTTCAGCCTTCTTCTTGTAAGCTTTCCCAGAAAAATGGACCAGTGCTGTTTCCTGATAAAGTGAACTTACTCTAAAGAAGCACATGAATCTAAATGATGCATGCTGCAGGAAGCTGGTCATATTTACCTTCAGAAACAAGACACTCATTCTCTCTGCTGCAAGGCCTCTCAGCCAAGACTTTCTCTGGAATTACTCAAGGTAGCACCCCTCCCCAGGGGTAAGAAGGGTTTATTTAAAAAAAAAAAAATCCATTGCCTCAGTTGGGTGTAACTCTGGAAGGCCAACTCAGCTGCAGAGTTCACCATAGAACCAGCTTGGGTCTTTGAGGCAATTGCATTACAGTTCAATTTCTCCCTCTGCTGAGTCCTGCTTCCCTCACTTCCTTATCGATGTTTTTACCATGGTGGAGTAGGCAACTTCTAAGATGCTTCACTACCCCCAGCCCCCACTGATCCATACCTCTGTCATTCTTGCCCCTGTGTAATCCCCTCCCCTTGAGTGTGAGCTGGATTAATTGACTGACTAACTGAACAGAACAGAAATGGAGCCATAGGACACCACTTCTGAGGTGAAGTTATGAAATCTGTGGCTTCCATTTTGGGTGGCCTGTGACTGATTCTTGGGTCACTAGCTCCACTTCATGAGGACAGTCCCCACTGACATCTTGACTGCGGTGTCACCAGAGACTTTCAGCCAGAGGCACCCAACTAAACCACGTCCCGATTTCCAACCCTCAGAAACTGTAACAAATGTTTGTTGTTTTAAGTCACTAACTTCTAGGGTAATTTCTTTTCCAGCAATAGATAACTAACACATGACAGCATTCTCCAATAAACCACCTACCCACAAACCTGCCCAGAGTCTCAGAGTCAGTGCCCAGGAAACTCAACTGAAAAGTTTTCTAAACTTTCACAGGACAAAACCCCTCATGCCTCACTTTGTTTCTTTTGACAGAGTTTTATAACCATTGTTGTGTGTATATAAATATATATAACTAGGCCTACATCATAGCCAATAAAATCTGGAGGAGCTGCAGCCACTAAGTCTCTAATCCAGTGTCTAGATATAGAGAGAAGGCTTTTAACCTACAGAAGAGGATTTTGGCCCTTCCAGAATTGATGTGAAAGCACTGAGTTTTTGGTTTGGGGACTGAGATACCTGATGCTGTGCTCCAGAGACTCAGCAGACAGAGTCCTCCACATCATCACCTCCCTTAGGTAGCTGCTGGTGTGCCACAGATGTCAGCAGAGAGACTGTGCTGAAGTGGGGATGCTGTACCCATAGGCCAAGACAGCATTTACCTGTCAGCGCCTCTTTGGTATTCTAGAGTCACCTAACACCAGCCCTGACCTGGATACTCCTGGTCCAGCAGGCACCTAAGCTTACTTGTAAGACAAGCCTGACTCCCAATGGCTCTACATACCATAATGCAAAGGTAGCATGAGACACTTTTTCAGTGAAATGTAACCAAAATCTCTTGTGGTACTTTTCCCAGGTATTGTTCTTGGTGGAAAGCCTGTGATATGATGATTAAAGTGTCAAGGAGGGTGAATCTAAGCCTGAGCTCTACCACTTATTAAATGTATAACTACAGACAACTTCTTAGCCAATTAGCCTCAGTTTCTTTATCTGAAAAAAATAGAGAAACAGCAACACCTACCTCACAATTCGATGAGGAATTTAATGTAAAAATCTTAGCATGTTCCCTGATCTATCATAAGCCCAGATGAAAACTAGTTATTGGGCTGTTGCTCTTAACTGAGTTCAGTATAGATGTTTCCTGCCCATGGATGGAGTTGGGACTCAGGTCGCCTCAGTGTGGACCTGTCTAGGAGGAGGAGATCACATCTGTGGATTTCCCTGCCTTATCCCAAGCCAACATTCACTCTTTCCCTTCTTCCTGCTTCCTTATTCTATCCCTTCCTCTCTCCCTCTTTTACTGCCATTCTTCTTTTCTTTCTCCCGTTCATCTTTGCCACAAATCAAAGGCCTCAAAGTAGGGCCAAAGAACTGAAGCCAATATTGCCAGAAATGGGATTCTACTCCATCTGCCAGCTATTTCACGCAAACTATGGACTGACTTTCGCAGGTGAATAAAGGAAGGGATAGGTGATTCCCACACCTGCTGTCAGGAGGCTGCTTAGATGGGGAGGAAGGTAAAAAAGTAAAAATCTACCCCTTTATATAGTTCAAGAACTACTAACTCTAGCCATTGGCTCAAAGGTCAAAGTCAAAAGTCTTTCCAAAACGTCACCTGCCTTGGTTCTCAGGATACTTATGGGAAGAGCCTTGGGCTTTGTGAAAGCCTGCCCAATAGCCTCCACTTAGCTTCTACCACACTGCACAGCTCTGCATGAGCCACATGACTTCTTCCTCTTTATTTCCTCAGCTTATGGTTTCTTCTACTCAGTTATTACACTAAATAATGATCACACACAATAAAGTAAGTATAGCAAAACATGCCAATTAGAAATTAAGGCATAGGCCTTCTTCCTCAGACTCTGCTAATGACAAAGCCTCAAACCTTCAAACCTTTCAGTTATCAGCCAAGTCCATTTACATCACTCAGGGACTCCAGTAATGTTAACCATTTTATAACTTACAGCAATTTACTAAAAAAAACACCTAAAAGGTTACTTAATAAACAAGTGATTCCTGAAGATCAATAAAAACAGTATAATAACAACTACAGGTGAGAGACTTTGTTCTTAGAGGCTTTCTACATATAACTTTGACAAACTCTGTGATTTCTCCTGCTCATTTTTTACACTAGGTTATGATCACATGTAATAAATATAGCAAAAAATGCCAACTAGAAATTAAGACATATACCTTCTTCCTCAAACTCTGCTAATGGCAACACCTCATGAGCCCAGGCAAGACACTTTCTTTCTTACTCGTTAGTTTTCTTATCATTAACATGGAATACTAATGCTGTCCCTGATGTCCTTAGAGCATCAGTGTATACATAGGAACCCATGTAGTCATGCATCCTTCCATTAAACAGTTCCTGAGCAACAATCTGTCATAACCTAAGGAAACCCCCCATCTTGGAGTACTTATAGTCCCTCTGCGCTCAAACCTTGTACACGAGTACCAGAATTTAAAGAAAGGCACTTCCAGAGCTATCAAAGATCCCGAGGTCTAAGGGAGCCAAGGAAAGGGAAGTTGCACCCTATTAGGGAAATTCAGAGGGGATTCAACAGAGGTGTTGGCCCATAATAAAGTCCTAAGCATGCACAGAATGTAGGTATAGAGTATGTCAAAGAGTTGGTAGAAGATGTAACAGGGACACAGGGCACTCAGATGTACAAAAGTTTGAATGAGATATGAAGCTGTGGCTGGACCACAGAGGTCCTGAATATGGTTAGGTTTGTTAGAGATGAAGACCCCATATATAGAAGAATCATCGGAGTAACAGGCTGAAGGTCTCTGCGAAGCTATTCCAGAAGTCCCCAGGGTCATCAGCAGTTCATGTCACTCATTCCATCTCCATTATGGCTTTCCCGCTCAAGCAATCCCGACAGAACTAGATCTATCTCATTATGTGTAAGAGAACCACTTATGTCTGGCTTCACAGATGTTTGTTGTTGTTAGTTGTCATCAAGTAGACTCTGACTCTTGGGAACTTAATACACAATAGAACGAAACATTACCCAGCAACAGCCAATGCATGCCACCCCTCTGCAGCAGATACCTGAAAAACTGAAAAACTAAGTAAAACAAACAAAAAGGTCAATCCTGAAACCCTTATCCTAAGCATCAAATGAGGGAATAAATAATTAGATCAAACACTGAATGGAAGAAGAAACTGAAGGAAAACAGAATAAGCTGACATGCCTAGTAGAATTCTGCTACTAACTAACATGGCACGGTGTTACCATCTTTGTATATAGTCAAAACTGACCTCAGGCAGGGAGCACAGGAAGGCAACTTCATGGAGCTTCAAACAGGAGATAGAACACCTGGTCACCAGAGAAACTCAGTTTCGTACCCCCTCACCCTTCTCCTTAGGACACCATCTCTACCCCTCCCCGGTGCCAATGGGACACACCACACTACCTTGGCTAGAGAGCTACCAGCCCTACTACCCTGGATCCACTCTGCACTCCCCCCACCCCCCCACCCACAACCTCCTGATGTGCCTTTTTTCCCTCTTCTCCTTTCTTCTTTTCTTTTCTCCCTGCCACCTAATCCCTATATGCCACCCCCATGCCTTCCCAACAGGCCTCACTGCACTGTCACACATACAGAATACTACTAATGGGCCACCACCCCAAGTCCCACTCACCACCACCCACAGTGGCTCCCACAGGGCCATTGTTTTTCTTTTTCCCCTTTTTTCATTTTCTTATCCTTATCTATAGCCTCATGTGCCACCTCTAATCCTCGCCAGGTCATGCTGCTCGACCATGAGCAGACAGCCACAGCCCAATGCTACCCCAGGTCTCATCTGACCTCACTCAACCCCACCCACCAACTCCCACTGTGCCATTGTTTCCCCTTTCCTCCATTCTTTCTCTCTCCCATTCAGCCCCACACATCATGTCTGTACCTTCCTACTGGGCCACATCATGTCACTAGCCAGCTGCTTTCTACCACCCACCTAAATACATATACCACCTTCCTCTCTTCCCACCAGCCCCCGGGTCTGCCCCAGTTCTACCTGCTGACTACCTTTTCTTCTTTCTTTCTCTCTCTTTTGTTTTTTTGTACCCCACATAGACCCATTCACCAACCCCCTTCCCACTTGCCCTTGCCATGTTGCAACAACTATTTAATCCCCAGCTCAGACTCATGACTGGACCAGGTCTTAACAGCCCCTCCTGCCACTTATCCAGATGCTGAACTAAAGGCAGCAAGCCCATGGTACTCCCGAGCTGGCATCTCTGGTTATCTGGTACAGGTCTGTGACTACTCCCACACTGATGGACCAACACCAGGAGAAAGAAAGCACCCACCCAGTCTATCTCAGCTACCTTATCAAACCAGTGTATGATGAAGTGGGTTCACCATTCCTGCTGCTGCTCCGCCACCCAGACAATGTTGTGAGAGCTATCCTGATCATAGACAAGCAAGCAGCAAAGACTGCCTGGTCAACTTGCCTCAACACAGCAAAACAGAACAAGCAAGCAGGACAACAACAATGAACATACAATCAATAAATAAAAATAATATCTTTATATCTCAGAGACAGTCAACAATATCAAAATATCTAAAAAGGGGGTAAAATGGCTCCATAAAATGACTGAAATAGTCATTCTAAAAGATGCAAAGGCAATGCAACTACTGGATATGGAATTCAAAAGACTAATACTTAGGGCTCTGTAAGACATAAAGAAAACACTGATAAAACCAAGGGGGAAAAATGGACAAAACCAATGAAAACAAAGCCAAAATCAAGGAAAATGGAGGCAAAACAATAGAAGAATTCAGGACAAGAATAACACACACACCAAAAAAAAAAAAAAAAAAAAAAACCAGAAGAGGAAGAAAAAGAAATCGTGTAAAAACAGTGACTAGAAATCTAAAAGTTAAACAACAAAATTACAGAAACAGACAAATCAATAGAAGGTTTTAAAACAAATTTGAATCAACGAAAAATAGAATCAGGGAAACCAAAGACAAAATTACACATGGCACTTAAAGGAAGAATCACAGAAAAAAAAAAAAAAATGAAGAAAATCTAAAATTATGTGGAAAAAATCAAGAGCAAAAAATTGCAAGTAATTGGACTTCCAGAACAAAGGAAGAACATGGAACACACAGGGAAAATTGTTGAAGAATTGTTGGCAGGAAACTTCTTAAGTATGATGAAAGACAATAAGTTGCACATCCAAGAAATTCCCCAAACCTAATATAAAATGAACCCCAAAAGAAAGTCACTGAGACATACCACAGTCACAGTTGCCAAAACCAAAGACAAAGACTACTGAAAGCAGCTGGAGAAATACAAGAAGTCACCTACAAAGGGGAAGCAATAACACTAAACTCTGTTTACCCATCAGAAACTATGCACTCAAGAAGGCTAGGGGATGACATATAAAACCTTGAAATAAAAAACTGCCCACCAAGAACAATATACCATTCAGAACTCTCACTGAAATACAATGAAGAAATTAGGACATGCCCAGATAAACAGAAATGAATAGCATTCATAAAAACCATACCAAACTTTTAAGAAATATTAAAGGGAGCCCTTCAGTTAAATAACCAATAGTATCAGACAACAACTGGAGTCAAAGACACAGAGCAGCATTGACCAGATACCAACATAGGTATAAAAACCAAACCAAACCCAGTGCCATCGAGTCAATTCAGACTCACAGCGACCCTAGCAGAGTAGAACTGCTCCACAGAGATTCCAAGGAGTGCCTGGCAGATTTGAACTGCTGACCTTGCGTTTAGTCACTATGCCACCAGGGTTTCTAACCTAGGTATCCAGCCGGCCGAGTATAGAACACTCAATAATAAAACAAAGCTGAAAGAGTTAAAACAAGTAAAAAGAGACATTGAACTCTAAATGACGACAACAGCAAAACAATGAAAGTGTCAATAGAAGATGTAGGTATGGAATTTTCAAATGAAAGGAAGTCAAGCAATATCAAGCAACAGAAAAAATGATTCATACTTAAGAAGATAAAGATAAACTACAAAGAAAGTTAACAAACATACTTATGAGAATTTAAAAAAAGAGAAAAAATTAAGTCTCAGTGAACACAAAATCAATTTTAAAAGAGAAAGAAAATCCACAAACAAAAGAAACCCATCACAGGAAAGTAAGAGGAACAAAGAAAACATCAGCACCACAAAATATGACAGCAAAAAAACTCATAACTATCAATAATCACACTGAATGTAAATGTATTAAATGCACCTGTAAAGAGACAAAGAGTGGCAGAATGGGTTAAAAAGCACAGTTTATCAATATGCTGTCTTCAAGAGACACAGTTCTGACAAAAATACATCAAAAATCAGAGATACATATGTACGTGCACATCAAGAAAACAGTAGCCAAAAAAGGGCAAAAGTAAAAATATAGGATAATATACTCTATAAGACTATAAAAGACAAGGCAGGACATTACATAACAATTAAAAGGACAATCTATCAAGGAAATATAACCTTAATAAATATCTATGTACCCAATAATATGGCTCGAAAATACATAAAGCATAACAGTACTGAAAATAGAAATAAACAGTTCCAACATAATAGTAGGAGGAGACTTCAACACACCATTCTGTACAAAGGACAGAACATCTAGAAAGAAACTCAACAAAGATACAGAAGATCTACAGATCAAAATCAACAAATCTGACACACAGAACATCCCACCTTACCTCAGCAAAGTATAAGTTCTTTTCCAGTGCATATGGAACACACTCCAAAATGGACCACCTTTTATGTCACAAATCAGTAAAATTCAAAACATCAAAATAACACACAGCATTCTCTCTGCTCACAAGGACACAAAATAGAAATCAGTAACAGGAAAGGCAAGGGAAAAAAAATTAAATGATTGAAAACTGATTAACACCTAGATTGAAAACAATTAAGCAATAGAGGGAACCAAAAAGGGAATTTAAAAAAATTCTTAGGTTGAAATGAAAATGAAGACACAGCATACAAAAACTTTTGGGATACAGCAGAAGCAGTGGTCAGAGATCAGTCTATAGCAACAACTACATACTTCAAAAAAGAATGGACCAAAATCAAAACATTACACCTACAACTTGAAGAAACAGAAAGAGAACAGCAAAAGGAGCCAAGAGTCACCAGAAAACAGTAATAAAGATTAGACCACAAGTAAATGACACAGAGAACAGAGAAACAAGAAAAAGACTCAACAAGACCCAAAATCGATTCTTTGAGAAGACTAAAAACCAAAAAACAGAAACTACTCGACAAACTAAAAAAAGAAAAGAGCAGAAGCTAATAACACAAATAAGAATTGAGATGGAAGAAATTAAAACAGACCCAACTGAAATAAAAGGCATCATAACAGAACACTGCAAAAAAAAACTATATTACAACAAATTTGAGAGTCTAGAGAAAATGGACAAATTTGTAGAAACATACTACATACCTAAACTAACACAGAGATAAAAAATCTAAACCACTCATAACAAGAGACTGAAGAGATAATTAAAAAATAGAACTTAAAAAAAAAAAAACTTCCAACCAAGAATAGCCACGACCTTGATAGCTTTACTGGAGAATTTTACCAAACACTCAGAGAAGAGCTCTCACCAGTACTATTCAAACTATTTCAAAGTGTAGGAAAGGAAGGACTATTCCTGAATTCATTCTATTATGCCAGCATAACTCTAATACCAAAGCCAGGCAAAAAGAACAAAACAATTACAGACTAATAATTCCCATAAATATAGATGCAAAGATTCTCAACAACATTCTAATCAATAAAATTCAACAACATATCAAAAAAAAATACTATGCCATGACCAAGTTAAATTCTTACCAGATATACAAGAACAGTTAACATTAGAAAACGGATCAGTGAAATCCATCACCTAAGTAGGGAGAAAAAAAAGGGGGGCATCACCTGACCATCTCACTAGACATAGAAAAGGCATTGATAAACTCCAAACTCATTTCTGATTTTAAAAACTCTCAATAAAATAGGAATAGAAGGGAAATTCCTCGACACAATAAAAGGCATCTATACAAAACCAACAGCCAGCATCATTCTCAATGGAGAGAGACTACAAGAATTCCCCTTGAGAATGGGAGCAAGACAAGAACACCCTTGTCACCACTCCTGTTTATCATTGTGCTGGAAGTCCTAGCTAGGGAATTAAAACAAGAAAAAAAAAAAGGGGGGGGGGCATCCAAATTTGAAAGGAAGAAGAAGAACTATCTCTGTTTACACTGACATGATCTTATACATAGAGAACTCCAAGGATCCCACAAGAAAACTCCTGGACCTAATAAAAAGATACAGCACACTAACAGGCTGCAAAAATTAATTGGATTCCTATACACCAACAATAAAAACCTCAAAAAGGAAATCAGGAAAAGAATGCCATTTATAATAGCCCCTAAAAAGATAAAATACCCAGAAATTAGTCTAGGCAAGGATGCAGAAGTCCTATCCAAAGAAAATTACAAACAATACTGCAAGAAACTAAAAGAGATCTACATAAACGGAAAACCATGCCATGCTCATGGATAGGAAGAAAATGTCATTCCTATCCTAAGCAATCTACAAATATAATGCCATCCCCATCCAAATACCAATAGCATTATTCAACAAGAGGGAAAAACTAATCACCAACTTTACATGGAAAGGAAAGAGCCTCAGTTAAGCAAGACATTACTGAAGAATAAGAATGAGTAGGAGACCTCACACCACCTGGTCTCAGAATCTACCACACAGCCACAGTAGTCCAAACAGACTGGTACTGATACAACAAATAGACAATGAGACCAATGTAGCAGGATCAAGAGCCCAGATGTAAATCCATCCACCCATGGTCAACTGATCTTTGACAAAGGCCCCAAGTCCATTAAACAGGAAGACAACATTTTTAAACAAATGGTACTTGCAAAACTGGAAGTTCATCTGTAAAACAAAACATGAAACAGATCTATACCTCACACTACAGACAAAAACTAACTCAAAATGGATCAATGACCTAAATATAAAACATAAAACAATAAAGTTCAAGGAAGACAAAATGGGGACAACTTCTTGGGGCCATAATACAAGGCATAACGAGAACAGAAAGCATAACCTAAAATACACAAACACTAAAAGATGAACTAGGTAGCTGGGAGTTCCTATAGTTAAGCACTTAAGCTCATCAAAGCCTTCAACAAAAGAATAAAAAGAAAACCACAAACTGGGAAAAAATCCTGGCTATGACATATCTGACAAGGATTTAGTCTCTAAAATCTATAGAATACTTTAACACCTCAACAATGAACAGAAAGAACCCAATAATAAAACGTGCAAGAGATGTGAGCAAACACTTCACCAAAGAAGACTTTCAGGTGGCTAGTAGACACGTTAGGAAATGTTCTGGATCATTCGCTATTGGAGAAAAACAAAACAAAACTACAGTGAGATGCCAACTCACCAGGACATTACTGGCATAGAAAAAATTTTTAAAATAGAAAATAACAAATGTTGCAAAGGTTGCAGAAAGATTGGAATTCTTCCCACCCTCCACCCCACCCCCGGCCACGAGTTGTCACTCTTTATGTCACCAGCACTAACATGTTCAAGTCCATCATTGCAGTCATTATGTCAATTCATCTCATTGAGGGTCTCTCATGTCCTCACTGGCCCTCTCTTTGTCCTCCTCCAGTGACTGATCTCTCCTGATGACCTTTCCAAAGAAAGTGAGTCAGACAATATTCTGTTATTACCCATAAGATTTTCATTGGATACTCTTACAGCAGCAGATTGCCAGGTTTGTCTTCCTAGTCTCTTAGTCTGGAAGCCCACTGAAACCTGCCCACCAGGGATGACCATGCTGATATTTGAAATACTGGTGGCATAGACTACAGAATTACATCAATATGCAAACCACCACAGTACAACTGACAGATGGGTAGTAACCACAGATGTTTAGATGATACAAAACAAGCCAACAAAAACCAAACCTGTTACCATGGAGTTTATCCTGACTTATAGCAACCCTATAGGATATAAGGTTCCCAAGGAGGGGCTTGTGGATTGGAACTGCCCAACTTCTTGGTTAACAGTCAAGCTCTTAACTACTGCACCACTGAGGATCCATTAGAAAACAAGTAGAAACATTATCCTTTTAGGTATAAAAAGACTTAAGTCTCTTTGACCAAATAGCCCCATTTCTACTCCAGGGTGCTCTATGAAGTCAGCCACAAAGCACCCACCTTAAAAAAACAAGTAAGGATGTGACAGGGTTTCTGAAAAATATGAGAGGGTTTCTGAGTGGGTTGCTGAAAATAGAGATAACACAGTATTTGCCAGTTCAACATGTTTCACCCGTAAAGTTCGGTGGGAACAATCACATTGATCACACATAACCACCACTAATATCAGTTGTCAGATTTTCAATCACCATAAACAGAGACTCGATGCTTTCTAAATAATGCTCTCCCTCCCCAATTCATTTCTGTCCCTACAGTTGCTGTTTCTGTGGGGTACCTTTGTGTTGGTTATAACTCATAGCAACCCATGTATGAGAGAACAAAACCTGCCTAGTCCGGCATCATCCTCACAATCATTGTTACGCTTGAGCCCCTTGTTGACAGGCACGGTGTCAATCTATCTCATTGAAGGTTTTCTTCTCTTTTCAATAATTCTCTACCAAGCCCATGTTCTTCTCCAGGAAATGGTCCCTCCGAATAACATGTTCAAAATACATGAGATGAAATCTTGATTCTAAGGAGCATCCTGGCTACACATCTTCTAAGACAGATGTGTTCATTCTTCTGGCTGTCCATGGGATAGTCAGTATTCTTTACTAATACCATAATTCAGAAACATTCATTCTTCTTTGGTCTTCTTCGGTCTTCTTTATTCATTGTCCAGCTTTTGAATGCTGACCACTATTAAACTCTGAACTCTATGTATTTGTATATTCTTGGCGTTTCATAAGTAAGGTGATTCAATATTTGTCCTTTTATGATTGACTTGCTTCACTCAGTGTAATGTTTCCAGGGTTTATCTATGTTGTGACACGTGTCAATATTTTAATGATAGGGTAATAGTCCATTGCATGTAAATATCACATTTTGTTTATCTCTTCTTGTCTGTTGGTGGACACTGATGTGCTTCCACATTTGGGCTATTGTGAACAGTGTTGCAATAAACACTGGTGAACTTCTGCCTATCTGTTTTGCTGCTTTCAAGTGTCATGGGTATAAACTAGGAGTGTGATTGCTGGATCACATGGGAGCTCCGTGTTTCACTTTTTGAAAAACTGCCAAACTGTCTAACAAAGATGTATTTTATTAACCATTAATTCATTCTCATTATCAGGCAACAAAGTTTTTTTTTTATTTTCAGGCATATAAAACTAATTGGTAAGTGTTGGTTCAATAGCGCAATTATATGAGGAAAATTAAGCTCAGCACAATAGCCTGGCAGCTTTCCTGAACCTTTTAGTAATGAAAAAGAATAGTACACAGGGACACTAATTTACAGGAAGCAGAGAAAAATCTTAACATGATGCGTGCTATGGGCAAAGTCCAGCAAGCAAATAGTACCTTCTTTCAGGGTGTTGAGGCTGCCACTTTGAACACCCACAATTTCTAACGCTGGGAAAAAGGAGAAGCGGAGTCAGTATAAGTATTTATATGCAACAAACTCCTGTCTCCATCCCACCACAGTACAAGGTATTTCTCTAACATTCTCCCAGAAACTTGGGGTGAAAACTTTGGAATAGCCTCCCATTTTATAACACCCAACATTCAATAATTTCCACAAACCAGAAGATTCCTTTTTTGAAATGTATTCCCTCCTCTCTGTTCCCTTAACCGTGTCCCTGTCCCCACCTCACATTTATAGGTGTCCATTATGATTCTGAAGCATTCCTCCTTCCTGGACCCTCAGGAAGACTACATTTCCCAGCCTTCCTTGCAGTTACACTGGGACCATGTATTGAGGGATGAGGGCAGAAATTATATGTCTGATTTGCAGTCCTGGCCATAAAACCTCCTACACAATTGCCCATCCTCATTCTTCTCTTTCCATACCAACTATAGAAACCAGGTATTAAAAATGGCAGCATGACAAGATGGAAAAAGATCAGATTTCTTAGCTACCACTTGAGGAAGAGCTCCCAGAAGAGCTTCCCAACCCACATCAGACTGTGACGTGAGTGAGAAACAGACTTTTGAGACTAAGTCATTGAGAGCTGAGAGTTGCTTATGACTGCAGCATGGCATAGCCTATGTGACCAGTGTAGATCACCTTCATCTGCTTGGATAACTGTGAACAAAGGTTACAGTTACGGAACAGAGCTGTACAAAGTTCCCATTCAGCAGACTGGATACCAGATGGATAAAATACATAGTACTCCAGCACAGTATGAAACTCTATTATCAAGGCCAAATAAGACTATACAAGAGCTCTGAGTTAGATTTCACTGAACACCCTCTTTATAAAGTGTAAACACTGGAAACTTGTATGTGATTATTTTCTTGCTTCATTTCTCAAACTGTGGCTCACAGTTACCATAGAACTTTGTTGTTAGCTGCTGTGCAGTCATATCTGACTCACGGTGACCTTATGTGCAGCTGAATGAAACATCGCGCGGTTTTGCATCATCCTCAGGCTTGCCATCATGTTCAAGTTCATCACAGTGGCTATTGTGCCAATCCATCTCATTATCAGTCTCCTTCATCTCTGTAGGTCATTATTTGATCAGACATGTTGTCCTCCTTTAGTGATTGTTCACTTCTGATGATAGGTCCAAAACAAGAAAATCAGACAAAGCTCTGTTGTGATTCATAGGTTTACACTGGCTAATTTTCAGAAGTACATCACCAGACTTTTCTTCCCAATCTTAGTATGGAAATTCCACTGAAACCTGCCTATTTAGGTGACCCTGCTAGTATTTGAAATACTGACGACAGCACTCTCAGCATTGTAGCAACATGTAAGCTACCACAACATGAAAATCTTGATAGGTAAGTGGTAAAACCACAGAAGGAAAGCATTTTATTTTATGCTTAGTGTCATTTAATCCATTGAAAAATGGTCTTCCTCAAGTACTTGCAAAACAAATTAAACACTATTGTGTATTACATAATATCTTTCAGTAAAATCAGGAAGTGATGTGTTTTAAAACATGCATCACCTGATTTCACTGTAAGGGTAGTTTTTGCAGCTTGACGCATATGAATGTATACCACTGACCGATGTTAAAATCAATCAGTTCACAAAGAAATTCAACCAGTCAGAACCAGGCAATAATGAACTACACACACAGACTCTTGTGTATACTCATTTAAGACCTCAGCACCTTAGCTGTAGTACTTTAACTAATGAAGCACTCTCAAACACAAAGATCAAGTAAAAAATTAATTATAATTTGTGGCTAATAGAGCATTTAGAAGATCACAACAAAGGCAGGAACTTGAGTCTGAGTAGAAGAGCTCAGGAGGAAGAAACTGATGTGGTTTAGAGTGGCCTGGGATGGTGCCAAAGAGAAAGCAGACCTAGCTGGGACAGATAAAAGCAGCAGAACAAATGATGTGACACAACAACAAAAATATAAAATACATGACATCCTACTAGTGTGACGGTTACAATTGTGTGTCAACATGGACAGGCCATGATTCTCAGTGTTTATATGTGATCGCTCCCGTGGTTGTGTCTCCTGTGAGTGGCCAATCAGTTTAAAGTGAGTTTCCTTGCAGGAGTGTCCTGCATCTGTACATAAGCAGATGTTCTGGCTTTTTTCTTGCTCTGGATCCTGCAGCGGCCTCCTGTTTGCTTGACCTCCAGCTCTTGGGACTTGAGATATCAGCTTATCTGCAGACCTTGTAATTAGCTGATGTCACGGCCTGCGAGCAGGACCCCTACTCTCCAACTCGCCTATCATGGATTTGCCAGTCCCTGTGGCTCTGTGAATCACGAGAAGCCTCCATCCTGATTCATGGACTTGGGACATTCCAGCCTCTACAATTTCATGAGCTGTTTCCTTGATATAATTATAGGAAAGTGTATAAACACATAAATATGTATGTATTTATACACCTTACTGGTCATTCTGTAGAGAACCTAGCCTAAGACCACCAATGATTGAGTAGCAAATGTTCAAGCAGTAAGTATCAGAGGCTGGAGACCCACCATATACAATGGCAAGACATTTGGAAAAACTGTTATCTACCATTACTTGGAAGACAGACCAAGCAATTTATTATTATTAAGACCAAGTTTAATAGCCTATAGCTTAGAGAAAGTAGTTGGAAAGAGTCAGAATGTGACTCTGTGTTGGTTCGTCCTCCCTGCATTTAAAAGGAGATTACAAAATTATGAGTTCGGGGGATCAAAAGTCTGGTATGCTACAGTTTGTAGGCAAAAATGAAAAAGAGTAGAGTCTGGAAATTAGGGCCCAACCACTAGATCCCAAAGACTAAGAGATAAGACTAAGAAAATGTTTCTGGCAATTAAGGGCTATTAAGTCTGTTCCCTAAAGCAGAGGTACTCAATCCTGCATCAAAAATTAAATTAAGCATGCTATCTTCCTACCCAAGCCTATGGCTTTAGACAGTCTCAAGATAACTATCATTGAGCTAAGAGACATGATGGAAAGTAAGCAAATAAATAAGACTAGCTTGATAATTAATTAAAAGAAAGAACTTTGGGTGAAGCTACAGATGTGTGCAACTGAATATAAGCCAGTACATCAGAAAGAACTTTATTCACAAAGAAACTATAATCCTGGCTTCCAAAAAGCTTGTGGTTATTAAACAACCTCCAAACCCCTTCAGTTTCCACCAGGAGAAAGGAAGCAAAGAAGGAAGACTCCCCAGTGTGCACTTTAACTGTACCCTTAAATAATGATGAACAAGGAAGACCTTCTGGGAAGATCATTGCATCAGTCAGTGAACAAGAGAGTTCCTCTAGAGAGCAAAATCAGGGCTAATTAAGGAACTGCCCCCATAGCTAGGGCAGGATTTTGCACAACGGACCAGTGTCAGCTGTGCCTTCCAGTTATTGCTTTTGTGAATGGGGAGTGCTTGTTGTGCTCATGTACACCATTTGCTGTAGAAAATACACCTTTTGGTTCACTGGTCACTGGGCCACTCTGAGGCAAAGCCAGGCCTGTCGGTTTGGTACATCATCTGGAGTTTCAGGAATCTGAGTCCAACGCAGTTTCAGAGTAAAGCTTTAGAGAGAAGTAAGGATGGTCGGAGTGTGGAAAGAAAGAGTTGCAGACATCCAATATCTAGAGGCCAGTCTGTCACGGTGAATGACACCTAGCTGTTTAAGAATTCATCCTGTCAATTCCACAGTGTGGACTGGCACTGGAAATGACTGTCAAGCTAGGGACTATATTCCCTAGCTCCCCAAGCCCTGGCATGTGGTGTGGCCAAGTGATTCATTCTTGCCAAAGGGATATTTCTGGAAGAAATGTGTGTCATTTTTAAGCTGGGGTTTACAAGAAGTGAATTTTTGCACCTTCACTCTCCTTTTCGCCTTCTGTCAGCTAAAAACAGAAGGTTTCAAGGTCCTAGGCAGTGGTGGAGCCAAAAGATGAAAAATAACCAAATCCCTGAATCACCATCTGAAAGAGTGTCATCTGCCAATTAGTAGCACCCAAATCTGACTGATGCTTGAGTGAAAAATAAACTTTTACGTTGCTAGGCCATTGGAATCTGGGCAATACATGTCAAGAGATACAGCCACCCTAATTTATATACTAACAGACTATTTGAAGCAATACTCAATAATTTTCATGTTTATGACCCTTTCAACACTAAAAATTTTGCCAACATGTTTGGAGGGACCAAATTCCACCAAAGTTGTTACACTACTCACTGTAGCTCTGTGTCACCACTTAAGTGGATCAGTCCACTTGCTCTTTCACATATAAGAGAAGCAAGTTTTTTGCATTTTGCAGTAAACAGGTGATCTTGCTTTAGCACAGATATGTCATAATGCCATCCCTTTAGCAAGGTAACACAATCCTACCCTTACCAGAGTTGTCACAAAAATTAACCTTATATACTGTTCAATTGTGAGGACTCACAATTTCCCCTCCATTGTATCAGGGCACACTGGTTAAGAATCATTTGTTTGAAGGTTAGATATAATCAAGCACAAAACACTTCAGCCCAAGTATCCTTCATAAGTCACAGATTCTCCAAGTTCGGGGACACAGGTTCCCAATCAAAAAATTTCAGTTAGGGTAACTCTGCCTTTCACTTGGACAGGACAGCATTTCTGCTACGGTCAAGTTTAACTTTACAGCTTAAGGTCAAGAGGGGTTGAAATTTCTGTTTCTATTTCAGAGTGTTTGGGTGCCACAGAAAAACCTGGTGGCATAGTGGTTAAGTGCTATGTCAGCTAATCAAAAAGTCGGCAGCTCGAACTCATCGTGCACTCCCTGGAAACTCTATGGGGCAGTTCTATTCTGTCCTATAGGGTCACTGTGAGTCAGAACTAACTGGAAGGCAGCAGATTTGGGTTTGGGAATGTGCCTCAGGACTCCTAGTGCTGTGGTTAAGAGCGCAGCTGTTAACTAAAAGGTTGAAAGTTCAAATCTACCAGTCTCTGCCTCTCCTTGGAAACTGTATGAGGCAGGTCTACTCTGTCATATAGGGCTGTTACAAGTTAGAGTTAACTTAGCAGCAATAGGTTTGACTTTTGGTTTAATGAGCCTGAAGTGAAATATAGCCTATCAAAATAAAAGTATCTGTATCACAGAGATCAGTCACTAGCTCCTTTGAAGATTCTTGTGATCTTCATTACAAAACAGATATGTGTATTCACTGTGGCCAGTTAAGAAACAAAAGATATTTGAATGAAGAAAGAGTTAAATTGGACAGAAGTTTGGAGAAAAAGAAATTTAAAAAATTAGAGTTCTATTCACATAAAAAGTCCTGAAGATTAGAGATGCAGGGAAATTTTTTTTAGAAATTTTATGAACAGAGCCACTATGTTTCTTTCCTATGGCCAGCATACTGGCCATTAATTTATCATGAGATTTTAAAGATCTCTCTTGTCAGTAATGAAAGAAACATGTGATAGGGTAGCCAGACAGTTATTGTTTATAGGAAGGTTATGAGAGTAATTAAGATTAATAGCAATTACTTGTCATGTTTGTGGATTTTTTACTCTTTGGGATGTAACTGTAGCCACATTAAATACCTAATTAACACATCTCCATGTCTGGCTAGGAACACATAAGTTCACAAGGTCCCCACATTCCCCCGTGCTCCATAATCAAACAAAAAAATAAATAAGCGCAGTGCAACACCTGGTACCTGCTTTGATAGGAAATTTGAAAATGAGACCAGGCACTGGATCAGTGAGGTGGCCTCAAATGGAAATCAACACTGTTTCCTAACCCCATTCTTCAGGACCTTGTTAATTCACACTGGCAGCTGAAGAAAAGGAGATTCTGGATCCCCCTGCCTGTTTGTGTTTTTGTGTGTACATACATAAATAACTATATATCATGTGTTGCATATTTTATATAGTAACAAGTAACTTTATCTTCATACAAAACAGGATTTTTTTACTCTTCGGTCTCAGGGCTATTTAAGAGGACGCTTACAGTCCTAAGTGTGAAAGCCTTAAAGCTATCCTTACTGAAAGTTTTCCAGAGTAGCATGAAAATGGTTAAGAACATTTCCTTGTTTTAGAATTTGACTTTTTTTAAAGGAGTTGTTTGCCTTTTATAGAACTGAGCACTGACAGAAGGTGGAAGAGTCATGGAAATGACTCACCGAGAAGTCCACAGTCCCTTCCAGGACACATCTGAGGTCATGTGTCTTTATGAGGAACACAAAGAAGAGAAGCGCCAGACTTGAGACGTTGCCTGCCTAGAGCCTGTTACTGAACAAGAAGAAATGCTTGGTGGAAAGAGGGAAAGGAAATGTTTGCTCCCTCCCGAGTTCACTCCTCCTCACAATCATAGACCCACAGCTGAATTAGGATCACAGGCTAGAGAAGCAGACGCTGGCCAACGTCGGGAAGTTCTGCAGTGGAAGACAAGCTGGGCGGTAGGAGCCATGTTGCCCAGAACAAGTTTCATCCCACCCTGCCTGGCCACTAAACTCACCCCCTCAGGCACCTCTTTTCTACGGCCCATCTCCTCTACACACTAACAGTGCAAGTCTGCACACACAAGCACACACTGCACAACCAAACCAAAAAACCAAAGCTGTCACCATTGTGGTGATCCTCACTCATAGCATCCTATTAAAAAAAAAAAAACCTAACCCACTGCTGTCGAGTCAGTTACAACTCATAGCAACCCTAGAGGTCAGAGTAGCACTGCACTATGGAGTTTCCATGGAGGCCTGGTGGATTTGAACTGCCCACTTCTTTGAACTGCCCACAGAGGTAGCACTTAATCCACTACGCATAAGACAGAGTAAAATTGTCCTGTAGGTTTCCAAGAAGCAACTGGTGGATTTGAACTGCCAACCTTTTGAGTTAGCAGCCATGGATCTCAACCACCATGCCACCAGCACTCCATCATACAGCCAGTAGCTGCCGAGGTACATACACTTTCACTTCTCCCTGAACCCTCATTTTCAAACTATTAAATTATATTCGTTCCATAATTAATGTGGGTTTACCTGGCAATCTACTTCGGAAAAGTCAGCCATTGAGAACCTTGAGGACTACATGCATTTTGCTCTGATGACACGGGGTCACCAGGAGTCTGAGCTGACTTGAAGGCCACTAGCAGCCATGGTGGTAGTTACATAGATAGGGAAAGGAGGGAAGGAAGGAAGGATGAGAAGGAGAAGCATGGTATTTCTAGAGCTTGCCGTGAGAGAGGCTTGGTGCTTGAGCTCTGGGCTTGGATTAAGATTGCAGAGACGTACCATCTAAATGAGAAGCCTTCCCAGAGCAGGAAGAAATAGATATTGTGAAGCAATCATCTTCTTAACAAAAATACACCTGAGACTTCGCAAGTTAAGCTCCAGGAAAGACTCATGGGACGAGGCTAGTGTTAAGAGGCCTGGGCCATGTCCCATTTCTACTTTCCCTTGCTACGTCACCACCCAGCCCCCAGAAGCTACTGGTAGGCAAATATTCCCCTTGACTTTTCTAATCCCAAATAAAGCAGACGAAGGGAGGTAAACACGAAGGAAGATAATGGGAAGCTTCAGATCACTAAGCTCACACAGCTAGAGAGTCAGATCCCACCATGGGATCATCTAGCTGAGGCACAGGAAGCCTGGATCACCTTGCTCTCTAACTTCACCCTCCACCCTTCATTCACAGGTCACTTGCCTGGGTTTCTCACTCCCCAACTCACAGGTCTTCCCTCCCCTGCCTATTATAATCTTTCAAGCCATCTAGGAGTACCATTTGCTTCAGGGATCTCATCTCACAGAATTGTTGCAGGCAAGAGTAATGACCTCCACTTAAGATAAAACCCATCCCTTATATACAAGGTGTGAGCTGCTTCCCTGAAATGTGCTACTGTCACAGAACCTTAACCAACAGTCACCCCCTAGGAATGAGTCAGACATCAGAGGAGAGTTCATTTACAGGTACATTCTCACAAAGCATTCCATGTACAGAACGCAAGTGAAAGGTAACAGACATCAGATGAAAGAGTAGTTTCTTTGAGGAGATGATATCTGAACCTTATTTTGGCTCAAAGACCTTCTATTGTTTCCTTCTATAGGTAAGAAGGAAACCTGGTGGTGTAGTGGTCTAAGTGCTACAGCTGCTAACCAAAAGGTCAGTAGTTCAAATCCACCAGGCACTCCTTGGAAACTCTATAGGACAGTTCTACTCTGACATATATGGTTGCTATGAGTAGAAAATAGACTGAATGACAGTGGGGTTTTTTAGTTTGGTATAGGTAGGAACAGAAAACCCTGGTGGCTTAGTAGTTAAGATTTATGGCTGCTAACCAAAAGATTGGCAGTACAAATCCACCAGATTCTCCTTGGATACTCTATAGAGCAGTTTTACTCTGTCTGTCAGGTCTCCTTGAGATGGAATTCACTCAATGACAATGCTTTAAAAAAAAACAGGTAGGAATAAAGGAGAAGGAAACATATAAAGGAGAAATGAAAAATATGCTAGATGAAAACATTGTGCTAGTAGTTCTAGCCAGAGCAATTAGACAAGACAAAGAAATAAAAGGCATCCATGTCAGCACTGAAGAAGTAAAGACTTCTCTCTTTGTAGATGATATGTTTATACAGAGAATCGAAAGAAATTCATAAGTAAACTATTAGAGCTAATAGAAGAATTCAGCAAAGTATCAGGATACAAGATAAACACAACTAAATCAATAGGATTCCTTTATACCAACAGCGAAATTATTAATGAAGAAATCACCAAATCAATTCCACTTACTATAGCCCTCAAGAAGATAAAATACCTAGGAATAAATCTAACTAGAGAAATAAGAGATCTTTACAGAGAAAACTACAAGACCTTGCTACAAGAAACTAGGAGAGACTTACATAAGTGGAGTAATCCGCCCTGCTCATGGATAGGAAGACTCAATATTGTGAAAATGTCTATTTTGCCCAAAGCACTTTACTTGTATAATGTAATCCCAAGCTAAATTCCAGTGACAGTTTTTAATGAGATGGAGAAACAAATTATCAGCTTTATTTGGAAAGGGAAGAAACCCCAAATAAGTAAAGCACTACAGAAAAAGAAGAACACACTGGGAGGTCTCTCACTACCTGACTTTAAGACCCATTACACTGCCACAGTAGTCAAAACAGCCTGGTAGTGGTACAAAAGAAGACATATAGACCAATGGAACAAAGTAAAGACCCCATCCTCCTATGAACAGCTGATACTTGACAAAGGTCCTAAGATTTTGAACTGGGGTAAGAACAGTCTCTTTAACAAATGGTGCTGGCATAATTGGATATCCATCTGAAAAAATTGAAACAAGACCCACGTCTTACACCTTATACAAAAATCAACTCAAATTGGATAAAAGACCTGAATATAAAAGCTAAAACAATAAAGCTCATCCAAGATAAAATAGGGTGAACAGTAGACATTTTAATACGCAAAATAGACAGACTTCAAAATCTGACAAACAAAACACATTCATCAGAAGAGAAAATAGATAAATGGGAATTAATAAGAATCAAACACTTTTGCTCATCCAAAGACTTCATCAAAAGAATTAAAAGACCACCTACAGAATGGAGAAAAATATTTGACAACTCTATGTCAGACCAATGCCTGATCTCCATAATCTATAAGGTTCTACAAAACATCAGTAAGAAAAAGACAAATCATCCAATTAACCAATGGCCAAAGGAGATGGACAGACACTTCTCCAAAGAGGAGATCCAGGCAGCCAAAAAACACACGTGGACATGTTCATGGTCATTAATTATTAAAGAAATTCAAATCAAAATGACAATGAGATACCATCTCACCCCAACAAGATTGGCCACGATCCAAAAATGCAAAACAATAAATGTTGGAGAGGCTGGGAAGAGATTGGAACTCGGCTTCACTGTTGGTGGAATTGCAGAATGGTGCAACCTCTTTGGAAAACAATTTGGCGTTACCTTAAAATAATGGATATAGATATACCATTTGACCCAGTAATTCCTCTGCTCGGAATATATGCTACAAAATCAAGACCATTCACACCAACTGAGACATGCATACGAATGTTCATTACAGCACAGTGCATGATAGCAAAAAGTTGGAATCAACCCAGATGCCCAACAACAGAAGAATGGATTGGTAAACTTTGGTGTATGTACTCAATGGAGTACTATACATTGATAAAGAACAACAATTATAGCAGGAAACATCTCTCAATTTGGTCTCAACTGGAAGACATTATGTTGAGTGAAATTAGTCAGTGACAGAAGGACAATTATTATATGAGACCCCTACAATAAAAACTTAAAAGCATACTCATATGTAATAGAAAAGACTCTTTGATGGCTACAAGGGTGGGGATGGTGAAAGGGCAGGAGGGCAAGGGGTGAGGGTCTAGATTAGATAGTTGTTAGAAATTTGGTTGGGTGAAATTGGTGACAATACACATTAGTAAGAAGATCAATATTAATGGGACTTCAACACAACTTGTGTACTCCTCCTCTCTTAACCCAGTATTGTAAGCACAGAGTATGTACACTTTCATTTTTTATTTAATGTAAATTTATACAGGAATGTACATTTTCACTCAGTCATATCAAATAAAATAAAATAAAATAAAACCAGAAAAAAAAATATGAACAAAGGGATAGTAATAACAATGTAATAGGTGTTAACAAGTTTAAAAAGAGGGAGAAAATTCAAGAATACTGGATAGAATAAATAAAGAGCAAAGACAGGACAGTCCCTGTGTATAGGGCAAACTCTTAAGCACTAGGCTACCCAAATGGCTGTAGGTTCAAGTCCACACAGAAGTATCTCAGAAGAAAGGCCTGGTGGTCTGATTTCCAAAAAACAAAATCAGCTATTCAGAGCTCTGTGACACACATAGGGTCATCATGAGTTGAAATCAACTCAGAAACAACTGGTAAACAAGCTGGTAGGTGGAAGTGGGGACAGCTTCTAAAATCCAAGAAAATTTATCATAAATTATGTTCTGACCTTCCCACAGTGGCTTACAGGCATGAACACTGCATTCCTATGAGTGAGGTTCTTTACAGTAGGCACGTGTAGTTACTAAGAACTAGAGGTCAGAGTAGAATTGGGTTGAAGATGAGATGAGCGTCAAAGTCACGTGCTCTGAAAGGAGAAATGGCCCAGGGAGACTGTGTAGAGTAACAAAGATGCTAGTCAAAGGCCAGAGTCCTGGAGCCCTGAAGAACACTAATTTATAAGAAGTAGGCTGAGCAGGTGAGTTGGACAAGGAACATGAGTAACAGAGGTATGAGGACATCCAGAAGGCTGAGAAACTCAGAGACTGAGCAAGCAAAAAAGATCAGGGACAAGAAGCCTCATTTGAACACAGCAGATATCTGTTCCAGTTGTCATTGTTAGGTGCTGATGAGTCGGTTCCAACTCACAGTGCCCCTATGAAACACTGCCCAGTCTTGTGCCATGTCCAAAATCATTTTTATGCTTAAGCCTGTTGTTGCAGCCACTGTGTCAATCCATCATTGAGAGTCTTCCTCTTTCACTGACCCTCCACTCTACCAAGCGTGATGTCCTTCTCCAGGGACTGATCCTTCCCAACAGCAAGCCAGCCAATCGGATCCCAACAACATGTCCAAAATATGTAAGATACAGTCTTGCCATCTTCACTTCCTAGGAGCACTCTGGCTGTACGTCCTCCGGAACAGATATATTTGTTCTTTTGCCAGTCCATGGTATATCCAACATTCTTCCCCAACACCACAATTCAAAGGCATCAATTCTTCTGTCTTCTTTGTTCATGGTCCAGCCTTTGCATGCATATGATGCAACTGAAAGTACCATGGCTTAGGGCAGGCACATTTTAGTCTTCAAGGTGACATCCTTACTTTTGAATACTTTAAAGAGGTCCTTTGCAGCAGATATTCCCAATGCAAATTGTCTTGATTTCTTGACTGTTGCTTCCATGGGCATTGATCATAGACCCAAGTAAAATGAAGTCCTTGACAACCTCTCCTTTCTCTGTTCCAGTGGCACCCCTCAAATTCATCCTCCAATCAAGTGTCACACTAACCCTCTGAAATTGCAGTTACGACCTTGACTTCTGCTTACTCAGAATGCCTCAAAAGATTCTCTACCATCTTAGAATGGCTTTAAGGTCCTTCATGAACTTGTTCTTATAAAACTCTGCACCCTCGTCCTATAATTGCTATAACAAAGATACCTCTGCTCTAGTTAGATTACACTACACTGTTTGCTCAGCATTCGCTCTACTTTCTTGCCATCATTTTTTTATTCCTACTGTTCCTACTCTGGAATGTCTTTTCTTTCCTTTCTCTCTCTTTCTCTACATAGAGAGAGGGATTTATAGCAAAGAAATGGCTCACATGGTTGTAAAGAAGCAACATAATGTCGCAAGTCTATGGGTCAGAAAAGATGCTTCTCTAGATTCACAAAGCCACAGGGACTGGTGAACCCAAGATTGGCAGGCCAGAAAGCAGGGCTGTTGCTCTCAGGCTGTGAAGATCAACAAATCCCAAGTTCTTCAGGTAAGACCACAGGTAAGCGTCTAGCTCAAGTTTCAAGAACCTGAGATCAGATGAACAGGACTCCGCTGCAGGATCCAGAATGAGCAAAAGCCCCCAAGTTCCACCTAAACACCTGCCCATGCTCCATGTAGGCCACATGCCCAAATAAACTCCTTTTCCACTGTAGATTTTCACAGTAGATCCCATCAGAGTGATCATATATCAGATATCAACAGAGAAGTGATCACAACTTCATACAACTGCCAAAATAGTGAGACCATGGCCCAGTCAAGCTGACATGCAATGTGAACCATTGCAACTATCTTTCCTGCCAGAAAAGAGGGTGAACATGCTCACCTTAGTCTATCTCATGACTGTCAGAGACTCTTGTGGCATAGTGGTTAAATGCTACATCTGCAAACTAAAAAGCTTAGCAGTTCAAATCTGCTAGGATCTCTTTGGAAACTCTGTGAAACAGTTCTACTCTGTCCTATAGGGTCACTGTGAGTTGGAATTGACTCAACAGCAGTGGGTTTGGTTTTAGTTCCTGGTATAACTGTCAGTAATAAACAATCCACAGCTAACATGCACATTAAACCATACACACTGTGGACAAGCATGGCCAAATGAACCAACCTCTCCTTCATCCCCTTTACTAGATATTGGCCCATTGATGGTCAGTAGTCTTGAATTCACAGCACATCCACTTGAATGCAAGGAAGTGTGTGGGTAAGAGCCATGGAAATCGGTGTGTTTGCTACAAACCCAGAACAATGGTCTCCCAGTAGCTATTCACAATCTTTGACTTCCCTGTGGGTCTTCATTGCCTCCCTGGGCAGAAGACGCTTACTTGGCATTTGCAATCACTGGATCAGTGTTTCCCTGGCTGTTGCCTGGAGAAATCCGAGCACTCCTTCAGAGCCTTCAGAGGTCTCCCAAGGCAAGGCCCAGTATCGGTATTAATAAAAAGCAAGTATGACTGCATTGCTCTCTGCTTCGACACAGCAGGGGAATCCTTATCAAACAAACCCCAGCGTGGGAGGAGAGGTCACTGTGGATATCCCAGTGCCAACATTCAAGTGCTAATAACTTTACCACATAGATTAATTTTAAATGTCAGACAACAGTGCTGTGTAAAGCTAAGGAACTTGGGGAAACGCACATCTTCAGGCTTCCTGACCGCACCAGCACTTTCCATGTTTGATCACCTGCAGAGTGGGCAGAATCGGAGGAGAAGTGGGTGTTTATCCATCTCTGGCCCTGCACTCCCAACATGACAAATTCACTGCATCTGAATGCATCCATCCTCCTAGTTTGTCCATCAGGGAAATGGCCGAATGGTAATGAGATTTTGCACAGAGCCACTAGGCTGGGCGAGGCCTGAGACCTGGTCCTATCTGGATACCAGGTTCCAAGCCCACACAAATGTTTATAACTTGGTTAAGAGCCCCTGGAAAATCGCATTTGTAATGGGAACACTGGTCAAGCTCAGCTGCTGATCCTGCCCTGGGCAGGAGGCAGAGCCGGGTCAAGGCTGTTGGGGGAGGTTTTGCAAGGTGAGAAAGAGGGCAGCCCCAGTCCGGGGAATGTTTGAAAGGAGGAGGCAGGCAAGGCAGAGGCTGCGGGAGGGGCAGGGAGAGGAGCAGATGCTGTACAAAAAACCCACCCAGGACTGCCAGGATTGCAATTAAAAATTCACATATTTTGGACTGAAATTCTCATATTTTAGGAGAACTTGGGCAAAACCCTCCTCCCACCAATATTAGCAATGCAAAACCAGCAGTCAAGACAGACCCAAATTATCATCCATTTTGCAGAAAGGATGAAAATTGTATAGCACGGAGTCCAAAATTCTTCAGCAAAAACAATCATCACAGAGCACCTGGCAGCCTTTGGTCCCACCCCCCAAGTTCAGAAGCCCTGAGGATGGATAACCAAGAGGCCCCAGGCTTCTGTCTGGAACTGCTACAGAGTCACCAAGGACTCATAGGATTTTTTGTTTGAGAGGTACCTTTATTTGGATAAACGTGCATATTGAATTCAAAAGGCCCTGATACTACTGCAGGATAAAGTGAAGTGCCTGACACAAAGGATGCCGGATCATCCAACATAAACACGTCCCGAGCACGATGCAACTGGATGGGCCTCTGATATTTTAAGCCAGCGAGTGAGAGAAAGAAAAGGCCAGGGAGGAAAGCTGTGGGCTGCCAGGATTCAGAGCAAAGTGAAACCCTCAGGAGCAGAATCCAGCATGGTGCTGAACATGTAACAGCCAATCAATACATCTGTTGAAGGATGATGAAGACCTGAGAGGTTCTGTCTCCAAAACTCGTCTCAAATACATCTCCCCGCCTTCCTCCCCACTGTGGACCCCTACTCCAGCCTCCCTGCTCACTGCCTCCAGAGAGATATTCCGTGAATACCCATCCCATTTTGTTGTTGCTGTGCTTAAAAGCCTGAAGTAGCGGCCACTGCAAGCAGGATTAACTCTGGGTACCAGTCTGGCTCTCTGGGGGGCTGGTCCCCGATGGCAGCCACCACAGGGAAGACCAGAACACAAAGGTAGAAAGGTGAGAGATGGGATGGGGGAGAAGCAGCCTTACCAAATAATGAAATGTGTTTTACATATGACTACTGTCTTTACAAAAGGAACACAAATATAAATACAAGTATGAGTACCACTGCATTCTGAGTTCCAGGCAGCATATTGTGAGGGTTACTGGAATCTCATAATTATTCAACTGAGGAGCGAATGGGCATGAGCCCATTTCATTCTGACAAAGGTGCAGGAGTCATATTCATAAGCCTGATGTAGACAGCAGGAGCTGCTGGGATAGCATCAGGATTTGCAGCAAATGCCCATCTCTCTAATCAAAGTAGCCAGACTCCCATGGAGCAACCAAAGGAGGATAGCACATCTGCTCTGAACTCTGTACATGTTAGACTGAAGCCTGTGAATTCGTATTTCCCAGGTGTAAGATCTCTGGCAAGTCAATTCATCTCTCTGAGCCTCAGTTCCTCACCTGTGATAATAATAATACCTGCTTCATAGGTTTATCAGCAGATTTAAATGAGATAACCAGCACAAGCCATTTAGCACACTGCCTCAAGACTCCATAAATCTATCTAATGCTTCCAGAATTAGAAGACCATAATGGAAGACAAGGAAAATCTCACTCAAGTTCAGAAGGTGAGCTAGTGGCAGAGCTACAGCCACAACTCTGATCCCCAGGTCCCTTGTCCAGGGTTCCTTCCCCACGCCAGGCACCTTTCCTTGGCTATGAAGTCTACAGCAGAAATGTTACATCAGGAGCCAGAAGACAATAAACCTAGTCGGGCCATTAGGACAAGTCACTTCCCACTACATTGAGCCTTGGGGGGACATTATGGATGATCAGTACAATAAATAACATCACGCAGTCTGAGACACCTCTCAAGGGAGCATCTTGGAAACCAAGAAGAGAGACTGAGATCGTAACAAAATATTCAGAGAGAGAGCAAGATCTCTCTGCGTTACTGAGATTCCCTCTTGTCTACCTGGCCTTGCTCTGTGTCAGATACTGAGACAAGGAAGACAGACACCAAACAAGGGCAGACCACCCAGATGTTTCAAGTTTAGGAGGGTCTGGTTGTTGAAAGTATTTTTCCCAGTCACACAACCAGTGCACAGAACGGTTCATAGATAATAGTGGTAAGGCTTTGGTGATACCAGCTCTGAACAAAGGCTTCCTTCTGTCCAAGGGTATTCTTAAATGCCAGAGAAAATCTCACCAGAGCCCGGGCACGTCTTCCGTTGCAGTCCTCAACCCCAAGGGCATTAACCTGCTCACCGTCTTTCAGAACGATGCAGGAATACCTGTCTGGATAAATGTTCCTCTGGTTCTCTAGCATAACTCAGGGACCACCGTGGGTTCAAAGGGCATAGTTTGAACTTACAGAACCACTTTAGAGGGAGAAACACGTGTCTCCCAGGAATCCCTAGCAAATCAAGGAGCAGGCCAACACACCAGAAAATCAGAAGTTCCCATAGATTTCCCAGGATTTCACTCTAAGTCACGGCCATGACATAGGGGTGCGCATCAAAGGTTCTGATAAGATGGGTCACAGGTCCACAGATGGCCCCAGTGCGAGGACAGCCCACAAGATAGTGAAAGTGAAATCGCTGGTCCAGAAGCCTTTAGGTGCTTCATGCTGGTGAGGACATTCTATGGCGCACACAGCAATTGTCACAGTGGCCACATTTACCGGAGGAAGATATTGTAAGTGTAGTTTCTTGATTGGAGCCCTGGAACATTCATCTGGTGACCACAGAGCCTCCAGGTTTGAGGTGTTGTGGTTTGGAACCCACAGGCGGAGAAGCCATTATCCAGTACCAAATAAGACAGCTCACAGCCACCCGCCAGTCAGGGAGGTGCTGAAGGCCGCCAGCTCCTCAGCACAGCAGCGACAAGGGCTGAGTACACCAAAATGACTTTGACCGAGGGCATGAGCAGGGACGGAGAATTCTCTCCACGTCAAAGTCCACAATCCAGAGCCGAGAAGAGGAGCATAGCGCACACCTGCCAAGAGAAATGAAGAACAGTAACTGCACCGGAGCAAAGATCACTTGAGAAGAACGAGAAATTAGTGGTAGAACCCAGCATGCTATCATCTGTGACATTAATCATGCTTATATTCTCTGCTAGGCGACCTCTTCTGGTTCTTATCCGTTGTCTCTGCTGATACCTTCGCCGGAAGTGCTTCTCCACATACCGTCGTCACCGCAGGCCACTGTTCCCAGACGGGGTGAAGCCCGGCGCCTGGCTTCCTTAACGAAAGCTGCTCTGCCTCGGAGGGTTTCTGCCTGAGAGCCCTCCGTTACACTCTCACCGGAGCCTGCTCACACCTCTGTGAGCGCGCACGCCAGTGACGACCACGGACCTGCCAGACGGACACTCGCACCCAAATCGCATGGCAGATCTCCTGCCCCACTGCAGACTGCCTAACACCCCGCTGAAAGAGTATCTCTGGAACCTTCCCGCCAGCCCTGCTGGAGCAAATGTGACAGCCTCCCAGGAGCAGCTGAAGCGAAGGAGCTGAGAACAGGCAGCAGACCTTGAGGAACTGGTTCCTTTGTTCCTTCCCAGAAGAGAAAAGAAGCAACCCTCTGAAAAGCCATCCCCTGACAACATTAGGCAGGGAGGTCCAGGGTGATCTGGCATCCGTGTGTGCCTGTGTGTGCCTATGTGTGCCAGTATGTGTCTGTGTACTTGCGTGTACACCTATGTGTTCCTGTGTATGCCTACATCTATGCCTCTGTCTATGCGTGTGCATGCCTGTGTGCCTGTTTGTACCCGTCTCCGTGCCTCTGTCTGCGTGTGTGTGCACCCATGTGTGCCTGTGTGCTTCTGTGGGTGAGCCTGTGTGTACCATGCTTTGAGGCCCTGTTGGTGCTGTTACTCTGTGACTGTGAGAGCTGTAGGACCCATGCCTGTCTCTGCTACTGTCTGCTCTCTGCTTCCCATCTCTAGGTCCCAGAATTTGTGGTGTCTGGGCTCGTCACTGCCCAAGACTTAACCTAGCTGCGACCCTGCCATTGGGTCCCTAGGGTACAGCTATGTCTGTATACAGTGATGCATCCCCCTGGAATTATGATTGTCTCATTATACTTGCGGTTTCCGACTCTGTCTTGGTGACACTCTGTGTCTGCAAGGGTGATTTTCAGAATATTTAACAACTGATACAGCACCAACCATCAAACATATGCCAGCCGAGAACAACTGGAATGGATACACCTGGGCATTTCAGCTCGTCTGTAAACAGTTTATTGAGCAGTCTTAATTCAGTGATGTGTAATCACGAAAGTCTTTCATTTTTTTCCAATCACAGCTTTCAACTGTGCTCTGCCAAAACCCTTCCCCGTCACTTAATGACATCTTGAGTGGATACCATTGCTCTCCAGTCACTCTCGGTTATTGAAAGTCTGGTCCAGCCTGCAGGCTCATATCTGATTGAAACCCCAGAGCCCGCAGGCTGATGGCAGCCTGGCTGGGGAGGGAGGGGGCACGGTCCTCTCTCCCTCCTCCCTCTACTCTCTCTTCTGCAGGCAGGGAGGGTGTGAGGAGACCGATTACATACTTGGTCCCCTGTGCCAGTGGGGAGGAGTCCTTGGTTTTTCCCTGTTTCCGTACGGATGACTCACTGGCCATGGGTTGTGGCTGCAGGGTGCTGTCAGCAGGGATAGTGTCTGTGGTTTCCTTGGGGTTGTGTCCAGCTTCCTGGAAGCTCCTTCCATAACTGAGGACAGCGGTCCATACCCACCCCCTCACCTGAGGACATCGCCGAACTCCGGCAGCAGCCACTTGGATTGCTCCGTGGCCATGTATCCTCCTCTTCGTGCCCCTTCCCTGGGCAATGCTGGGGCCGTGCAGCCTAAAGTTTGTGCTCCCTCCCTGGGAGCCATAGGAATGCTCAAGGCCTCCTGCCCTGACCTCCAGAGGCTCAAGGGAGCAGCCACTGTTCTCATCTACTTCCTGCAAGGCACAGTTCCTCAACCCCCAGGTCCCTACCTTGCTTTCAGCCCTCTCCTTCAGAAATCTCCAGGGGATAAGCAGGCATCAGCCTCTCTGGCCAAGTAGATACCGAAAAGTATGAGGCACACAGGTTGAGTTCTCCTAGGACCCCTCCTACAGCCCTTTCAACACCAAGGACCAAGAGGCTAGCACCTCAACCCTACCCCCAGGCAATTCTCAGTTAGCTTTGTGGAAGGAGCGGGCAACAGAAGGGAAGGGAAGCCTTCTTGCTACAAAGGCTGCCCCTCACCCCTCGCCTGACTTGTTTGATAGGAAAGGAAACGGGGGGGGGGCAGGGGGAGGCAATCAGGCAAGCACGCTGGCAAGAGCAGGGTCTGTTCTGTCCTGAAGGAGACGCCTGACCCCCTTTGTTGGCCCTCTTTTTCTTAGAATATGGGGTGCTCAGTCCTTTTTTGACCTAAGCTTTGGACCAAGCTAACAATCTGGGAATGGTAGGAAAACCTAGCCCTCATTCATTTCCCAGTGGCTATGTTGCAGTGCATTCGCCTGTGTGTACAACTTTTATAGCTCTATCTGCTGCCTGTTGCTAAGGTTAAGACATCTGCAATTAAGGTCTACAATTCTGTCTTAGTCTTCATTTCAGATATCTGTAGCACTTTGTCCAGTGAGGAGCTTTCTTTGTGTTTGCCGCCATGATCCAGGGCCCAGGGTACCGTGTCTCTGGCTGTGTCTCTATGACAGCACTTCTCTGCCCAGGCGTGCACCCAGCCAGGTGGGTGTCCTGTCTCTGCCACACCTGCTGGAGTCTGTGGCTCACAGCCTCTGAGCCTGTGTTCTGGGCTTGATGAAGATGCCGTCATTGCACCTGGTCTTAATAGCCATAACTTTCAGCCATTGCATGTACTTTGCCATTTCTGTCACTGTGTCTGCAGTGGCTGTACTTGGGGGCTGAGTGGTTTTCAGGAGCACAGCAGCTGCCATGTGTGCAAGCACTTAGACCTGCCCTACAGATGAGCTGCCACAGAGGCAAGGGTGCTGGAGGCTGATGGAGGCAAGGAGACCAGGCAAGAGGAGATCCTGGCCTGAAGCAGGTGGCAGGGAAGTCTTAGTAAGAAGCCAGCACCCAGATTCCCATGTGGAATCTGGAACCTTCTGGAACCAGTCCGTCCAGCCACCTCTGTGGTCTTGCTCCTGATGTTCCATCACCCATACTACCCTTCTTTCTTTCCTTCAAATGTTTAAACCTTACCCATTTTTCAAAGGGAAACCCTGGTGACAAAGCGGTTAGGAGCTACAGCTGCTAATCCAAAGGTTGGCAGTTCAAATTCACCAGCCACTCCTGGAAAAGTTTATGGAGCAATTAATTCTACTTTGTCCTATAGGTTCGCTGTGAGTCAGAATCAGCTGGAAGATAGTAGGTTTTCTCTTTCAAGATTTTGCCTGAGTGGGTACAGGTGGCAGTTCAAGTCTACCCACAGGTGCCTTTTTCAGATCTACTGAAAAATTAGTTACTGAAAACCCTGTGGAATATAGTTCTACTCACATAGGTCTGCTGTGAGTTGGAGTGGACACAACAGTAACTGGTGGTTAGGTTAGATTAGGTTAGGTTAGCTTTCGAGGCTGATTTCAAGGGCAGCCATTTCTGTCCCGGTGGCACAGTGGTTAGGTGCTATGGTTGCTAACCAAAGGATCAGCATTTTGAATCCACCAAGTACTCCTGTGAAACTCTATGGGGCAGTTCTATTCTCTCCTATAGGATCACTATGATTCAGTATTGACTCCACGGCAATGGATTTCGGGTTTTTTTTCTTTTTGGTTTTAGTTGCTCTCCTCTGGACTCCACTTATCCTTAGACTGTAAAATTTAGGTTCCAATGATGCCTAGTTGGCTCTTCCAAATTAGAAGCCTGTGACTGGTGTGTGTGTGTATGCATACGTGTGTGTGTGTTCTTCCTATAAGCTCTAGGTGGGCAGCGTCCAGTGAATGGCCCCGTGATTCCCACCCCTGTGACATCCTTAAGGTGGTGTCTGTCAAAATTGTCAATGTATAGGATCCAAGATGACTTTGTGCCCATGCCCTAGTCAGTGAAGGACTTTTGGCAAAGACAGCTCCTGTGAACCCAGGAGGGAACATCAATAAGCTGTTGGGTCACACAGCACGTCAATGGGAGAGCAGGATCGGGATAAAAGGCAGTTCTCTGACACACCTATAGAGGAGGACATGTTCTCCCACTTACCTCTTTTGCCTAACAGTGAACTAAAACCAAAAGCTTCAGAAAAACCAGTTCGAAGAGTGGATAAATTTCTCTCTCCTTTCTTATTCCTCTCCGTATTTTTTTTTCCTAAGAGGTAATATGGCTCTTCCTTTCCTTCAGTTTACAAAGAGATAATATGGCTCTTCCTTTCCTTTAGTTTACAAAGATTTTATTCCTAAATGAATTATGAATAATTAAAACTGATCTCCATTTGTTCTGTATTGTTGTTAATTGAAAAAATTAAAGATGCATGGGCTGTAACCTCCAGGTGGCCCCTGGGAAGCTGGTGGACAGCTCAAGAGGGCCGAATAGGCGCCTCCCAGGCCTGCTGCCAGCTGCCCTCTAAGTGCAGCTCTGGCCAACCTCTGTACGTGCCTTCTCTGCCTGTCCTCACCACTCCCCACCAAGAGCACTGAGGAATAATGTAACGGCTTTCCCTAAAGCACATTTCTTTTAGCCCATTTAAGAACCAGGAGGTGAAAGAAGTGTATCAGTCAGTCAGAAAACAAGGAACATTATCCTTATGTCTTTCCACTGACCTCTCAGAATGACCAGGACCCCCAGATGCCAGAGTGACCTGCTGGATGTGGAAGGTGGTGTCTTCTGGGTTTTCTGCACAAAGTCTAAAGTCTGATGGTGAGCGCTACGTGCCAGTTAATGGGTGTACATCTAAAGCTGGAAAAGCAAGGTCTTCTCTTTCAAAATTTGGCCTGGTGTGTTCTCACCCAATTTGGTAGGCTCTCACATCGAATCTTGTAATCTTCCCCCTTCCCCTGAAGTTCTACTTTTGTCTGCTTGGGCTCATCAGGTAGTCCCTGTTGCCTACATAACACACAGCTGGGACTCAAAAAGTATCTACTGAAGGAGTGAAGGATGTGGGCAGGCTGGTTAACACTCACAAAGCTCAAGCAGAGTTAAGCATTGTATTAGGCAAGGTAGTCTAAGAAACAATCCCCAAATCCCAGTGGCTTAATACATTGAGTGTTTGTTTCTCAATCACTACTCCTCCAACCGTCTGCTGCGCTCTTCAGCTTTGGTTCTGCTCAAGCAGCAACTTGGAGCCCCAGGGTCCTTCTTGAAGCCCATACCAGCCCCAGTTAGCTGCTTGGAACACTCTCAATTCAGCTGGGGGACAAGGAAAGAGAACGGAGGCCTGCTTGTCGTGTTTTGCCATTGTGTCTGCCCTCTCCTCCTGGTGAGAGGCCTCTCACTAAGGTTCTCCGTGAGGCTTTTTCTTCTGGATTTCCCCATTTGTCCTGTTTCGAAAGAGCTCTTGAAATACTTCACCTTGTAGGCATCTTTAAGGATGATCACCCTGCTTCAGTCCTGAGCTATGGGAGTCCTTCCCAACATCCTCTATCCGAACAGCCTAGCATAGGCATGAGCCATTAGGGCTGAAGAGACATCCTGGACATGAAGCAGAGGAACTGGCTAGGCCTCATGTTGTGCTCTGGGCTGGAGTTCCAGCCCTTTGGCTGGTACCCTTTTACTCAGTGGGCAGAAGGGCTTTCCCAGCCTCCTCACCCCAAGGGTGAAGCTGACGTATCCCTGCAAAGGTGAGTGGTTCATTTGCAGGCAGGCCTGAAATAGGACTCATCCCCTGGGGCAATTGTCCAGTTTGAGTTTTACTTTCCTTTTCACTTGAGGAAGTCCTGTGAAGGGATGAGTTGAGACTTCACATCCAGAAACCCAGAGACAGCCACACTCTAATTAGTTGCTTTTCTCCCTGCTTTGTGAGCAGTTCTTGCACATGGTCATGCCTTACCATGAGCTCGATTACATGTGTTTGTCTCTCCTACCTCTAATGTTTCACAGACCTGATTTTCTCTGCAATAAATAAATAAATAAAATAAAAGGTTTTCACTGAATACAAACCTACTCTCAGCAACAGACCAGGGAGGCACATAAACTATGAAAGATTAGTTTTCTGTGTTAAAACAATTGGTTCTTAATCTGCACCCTTTCTCCTGCCCTCCAGTCTGACTTGATCAGATGTAAATAAAACCACAGCCTCATCTCAGGAAGGTGTTCACTCCCAGAGGTTCCCACACTAACAAGCCTCAGCCTCCAAAGAGCACACAGATGTCTCAAAAGTTATCACCATCCAGGGCCTAGAGACGCAGCGAGCAGGAGGCTGAGGGGCGGGACCAGGGCTCTCAGAGCCTCTATGGAGCAGAGTCCCTATGGAGCAGAGTCCCTAGACGGCATCAGTGTTGCACTAGTAGCATAAAGGTTAGTAGTTCAAACTCACCCACAGGTACCACGGGACAGGCCTAGCAATCTGCTTCTGAAAGGTCACAGCCTTGAACACACTACAGACCAAAGTTCCAGTCTGACACACAAGGAAGACCCTACTGGACTGCTCCCCCGTGAGCATACTGCCACGTAACCAGAGCCAGGAAGTGGCACACTCCAGTCTCTGAAACTGATCTGATCTCAGCGCCCAGCTCCCTGTACCTGTCCTGATGGAGGCTCTGTTCTGCATGGCCCGGTGATGCCCTGTACCTGTTCTGACAGAGGGCTTGTGTAGCATGACAGTGCCAACATGCGCAGTGCTTCACACCTACCCCACCACCATTGTTTCCTGCAAAGCACTTGTGTCTCCCAAGCAGATGCCAGGGAACAGCTGCTTCATCCGCTGTCTCCCCCTTGCCTTTCAGACTAGCAATGCTGTCCCCATTGCCAGGCTGCCCCATGAATGCCACAGCTTTGGGTCAGTGCTTTTTAGGAGAGCTCCGGGTGTATCCCCTTCAGGGGGCTGAGCCTCTAACTGCATGCCTTCTCAGGGCCACAAGAGAAGAGGGGCAGCTTAGGGGAACAATCACTGTATCATTCACTGTGGACCATAAGACTTGGATAATCACAGCTGTATATGAGCTATTTGCAAAGCTGCTTTAGTTGAAATCCTTAGGGAGCAAGTGTCTTCCTATTGGTTTGAGTCAATGAACGACCATCGATGAGTGTCTATGGTGTGAGTATCTGTGGGGTGACATATTAATGAGTGACAACTAGGGTCTTAAACGCCAGCTAGCTGCCATCTAAGTAACTTCAATTTGCCCCAACCCACCTGGAGCAGATGAAAACGAGAACATCATAGACATGACAAAAATATGAGCCCAGGAGACAGAAGGGTCCACATGATTAGGAGACTATATCAGCATGAGACCAAAAAATCAGACGGTGCCCAGCCACCACCAAAGACCACCCTGACAGGGAACACAGTGTACCATCCCTGACGTAGCACGGGAAAAAGGAGACTGCAGATCTAGAACTCTATTAAATGACCAGACTTGGTGAGTTGACAATATGAATGGTCCCCTGAGAAGGTGGCCCCTGAACTTGCTGCTAGCCCAGAGCTGAAACTAGTACTGAAGCTAAGACTTCAGACAAAGATTACACTGGACTATGGGACACAGAGTGATGCAGGCGGTGTGTGTACTTTATGGTGTTTAATAGATACGAAAGTTTGTCCCACTGGCTTCTTTTTAGAGGGGAGAGGAGAGGGTGCGGAGGAGGCAGCAAGTGTTGGCTGAGTGGATACGAGAAGAGTAGAAATGAAGAGTATGCTGTCACAGGGTGAAGAGAGCAGATAGAGTTGCATAGAAACAGGTGCTTGGGGTCTTACATGGCGAATTGACTGGGATTGTAAACTTTCACTTAACCACAATAAAAAGAAAAGAAAAAAAAATAGTGGGGTGAGGCAGAAATGAAGATTTTGCCCACTCTCGAAGAGCTTAATCTAACTGAGGAGACTAGATGTGCAGCTGAAAAGTGAGAGGGAATAACAGCAAGAAAAGTCCAAATTAAAAAAGAAAAGCCCAAATGAGAATCTAAAGGAGGCTAGTATGAAAGGATAGCAACAGCTACCATTGCCAGAGTGCACACTCACACTGTAACAGAAAGATCTTTAATCTTCACAACAACTTTCTGAAATAGGTGTTATTATTATCAACCCCGTTTCATAGTGAGAAAACTCATGTTTCAAGAGGTTAAGTGATTTTTCTTGAGGTCACACAGCCCGTAAATGATAGAGTTGAAATTGAAACTCTGTTCAATTGATTATGCTCCTAACCACTGAGCCATCTCTAAGAGCATGTACCAGGGGAGAGGAGACTCAGAGACAGATCTCAGGGCAACACAGAGAAGACATTGCAATATCCCCTGCCCTTGGGAGGTTTAGAGACTGGAGGTTCTGGTTCATGAGATGAATCTTGGCCTGGCAAAGAGATGCTGTAACTGTTAGGGAAGTGGAATTAAAGGGCTATAAATGGATGAAGTAGAAAGGACAGGAAGGTGACAAATTTGTTGATCAAGATGCAGAGATAGGATCAAGGGTGCATCTGGAAGGTAGCAGATAAAGTTGATTAGCTGAAGCAAAAACTCTGCATTGGTAAAATCTACCCAGGAAATAGGCAAGGCTTGGCAAGGTGCTGGGATTGGGTTAGGGGGTCTGGTTGTTAGACATGGCCAGAAAGAAGCAGGGGAGGGTGCTGAGTACCACATTCTAGGAAGAATCACAGTGCAAAGACAGAGCTCACTTATGGCCTTTAAGATCAAGGAGCTAGCCATCTACATCAAGAAGGGGCCAACTCCCCAGAGAGCAGAAACTGTGGAGCAAGAGTCAGGCTAGGAGTGGTTGGAGTACTTCAGGCTGCAATGCCAAGGTCATGAATGTCATTACATCCGCCTGTGTCCTAGTTACCTAGTGCTGCCATAAACAATACAGGTGGGTGGCTTTGAAGAACAGAAGTTGATTTCCTAACAGTTCAAGTGAGAAGTTCTTCCAAACTCCGGGTAAGGCTTTAGGGAGAGGTCTCTTTTTTTCTTTTTTGGTCTGTTTCACATTCAAGTAGTCAGCAATCTTTGATATTCCTAGGCTTGTGGGTACCTCTGTCCTGTGTCTGTCCTTGTGTCGCATCTTCCCCTCAGGTGTCTGGCTCTGCGTCTATTCTGCTTTTCTTTATAACTCAGAAGCAATCAGGTCAGGACTTGCCCTATTCTAAGGACCTCTGGTAGATCGCAGTGGTTAAGCATTTCACAGCTAACAGAAAAGTTGTCATTTCCAAGATGTGGTGATCTGTTCCTACAAAGATTACAGCCTAGGAAACCCTATGGGTAAGTTCTAGCCTGTCCTATTGTCGCTACAGGCCAGAATCCACTTGAAGGCACACAACAACAGCCCTACTCCAGTAGGGCTTTATTAACATAATAAAGGAAAACATGTATTTCTAAAGGGACCACATTCTTAGGTACAGGGACCAGGACTTCAGTACATGTTGGGGAGGAGCGGGACCCACAATTCAACCAATACAACACGGTGTGAAAAAGCAGAGGGCTAAGGCAAACATTGTTAAGGAGTGCTGGGGTCACTTCTATCCAGACGGGCTGGCTACAGGCAACAGACTGACTTTGGGAGCATTCCCCACCCACAGCACAGCAAAGCCCTGGAACATGAAGAGACCCTGAGACCAGAACACCCAATCTGGTCCAGAGCACAGTGACATGGCACCTGTCCCAGAACATCCATCTGGGCAGAGATAAGAAAATAATCTGGCCTTTGCCATTTTCTAGAAAATGGCTTCACTGATTCACTTGCAAAAAAAAGAAAAAAAAGAGAGGAAGGAATATGGGTTAATTCTGAAAGCTGTTTGCCTTTTGCTCTCAAATAGCTGTTATTGCTGGGTGTCACTGGCTCAGTTCCAGCTCACAATAACTCTATGTAAATTACAATGCAACAAAACACTGCATGGTCCAGTGCCATCCATACAATCATGTCTGTGATTGTTGCAGCCACCGTGTCACTCCATCTCCTTGAGGGTCTTTTTCTTTTTAGCTGACCCTATCCTTTACCAAGCATAATGTCTTTCATGGATGTCCCCCCCAAAAAATATGTGTATTAATTTGCGTAGGCCTTCATTCAGGATATTGTGTGATATTCCTGTACATTGTAAATCCTGTCTCTATGACGATAATGAGAGAGGATGGGCAGCAGGTCTGTCAGGTGGGGCAGGACTCTGTGTACAAGACTGTATTGTGCCTTGAGGCAATCTCTTGAGATACAAAATAAGAAGCTAGCAGAGAGAGCTGAGGACTCACAGCACCAAAACTCAGTGCTGGGAGCAGAGCATGTCCTTTGGAAAGGAACTGGGGTTCCTGCTCCTCAGAAACCCCCAGTTTAGGGGAAGATTGACTGTAACCTTACTCCAGAACCAGCAAACACAGCTTTCCCCTAGAGCTGATGCCCTGAATTTGGACTTGTAGCCTACTGGACTGTGACAGACGAAAATTTCCCTTTTTAAAGCCATCCACTTGGGATATTTCTGCTACAGTAGCACTAGATGACTAAGACAATATCCTTCTCCAGGAACTAGTTCCTCCTGATAATGTGTCCAAAGTACATGAGACAGCCTCACCATCCTTGCTTCCAAGAAACAGTCTTTGCTATACTTTTTCCAAGACAGACTTATTTGTTCTTCTGGCAGCCCACGGTATATTCAGTATTCTTCACTAACACCGTAATTGGAAGTCATCAAGTCTTCTTCAGTCTTCCTTATATTTTCACATACTTATGAGGCGATTGAAAAGATTGTGATTTGGGTCAGAGACATCGTAGTCCTCACGGTGACGTCTTTGCTTTTGGACATTTTAGTCGGACCCGGCTCAATGGCACTTGGCTTGGCTAGCCCTTTCATTCTTTGATTTTTTTTTCTGCTTTGAAGTTTTTGTTGACATCATGTGTTATAATTAAAGCATGCTGAAGCATTGTGATGGCACGTGCTCATTTCTTTTCGAAGGGTCACTGAGGTAACACACACTGTCAGTGGTAAAACAGGTTCCCAGTAAACCTCAGAAACTGAAAAAGTAAGTGATTGCTGTGCATACTACTGGGTTTTAAAGAGACTTTGGGAAGCAGTTTAGCCCAATTCTGCACATCATCTGACGTCCTGATTGCTGCTTCCATGGTTATTGATTATGGATCCCAATAAAATGAAATCCTTGATGACTTCAGTATTTTCTCTGTGCATCAAGATATTGCTTATTGGTCCAGTTGTGATAATTTTTGTTTTCTTTATGTTAAGGTGTAATCCATACTGAAGGCTGACGGTAGTGTTTTATCCTCATCAGTAACTGCCTCAAGTCCTCTTCACTTTCCTCAAGTGTGATGGTTAAGATTGTGGATGAGTTTGGCTAGACCATGATTCTCAGTGTTTTGGCAATCATGTAGTGTTGTGATCACCTCTCTCCTAAAATTTGATATGTGATCACTCCCATGATGGGATCTGCCATGAGTAGCCACTCACTTGAAAGGCAGTTTCCTTGGGCATGTGGTCTGCGCTGAGTATAAGCTGACATTGTAACAAGGCTTGGGGTGTTTTTGCCAGCACTAGACTCTGTAGCTGGCTCCTGTTGGTCTGACCTCTGGTTCTTAGTATTTGAGCTAGTAGCTTACCTGGAGTCTTGCTTATCATTCTTGGGATTCATTGATCTTCACAGTCTGTAGAGCAACAGCCCCACTCTCTGACCTGCTGGTCATGGGTTCACCATCCACTATGGCTACATAAATAGGAGAAGCCTCCATCCTGACCCATGGACTTGGGACATTCTAACATTCTGCAACCATATAAGCCATTCTTGGCTTGGCTTTTCATATAAAAATGTAGATATATATATAAATATATGAAGGAAATACACATATGCATATGTATGTATGTATGTATTCACTTTGCATACATATATTCACATTTGCATACAAAAATTCACTTTGCTATACATATATATATATACACACATATATATACATATATTCCAACACTTTGCTTCTTTTGCTCCTCTAGAGAACCCAACCAAAGCCATGAAACTAGGTTGCATCATCTGCATATCTCCAATCCTGCTGTATGCATCCTCCTTACAGTGCAGGAATAAGTATGGTGAAGGGATACAATCTTAATGCACACTCTTCCTGACTTTAGACCACACATATTCTCTTGTTCTGTTTGAATAACTACCTCTTACTCAATGTATGAGTTCCACTGAGTACAGTGAAGTGTTCTGGATTTTGCATTCTTAGTGTTATCTGTAATTTATTATGATCTACATAGTCAAATGCCTTCCCATAGTCAATAAAACATATGTAAGTATCTTTCTGGTACTCTCTGCTCTCATCCAAAGATCCATCTGCTATCAATAGTAATATACCTCATTCCATATCTTCTTCTTAGCCAGCTAGAATTTCTGACAATTCCCTGTTGACTTAGTATTGAAATCATTTTTGAATTACAGTCAGTATAATTGTACTTGAGTGCGATATTAATGATACTGTTGGATAATTTCTGCATTCTATTGGATCTCCTTTCTCTAGAACAGTTACATATATGAATCTCTTCCAGTCAGTTGGCCAGGTAAGCCTCTTCCAAATTTCTCAGCATAAACAAGTGAACTTCCAAAGTTGCATCTGTTTGTTGAAAAGTCTCACTTGGTATTCTATCAATTTCTGGAACCTTGTTTTTCACTAATGCCTAAGTGTGGCTTTGACTTCTTCCTTCAGTACCATTAGTTCTCAAATATAGGCTACTTCCTAAATGACTGAACATTGGCTAACTCTTTTTGGTACAGTGATTCTGTGTATTCCTTCCATCTTCTTTTAATACTTCCTGTGTCATTCACATTTTTGCAGATAGAATCCTTCAATATTGCAATTGGAGGCTTGAATTTTTTCTTCACTTCTTTCTACTTGAGAAATGCTCCATGTGTTCTTCGCTTTTGATTTTCTAACTCCAGGTCCTTTGCACATTTCACTATAATGCTTTACTTTGTTCAAGTTGTCACTTGAAATCTTCTGTTCAGCTTTTTTCCTTCATCTTCTCTCCCATTCACTTTACTGACTCTACATTAAGAAGCAAATTTCAGGGTATTTTCTGATACTCATTTTGGTCTTTTTTTTTTTTTTTTCTTTTTTCCTGTCTCCTTGATGATCTTTTGTTTTCTTCACGTATCAACCACATATCCTTGATGTGATTCCACAACTCATTTGGTCTTTGGTCATTAGTGCATCAAATCTGTTCTTTAGGTAGTATGGCCAATACCTAGAGTCTAGAGGGCAAAGCTGTTGTGTAAAATCTCTCAGAGAACTGAAGATTATCTTCAAGTCTTTGAGGGCTAATGTAACATGTTCTGCTGACTTGCTTCATGCCTGTTAATGCCTTCTTTGCCTGCAATTGCCTTCATTTGTAATGGAAATGTCTAGCTTGTGCCTGCCATTGTATTTTAGAAGCAGATAACTTGTGATCTAGATTTCACAGTTAAAGAGGAATTTCTGGATTTGGGACTTGGACTTCAAGGCTTTTGCTGTGATGCGGAGAACATGTTTTACACGTTGCAAAGGGGACAAGTGGTGGGATGTCACAGATTGAATTTGTTCCCTAAAAAATCTGTAACAATTTGGATGTCATAACTTCTGGTATTCTATGATGTTCTTGCATGTTGGAATTCCTGCCCCTATGATGTTAATGAGGGTGGATGGGCAGCAGTTGTGTTGATAGAACACGATTCAATGTGCAAGTTTGTTGTGTGCCTTGAGGCAGTCTCTTGAGATATAGAGGAAAAAATCTGGCAGAGAGATTTGGGAATCTCACACCATCAAGAAAGCAGCATCAGGAGTAGACAATATCCTTGAGACCTGAGATTCCTGCACCAGGATGCTCCCTGAACAAAGACTGATACAACACAAAGACTTTCCTCCAGATCTGACAGGGGGGAAAGCCCTCCCCTGGAGCAGTCTTCCTGAATTTGGACTTGTAGCCTACTAGACTGTGTAAGAATAAACTTTCCTTTGTTATAATCCACTGGTGGTATCTCTGTTAGAGCAGTACTAGCTGACTAAAACAGATGATCTTTTGCTTTCTTCATGTATCAACCTTATCCTTGATGTGTTTCCACAACTCATTTGGTCTTCGGTCATTAGTGTTCAATGTATCAAATCTGCTCTTTAGATAGACTCTAAATTCATGTGGTATATATGCAATGTCGTAATTCGGTCTCACAGACTTGTTTTAACTTTCCTCAGCTTCATGTTGAACTTGCATATGAACAATTGATGGTCTGTTCCCTAGTCAGCCCCTGGCCTTGTTCTGATTGATGAAATGAGCTTCTCCATCGTCTTTCCACAGATGTAGTCAATTTGATTCTGCTCTGAAATATAGGCCATGCTTTTTCCAGCAAACATTCCCTCCTGTCACTGTGCTGCCAGATCCACTCTTGATTTCCAGTCAACACTGAAACTAGCCCTTGACAGAGATAAGAACAACAAAGAGAAATTCAGAGAAGCAGAAAAGGGGAAGGAAAGCCATGCGTAACCGGCAGTGCCATAGTAGTTTTCATAAAGAACCTTTCCATCAGAGACTGCTTTGTCTGCAAACAGCAAGGGGTTAAATAAACTCCAAAAAACAGACTTGAACCAGGACCAAGGTTCTTTAGTTAATTTTTTAGGTCTCAAATTCCTTTGAGAACCTAGAAAAGTCACGGACTTTCTCTATCTCATCAGGAAAAGAAACATAAGCATACATTCTATATATTAATTCAGGGGTCTTATGGACATATTCCCCACCCCCTCACCCCCCAATGCTCGGTAAAGCCCAACCACAGATCCTGGTTAAAACTCTGGATATAGGAAATCTCTTTTAAAAAGCTTTTCCAACACTTACTCTCTACGTTTGTAAGTGAAAAGTTGAGCTTCATTTCTTCACACATAGTCTACAGAATTTTTAAATTTTTGGTTCTAAACTGTGAAAATCTTTTCACCAATAGAGTATAAGGATCCAAACTGATCACACAGTCTTTGGTTCTGCATGAGCCAGGCTCCACAAGATGGACTATGAAGGGCGAAACACCCAGTACCAGTATTCTCAGAAAATCCTGGAGTCTGTCTCTTGCCTACAGGCCTTAGTAAGAACAACCAGACCACCTAGGAACACGTAACATAAAAGGCTATAAAGGAGCTGCTGGAGCCTTGAGCCTCAGGCCTGGGGAGAATGATGTATGCTAGGGCTTCAGACGCTTTAATGCACATCCAAATTCCCTGGGGATCTTGTTAAAATTCAGATTCTGATTCTGCAGGTCTGGGACGGGGGTAGAGAGCCTGCATTTTTAACAAGCTCCCAGGTGACACTGATGCTACTTTGAGTGACAAAAATCTATGCAGTTCTCCTTTCTTGGTCTCGAATGCCTTCACAGACAGATGGAGCACTGTCATGATGCCCAGGGTATAACCCTGGGTTGAATGTAACGATACCAAAGTCTCCATGACAAGAATGTCCACATGTTCTAGGGTTGGGGCCATCTTTTGGATTGACCAGGGCTGTTAACTTTAGAAATGGTTCAGTGGCAACTTACACATCTTTCCCTCTTTCTTTTCTGCATCATCACAACTCAGTCAGCCCGGGAACACATACACAGTTGGCATATTTGCAGGCAGTAAGCAATGAGGGCCCATAAACTAAGATGGTCAGTTCTCCAGGGAATACTCCATACTCCTGGATCTCTGGAAGACGGCACATGAGGCTAAGGGATTATTTGTACCGACAGCTGCCCTATGGAGGCATAATGTTGGTCAACGGGTGTTTATTGAACATCAATTGTGTAATCAGTTTTATGCTGGATTCTACATGCAGAGCCAGCGAGGGGCTGAAGGGTAAGTAGACACTAAAATTTTAAAGAGAGTTGAATCCTTAGAAATGCTATAATCCACTTCTTACTGTTTTACAGCTGGAAACATTGAGCTCCATAAATACTTCCTCAACATTCAAGATCACACAGCTGCTCAACAGCAGGTCCATTCCTAGAATGCAAGTTTCTTGACCGTCTGCCATTCCATCTCTTGTCCTCAGGCCTGGCTAGAGGATACACAAGTGGTGCTTAGTGAAGGCCAATTGATAGTTTAAGCAAATTAGGCCAAAGATACCTGAGGACACATTTGTCCAAAGTAGACTACTTTCCAGTTCAGCCTTGGGACAGATAAGTTTAGAGCTGCCCCCATGATGAAGCACAAGGATTTCCACTTATCAGACATTCCGCCTGCTTAGTAGTAGTGCAGCCAGTGAGACCTCCTTTCTAAATTACCAGGCCTTAGGGAGCAGTCTTCTGCCTCAGCCCTGCCCTTCAGGCAGCCCCCATTCAACTTGACACAGGCCCTGGCATGAGGCAGGCGTGGGGGTACCTGTGATATGCAGACAAGGGACAGAAAGAGGCTTACTTGGAAGCAGCACGGACACAGGGCCTCTCCCAACATGACAGTCAGCCTAATAGGCACTGCGCTGACAGCCTGGGGGAAGATCAGTTCCAATCAAGCCATGATCTGTGGCCAGCAGACAAACCCGGGGTGAAGACAGGAGATCTGGCCTCCAAAGGAATGCAGCCTGTTTCTCCTGGTCTCTCAAACCAGCTCACTCCTGGAGACAGAAGGAAAGGTGGAAAGAGATTTCCTATGGCCAGCAAAGAGGCTCCACCCTTCCACCTTGTCATCCAGGAACACCGTGAAGAAGATGCTGAAGCTCTGCTCCCTTGAGATGCACTGCTGCCGATGCTCAGAGCACCAGGCAATCTGTGCAAAGTGTAGGCCAGCCTCAAACTCCTAGCCTATCCCAGAACCTAGGAACGTTAGACCAGCCTCAAACTTCTAGCCTGTCCCTGGTTCCCAGGGACCTCAGATCCATAGTGACAGCCTCTGAGTAATTCATATAGGCCCCTTCTGAAGGCAGAACCGACTCTTTCCATTGTCGATTCCGGATCGCATACACCCATTTACAAGAACCACTGAGGATGGCCTTGCATCAGAAGTGTTCACACTTCCGGGCTGTTAATGATTGAACTGTGCCCTCCCCGCAAAAAGTATGAGTCAGAATCCTGACTCCTATATCTGTGAATATAATCCTGATTGAGAATAGAGGTTTCTTTGTTGTACTAATGAGGTGGTATGGTCCTAAACCTAATCATTTCTGAGTTATAAAAAGAGCAGAAGAGACACAGCAGCAGGCACAAATGTGGGAAGACATACGCCACCCAGTCATCAGCAAGGACCAGAGGAACACAAGCACTGTGGAAGCTGAGACAAGGCTCTTTCTTGAGAATTCACACAGAGAGAATTCCCCTCAAGCCATTGTCTGCTTTCAAACTTCTAGCTTCCTAAACTGAGAAAAGATTTTCTTTCTCCTTTTTTTTATGACTAAGTATACAGTCCAAATCAGTTTTGCGTACCTGCATATCTGTGACTCCATCTGCTCTGCTCACCCTGTGCCAGCACACTCCTCCTTTTCACTCCTCTTTATTTCTAGTATCCTCTTAATGAACACCTGTCCCCTCCTCTCCAACTCTCCTCTCCGACCTAGAAAGAAACCAGTAGGACAGCTTCCTGTAAGTGTACAAAACCATAAAATATACCACATGCTCACACTGTGTCCCTGAGTTCAGTCCATTCTTGTCTGAAGAGTTGAGCTCAGCACTGGTTTCAGCAAGTCTAGGGGTCATGTTCCCAGGGGACCCATCAGACTGTCAGACCATCAGTTCTGGTCTTTTAGAAGAGTTCTTGAATTACTCACCTCATTTTCTTGTGTTATCTCAGGGACTCTACATTGTGTCCCCCGTCACGGCTGCCTTTGGTGGTGGCCAGGCACCATCTGGTTCTTCTAGTCTCATCCTGATGCAGTCTCCCATTCATATGGGTCCTTCTGTCTCCTGGGCTCATTGTTCCTCATGTCTTTGAGGGTCTCAGTCATCATCTGTTCCAGATGGGTTGGGACAATTTGGCATTTCTCAGGTGACAGCTTGCTAGCTTTTAAGAACCCAGATGCCACTCACCAATATAGAGTACAGAAGACTCTCTTAGCAAAAGACCAGTTATGTCAGTTGACCTCAATGTCCCCTGAAAGTATGGTTCCCAGACCCCTGTCCGTACTACTCTATCCTTTGAAATATTGGATTGAGTTTAGAAAACCTTTCAGTTTATGGTGTACTCCAGTTACGCTGATCTGCCCCCTACTGTGTGCTGTCACTCCCTTTACCTAACCAAATTCCTGTCAACTATCTAACCTGTGAAAATCCCTCTCTCTCTTCCTCCCCACCTTTGTAGGCATCAAACAGTCTTTTCTTATGTACATAAGTCTGTTTTCAAGTTCTTATAGCAGAGGTATCATACAACACTTGTCATTTTGTGGCTGACTGATTTCACTCAGCATAATGTCTTCTAGTTGAAACCAGGTTAGGAGATGCTTCCTAAAATCCTCATTGTTCTTTATCATTGCTTAGTGTTCCATTGTGCATATGTATCATAGTTTGTTTATCCATTCATCTGTTGATGGGCACCTACATTGATTCTATCTTTTTTCTATTGTGGACAGTGTTGCAATAAACATTTGTGTGTATGCATCTGTTCATGTGACCACCTTTATTTCTGTAGGTTACATTCCAAGCAGTGGGGTTGCTGGATCATATGGTATTTCTATTTCTAGCTTTTTAATAAAGCACCAAATTACTTTCCAAAGAGCTGGTACCACCTTGCATTCCCACCAGCAGTATACAAGAGTTCCAGTCTCTCCACAGCTTTTCCAGCATTTGTTGTTTTCTGCTTTTTGGATTATTGTCAACCTTGTTGGAGTGAGATGGCATCTCATTGTAGTTTGGATTTGGATATCTCCAATACTTAATGATCATGAGCATTTGCTATGTGTCTTTTTCCTACCTAAATGAATTCTTTGGTGAAGTGTCTATCCTTCTCCTTTGCCCATTGCTTAATTGAGTTATTCACCTTTTTCTTGTTAATATTTTGCAGTACCTTATAGATTGTGGAGATCATATGTCAATATGACACATACTTGCCAAATATTTTTTCCCCTTTCTGTAGGTAGCCTTTTAACTCTCTTGATAAAGTCTTTGGATGAGCATAAGTGTTTGATTTTTAGAAGTTCCCATTCATCAATTTTCTCTTCTGTGTTTTGTGCATCGTTGGTCAGATTTTGTGGTCGGTCTAAGCTGTATATTAGAACTTCCACTATTGTCCCAATTTTTTTTTTTGCATGATCTTTATTGTTTTCGGTTTGGTATTTAGGTCTCTGATCCATTTTGAGTTACTTTTTATGTATGGTGGGTCTTGTTTCAGTTTTTTGCAAATGAATATCCAATTTTGCCAACAGCATTTGTTAAAGTGACTGTTTTTACCTCATAAATGGAGAAAACAAATTTCTATTCTCTCACGTCACCTATTTGTGGTATTTCTGTTACAGCAGCAGTAGGAAACTAAGACGGGGAGACATTTCTCACTAGCGACTCAAATAAAATCCACAAGTAAGGAAGTACCCACCGTATGCTAGTTGGCATCCTGGGCAGTCTCAGGGCTGAGGTGACCTGCAGGAGCTGTTCTTATCTCACCTAAAGTGAAAATGAAGCTTCTCTGGCCCACCTGCTGCATCCCAGCCACGTGGCAGGGCTTTGGGGATGGTGCAGCTCAACTTACAAGCAAGCGCCTTTCAAAAACAGTGTAAAACCATTTGGAATTCTCCAGTCTCTCAGACTGAGTCAGTCCGTCACCCACTGGGAGCAATCCTTGCCACTTCCTCCTGCTTCCAACTTTGAGGGTGTGAAAAAAATCAGCACTCTGTCCCTGAGGTCCACTGGAATGACTGGCCCCCATCAGGATTCAAGTGTCCTCTCACATTAGCAGTAGCTGCTGCTTTGGATTAGTGAGAACACCACATAAAGTACCCAACAAGGGCTGGCACACAGTAGTTGTTTGTTATTGTCAGCCCCATGTACAACAGAGCAAAAGGTTGAATGGTCTTCCACCATCTTTACAATAGCTGGTATACTCAAGTCCTTGGTTATGACCCTATTTTGAGTATTGTAAGTACCTTCCAACTTAGGGGGCTCATCTTTCCTCGTATCAGACTGTAGCTTATTGTGATCCAGTTGTTTATCTCATTGGCTAATTTTCAGAAGTTGAATAGCCTGTCTTTCTTTCTAAACTACCTTAGTTTGGAAGTCTGGCTGAAAGCTGTCTACCGTGGTGATCTTGGTGGTATTTGAAATGGTGTTGTCATAGCACCAGCATCATATCAACATGCAAGCCACCACAGTAAGACAAACCGATGGACAATGGAGACAGTAGAAGTGGGCTCAGGAACTCAGTGTCCCCTGGTTATGTCCTCTCCTTTGTTCCTGCTCTTCCAACACACAGGAGATGCTGATAGCCAGCCTGACATTAGATAACAGTGGATACCGGTGTTCTGTCTTGAACCAAGACTCACTCCTGTTTCTAAGTTCTACTATCCTAAACATGTGCCCCTGAGACAGAATAGCTCAGTGCACCACCCAGGCCTCAAGACAGGTATGAGTGATGTGGCTGAGCTGCAAATGTTCACTATTGTGTCTGGCATTCTGTTTCATTAAAGTATAACAAAACATTACACTGTCAATCAGCTCTGAGGGAAGGGGGCCTAGTAGAAGCTGAGTACTTCATTGGTGCTAGCATTGGAGCCTTGTCTTTTGGACAGACTATTTTTAGCATAAATGATATACACTCAGTTGTATTATCAAAACTGACAGATGTGTATTCCCCAGGCACCACTCATTCAATTACTGGAAAATAGTAAATGAGTCTCCCCCTAACTGTGGTGGGCATACACACACATGCACACCCGTCATAGCTGCTGCACACCACGTAATATGGCCTCAGATCTTCATAGATGAGCTCTGCCTTCTGAACTCTGCAGCATGAACCTCGGCCTTTGAACTCCAAGTCATGCTTCCTGGCCTGGGGCAGGGAACTTTGATCTCTGAACTCTGTACCCTGTGGCTGTTACCCTTGGCTTCCGAACCCCATGAGAGATGTCCTGGTTTGGGGGACTCCATGGCAGGTAACAGTCTTAGCTGAAGACTCAGCAAAGGTTAGGGACTCCAGGGAATCTAGATTGTCAAGCCAAGCCAAGTGCCGTTGAGTCGGATCCGATCAAAGTAGTTGCAAATATGTATATTATGTGGTTAGAGAGCACTGCATGGGATCCCAACAGTCTTTGTGGCCCTGGGAAACCACCCATGATTTCCCGTTGTCCAGTTCCACAGCTCGCTTACTTTGGATAGGTCGTCTGGAAACAACAGTCGCTAGAAAAGGTAATCATTCTTCAGTAAGGCAGAAGGTCAGTGAAAACGAGAGAGCTCTTCACGAGATGGCTCAGTGTAACAGCCACAGCAGGGCGCTCAAACACACTCCTGACCATGAAGATAGCACAGAGCCTGGCAATGTTTCCGTCTGTTACACACAAGGTCCCTGTGAGTCGGAGTCAACTTGTAGCACCTACCTAACAACAAGTTGCACAGCCATGTGCCCTTGTTAGTCCCACCCCTAGAGGAGCCACCACGTGTGGCCAGCTAAGGGGAAAGAAACTCAGTACAGTACCGCTGTCAAACACTAAGACCCAATCCAGTCCATTGCTCTGATCCTTCTGAGACAAAGGTTTTATTTTGTTTTTCAAATGATGGTTTAATTTCTTTGCTGTTTTTGTTTGATATCCCCTTCCAGTCACTGTGCTCTCTCCGAATACGTACCTTTGTTACAGCGGCCAGCACCCTCCGTTTTGCCTGGGATGCTTGTCTGTCTCTGCACCCACCTGGCTAACAGCATTCATTGTTTAGGGCATGTACCTCACTCTGCAAGAATGCTCCCCCACACCTAGCCTCCCTGGCCACTGCCCCAAGATGAACCCTTTTATTCTTCCCTCTCAGAGCTCCCTGCTTTTCTCTCACAAAGCATAATGACAGTTTTCATTTATTACTCATTAGCATTTATTACTCATTTGTCTCCCTCATTAGCCTGTAAGTTCTGTTTTTCACTGTTTACCTGGGCTTGTCACAGGACCTGGAACAGAGTCCAGCACAGAACAGGGACTCAGCAAGTGACATTCACTGAGTCAAATGAATGAATACTCACAGGAACCTAAAATCAGTCAAGGGTGAAAGCCTCCGGTTTTCCCAAATTCTTCACATTCATTAATTCATTAAAGAAGAACCTTTTACCACCTAAAATGAGTGAGATGCATGCCTCTTTGTGGAAAGAACTGAGCTAACACAATTGTTTGTTACGATGACTGAGGAAGTGTTAGGGAAGGGGAGGACTCGAAAGTATCTTTTCTAACACCTACAGGGTACAAGCAGATCCATGCAAGGTCAGTTTAAATTTTACCACTCAACAAAGCAAATTCAGAGATTCTAGTCTGTAACTGTCAGATATCAAGGCCTCAGTGGTCCAGCACAGATCCCTCTCCTGGGAAGCCACTGCTGGCCACCCCAGCCTTGATAGCCTCCTCTCTCCTAGGGTCCTCCTGCACCTCACTGTGTCGCTGTGGGGTCCTGTCTCAGTGTACTTCATCCCTAGGCTTCCCCAAAGGACGAGCTCTCTCCGGCACCACCATGGCTGGGCTCATGGCCCGGCATGCTCTATCAAGGTTGTTGGTTTATTGTTCCATTATGATTACAAGAACAGTATGTTTTAGCAGAAAGTGCAAATTAAGAAAGGTCACATGTACTGACACAGCTGAAAAAATTAAAAAGTAAGGTTGAAATAAAGAGAAGAAAACAGCGAATGACAGTGCCAACTGCCCGACTGTACACTTACTGCAGAAGGGCTTTGGACCTCATCCCGTTTCATTCGATCATTTGAGCCAGTGCTGCATTCTCCCATGTGCCAGGACCAGTGCAAAGTACAGGGGGTGCCAGAGCAAGCAGGCTCAGGTCCTGCCTGGCAGAATTTCTCTGTCTCGTCTGCAGGTAGAGGCTCTCATCTTACCTGAATCTAAGACAGGGCATGAAAGAGCCCAGTGAGGACCAGGAGAGGACTGGGAACATGCCTCACACTTGGCAAGCTTCTCCAGGAAATCTGCCCTCTGTGCTGGTATCCCTGGAGCCTGTTGCTCTTCCTGAGAGTGGGAGTGAACTCAAAGATTACCAAACAAAAGAAAGAGCCACGCGTGAGAGTGAATGAGCCATCAAGGACTGGGTTAAAAAATAGAGTAAAAGCAGCAGACCACGCCTGCTGGAGAAAGAAGGAAGCAACAGAGTGGGAGAGGAGAAAAAGTCGACACAAGCTGCTCCTCCTAGAAGCGGGGGATGTGAGAGCTAGCTGGAATCCAGAGATCTCATCCCCAAGGCAAGGGGGAGTGGTAAATCTGCCTTATCGTTTTTAAGGACCGGGATGCAGAAAATCCTAACAGGGAGAGATGCAAAGGATGTGAGAGACAGCAAGTAAGCTCGCCAAGAGAAAGTTTGCAGCTCAGGTTGTTACGGCAGGACACTGGCCTCCTACAGGCTGACACAGCCTTGACCTCAGCCCTAGACAGCCAGTGGTTTTCATTCGTGAGCAGCTCACTGTCAAGAGCCGGCAAGGGTTTCCAGGTCTTACCCTGTTTGCACCCTGACAAGTTAGCCTGTCACAGTTTCATGGGTGCTGGCAAAAGATATGAGACTACAAGGTCAGAAACAAAGGACATTATCACTCACAGTTCAGCAAGATGCCTGAGTATCACATGCACAGCTGTTCCTCTTGCCCACCCAACTGCACAGGGACAGTGTGCGGGGGCCCAAATGGTCACTGCACACACAGCGGGTTTGTCTCACAGCTAAGGAATCCCAAGCTCAGTAAATGCGAACTTCTGAAAATGGGTAGTAAGCCTGCCCAGCCTTTGCTCTGGAGGCAGACATCATCTTTATCATTCTGAACAGTAAAAGTACCTGCTGTTAACCCCAGAGGGAGACACTATCTGTGTCTCTGTCTTCAGAGACTGTCACATGAACATCACAGAGAGATAGTCTCAGACAAAGGCTCTCAGTATCTCTGCTCACAAAACATGTAGAGCTGCAAGAAGCCTCTGGTCAACTGTCTCCCATATACACAGCCTAAACCAAAATAGAGCCCCAGCCTCCACAACAGTTCTTGTCTCATTCCTGTGGGGAGCACAGGGAAGCAGGAGGCAGGAAATGCTTCATGAAGAGGGAGTCCTTGAGCCTGACATTGAAATATGACACAGACAACCTAGCCTTTGGTGTCATGCTGATGACTCAGCTTGAAGAACCAGTAAGCTGGTTCTTAGGAATGCCTCTTCATCCTATGCAAAAACACGGGTTCACCAGTGTACAGAGAAGCAAAGAACTGTGCATGAGCAAACAGTATACCCCTCATCTTCCTTGAGGAAAAGATTAGTCTAGGGGCTTTATTTTAGGATTGCCTGGAGTCTGAAGGATTCCCTGTATGGACAAGCTCAGCTACTAACTGAAAGGCTGGAAATTCAAATCTACCCAGAAGTGCCTTGGTAGAAATTCCTGCTGCTCTGCCTCTGAAAAATACTAGCCAGTGAAACCCTATGGCATCCAGATTTGTTCTGACCCACGTGGGGTCACTATGGGACACAGTTAAATCCACAGCGGCTCATTAATGGCTTCCCAATAAATAAGTACCGAGTGATTCAGTTTTGGGTCAGTTTTGATGGTGTATCCTTCTGTGCTCCTTGAGGAGCTCAGTAATTCACAAACTTTGCACGCAGTGTAGTCAAAGGATCGTTTCAGTGACTCTGCCAGTTTTCAGTGACTCTGCTGTTTTCAGTGGGGCCCTGCCTAGCAACCACTCAAGGTGACCCTACCAGCTGACACTGTCCCTATTTCAGATCCTGGCTTAGCACTCCACATGCCCTTTCCCATGAACTTACAGCAGAGGCTGACAAGTCGGGTCACAGGATGGCGCTCTGAGCAATCCTCACCTAAGGTCTCTCTGGAGATCACCTTCCCCGCACTCCTCAGGATCTCTTAAATAAATGTTATGTGATCAGTTACTGCATTGCCCTATTTAATTGATTTATATGCACTTTAAAAAGCTTTATACTGCACAGGAAACAATCTATCATAACACTTGATTGAATTGGAGAAAGGAGAAGGAAAAAAAGAAATTAAAATTTATTGAGCACTTATTATGTGCCAGGTAATGCACGCTGCACTTTACATACATTATTGAATTTAATCTTCACCACAGCCCTATGAGGTGAGTATTTCCTCCCCGTTCAATAGATGAGGAAACTAAGACCTTCAGGTGCTAAAGGACTTGCCCAAGGTTGCAGGGCTATTATGCAGCAGAAGTAAGATTCAACTACAGTTCGGTCTGACTCCAGGCCAACAAAGGCTTCAGGATTTAAATATCAAATGTCCAGAGCCCTGGTGGCACGGTGGTTAAAGCATTCGGCTGTTAACTTAAAGGTGGCTGTTAAAACCTACCCGCTGCTGTGCTGGAGAAAGATGCGGCAGTCTGCTTTGGTAAAGATTTACAGCCTTGGAAACCCTCCGGGGAGCTCTACCCTGTCCTATAGGACCACTATGAATTGGCATCTGCTCAACAACAGGGGAGCTTTGCTTCCTTTTCCATACACAGTTGTGAATAAGACCATAACCCTTACGGTAACATTGTTTCGCTGAGGAAATGATTCTATTTACATTGCTTCCTCTTACAGCATCTTTTCTTATAATTGAACTTGGGGCTGCCTACAGCTTTGGGATCAAGCTCCATGAGACTGAAGTACCATAAGGCAGGTGGGAGAGAAAAAGGGTGTTGAGGGAATAAGTTAAACGCGTTTACAAAGCCTGAGAGCTTTTCTCTCTAAACATTAACACTTTTAGCTTTTTTAAAAAAAAAAAAAAAAAAAAAAAAACTTCTTTAAACTCTATCTATTCAACACTATTGTAAAAAGGCAGAGGAAATATTCATTCATTCAGCAAGTATTTATAGATGACAGCTCAGGGTGTGTGGGCACTGAGAGACAGCAAGGAACACACCATTCAAAGTCCCTCACAGCTCGTATTCTAGAGTCTGGAGTGATTCTCCAACTTCCTAACGGCGAGGTAAGCACAGCCACACGCAGGTGGAACAGACACCGATTCTCCCACTTCCTAAAGGCAAGGTAAGCACAACTCCACACAGGTGGAACAGACACTGACCTCAGTGCTGGGCAGAGTCCAGGAATAGGTGACCACTGGGCCAAGACCTGAGTGACAAGGAGGAGCTGCCCTGTACCTTCCCCCAATGACTGTAAATTCAAGCAACCAGAAGCCTCAAAACCAAAGCAAGGCTTGGGAAGGTACTTACACCTTTGCTAAGTGGAACCATAGGGTGGTGCAAAGAGTCAGCTTGCTCAGCTGCTAACCAAAAGGTTGGATGTGTGAGTCCACTCAGAGGCACAACAGAAAAAAAGGGCCGGGCAGTTGACTTCCAAAAAATCAGCCCCTGGAAACCCAATTGAGCACAGTTCTACAATGGGACACATGGGGCCACCGTGAGTCAAAATCAACGTGACAACAACTGTTGCAAGTAGAACCAAGCTACTGAGCTTTGTGTTAATGTCTACCTTGTAGTTTTCTGCCTCATTACCAGACTGTCAACTGTCACTTCCAGTGATCACCGTCCCCGCTCACAAGAGGACCTCTCTTAATTTCTAATTCACTCTGGCCTTTCAAATAAAAGTACTACCCTTGACCGAGACTGGACAGCCCTGGAAGGCATGGAGTCCTCAGACTCTCTGTTAGCCCAGCACTAAAGCATTCCCAAACTCTTCCAACAAGGATTAGACTGGAGTATAAGACAGAAAGTGATACTGGTGAAGAGGTTGCTTCTTGGCTCAAGCTAATCTACGAGACTAAATGAGCAGCTCCTGCCAGGAGATGAGATGAGAAGGCAGCAGGGGCCAAGAGGTGGCTGAATGGACACAGGACACACAAGGTAGAGAGCAGGAGTGTGCTGTCACACATGAGCAACTAGGCTGACCTCATAACAATGAGTCTGTGAGGTTTTGTATGAGAAACCAACGTGAGCTGTAAAGTTTTGTTTAAAGTACAGTTAAAAAAACGGAGTACTGCCCTTGTTGGAACTTAAGGTCCTGAAGGAACCCAGTAGCCTGGGATACTCTCCCTTAGGCAAAATGCCTGAGACACAGGGCAAACACTTTGTGACATCACTTTTGGCCTCTGAGGAGAACTTTTTCTACCATTCTTCTCCTCAGGCCTGTGTTCTAGGGAAAGTTACCAGATGATCTGAAGCATTAGTGTCTCAGGATGAATCAAAACAAGAACTGAAATAATCTGAAAACAACTCTTGGATAGAGACATTTTCATAATTTCAGGGGCAATTCAGTATTCCAGAATTGTGAAACAGAACCAGTCTGGAAACATGTAGTTACACAGACCTGTTTCTCTCAGTTTTCTTTCAATTATTGGAAGAAATGTTGTTGTTAGTTACCATCAAGTCTGCCCCAACTCAAGCTACTCGATTTATAACAGAGCAAAATGCTCCTTGATCCTAAATTGTATTCATGACAGCTGGCAAGCTGGACTTCATGGATGCGGCCACTGTGTATTTTGAGTGTCTTCCAAACTAGGGGACTGGTATTCCAGCACCCTATCTGACAATATTCTGTTGTGATTGACAGTTTGGAAGCAGATCACCAGGCCCCTCCTCCTATCTGCCTTAGTTTGGAAGTTCCCCTGAAACCTGCCCATCCGCACAGGGGATGTCTCCAGTATTACTGTGACACACAAGCCACCACAGTACCGCAAACTGACAGAAAACTTCCACTGTGATTTCTCACACAATGGGCTGGTTAGGTCCCGCCAAAGAAATTTCCAGAAACAATGGGCTTTTACCTTTTAAAATGATCAGAAGACTCAGTACTTACCATTTGAAAAAAAAAAGTAGCAACCGTTTCGCTTGGCACCATTTTATCAAGTGTGAGTGTCGGATTTTTTATAGCTTCAAATTAACAACAAGGAGCTGTAATTTCTGTGTTTGTTTGTTTAAAAGACCAGCAGAGATTTTTCTTTTTGGTTGTTTAAGCTTCATTTAATTCAAGCTCCAATCTGCCCCACTTTGATTGCATTTCCAAATACTAAATAAAAGTGATAACTCTTTCTGCCAATTGTAACAAACTGCTGGTGCCAGTTATTGCTTTTTGCAAAAAAAAAAGCAAAAGCAAAAACCAAACCAAAGAAAAAAAAAAAAATCCTGTAATACTCAGCTGACAGCTTTATCCGAAAGGGGGGAGAAAATCCTGGCCTTCTCAAAACCACCCGATATATTTGTAACAACCTCTTTACTGAGTTCATATATCTTCTTTATTGTTCTTCATAAACAGGCTATTGGATCTCTCTTGCTTGCAATGTGAGAAATGAAAGAATTTCCTCCCATCCATTCTTCTCTTGTCTCATAATTGTTTTGTTCTGAGGGACAGGGGAAACCCATATAAATGTCTCTGCTATTTTATTTGTCCTCTCCAAGCCCATTCATGCTTTTCTCCTGGGCTTTTGACTCCTTCTGCTCTGTTTCTGCCAGAATCTGTATCTGCTTACTGTTCTCTGCATCACACCCCACTAAATTGTTGGAGATTTCATTTCAGAGGATGATGCAAGAGAGATAAGAGTGAACGGCACTTTTAAAAGCCGCTTTGCAGCGTGTGTGTGCTGGCTAGGTCGGAGAAGGAAGTGCTTAAGTAGCTGCTCGCCTGACATCACAGCGAACCGCCTGGTTGGCATCTGCGAAGTTCTCGTGGTCGGGAACACTCAGCGCTTCCCTTCTCTGTTCTTTGCAGAGGGCCCTCCTGACTGTGCCTTCTCCACCTGCAGCAGCAGCCTCTTGTCCTCCCCTTCAGCCTTCTAAGGCAGGGGGCCTTGCGGAAGAGAATAGCCACTTGTTGCGGACAGGCAATTCTGAGAGTGTAGAAGTGCCTTCTTTGGGCAGGGGGTGGGGGGGAACTTTTTAGATGTGGTTAACTGTCTTTGAGGGACAGGTAACAGTGGTTTGATGGTAGAATGCTTGCCTTCCTGCAGGGAAACTAGGGTTTAATTCCCAACCATGCACTTACTACGGCACTGCCACTACCCTCCTGTGGGTGGCGATTTACGTGGCGCTAAGATGCTGAATAGGTTTTGACAATCTTTCAAACTAACATGGACTAGAGAAAAAAGTCTGATGATCTACTTCTGAAAATCAGCTAATGAAAATCCTGCAGCTTGTGACCTGATTTGCAGCTGATGTCCATCTACCTCCCTAAGCAACAGATTGTGGAGGAGTACAGGACGGGGCACTGCTTCTCTCTGTTGTGCATAGGGGCCTCACGAGTCAGGGCCCACTGGACAGCCGCAGACAGCAACGGCCCTTGGCATAGAAGAGATACACACTCGCAGAAGAGGTCGTGGTAAAAGACCTCGAAGGCAAAGATAAGCGAATACTCAACCCTGATGCCTCCATGGTTTGCAACAGAGCAAAAAGGCTTCACAGACTTGGGAGGAAAAAGTGCCATTGAGTCAATTCTGACTCATCTTAACCCTGAAGGACAGAGCAGAACTGCCCCGTAGGGTTTCCAAGGCTACAATCTTTATGAAAGCAAATGGTCACATCTCTGTTGTAGTACAGCTGGCAGGTTCCAACCGCTGACCATTTGGTTAGCAGCCCTGCATTTAACCTCTGTGGAGCCAGCGCTCAGACTGAAAAAGCCCCTTCAAAAGGCTTAAGTATTGGAGTAGGTCCATGAAAAGAATGAAGTAATTAATCAGGATTTTCTGTGATAATCCTGTATAACAAATAGCCCCCAGATCTCAGTGGCTTGTGACAGACATTAACTTCTTTCACCCACGGGCCTAGGTTGGCTGGGACTGGCTGAGCTTGAGTTGAGGTCTGCTCCGTGGTTCATTCCGGAGCCGGGGCTACCATATGCCGATCTCCTGGTGGAGGTATGAGTGCCAGGAAGCAAATGCAGATATGCAAGACTGTGACACTCTCTTATTGCTGTGCACAAGTGACGTGGCCATGCCCCAAATGACAGGGGGCAGGACAGTATACACCATCCCAAAGGTGTGTTGGGGAAAGTGAATATATGTGGAACAATAATTCACCACAAACACTACACACACACAGCAACTTACAAGGCTAGAGAAGACTGCTTTGGGGAGGCCGTGAATCCTGTGAAACAAAATTGAGGGACCCTTCCTGCATACCACTGACTGGTTGGAACAGTGCTCCAAAGATAGTTCAAAGTCATTTGCTGATGTGTGGGCACTTCAGGCTGAAAGCAACTTTAAATGTCGTCTCACCCTACTTTTCCATCAAGAGAAGTTTTCAGATGACACTTCCAATGATAGGGAGGTCACATCCTTCAAGGTACCCACTACAGCACACAAAAGAAATCTTCTCCTCTATAATATGGCAATGTCCCAGGTATCTGTGGACCCCTCTTAGGTATCCCTGAGCTTTGCCTGTGCCAAGTTAACAATCTCTAGAATTCTACGGCTCTACCTCGAGGCCCATGGGTTCTAGTCACAATATTCTCCAGATATGTACTATTGCACTAACACAGTAACTATAATGTGAACCCAGAACTGTTCCCAGACTCAGAATTGCAACACCTATAAAAAGCAGAGTGGCCAATCTGGACCTAACTCTGAGCTGCTATTAGTTTGGCCTAAGAACAGACGTTCAAGCCTTGATAACACAGTGGTTAAGAGCTTGGTAGGTAACAAAAAAGTCAGCAGTTTAAATACACCAGCCACTCCTTAGAAACCTGACAGAGCCATTCTACCCTGTCTTACAGGGTCATTATAATTACAATCAACTCAACAGAAATGGATTAAGAGCAAGACACCAATCAAAGAGCAACAAGTCAAATGCCTTACCTCAAGTTTAAAGTCACCTACAGTCAAGACATTCCTATATATGTTACTAAACTATCCACCAGTCAACTATTTATAGAGCACTTACTACATGTCTTGTATGCCACTGGGGAACACAAAGATAAACAAAACTGACATGGTTTCAGCTTTCACGGAGGCTAATTGGAGAGATCAATGTCAAATAAGGAAAGAAACCAAAATACAAGAAATTTGAAATATATGCCATAAAGGGGAAAAATGGAAGGAGGGGAGCTCCTTGAGAACATGTCCAGGGAAGGATTCTCCAAAAAGTAACATCTCAGCTGAGACTTGAATTATTAGAAGGATGTAGATTAAGAAGTTTCAGGTAGCCAGCTAGGCAGGAGTCAAGGCCCTGGAGCTGGAGAAAGAAAACTGAGATACTGAGTGAGCTAAAGGAAGGCCAGGGTGGCAGGAGTATGGTTGTTATGGATTCTACTGTGTCCCCAAAAATACATGTTGGAATCATAAGCCCAGTACCTGTGGATGGGACAGGAAAGGACAGAACAGGACAGGACGGGATGGGGCGGGATGGGATGGGATGGGATGGGATAGAACGAAATTATTTTCCATGATACAACCCAAAATAATATGATCAATCAGTTGAGGTCATACCTATGAAGGGTGAATCCTAAACCTAATCACTTCTGAGTTGTATAAAGAGCAGCAGAGAGACCTGCATGCACACAGAGGGGAAGAGAGATGACACTAGAGGATAGACTACAAGCCAAGGATCAAGGAGGTTACCAAGAAAGAAAAAATCAACAAGGCCAAGACCCTGACTTTAACTTCCTTGTTGTTAGGTTATCATCAAGTTGGTTCTGACTCATAGCAACCACAGAATGAAACACTGTCCAGTCCCATGCCATCCCCGTAGTCATTGCTATGTTTGAGTTTATTATTGCAGCCACTGTGTCAATCCATATCATTAGAAGGATGTAGATTAAGAAGTTTCAGCTAGCCAGCTAGGCAGGAGTCAAGGCCCTGGAGCTGGGGAAAGAAAACTGAGATACTGAGTGAGCTAAAGGAAGGCCAGGGTGGCAGGAGTATGGTTGTTATGGATTCTACTGTGTCCCCAAAAGATATGCGTTGGAATCATTGAGGGTCTTCCTCTTCTTTACTGACCCTGTACTTTACCAAGTATGATGTCCTTGTCCAGGGTCTTGTCCCTCTGGATAACATGTCCACAGTATGTGAGACTTAGTCTTCCCATCCTTGCTTCTAATGAGCATGACAGCTGTACTTCTTCCACGATTGATTTGTTCACTCTTCTGACAGTCCATAGTATATTCAATATTCTTCACCAATACCATAAAGTGACATCTTTGCTTTTTTAATACTTTAAAGAGGTCTTTTACAGCATATTTGCTCAAGGCAATGCATCTTTTAATTTCTTGACTGCTGCTTCCATGGTCATACATTGCTCAAGGATCCAAGTAAAATGAAGTCCTTGACAATGTCACCCTTTTTTCCATTTATCATGATGCTGCCTTACTGGTAGAGTTGTGAGGACTTTTGTTTTGTTCGTGTTGAGGTATAATCTTCAATGAAGGCTGTGGTCTTTGATCTTCATCAGTAAGTACGTTAAGGCTTCCTCACTTTCAGCAAGCAAGGCTGTGTGCTGCATGTTGCAGGCTGTTAATGAGTCTTCCTCCAATCTTTGGGCTATCTTCTTCTTCATATCATCAGGCTTTGCTGATTATTTGCTCAGCATACAGATTAAATAAGTATGGTCAAAGGGAAAAAACAACCCTGGTGCACACCTTTCCTCACTTCAAAACACCTAGTATCCCCTTGTTCTGTTTAAGCAACTGCCTCTTGGTCTAAGTACAGATTCCTCCTGAGTACAGTTAAGTGCTATGTAATTTCTGCTTTTCACAATCTCATCCATAATTTGGTATGATCCACAGAGTCAAATGATTTTCCATAGTCATTAAAAACACAAGTAAACATCTCTGTGTTGTTCTCTGCTTTCGACCAGGAACCGTCTGACCTTGGTAATGATATCTCTGGTTCCACATCCTCTTCTGAATCTGCTTTGAATGTCTAGCAGTTGACCTGTTGGTGCACTACTATAACTGCTTTTGAATGACCTTCAGCAGAATTTTACTTATGTGTGAAATTAAGAATACTTTTTGAAATTTTCTGCATTCTGTTGGATCACCTTTCTTTGGAATGGGTATAAGCATGGATCTCTTCTAGTCAATTAGCCAGGTAGCTGTCTTCCAAATTTCTTAGCATAGACTAGTGAGCACTTCTGGCACTGCACCCATTTGTTGAAACACATCACCTGGTAATCTGTCAATCGCCGGAAACTTGTTTATCACCAATGCCTTCAGTGATGCTCAAACTTTCTCTTTCAGTATCATTGGTCTCTAAACATGCGATACCTTCTGAAACGATTAAACATTAACCAGTTCTTTGTGGTAGGTGACTGTATATTTCTTCCATCTTTTGCTGATGCTTCCTGTATCATCTAATATTTTCCCTGCAGAACTCTTCAGTATTGCAGTTGGAGGCTAGAATTTTTTCTTTAGCTCTTTCAACTTGGGAAAGCATGTTCTTCCTTTTGGTTTTCTACCTCCATATCTTTGCATATGTCGTTACAATACTTTGTCTTCTAGAGTTGTCTTTCAAATCTTCTGTTTACCTCTTTTACTTCATCATTTCTTCTTTTCACATCAGCCACTGGATATTGAAGAGAAAGTTTCAGAGTCTCTTCTGACATCCACTTTGGCCTTTTCTTTCTTTCCTGTCTGTTTTAATGACCTCTAGCTTTCTTCATGTATGACTTCCTTGATGTCATTCCGTAACTTTTCTGGTCTTTGGTCATTAGTGTTCAATGTGTCAAATCTATTCTTGAAATAATCTCTAAATCCAGGTGGGATGTACTCAAAGTCATACTTCGGCTTTTATGGGCTTGTTCTAGTTTTCTTCAATTTCAACCTTAACTTGCATATCAGCAACTGATGGTCTTTTCTGCACTTCTCCCTGGCCTTGTTCTGATTGATGATATTGAGCTTTTTCATCTTCTCTCTCCAAAGATGTAGATGATTTGCTTCCTGTGTATTCCATCTGGTGAGGTCCACATGTACAGTTACCACTTATGTTGCTGAAAAAGGTGTCTCAGTGAATAAGTCATTGGTTTTGCCAAATTCTGTCAGAACTGTGAAAAAATAGATTTCTGTTCTTTAAGGCATTCACTCATGGTAGTTCTGTTATAACAGCCTAGCACACTAAGACCAGGCTGAACGGGAAAGCAGGAACACAGGAAGCAGGGACTGGTCGTGAAAAGTGCCCTGAATTCACAGCAGAAAGTTACTGATGTGCTTTAAGCAAGAGAGAGCGTGACGTAATTTGAATCTTGAGCTGAGGCACCTAGCATCTTATGTTTATACTCCCATGTGGACCTCTGTGGAAGGAAAGCCTAGCTGAGGGACTTTATGCACATTGCAGCTGAGTTTATTAATTTGGGCCCTTGAAACCCACCTGTTAGCCAACAAGCCAGTCTTAACTAATGGCTCCATGCCACCAGCTTGGTAGCAGCATTTGCTCCATGGCTCTAGCCAAACCAGAAGGAGACGCACTGCTAACAAGGTGAGCAACAGAGCCCGCAGACCTGTCACCTGAGGTAGGAAAGTGGAAAAATCTTACAGAATAACTTTAAAAGCCAAGACTTCAGGAGTTATGATTTTTAGGAACAAGCAGCTCATCTTGCTAAATAACCCAGCTCAACTGCTAGGAATAGATTCTGGGTGATGAGCAATAGGTGGGCAAAGCAACGCCTTCAGGAAACAGCAATCCAAGGTATGGCCTGAATAGACATACCTGCCTGCAGTCAGTTAAACCAGCCTTGTGGTCCTGTTCGACCCGGGAGGAAGAGGCCTATGTGGCCTACTTCTGCCAGACCTCATCAGCATGTGCTCCGTGGCCACCTGCTCAGCAGGTTAGTGCTTTGCTAGGGGCGTGTAGCTTCTCCCTTCTCCCCCAGGCACCCACACAAGCCTGTGTTTTGGGACGGAACAACATGGCTAAGACACGTGGAGGCCAGATGACAGGTGAGGAAGCAGGGGTCCACAGAGCATAGCCCAACAGTCAAGGAGACACAGGGAGAGACTTCAGGGTTCAGATTCCCCACTCTACCCCACCCCACCCTCATCCAAACCCTGCCTACAAAAGAAAAACTGTCAGCACAGACAACACCCTCATGAGGAACTCCTGTGGACAGACAGAACTTAGAGTTACGAGAACTCTTTCCTGAGCCCACACACAAGTCTGTCAGTGACACAAGGAGACACTTGCTGATTTTGTATGAGTCTAGGAGGCCTAGGAAGGTTTTGTTATGGTTGTTAGGTACTGTAAAGTCTACTTCAACTCATATTGACCCCATGTGACAGAGTAGAACTTGCTGGACCCAAACATACATCTACCCCAACAAGCCCTTTTTCTTTGGTGATGGACCTCCCTTGAGACCTAATAGACTCTGGAAAATGCAAGTAGAAACAAAGAACCAGACCAAAGAGGGGAGAGGCACTGAAAACAGCCTGTCTGGAGGGGAGTGGTAAGGCCCAGAGCCCTGTGTAGTGAGAGGTGTTCAGCACCAGCCCTCTGCTGCTTCACCTTCTGCCTCCTCTCTAGCATCAAAGGGGCTCCTTCTTTTGCCTCCTTTTGCTTCCCTACCCTCCTCCAAATTCATGACCTTGCCTAAACGACACAAAGACTTCAGAGACCAAATTATGGAAAAAAATGTGTCAGCATTACCCAAATTACATTTTTTCAGGGAAAAAACAAGTTTCAAGTCAATATGTATAATAATGCTACCTTTAAAATACATGCTAATATGAGGAGCATATGTATATATGTGTCCCCTACATGTCTGTCCATTTATCGTACTGCAGGGGCTTATGCTGCTGTGATGCTGGAAGCTATACCACTCGTATTCAAATGTCAGCACGGTCACCCATGGCACAGAGCTTTGAGCTGAGCTTCCAGAGTAAGACAGACAAGGAAGAAAAGAATAAGCCAGTCTGAAAAGAATAAACCAGCAAAAACCCTACGAATAGCAGTGGAGCATTATCTGATATAGTGCCTTAAGCCCCCCAAGTTGGAAAGCATTCAAAAAGTGCCTGGGAAAGAGCTGCCTCCTCAAATTAAAGTCGACTTTAATGACACGGATGGAGTCAAGCTTTGGGGACTTTCATTTGCTAATGTGGCATGACTCAAAAAGAGAAGAAACAGTTGCAAACATCCATTACTAATTGGAAAGCGACATGTACAAAGTATGAATCTAGGAAAATTGTAAGTCATCAAAAATGAAATGAAGCACATAAATATCAATGTCCTGTGAGCTGTAATGAGCTGGTATTGGGCATTTTGAATTGGACAATCACATAGCTTACTGTGCTCGGAGTAACAACTTGAGGAGAAATGACATTGCATTCATTGTCAAAAAGACTACTTCAAGATCTATCTTAAAGTACAATGCTGTCAGTGACAGGATAATATCCATATGCTTATGAGAAAGACCAGTTAATATGACTATTATTCAAATTTACACACTAACCACCAAGGCCAGAGATAAAAACTTGAGAGGATTTTTATAAACATACACAATATGACATAGATCAAACATGCATTCAGAATACATTGATAATTGTTGGTGATTGGAATTCAAAAGCTGGAAACAAAATAGAGGAATTGGTAGCTGGAAAGTATGGACTTGGCAACAGAAATGATGCCAGAGATCGCATGATAGAATTTTGCAAGACCAATGACTTCACTACAAATACTGTTTTTCAAAAATGTAATACACCTAGACCTCACCAGGTGGAATACATGGGAATCAAATCGATTACATCTGTGAAAAGAGATGATGGAGAAGCTTGATATCATCAGTTAGAACAAAGTCGGGGTCAACTGCAGAGCAGGCCATCAATCTGCTCATAGTCAAGCTCAAGTTGATATTGAAAAAATTAGAACAAGTTCACAAGAGTCAAAGTATGACTTTGCATATATCCCACCTGAATTTAGAGACCATATCAAGAATAAATTTGACACGATGGACGCTAATGACCAAGGACTAAATAAGTTGTGAAAGGACATCCAGGAAACCACACATGATGAAAGCAGAGGCCATTAAACAAACAGAAAAGAAAGAAAAGACTAAAAGATTCTGAAACTTGAGCTTCAATGTCCAGCATCTAACATGAAAGGAAGAAATGGTGAAGTAAAAATGTAAGTGGAAGATTTCAAAGGGTGACTAGAGAAGACAAAGTATTATAATGACACGTGCAAAGACCTGGAGATGCAAACGAAAAGAAAAGAACATACTTTTCCAAGTTACAAGAGATGAAGAAAAAAATCAAACCTCCAGTTGCAATATCAAAGAGCTCTACAGGAAAAACATTAAAAGATGCAGGGAGGATCGATAGAAGATGGAAGGAACACACAAAGTCACGGCACCAAAAAGAATTAGTCAATATTCAACCATTTCAGAAGGTAGCGTATGATCAGGAACCAATGGTACTGAAGGAAAAAGTCCAAGCTTCACTGAAGGTACTGGTGATAAACAAGGGTCCAGGAACAGACAGATTACCAACTGAGATGATTCCACAAATGGATGCAGCACTGAAGTGCTCACTGATCTATGCCAAGAAATTTGGAAGACAACTACCTGTCCAACTGACTAGAAGAGATCCATATTTACGCCTTTTTCCAGGAAAGGTGATCCAACAGAATAAAGAAATTACTGAAATATCATTAATTTCACACCCAAATAAAATTGTACTGAAGGTCATTTTGAAAAACAGCTGTAGCAATATGTCAACAGGGAACTGCCAGAAATTCAAAGTAGATTCAGAAGAGGACATGGAACCAAAGATATCATAGCTGATGTCATATGAATCCTGACTGAAAGCAGAGAATACAAGAGATGCTTACTTGTCTTTATGTACTATGCAGAGGTATTCAACTATATGGATCATAACAAATTACAGAAAACATTGTGACAAATGGGATTTCCAGAACATTTAATTATGCTCCTGAAGAACCTGTACCTAGATCAAGAGACAGTCAAACAGAACAAGGGGATATTCTATGTTCTCAAGCCAAGAAAAGTGTGTGTCAGGGTTATATCCCTTCTCTGAAACTATTTAATCTCTGTGCTGAGCAAATAATCCAATTACGTGAAGAAGAACAGGCTATCAGGACTGTGGGAAGACTCATTAACAACCTGCATTATACAGATGATGCAACCTTCCTTGCTCAAAGTGAAGAGAACTTGAAACACTTGTTGATAGAGATCGAAGACCACAGCTTTCAGTATGGCTAGCACCTCAACACAAAGAAAACAAGCATTTTCACAAATGGACCAATAAGCAACACCATGATAAACAGAGAAAAGATTGAAGCTGTCAAGAATTTCATATTACCTGGATCCACAATCTAAACCCATGGCACAGCAGTCAAGAAGCCAAGAAACATATTGCATTGGACAAATCTGCCACAAAAGTCCTCTTTGAAATGTTAAAAAGCAAAAATATCACATTGAAGACTAAGATGAACGTGACTTGAGCCATGGTATTTTCGGTTGCTTCATACGCACGCCAAAACCAGACAATGACTAAGGAAGACTGAAGAAGCACTGACATTGTAGAGCTGTGTTGTTGGCGAAGAATACTGAATCCACCATGACTGCCAAAAGAATGAACAGAACTGTCTTGGAAGAAGTACAATCGGAATACTTCTCAGACAGAACAATAACAAGACTAAGTCTCACGTACTTTGGACTTATTACTAAGAGAGACCAGTTCCTGGGGAAGAACATCATGCTTGGTGAAGTGGAGAGTCAGTGAAAAAGATGAAGACCCTCGACAAGACTGACTTACACACTGGTTACAAGGGTCTCAGGCATAACAGTGATTGTGAGGATGGCGCACAACTGGGCAATGTTTCGTTCTGTTGTACACAGGGTCACATGAGTAGGAACTGACCAGCCTAATAACAACATGATGTGTGATGCTGCTAGCCTTAAATCCACCCAGAGGCACCTTGAGAAACAGGCCTCTTGATCTACTTCTGAATAATCAGCCACTGAAAACCCTACAGAGCACAGTCCTACTGTGACCCACATGGAGTCGCCATGAGTTGGAGTTGACTCTAAGGCAACTGTTTATTGTTGCTGTTGTTGTTTACAGAGGTGGGAAAAGTCGGATGGATGTTTACCAAGAAGGCTATAGTCTTCTGAGTTTGTTCATCCCCTTAGACATTTATAGAGAGCCATCTGCGTTAGACTCTTCGCTGGAGCTAAATGGCAGAATTTAATTTAATTAATTAAATATAATTAATTTTATTTTCTTTATTTTGTTTCTCTTTTTGCACGTCTGCGTTTTCTCATTTTGAAGTGCATATTTGATGCTAATACACCAAACAAATAAAAAAAAAAAAAAACCTCTGAATTTCAAAGCAGGCCTCCCTTACCCACTTACTCCCGCACGGTCTCGCCTGCTCCCACACTCCAGCCGTGCACCCTGTTTGAGCCCCTTCAGACTTCTGCTAGAGTGGACCTGAACACCCTGCTCCCCTCTTGACCCTGCTTCCTCCTCTGATTCTGGCATGTCTTCAGTCCCCAGAAGAAACCCCTCCTAGTCACTGCAGGCCTTCAGGCAGGCCCAGTGTTGGAACTTGCGCAGCTGTGCAGACCCCATCATCTTGTGGACATTATGTGGTTCTCCCTTCAAGCAACACTGGCCAGGCAGCAAAGAAGTAAACAGCATTTCTGTTCAACAAGTGGATGATAATAATAAAGCAGACTTGAGATCTCCAAACACTTGAGATCTGTTGACTTATTTCAAGGCGGAAAAAAGGATTTACTCAAAAAATCCTCCCCACAGACTGATTAGTAATTATTAGCCCCATTTTGCAGATGGAGAACCGAGGACCCAGAGCAAGCTAACCTCATGATCATTGGTGAAGCAGGTGTCCTGACTCCCCAGCAAGAGCTCTTTTTGGAGAGGGCAACTTCACAGACCCAAGAAAGTCATCACTACAACTTCAAGAGTCTGCTCAGTGTACCACCTAGTTGTGAAACTGCCTCCCTTCTCTTTCTCTCCACTCTGTAAGGGCTGATCCAGCACCTCCTCCCCCCCCCCACCCCTGTCCTCACAAGACTGAGCAAACTGAGGGCCAGGCTGGTCTTGCCCTCTGCTTACCTCATATGCTATGTGCTCAGGGCAGGGCTCCCAGGAGGGCTCAGCAGGAGCTGGAGTGGGAGCTGGGTGACTGATGATGCATGGACCAGTAGAACCCTAGCAGAACAGTTTTCTCTGATCCAGGGTCCTATGTCTGCCTGGAGAATCAGTCTGGGGAGGCTGACATACAGCCACATGGCTCAGAGCAGGGTAAGGACATCTTTCCCTGTTCCGCCTTTGACTGGTGGAGCTCCCAGCCTGCGGGTAACCATGGTAATCACCAGCATTAACCACAGCAGTGACAGGAGCTGCAGCAAGCCCACTCTGACCTGCTCCTGCTGCAGACGGTTGCCAGTGATGTACCATCTCCCTGCAGCTTCTGTAGGGAGATGTGACTGGGCACACAGCCCCCATCATATTCCTGCACGCCTACTGCCTGTGCCAGGGGCTTCCAATGCTGGTCCCTCTGCCAGACCCAGGAGTCAATCCTGGAAGGAGGAAATGGGTCTCAAACCTCCTGCCACCCTTAGTTGGGACTAGGATGAGGCCTAGGATAAAGAGTCTAGGGTGTGCTCCAAGAATTTAGAAGCAATGATGACGGGGGCTGAGGTTCAGGGCTTCTCCTCTGGATACCTGCTTAGTCCCAGCTGCACCTCCAAAGAAGGCAACCATCATCAGTCCAGTGCCTGCAAGAAGTCAACCTGACCCAAACCCGTGGGAGACTTCCCTGCTCAGAACCGGAACACTCTCCCACCAGGAATTAGTGTCTTCCAGAGATAATTTTCTGCTATTCTTTACCTAAGTGCCACACTAAGAACGTCACAGCAAAGCCATTCTTAATAAATTTAAATATTGCTACTCTGCCATGTCCCTCAGCTCCGTGTTTGGAACAGTGGGAGCCAGCTTTCCCTGTTTCGGGACCTCTAAGACCCACTATGTGTCCTGCCAGCCCAGCCTCACCCCATTCCTCAGCCCTGCTCTCAACCTCTTCCATTAAGCACTGAACCACCTTTCCACGGTAACCCAGAGCTGAACCACTGCCCACCACGCAGCGACCTGTCCTTTCAGCTGTGAAGGCCAGACCTGCTGCCCACCGGGGAACCAAGCTGAGGCCTGCCACTCTTCTAGGGTCCGCCAGTGCTGGGGGGAGATGCGCAGCTTCTGCCAGCTCCTGGAATCCCTTCTGCCACCACCTCGGGGCTGGCAGGAGCCTGAGACTGCATCCCGAATCCCAGGCCTGCAGAAGGGGCTCTGCAAATTCCTGTCAAGTAATGCTTAGGATTCTTGAATCCGGTTTCTTCTGAAAAATCTCGAAATGGAAAAAGTCAGAGGCCAAGTGAGTGCATTTCCCAGGACCCCTGAAGCCTGGCTTCGGCCCAGTGGGTTCCCGCGGTCCCTCGGAGCACGGCGCCGGTGCCTGAGAGCGACGAGGCTCGCCCTCTAGTGGCCCGAGCCCCGCACAGCGCGCGCTCCTCCGCCCCGGCCGGAGCCTTCTCTCGCGCGGACCCCCGGCAAGCGGGCAGCCTGCCCTCCGTCCGGCCTGGAAGGGGCAGCCTGCTCAGCTTTGGGGAGCAAGGGCGCCTCATCCGTGCCCGCCGCAGCAGAGGGAGGCTCTCCATCCTCAAAGGCACTCCCAGCTCAGATCTCTCCAGCTGGACCCACTGGCCTGGGACTGGCCACCGTGCAGGAAAGCTGCTGAGGAGCCGCAGCCCGAGCTCTCTGTCAACACGGGCCTCGGAGCTGCTCTGCCAAGCCGAGTGCCACGCGAGCTGCCCTGAACGGCCCTGTCACGGGCTCCCTCAGCCCCTGGCACGTACCCGGCTGGGTCAACATACTTGGTCCAGCGCCCAGCCCACCCCGATCTGGTGTTTATCTCTGCATCCCCGGGTCCGGAAACGGCAATTTTCTCTTGAATTCATACAGCCAAAGTCAAGTGCCGTCGAGTCATACAAGAATGAAGAAATAAAACAGCAGCAGTTGGGACAAAGTATGTGTCTCCACAGCTTGATCCTCCGTTAGGCGAGTCCCCACAACACTTGATCTGTGCCCGGCTGTCACACTGTGAGATTCGGTCTTGGTTGTAGGCATCACTTTCTCCTTCTCTCTCTCTCCTTCTTTCAGTCAGAGCCATCTACACTTCGAGCTTCTTGAGAAGCAAAGCCCTGTCTCATTCATCTACTGCTCAGGATCTCTGGAAGAACACTAATAAAATATGTGATTAAGTGAGGAAGGGAGGGAGAATAGGAAGCCGAGGGAAAGAGAGTAGATCCTTTAGGCAGATTTCGCATTTGAGACAAAGCCACCCCCATTACCAATTCACTCACCTGAGGGCCAGGGGTGCTCTTACCATAATTTTATGTATTGATTTAGACAGTTTGATTAAGATGTAAGTACTATTTAAAATGTACAAATCAATGACTTTTAGTAAATTCTATAGCAATCCATCACCACAGTCAATTTTAAAGCAAAAACAAAAAACTAAACCCAATACAGTAGACTCAATTCTGATTCACGGCGACTTTATAGGACAGAGTACAACTGTCCTATAGGGTTTCCATCAAGTGGCTGGTGGATTTGAACTACCAGCCTTTCAGTCATCAATCAAGTTCAGAACATCTTTATTACCACTAAAGAAATTCCATACTCCTGAGCCATCATTGGAGCTTTGGTGGCACAGTGGTTCAGAGCTACAGCTGTTACCCAAAGTGTCAGCAGTTCAAATCCACCAGCTGCTCCTTGGAAACCCTGTAGGGTAGTTCTACTCCATCCTTTAGGGTCACTATGAGTCAGAATTAACTTGAAGGTAACAAGTTTGGTTTCTGCTGTGGTTAGCCATTAGTGCCCAAGTCCCCCACCCCATTTCAGCCCCTGGAAACCAGTAATCTACTTGATCATTCTGTGAACTTGCCTATTCTGGGCATTTCATGTCACTGGAATCATACAATATGCGATCCTCTTCATGAATGCTTGCTTTCATTTAGCAACTTGGTTTCAAGGTTCACTCATGTTGTAGAATGCATACTATTTCATTTCTTATTACCCAGTAATATTCCGCTGTATGAATATAAACCAGAAAATCAGACCCATTGTCATTGATTCTGACTTACATCACGTTTTATTTGTCCATTCATCATTTGGTGGACATTTGTGTTGTTAGCACTTTTGGGCTAATATGAGTAATATTATTCTTATAGTAATAAAAAGAATGTTTTATTTTTGTAGTGATTGATGCTTTCTCTGCTTCTAAAGAGCGTATGAAGTAATAAACCATAAAAATACTAAAGATATCACAAAATCCAAGACTATTCACGTGGATGTTACTGTTTAATTTAAGGCTTCCTCTATGTGTCAGGTAGAGTGCTCAGTATTTTCACCCAATATCATCCGTTTGTAACCAAAGAATTGCAGCTAATTTTTACATGACAATAGAGTACCAAGTTTATCTTTACACTTCCAAGAAACCAAAGCAAATAAAGAGGCATAAAGAAATATATATTACAAAGTTGTCCTCTTGTCATCACGGTTGGGTTGGAAACAGCTGTCTAGTTCACCCATTTCCTTTCACTGTGGGAACAGAGTCACTTTGGGTTTTTTTTCACTCAGGCAGAGTCTTTTCCCCGGATTTCCTCCTTCCCCTGTACTCATCAACCACTAGCAGTGACGCTACCTACTGTTCTCTAACACACGTAGGATAAACACGGCACATCCATATCTGTGATGTCTCTCAACTCTGTGATGTAGCCTGAGTGGGTCTCACTAGCACCAGTTTGCAGATCATTGGTGTCGATTTAACACGTATTTACTACGTGTTGAATATTATGCAGCTGGAGTTGTGCAGGCCTGGGGATGCCACGGTGATCAAGACAGATGTGGCACTGCCCTCCTACAACTTACAGTCCAGGGAAGAGGGACGGACAGGGAACACATGAAATGTGGTGTGCTATGAAGGAAGCTAACAGGACACCACAACAAAGAACGTCAGAGTGGGCAGAGAACATACTCACAGGAAGTGGTCACACTGCAGTCGAGTCAACTCAGACGGATAGTGACCATATAGACATAGTAGAACTGCGCTATAGAGTTTCCAAGGAGCAACTGGCAGGTTTCAATTGCTGACCTTTTGGTTAGCATCCGGAGCATGTAACCACTAGGCCAGCAAACTCCTCACCCAAAAGTGGCTTGCAAACTGAGACCCTGAGAAGGAGCCCCGCCAAGTGGCCAGAGGGAGGACAGTGTTCACAGCAGAGAGAAAGCCTTAACGCAGAAAAACACTTGTGGTCAAGGAGCAGAGAAAAGCCAGTAAAGCTGGAGAGTGGGGAAAAGGGAAGTATCATGAGACTGGGGTACAGAGCTGATCAGATGCAACAAGAAAGGTCTTGTAGATCCAGATAAGGAGCTCAGATTTTATTCTAAGTGCCAAAGGAAGCTTTTAGGAAAGCTTTTAGAAAGGAAGGTGATTGGATCCAATTTAAATTTTGAAGAGAAAAAAAAAAAATCCCTCTGCCTGCTGTGTGGAGTACGAATTGGAGAGTAGGAGAAGCTGCAGGAAGCCCTGTTGGGAGGCATTCGGGATGTTCCACAAGGGATGCTATGTCCTGGACAAAGTGATAGAAATTAGATTGGAGAGGAAGAGCTTGAAATGTATTTTGGAAGTAGAATCAACGACTAATGAATTGGTTTTGGGGTAGGAGATACAGTAATAGGGAAGAAAGAATCATGGGCAGCTTACAGATTTTAGTTTGTGGAATTAGGTATAAGATGATGCCATTTACTGAAATGAAAAGAATAGAGAAGCAGCAGATTTCAGGAAATATCAAGTGCTCTGTTTGAGACATGTTAGGTTTAAGATGCGTGTGCAACACCCACATGGATATGTCTAGCAGGCAATTGGAGCTCTGAGATGAAGCCATCCTGGAGATGCAAATTAAGGACTGTCAGAATCAGGGTGGCATTTAAAGCATGGGCAGATCACCTGGGGAGATCTTGGAAGCTTTTAGAGCTTGTCTCTATACTTGTGCCTCCCAGGTGCCAAAGCAACAAGCCAATTCTGTGAAATAGTTTAGAGGGGAAAAAAATTCACCGAGGAATCTGATCATCTGGTGCCATGTAAATAGCATTTTGGAAGAAGTACAACCAGAATGCTCATTAGAAGCAAGGATGGCAAGACTCATGTCTCATATACTCTGGACATGTTATCACGAAGGACATCGTGCAAGGAAAAGTAGAGAATTAGAGAAAAAGAGGAAAACCCTCAACTAGATGGGTTGACACAGTGGCTGCAACACTGTATTCAACACAGCAATAGTGAGGAGGGTGGAGGACCAGGCAGTGTTTCCTTCTGTTACATGTGAAGTCACTGTGACTCAGAATCAACTCAATAGCACCAAACCACCACAACGAATCGAGCCTATTTTGATTAAGCCACTTGTTTTCCAGTCAGTAGAGGGTTTGTTTCAATGTGTGTACAGACAGAGACGCAAAACCATTCATATCCCTCTGACAGATGTGAGCAAAGAAAGAGATTTGGGCAGGCTGCCAGACTCAGGACATCAAGTGGGCTGCCCCCCAAGATGGGAAAACATGTTCCCATCAAGTAGTTAAGGTGGCTGTCAAGAGATTACCACTCCAGCAGACGTGTTACAACACAACCATTACCAACCAGCGACACAGATTGACAGGACACGCTCAGGGGTAGGAGAAAATGAGAAGCTGAAATTCTGTGTGCCTGACTGAGCTACAAAATGGAAAACAAATGCTCCAGCCAGCTTTGACCATCATGTATTACACAACTCTTTTCGGCATCATTGTCACCCTTTAAATGGAGGAGACTTGTTTCATCCAACAACAACAACAAAAAAAAAAACCTAAATTCCCAAGTTTGATTAAAAAACAAAAATCAACATTAACTAGAGAACTAAGCTGTATTGCTGTATTTCCAAGACACAACCACATTCTTTTTTTAATTCTACCAGAAAACGTGGGTGACTACAGAAGTCTTCTCAAGAATTTCATTCCAGAAGTAAAGACAACTCCGACAATAGCTGTTACGCAAGAGATGACTCAGTGCCTTCCTCAGGCCACACAGACCCTGCCCTGGAGGCAGCGTGGGCGGCACACACTAAGCTGTGGATAGAGAACTTCACAAGGTTTTGTTCAGATTCAGCTCCATCCAATCACTTCTGAAGGATGAGAGTGATTCAGATATAAACGAAGTAGTGTCAGTTGGGTTTTAGTTTATGGAGAAAAAGAAAGATGCAATCAATCACCTAGTTGTCAGTTATTGATCATGGTGACGGGCCAAGACCCAAGCTGGACAATATGAGAGCAAAGGAGAAAGGAATACCCCCATCCTCCTCTCGGGGAAGTCAAGGAGTACCAGAGGCTAAGACACGGGTGCGTGCAGAAGTAGCAGCAAAGTCAGCCCGTGGGCACTAACACGGAATAACTCAGAAATCGGCACCGGAGGAGCTCGGGGGAGGAGAGCACCACGCTCGGCAGAGTGAGGGCAAGCCACAGAGGCAGTGGACTTTGAGTTGAGAGGATATCGGAAGGTTCAGATAAAGGAGAAGGCGCGCTGCCAGCAGGAAAGAAGCAGAGCAAAGCTCTGAAGCTGGAAGGCAGGGGTGTGTTTGAGGAAAACCAGTACAGGCAAGCTGCAGAAGGGCAGACTGAGGGTTTACGGGTCAGGTATTGATGTGAGCACCAGGAGGAGGGGTGGTGGGGATTAAGGGCCTCTTTCCACAGGTGGACCTGGTCTCACTTGAGGCCATAGGCTGACATCTTCCCACCCTGAGATCCCTCCAGAAACTGTTCAGCAAGCCTGGCTGCTCGCTCCCTTCACACTTACTGCTTCAAACTCAGCAGGGTGGCCATCAGCAAGCGTCAGTAAGATTGAAACGTAATATATTAGAACTCAGACCTTGCATTTCTCTGCCAAGCTTTGAAACCGTATAGATTTTTTTTGTTTGTTTATTTTGGACGTAAGCAGAAGGCAAAGAGTGTTCATAAATTTTCTGGTTAAGCTTGGCTGCTAACCAAAGAAGGTCAGTAGTTCAAAACTACAAGATTCTCCTTGAAGCCCTAGGGGGCAGTTGTATTCTGTCCTATAGGGTCACCATGGCTCAAGACCAACTCAGCAGCACCTAACAAAAACAACGACGGGATCAACTCAACCACGACACGTTTGGTCTGGGTTTTGATATCCCGGAATAAAGAACAGGTCCTCCAGGGCTGCAGAATAACTGATTCTCACAAAGCCGTGGCCTTTACTTCCCACTTTACAAGGAACCCAGGTAGCACAATAGAGCCGCTGCCCTAAAGGTTAGTGTTTCAAATCTACCAGGAACAACATGGGAGAAAAGACCTACTGATTTGGCCCCATAAAGACTCAAAAACAACCAAACTCTTCGCTGTAGATTACAGCTCAGGAAATCTTAGGAGGCAGTTCTACTCTGTCCCATAGGGTGACTATAAGTTGGAAGTGAGTAGACAGCACACAACAACAACGTTCATCTCTACCAGTGGCTCAAATATACAAACGGCTGTGAGGATGGCAGAGGTCAAGGCTGTTTCCTTCTCTTCTGCATAAAGTCACCATGAGTCAGAGTCAGCTTGATGACAACTAACAATGTTCCCCATTATTTTAAAACACCATCATGAATATACAGATTACAAAACTCAGCCAGCCTCTGCCTCCGCATGGTAAAGGATGGGCTCCAAATTAGCAAAAATTTGTTTTATTTGAAAATATACAAAAGACATACTTTCAAGATTTCCTTGTTGCACAGCATGTAATGAGAAACTCAAAAATTGAGGCCAAAAAAAAAAAAAATTGCCATCAAGTCAATACCAACTCATAGCAACCCTGTAGGACAGAGCAGAACTGCTCTATACAGTTTCCAAGGTGGATTTGAACTTCCAGCGTTTTGGATTTGAACTGCTGACCTTTTGGATTCCAACTGCCAACATTTTTGTTAGCAGCCATAGCACTTAATCACTACTCCACCAGAGTTTCCAAGAGAAATTGGGGCAGTAAATGTGAATTTCTATCTAGAATGACCACCAGCCCAATTTCCAGCATGTTTCTGTTTTTAGTGGGCTGTGTGCACAAGGAAAGCTAAGGCCTTTCGAGTTGCTCACATGCTTTGCTGCAGGGGATGCTGAAGCTAATGGAGAGAGGATAAGGCTCTGCCAGGCAAGGCTGGCACCTTACAGAACTGACCCAAAGAAGGTGACTAGTAGTCTAAATTACTGTGTCAACACTGACATTGATATCATATAAAGTACAATGATAATTTGGAAATTACTTTCAATATTATTTCATTAATCCACTTTTGTTTTTTGTTTTTTAATTTGTCCTGCAGCATTCTGCCAGATTACACAATAAAGCTTCTGACTCAGCAAAGGTGGAAGAAGGCATCAAAAGGTCATAGAACAAGGAAACAGGGTATGACACAAGGATACCCCCAATAAATTGAAAAATAAAGTAGAATATTCTTCCTTTGCTGGTAGGAGTAACTCAGAGAGAGAGAAAGGCAAAGAGCTTAGATATAAATGTCTGATTCTCTCTAGTGGTTGAAATTCTCACAGGAGAGAAATTGACAACATCAGTTAGATAGGTTTGCAGGGGCAATCCCTCTGCACAGAAGCTTATTCCAGCCTTCTCAAGGCATATTCCAGAATAATCAGTGTGTCCTCAAAGAAAGCATCTGCAAGCACGGTATCCACACACACACACAAAAAAAAATCTAGATGCCATCAGGTCATTTGACACATGGAGGCCTCACATACATTGAGGGTAGAGCTATGTTCTGTATGGTTATCACTGGTTGTAATCATTTGGAAGTAATCATTAGGCCTTTCTTTCACTAGCAGCTTCTGAGTGGATTTGAACTGCTAACTCTTGTGTGAGTATTAGAGCACTTAACTGTTTATGCCACACCGAGCTATCATCTATCACAGTAAACTCGAAAACTAAAGTCATTGACACTGAGTTGATTCTGACTCATGGTGACCTATAGAACAGAGTAGTGCTGCCCCCACAGAGTTTTCAAGATCGAACATTTTTAATAAAGCAGACAACTATGTCCTTCCCCCACAGAGAAGCTACTGGGTTTGAACCACTGGCCTTTGAGTTAGCAATAAGTTGGAAGTGACTGGCAAATTTGTCTCAATGGGCCAAAGATGACACTCTCTCCTTACCTCTTCCTGTGCTAAGAGTGTTGCATAAGGACTCAAGACACTTCCTCATACCTACCCCAGCCCCACCCCAGATCAATCGCCAGACTCTGCTTATACCATGAAAATGCACTAGAAAATACCATCAGCAATGGGTACTGCCACAGTGAAGCTTATGGGCACAGTCTCCCCCAGAGACAAGTGGTACGGACACAGGAGTGGAAGACAGCACCCGGAGTAGCAAGCCTTTCAGTGCCAGAAGACATGAAGATGTCATGTGCCCAGACATCATCTTGGGTAAGAGAGGGAGAATGAGGAGAGGGAAATGGCCAGTTAGAGGAAGGATAAGACTTTTCTTTCTTTCTTTTTAATTGTGATTAAGTGAAAGTATACAATCCAAATCAATTTTGCATGACCACCTATCTGCAGCTCCATCTGCTTTCCTCAACATATCCCTCCTTTTCCCTGCATATGTCTAGCATCCAGAAGAGTATGAATTTTAATTTATTTGATCTTTACTGATGGGTGAAATAAACCAAAAACCAAACCTGTTGCCATCAAGTCTAGTCCAACTCAAAGCCACCCATGTGTTACAGAGTAGAACTGTTGCATGGGGTTTTCTTGGATGTAGTCCTTATGGGAGCTGATGACTGGGTGTTTCTTCTGCAGTACTACTGGGTGGGTTCCATCCACCAATCTTTAGACTGTACTCAAGCCTTTTTTGTACAACTCTAGGACCTCTACTGGCTGGACAGTCTCCTTGAAAATAAAAGAAATAATGCTACCTTCAGCAGTCAAGATGAAAGATGGTTTTAGTGGTGATGGTGGTAGTGGTGGTGGTGGTGGTGGTGTTTATGTTTCTCTTGATATTTCTTTTTTACTGTCATCAGCAAGAAAGCAAGATGAAACTAGTTCTAGAAAATAGAGAAAGCTACCTTTTCCTGCCGACATCAGTTTGTGAGTGTTAATTTCCATCCCTCCACCACTGCAATACCTGAAGAGCCCATTATGAATGAACACACACAGCAGATGGAATTTCTAGGTTGTGGCAGTTCAGATTCCACTCAGTAGTTTTGTCCACCTCTTTTGAAAGAGGGTTCTACAAGAGCTAAAAGACAAGGACCATCCCTTAGTAGCAGCTGGCAAGATGTCCAGCATTAGCCAAGCGTTCATCCCAAGAAAAAATGAAATTTTAGATATGAAAACTAGTGTAGACTTCCCAGCTTCTATATGAAGAGACTAACTAAAGGTTTCATGGGAAAATAACAAATAAAGACAGGGATAGATAACCCAGTAAGCAGGTGCACACAAGCTTACTGGTGCTTACTTACTAATCTGTAGTGCACAATTTCACCTGTTTTTTACCACATCAAGACACTTACTGTAAGTCTGTGCATACCGTGCTTACCAGTTAATCTTCACCTGACCAGCTGAGTATCCTGTACCGGACGGAGCAGCAAGAACAACCCCAGCACCCATTCATGGCTATAGATGGAATGAAGCCACCTCGCCTGGCTTGATTCCCACCGAGACAAAGGCTGCTAATTCCCCAAAGACGCCAGCTTTTATTGTTCTTCTGCTTCACGATGAGATAGATAATGGAATCAAAAGCACTTCGTAAACTGCGAAGTACTATACAAAAGCTGGCATAATTATTAATATTAGCAGCTCATTTTTTTTCCAAGAGAAGGGGAGAGAGATGCCAGCATTTGCATGTTGATAAATCATAAAAGCTTCTTGCCTGGGCATTCTTCTCCTCTTTCTCTCTTCTCATTGGCCTATGAACTTCTCGGTCCCTCTGATGAGTCATTTTGATGGAAATGTTGTTCATTACAGTGAACAAACAGTTCATGCCTGAGAAATGATATTGTAGCTATTGTAGGTGGTAACATAGCTGAAATTTAACAGTCAAAATTGGTGTGGAGAGAAAATGTAGCTTTCTCTATTTTCCAGAATTAGTCTCATCTTGTTTTCTTGCTGATGGCAGGAAAAACAGCATTGATTGCAAAAACATAGGTACCAACATTCACCATAACAAAAACAACAGGGCAGACTGAGCCTTTTGTTCAGTATTTGCTGGTGGAAATGAGCAAAACTGGAAGAGATGCCTCCCTTGTATGGATATGAAAAGGACTGGATGACCAGTGTCATGATCACAAGCAAGCCCTTGATGAGGCTGGAGTTCTTCACTTGTTACTAATTTCATACTTATGAATCTCATCTCTTGAGACTTCTAAGTTTTCCAGAGAGCAGCATCCTTCTTTTCTACATTGCTCAGTCCTTCATAGGATCCAGCCCAGGGCCCCTGGCTTGCTGAGTAAAGGAGTGCTTGATTGATGAACTGAGCAACTGATCAAATGAAGATTAAAAAAAAAAAATGCCGATTTCAACTCATGATGACCACAAGTGTCAGAGCAGAACAGTGCCCAATAGGGTTTTCAACGCCCATGATCTTTCAGAAGTAGGTCGCCAGGCAATGGCTTTGGATGGACTTGAAACTCCAATCTTTCAGTTAGCAGCCAAGCATATGAATCCTTTACACCATCCAGAGACTCCCAGTCAAAAACCCATGAATTGTTTCATGAGTCCCTATGCCTAGCTTAGGGAGATGCTGGACTAAGAAGCAAGAGCTTCAGTTCTGATTGTATAACGGCTACAGCTTTAATGCATGAACTTGGAAAAGCTCCCTCTCTTCTCTAGGATCATTTCTTCTATAAGTTCAGGAAAGTGAATTCGAAACCAAATTGTTTTTTTCTTTTTGACTGTATGAATCCCACACCCTGTGATTCCATTTCTCTCCCTGCTCTCCTGGGCAATGCCAACAAAACAAAACCAAACAAAATAATCTTCAACAATTTAGCAAAAAGAGCAGCTCTCTTCTTAATGAGATTCCAATGAGGTTAAGACTGGTTTTTATTAGATTCTGCAATTAATTAATGTTATTAGAATACTGTTTGCAGGATGATTAAAATGATGAATAAAAAATAAATAAATGATTTATCTAAATCTGAATCCAAAAAGCTGATAGAGCTCTGAGGAGCACCAGAGAATGGTTAAGCAAGGAAGGCAGGCAGGCAGCAGAAAGTCAGCCCTGAGCGTCAGGGGCTGCACATGAGACTGCCAACGTGTGGCCTAACCAACAAGAAGAAGAACAAGTGATGGATCCAGTGCCTTTGAGCTTGAATAGAACTAACAGACATCTCACAGGAATTCACTAGAATCCCAATTTAAAAATAAAAATAAAAAGTTATGACACAATAAAGTCATCTTAGTTTCCTAGGGCTTCTGTAACAAAACACCACAAAGTGAGTATCTTTTAAGAACAGAAATGTCTTTCTCACAGTTCTGGAGGCTGGAAGGCTAAACTCGGGCGGTCAGCCAGAGAGCCAGGTGCTCTCTCCATTGGCTTTAGGAGAAGATCCTTCCTGGTAACGCAGGGTGTTTCTTGACATTCCTTGGCATTTTTTGGAGTTCCTTGGCACATAGACTGGTCTTCATGCTGCCTTGGGGCTCTGTGTGTGATTCTGTTTCCCCGTCTGTTCTTTCCTTTATGAGACATCGCTCAAAGGGGATTAGGATTAGTCTCCACTCTACTCCACTGTAACTTTCTTAACTTCACTGATCACGACTAAGAAGAAAAATCCCTACTTCACCAGACGAGGTCACATTCATTGGTTCAGGGGTTAGAACTTCAACATACATTTTTTTGAAGGACACAATTCAACCTGTAACAAATATTAAAATAGTACTGAGACAATAGTCTAAGTTTAACTCTTTGGTAATTCATAATATCATACTTTCCCCTTTAAGCCACATGCAGGCTTACCCACATGTTCACAGAAACCACACACACACGTACTTCTCCCTCCCATCTCTGGGAATCATTGAAAGTTTTGATCTTGATGTTGAGAAATAAAATGAGCACTAGTGTGAGCTGCTACCCAGATTCTCCCATGTGAATACACAGCACAATGTCTGAAATATTGTGGATGTCCAGCAAACATTAACAATGATGATGATGATGGTAATGGCAATGAAGACAACAGAGACAGGAAAATTACAAAAGATATGTAATGGAGAGACCCACCGCAGACGAGGCATCAGTGAGATTCTGGTGGGAGTAACACTTTGACCAAACATAGGAGGTGGCATGGGGAGTTGGCATGCACACACTGGCCAGTTTAGCTACTGGATTGACTGACAACAGAAACCACCATGATCATAATTCACATGATAACTGGGTGCTCCTGGTAGTGTTGTCTCTGTCCTAACTTTCACTGCAGTCCTCATTGCATCTTCAGCCTCACTTCACCTTTCAAACCTGACTCTCAACAGTGCCTGCTTAATGTGTGCTGCCCTAGAAGTTGCTTTTAAATAAATCATTTTGATTTAAAATTAAAACAGATCTCTGATTTGTAAAATAAATAAAGCTCTGATCTGAATTTCCTTTCTGGATATCTAACTCCTTCTCGAATGGTAATTCATTGAGATGGGGCCAAGAAGGTGGACTGGTCACATGTCTCTTCCGATCCCTTTAGCAGCTAAGACCTTCAGAGACAAGTGAGCAGAACAAAAGGAACATTTGATGAGCCCCAAGATCAGGCAGAAACATGTGAGTGTGGAGTGGACAACAGAAAGGGGAGCAGCTACCTTTGTCAGAGGTGAGACACCACTGCAAGCGGTCTTGCTCTTGTTGATGAAGCAGAGAGCCAACTCAAGTGCAGAGGCCATCTTTGTCCACTAGGAGGCTGGGACTGGGACTGTTGCCTCTGGGAGCATGGCTGGGGCCAGCTGCCGTGTTGAGTGGAGGCTCTTGACTGAAAAGCATCTCTTTCAACTGGGAGGCTGAGCTTGGGATGGCCACATGAGTAGTACGATGGTGGATGGTAGTCTCCTCTCCCTTGTCTGAGCTACATCAGAGGAGAAATTCTGTTGCATTATCTGGATCAAAAGTAGGATTGTACGTGTGTGCTCTGAGCTTTTCCCATAGTCACAGAGATAAAGTAACTGACACCAGCACATATGAGGAAAAATCAGATAAAAGGACTAAGAATAAAATTAAGACTCATTAAGAGTTATGTGGGATTCTATCAAAAGAACAATTTATGAATGACTGGAGTACCAGGACAGGGTGTGACAACAGAAAATAGAGAGGATTGTTGAAGAGTGTCTGACAGAAAACTTCCCTGACATACAAAACAAGAGAAGACATCTATCCAATGTGCTCATCAAACTCCACAAAACATAGATCTCAAAAGAAAGACACCAAGACATTATAATCAAGCTTAACAAAATGAAACACAAGGAGAGGCTCTTAAAGGCAGCTAGGCTTAAACCAAAACTAGCTTACACAGGACAGTCTTTTAGACTGACCTCCAATTATTCAGCTGAAACTCTGTGGCCACAAGGCAATGGGCTGACACATACAAAGCCTTGAAGGAAAAAAACTTCCAACCAAGAATTACATATCCTTCAAAACTGTGTATCAAATATGATAGTGAAATTAGGATAGTTCCAGATAAAAAGAAGTTTAGAGACTTTGCAAGAACCAAATCAAAATTACAAGAAATACTGAAGGAAGTTCTTTGATTAGAAAATCAGTAACAGCAGACATATACTTATGGATACAATGCAGGGCACCACATCCAGAGACCTACATGGTTAGGAATGTCTGAAAGCTAAAATATTAAAATTAAGGTAGCAGAGATCTCAGTAGGTAAATTATGACAACATTATACTAAAAAGAGGGGCATATTGATGTATTCACAGACTTTTCAGACAGAAAAGAAGTCAAGAAGATACAAAGAAGTTAAAGACTGGTTTAAACTTAAACACTAGAGGATAATAGTAGGGTAGCCACAGAGCAAACTAACAATATTACACATCAAAACAGGAAACAATGTCAAAGTCTCAACAGATACAAAACCAACATTGAAAAGCATGAAAAGAAAACACGTAGAGAAAGATAATCCAAATAGTAATTTATTTAATAATGAACAATCATATGGGGTTAGTAATAATAGGATCCTAAACAAATAAAGTGGTGGGTATGGTATGAACTGGGTAACTGAGTGGTTTTTACAGAAGAGGAAACTGAGACACAAGTAGGCTAAGTGTATTACTTATGTCTGTATAAACTAGGTGGGAACCCAATTCTGTCTATCTCCTAAGTGTGCAACAGACAATGGTATATCAGTTTCAACATACTTTAGTCTAAAGATTTGAGTCTGTGTTGCCCACAAAGCTGCTATCTCCGCAAGGACAGAGATTTTGCTTGTGTTGTTCAGACCTGTATCTGTTAGGACAGTGTGGCTAGGGCACTGAGTAGTTTCTCAATAAATATTTGTTGAATGAATGGAATGAATACCGTGTGCCTTAGGAGATGATGATAAAAGGAAATGGAGGCAAATGGATTTCAGTCGTGCTTAAATTACATAGCTATGACAGAAAAATATTTGATGCATAGTTTTTTAGCAGATAAGTCAGTCATAATCTAACCAGGAAGGCAGCAACCTCTCCAAATGATTATACAGTGGATAGTTAATAATTCTTACTGGTATTGAGGAGCTCTAAGAGTCACAGTGGTTAAGAGCTCAGCTGCTAACTAAAATGTCAATAGTTCAAATCCACCAGCTGCCCCCTGAAAACTCCATGGGGCAGATCTATCTAAAAAGTCCCATAGAGTCAATATGAGTCAGAATGGAATCAACAGTAAAAGGTTTGGTTTTATTGGTGTTGTAGAGTTCCTAGGTGGCACAAGCAGTTAACACACTTGTCTACTGACCAAAGGGTTGGAGAATCAAGTCCACCCAGAGGCACTGGAAGAGAGATCTGGCAACTTACTGACAAGAAATCAGACACTGAAAACCACACGGAGCACAGTTCTACTCTGAAGCACATGGGATCACTGTAAATTGGAACTGACTCAACAGCAACTGACTACTGGTTATTGGTATTATGCATGAATAGAAGAGGTTGTAAAACCAGCACAAGGCAGAAAGGCAACCTAGAGAAGAGCATAGCAAGAAGCTACTGCTACCTAGGCTGGGAGGATAAAGAAAAGCCACACAGAGTTACCTGTGCCAAGGGACTAGGGCTTACTAGCAGATGCCAAAATTACAGCAAGCCCACCTATGAGCTGCTGGAACCATGAAAGTTAAAACTTTTACCAAGGACTCAAACCAAAGCAAAGAGAAAAAAACACTGTGGTTTCTCCCTGCTTCTTGTCCTCTATCTCCATCCACTGCTTCTCATTGGTCAAGTCCCACCAGAAGTCAGCTGACAAGGAAGGCTGGAACAGCAGCTGACATGTAGACGGCCCGGTGACACAGAGCTGGACACTGGAAAGGAGCAAATGAGCTCAGCAACAGCCCAGCAACTGAAACTGTACCCGAGATCTAAAAACTCTCACTGGGCAAGAGGGGAATCAGTGTCTTTCAGACATGTTGCTCAAAATGAAATTTTCAGGGGAAAAAAAAACAAACAGGAAGAGTACATTTTGAACAAACTTGAAAAGCAATCACCTATTGATTTGTAATTTCTGGCTAGAAAGGTTCAGTGATGCAGGTTTTGGGGTGCCAGGTGCAGTGTGAGTTGTTTTCTTTCATCCCATGGCTCACACTGGGGCATGGCTTCCTGTGAGGCCCCAATGCCCAGGGTACCTGCCTGTCTAGGAACACAGCCCAACCCTGATCTTCCCCGTAGCTGCAAGGCAGAGTTACATAAGAAAGTAAGTTGTGGAACCCAAACAGGGATCCATCAGCTCAGAGCAGCCAAAGAGTATGAAGGTCCCGCAAACACCAGATTAAGTCTTAAAAGACAGACCAACTACCAGAGGTACAAGGGCTCATTGAGACTGCCTGGTCCTATCCAACTTTTTGCCCCCATGACATATTCCAAATGAAGACACTGAGGACCAGGGATTGAAGGAGGCTTGACTGTGGTTGTATTACAGTGTAATAACATAATTAGGTCAAGTTTTCCAGCTCAGGTCAAGTTTTCCAGAGGAGTGAGGGAAGAACGGGCATCTGTCTGTCTGCCTGCCTGCCTGTCTGTCTGTCTGTGTCATTGGATTTGATTGCCTTACAACAGTATAAAGTGAAATGTGGTAAACTCAGATAAAAAATCTGGAGAGACAGCCCAATGATAAGCTGGATGATCTGACAGAGAATTATTGCTCTTGGCAAGTGCATCTCAATGTTAAAATACTTTATAACATAGTTGATACTCAAAAAATCATACCCAACCTAGCTTTATATGTTACTTTTGATGGTGGTGAAAATGCCAGAGGACTTTACAGGCCCTCAGTAACAGTGTCTCAAAGAGATGTAGGAGATTAAGCTACATCTGCCATGGCCTCAGAACAGGTCCTGGAACTATATTTAAAAATAAATCTTGGAGACTTTTGTTTCTGTGTGTAGAAACAGTAGCTTGTGTCTGGTTAGCCATCCTGCTGAGAACAACTATAAAAATTAACTCTATTGTAGAAAACAGATGTTACAAGTCACTGGAGAGCAAGAAAGGAGCCAGAACTTTAGGGGCCAAGATTCTGGAGATAAGGGAAATACAGTGAAGTAAACCTTTATTTCCCTCGTGTATTTCCCTCTGGGTATCTGCGAGCTCCTCATGGCAGTCACTGATACAGAGCAGAAACCTTAATCTAGAACCACAGCAGCCTCCCTTGTCTGGAAAGACAAAAATTGGACAGCAAAGCCACAGTAGTAGCCAGAACAGAGGGCACCAAGGTCCTGAAGTAAATCACCACAGAGAAATGCATCAGCTGTCCTGTATACAATTTCCCCTCACAATTTTCCAGTTCCTAAACTTTGCATATAATGGGTAACAGGCTAAGAAACTAAATCATAAATAGCATTCTGAAAGGCTGAAAAGCCAGCTGGAGTCTGAACAGTCTCAAAACACTAAGAGGAGAAAAGCATACTGAAGTCCAGGTCCTATGGAGCAGAAAAGGGCTTGGGAAATATCCTAGATTTCAGCTGAGACAACTGAAGGGTTATATCCTAAAAGTAAAAACAAGCCAGACATGTACCAGCTCTTATAAAACCTGAAGTCTAGCTACAAATAGCTCGATTTCTGACTGGGTTAAGATGACCTGAACACTCATCCACTGCCTGCTAAGACCAAAAAAGAAACAAACTTTCTAAAAGAAGACAGCAGCATACCCAGTCCTGACAGTTTTTATTCACAATGTCCAGCACTCAATTAAACATTACTCAGCATGTTACCCTTTGTCATCAAATCAATTCTAACTCATAGCAACACTATGAAACAAAGTATAAAAACAAAAACAAGAGATGTTAGAAACTTTTAGATGATCTAGATAACGTAGTTATCAAACAAAGACTAAATGAGAAAGACTAAAGTGCTCCCCGAAAAATAAATTAAAAGATGGAAAGTTGGGCTCTATTCAAAAAGAACACTCTAAAACTGAAAAATGCAGTAACTAAAATTAAGAATTCAGTAGATGGGTTCAACAGCTGGTTCGCAACAGTAAAAGAAAGGATTTTTAGATAACAGATCATCAGAAAGATAACCAAATTGAAGCAGAGAGGAACAGACAATAAACACACACAAACACAAAAGCGTCATAAATACACGGGACACACTCAAAATAACTAACATGTAAAACTTGAATCTCAAAAGGAGAAAAGAGAAGAAATGGGCAGAAATAGTAGCTGAAGAAATAAGGGCCAAAAATTTTCTAAAACCAACAAATAACATTAATATAGAAATTCAAGAAGCTGTAAGAAAGCTCAAGCCACATAAATATAAAGAAACTACACAAAAATTCATTATACTAAAACCTAAAGAAAACCAAAGTTGAAGAGAAAAACCTTAAAATAGCCACAGGGAGAAAAATAAGCACATTAAGGAGCAACAATAACTATTTAATACGGACAAAGTCCAAAGACAAAAGAAATACAAAAGCTGAAATCCTGAAGGAAAAATAAGTGCAATCTAGAATTCCAAATCCAATGAAAATATTCTTAATAAAGAAGGCAAACAAAATTTTCAGACAAAAATACTACTAAGAAAATGTGTTTCGAACAGATATACAATGAAAAAAATACTGAAGGAAGTTCTTCAGACAGAATGATCCCTGTTAGAATAGCAATTCTGAAAGGAATAGAGAAAATCTAAAATGGTAAGTATGAGAGTAAATCCGTGTGAATGTTGACTAATTAAAATAGTATAAATATAAAAAGATAATAATGTTTTGCAGGATTTCGAGTGCCTACTTCAAATACGACCCCTTAAAAGAGGAAAAAGGGAAAAATGGGGGTGGGTAAATCAAATTAAAGTGGTATGAGGTCCACATGTTGTCCAAGAAGTAATCAAATCACTAATGGAAGGATAAATTATTTTATCACAAGAAGGCATACAGTAATTCACTAGCAAAAATGGGCAAATTATCACCCATGACCAAATCTGGCACACAGCTCAGGAAGTAAGAATGTTTTTGTGTTTTTAAGAGATTGCTAGAAGAAATAGGAAGAAGGGAAGATGGAAAAGAAAAAGGAAGAAGAGAAAAAGAAAGTAAAAGAAGGAGAAGAGGAGGAAGAGACAGACACCGTACAAGGTCTTTGAAGCCTGATTACTACCTGGCCCTTTACAGAAAAAGCACGCCAAATTCTTCTCTAGGATAATGCTAAAAAAATAAAGCACTTAAACTAACAATCTAATAGCTGGGCAAAACAAAACAATGAAAAGTACTTGATTAATTCAAAGGCGGCCAAAGAAAAGATGATGAAAAAATAAAAATAAACAAAACAGCAGATAATCAAACAAATATAAAACTAATACTAAAAAATCAGTAGCTTATCAAATATAAGTGGACTCAAAATTCCAACTAAAATTAAAATATCATCAGTCTGGAAAACCAGTAAGACTCACCTAGGCAGAGAAAGGTTGAAAATAAAAGGATGTAAAACAATATGCCATGAAAACTCTAAGCAGAAGAAAGCTAGCCTACCTACATGAATTACGGACAACATCAGACTTTAGAGCAAGAAGTATTCCTAGACATAAAGATATTGCATAATAACAGTGGGGAAGCTGAGCTTTGAGTGGGCACACCTACAGAACCACAGCAGACCATAACCTGAGCATCATAAGCTAAGTGCTTGTGAATTCATGCAGATTTAAGTCTTTCCTCGGATCTGACTGAGCACCTGCTAATATCTCTCCCTTTCCCCAGCACCTTCCCCTCTGTTCTCTGCTCTACGCAGGTCTGGAAGTGGTTCATCCTACCCATGCACCCTGAGCTATTCTCCCAGACTTGGAGAGGGAAAAAAACGGAAGGAGAAGAAAAATGTCTTGTGGCTTCTCTGAGCTGGGACTCTTCCTACATTCCTCACTGTGCTCACAGCTCTAACAAGTCAGTGACAGGTCACTGGAGTGTCTAATGCTCCAATAATCACTCTAGCTATTTGGATACTCAAAATATGTTTGTGTGTGTGTGTGTGTGTGTGTGAGAGAGAGAGAGAGAGAGAGAGAGAGTTAGAACACAAGAACTAAACATAAATAAATTCAAAAACTTTCTGATGGCTAGAAGACAAATATTTCTAATCATGAAAAGAAGCAGACCACCACAACATCAGAGAATTCCCCAAACAAAGAATCAAAACATTTTCCAGATGAAGAATTCCTGTAATTATCAGAGGAAGAATGAAAAAGAGTAATGTTTAGAGCTCTTCAAGACATCAGGAAGCAGATCAAGCAAAGTGCAACAGAGCATAACGAAAAATAAACCATGATGCAAGAAATACTTGAGCAACAAAGATCTGAAATTCAGCAGGCTAACAATAAAATTACAGAATTAGACAATTCAATAGAAAGTCAAAGAGAAGGATTGGGGCAATGGAATGCAGAATTAGTGAGATGGAAGATAAAGCTACTGACAACAGCATACATGATGAAAAAGCAGACAAAAAAATTTTAAAGTTAAGAATCCCTAAGGGTTGTGTGGGACTCTTTCCAGATGAACAATTTTACAAGTGATGGGCCATAAGAGTCATCATCATATTACCCTTGATGTCCTGAATGTAATCAAAATGTCTTCTTTTCAACATTTCCTTTATTTTCAGGTAAAGAAAAAAGTCACTGCGGGCCAGATCAGATGAGTAGGGACGGTGTTCCAATACAGTTATTTGTTTACTGGCTAAAAACTCCCTCACAGACAAGTAGACAACTAAGTTGGCATAACACTTGCCGCCATGCCACCGTGCACAATGGCCATTAGAGAAAGAGTTCCAAAGTTGCTTTGAAGGGTGGACTAGGAACTGGCATCGGTGCATAGCTTCCAAAGAGGAGTACTTTGAAGGTGACTGTAGTAATATTCAGCAATGAGGTAAGTAGCACTTATAAAGATTAAGTTTGCAGACTTAGCTCTCTGACCTCACGTACTCAAGGATGCAGTACAGGAGAGAAAATCCAGAGAGCAATACAATAGGGAAACCACAAAAATAAACCAAAGCTAAAACACTAAAACTATGGTAACAGAGATCTCGGTATGTAAATGATGCCACTATACCGAAAAGAGGACCTAAGTACTACACTCACAGATTTTTCAGATGAATAGGAAGTCCCGGTGATACAAAGAAACTAAAGACTGATTTAAACCTAGAACATTAGGGGTAAGTATTAAGGTCACCACAAAGGAAATTAACAATCATACACATCAAAGCAAGAAACAAAATCCTTTAGTCCCAGCAAATATAACACCAACAACAACGAAAGACTGAAAACTTGCAAAGAAAAACAACTCTACACAGAAAATAAAGTGCAGCAAAGAAATGGTCAATAACACACCAAAAAAGGCACCAAAATGATAGCACTACATTAATACTTATCAATAATTACACTGAATATAAATGGGTTACATGTACCAGTAAAGAGACAAAGAGTAGCAGAATGGATTAAAAAAAAAAAAAAAATACTTGCCCACACGCTACCTACAACAGACACACCATAGATGCAAAGACACAAACAAACTGCAGTTCAATGGATGGAAAAATATATATCAAGCTAACAACATTCATAAAAGACCAGGGTCGCAATATTAATTTCAGATAAAGTAGACTGTAATGTAAAATCCACCACAGTGGATGAGGAAAGTCACTACGTATTGCTAAAAAGGTCAATACATCAGAAGAAGATAACCATCTTAAATATTTATGCAACCAACGACAGAGCTTCTAAGTACATCAAATGCACTCCAACAGCACTGAAAACTGTGATACACAGCTCCACAATGAGAAATGAAATGGGCAATATCACAACAGACCCAAGTGAAATTAAAAGAATCATACAAAACACTATGAAAAACTGTACTCACATAAATTTGAAGACCTGGAGAAAAACGGGCAAATTTCTAGAAACAAACTACCTATCAAAACTAACAGAAACAAAATAGAACAACTTAATAGACAAATCACAAAATAAGATACTAAAAAAGTAGTTTTCAAAAATCCCAGTCAAATATAATCTCGGCCCAGACGGCTTCACTGGAGAATTCTACCAAACTGTTAGAGAAGAGTTAACATCACTATGCTAACGATATTTTATAGCATAGAGAAGAATAGAAAACTCCCAAATTCATGCTATGAAGCCAGCATACCAAAGATACCAAAGACAGCGCAAAACGGAAAATTATAGACTGAGATCTCTCATGACCTTAGATGCAAAAATCTTCAGAAACATTCTAGCTGATACAGTTCAACAATATATCAAAAACAGTAATTTACCATGACCAGCTAGGATTCACACCAGTCATGCAAGAATGCTTCAACATTAGAGAAAGAATTAATATAGTCAACCACATAAATATATCAAAAAATAAGAATCACTTGATTTTATCAATTGATGCAGAAAAGGCATTTGGCAAAGTCCAACACCCATTCATGTTAAAATCTTTCAGCACAATAGGAACAGAATGAAAATTCCTCAGCATAATAAGGGGCATCTATGCAAAGCCCGGTGGTACAGTGGTAAAGTGTTGTGTCTACTAACTGAAAGACCACAGTTGGAATCTACCAGGTGCCCCATGGAAACTCTATGGAGCCATTCTACTCTGTCCTATATGGTAGCTATCAGTCAAGACTGACTTGACAGCAGCAGGTTTGCTTTGGTTTATGCAAGCCAATAGCCAACATCATCCTAAATGGAGAAAGTCTGAAGGCATTCCCGTTGAGAACAAGAACCAGACAACAATGCCCACTGTCACCACTTTTATTCAACATTGTGCTGGAGGTTTTAGCTTGAGCAATCAGGCTACAGAAAGAAATAAGGGGCATCCAAAATGGTAAGGAAGTTGTAAAAATATCTCTATTTGCAGGCGATATGATCTTATACACAGAAAACTCTAACAGAATCTGCATAAAAACTACTAGAACTAATAGAAGAATCCAGCAAAATATCAAGATCCAGGTTCATCATAAATCTATCAGTTAGATTTCTTTACAACAACAAAGAGACCATCAAAGAAGAAATCAGTGAATCAATACCTTTTACAATAGTCCCCAAGAAGATAAAATACTTAAGAATAAATCTAAGCAGAGATGTAGAAGACACATACAAAGAAAATTATAAGACCATACCGCAAGAAGCCAAGAGAGCTACGTAAGTGGAGAAACTTATCTTGCTCACAGATAGAAAGATTTAGTATCATGAAAATGTCTGTTCTACTCAAAGCAATCTACAGGTTCAGTGTAATCCCAACACAAATTCCAATGGCATTTTTTAATGAGCTGGAGAAACAAATCATCAACTTCATGAGGAAAGGGAAGAAGCACTGAATAAGTGTAACTGAAGGAGAAGAACAAAGTGGGGAGCCTCATGTCACCTGACTTTAGAACCTATTATACTGCCTTGGTAGTCATAACAGTCTGGTGCTGACATAAATACAGACACATGGACCAACGGAACAGAATTGAGAATCCAAATAAAACACCATCCACCTATTAGTATCTAACAAAGGACTAAGGTCTGTGAACTGAGGAAAAAATGGCATCAGCAAAACTGGATATCCATGTGCAAAAAAATGCAACAATACCTGTGTCTCACTGCATGCACGAAAAAAAGCCTCAAAATGCATCAAAGAATTAAATATAAAATCTAAAACAATAAAGATTATAGAATAAAAAAATAGGGACAACAGTGGAAGCCCTAAGATACGGCATGAACAGACTAAAAAATAGTAGTAACAACGTGCTAACACCAGAAAAGAAAACAGATGCATAGAACTTCTGAAAATCAAACACTTACCCTCATCCAAATACCTCACCAAAAGAGTGAAAAACCTACTTACTGACTGGGAAAAGTTTTTTGGCAATCACAAATCTGGTTGATGTCTAACCTCCATAATCTACAAGGTACTGAAAAATCTCAACAAGAAAAAGACAAATAACCCAATTGTAAAACAAAATATACAAAAGATATGAACTTCACCAAGAAGACATCCACGCAACTAATAGATATGTGAGGAAACGTTCGCAATCATTAATCATTAGAGAAATCCAAATCAAAACTACAGTGAGATAAAATCTCACCCCGACAAGGCTGGCATTAATCCAGAAAACACAGAACAATAAACGTTGGAGAGGTTGCGGAGAGACTGGAGCTCTTCTACACAGCTGGTGAAGATGTCAAACAGTTCAACCACTTTGGAAATTGACTTGGCACTTTCTTAAAAAGGTAGAAATAAAAATGTCATATGATCCAGTAATCCCACTGCTTGAAGTATATCCTAGAGAAGTAAGGGCTGTAACACAAATAGATACATGCAAACCAATGTTTATTGCCACACTGTGCACTGTAGCAAAAAGACAGAATCAATCTAGATGCCTATCAACAGATGAATGGGTAAAGAAAATATGGTACATTCACACAATGGAATACTATGCAATGATAAAAGAACAACAACGATCTCAGGAAACATAACATGGAGTCATCTGAAAGACACTATTCTGAGCGAAATTAGACACAAAAAAGACAAATATTATATGAAATCACTGCTATAAGGACTCAAGAAAAGTCTTAGGTACAGAAGAAAATGATCTTTGATGGCTGCAAGGGAGGAAGGGAGAGGAGTATTCGTAGGTTAAATAGTAAATAGGAATTGGGTTAAGTCAAAAAAGTGGCAGCACACCATAGAAAGCTGTACTACTGCTGTGCTACACCAAAACCTAGGTTTCCTGAACACAGCTCAACATTTTGAAGGCCAGAGTAGCGGGGCCACTTGGGGAACTTTGTTTCAGGGGACATCTAGGTCAACTGGCATAACTAAGGTTTGTTTGTTTTTAAGAAAATGTTTCGCATCCCATTTTGGTGAGTGGCATCTGGAGTCTTAAAAGTTAGCAGCTGCCATCTAAGGAGCATCACTTGATCCCTACCCACCTGAAGCAGAGCAAACCAACAGACATCAAAGACATGAGGAAATTTTAGCCCAGGAGACAGAAGGGACCATGAGGGCCACATAATCAGGAGATTACATCAGCATAAGACCGGAAAAACTAGATGGTGCCCAGCTACCACGAATGACTGCCCTGACAGGGAACACAATGCAGAGTCCCTGGCACATAGGAAGACAGATGGAGCACAGGTCTAGAACTCCATTAAAAGACCAGACTTGATGGTCCAATATCCTGGAGGGTTCCCCTGAGGATATGGACCCTGGACTCCCTGCTAACCTAGAGCTGAATTCAGTACCAAAGCTAACCCCGTGGGACATGGAGTGATGTTGGTGAAGTGTGTGATTCTTGACTTAAATGTATACATAAGGCTGTCAGAGGCAAGATGCAAGGGTGGAGAGAGAAAGACAGAAGTTGGTTGAATGAATACAAGTACAGGGTGGAAAGCAGGAGTGTGCTACCACAGAATGAGGAGAGTAGCTAGAGTTGCGTAGAGGTGAGTGTGCACGGTTTTATACAGTTAATTGACTTGAATTGTAAACTTTCACTTAAAGCACAATAAAATAATTTTTAAAAGAACATTAGAAATGTCCATGAAAATTAGGAAATACTCTGAACAAAGTAATAATTATATAATGTCACATTAAAAGTTGTAGAATAGAGCTGAAGCTGTACTTTAAAAATGATACCCTTCCATATATGTTAGAAGAAAAAAAAAAAAGACTATCAGAAAGCCTATGACCTAATGGCCATCTCAAGAAGCTAGAAGCCAAAGCAACTTCAAATTGAATGCAAATAAGCTAAAGGGGAAAAATTAAAAAGATTAAAGCAAAAAAAAAAAGAAAAACAGAAAAAGTCAGAAATTGGTTCTTTCAAAAGACTAATAAAATCTACAAATCCCTGGAAAGACTGATCAAGAAAAAGAAAAAAGGAATGAACTATTAATATTCGTAATGAAAGAAAGATTCTATTAATGGAGATTCATGCAAACGTTAAAAGGTTAGTGAAATGCAATAAATAACTTTATACCAATAAATCTGACAATTGAGATAAAAAGGACAAATTCTTTCAAAATACCCTTTGCCCTTATATCGATTCCAAACCATAGCAACATTGTGAGACAGAGAACTGCGCCTTAGAGTTTCCAAAGAGCAGATGGTGGATTTGAACTGATGACTTTTCAGGTAGCAGTCAAGCTTTTAACCACTGTGCCACTTGTTAATAGTGGCACAAGAAGAACTGGGAATTCTTGATCATCCTAGCTACTAAAGGTAAACATGTATATTCCCAGGACCCAACAATTCTACTCCAATGGAGGCACTTACGTGGGTAAACTCAAAAATGTGTACAGGAATGTTCACAAGGACACTATTCCTAACACACACACAAAAAATGCAGAGTCCTCTAAAATGTCTATCAATAGTAGTAAAGCTAGTGTATTGCAGAGTGTTCATATAAAGGAAACGCTGGTGGCACAGTGGTTTAAGTGCTACATCTGCAAAATGTCATCAGTTCAAATCCACCAGGTGCTCTTTAAAAACTCTATGGGGCAGTTCTACTCTGCCTCTAGGGTCCCTAGGAGTTGGACCAACTCCATGGCAGTAGGTTTAGGCAACAGTGTAACAACTGAACTGCTGCTACAGGCAACAACAGGTATGAGTGACCCGCTGAAAGTAAAAAGGACTTGGAGCACTTAATGATGAAGATCAAAGACTATAGCCTTCAGCGTGGATCACACCTCAATATAAGGAAAACAAAAATCCTCACAACGGGACCAAAAGAGACTTCATGATGAATGGAGAAAATATTGAGGTTGTCAAGGATCTAATTTTTTTTTAATCTGCAATCAATATCCATGGAAGCAACAACGACAAAAAAATCCAACTATTCAGCCAATGTGCTGTCAAAGACTTCTTTAAAGTGTCAAAAAACAAAGATATCACTTTGAGGACTAAGGTACGCCTGACTCAAGTCATGACATTTTCGGTATCTTCATGTGCACGTGAAGCTGAACAATGAATAAGGATAACCAAAGAAGAATTAATGCTTTTTAAATATTGGTGAAGAATATTGAATATATCATAGACTGCCAGTAGAAAGAACAAGTCTATCTTGGAGTAAGTACAGTCAGAATGCTCCTTAGAAGTTAAGACAGTAAGACTTCATCTTGCTTATGTTGAACTTGTTATCTGTAAGGACCAAAACCTGGAGAACATCATGCTTGCTAAGGAAAAGGGTCAGCAAAAACTAGGAAGACCCTCCACAAGGCAGAATGGCATCGTTTCTACAACAAAGGGTTCAAACACAGCGACAACTATGAAGATGGCATGGAACAGGAGACTGTTACGTTCAGTTGTACATAGGGTTGCTATGAGTTGCAAATGACTCCACAGCACCTGGCAATAACAACTTTGAGTGAAAAGATACCAGACACAAAATAACAATTACTGGATGATTTAATTTGTATGGCAAAACTAATCTACTCTGATAAAAGACAGATACAAAGTCTGACAATTAGGTTTGTGAACTTGGCCACAATGTGCTTATATTAGCAGCACTGTACAAACAACTGGGTGAGGTTTCATAACCTTGGTATATCAGTGTCTCACAGCTGTGTTCATGTTGAGGTGTGGCAGGGTCTTGCTGAGTGGCGTTCATTATTGTGGCACGTTTTTGTGTGCCGTCATGAGTATGTCAGGGTTTGAATTACAGCAACAAGTAAACATTAAATTTCTTGTTAAACTCAGCAACAGTCGAAGTAAAACCAGGGACATGTTAGTCCAAGTTTGTGAGGATAATGCCACACAGAAAATGGCAGAGTATAAATGGATAAAATGTTTTTCTGCGAGGAGAGAATGCATCACTGATGAAGAGAGGTCAGGATGGCCAGTAACTTCAAAATTGTCAACTGACTGTGACATAGCATAGCAGATCAAGTAAACATCAACAGAGAAACAGGAAAATCTTAGCTGAAAATCTTAGCATGAGAAAGGTGTGTGCAAAAATGGTCGTGAAGGAGCTCACCAATGAACAAAAGCAAAGGAAAGTCGAAGTTTGCCAAGACCTATTGGAGAGGCAAGACTATGTTTTGCATGGTGTTATCACTAGTGGTGAAACATCGGCGTATCAACACAACCCTGAAACACAGCGTTCGAGCGCACAATGGAAGACAGCCAATTCTCCATGACCGAACAGTTCCATCAGTTCAAATCAAGAGTCAAAACGCTGCTGTTAACCTTTTTTGATACTAGAAGGATTGTTCATTACAAATTTGTACCAACTGGATAATCGGTTAACCAAGTATACTATTTTGAAATGCTGAAAATGCTGTGTGAAAAAGTTAGATGAAAATGACCTGAACTTTTTGCCAACAGCTCACGGCTCTTGCATCTCAACAATGTACCAGCTCACACAGCACTGTCTGTGAGGGAGTTTTCAGCCAGGAAACAAATAACTGTGCTGTCCATGTTAATTTCTTTTAAGAGCTCTGAGGGAAAATCTGTTCCACACCTCTCTCTTAGCTTCTAGTGACAACCAACAAAGCCCTGGGGTTCCTTGACTAATAGATTCACCTACCTCAGCCACCCTCATCAGATGGCCACTTTCTTGTGTTTCTTCCTCTTTTATAAAGATATCACTCACACTGGATTAGGACTCACCCTTCTCCAGTATGACCTCACATCAATTGCTAACTCTTCCAAAACCCTGTTTTAAAAGACAGTCATATTCACAGATGCCAGGGGTTAGAACTTCAGCCCTTGTTTAGGGGAACACAGCACAATCCATAGCAGGAGATAATGACTGTTGTTATTCCATGATGTCACCTTGGTCCCCGCTCATAGTGACCCCACATACAACATAATAAAACCCTGCCCAGTCCTGCACTACTCTCACAATTGTTGTGTTTGAGCCCATCATTGGAGTCACTCCAGCTTGTTGAGGATCTTCCTCCTTGTCACTGACCCACTACTTTACCAAATATGATGTCCTTCTCCAGGGACTGAGCCCTCCTGATGACATGTCCAAAGTATGTAAGATGCATGTAAGCCTGAGAGGGGCTCCTGGGAGGTTTCTAGGCTGTGGCGAGTATTTTGTATTTTGGTGTGAGCCTGCTCACTATGCAAAAGTTTAAGTTAAAATTTTACACTTTTCTGGGTGTCTGTTAACTTCAGTCTTTTTTAAACTTACAAATAAATATTAACTAAGTCTCTAATGCAAGTTTGTTTCTGACCATCTGCCTTCTTCTCATAATAGCTGACAGTAGTACAATATTTACCTCGTTGTACCCTTACAAATAGAGCTTAGAATATTTTAAGAATTTCAAACTTGGGATCATGTTTTTGCTATACCTTGGTTAGAAGGATGGATTTCCCTTCTGCCTTAGAATGAATGGGCCTCTGTATTTGAGAGGCCTTCAGCATATGGAGAACAAGCTGTAAGATTAAGGAGGAAGGGGCTGGAAGCCCATCTGGTAAACCAGATCCAAAGAATCGGCCCATGCAAACAAAAGAATACACATCAGAGGAGCTATTGGGTTTCTCCAATGGGTATTTACAGGAGGAACTGTTCCTGACATATCTATTATTCTATGTACTTTTCACACCTAGAATGTTGGATGACTGAATTGTGCCTTTTATGCCAGAGTGGTGGCCACTCTTACAAAGCGGTGAGATTAGAGTACTCCTGGCCAGACAAGCCCTCCCACAAAAGAGTGAGTACTGGAGTGGAAAGAAAATCTAAGTGGGAAATGAATAAACAAAATTTTAAAGGGTAAAAAGTAAAGCTGTTTTCACCACGGTAACTAACGTTTGCCCATACCTACATCTATTTCATGGCCTAAAGTGGTTTTGTGGGTGCAAGTGATTTTTGAAGAGCAAATTAAAAACACTTTTTATAAGTCCCAGTAGACAGCAATGTAATATTAGCTAATGGTATTCGCCATCTCTAAAATAATTACTTTTGTAGTAATATGTTTATTAATGAAGTGGTCTGCAAAATAGATAATGATTTCTTGAGATTTGAGGCACAGGGATTTCTTTCTTTCCACTTCATTTTGCTTCTTTTGCAAAAGTATGCTGTATTCAAAATTTGCTGACAGAATTTCTTAAGTATAACGGTGTCAGAAATACGTGCTTAAGGAAGCTGAATGAACAAACATTTGCTGTATGGTGCTCTTACATTATCCTTTCTGGCGATGGGAATGTTCTAAAATTGTTGTGGTGTTAGTTGCATCCATCATTTACTTAAAGACATTGAATTACACACTTAAAGCAGGTGAATTTTACGATATCTTAATTATATCTCAGTGAAACTATTTTTTAAATGAGAAAATTGAAAATTTTATAAAAAAGCCCTCTGTTTCTCTTATCTTGTCACAGAAATGCTGACTTTGAGAAGGGATAGAAGACAACTACACAAAAGCTAATTAGACACAAGCATGGGAGGAAGAGATCCAAGAGCCCTAGTGGACCACAGGCAGAGAAAAATGAACACTAATCAACAACAGAATGTTATTTTAAAAAAAAACTCAAGTCATCTACTGAGACATGTTCTGAAAGAAGTACCTTTAGTGCCATGAAACAAGCATTCTGATAGAAAAACGGCCTGGATACTCCCAAATCCAACACTCCCCACTTGCTGTCCCTGCTACTTCTTTTATCTTCGTTAATTGCCATCTTGTTTGGTCCTTACATTCTTGGTATAAATGTGAGTCTCCACAGACACGTGGACTCTGACCTCTCTGGCCAAGTGATAAAGAAGCCCATTGCCATCAAAGCCATTCTGACTCACAGTGATGCAATGGACAGAGTGGAACTGCCCCTCAGAGTTTCCAAGGAGCGCCTGACGGGTCTGAGCTGTCACCTTTTCAGTTAGCAGCCATAGCACTTAACCACTACACCCTCAGGGTTTCCGTGTGGGCAGGAGCTGTATCATATTCCTTGTTGTCCTCAAGGTCCGTGTGAGCCGCTAGCCGGTGCCTGGCACAAAATAACTGCTTAATAAAGGCACTTACTGTCCCTCCTAGCCCAGAAGATGTTTTTAAAAAATGGTTGTTTCCTTCCTTCTAAAACCCTAAGTACTTGTTCAATACTGTCTTCTTTATGTTGACTTGAAAATACCTTCCAGGAGACAGTTTTGTGAACCATCTAGAAACCACCTGCACAGTAAGGCCAGCTTGCTCGCAGCAGTTGAATAAGATCCGAGCCCAGTGGATGGGAGGGCTGCCATTTCTCTACACTCACACAGCCACTACCCACCACCACACTTAGCTCAAAGTCCCTAATCCAGCCATGCCCTTCCTGTGTCCTCAGGTACCGTCTTGTTTTTTTGTTGGGTGCTGGCATATATTTCCTGGTAACATCTGTGACCCTTCAATCTGTGCTCTGGGTTTCTTTCCATCTAGGCTGGACTCAGCCAACATCCAGCTCAGCTTGGTCCTATGGCCCAGAACAGCCCAGCCAACCACAATGGGAATGGGGCTGCAGAGGGAGTTGAACAGCGCTGATGTACTACAATTCCAAATGGCTGAGGGGGAGCACTCTGGAAAGACAACCAGAAGAAAGACCTGACATGTTCAGTGTCCCAGAGCAGCCAGAAGCAGCACTGAGACTGGAACTCACAAGCCCTCAACTTTGGGGTCAGTCTCTGCCCCAAGTTGGTTATGTGACTTCAGCTAGTCTGGGCCTCAGGGTCTCTAGCCATAAATACGGCTCTAGTTTTTGCTTCCCTTCAGCTTTATAGTGGAGTAGGTATATCTATGGATGTTCAGGTGCTGGAAGGAGTGTTCTAGCCAGGAAGGCCTGAACAGTAGGCCTGTTCCCTGCCCACCTCAGTGGGCCTGAATACCAGCTGTGGGAGAGCAGAAGTTGCAGTTGTGACATCTGCCCTAGGCCCTGAATAGTACCTTCCTGGGTGCTGCTCCGGCTGCCCTGGGGACTCACTAGGTTTTTCACCTGCATTTCTGGAATCTTTTTTACACTTTCCCTGACAACTCTGTTACTTTGGGTTAAAAACAAACTTTTGCAGCTGTGTAACCTTTAGTCTACGAAGACTGTCAGATCTGAATTCAGAAAATAACACTGCTCTGAAACTGCCATAGCTGAGAAGGCCCAAGGTGACAAACCCAAGGAGGGGCAAAGCTGCGAGCTGAGGATGATAAGGAAATAGCAGGAGGGGGCCCCTTAAATTTAATATCAGCCAGAAATGTCTGACTGAGGTTACATTTTAGAAAAACAAGCCGTAATCATGTCACCACTAAACTAACACCATTAAAGAATAGCAACTATTAGTACTGAGAATTACAGGCTCTAAGAATAGTAACATCACAGAGCATCAGGTCCCGGCCTTGAGAGGCTGAGCTTGGTTCAAATCCCAGCTGAACTCTTTCATGACAGTTGAGTGTGTTACTTAGCCCATTCAGATGCAATCACTCAGCTCTGTGGTTTCTCTATTTCATCACATCTCATGACATTGAGCTTACCACTCTAGCCTGTGTTTTGGGACTCATGAGTCCCTGGATGTACAAACAGCTAACTTGCAGGGCTGTTAAGCAAAAGGTTGGAGGTTCAATCGCACCCAGAGAAGCTTCAGGAAAAAAACCCTGGATATCTACTCCCAAAAAACTCAGTCGTTGGAAACATTCCTCTCTGACACACACAGGGTCACCATGAATCAGAGTCAACTCAATACCAACTGGTTGCTATCCACTAATGTGTTCTCCCTATGTCATTTCAAAATTTACTGAGTGTTAACTGAGTCATCTATGTCCTTGTCACTAATAAAAATATCAGATGGGACCACAGCTGTGACTTCCAACTAGATACTTACTTTCTCAGTGACATTGATCAGCACTTTTTGATTTGGAGATGAAACAGTTCCAAATCCATCTACTAGGCACACTAGTATGCAGCTGAAATTATTTCATCTTGTGGACCAATTTATCATACAATTCTTTGACAGATACCTAGCTGAGATATGCTTTGTCTCTACCAGAACTAACACAGTTCCCTGACATAATAATCTAGCAAGCCTACCACAACACTGGGAATATGACTGCCTTCTCATGCCTCACTCTTAAAAAAACCCACCTAGGTTTCTAGAAAATTCTGCTCTATTTTTCATGTACTTACAAGTCACCCTGAAATAACCCGAACAGGAAACTTAATATGGATAGAGACCACCGCTCTTGTGGTTTACAGTATCTTTCCCTCTCTGATGGTTAATGTTATGTGTCAACTTGGTGCCGCATTATTTGGTCAAACACTAGCCTGGATGTGGTAAATGAAGTATTTCTGCGTGATTAAATCAGTCCACCTTAAGTAAAGCAAATTATACTGCATAATGTGAGTGGGTAGCAGCCAATCAATTGAAGGTCTTAACAGCAAAATGAGAGTTTTCCCCAGACTATATTCCACCACTAGATTATAAAGAAACATCTCGCCAGAACTCCTTCACTCGCCACTCATTCAGTCACCTGGTGTACGGATTTGGGGACACAAGACTCTAGGACCCCCAACCAATCACCTGACAACCTATAGATTTTGGACTTGTTAGCCCCTCACAACTGCAGAGCCAACTTCTTAAAATAAGTATAAATATACATATTCTTTCTCTGTCTCTGTCTCTCTACATATATGTATTATACACACACGCACACACATATATATACACACACATATACCCATTGCCACCGAGTTGATTCTGACTCATAGCACCTCTTTGATAAGAGAAGTGTATATTTGCAGGTAGCACCCAGCTTACGATGGATTCAATTTACAACAAACAGCACTTACCACCATCCTTTTTATTTTGTACTCCTTATCGTTAGTAATATGCACCACATACAATGTTGTAGTGCATAATTTGCTGATATTATCATTCTCAGATGTTCGCTCGCAGATGTTCAATTTTATGATTTACTGTTCAAAACACTGCCAGATAGATTTAATTTTCTAAACTAAATCTAGGGCTTCAGTTGCTTGAAAACATGGATTCAAACACTGATCGCTTTGCTAAAGTTGATTCAGGAAGCGGTGAGATGTTGCCACAGGATATGCAAAGGAAAAAAGAATAGGACCTCACAGACAGCTCTCAGTAACTTTCTGACTGGAAGAGTCATCTGCATTCCTAGGGACAATCCAGAGAATCCAGAAGTGGAGGTGTTACTCCAACGGACAAAGTGCAGCTTCATCCAATTGGCCCAGCTGACCTTCATTGTCAGAGGAAATGTCTATGCTTTGTGTACTTTTTTACATACACATAGATTAAAATATACCTGTAAGTTTATATGTAATGTTGCTAATCCCTGAAGACAAATCATATTTGTAAAAATACTGATAATGAAAGATAATATAAGTGAAAAAAACAATTTGTAAGTAGTTTTTGACTTACAGAACCAACTTACTGTGGAGTCATGGGAACGGAGCCTCACCTATTGTCAGCCTGCCTGCCTGCCCGCCCGCCCGTCCGTCCGTCCGTCCGCCCGTCCGTCCGTCCGTCTGTCTGTCTGTCTAGTCTTGTATTACTGGTTCTGTTTCTCTAGAGACTCTCGGCTAACATACTTTCTTTCCTAAACAGAGCTATATTTTTCCACCTCTAGTGTTCGTATAGAGGCCCTGGTGCCATAGCAGGTTAAGTGCTACACCTGCTAACGGAGAGATTGGCAGTTCAAGTCCACCAGACACTTCCTGGAAGCTCTGTGGGGCAGTTACACTCTGACTTCTGGGGTCAGCTACGAATAGGATCTGACTCAATGGCAGTGGGTTTAGTGTTTACGTCTCTTTCCCAGTTCCCATATTCCCCAAAGGTTATCAGAGAGGCACTACAGGTTAGGTGCTGGGTTTTCTCCACTCCCTTGAGGGTCATTTGTAGTGGCCAAAAGTCTTAAGCTTCTTTATAATAGGTTGGTGTTAATATATTCTGTTTACTCAGTCTGAACCTCAATTTTCTCTTACCAAAGTTTTCTTTTTCTTTCAGTCAGCAGATTGTTCTCCTTAGGTAGGACAGAAGAAAGAGGCTAAGTTCTGCTTTCTCTCTGCCATTTTAAAATGCAAATAGCATCCTGTTACTTTGTCTGCCTTAAACCTGTGAGTGGCTGGTTTGCCTTTGCCTCCAGCAGTGGTTCTCAAGCTCCCCTGGGGTCCTTGTTAGAAAAGCAGAATCTTCAGATACACTCTGAATCAACTGCTTTAATAGTTGGAGTAACACTAGCTGCTCAAACAAACCAACCCAAAAAATGCATGGTGAGTCAAACGCAATAAAATTTTATTTTTTGTACTCAGAAAGCTGCAAAATGAATGCTTCCAGTCTAAGTTGACGGCCTTCTCCAGGTAATAATTCCAGTACCCAGGGCCTTTTCAATTCAGTCACTTTGCCATCTTCAACATGGGCTTCCAAGATCCCAGTGTTTGTATCGACCTGGAGAGAAAGGAAACAGTCTAGATAACGTGCAAGGTAGGTTTTACCAGGTCAGGACTAGAAATAGTGTATATCATGTCCACTCACATGTATTGCCTTGAACTCAGTCACAGGAGCACACCTATGTAGTCACAAAGGAGGCTGGGAAATGTAGTCTCTCCCAGGAAGAAGAGAAAAATGGATACGGTCAGCAATCTGCCAAGGTAGTCACCTAGTTAGGCTTAGGAATTTGCATTTTAACAAGCCTCCAAACTGATTCCAATATGGGAGCCTACTCTGAGGAGCCCTACACTCTCAGACACCTATGAAGAGCATTCAAGGTTCTCTGTGAAGTGGTCTCCACTTTCCAGCCCTGCCTGCACGTCCTACCCAGCTCTAACTACGTGAAGCACTAGCAGCTTTCCCAGTGTGCTCTTTCCTTCACAGCTGTGCACTTTGTGATCCTTGTTTTCTCTGCTTTTCTCCTACTGTTCACTTGGCAAATCCCTGCTCATCACCCAAGACTGCACTCAAGTGTGATCTCTTCTGCAAAGCCTTCCGTGACCCGTCTGGCCCCAAGTAGCACTGATGATGCTTTTCTAATGTCCCCTTTGACCTGTACTGAATCCCATTACAGTATTGATCATGCTGGATGGCTTTTTTATATATGTTTGTGTTCCCATTAGACTGGGAGCTACTGTAGGGCAACAACTTTTTTTTAACTCTCATTGTATCTGCAGCACTTGGCACCTGCTAGGCCATAGTGGCACTCAGTGAGTATTTGCTCCATAGAAATCCTTCGTGCTAGATAAATGACCACAACCATCCAACAGTTTCTTTCTTGGTTTTTTGTTCACACCACGTAAGTAAAACTCTGTTATTCTTCTCATAGTATTGCTGCCTGTATTAATTAGTCCTAATTAGCAGATTACACTTGTGTGGTTCTACATTTATGCTTTTTCTCCCCTTTTGCCAGCTGACCTTAAAAGCAGACTTCCCAGTAGCCATTGCGGTTTCGTTGACACTGTTAATATTTCTCTTTAACAGCACTAGAAATCACACATTGAGAATTTCATAAAAGAGGGGTCCTAAACCTCTTGAGCTGTCTTCTTTTTTGGAGTCTCACGTCCTGTGATCTTTTTTGGAATCTTCATCAGCTGCTATTGTTTGTTGACCTGTTGTCGACTCCAACTCATGGCAACCCAAGCGTTTCAGACTAGAACTGTACTCCTTAGGGCTTTCAAGGCTGTGCGATCTTTCAGATGCCTGTCTTCTTCCTAAGTCTCCGTGTAGATTCAAACCACCAATCTTTTGGCTAGTAATCAAGCATTTAAATCGCTTGTTCTAACTGGGACCTCCTCGTCAATCCTGGATTCTGCCATTCTATATACTCTACAATGCCCACTCTTTCCCTTTCCATAAATCATGGACTACGAGTTGACCCATGTCTTAATTACCCAGCACTCTCAAAACAAAGGAGCTCTGGCAGTACAGCGGTTCAAGTGGTTTGGCTGCTTAACAAAAGGTAGGTGGTCTGAATCCATCACTGCTCTTTGGAGCCCCTATCCATTGTTCTACTCTGTCCCAAGGGGGTCACTGTGAGTCAGGATCCCCTTGCCAGCAGCAGGTTTAATTTGGTTTTGGGTACATAACAGAAATACCATTCAGTGGGTGGCTTTTAAGAATGAAAAAGTATTGTCCCACTGTTTTAGAGGCTAAAATTCCAAACTAGGGTTTCAGCTGTGTTGATTCCTTCTGTGAGTTGTCTCCTAGCTTCCTCAGTCTACCATTGATTCTTAGTATTTCTTGGTGGTCCTTAGCATTTGTCTTCCACCTCTGCGCATCCTTGTGTCCATTCTGCTCTTTTTAGAACTCAGAAATGGTTAGATTTAGAAGACACCCTACTCAGGTATGATCTACTTAACACGACAGAGAAAATCTTGTTTTCAAATACAATCTTATTTGTAGGTATTGTGACTCACGGCTACCCCTTGTGTGTAAGAGTAGAACCGCTCCACAGGGTTTTCAAGGTTGGGATATTTTCTCTGAAGCCAGGCCCATCTACCGAGGAAGCCCCTCTGGGTAAATTAGCACTACGAGCCTTTCAGCTAGTAGACAGATGACTGCTTAACCATGCGCACCATACGGGGACTCCTACTTGTGTCCGAGTTTTTAATACATATGTTCAGGAAACACAGTTCAACCCACAACAATCAGTTTGGCCATCAGTGTCCAAAGATGGTCCCCAGTGATCCCCACCTCCTGGTATTCTGTCTTATGTAGTCCCTTCTCACCACTGAGTCAGTGTGGGTCTATATGACTGAGAGATTAAGGCAAAAGTACATCATGTCTGAGATTAAGTTACAAAAGACATGGCAGTTTGTGTCTTGGTCCCTCACATTCTCTCTCTTTCTGTCTTTCTCTCTTTCTGTTACACACACACAAATCCTTTCTCTTGAATCATTTACTCAGGGAGAACCCAGCTGTCATGTCTTGAGGTAGCCCTATGAAAGGTCACATGTAGCAAGGAACTGAGGCTATTGTTGATATTTTTATCATTGCTACATCATTCTTTTATACATCGTCTCCTCAAATAACAACTTTATTTCATTTGAATAAAACACACAAGCTCATCTACTGGCCCAAATCAATCTTGATTCCCAGTAAAAATAGCCTTGATTATAAATACAAGGCCACTCATTTAAATAAATCCTAAGTTCTATTTCATATGATGTATCTGCTGCTTGGTATGTGACAACCTTAAATGCAAAATATTGTTCTCTTTCCAATGCCTTCTAGGTTTTCTCAAACCCACTATTCAAATGTTTAGAATTCTGGTGGAGTCTAATGAAGTTTTCTATGAGTGAGAACTCCCTAATTCTGAAATTGGCCCTGAAACTGCACTGACTTTCTGAGGGTTTAGACTTGACGTGGAAGATCCCTGTTACTCTTTAGGAAAACTCACCACCATTTGAAGGTAAAGTGTCCAGTTGCCGCTGCTTTTCCTAAATCTATGAAAAACAAATTTATAAAGGATTGAAGTGTTTCTTTTTAATGAAAATCATGTGGCAAACACTGTTCGAAGTTTTTAAAGTAGTGAAAAAATGTTAGCATAAAAGACCTGTAACACCGCACTTTCACATTTAGCATTTGTTTCCAGAAGTCTCAAGGAGAAGCCTTTTATCTCAACAGTATTACACCGTTTCCTTTTTTTTTTTTTCATCAGGCAAGTGCTTTCTAATGTCTATAATGCCAAGATTTCAGTGAGACTGAACATACAAATAGACAATGAATGGCCAGACCACATATGACATACATGAACCATGACCTCCGCAGCAACCAGCCCAGGAAGCCCTATCATACCTTTGAGGCAAACTGCTTGGAACCTTCAGGAGTTGGTCACCAACTTTCAACTTTTCTTTTTTTTTATTTTATTTAACATAACTGAGTGAAAATGTACATTCACGTATAAATTTACATGCCCACCTATATGCAGCTTCCACTGCTCTCCCTGTCCGGTGACAGCACACTATTCCTCTCTGCTCCATACATGTCTCATCCTCCCAACAACCTCCTTTCCCCTCCTCTCCGTCCGCTCCCCTTCTTCCAGCCAGAGGTCAGCCAGATGATATCCTGTAGATGTATAGAACCACAAAGTGCTTCCAATATATGGTCACTCTGCATTGCCAAGTCCAATCCATTCCTGTCCAAAGAGTGGACCTTTGTTATAATTTATGGGAAAGGGCAGCATCAGGGCCAGGGGCCATGCTCTCAGAGGAACTCCAAAACCGCTGGACCATCGATTGAGGTCTTTTAGTGGAGATCTCATGATGCACCCCTTTTTATTCTTGTGTTGCCAGTGAGACTCCTCTCTGTGAGCTCCATCGTGGCTATCACTGGTGGTGGCCGGGCACCATCCGGTTCTTCCAGTCCCAAGTCAATGTAGGCACCCACTCTTGTGGGTCTCTCTGTCTTCTCGGTTGTCTTTACCACATGTCATTTTGGTCCTCAGTGAACATCCGTTCCTGCTGAGTTGGGACCATTTGCTGTGTCCTCCGATGGCAGCTTGGCAGCTTTTAAGACCCCAAACGCCACTCACCAATGTGGGGAGCAGAGAATTCTCTTAGCAAAATGCTAGTTGTGCCAATTGGCCTGGAATTTGCCTAAGAGCATGGTCCCCCACCCCCTGCCCCAGTTATTCTATCCTTGAAGTATTGAGTCAAGATGGAAGGAGTACTCAAGTTATGCTGAAGTCCACTTAATGTTGTTCTTGTTTCTAATGTGTGCTATCACCGCTTTCTCCCAACCAGATTTCTAGTAACTATCTAAACTAAACCCTTCCCCCCTCACCTTCCCTCCCTCCCCTCCCTTGCAGCTGTCAAAGAGTCCTTTCTTCTCTACACAAGTCTGTTTTTGAGGTCTTATCGTAGAGGTCTCATACAGTATTTGTCCCTTTGTCGCTGACTACTTTCACTCAACATAATGTCTTCCAGTTGAAACCAGGTTAGGAGATGTTTCCTGGAATCATCGTTATTCTTTATCATTGCGTAGTGCTCCATTGAGTATATGTACCATAGTTTACCTATCCATTCTTCTATTGTTGGGCATCTGGGTTGATTCCATCTTTTTGCTATCGTGGACTGTGCTGTGGTAAACATTCTGGTGCATGTGTCCGTTGGTGTGAAAGACCTTGAATCTGTAGGATATATTCCAAGTAGTGGAATTACTGGGTCAAATGGTATATCGATATCCATTTTTTTAAGGAAGTGCCAGATTGCCTTCCAAAGAGGCTGGACCATTTTGCAACCCCACCAACAGTGTAGGAGGGTTCCACTTTCTCCACAGCCTCTCCAGCATTTGTTGTTTTGTGTTTTCTGGATCATGGCCAATCTTGTTGGGTTACACCGTTTCTGATTTTTAAGCAGTTTCTATTCCAAACAGGGAAAACTTGGTGCTGTAGTGGTTAAGTATTATGGTTACTAAGCAAAAGGTTGGCATTTTGACTTGACCAGATACTCCTTAGAAACCCTATGGAGCAGTTCTACTCTGTCCTATAGGGTCTTTATGAGATGGAATGAACTCGATGACAATGCGTTTAGTTTGGGGTTATTCCAAACATATTTCATTGCTGATACAAACATGCCTTCCTTTAAAAAACCAGACGAGTTGGCTCACTGGCCATTTTCTCCCCAGAGAGTTCCTAAGTGTAGCGACCCATTCGACTTCAGTGCCGGAGGCCTCTCTATCCCCTTTTCCTTCCTTGGAGTGGCATCTGTTCTATCTCATCCCTAAGTGTATTATTTTGCTCATGCTTTAGCCTGTAAATTGTTCAAGATTTCTTGCAAGTAGATGAATTATAAATCTTAAGTAAATACAGGTAAATGAATGTGTTTCTGACTAGTTGTATGTGGACAGACTTTCTAATAAATCACCCACAGATTCAATTGCAAAAGGAAATACTTCACTCAAGGGAAGCCCATGTATCCTTCTGTTTTATAACTGTGAGATTTTACGTACCAAGTTTTCTTCCAGTAAGGTGCACCTGGACCAGATGGTGATGGTTATTGCAGACTTTGGGCTGCTTTTAAGACCCTCAGTGAATATACAGTGGGTGCATTTACTCATGAGTTTGGCATCCCTGGTATACAAACAGTTAACACACTCCTGCTAACTGAAAGGTTGCCAGTGCAAGTCCACCCAGAGGTACTTTGGAAGAAAAGCCTGGCAATCTACTTCCCAAAAGATCAGCCATTGAAAAGCCTAGGAAGCACAGTTCTACCCTAGCAGATACAGGGTTACCACGGGTCTGATCGCCTCAGTGGTAACTGGTATGTTTTGTTTGACCATGAGTTCAGGCACTGTTGCTTTTCGGTGGCTGGTAAAGCCATTCCTTACTTGCTCCCTTGCTTTCCTGGGGCAGAGCTTCCTGGGGCAAGGTTGTTGACTTGCATCTGTTTCCACAGGGAGTGACCTCACAAATTCTCCCTTCCAGACCCCCACAATAGTGTATGCAGCTTCACCAACTCTGACAGGGATAAACACGAAGATGAAGTGTAGGATCACCTATTTCAAAGGCTTCAAAACAGCTAGAATCATCAGCTATGTGATGGTGCAACCTGAGATTTATCTCAGACTAAGAGAGTATGTGAAGCTTCACTCCCAGAACCTTCGTCCACAGGGAGGATGGAGAATCTGTTCCCTGGAGAAAGTGCTATCTCTTGCTTGTGATCATGACAGGCTGCCTCAGCTATGGGGGTGTGGAGATAAACAATAATTCATCAGACAGAGCTTGGGAACTGGCCATGTTCATTAAATAGCTGGTGAAAATTAGATTGGCTGCTAAAGTATTTGCAGTGTCCCTTCTACCTCCTGCCAGTGTGGGCTGTGACACTCTTTCAGGCAGCCTAAGTCAGGGAGGAGAGCAGAGGACAGCTGAGGGTCTCATCCTGGAGACAGTGTCCTGCCCTGGGCAAGGAGGAGTGGTCATTGGACTTCCTGGCCCAATTCAGGACTTCCAAATGAGCAAACTAATGACACAGTCCTGGCCCCAAATCCCCAAAAGGAGATACCAGACAGTGGCTCTAGAAGAATCTGGAGTCCAAGAGGGGACAGGAAGGCTCTTCAACTCTTTATTCTGAAAACAAAAACCTGAAAAGTATGTTTATGCAAAGAGCCATGAAGGTTCAATCTTCCCTCAGAGGACTCCTGAATTTTCCCCTTACAGAACACAGCTCAATGAGTAAAAGAATCTTTTAAAATTCAAACAAAGTTGTCCTTACAATCTACCCTACTGAGCACTGGGTCTTATTATTGCCTTCTGTCATATAAACAACCTTGACCCAATCTTAAGCATTATAGAGTTCTGATCACCAGGGACAAGCTGACAACCAATGAATATTGATTTAGAAATGATTGCACCCCACTCCTTTGGACCACCGTGGAGGAAACTGCTCTCCCCAAAGCCTGAGCTATATCTGCTGTCAGTTTGGGAGGCAGAACTACTCAGGAAAATTGTTATTGGTACTAATTAGCACTCCTGCCACCTGCAAACAAGTGGCACTAAACAAGGTGCTGAATTCCTGCCACTGAGGTGCCAAAAAAAGACACGGGCTTCGTCCCACGTATCAGAATCTAATGTTTCACTGATTTGGGCAAAAGAAGAAAAGACACTTTCACTCAAAGAAAGTGACTTTTACAAACAGGCTGCATTTCAGAAATGATTATAAGCCAGCACTCCTATCTCCTCCTGGCCCCTGCCATCCTCATCAGCCACACTAAGACCTTCCCGCCTCACTCCCCCTGTGCCATCTGATACTTGTCTATCCCAGGAATCCACCCCAACCAGCTGAATTCTTGTCAATCACCCCCTGGACTCCCTAAAAGCACTTGGAGCTTTTCCCTACAACTGAGCTCTAAATTGCATCCTTTGATGACACCTGCTGTTACCTGAACCTTGTCAAGAACAGGAACCAAGGACTGTACTAGGAGCAGAAATGAGCAAAGGGTTCTTGTTGTCATTTGTCACCGCCAAGTTGATACTGATTCATGGAGACTCCGTGTGTGGAGGGTAGAACAGTGCTCCACACGGGTTTCAATCTGTAACCTTGTACAATCAGGTCACCACCCCTATCTTCCAAGGTACCTCTGGGTGGGTGGAACTGCCAGCCTTTCAGCTGGTAGTGGAGAGTTTAACCACTTGTAACACCTAGGGATTCTGAACAAAGTTAAGCCACTTTATTTACTAGGACTGCTGGTTAAATTCACAAAACTCATCCTAGAAAAAGTGCTACATACATCATTGCTGAATATCACTATGGTCACTTTGGAAGTATTCCTCCTGGGAAGCTATGCACCAATGCCAGTGCCCAGTCCACCCTTCAAAGCAATTTTGGAAATTTTTTTTTTCTGGAATGGCCATCAGAGCTGTCATCATATTACCCTTAATGTCCTGAATGGCATCAAAATGTCTACCTTGCAATATCTCCTTTATCTTAGGATGAAAAAAAAAAAAAAGGCATCAAGGGTCAGATCAGGTGAGTAGAGGGGGTGTTCCAATACAGCTACTTGTTTACTGGCTAACACCTCACTCACAGAGAAGTAGACAATTAAGCTCGCAAACTTGCCACCATGCCATTGTGCTCAACGCCTGTTTTGGAAAGAGTTCCAAATTGCTTTGAAGGGTGGCCTGGGCGCTGGCACTGATGCATAGCTTCCCAACACTTCGGAGGTGACCGTAGTGATATTCAGCAATGAAGCACTTAGAACAATGTATCAGTTAGAATAAGTTCTCTGACATAATTGTCAGACCTAGTGTACTTCCCCTATATTTCTGACAATGACCAGCACAGAGCTGAGCACCCAGAAGGTTCTCAGTGAATGCCTGATTAATGACTGGCCCATGCCTTGTGACACTTCACAGAGGAAGGGGGCCACAACGAAAACTCAGCAGCTGTAACTTCTTGCTGCTGAAGTCAACACCACGGGATGGAAATGCTGGACACACAGTAGGTACTAAATAGATTTTTTATGGATTGATTAACCACTAGAGGGACAGTGGCTTATGTAGGATTTATGAGTGCTTTTGATGCCAAATGGGGGTGGTTTCATTAAAAAGAAAACAGCCAACACAAAAGCCCACCCAGCACAGAGACTGACTCCTGTCCCATTCACAACTGCTGTGCTCCTAGAAACAGATGACCTGTCGAATCGCAGGGCTTCTGATGAGCCTGCTACTCTCCCAGTGACCCGTGCTTCTGGAAATCAAAGACAATCCTGGCCCCTCTTCTCCATCAGTTCTCTGTATTCTTAGAACTGACTTCAGCTTCTGGGGGTCCAAAACTGGCTGTTGATAAAGACAAAATCAGCATCCACCGGTTCTGTTCCAGGAGAAAAGCACTGACTGATGACAAAAGAAACTGCATTCATTCTGCCATGTAGCGAATGTAGTGACCGACAGGGCACAGGCCTTGGATTCAAGCAGGCTCAAACTCCACCTCCACCGTTAATTGCTATGTGATAGCAGGAAATCACTTGCCCTCTCTGTGACTGGAGTTTTTAGCTCCAGCAACACTGGTTCTATCCTTTTTGGTGATGATTAGCAACATCACAAGGTAGAGTACCTGGGAGAATGACTAGCATATAGTAGCCACTCAGTTAAAGGTTGTGGTTTTTGTTATAGCTACAAACCATGAAAGAAGTCCATTTCAGCCACACCACCCTATGTGATAGTCCCAGGTCATCCTGATGTGGCTTCCTCTGTTTACTTCCTAAGTCACAATACTGGCTCTCCTGCATAAAGCCCTTTGTCTCATTAGCTGCACAAATAAAGGTCTGTGCTCTGAGCAGGGAATGGATGTTCTGGAATTTTCTAGGCTACTTCCCTGTGTTGTCACAGGCCCCCTCCTTTACAGCCCATCTAAATAGAAGCCTACGTATTACCCTGATCCCACAGCTAGGTGAGGGCATCCCTGCCAGGACAAGAAAGGCTGCCTTCCAGAATGTACACAGAGCTGAATGCCAGCTTTCTGGAGAAATCTTTGTCGAGGCTAAAAGATATTCTCTTGTGCGACACCAAACAAATTCTATGTACCACCCAGAAATATCCACGCCGGCCATGGAACGCATTCTCTGTGCCACAGTGCAGGGCAGAGAGCAACCCAGAACAGGTCCCAGAGACCCGCATGATTGAAGCCGAGAGAGAGCAGATTCGTTACTCAACACAAAGCAGGTTCGATTGATGCTACCGGGCGTGCATGGGGCACATGACAGGAGCAACAGCATTCCAGGTGAAATGGAGTTCATATGTAGACGAGAGCGGGACCTTCATAAAACAGCCACCAGCTAGGCAGAGTGCCACTGCAGAAGAAGACCTTAATTTCTGACTCTGGAAATGCTTATTTGCATTGAGACTCTGGGGCTGGAAGAAGGGTGGGGTGTGGAGAGGGCAGGCAAGCCTACTGTGATTCTAATTCACACAGCTTTTCTCATTCTCCCTGACAAACTGGCACCCCCAGTGAGCTGTTACCAAGCTCCAACCTTGGAGACTTGGCTTTATGGGAGAATGTGCACTCTTGGTATCACCTAGGGGAGGCAGTCCCTCAGGGTCTTGGCTGGACGAAGATTCAGCACGGCTTCTCTTTTGTGAGAATTCCAGCTGAGAAACTGAGAATCCTTCCATCCTCAGAGGCAGCTTAAGGAGAATTTTTGGAGTACATATTTTTTCTCTTTCACATGAGGATCATTCAGAATTTTCTGTGAGACATTATAAATGCCTCAGATGGTCAGATTGTAATGTATCACAGACCCTGCAAACCTCTGCCACACTTCCGTCATGCCCACGCTGCCGCATACCACGCCGCTTCAGCATGTAGTTGGCGGACTCCTGTGTGCTCACAGCTGCTGGGTCTGTGCAGGTTGTTCAGAGGGTGGCCTCCTAGGGCAGGAAGGGGCACTGGCTCACCCCTGCCCTCTTTCTCTCTGCTTTTAGTTACTTGAGCTCCTACTGGTGTATCTTCTCTACACTCCAGGTAATCCCTCGTTCTCCCTTTTACCACCTATGTTCTCCTTCCATCAATTTTCATGCTCCATTTTAAGAACTTAGTATTCAAACCACATCCATCCTTCACCTGCTTGTGTTGTTTGAGAATCCTTGGAGAGTTTTATTTCCCTTCCACCAACACCGTGTAACCTTTAAAGCACCCTCTTCCACCTCTCTTATGACACCCTGGTTTTCCCACCTGATCCCATCAGCAGAGGTGGATTCCTCCCAGCAGTGCTTTTTGCTTTTGCACCCCCTCCCTTCTGGCCCCCAAGCTTCAACACACCAAAACTTCATTGGATTTTTTGTCAGGAAACGCAGTTACCCCAGCACCAGTGGGCCATTTCCCTTGCGTCTTCATCCTCTTTCACTGACACTTCTGCTGCTACCCTCAGTAGATTATTATTATTTATTATTTATCAGCCCCGACACTGTACTCTGCTTCCTACAAGATATTAAAGAAGACACAACCCCTGCACTGAGTTTACAGCCAAGGAGAGCAGCCACCTGGATTCAGAGATCATGAGAGTGAGAAGAGAGATGGCTTCACTGACGAAGTCTGCCTGCTGCCCTGACACAGACAAGCAAAGCCATCCTAGGCCAGCTCATTCCAGTTCAAGCCCAGTAAGAAGGGGCTCCGTACCTTATCTCACCCTCCGTCCCCAGTTTCTTCTCAGGCCTCTGTCCTGAGGGGCTTTATCCTGGGCAGCTGAGGCCCATTCACAGTCAGACTGGGGGTGGAAGGTGGGGGAAAGGTGAGAAGACCCCATATTTCCTCTGAAATTCAAAACCAGATGAGAAAAGGGAGGGGAGGAGAGAGATGTCAGAGAGGAAAAAGCGAATCTGAAGCGAGTCACCAGAGGAAGGCGAGTCTGGTGCTGAAATGAAATGTTCGAGTTTAACGGAAAAGCCCTGAGGGTGGCCACGGGCCTCCAGACAAGCCAATTTAGACTTGCGGTTGTTAGAATCTGTGTAGACAGCCTGCAGACGGGGATGCGACCAAGGAAAGCCAGTGTAGACAGGGTGACACAGAGCTGCAGGGACGTGAGGCGAAGTGTCAGTGTCGACGGAAGGCTTGGTGTGGCCTGATGTCTAAACCAGGAGAGCAAGAACAAGTGTAGATCCAGGAAAGCCCGTATCAGCAGGAGTGGTGGTGTAGATTCAGGGCTGGTGCAGAAGGGTCTTCGTGTTTAGTCTTGGTCCTTCAGAGATTTGGACAATTCCTGCTCCTTCCTCAGGGCTGGAGAGTCACAAGGGAGGGCAGAAGCTGAAAGACTGTTGGGACTTTTCCTTCTCAAACTTTTCAGTCAGTTTGCTCAGGTGTTGGGAGCAGACAGGGTGCTCGCTCCGGTGCCGGTCCCCAACCCTGGGCCGGCAGGGCCAGGAGGCACCGGGGCAGCAGCGGGTGCCACGCGCCAAGCGTCCGCCGGGCGCGGCCGCGGACAGGGCGAGCGCCTGCCAGGAGTCACCGCCGGGGGCGGGGGCGGGCACAGCGGACGGACGGATGGACACACCCGCCAGCACTCCGCCCTAGGCCGGGAGCGCGGCTGCCGGGGATCCCTCGGGCCCGGGGAGCAGCGCACCGAGCCGGGCCAGGGGCGCCCCGCCTCCCGCACCCTCCACCCCCGCCCACTCTGCCGCCCGTGATTGGCTCCGCCCGCCCCTGGCTGAGCGCCGAAGCCCGCCTCCCTCGCAGCTAAAGCAGACGGTACCCGGAGCGGAGCGAGCCAGAAGGGAGCATGGTCCCCGCGCCGCGGCCGCGCCAGCCCTCGCGCCGCCGCCGCCGTCACCGCCACCGCGGATCTAGCCGCAGCCCCGGCCCCGGCCCCGGCCCCGCCGTGCCCGCCCGCAGCCCCCGCGGCCGCCGCGCTTGAGTGCAGCCCCCGCCCGGAGCCCGAGCCCCGAGCCCGGAGCCAGCCCCAGCCCCGCGGCCGCCGCGGCTGCGGGGAGAGGGCGGGGGCGATGCTGCCGGAGCCACCGCCGCCGCCGCCGCCTCGGTGAGAGCCGCGCCGCGCCGCGCCGCGCCGCGCACAGCCGCAAGGCTGACAGGCAGAAGGACTGACTTCCCTCTCCCGGGCATCCTCCCTGGGCTGCCGGGAGGCGGCGGCGGCGAAGGAGGAGGAGAAGGCAAAGGGAGAGAACGGGGAGAGCAGGAACGCGAGGAGGTGGACCTGGATCCGTTTCTACCGGCTAGGACCCGAGCGGCCCCAGCTACCGCTACCCGCCGGCGCCGTCCCCGACCCCGACGCATCAGTCCTCCCGCGCCCACCAGCGACCCCGGGCTCTCTGCGCGTCGGGTCGGGGCCAGAGCGGCGCTGCCAGAGGTAAGAGCTCGGCCGGGCAGGGGAACGAAGGATGCGGCTCTGGGGACCTAGGATCCGGGTGGCTCCTCGGGGCCGGGCCAGGCTTAGGAGCGGGGCCCGAGAACCTGGAACGTTGGGCTCTGCTTCGGCGGCTGCGGCGACAGGAGCCTCCCGCGTCTGGACTCGCAATGCTGCAGGAGCCCTTGCGTCTTCATTGCTTCAGAGGGGAAAAGGGGGGGGAAAACTTCGTGCCCCCAGGTGTGTATGCCCGGGGCCAATGTCGCTGCGGTAGGGGGTATTGGAAGTGAGTGTGAACCCAGGCCAGGCAGCCCAGTTCCTGGGCTTGGCAGCGCGCTGCCGTCTCCAAGCCACCTCCCCCTGCGCGGCTCAGGGCCCCGGCCAGGCTGGGGGCCGGGAGGAGGCACTGGAGGGCTGGACCCTGGGGGCGCCTGCGCGTCCTGCCCTTTGGGAAGGCGCGCGCCTCTGTGCAGCGAGGGGCTGGGTTGGCGTTTCAACCCCTTCGCGTCCTCAGACCCGGCATTTAGGGTCCCGGTCTCCGCTCAATCCCAAGTAACTTTCGAGGTAGACGGGCTTGAAAACCTTTGGGAGGGAGCCTTCACAGACCTTGTTGTGCCCCTTTTCCCTTAACTCCTTGTGGGTGCCGGCGTGTTTATTGGGTGGGGAGCAGAAAGGAAAGCTTACAGGGATGGTGGAGGGGCGAGAATGTGGTGTCTGGTAAGGAGAGCTTGTTTATGTGTGGGATAGTGTGGACGGAGTGGTGTGTGGTGTGGGAGGGTGCCAGCTGCTGCGAGGGTAGGGGGTGGCAGAGGGTTCACATCATGGTATAGGTGGCCTGGAACTGACAGGGAGCACGAGGGTTATCTCCGGTCGCGGAGCAGGTACCCGTGCTGGGAAGAGCCGGCACGGGGTCCCAAGGGAGGGACGTGCTCGCCTGGGCCCGGAGCGCCAGCCTAGAATCTCGGATGGGTCCGAGGCAGATCCCGGCCGTCAGGTCTACGTTGGCTGGGGAAGGCGGGGGACGCGCTGAGAACAGCGCTCTCCGAGGAGAGAATGGGGGACAAACGCCAGTCTCGGATTCCTGGGTCCGCCCTCTGAGGATCCAGTTGTCGTCCCTGGACGATTGGATCGAATGGAAGACGCAGTCAGTTGGCAGGTCCTCCTGCTGGTCCTGAAAGACGTGATGGTGAGGAGCCGCTGCCGCTGCCATCTCTGCCGTTCTGCAAACCCTCGGCTCCCCCCCTACGGTGCTAGTTGCGCCGCGGCGCGCCCGGGGCGAATCGCGGACGCAGGTATTTATGTAGCATTAGGCGAGACCTGGCGCTGGAGGGACCACTGCGGACCCCGAGCTGCCGCCGCCGGCGAAACTTGCGCTTCATCAGCTCTAGAGCGTTCAGGCTCCGGCTTCTACTCAGCCGACCAACACTGGGACTCAGACTGCTTTTGCAGTGACGGGTCTGTCCTGGTTACAGCTGTATTTACCCTCATTTCAGTCTTTTTAAAGTCATCGGTGTACTCACCACAGAGTTCCTTGCCTTAACGTGTCGTCTTGTCTTCAACTCAGCGCTGGGAGTGCACGTTTAAGGAATTATTTCCGTTTAGAATGAATGATAGCAGATTTAATTTGCCCAACCTACTCTTGATGTTTTCTTTCCTTTCTTCTTTTTTTTTAAATTATGGGAGGGGAATATAGAGTTGATTTTTTCCTTCTTTTTTAGAGGGGAGTATTATTTTACACAACTGTTCATTCTGACACGTAAGGAAAATGTCCAAAAACACACAGGGGATCGCTTTAAAGGCTAGTTGACATGCGTGAATGTCATCAGTCACTTAGTCTAGGTGTGTTTGTACAGGTATAGAACCGGATGCCCCCGATGAATATAGCCCCAGACCCAAACATTGTTCTGGAGTGCTTGATTTATCACCCTGTTACAGAAGTCAAGGAATTACTAGCATATGTACCTTTAAACTCTGTATGAGGCAGTGTCATTTAAATTGGTTTATGGGCTGATGCATTTAACCAATTTTAATAACTTTTCTGCACATGCATCTTGTAAACTGTGTCTGTCCGTGATTAAGAAAAACATTTTCTATTCTTCAGGTTCTCCATTTCTGGCACAGTGACTGAAATTTATAGATCTCCAACTTTGATTTGCAAGCAACAATCCAAACGAAATACCTAGAGTTTCACTGAAATAAAATATCCTATGGTAGTCATGGTAACAAATAGATTAAGGGTTATTGGTTTTCATCTGTATGTGATGGGGGAGACCTAGTGTTGTGTCTTTTTTAATTATGTTTCTAATGAGTGGGGGTCATTCTTCAAGTACTCAGTGTGGGAGATAAGTGAGACTGTGAATTCAGTTCTGGGAGAGGTTTACTGGAACAAAGACTAGTAGAGCCCAAGAGAATGACTTCTGCTAACTACAGCTCCTCATATCCAGAAAGCAAATGAATAAAATCCTTTTTGTTTTTCGAGGAGATAAAAAGTGAGTCAGTCCCTTTAAGATTAGAAAATACATTGTGCTTATAAGCTTGTACCAAAGGAATCATTAAAACCAGCCCTTGTTTTCTAGGAATAAACATGTTAGAAGCGTGGATGTTGGTGTGGATTGGGTGTCACAGTTGTTACCAACACCTGTCAGTCTAAGTGAGGCATATCATTAGTCTATTCAAATCTTGCCTGTTTCAATATTCATGCATTTCCATGGTGATCCATTCCGTTTTTGTTTACTTAGTCAGCCTTATAAATCTTTGGCATCAATTTCAGTTCACCATCTCCCCCCCCTCTTCATTTATCAGTTCATTTGGCTGCAAATCATTACCAGTTTAAAGTGTTTCCTTTTTTCCTAGCTAGTTGCAAAAGTTTTACACTGTTCCCTGTTATACACAAATATAAAGGGGTTAATTTTTTTTTTAATAGCCTCAGCACCAGTGATGCTAATGTGTTTCTTTGAGCATCTTATTTGGTTTGTGTGTGTGTTTCTTCCAGTAAGTTTTTCATAAAGCGTTCTCTCTGTGGCCTGGAGACTTCATTCCAATCTGGCAGAATCGACTGAAGGCTTTTCTTATTTTTTATTTTTGGTTGTTTTTCCTGCCCTGTGATGGTTCAAGGATTCTTTGTGTTTTCCTTTGGTCCTGTTTGATTCAGAAAGTCTTCACACTTTGCATGTTGGAGTAAGCCAGCCTTCTAGGATCTTTTTTCTCTAGAAGTAGCCAAAGGCCGAAGACTTAGAGCACCAGAAGATTTTCCAAATACAGTCTACCTTTAGTCATAGTGACAGTGTGTCCCATAGGATCATAGTAGCATTGTAAGTTTACCAAGTGGACAGTTTTACTTATGTGCAAGCGATTTTGCTTACCCATTTCAGCTTTGCTTTCTAATGACACAGTCCCATGCTGATCACAGTGCTGTATGTTTCAGAAATATTAAGGCAGGCATTAGCACATTACTGACTTGTTCGGATCGAGCAAAGTGATTGAAACAGTTTAGTTCAAAGTCAGAAGGAGAAATAAAATTATAACCCATCTTGTGATTCTGTAATCAGTCAACTAAGGGCCTCCTTGGGGGTAGGGAAGAAGGAATGTAGTGAGTAAGAAATCCAGTCCTTGGTGGTGATGATGGCAGATTAACCAAGGTAACAGCCACCTAGGACAATTGGAAAGGTTGTAACCTCTTTATGGACAGGTAATTCATACCTCCTTCAGGTTTTCCTTGATAACTTTCATGGTGTTACACACACACAGACACAAATGTTTGAAAGTTGGGTGAATATTTGTGGCTTGTGTAGAAGAGTCATTTGATATCTTTCAGGAAATCGGAGAGCATCTCTTGATGTGCTAAAAATAAATTAGGTAGCATAATCCTGGAAAGTACTTCCATTTATAGTCAATTTTGCCAAAGAAAGTGTTCTTAATCAGGAAAGAAAAGTGTGTCAGAACTCTTTACTTCCTGTTAGGTCAAAAATGCCAACATCCAGACCACTCTGATTTTACTACTGAGACGCTTCTCAGACGTGCTAGGTTGGAAAGATAGTCTGTGATTTTTTTCAGGGAAATCATAGTAAGGTGAGGAAATTAGAGCACTAAATTAAGATGAGGTAGGTTGATCATTGGAAGTAGTGCCACAGTTATCCATGAAATGAACTTTATTGTAATGGAGAATTTCTGCCTTTAGGATGGAAAGGAGAAGATTTCATATTTTAATCCACATGAAACTTAAATGGTTCATAGACTCTTGACTGCAGCAGCAGATGTTGCCTCAGAAGCTGGAACCCAAACAGCTCGAGCATTTTTACAGTCGGAGATCAGGTTTGGGTAAGAAGCCAGCTCCCTGGACATTTAGGCTGCCGCGGGTCTTTGGCCCCGTGGCTATCTACTTTTATAATATATAGTTCTTAGAAACATGTAATCATTGGTGCTTTAGAGAGACACACACACATATATACACATCTTTAAGTACATATATGTGTATATGCATGTGTGGATATATATTGCACACACACAGATGTGTGTATAGCAGTGTGTAATATTAACATATTATGTAAGTCTCTGTTTAAAGAGACTGGGTGGGAAATGCTGCAGTCAAAGAGCGTACAGTCAGATAATGAATGCGGTCGATGGCACTGACATTTGTTCTTCCTTTTCTGTGTGTGCATTTCCTCCCAAGTCTCCCCAGTCTTTTGTTTTGCTTCTGGGGCTTGCTGAGTGGTGGCGATACTGCAGAATGGGTAAAAGCTTGGGCTTAGTGTCAGAGTTGAAGTCCTTGTCTCTGATGCGTATTGTGACCTTGGAAAGACCTCAGTTTCACTAAGCCTCAGTTTTCCTATATGAAAATGGAGATAATATTAGTGGCACCGCAGAGTGGTTGTGAAGGTTCAAAGAGAACCGAGGTAACACCTGCATCGTGGTGTCTGCCTGGGTAGGTGTCTGCGGAGGAGAGCTTAGATGAGGTAGTCACGGTAGCAGAGGCAGCAGCAACCCCTAGGGTACTGAGAAACCGCAGACATCTATATCCTGTTACATTTTGATCACGAATATTTTAATGGTATGTAACAATATGTGTGTGTGTGTCTCCTGTATACATAAACCCACTGCTGTAGGGTCGTATCTGACTCATAGTGACCCTAGAGGTCAGAGTAGATCTGCCCCATAACATTTCCAAGGAGCGCCTGGCAGATTTGAACTGCCAACATTTTGGTTAGCAGACGTAGCACTTAACCCACTACACCACCACAGTTTCTATCCTATATGTATATCATATATATATATATCCTATAGAGTCGGAGCTGGCTCAATGGCAGTGTAGTGTAGTATAGTATGTGTGCCTGCACGCGTGCGCGTGTGTGTATGGTATTCTGTGAGTCTCATTATCAGTGGTTACTCTGAAGAGCATGATTTGCATCATAATCCTAATAGTTAAAAATACCCTAGAGTTTATTTATTGTATGAATGTTTAAGTGCATTTTTAGTATCATAATTTTAGAATTGATGTGAATTGTAGAGGTCAGTTAATCTACCTATTATTCAATCACCAAACCTTTATCAAATTCCAATAATATAATAATAACAGCTTCTGGTTATGGCTGCCCACTGTATTTTAGCACTTTACATATATTATCTCTAATCCTCCTATCAACACTGCAAGGTAGGGATTATCCACATTTTACAAATGAAGATGAGGCTCAAATTGGTAATCAGCTGGCCCAAAGCCATAAATCTAGCCAAATTGATGTCTAGGCTTAAACTCAGATCTGTCAGCCACTGTAGTCTTTCTTATCTTCGCCTTTCTCTTCTTCTGCATGTGTGGTGCTCTCGTGTTCGGGTCTTTGTTTTTCTGATACTCCAGACCGGGTCTTGATGCATTTAGACCACTTCACACCGTCTTACTGTGTATGAGGTACTGTGTTCTCTGTGCTAATTCACACTTTAAATAAAACAATTCTATAAGAGGGCGCATGACCTTAAACAAGAACATTAATTGGGTCTGACCAACGTTCGTTGTAGTACTAGATTCAGTCACTTGCTTATTTTTACTCTGGTCCCTGGAAAGCTAAAAAGAAAGCTTTTAGAGGCTATCTGTTTTCATATTGAGTCAAAGTAGTACATAAAAAGTAAAACAATGGAAAAATTGTTAAGGATGCATCCAGAACCACTAATGGCTGACTTGGGGTTTTTCACCCTTGCAACTCAGTGCCTACTACAGTGCCTGGCACTAACTATTCAGTAGAAGTATTTGCCTGGACACATTTACTCTCAGAGAAGGTGTCAGATAATAGATACTCAAATTGACTGGCTAGTTTTCCTTTCCACTTGGTGGCTGCAAAGTTTTGTGCCCGTGGTTTGTCATTGCATGGAATTTTAGATGCTATATTTAGGCATGTATCTATTAAATATGCTTGTTGATGAATTCTAACTAATCTAAATGGAATCTTCTAGGATTTATGACTGGAGACTTTGAAGAGTAATTTTCTCTTGGTACTTCATCATCCCAGTGATAACTTGAATCCATTTGGCACTTTCAGGAGTTGACAGGAAGTTGTCTGTCCTATCATGCCTACTTGCAAGGTGTTGCCCCACTCAAATATTTAAAGTTGTAGTATTTCACAAGTACATTTTTTTTAAAGAAAGAAAACCCCTGAAATCATAGAAACAACAACAATTCTTTATATTAGTTTTTCTGGAAATGGGTAAAAGATCTGAATAGGGTCTCAGACACTACAAAAAATATGTTTTCTGCCTGTTTTAACTTTTCTAGCCCTTGTTTAATCAAGAAGTAACTTCTGAAGTTTGAAATTGCCCATGAGAATGGCATGATCAGAGTGCCCATAATCAAAACTATAATTTAAGTGGTCAGATAGGAAATGCTATGTGAGGGTAGCAGACTGCAGGGGGCTGTGCTCACAGCTGGGGCCAGGCCCTTGGTGGCTGTCCCTGTGCTGGCAGAAGCCACCCCAGTGGGATGATGGCTGTGCAACTCCAGTGCCGCTCCCTTGTTTACCTTCTTCACTGGGTTTGTCTCTGCCCTGAAGGTAGAATCGGGTGACAGACTTTTATTTTTCTTAAAGCTAGACTGTCATAATTATAAGGTTAGAAATCCCCACTAAGCTCTTAGAAGTGGGTTGGGGGAAGTGGCTTGGGGACAGTGGTTTGGGATAGGGTAGGGGAAAAACACAAGAGGATTCTGTGTCTCTGTTTTGTGAAAAATGAACGCTAGCCAAGGTCTTGGCCAAATCAGAGTTCTGACAGTTGTCAGAACTCGGTGCTTTCCTTTTGTACATTTAGTCCTGTTGGGAAGTGGTGGAGATTGGTGAAAAATGGATTTTTTTTTTTTTTTTTTTTTTTAAGTCTTACCTTTCCTTTTTACCTTCTCTTTTCCAATCTCCCAGCTTTGAGCATTTACTTTTGGATAAAACCTAGAGCTGAACTTAGCCTCCCAGGGAACTTGAATGGTAGATACTCGGCTCCTGGAACTTCTAAATGCATGTCGATTTCATAGCTGTTTTCTGAGCAGGCACAGTGCAGAGAGAACTTTCTCTCACTTGTAGCATCTCGCTTGTCATTCACTCTGCCATGGATGGAAAGGTTCCCATCCTGAAAATGAGGTCTAGAGAGGAAAAGCATTTACCCAAAGTTAGGTGAACAAACATGGGTGCCAGACTCATGGTGGGTGCTGACTGGGTTAAGGTGATGAGCAAATACGTGCTCAAGACAACTGCCTACCTCTGAAGAAGGGAGAGGACAGACAAGTCATTCAGTGCCTATGAGAATAACAGAATAATCACAGGCTCAGCCACATTGCTCACTGATTAGAGGGTTGTTGTTCGTTTCATCAGATCAGTTCCAACTCCTAGTAACCCTGTCTGTATACAACAGAAAATAATCACTGTCCAGACCTGCCCCATCCTTGCAGTTGTGTTGTTTGGGCCCATTGTTACAGCCACTGGGTCAATCCAGGTTCTTGAGGGTCTTCCTCTTTTTTGCTGACATTCTCTTTTAATTTGCTGGAAAATTCTATGAGACAGAGACCACAGTGGGCAGAACTTATCCTGATCATGAAAGCTGCCACAGCTATAACCACCTCCTAGTTTTAGATGGTGGCCCTCCAAACTGTTCCACCGTTGGCCCAGATGCTGCTCAAAATACTGTCTGCAGACTGGTACCAGTCGACAAGCTGTTACCAGTCTATGACAAGATAACTTGAGGGTAAGGTTTAGAAAATTTTATTGCATTGGATACTGCCTTGACAGCCAAGCGCATGATCAGTGGGCTTGTCTCACTGAACAAGGTATACACTAGCTTGGGTGGCGTCAAGCTCACATGGTGCGTGGCTGATTGAGTCGTGCGTGGCATCAGCTGTGTTCTCACCATGCATGGTGACACCACGTTTTGGTTCTTGATGAATTGGGATACAAAAACCAAACCAAACAAAAACAAAAGCTAGTCCTTCACATCGGATAGGTATAGAGTAGAGGTGGGAGCCTGGATGTGTTTGTCTTGCCAAAGAATGAACAGTGATTTTTTTTTTTTTTTTGGCAACTCTGATCTAGAGTCCCTCATCAGGGAGGCCTGTTTTCTCATCTTTGGGAAAACAAGTGGCTGAATTCTGTTCAGTCCAGTGGTGTTGACTGTAGTCACCCAATCTTTCCGGAGCATGGCCGCCGTTTCGATGGGCTTGTGAGAGGGCTGTGTTTTCCACATTGATGTGCACCCCTAACTGGTGTTTCTTGGAAACCCTGGTGGTGCAGTGGGTTAAGTGCTACATCTGCTAACCAAAAAGTTGGCCATTCAGATCCGCCAGGTGAAGCTTGGAAACTCTATAGGGCAGTTCTACTCTGACCTCTAGGGTCGTGATGAGTCAGACCCAACTCGACAGCAATGAATTTTTTTTAACTGGCCCTCCTGAGGCTTAGTGAGTGAAACAGGGTCTCCGCTCAAGAACCTCACACCCACATCTTGAGGCCATTTCATAGCAACATCACACTATTTTAGCCCTTTAGTGGGTTATTTTGCATTGATTAACTTACCTGTATGTTATGAAGCAATACAGGATGACCAAACCCTGAGGGTGGCCTCCTAACCAAAAGCAAGCACCACCGAATTTTTAGTGCTGCATTTGGGAGCTGGGCTGCTTAACCCAGGAGGCGTGTGCAGTGTGTGCCTGGCTGATCTTGCTAGCAAAGAGCCTGCCTTAGATAGTAGGCTATAATCTATTCGGTTCATGCTGTTCCAACTAGCTTTCATCATCAAAACTTGAATAATATTCAAACTGAGAAAGGAACATATTTCTTGCTGAAGCCTAGGTGTGCCAAGAGGAAGCGCCAGAACTTCTCAATCTACAGCAACATATTGCAAAAAAGGAGCACCTGGATGCTTCGTGAGATGTGGGAAGTTGCCTTTCTCCACGATCAAATGGCACCAAGACTTAAAATTTCTTTATTTACTCCCAGAGGAGGAAAAATGATTTTCATGAAAACCATGTTTCATGGAAGTTACATTTTTCCTGTCTATAAAGTTACCATCTCTCTTGCAGCCTGAAAGGATAGCTTCTCTTTGACCCTAGATATCTGATGCAGTCTGCTCTGATACCCAAGGGTTAGAGGTCTCAGTGAAGAGGTCATTGGGGCTCTGGAAGGAGAGAATATAGGCTGTAGGGCCATCTAGAGCATGAGGGAAAGTTTGCAAGCAGCTGTGGAGAGACTGGTCAGGAAAGCAGGCTCATGCCACTGCCCTGCTGAGATAAACACCCACAGACTGCCATCCTGCACCCTGGATGTCTGTATCCGGGTTGTGGTGACAGCCCCTGCCTCTCTGCATGATCTGTCTTTATCATCCCTGAGTGAGTAGAGCATTTCAGAGCCACAGCGCTGCTCGGGTTCCTGCCAAGGAGTTCAAAACTTCCCTTCTAGATCCTGCAGAAACCATGAACCATCTAACTCAAAGCCATCTTTGTTCATGAGAACTCCCAGGGGAGGTTCCTAGCATGGGGTGGACAGTCACTTGAACTGTGAAGTCACAACTTGAGAGCTATAACTGTCAGCTGTTTTTATACTGGTGTGCTTCCCAGAATGTCTGGTCTCCAGAAGCATTTTTTTTTTTTTTTTTTTGGTAATCTCTAAAAGTAGGTATAGATAACCTGGGCCAGGTATAGTGTCGTTGATCCTAGAAAAAGAGGAGGAAGTTGTCCACATAGTTCTTGCTTCCGTGCTGAGTGTGACAAGTAGGCCACTGGGGGTGGGGCTAGGACACTGGCTTGTGAGGAATGATCGTGTGACAGTGAGCGCAGGGAGGACGTGATTCTCTAGCCTGTGCAAAGTTACAGTTAAAACTGCTCAATTTAAAAGTGGATAGTGTCTAGGGGTCTTAAAAGCTTATAAGTGGACATGTAAGATACAGCTATTGGCCACTATTTATCAGGAGCAAAAGAGTAGGAAGGTGACCAAAATCTCACAGAAGAAGTTAAGTCTATAAAGCTAATAGACTCCACTACCGTGACCTCATCTGAGACCATGAGAACTAGATAGATGGTACCCAGCTGCCACCAATGACCATTCTGACCAGGGTCACAATAGATGATCTCAGATGGAATGGGAAAAAAATACAGAGCAGAACCCAGATTCTTCAAGAAGGCCAGCTGACTGGACAAGCAAGACTGGAGGACTCCCTGAGGCTGTCACCCTGAGACACTCTTCAAACCTTGAATCAGACCTCTCCCCTGAGATCACCTTTAGTGAAATAGCAGAGTGGCACATAAAATAGAGACTATTGCCCATGAGAGTAGTGCTTTACTAAGAAATGATCATATGGGACCAAAGGTTGACATTTACTCGGAAGCAAACATGAGAAGGCAAGAGGACAGGGAGGCTAGAGAACTGGAAGTGGGACAACCGGAAAGTAGTTAAAGATAATGTCCGCATCTTGTGAAAACTGTCACTCAGGTTACCGAACAATTGGTGTGGAAGTTATCAACTGACTTGATGTGGGAGCTTCATCAAAGTCACAATAAAATATTATTAATAAAAATAGAGAAGAAATAGAATCTAGCAAACAAAGAGTGTTCACGTTAGCACTTCAACAACACTGTGGAGCATTTGCTTGTGTGCCCAGCCCTGAGCATGGCATTTGTTGATTCATTTTAGTAGGTATAATCAGCATACTCTAAGATCCCTAGATTTTAAGTGTTCAGCTTGCCAACTTTCGATAATCTTATATGTGTATGTAACCACCATGCAAAACAATGTATTTTAACCACCCTATAAAGTTCCCTTGGGCCCCTTTCCAATCAACGTCTCTTCTTTCCCCCAACCGATTTCTGATGTCAACCATCTTAACTTTTATTCCTTCTAGACATTCATCTGAATAGAACCATCAGTGAGTTCTGTGCTGAGCCTGGCTGCTTTCCTCAACACAGTGTCAGTGTGATTCACCCGTATGTCTCAGGAGTTTGCTGTTTATGCCAAGTGGGATTCCATAGTACAGTGCACCACAGTGCGTGAGTCCGTTCTCCTGTGAGTGGACGTTTGGTGGTGTGGTTTGGAGAAGGCTGCAGTGAGGATGTTAGCTGGCCAAAAAAGGAGTATCGCCATGGGCTAAGGCTCCCGTGCTTTGAGGTCTCCATGGTCAAGGATTTTATATTTGACTGGTGGCGCACCAAGAGGTGAGCGAATGCTGGGTATTAGTGTTGTTGACTTAGGCTAAAAATATGACACCATGTGGACCAGACACATGAGTTGTTCCTGAACAGATTTCTGTCCTGAAGGCACATCACATTAGAAGCTAAATCACTCAGAAAGTGGGAGGGGGCTCCTTGGTAAATCTTGAGTGAGAACAGAGAGGTGCTTTTATAGGTCAGCACCTTCAAGCTGTGATAGCCTGCTGCACCCATCTCCAGCTCAGCGGGCCACCTGCAGAACTGACCAGACGTGTGCAGGGAAGAGGCCAGTGGGTGGGAGGAGCCGGTTGTGAGATCAGTCTCTGCTTTTCTGCTTGGGGGGCTGTGGAGGCCAACTGATGCACTGTTGCTTTAGCATGTTACGACCTTTGTCTGGAACTGAAGTATGAGAGCCATCCTCTCTTTGCCATAATTTTGCCCTCTGCTGTGTTGAGTTCGCAGTATAACTGCGAGGTCTGTTGGTTCCCTGTTCCACGTTTCTGGGCAGTGTCTCATCTTGTAAAGTAGTAAGGCTTGATGCTTAGCAGCTATCACCTCATTATTGTATAGACCTGGGCTCAGAATTCTAGCCGGGCTACCTAGAAATTCTGTGACCTCAGGCAAGCTGTGTAATCTCTTTGAGTATGCTTACCTTGTACTGTAATACCAATAATATCTGTGTTGCATATACACTGCCTGTAAGAGGCCCATAGAGGACTGGGGTGAGGGGGGGGAGGATAATTCCTGCCTTCCGGGACCTTAGGTAAAATTCATCAGTGGGAAAAAGCTGATTTCAGCTGAGGTCAGTTGTTTCTTCTGCTCTCACATTCCTGGGCGGTGCCTTGTCTCGTGAAGGGGACATCACAAATCAAGAATGTGTGGGTGACAACATTAAATGTTGCTCTATGGCAAAGCCAGTAAGAGCTGCAGAGACACAAAACGGGGTTCATTTGGGTGAGCTGTGGTCATGGAGGAGTCCCTAGGTGCTGCAAGTGGTTAAGCATGTGACTGCTAAGGTTGGCAGTTCATATCCATCCAGAGTCATCCCAGAGGCAAAGCCCGGTGATCGGCATCCAAAAGATCACAGCCTTGAAAACTCTGTGGAGCATTTCTACTCTATGCACACAGGGCTGCTACACGTCAGAATCGAATTGATGACAACTGGTTTCACTGTTTTGGGTGGTCATGGAGAAGACCCATGGAGTAGGAAGAATATGGAGGCCCTCCAAGGAGAAACATATTTATAATGTTCTTCCTTTATCTAGAAACGTGCATCCAGGAGGCTCATGTCATACACTCCCAGCCCTTAACCTAAGTCCACAAACTCACAAACTAGGATTGTCAATGAAGTAAACTAATCTGTCCTCACCCATGAGAAGTAAGCTTAGAAAACTCACTTTGGATGTACACCTGTGATTTCTAGGTGACTTCTTGTTCTAAATCCACCTCTGAGAGATGTAGGTGCCCTGGTTGGGTACACTGCAGCCCGCGGTGACTGTGTGGTCCATCTTCTCACTAGAGACCTTAATGCTGATGCTCATCTGATTGACATGGAACGTAATGTGAAGCCTACCTTAGCAAGCTGAGGCCTGACCCAGTCCTGCTGGCCTCCTGTACTTGGGCACAGAAGACATCAGAAAGAGGAAATGATCTTGTGAAGATGAGTATCATAGGCTGGGTTCTCTAGAGGAGCGAAACCAGTGAACTGTGTATGTACCGTATAAGGCCCATTGCCAGGATGTTGATTATGACACCTAGCTACCTTGGAGGACAGACTAAAACTGACTCATAGGGCTTCCAGGAAGCAGCTGGTAGATCTTAACTGCCAGCCTCTCTGAGGCTGAGTTCTCTAGAAAAGCAAACCAGTAAAACATATAAATTATAATGTAGAAACAGATTAATGTAAAGGAAATGGCTCATGTAGTTGTAGAGGCTGGAGCGTCCCGAGTCTGTGGGTCAGTCTGGAAGCTCCTTCTGATTCACACAGCCACAGGAGCTGGCAAACCCAAGACCAGCAGGTCAGGTGGCAGGGCTCTGGCTCACAGGCTGTGAAGACTAGTGAATCCCAAGGTCAGCAAGGAAGGTGGCAGGTAAGCTGCCAGCTCAGGTCCCAAGAACTGAAGGTCAGATGAACAGGAGCCAGCTGCAAGATCCAGAGTGAGCAGAAGCCTATGAGCTTTGCCAAAAAGTCCGCTTATATTTGATGCAGGCCACACCCCCAAGGAAACTCCATTTCAGCTGATTGGCTCACAGCACATCCCGTCATGGGTGTGATCACATTGTATCAAATCTCATTGCCAAGGTGATTACATCATTATATGACTGCCACAGCACATCATAACTGCCAAACTACTGAGACTCATCGTTCAGCGAAGTTGACATACAACCTTAGCAATCGTTATGACTTTCTTTGGTTAGCTTCTGAGCTATTATTCACTTCACGACCAGGGCTTCATAAACTTGTTTCAAGGAAATGACTCATGCAGTTTTGGAGGCTGGCAAGGCCTAAATCCACGCGTCAAGCCTCAGGCTGAAGGCTGTTCTTGACTCATGTGGCTGCAGGGGCTGATGAACCCCAAACTAGCAGGTCAGATGGTAGGCTGCTGGCTCATAAGGCTTCAAGAGTGGTGAATCCCAAAATCTGCAAATCCAGCAGCAGGCTGCTGGCTCACATCCCAAGAACCAGAGGTCAGAGGATGATGAGTTGGATGCAGGATCCAGAGTGACTGAGCTTTTCCAGGACATCCATATATGTTGGACGAGGGTCACACTCCCAAGGAAACCCCCTTACGTCAGATTGCCAAATGGAGGATAATCACATAATACTGAGAATCATGGCCAAGCCCCATTGACGCGTAGCATTAACCATCACAATAAGCTACCCCCAGAAATGACTGGAGGGGCAGAAGGAGGCTCGTTGCTGAACAGGGACAGTGAATGGTTCCAAGGAGCCTCTCTTCTGGCCAGGCACCCCCTCATTTCCCCACTCCTCTGTTTATTTTGTAGAAGCCTTGCCCATCTCTCTGCCTAGTTTGGCTCCTGCTTGTCCTTTGCAGCAACTTGCAGGAGCAGTCCCCTGCCACGGGGATTACCTGACTCCGGTTCTCCAGATAACCACTCCATGACTGCCTGTGAGTCCCCAGCTGACTGAACGCTCCTGGGGGAACTGATTGCCTCACCTTTTATTTACATTCCATTGTTAATTTTCCAAAGTCCCTGGGTGCCATTAATGGTGTGAGTCCAGCTACTAACCTAAAGGTTGGCAGCTTGAACCTCATCAGCAGCACCGCCGAAGAAGTGCCTAGCAGTCTGCTTCCATAAATATCACAGCCGTCAAAAACCCTATGGGACTCCGTTCTGTTATGTAATACATGGGGTGACCGTGAGTTGGAATCAATTTGATGGCAATGGGTTTGGTTTCGTTTCTTGGTTGGTTTACCTCTTTGGGCCTAGGCCTTTACCGGAAACATGTTACAATGAGGAGAAGTGAGGCGTAGAATGCCTTAGCTTGCCAGACAGGGGCTGAGCTGGGACTGGAACCCCTAGTATCTTAGAACATGGGCCCAGCCTCGGACAGTATGAGGAGGGCGAGAGGGCCGGTCTGGCTGAGGAGGCCGCTCTTGCTGTTCAGTGCTATGTCAAACAGACCTGGGCTGAATTAAGTGAAAATTCTGTGGAATTTTCTCTCTGTCTGTATTGGTCCTAGCCACACAGAATGAGTAGGGATGATTTTCTGAAATGTGTGACTCCGTAAGGAATCCCTTCACCAGGGTGTGAATCTCAGTGTATCTGCATCTGAGCCAAGAAATAGGCCCTTTGCTCCATTCTCCCCCACACGTCTCACAGAAATCTAAGAGAAGAACGTAGTGTGCATTCGTCGGAAGGCCCAGGCCTTGCTGTCTCTGGTGAGGCCCAGGATGCAGTAGGCACCCGGTCGTTTCACATCATCCCTTTCCCACCCGCCTTCTCGTTCTCTCCCTCCCTTGGGTTGTCCGTCTCTCACATCCCACTGGGGTTGGCTTTGTCCAGCCATGAAAGACACGGCCTGGTCTGTCTCTGGGAAAACCTGTCCTCGGGGTGGGTTTGGAGGCTCCAGTATCAGTTGCTGTGGAACAGATTCTGATTTACGGCCACCTCGTGTGTGTCAGAGTAGAACTATGCTCTGTAGCGTTTCAGTGACTGATTTTTCAGAGGTAGATCGCCAGGCCTTTCCCCTGGGTGGACTGGAACCACCCACTTTTCACTTAGCAGCCAAGCACATTTGTTAACCCTTTACACCATCCAGGGACTCCTTTTTGGGGGAGCGGAGTGGGTGGCGGAAAGGTGGCCTGGAAACTATTCCTTACCTTTCTTTTGGTCAGGTAGTCATAAGGAAAAATACAGAACTTTGGGGGGGGATTGAAAGTGTTTTCTCAAGAGTTTGGTTATTTGAGAGAATAGTTTTTAATTAGGTAGGAAACTCAGTTAGTTAAAAGAATTTAGGGACAAAATTATATGTATGATGGCAGGGATATAAAGAAAGAGAACGTAGAAAAAGGCTGATAGTATTAAGTGATCATCATTCTACTTCTGAATGTTCCAGAATTTTTAAATGATCAGTATATTTTACATAATGAGAAAAATAAAAATTAACACCCACCCACTGCTGTCGAATCGGGTCCCACAAGTGAAAGAAATTTAAATACAATAGCAGCATTAATTTTGCTTTTGTCTGCTCCTCCCAGTAGTGAACAATAAGTGTACATGTCCATACTAATACTGATGAAAACATGAAAAGGACAGGCCATTATATAGAAGAAAAATGTAAATAACCAATTTTTAAAGTGGAGGAAGAAAATTATTTCATGTAACCCCATGCAAATTGTCTCCCACAATGAATCTGAGACTCACCTTAAATGAATCATTCACTTGGGGTTCTGTTCCACCTGGGTTCCCTGCAAGAGCCAAGATTTTGGGGCTCTCCTTAACAGTAGCTGTGACAGACTTTCAAACCTTGGGAGGCTGTATGTGCCAGCATCCTCAAATAACTGTGCCCCCAAGTGGCCACTTGTGCCTGTAAATTACAGCCAGCAAAAAGGTTGCAGTTACTGGCTGTAGAACTAGTTTGCAATTTAATAATAATGACAGTAATAATACACACACCCACAAAAAAGAAGGGATAAGGGCAGAAGAAACCCAAATTGTATGTGCGTTTGCCTGGAGTCAAAAACAGGGAAGAATTTTCTGAATGTCTCCCAGAAAGATTAAGCAAAAGACTGTGTGTGTGTGTATATGTGTGTACAGTGTTGGGGGGGGTGTTGTGTGTGTATGTTTCCACTTGCAGACGGTAATAATACACACACCCACAGAAAAAAATAATTTAAAAAGGGAATAAGGGAGGAAGAAGCCCAAATTATATGTGTGTTTGCCTGGAGTCAAAGCAAGGAAAGAATTATCTGAATGTTTACCTTCTTCATGCGTCTCCTGGAAAGATTAAGCAAAAGGCTGTGTGTGTGTGTGTGTGGTGTTGTGTGTGTGTTTCCACTTGCAGACGGGCCTGGCCACAAGCGGTGAGATGGCTGGTGGCAGAGCTTCCCAAGAATTCAGGAGACTTTGCCTCCTTTCCGAGGAGCGCGGTCTCCATGCCTTTGACGCCCTGGTTCCCTGCAGCAAGAGCTCATGATAGTCCTTTGGCAGTCTGCCAGAGGCTGTAAGTGTACAGAGAATTGTGTTTTAATAGAAGGCTTTAACTCTGATACAGATTTAAAATGAGGAAGAAACTTTCTGTTCCTCAGCCAGAGTGAAATGCATTTTGCTTCTTGTGAAATGCTGGTGATTACAAGCTCATCTTACATAATTTTATTATTTTCAGTTGCTGCCTGTCAATCTCAGGTGATGGTTTCCTGGGAGCAGAAAGGAGGCACATTCTGGGCGATGATTAAAAAAAAAGAAGAAGAAGAAGTCACCTAGTCATTAGCAAATTGTACAGAAGTTTCGAAAGGAGAGTAATTATCTTTGCGATGATGCAGTTTAAGATAATCAGAACTTGCATTTCCAAGTTAGACATGCAGAAGTGAACTGAACGCTATTTAATGGCCTTTTAGAAAATGTATTTTCCCTTTAACAAAGAGTTGCTATATTTAAGAAAAGAAAAGAAAGGTGTTTTAATCTAATGAAGGAATTCTCTGGAATAGCTGTATTTTCAGAAACTACTGATAGACACTACTGTGGTGGTCCACTGTCACGCCCACAAGAGGGCATTTTCTCATCAACTACCTTGAAAAGGATTTGTTTTCCAAAGAGCTGGGAGGCTTGGAGGAAGGAGAGTTAATCAGCGGCAGGAATGGAGAAAGAAGCCCTGCAATTGAGCTGTATGGATGGTTCCACTTAATACGGCCTCCTGGCCGGTGCGCGGTGCTACTGGCCGAGAGTTCTGCGCTCTGTGTTTACACATTCTTATTTTAATGTCTTATTTCCAGAATGACTGGGCACCGAAGAATCCTTTGTGGGAGTTTTCTCTAGATACAAGAGACCACAGTTTAGTGTGAGGCCAACCTCATAAATGCCTTGAGTACTAAATTTGTTTTTCTAACATTTCAAGACTCTGGCCAACATCTGCCAGCACAGTGACCTCTCCTTGCTTTTAAAAAATCTGTATTTTATTGTGCTTTAAGTGTAGATTTACAATCTAAGTCAACTTGTCATATAAAAATGTGCACACACACAGCTGTGTAACTCTAGCCACTCTCCCAGACTATGACAGCACACTCCTCCTTTCCACCCTGTATTTCCTGTGTCCATTCAGCCAGCTCCTGTCCCCTCTGCCCTCTCATCTCACCTTGGGACAGGATCTGCCCAGTTGAGCCTCATATGTCTGCTTAAGCCAAGAAGCACACTTTTTGCCAGAATCATTGTATGTCTTTCCACCTTTTTATAGCTCCGAGTTGTTTCCTTATTTAACAACTATTTATTGAGCACCTGTGTTGGCATTGTGCCAACTAAGACCTGGCCTCATGGAATACACATTCTTGATACAGAGACTTAGAAGAGGAAAAAAAATCAATATTGGAGTATAATTTAGATACTGATAAATGCTGTGAGAAGTACTAACTCGTAGTGACCCCAAATGGCAGACTAGAACTGCCTCATATGGTTTTCCAGCTGTGAATGTTTATGGAAGCAGATCACCAGGTCCTTCTGCCGTGGAGACCCTGGGATGGTTTGAACTGTCAACCTTTTGGTTAGCAGCCCAGCACTTCTCTAAAGTCAGCAGCCCCTAACAATAGCAACAACATGAGGGATAATCTTTGGGATAAGAAAAAGGCTGGTTATTTCAGATTGGGTAGTTAGGGATAGCTCTCTGAAGGGTAACAGATAATATCTTAATGTCGGTCAGCACCAGTGTTTATTTTAGATAATAAATGTAATAAATTCTGTAAGTTGTCTTCTTTTCTTCCAAACAGTTAGTTGTGCTTTTGTTTCTTTGTTTTTTTTATGGGCCCCATCAAATGTGATAAAAATGGTGACACCATCTTGTGGTTACCAGCTAACTAATTTGTTAAATACCATTTATAAGTGGTCATCTGTTCTTCACCCTATCATTTCAAAAGCCAATCCATGATATAATGCCGTGGTAGGAAAGATGTATTTCCAGAAGGTGGGATTTAAATAAATTAGAAAATTCACTGTCTTGTCTCCAGTGTTCTCTCTTTCTGTGGACAGTGGAAATGTCATAATGAACTGGTTTTGGTTAGGGGCTAGCGTTTGACTCCACAAGTCCTCTCATAGTAGTCAGCCACCCTTTCTCTAGCCATGAGGACCAAGGTACAAAAATGCAGTGATGGAGTCTCTCTTGGCACCTATTCGGTAAGCATGCCCAGTGCACAGCTGTACCATTCAGGACACAAGAGCAGAAAGTGCCCCCTTACCTGTGATGCTAGGAGACTTAGTGGGAAGGTCAGCATGCGAGGTACAGTGCTGCTAGAGACCCCTGCGAGGGCTTCAGAAGCCAGGAGTCAAAGCACTGTGTTGAGCACATGTTTTGGAGGTCAGGGCAGGCAATGTGGGCTGGGCAAATCAAAGAGAGCTCCACTGGGGAGGTGAGTCGTGGATATAAAGAATGGGTGGGATTGCGTAGGTATAAGGAAAAGGATCGTGAGATTACAGTGAGTGGTATGTTCACATTTCGGAGTTAGTGTGGAACGTATCTTGGTAATAAAAGTAATATCCATTGTATAAAATGTGGCAGGCATAAAAAAGGAAATAATAATAAACTTTAATAAATGTATTCCCAAGAGATGACTATTGCTAATGCTGTTTTTTCCCACCTTTTTAAAAAATTATTTTTGTAATACCTGAAACAGTATTGTATATGAAATTTTGCATCTCACTTTTTTATTTTGGGATGTGTAATGAACATTTTCCCATGTCATTAGAAATTATTCTTAAATGTGGCTTTTTAATGACTACATAATACCCTGTGATGCACGGATTCTAATTTTCTCAGCCCTGCCCGTCAGCTTCTCTCTCTCGTGCTTTTTTCTATGCTGTAATAGTGTGGTGGATGTTCATGTCTATCATTGGGGTTCACCATTTGGGGTTCAGACAGATCTGACAAGACCCAGCAGTTCTGTTGATAATGTTGGGCTTGTCACCTTACCTACCTGGGCCTCCGCCTTTCAGATGTCAAATGCAGACAATAGCACCAACTGCACAGGGTGGTTTGTGAGAATTAAATGAGGCTATGCTTTAGATAGTTCTAGAAATAGAATTACTAAGGTTTGGTCTTTTAAAAATCATGTGATTCTCCAATTATAAGGGTAGTGTTCTTTATGGAAGTTTTAACAAAAAGAAACAGCAACATCCTGCATAATTACATCACTCAGAGATAAAAACAATTAGCATTTTAGAATCTGTTATTTGTCACTTTGAACGAAATTTGGTTTGTACTATATATATCATTTTATCGCTGGCTTCCCCCGCCCCTTAACCTTGCATTGATTTTCCCTTGTCATTATGCATTCAGAAACATGGTCTTAAAATGCCGCATTTCATTACGTTCTGTTATACTAATGCACTGAATTTTATTTAACAAATCTCTTTTTTGTTCGTACTTAGATAATATTTAAATAATTCAACTATTAGCTATTTAAATAGCATTGCAATCTGGATTATTGAGCATAAACACATGTGAACATTTTGGATTATTTCCTTAGAATTAACTCCTGGAGCTGGAATTACCCAAGTCAGAAATAGGATCATACTGACGACATTGCTCTGAATTGCCAGAAAGGCTACGTTATTTTTCCCTCCCATAAACAGTGTGTGAACGTCCCTTTTACCTCACTCTCACTCGTTATCATTTTTACAAGTATCTTAGCCAGTTGGATGGATGAATAATAGTATCTCGTGGTCTCAGTTTGCACTTCCCTGACTGCCAGTGGGCTGAAGCATTTGTTCTGTGTTTATTGATGTTCTTGCCCTCTGCTTGTTTTTCAATTCATATTCCTCTTTTTCTTATTGATTTGTAAGAGCTCTTTATGCATAAGAGGATATTAACCTTTTTGGTGTACTGTTGGAAATATGTCCCCCAGTTTGTCATTTGTCTTTTAAATTCATTTATGGTTGAAGTCTTTAATTCGCTGTAGTTCTATTTATCAGTCTTTTTCACTTTGGCATTTCTTCTTGTTTTCATGCTTAGAAAATCCTTCCCTATCCTAACTTTTGATATCTATTTATTTGTATTTTCCTCTGCTTGTTTCATGGTTACACTGTATAGATTCAACCTTTTATTTAGTTCTGGGTTGTGTTATTTTGTGTCACAAGGTAAGGATTTATTTATTTATTTTTCCTTAGTAGCTCTGTAAGTCTTCCAGTTCTGTGATTTGAATGATTTTACGTGCCCTCTAACTTGAAATGCTACCTCTCCCGTATACAAATTCTTGTATAGATTGCCATGGCTTTTCTAAGTGGTGTGCTCCATTTTTGTCTGAGACCTAATGCCATAGCCCATCATTTTAATCACAGAAGTTTTATATTGCATTTTCAAATCTGATGCTACAAATCATGTAATCTCTGCATGGTGCAAAAGGGTTAATACACTCAGCTGCTAGCTGAACGTTAGAGGTTTGAGTCCACCCAGAGGTACCTCAGAAGAAAGTCCTGGTGAACTATTTCCAGAAAATCTGCCAGTGAGTTGACAACCCCATGGAGCAGGTTCTACTTTGGCATGAAGGGGTTGCCATGAGTGGGGACTGACTTGAGCAGCAGTGGGTTAACGACAAACCAATCATCATCATTATCATTTTTCAAACTAGTTTTGGCTACTATCTGAGACTCATAACCCGTATGAACTTTAGAATCATTTAACTAATATAAAAAAAATCTTGTTGAGATTTCTTTAATGACGTGTGTCATTTAGATGATATCTGACACTGGTATATAAAGAACTGACACCCTGAGTACAGTATTGGCTCTTCTCATCCAGGAACATGGTATTCCGTTTATCCTGTTTCTTTAAGTTTACTTTCATGTATCTCTGTAAACATTTGCGGTCTTCTTCATAGGAGCTCTAAACATTTCTTAGAAACTTCATTCCTAGATGTCACATATAATAGAGTGAGATCTTTTTTGTCCATTGTATTTTCTAATGAGTTATTACTGACAAGTAAGAAAGCTGTTCATTTTTATATATTCATTTTGTATCTTGACATTTTGTGTCTTCTTATGGGTAGATCTTTTTCAGGGCATTGGAGACATGCTGATTGTTTTATGAAAAGATTGTATGAACAGCAGGGTCAAGGAGAGCTGGTATTTTAATTTCTAAGAATCTCTATTAATTTGGAGGAAAATGGCCTGTCATTTTGTCTACTGCTGTGGGCATGTTGTCAAGAGAGACTGGTCCTTGAAAAAGGATGTCATGCTTGGTAAAATAGAGGGTCAACAGAAAAAAAGAGACAGACCCTCGATGAGATGGATTGACACAGTGGCTGCAGCAGTGGGCTGAAGTACAGCAATAATTATGATGTTGACACAGGAGTGGGCCGTGTTTTGTTTGTGGGCAGGGGCTCACTGTGAGTAAGAACCAACTTGATGGCACCTGACAAATATAACAGCATTGTATCCTATGTGGTTTTCAGTGGAATTTGTTTCAGAGTCTAACCCGGAGTCCGGATAGTATCATTTGTTCAGCCTGTACAAGCTCACCATGCCATGGTGCTTGTATGCAGCCCCCTCCCAAAGCAGTGGGCAGTCATGGCAGTTCTGATGTGCTGAAGGACCTGATTTTCAGATAAGAGTTTGGGGTTCACAGCCTTGCCTTATAGGAAGAGCAGAAGAAGCTAATCATAAAAATGATTTGGAGCTAACCTGGGCATAAGTACCAGGCTGATCGGGTAGAATCTGCTCTTGTTGATGCCAGGTATAATTTCACCCAGGTGCATGCTCATGGCCCAACGAGGCTGAGTGTGAAGAAACAGCCAGACATCGCTTGCGCCACTGTTACTCCCGGAAGGATAATCCAGGTTTCCTTTTCCAGCACAAAGACAGCTCCTTAAAGTGAGCAAAAAAAGAAGAGAAAGACCGACCAGAAATATGACTGTAATATCAAGGCACTTCATTCTCAGCAACTATACCGAGCTCACGTTACATTGCCATCTTCTCCGAATTCAGGCCCTATATCAGTGATGAGAAGGAGAGGATTTCTCCTACCCCGATTTCTGCCTAGCATATGGCTGGGGGTGGGGGCGGAATCTCCCCACGTCCCCACACAGACGGCGTGTGAATGTACCGATGGCGTGCGTTTCCTTCCTTGGAGGAACAACTCATCTTATACTCCTTGCTTTTTATGCCAGTTCGGGAAGGTTGTTTTTCTCCCGCTTGAAAATCTTCCTCGGAAGGAATATGTTGCCATCAGCGTTCCCTCCGTGTTGTCACTATCTCCTAAAGAAGCCAGACTGTAAGGCAATCCGTCTTCCTTCAATAAAACCAAACCTATTATTCGTGGCCCAACAAATATTTGAGTGCCTTCTGCGTGCCAGGCATTGTCCTTGGGGTTGGCATTTGACAATGAGTGAAAACATGCATGGATCTTTCCCTTCAGGAGCTTGTAGTCTAGTGGAGGAGAAAAATGTTTATCAGACGGTTTAAGTAAATACCACGAAATATGCAATTTTGTTGTTGTTAGTTGCTATTAAGTCGACTCTGACTCCGTGGTACCTTTGTGTACAATGAAACACACGTTGCCTGACCCTGTACCATTGAGTCCATTGCTGTAGCTCGTGTGTCAGTCCGTCTGTCTCATGGGGGGTTTCGCTCTTTTTCACTGTTCCTCTGCTTTACCAGACATGCTGTTCCTTTCTAATGATGAATCTTTTTTGATGACATGTCCACTGTAAACAAGCCAGAGTCTTGCCACCCTCACTTCTAGGAAACTTTCAAGCTGTATTTCTTGTGAGGCTGAGCTGTTCACCGTTCTGAAAGTCCACGTGTATATACACTCAGCGTTCTTTGTCAATGCCACGATTCACCACTGTCATTTCTTCTGTCTCCCTTTTTCATTGTCTAGCTTTCACATGTGAATGAGGTGGGCCAGGCATTCTTTAGTGACCAAAGTGACATGAACGTGATTTAAGAAAGAAGCTGTACCGTGTTATTACGGAGGGCATTCTTACCTCATCTTGGATTTAGGGAGGAGGTGATGATTGATCTGAGATTCAAAGGACTTGTTAGCCTTTGACATTAAAGAGTCTGTTGGAGAAGGGGATACGGATGACACATTCCAGGCAGAGGGCACAGATGTACTATGGTCCTGGCGCAGGAGAAAGCGTGTCTTGTTCTGGAAAGGAGAGAAGGCCAGCATGGCTCAAGCTAAGAAAGCAAGGAGGCAAGCAAGTGGCGCCAGATGTGGGCAGAGGGTTAGGCCAGGAGAAACCATGTCTCTGTATAAATTACTCTTTCTGGCAAGAGCAATGAAATGACTTTGACAGCTTTTAAGCAAAGGCATGCCATTTAGAAAAAGATGGCTCTGTCTACCACATGGAGAACTGACTGAAGAGCACTGAGGAACAATAAGAGGGTACAGTTAAGAGATAGTCACAGAAGCTCAGGTGACAGTTGATGGTGGCAGCTGGGACTAAGATGATGGAGAAAAGCCAGTGAGTTTGAGATATTTGAAAGGCAGGGTTGGCAGCCTTTGGTGGTAGATTGGACATGGTGAGACAAAGGAAAGAGACTCCTTATAGGTGATGCCTGGATACTGATTTCAGCAAATGGATGGTGGTGCCACTCTTGATATACTGGGAATAGGCAGAGGGCATCAGGATGGGAGGGCATCAGGTGTGCCGAGGAAGATCTGAATTTTGTTTAGGAATGAATGTAAGGGCACCTGAGACACAGGAGTATTGGCAGGTAGGCTGTGCAAGTCTGGTTCTTGCTAAGAGTAGACGAAAATCTTGAGGAATCATCCCAATTAGATTCAGGAACAGTGATCTTAGTGGTAAGGAGCAAACTGTTGGACCAGGTGGCCAAACCCAACCCTTTTAGGACTTCCTGTCAATTTTTGGTCCTATCAGTCTGGTTTCCAGAACCCAGTGCTTTCCTAGGTAAGGAGGATGACATTGTCCTGCGTATCCTTCAGTATATGCTGGCTGAGTGACAGCTAGAGGTAGTCAAGAAAAAAGGCATAAACACTGAGAAAACACAGATCTAAACACTCCGCTCTATAAACTCACAGTTGCCTGCCAGACTCATAGTTCCTGCCCTTTGGTGTAAGTCTCTGCATAAAGACGTGGCATCAGCTGTCTCTTCTGCCCCCTCCTTCTGTTCTGCTCCCTCCTTCTTCTGTCCCCAGCCTTCCCCTTCTGCCCCATTCCTTCATTTCTGAATAATGAGCGTTAAAATACAGCACACAATCATCTTGTTACATGGGCCAATTTTTTACACAAACTGATGTTGAGAAGAAAAATAAGCTCGTTTCAGTTTGAGATCATTTATGTGGTCATATGCTCAATAAATATTAAATACCTACTCTGTGCCAGACACAGCAACATGAATAAAAATGGTGAGGGAAACATGGTCATACCCTTCTCAAGGAACTTTCTGCCTAGCAGGGAAGACAAAGGAGGAAAGAGACGGGATTATAATGTAGATGGGACAAATGCTGAAACAGGGAGATGTCCAGAATCTCAGTGAGAGAGGAGTGTCTTCGAGGCAGCTGGGAAGGCCTAGTGTGAGTGGACATGCACCGTTAGCAGAGGCTGGGGTGGGCAGTGGGCATTCTAGGTGGAAGAAACCGCGAATTAAGAGCAGGTACTTAAGGAATGCAAACTGGTTTCCATGACTTGAATATAATGTGTGTGTGTTGAACATTTGTGTGTTTGTGGGATAGCATAGTGAGGGAGAAGTGGTGTGACCTCTAAGCTGCTGGGGTGGGCAGCATCCAGGGCTTTGTGAAGGCAGTTGGAAGGTCAAACCAGATTTCTTTTTGTTGTTTGTGCTAGAAGAGTTTTCTCAGCCTCATATATTTCTGCTGCCAGAAGATGAGCGGAGACAAAAATATCCTTATTCTTGCCTTGGGAAATGAAAGACTGGACTGGAATCTTAACAGGTGCTGCTGGTTCTGCCTTCTCTACTTTCCAGAAGTGAAAATGGCAGCTCCCAACATCAGGAGTGTTCAATGACTTGTTCTGAGGGCCCCTTTCAGCTGCCTTGGCAAAGCTAAGTTTTAAGCTAAGTCCCTTTGCCCTGTAATTGGGTCCACTTTAATCACTGCTGGTGGAGCCACAGTTTTGAGTTCATAGATAATTTCTAACTCACACTCTCATTGGAATGACCTTTAGTTCCCATTAGTTTGCTAGGGAGCACCTTACTTCCAGACTCCTAAGGAAATATCACAGGGGTTCTGGTCTAGAGGAGCTGGGCTTCCTCTAGCACCTTAAGCAGATCCAGGAGTTGAGGTGCTATGGGGTCATCAGATAACCAGATCTCATTGGGATCTGTCAGTAGCTGGGGAAATTCAGAGAAGAAATAAAAATAAATCAACACCATAGCTCCAAATTCAGGTTCAAAACAGCATGTGAGTCGTGGACCAGACCCTCAAAAAACCCAAACAAAACCTTTGTAGGGGGTCGGAGTGGTAGAAGTGGGAGAGTGAGGTGGGGAGGGGGCCAGACTTGAGCCATCGTGTGGCACAGGCCCAGATCTCTCCTGCTCAGGGGTCAAGGGCAGTGCTGCAAACAGGCAGATCAGATGAGGCTGGCTAGGCGGTACAGGTGGTGATACTCCAGACACCACTTATGTCCTCTTCAAGAGGCTCATGACTTGAGTACTCTCTCCACAAATAGGAAAATGGCAGGGCTTGGGCCTGCCGAGGGAGATGACTGGTTCAGGCATCATTCTCCCTCTGCTTCTGACTATTTCCAAGTCACCTTTAATGTTGTAAACCACTGCTTGTCACTTTGCCAAATTCCCATGCTCTTGCTTAAGTGTGATTCACGCCCTGGATGTTTTTGACATTTGAAGATTACTTGGTTCTTTGGGCAATTTTCTTGTTTGCCTTCAAGAAAATCCCTACAATTCTCGATTTCTTTTGAGGCAAGGTGAGGCCCGTTCTACGTATAATGAACTGTTCAAACCACAAGGTGTTGGATCCAGTGAGCTGGTGATGTATGTCTGAGATACGAGGCTTTTACCACTAGAAGGACCAAGGTGGCTCCTAGACCTCATGTTAGGGCCCGTTTGGAAGTAAAGATGACTCATTTGGGGAGTCACAGTGGCATCAAGTTAGCAGATGGAGGCCCACCTCTATGAAGACGCTAATCCCGGAGCCAGCCCACAGGTGTGCGCTGGGGCAGTTGAGTGGTACCAAGCTGACTGCTTCTGTCCCAACAGTCCCCGTGAGCTGTGTGATCCTTTGTTTTCACCATAGACTCTTGGACATGGTTATCAAGATATTGTCCTTTCCACACACTGAGCCAGGACTGCTATTACTGGGAAGAAGCTAATTAAGAATTCATGTAATTATTATTAAGATTCACCTCCTTCTTCCTCACCCCATGCCCAAACTGAGTAAACACCCCCAGGGAAAACAAAAGAAAGAATGACCTGTCCCAACCATGGAGGAATCCATTGGCATCATGGGGAATACCACGGATTCATGGCCATGTAGTACTCAACCCAGAAAGTTCTTTAATTTGTTAGTTCTCTATGTCTCTATTTAAACTCCCATGACTCTTCACCAAACAAGGGACTCAGTTTGTTCTCAGCTACCCCTTTTTCTTTCTTCTTTATTGTTTCTCTTCTTTTCTCTGTGTTTGAGGTAAGGTTTGGGTACCCTGCTCTGGGGTGAGTTGACATCAGGCAAAGAAATAATTCAGCTGAAGCAGTCTTTGGTAAATACAAGGTCATTTCCTTTCTCAGACGATCTGAGAGGAGGCTGCTGTTCTCACAAACACAGACGCCAGCAAACCCCAGGCCTGAGTCCCCAAGCTATGGGGGTGGCCTGAATGGAAGCCCACTCCATTAAAGGACCGGAAAACAGGACTCTCGAAGACAAGATAAAGGATTAGGGATAATTTCATTTCAGAAGAAAGAGGGTGAGGAGGGACGTAATTGTCTTTGAAGGATCCTCCTGTGGAGGAGAGAGATGAGTTGTTCTCCATCTCACTAAGAGAGAAAAGACAAAGTGGGTCTCAAATGAATGAGCCAAGTTGCAGTATTTTGTTACGGCCACCTCCTGCCTGGCAGGTTTCAGAAAATTGGGTAGGCAGGGTGAGCAGCTTTGGGGGGCCATGGGGAGCCGTGCAGGCAGATGCGTTTATGTGGAGTATTCTGCAAGAGAAAGAGAAACCTTGGCTCTCTCTTCGAAGGAAGAATTTAAAAAGCAACGAATTAACACAGATGGTCGGAACTGTAAGACCTCAGGCAAGGGAGAGAGCCCTGAGTGCTTGGGAGGCTGGGCTGAAGGAGGCTAGGAAAATGAGTAGAATTTTTAAATGTAGGAAACAAAAATGATGAGTGGATAATCATCAGGGCAGATTATCCAGCAAGCAAGGTAAGCACAGTACATAGCCTGCTTACCGGATCGTCCATAGTGAACAATTGCATGTTTTTTCATCACATCAAAGATTCTGCTTCTAGGTATCGCTGACATCTGTCTCTCTGCCACCCCCACAGCACCCGAATCAAAGCCTCTTTTCGAATGTATGATTCCTTACAGGGGTGCATGATCTGGTAAGCAAGGTAAGCACAGATTTACTTTACTTACTCAGCTGTAGTGAATAATTTTACGTGGGTTTGTTACAGACGCATACAAAATTGTTCACTGTGGGTAAATCAGCAAGAAGCCTGTGTCTGCTGGGTCATCTGGCCCTGGATAGCAGCGAGAACAAAGGGGAGCAGTGGGTGTGTGCTGACCCTATGCAGCAGACTGGGGGAGGCCAAGGCAGTGGAATTCAGAGGAGGCCCGAGGGCAGACGGGGCCTGAGAGGTCAGTTTCCACCTCTCTCCATAGACACTGGGAACCGTTGCTGATGATCCCTCAAGAGAGTGACCAACGTGGCACTCCAAATTCTGATGTGTAACCCCTTGACTTTGCGGAGGCCTGATAGTACAATCCCAAACTCCAGTCCACAGAGCACTGCCCATCTCCGACTGGTCTACAGCCAGCTAAGAGAAAAAAATATGGACAGTGTGTAGTGAGTTTTCCCTTTTTCTTCTCTGATTAGTTAATTTTTCTATTGTGGTAAGAATCTATATATATATATATATATACATATATATATATATATATAAAACAAAAAAAATACCATTTCAACATTTTTTGCATCTACGGCTCAATGACCTTTCATCATGTTACCCAGCTATCACCACTGTCTGTTTTCAGACTGCTAGTGTGTTTTCCTGGAACTAAATGTATCCATCTGAGTTGCTATCCTTTATTCTAAGATTACATTCTATCAGTCACGATTCTTAGTAGCAAGCAACAGAAATTAATTCTGGCAGATGGAAGCAGAAAAGGAATTTATGAAAAGGCTATTAGGCAGCCCAGAGTCTCCAGAAGGGTGATGAACCAAACTCAGAGGCCACCTGGCTAGGAATGTCAACCAGTTATGCCCAGAACTCGCCAGGTGCGGACTCCAGACAGTGGATGCTGCTGCTGCTACCACCCATGCCTGAGTGGATTCTGGACAGTCCTCCTTTGTGGCATAACCAGCTTCTGATTAAAAATATGGATTGATGAGTCCAGTTGGTGGAGTGAGAGAGCAAATGTGTTTGCCATTTTTAGCTTACGCAGTGTGTGGGGGGCTTTGTCTCATATCAAAGGGGATTCCTAGATGTAGGACAGAGTTTGAGGTGCTGAGAGACTAATGAAATGACAGTTCTTGTATTTGTCCTTCCACTTTCAGTGTGTGTGTTTGTGTCTAAAATGTTCTTTTACATTTTAGCAAATGTGGTAAAATTATTGGTTTATTGTTACTTGGCAAAGTACAAAGATAGCAATCTGGAAGTTTAGTATTCCAAAAGATTGGGAACCACTGGTTTAGACAATGGACTTTGGTGCCAGAAAACCCATGCTTCCACTTGCAAGCCACTTTGGATTGAACTGTGTCCCACAAAAGTGTGTGTCAGTATGCTTCTCTGTATTGCTTGGTTGCCCTTCATTTTGTGATCTGATGATCCTGTGTGTTATATAATCCTAATCTCTAAAATGTTAATAGCAACCCTGGTGGTGTAATGATTAAGAGCTACAGCTGCCAACCAAAAGGTTGGTGGTTGAAATCTGCCAGGTGCTTCTTGGAAACCCTATGGGGCAATTCTGCTCGGTCCTATATGGTCGCTATGAGACAGAATTAACTCAACAGCAGTGAGGCATGATATTAATGAGACAGGATTAGTGGCAGTTATAATGAGGCGGGACACTATCCACAGGATTAGGTTGTATCTTGAGTTAGTCTCTTTTGAGAGAGAGAGAATTGAGTAGAGAGAAGTCGGACCTTAGTACCACCAAGTAAAATGAGCCAAGAGTGGGGTTCATACTTTGGACCAAGGGTCCCCAGGATGGGAAGTTCCTGGACCAGGGGAAGATTGATGACAAGGACCTTCCCACAGAGCTGGGAGAGAGAGAGAAAGCCTTTTCCTGGAGCTGGCACCCTGAGTTCAGACTTCAACTAAGCTATGAGGGAATAAAGTTCTCTTTGTTAAAGCCATCCAGTTGTGGCATTTCTGTTAAGCAACACTAGATAACTAAGACACAAGAGAAAGCCTTGTGTGAGTGAATTACATAATTGGAAGGCCTTGTGTTCTTATATGTAAAATAAAGCTGGTAATAAGTCTCAGAGCTGTGGTGAGCACTGAATAAGAAAGCCTGGCTAAAAGGCATCATCAGTAACGAATAAGAAGTTGGTTACGGGATCATAATTGATTGGAATAGCTTTCTAAAGGCAGATCCAAAATAATCCAGGATACCTGAGAATCTATTCTTGTACATGCTAGACATATATTACCAGAGTCAAAGGTACCTGGTGACATCCTGAGCCCCTGGTAACCTTATTTCTTGTCAGTTAACCGTTGTAGGCTAGAAAGAATCTCTTGTGTTCCAGAACACTGATCAGTCCCAGTTTCAGAAGCCATAACCCCACAGAACCCCCTTACTAGAAGCATACCCAGAGTAATCCAAACTCCACTCTATACAGGAGATTTGGTATCTTAGAGGTGTGGCTTGATGGTCAGCTCTCTCCTTCCCTGACCTTTGTAGGTATAGGCAGGCCTGGTTGGGTAGTCTCCTCCAGCTCTTCACTTTAGTTTCCTCACCTAGTGAAAGGCAAGTTCCTGACCTGTGTTACCTGGTCAGTGAATAGATGGCAGAGACCAGACTTGAGCCCAGAACTCTATTTACACAAATAGAAAGTTCTCAGCTAGAGAGACTACAGTCCTCTTTTATCTGTGAGGTTCGTTTTACCCTGTCTATCAGGATATTCACAACTCTCCATCAGTAATGTCTCACAGATTAATTGTCCATGAATTCACAGAAACTCTGGTGGGCTGGTTTCTATCCATTGCTGCCTATCAGTGTTACCAACAATATACGTAGTGACCCTCGTGACTGGGTTCTCTTTTGCTTCTGGGGCTCCATCTTTGTTCTGTTTCTCACTCTACATAGTCTCTGTTGAGTGATATTCCATACTCCTCCACCCCAAACAGTGATTTCCAAATGTGTATCTTTAGCATAGACCACACTGCTGAACATAAGACCCATAAAACCAGTTATCTGAGGGACACCTCCACTGGTCATCCCACAGGTACCTCTTCCCAAGCTTCCTGAAAGTGTCCTCAGCCTCTGTTTCCAGCCCTACCCCAAGTCTCCTCTGCCTATACTTCTATCTTGGGTCCAGCCAGAATCCTGAAAAGCTTCCTGAGCATCAGACGCCTTCTCTTCTTTCCCCAGTGTCAAGGTATCCACCAGGAACTCTGGTGGTGCACTGGTTAAGTGGCCAACTGCGGACTGAAAAATTGGGAGTTCAAACCCACTCAGTGGCTCTATAAGAGAAGGACCCAGTAATCTGCTCCCACAAAGATTATAGCCTAGAAAAACTTGTTGAGCAGTTTTGCTCCGTCACATCGTGTCACCATGAGTCAAATGAAGTTGATAACATCTAACAACGTAACACCAAAGTCGTTCACCAAGCTTATGGCCTTCTTCTTATCTCTTGCTTTGTCCTCTCCTCTCCATTCCTGGGAAGGCCCCGCTGTCTTTCAGATTTCACCATCTCTCCCTGGGCTTGGTAGCAGCCTCCCAGCTGATCTCCCTGCCTCTGAGTCTGCCCCCTTCCACTCATTCTCTATCCATCCCCGGAAAGATCCATCCAAGGCTCAAATTGATTTTGACAGTCCTTTGCAGAGCTGTGGCTTTTCAGATATCGCTTTGATAGATTCGTTTGTTGTTTGGCTGCCATGGGCAGGCTATGAAGAGACAAACATGAGTAATAACCTGCAGGCTTTAGCATTCAGATGGGGAATTTCAAACTCTTCGGTTCAGCACACTGGGCCTTTTGGCCTGCCCCATCTGCTTTTCTAATAATCATAGCTCACATACATTTAAAAAGTCTATGCTTTACATGCACTATCTGGAGTCTTGTAACAACTCTACGCTTTAGGTACTGTTATCACTCCATTTTACAGATGAAAAAACTGACGAAGAGAGACGTCAACAAAACAAAGAAGTCCCAGAAGGAGGATTTGAATCCAGTCTTGACTGCAAAATTTTCATTCCTCATCCGTGGCTTGCTGAAGTGCTTGCTGATCTCTGAATACAACTGGCTCCTCCATCCTTAAATAAATAAAGTAGAATACAGTTCCTCTTACCCGTATCATCTTTTACTTCTGCCGCTCCTACCGTCTGCTGCTGCTGTGTCCTGGTGGGGGACAGTAACCAGAGTTGGCGGGGGCAGGAGCTTGGGAACCGTGCTCAGCTCTTCCAGGAAACTGTTCCTTAAGTGCATTCCTCTTCGTTCAGCAAAGCCTTCTGCTGCATTTCATTACCTTTATAGCTCTGTGATGGTCTGTTCATCTTTCCCCTCATCTAGACTGTGAGCTCCTCAAGGTTGCCTAGTAATGCATCAGAAACAGTTGTTGTTGGAGTGAATGGTCCACGTGGTCCTTGGTTTGGTCCTCTCTGCTGTGGCAATGGGCTTTCCAAAGGAAGAGGCCCTGATCTTGCCTGACTCCTCTCTTCATCCCACCACCCTACCGCACCCTATAACCCTCGTGAGAGCCCAGGGCGTGATCCTGAGTCTTGGCTACTGTTCATCCTGTGTGCGATGGAGTGTGTACAGGCACTGTTGGGGCCCTATTACTAGGGCATATCCCAAGGCTGCCCACCCTAGCTGGGCCTAGGGGTGGAGTCCTTCCTCCTCCCGCCCCTTCCAAGCCACCTGTGGCCTGTAGAGATCGAATGCTTTTGTTTCAAAATGTTAGACTTCAGCATGATTTAGTGCCCTGGCATTTCTGAGCTAGTTTACAGTAATCAGGCATTTGTTAACGTTCAGTTTCTGCTACACGGACTGTTGCTGACACAGGAACTTTCTTTGTTGATTAGATTTCAGCCCTGTGCTAAACAGTAACCACCGTGGGGTAGCAGGAAAAGCGTGGCCTCCAGCAGCTATGGAAGAGTCACGAGTATGGTTGCCTGTGCGGGTGCTTGCTAACTTTGTTAGTGACTGAACCCCTCAGAGCCTCCGTTGTTTCAGGGTAGTGAGGACTGTGAATAGTGAACACTGGGAGGATTCATCGTGAGCCAGTATGTAAAGCGCAGTGGCTGACTAATAGTGTGTGCTCTCTGTATATTTATCCTCATTTCCCTGCCTTTTAGTGCCCATGTTTGGTCTGTCTGGTTGGGGCATTTTTTCCGGCCGGTATCTGATGATAGCTTTCATCTAAAGGAATACATATGCAATGCAATGAATGAGCTTTTCTTTTCTTTTAACAAGGTTAAAATGCATTGCTCCTTTTGCCTCTTGCCCTGTCACAGCTGTGCTCCGTATTTTGTGTAGCTTCCAGAGTTGTAGACTGAAAATACTAGTAGACTATCCTATGGACAAATTCAAATGGAGCAGAATCTAAAAACTAGACTTCCAAATAGGGGAAGACGGATAGAGATAACTGCCATCAAGTCAACTCCAACTTGTGGCAACTTCATGTACAATAGAATGGCACGTTGTCCAGTTCTGTATCATTCTCATCACAGCCTGATACCCAAGTCCACTGCTGTGGCTCTTGTCCTACTCCAACTCCTCCCAAAGGGGCTTCCTCACACTCTCTGTCCCTCAAAGCAAATGATATGTCCAAAGCAGAAGGGTCAGGTAGTATTCGGTTGTGAGCCATGAGGTTTGTTGTTGTGATCCATTGGCTAGTTTTCAGAGGTAGATCACCAGGCCTTTCTTCCTAGTCTGTCTTAGTCCAAAAGCTTCACCGAAAGCTGTCTACCATGGGTGACCCTGCTGGTATTTGAAATACAGTGTCACAGCAACATGTAAGCCACCACAGTCTGACAAACCAATAGACGATGCTCTAAATTCCTAAGCCAGTATTGTTCACACAAAAAAAGAGTTTCCAGTCTATGAGATAGAAATTCAAACTTGGCAGATCCTTGTTCCACCCTGTAATCACACCACACTGACATCTTTTTTTTCCTCTCTCCTATCATTTATGTCCTGCTGGGTATCAGCGAAGGCCAAGGCCCAGCGAATTCTCCCTGTCCTTTCTGGAACCCCTCTAGCTGGCTGGGTCTTGGTTGTGTGGAGGCAGTCACAGCCGTAGCGTGACCTTCTAGGCAGTCTGCTGGCCCTCACTCTTCTGTGGGAGCATGGCCTGGGTCTGGCTCTGGCAGCTGGTGTGACTGCGTGTAGCAGTGTGACTGCCCTACTCTGTCCCTCTCCCTCTGGTCCACTGAGACCCAGAAGCAGGCTCTGAGCACTAGCATGAGGAGACTGATGGTGGTCCTAGCCAGCCCCAGGAGGCCATTCTCCCTACAGCTCCAGAGAATGGCGCCATCACTGGGACTCCTTAGGGAGTGACAGCTGATTTATCTCCTCTTAATCACTTTGAACTTGGATGTTTTATGTTATTTCCAGGGCGTCTTCTCAATTTCATTCTAAAAATATGTCTTCATTCTCTTCAGAACAGATTTTTAATTGCCCTTTCCCTGAAAAATGTTGAGCAAAATCATTCTTCAGGGTAACAGTGTCCTTAATAAGAGGCCAGCTTTCAGTTCAGCGCCTGAGGCTGTACGTTTGAGCAGAGCTGAAGAGGTTTCTGGTCAGTCTGCACTTCAGGATGTGCTCAGTTTCTCCTCTTAGACCTTCTCTTTAATTCGGGGTGTTCTGCTACTAGCTCAGGGAATTCATTGAGAGAAAAGAACTTCGGTCCAGTCCGTTATGCTGGGATTTGGGGGCTTATCTCTGTTCTCCTGTTTACTAGTTGGGTGTCTTTTTCTCCTCTTTGAGCCTCAGCTGCCTCATATGTAAGGTGTCACCAAGGCTAGATCACCACTTCCCAAAATTTCCTCTTCACAGTACATGTATAGAATAAAATATTTTCTACATACTGAGGACAGTCTACATGTGGTGACTGCTCTAGGAGTTTGGCTGCCCCGGAGCCTGAGAAGGTCATATGTTAGCACATGGTAACCCATGGCCTTAGCCCACAGTTGGGTGGCTCTGGGACAGATGATCTTGAAGAGCCTCCCCAGCTCCGCCTGTGTCCCCCTTAGTCTGCTTCTTGCTTGGTGACCCTCTTTGGCTATTACCACCTATATAGTAAAGATAAATTCCTTAGACTGTGCAAAGCTGACCAAAATGTTGGAGTTTATCCAGTGTTTTCATTGTCACTTGGTACTTCTTCATCTTCCCTGCTGCCTCTGAGCTGATGTTGTTACAGCCTCTTTCACCTGGAGTCCTTGCCCCAAGGGGCCACTTATGGTTGCAGCCCCCGGGGATCTCTGCAGCAGCTGGCTCCAAGGACCTCCCTGCTGCCAAAAGATGTTCAAGCTTCATCTCGGTACTCGGCTGACAAGGACCTGCTGTCCTCTTGGTCCTAGTCTCTCCTTTTATATTTTCATATGTTTCTTTCTGTCACCAACTGAAGGATAAGGTCTATTTTCTGATAAGTATTTTGCAGGAAGAGAGGCCAGTGAGTTTAGCTAAAGCCCACTGTCCCCATGAGGAAGAGTGCTTTGTGCCAGGACATCTCTGTAGAATGTCTGTGGGACAGTGTATTGTCTGCCTTCCGGTCAGGGGCCCAACTCTCATCCTTCCTGCGTCCACCCTTGTTCCAGTAATGGCCGAGGGCTGCAGCCCTCAGCAGGAGGCTCTGGGCAGGACATTGTCTTAGAAGATACTCATCTTTCTATCATTTCTCCCACCTAAATCTTATACAACCCTCAAGTCCCCGCATAAACTCTGTGCCTTACAGGAAGCCTTGCCTGGTTTTTACTTTTCCTTTAATAGTCAATAGATACTCCCGGAGAGACTGGGCTAGGCCCTGATCCAGGTGCTCTCACTTGCATTTTCCCACTTAATTCAACCCTCTTAACATCCCTTGGGAAGTGGTGTCACCGCATTCCTTCTTAACAGGTAAGGAAACTGAGGCTTAGGGAGGTTAGCCATGGTTTAAACCCACCCTTGTGCTTCATGTCCAGTGTCTGTTCCATCATATTGCAGTTCTTCTGAACTGCTGCAGGTCTTCTTGGCGGTTATACCCTGAACAATGGGAGTCTGTCTTGTAGCATCTCCTGGGTTGGCTGCATTGTGGTAACCCATGTGATTTGTTCATTGCTGGACGTGTATGTCTACTCCCTCCTCAGATTAGATGGTCAGCATTTGGAGGTCAGGATGGGGTACCATCAGGGTTTACCTATTAAATGCAGGCGTATGGAGGTCATACTCCCAGCAATCACTCCCTCTCCTCCTGTTCTTTGCCCAGCTCTCTTCTTGAGGGAGAAAGTAAAGGATTTGTGGAGCAAAGCATATTATGCTTGTCCCAAATACTAGGTAGGATGTTTTGTGTGTGGCTATGGGTATGGGGGTGTGTGTGTTAGAGAGAGAGAGTATGTAGGTAAGCAGGTAGGCAGAGACTGTGCCTTCTGCCCCTGACAGATGATGCTTTGCTCCCTCTAGGAGGCCTCTCATTTCCCATTCAGCACCAAGCCCATGAGGGATCCAGTCACTCGCCCACACCTCTATCGGTGAAATGCCAACAAGCCATTTATGTCCTTGATTCTTAGAAAATGAAAAACTGAAGCCATTCAACAAAAGCAACCTCTGAATGGTTCTTGCAAATTTCCTTTCCAGGACCTGGTGGGCTGGCCTCTGAGAACTGGAGGCTTGGCTGGCCCCCAGGCTGGAGCCCAGAGGGTAAGCCTAACTGTCCCCAAGAGGAGCATGCTTTGGGGGGCAGCAGCTGTTCTGGGGTCATCTAGAAGTAGGCCGCCCCTAGAGACAAGTGTTGCTTCTCCTGGTACCTTGTCTGTCCTCGACTGTGCCAAGGGGTGTGGGAGGATCTGGGAAGAATTAAAGAAGGATTCACCTGGGAATGGGTTAGTTCTCTGGCTGGATCAGAAGATGTATAGGAGCAGTCCCCGGGAGTGTGTGTGTGAGAGAGAGAGGGAAAAAGAGAGAGACTGTAGACAAGGAGGTGCAGCCGGATACTCTGCCTTTGGAGATGTGCTTGAGTGCAATAGCAGAGAGGGGTGTTTCTGGAGGTGACACACTGATACACACTTCTAGCCTTGTCTAAGCAGGAGGGGCCTTCTGGTGTAGGTAGAGTGTGCAGAGGTCTGGGCCTCAGCACGGGTGCAACGCATTGTGGCTTGGAGCTGCAGACCTCAGCTGCGGTAGTGGGTTTCGCTGGGCTTCCATGGCTGGGTCCCCCAGAAGCTGTTTGAGTCGTGGAGAATGTTTTGGCCCGCGTGCTTATTATTCTTTTGCTCTCTGGGAATGTGAAAGCCTGTGAGATTTTTCCTAAACTGCCATGCTGAGACTGGGGCGGGCCAACTTCCTCTGGGGCCGTGGGAGGTATCTGCCTTCTGCCACAGGCAGTGTTTGCTGAGCAAGGAGAGGTCCCTGCATGCCAGCCTCACCCGCTGACCTCCTGTGGGCCAGCTGCTCGTGCCCCAGAGCATATCTTTCCACAGAGCGGCCCCTCCTGCCCTGATTGAGAGAGCTGCCCTCCTAGGCGTTCTCCAGGGCTATTTGCTCTTGCCTTCAAATCCTCTTTGAGAACTTCTTAAGCAGCTGCTGAATCAATGCTTTTTCCTCTGATTCCCAGGTGGTTTAAAGAACTCCAGAGCTGCGTCTCCATCAAATGGAGATAGCCTCTGTGATTTCTGGAATGTTTGATTTCCCTGGAGTCCCTGGGTGCTGCAAATGATGAATGCACTCAACTGCTAACTGAAAGGTTGCAGGTTTGAATCCACCCAAGGTACCTAGAAAGAAAGGCCTGGTGATCTGCTTCCAAAATATCAGCCATTAAAAACCCTGTGGAGCAATCTGACACATACGAGTCAGAATTGACTCCCTGGCCACTGGTATTTTTTAATGCCTCTACACTTTAGGGGTCTGTTGCTAGTCGTGGGCACAGCCAGGAGAGGCCCAGCAACAGAGAAGGGAAGATGGGGGCTGGGATTTTATCCCGTTCCTTACTAGCTGGGTGTGTTGGAGCTTGCTGTCCCTCCTGGGCCTTGGCAGGTGCTCAGGGGCCTACCTCAGAGTGTTTCTCCCTCTGGCGGTGTCCAGTAGCTCAGCCAGGCACAGCTACCTCCCCATCAGGGCCCAGGCTCAAACGGTGTTAACTCCTGAAACAACAGCAGCACATCCTTCTGCCTGAAGAGTGATGCAGAGCTTTCGTGTGGGTTCCTTCAGAAGGACAGCACATATCCCATCCCCAAAGTACAGCCCAAATCTTCTTTGGATTCTTCTTACCTCCTGCAAGTTACCCAAGCCAGAACCACTCCAGGCCCCTCTTGCAGCCCACTCACTGCACGTAGCACCCCCACAGTTACACCCACTCTTCTCATTCTCTTCTCCCTTCCTTGTCCTTCCACCCTTCACACCCCTGCAGCCCTGACATGCCCCTGCCACATACAGCTCCCCCAAAGGCAGTTTGTGCCACTCTTCTTGTGTTTCCTGTAGTAACAACACTTCCTACCGCTCCTTCTCCAGCCAGCAGTGGGAAGAAGAGACTCTTCCAGAACAAGTGTTTGGGGCCCAATGTTGTTAAAGGCCATACATGAATCCATTTCAAAAATAGATGTTTTGAAAATCAATAAATAATTATTTACATAATTTACCCTAAAACAGAACTTTGGGAGCCTCCAGGCATGTGCATGTATCGTGTGAAATTGTGGGGTAGTTAATAACGATCAGATGATTGTGTGTATAATTCATCTACCAAGTGGCGTGTCACTTTGGCTTCCTTTAATGCTGTGTTCTTTTGGATTTGCTTTCTAACTTGTTGCAGCTGGTTTTGTTAATAGCCAAGGTAGACTATGGGTTAAAGACAAAAAACATGAAGAATGTTTATGCTGAGCCATCCCAGTGAGGAGCCCAAGAATGAAAAGCTTGCAAACCTGGCTCAGGGTCCCTTTTCCACATCCGTACATTGTGGTCATCAGATCCAGAGGCTTGTTATATAGGTCATCTGCGTGTCTTTAGCACATTAAATGAGAGAGAGAAAGAACAGAGTAGGGGAGGAGATTTTACCTAACTTGCCTTCTTATTGATTGTAAATGAAAACGATTACCAGAAATGAGCTTTTTTTGATGAAGAACTGAAAAATACCTCTCTGAATCCTCCTTTATCGTATCACTTAGTAATGCCATATGAACATTACGAAAATAATGAAGCTGATTTTTTTTCCAGCTGAAAATGCAAGAATTCTAAGGATTGGGTCACAAATGCAGGTTTTTTTGTTTTTTTTTTAATCTGTTGTTGAAGCTGTTGAACGTAATTAAATTTCAGTTATGTTTTTAAATATATGTTGGTCCCAAAACCAGAGTGTCATTGTTTATTTGTCAATAAATCAGTCTTTCCCAGTACAACTAATTTAAAGGAAATGAAATATTCTGTATAACTTGTTAAATGGAGAAATGTTGAAATGTGTCTTTGTATCTAATGAACATTATTAAAAATTGTCTTTTAATGCTCATTTAATGTAATCTTTGAATAATATACTCATATAAAATATTTAACTAAAACTCTTTTAGTTAAGCCATGCAAAAGTGATAAAATGATTTTTGTGTGTGTGTAATTGTTGGGGGGGTTATGAAATTATGGATTTCTGTGAATGGGTTTCATTAGTCAAAAAAGGATGGGACATTGCTGATCCAGAGACACAAAACCCAGGAACTGGCAGCAAAGAGCAGGAGCCAGGGAAGAGGGACAAGCTGGGGCTGTGAAAGTGGGAGGCTCTGGCCAGTGTGGTAGGGAAGGAAGGCTGTCTCCTTGGACTGACAGGTCTCCTGCTCACCCACAACCCACCAGATCTGACCTCCGCAGTGAGTGCCCAAAGCTACCCGGAGGTGATGGTAGTTTCTCATGATATCTCTACCTCCTGTTTTCCTCAACTTAGTCACAGTGAAGAGTGCATCCTCCAAAGTGGTCCTTAGGCAGACAGCCGGTCAATCGCCTGCTCCTGCATCCTGCCCTGCTGTTGGAATCAATTGCAGGGTGGGACCACAGATGAAGTGTATGTTCCCCAAACTGTAGCCCAAAAGGTGCATCTGTGGCTAATCCCCAGCTAAGCTGCTTTGCTAACTGGACTTAGATTAGAAATGGTGTACCAGGTGCAGGCAACGTCATTTCTGAGAACTGGCTGTCGCGTGATTAATGGACATTAGCAGCCAGGCAAGATTTCATCCCCTGCATGGTTTGTCAGAGCTGGTCTTGCAGCCCAGGTCTTTTTCTTTGCAGGAGACAAACTGCAGCCCAGAGGTAGGGAGAGCCTTGTCCATGGCGTTACAATGGTACCGCCAAGAACATCTCAGGTGTGCATTCCCTAAAGAAATTCTCAGGAGTGATCCAGTCCGAGATAGACGGATGGCTGCCATTGACTGCATCTCATGGTGACCGTGTACAGTCATATTCATTAGCATAGCTCAAGTCCATTGGTTGAGGCTGTTGTGCAGTCTGTCTCACTGAGGTCTCCCTCGCCCTTGTTAGATCTCCACTTCATCAATTGCAACATCTTGCTCTAGCAATTGATCCCTCCTGGTGACTTGTACAAAGCAAGTGAGTCAGTGTTCCATTGTGATCCATGATGTTTTCTTTCACTAGTTTTCATAAGTAGATCACCCGTCCCTTCTTAGGAAGGGTGTGTCTTAGTCTAGAAGCTGTGCTGAAATATGTCCACCATGGTTGACCCTGATGGTATTTGAAGCTGCTGGCAAAACTCTGGTGTGGTTGCAGTATACTAGCCCTCACAGTATGATAAACTGACAGATAGGGGCTGTCTAGTCTAATGAGATATGCCACTTAGAAGATACCCATCACAGGAGATATTGGGAAATGCTGTGGAATATGGGGAGGTGGTCTCAGGATCCGAGGGAAAGGCTCAGAGGAGAGACACACACAGTGCTTCAGGGGCTCTGTGGAGCGGGGAAGAGGGGTGATGTTCAGAGCAGAGGATTAACTTAACAGCAGAAACTATTACAGTCTGGTCAGGGCTGTGTAGATATTTTGTGACCCATTCTGTAAGAACATTTATTTGTGTCTATTCCACTTGGTTGACCTGCCACAGCCCATCCTCAAATATATCAATCCAAGGTGCTATTATTTATAGAATCATTGACTCACAAACTCCCCACGGGCTTCCCTGTCAAGTGACTTTCCAGCTGCTGCTGGTCACCTCAAGGGGCAGGTGCATGCTACCCACGTGGCTGGCTATTCCTTCATTCACAGCCCTGAGAGAGGGAAGGCTATCCTCTCCTGACGTTCTCCCTCTGGTTCTGGTCCTTTCTGGCCCTTGAGATCACTGAGAGCACAGTGGATAGCCTGCCACAGGACAGCCTTTCAGGGACATGGGGATATGACAAGGCCCCCATGATGGCCACCAGTAAACCCCAAACTAAAGTAACTGCTCCTTCCCGTACTCTTCATAGAGACTGTTCACATCCTCCCAGTCTGCTGGCATCGCTTCTCCAAATGGGCTGCAGTTTGTCAACAGGCCACCCAGCTTGTGGCCTGAGAACCCTACACAGTGCTTGATGTGCTGACCAGTACAGAAAAGGGCAGGGTGGCCAAGGCACAAGGCCCCGTGGTCAGCCCTTTGTGCCAGGATATCAGAGTGCAGCTGGGTCCAGTTGCAGCTGACTCCCTTCCCCACACTTTTGAGTCCTAGTGTGTCATGGGGGTGAGGTGCATATACAGTTGGGTGGAGTTTAACCTCGAAGAGGACCACATCTCTGGTTGAGAAAGAACATTTCTTTCCAAGCTTTGTTTCCTGTTCCGACTAGAAAAGGTTATACCAGTCTTTCACAGAAGCAGAGATTATGGACTTGAGGCATTAAGTGGCTTGCCTAATGATACCCAGGCCTCGAGCTGGTGATTCATGCACTTGGTGACCACTGAGAGGCACTCTCGGTGCCTTTCAAAATCCCTACTGTGTTACCCAAACCCAAGGACCTAATTGGAGCTCCAAGTTCCCTGAAATTTCACAGCAGGGCACCAGCTATTTACACAGCAGAAGACCGTGCTGCAGCCTCATCTCAGAGGGGCGTCGTGTCCTCCTGATCACTCTAGTCTGAATGTTTTGACAACATTCTATATTTACAGTAAAACGGAGGTGAGCATAACAGTATGGTGTTATCACAGGAAGTGAATGAATCTGTCAAAAATCGCTCTTTACAGAATGACTTCGTGAACGTGAGCTGCCAGAAAAGTCTCACAGTGGGAAGTCATGCTTTGAATGATGTGTCCTGATGAAAAACGGATATTGTTGGAAATAACCTTTTTTTAAAAAATTCTGGGTATTAATGATAACTTGATGTTCTCTGCGAGGCTCAGAGGGGTGGCGTGTTCTGCGTTTCCAGATACGTGTTTCTTAGTTTGTAACCTTCTGCAGTGGCATTCTAAAATTGCAGCCTTTCAGCACCAGTGGACAGTCCTGTTAAAATGGCTTTGAGAGAGAGATGGCTCATGTGGTCAGGCGTATCGTTGTCACACTCAATTGGCTAAACACAGTCATTTGGGGTTCTATTGTTGACTAATTTGGGTAATTCACCTACTGGGAAATATTTAAAGGTAAAAATGTAGAACTCTGTCAGTTTATGAACCAGGCCGTTGATGTCAGTTTTGTGACATGTTTTTAAACACTGTGTGAGTGACTCTGAGGAACATTCTGGCATGTTGTAGTTAAGTGAAACAGTGTTGGGAACCCATCAGCTGTCTGTCTGCCCATCTTCCTGTGTTCATGGAGATTCCTATCAGGTCAGGTATTTTATACCTGGGCGGCTCAGGTTTAATAGAGAATGCCATTAACAAGCATGCCCGAATGTGTCCCTGTCGGGAGCCTTGATGAGCCATCAGTGTGCTCACCAGCTCAGTTCTTGATTGGCATTGAAATATGTCACACCCGGGTGGAGCACTGCAGGCTGTCGCCACTGACGGATTAATGATGGAGCACCTGCCACATGGCCTCACCGTGACAGCCACCATCTGAATGAAAGTGACGTTTGGGTTGTGTCTGAAGGAGGCCTTGGAAGTCCAGACGGGTGGGTTCTAAAAGTCTGTGTGAGGATAAGTTATAGGGAAGCAGAGTCACCCTGGGACAAGTTGCTATGTCTTTCTCCATCTCTTCTGTGTAAGGTTTGAGGCCACAAGGGCCATGCCCCCTGTAATAGTTCTCAGGTGTTCAGCGTTTGCCAGTGCAGACAATTGGTGTGCTCATTTGCTGACCAAAAGATGGGATGTTTGAGTCCACCCAGAGGAGTCTGCTCTGGGAAGAAAGACTGATGATCGACTTTGGAAAAACCAGCCATCACGAACTCTATGGAGCACGGTCCTCTGATGTGTGTGGAGTCCCCGTGAGTCTGGGTCAACCTGGCAGCCAGGAGTTTAGGGTCTGACATGGGTTTTACTAATCTTACCAAGCTGCCATCCCTCCTTCCATGGTTCTGCAGTCCCTTTAGCCTACCTTAAACATCATGATCACAATCCGTATCTCATCTCTTACTCAAACGCATACCCTGAAAATTTCACAGGACCTCTGAAGATACAGAGAATGATCTAGGGTGCTACCCCCAAGAGATGAAGATAACCAGAAGCTGAGAAATCTTTGGTACTTGACTCCCCTTTCCTTTTAAGAGCCTTCTCTAAACAGTTGGTTCTGTGTTCCTTCTCTGAGGCTTGAGCTAGGCTGGACTCCAGGTTCTCTTCCTGATTCTGCTGCTGACAGGAGACACCCTTGTTTGGGCAAGCATCTTCAGTGGTGCTGAAAGGTTGCAATTTTAGAACGCCACCGCAGAAGGTTATAAACTAAGAAACATGTATGCGGAAATGCCGAACACGCCACCCCTCTGAGCCTCACAGAGAACACCAAGTTCTCATCAATACCTGCCAAGCCAAGTGCTGTCGAGTCGGATCCGACTCATGGCGACCTAGAATTTTTAAAAATGCTATTTCCAACAGTATCCATTGAATGACCAACTCTTTGAGTTGTGATTGTGAATATCCACCTGCCCACCTACACAGTCCTGCACTTGGGTGCACATGTACATGTGTGAGTGTGCACACACACACTTACAAACACTCAGGTGTGAACACATGCTCAGCTGGGTCCTGCTCCCTCACTGATAAACCTCACTCCACTGCCTTCTCTGTGTGAGCCCCTGACTGCAGCCCCGGGAGCCGTGGTTGCTGGCATTGGGGCCTGGGTGCCCCTGTGCCCCTGGGAGAGGCTGCCACAGCCGCGTGATGTCTTCCTCACCATGTCACCCACCATTCAGCCTGGAGGTCTGGAGTAGTGCTTTGACTGCTTTAGAATTATTTCCTTTTTGCCTTAAAGGTAATACAACTACCTCACTGAAGGTTTAGGAAATAGAGATGAGAGGAAACTCATTCCACTGTCATTGTGTATATTTCCTGCTAGTGATTTTTCCAATGCATATTTTACGATAGTTTTTCATACTGGGCACTGGAGTCGGCACTTTACAGATGTTTACTGCTTGAGTCCTCTCAGCAGTCCTTCTGGGTAGAAATTAATGAGTCCATTTTATCGGTGATCAAATGGACTCAAGGCTAAATCAATTACTGAGAATATTCAGGGATGAAAACCCTTCCCATGTGACACAGAACCTGTCCTTGTTTTGCTACCCCAGTGAGTCCCAGATTTCCCTGTGTTAACATCACCTGGAAGGAGCCCTGGTGGCACAGTGATAAAGCACTCTGCTGCCAACCTAAAGGCTGGCAGTTCAAGCCCACCCAGAGGCTCTGCTAGAGAAATGCCTGGGTGTCTGCTCCAGTAAAACTTACAGTCTAAGAAACCCTGGGAGGCCCTTCTGCACTTGGGGTTGCTACAAACTGAAATCGACATGGTGGCACCCAGCAATGATGTCACCTGGAAGCCTTTGTAACCTGCATTGTGCTGATCCCCACTTCCAGATTTTAAAATCTTTAAAACACAATTCAGCCTCCACTTCTTCCTGGAACTACACCAGGCCAGGGGGATCTCTTCTTGGCTGAGCACCTGGTACCTGTGTCACCATGATGGACAGCCTCTTGTTGAGCCTGGGAGTTAATTTTGTCTCATCTCAAGCATGAGCTTGGAGCACAGAGATGCACATGCCAGCCCTGCAAGGCCCTTGGAAGACATTTAGTCCAGCTCTCATTTGTAGATGGGGAAACTGAAGTCCGTAGAGGGGAAGAGACTTGTCAGAGGCCACACAGAGCATCGCCCCCAAACGCTTCATTTTGAATGAACTCATGATTACTACAGATTTTTTTTTTACTTTACATTTTTATTTCTGTTTTATGTTTGCTGCTTAATGTGATTTCCCAGATACCCCGGCTTTTAGTGTACTCAAAGAATGCCGACATGAGGTAGACCAGATACAACAAGTGTCCTCCTGTCTGCCATACAGCCACGGGGAGCTGCTGCAGGCTCCGCAACTCGAGCACATGTAGCTGCTGGAGAAGGCGTCTATCCTGAATCTTGTTCCAGGCATTTATGAGGTGCCATCTAGGGTAAAGAAGGAGCCCTGGTAGCTTAAGCATTTGGCTGTTAACAGGAGTTAGCAGCTCAAACTCACCCAGAAGAAAGACCTAATAATCGGGTCCCGTGAAGATTACAACCGAGGCACCCCTATCAGGAGATTCTACTTTGTCCTATAGGGTCCCTATGAGTTGGAATCAGCTCAATGGCACCGACCCACAACAATTGGGCTGAAGACACTGTCAGCTGTTTGGATTCTCAGAGGACTTGAACTGAGTTTACAAGTGCCCAGAGATTAGGATGTGTCTTGATCTGAGTGTGCGTTCCAGTGGTCAGTGCTCAGGGTGGGGAATAGTGATGGTGTGAATGATGTGGAAGGAAGGCACGGCTGGGGAAGATATATGTTTGGAGGCTGCTGTTATTATCTAATGAGCATGTTTTTTCCTGAAGCAGCCCCCGCCTCCAGGGCCAGCACTGCACCCTGTGGTCTGCGGTGGTCCACCAAGTAGATCCTGTGAGTATGAGCGGTAGGAGACTATTCTTAGCTTCCCAAAATAATTCTTATTTTTTATTACAAAAGCAATATATGTTCATTATCAGAAAATATGATCACAAGAGGAAATGAGTAAAAAAAAGCCTAGATTCACACTACTTCAAGGGTAATCACAGTTAGAGAGGCTGAGTGGCAATTCAATACCACTCTCTCTTCTTCCTCACTCTCTCACTTAGGGTTTTTCCTGCACATGTAAACATGCTATATGATAGTACAGTTTTATTTATTTTTCTTTAACATAAAGGAAATCATGCCTCTGCATGTCGTAACCTGGTTTTTTTCACGTAGAGCATTTTGGGTACTTTTTCATGTCAGTGCCTAGAGCTCTAACTCACCCCTTGTTAAAAAGCATTCAGTAATTAATAATGCCAAAACACCAATTTACACAGGCCCCTTTGGCTGGCACTTCAGTCTGTTTTCAGACTTTGCCGTATTTATAACACAGACCTCTTTGTGCGCTTGCCCACTCACCTCCAGTTATTTCACTGGTTGTTTTTCCAGTGTTGAAGCTCATTTATTCATCCATTCAAGCAAATAGTTCCAGAGCCCCTGTTATAAACAGATACTGTGCCAGGCACTGATGCCCAATACCACACGGCCCCTGTCCATGCACTTCCAGAAAGGGGTCCTAGTTTACCAACAAGCAACAAGCAAATTGAAACAAATAATTGCACATGATGGTAAGTGGAAGGAAGGAATGAACAAAGATGTGACAGAACAGTGGGGGAAGGGGAGAGGGTACCATTGTATGTAGGTGGGAGGTCTGGGAAAAGCCCTCTGGGAAGGCCATGCTTGAGCTGAGACCTTAAGGCAGAAGCCAGGCGTGAACCAGGGCCCAGGCCTTCAGGCAGGAGAGGGCTAGTGTGTCTGAGGAACAGGACGGAGGCCAAATGAGGCAGATGACTGGTCTGAGAAAATGTTAGAGAAGTTGAGGGGAACCAGATCACTTGGGACTTCATAGGTATCAGCCAGCTGTGTAGATTTTATCCTAGAACAGTCTGGTAAGGAGCATGAATTCACTTGAAAAGGTTCCAAATTTATTTTGGAGTTGGAACCTGCAAGACATGGTGATGGACAAACGTTTTGTCCCAGAAAACTCTGTTGGGTCTCTAGAGAGAGCACTCTGGGCTGTCTGAGGGAGGCAGGGAGCCTGCTCACGGTGCCCGGGGCTCCTTCAGTAGGATTGATAACCACCCTCCCTCCTGCCCTCGTGTTCTTGGGCCTTGAAGGATGGACATCTGTTCCAGACCCAGAGGTCCACCAGCAGAAATGCCTGCAGAGATGGCAAGAAATGACTCCAAGGCAGGTAGTGGACTCCTGCTACAGAGCTACCTGAATTATGGTGACTAGAAATCTATTAGGATGTGCCCTGATCAGAGATCCCCAGGCCCTAGCTTTTGTCCTGTCTTGGCTGTTCGGCTTATCCCCAGTACAAAGTTGTATGGGAGACAGGACAGTGATCTGAGGCCAGATGCCTGCTCTCTGTCCCCGTTTTCATCTCACATGAAGTCTAGGTGTCCTGAAACCTGTGGGGTAAGGTTGTTGCTGCTAGGTGATGGAGTCCATTTCAGCTCATAGAGACCTTATACAGTAGGGTTTTCTAGACTGTAATCTTTACAGCAAGAGAATGCAAGGTCTTTTCTCCCACAGAGCAGCTAGTAGATTCGAGCCTCTGGCTTTTTGGTTACCAGCCAGGTGCTAACCACTGCACAGTGAGGGCTCTTTGTAGGGTACAGTACTGTGAGCAAAGTACATCCTCTGCAGCAGCTGAGAAAGAGAAAGGTGTGATGGGAGGTGTGTTACATGGGCAGGTGGACTCCTAATCAGAAAGACATGAATGTTGAACAAAGCACATAGTTTTCCTCTGTGTGTGTGTGTGTCTACATGTGTGTAGAATCCTTTAAAAATATATATACACACACACACACACACACACACATATATATATATATATATACAGCCAGACCCATGCGTGGGTCATGGTCCAAAGCAAGGCCCTCTGAGCTTTGACAAAGCCCAGAGCCATGGTTTTATCCTCTCAGCAGGGAGAGAAAGCCCTGTACAAACCTTCCCAGTAGGCTTCGGCCACCAGTCAAGAATGCAATCCTAATTAAAACTTTAGGCAGTCAATAAATTACAGCTTCCATAACAGAATGACGTTCTTCTGATTTCGTGCTTTGGCCTGTTAGACAGTAAGAAGAAACAGAGCTTCCTTCCCCCTGGCTATTTCTGGTGAACCAGTTACTAGGATCTTTATACATGTTTTCTACAAAAAGACAAATATTTGGGTCACAAGAAGTGGCTTTGCAGGGGGTTGGGTTTCAACATGCAGCAAATAGTTGTCCATAATGGGGCAAGACTGGCTACCCAGAACTATTACCGTGATTAAACATCCGTCCTCCTTGGGGGCCACTGGCTACCAGTCCAGCTGTGCGCAGAACACAAACATCCTGTCATCTGGTGGTCTCGGCAGGCTGTGCCTGTCAAGACCTCAGGGCAAGGGAGATGGCAGGACGGGCAGAGGGCGGAGGGTGGGGGACAGGCAGTGAAAGTCTGTGGAAATGGACTGTCCTACCACCTCCCTAAGGGAGGATCTGGGAAATGGGGAGAAGTCTCTGTGCTGGGGCTACCGGCTGAGGAGACTGAGAGCATTGACATCAGCAAAACTCAAAACTGATGGAGACATTTAGTTGTAACTTGACACACTGAGGGCTAGTCTGAGTCATTCATTGGGTGTGATGGGGGTGTTGAGGAGCATCTGATTGATTCATTTGGGGAAGTACCTTGGAAGTGGCCATTTTTGAGTGTAGCATTTGGAATGGGATATGTCAGCACCTGTGGCAGGAGGGCGAGGTACATTCTGGGTGGTGGGAACTAAGTGGCCAGTACCAGAACCAATTGCCAAAACAGTTGCCATCGACTTGATTCTGATTCATGCTGACCCCATGTGTATCAAAGTAGAACTGCACTCCGGGGGATCTTAGTGGCTGATTTTTCAGAGATTGCCAGGATCTTCTTCCAAGGGCTTCTGGGTGGACTGAAACCTTCAGTCCATTCACAGCCAAGTGCATTAAATGATTGCACTCCTTAGGGATTGCTGTGTCACAGATAGAGGAATGACACATATGATGAGCACTGAGAAAACAAGTGGGGTGTTGGGGTATAAGACTGGGGAGGCGGGCAGGTCAGAGCTCGAATGATCTTGAAAGCTGTGCTGACGTAGATTAGATGCCCTTTCAGCTACAGGGAGTTGTAGGAGGGTTCTGTGCGTATGAGTGATTTGACCACATGTGCACCTTGGCAAAATGGCTCTGTGAGATACAGGCTGGAAGTTAGGCTGATCGGGGAGAGGTTAGAGGCTAGTGGGTGTCGTGGTGTCCAGGTGGACATGATAAGCCTGAACAGGACAGTCATAGTGGACATGACAAAGAATCAGCACGCTCTGGGAGTCAGGGACATGGTGAAAGGGGAAGTCATGCTCAAATTGAAAATTTGAGGAATGAGCTACTGTTGTACATAAATCAATTTTCTACTCCACTAAGTTTATTCATTAAGTGCCCAAACTTAAATTCATTCTTTTTGATACAAAGCCTTCTAAATAGTGACCGTTGAACATTACCCTCTATCTTCTTAAGCAAAGCAGGTGGAACATAACAGAACCATAGTTAGATGGGACCAGTGGTATGAATAATTGTAACTGCCTATTGTTATAGATGCCCTCAGGCCTGTTGTGTTATTTGGAACCCTTTGCCCAAACCCTGCTGGTGTAGTGGCTAAGTCTTATGTCTGCTAGCCAAAAGGTGGACAGTTCAAATCCACCAGGCGCCTCTTGGGAACTCTGTGGAGCGGTTCTGCTCTATCCTGTAGGGTCACTATAAGTCGGAATCAACTGAATGGCAGTGAGTTTTTGGCCCAGCACTGAGTGCCCCAGGCTATTGTATTTAGCTAGTTCTAGGCCTTGTCTTAAGAAAAGCAAACAGAACAGAGAGATTACTTCTGTCTCTGTGCTTTCTTTTTTTTGCTGCAGTTGTGATTTTTTTCAGAGTTTTCAATACCCTCATCCTCCTCTAAGAGCCCTGGCGATGCAGACAGTTCATTGTCTGCTGGCTAAAGGGTCAATAGTTCAAACCTACCCAGTTGCTCCGATGGAGAAAGACCTGGAAATCTGCTCTTGAAAAGATTACAGCCTCAGAAACCCCATGAGGCCATTGTGACCTGCCACATAGGGCTGGTATGAGTTGGAATTGCCTTGAGAGCACACGTCTTCCTATTTCTAATCTTCTACCCCAAGCTTTCCAAATCCCCTGGCTCTTCTCAGAATAAAGCAAAATGATGGTGGTTTCCTCAGCCAACTGACAGGTTTCTTCCTGTGACTTCACTTCCATGGCTTTATTCCAGGTAATTGAGCTCTGAACAAATGGGGCTGGAGCCCATTGCAAGCACTCAGCAAACATGTATGAATTTAAGAGACATAAATAGCCATCTGTTTATTTTTCTCATCATTTAAAGCAAGTTCACCTTTAGTCCCTCGAAAGCTAGTATTACAAAGCCATGTTCAAGAGCCAGTTTTTCTGTCTTCAGTATGTTGTTAATTATTTGACATCTGGCTGAGACGCCATGTGGAAACCTGTGTTTCAGGAACAGAAGCTCTCTCCCTTCCCTGACTGTCTGTGGATCGAGACCCACGTACAGCATACATGAAAGCTGGGGAGTCACAGGTGCAGATCTGCTGGACAGCTCTTGGCATTAGCTGCACAAAGCGACAGGTGTGCGTTCAGAGCTGCGAAGCACAGAAGGGAGCCTGGATGACTGTGAGGTCTCCGGTCCGCTTGGCTACCTGCAGATTTGAAAACGCTTTGGAGGTACAGCTGGGCATCTGGAGCTGAGGAGGAAATGAGAATGATTTCTGCTATTTGCTGTTAGGGCACCATTTAAGCCCACGTCTTGCTAGGTCAGTGGTTTTGTGCTCAGAGCTATAAATTAAATAGATGCGTTAGACTTGGGTGCTGTTTCTCTGACTAGAAGTTGGGTCTGTTTATTCCCTTGCAGTTGCTAGAAGCATTGTAGACCAAAAAGGAAGAGAACAGAGGATGACTGATTCTAAGCATATTTTCCAAGATTAGTGAAATCGCAAACACATACTCCCACAGACCAGAAAGTAACTGGTTTCCACTGAGGGATATAAAAGCTCATTGCAAGATCAAGGCCATCTGCAAATCAATCCCCCTACTAATGGTTTAGCTGAGCCAGTGGTTTGATTCAAAATCCTAGTTCAGTGAAATGTATGAGCAAGGTATAGTAAGTAGGCCAAGTGTATGCCAATGAGGATCTGAATCAGGTACTTAAAACAACAGACTTGGGTGAAATCGACAATTATCCTAATCTAGGTCATCTGGGAGCAGTGTATCTCATAGTCTATGTAGGGAACTTCATTTAGGGCCATGAGATTAAGGTTGATTGATTTCTTGATACATGAGATTGTAGTTTTCTGTAGTATTATGGCCTTTCTCTACTTTAATGTGTTCCCTAATGATTTAATAGGGGCAGTGGTGGTTCAGTGGTAGAATGTGTGCCTTTGATACAGGAGTGCTGGGTTCAATTCCCAGCCAACGTACCTCATGCCACCTCATCTGTCACTGAAGGCTTGTGTGTTGCCATGACACTGAACAAGTTTCAACAGAGCTTCTAGGCTAAAATAGACTAGGAAATAAGGCCAGACAATCTACCTCTGAAAAATCAGCCAGTGTAAACCCTGTGGATGGCAGTGGTCCAATTCTGTTGGGCTTGGGGTTTCCATAAGTTGGAGACCAACTCAAAAGTGACTAACAAAACAATAACAATGATTTAATACCTACTTTTGGATGAGTTAGAGCTCAGCTGCTAACCAGAATATTGGCAGTTTGAATCCACCAGCCACTCCTTGGAAACTCTATGGGGCAGTTCTGCTCCATCCTAGAGGGTTGCTGTGAGTCAGAATTGACAGCAGTGGGTCTGGTTTTGCTTTGGTTTGGGATGAGTTAGATACATCTTGTCTTGACAGAGAGACTAGGAAGAACAACAAAGTGTTTGAGATCAGTGACATGGCTTTATCTTCACAAATTCAGAAGGGACTCTGCTCTCCAATTTTTACCACAAAGAAGGACTGCTGAATAATTATTCTAAACCCATAGTCAGCATTCTTATATGTGTTCTCCAACATTTAACTGGCTTATAGCAGAAACAATCTGTCTCAGTTATATATTGCTGTGTAAAAATCCACCAAAATGTAGTGGCTTAAAAGAACAACAGCCATGTATTTGCTCAGGATTCTGCAGTTTGGGCAGGGTTTGGCAAGCACAGCTCATCTCTCCTCTTCATGATGTTCGCTGGAGTGGCTTGAATGAAGATAGGATAAAAGACCACTTCCAAGATAGCTCATACCAGTGGCTGACAGGTTGGAGCTAGCTGTTGTCTAGGAGCTGAGCTGAGGCTGTTGACCAGAGCCTGAGTTCTTTTCCATGGGGCTTCTTCCGTGTGGCTAGATTGAGTTTTCACAGCATGGCAGTTTAGCTGTAAGAAGGTGTATTCTGACAGCACTTGTATCATGCTTGCTTATGTATCATTGGCTAAAACCAGTCACATGGTATAGTAGGCAGACAAATGGCCTCCCCAAAAAGGTCACACCCTAGTCCCCAGAACCTGTGACTGTGCTCCTTCCATGTCAGTCTGGACTTTGCAGATGTGATTAATTGAGGATATTGAGAAGTTTATCCTGGATTATCCGAGTGGCCCGTTTTAAGCACAAGGGTCCTTAAAAATGAAAGAGAGAAGCAGAAGAATCAGAAAAAGAGATGTAATAATGAAAACAGAGACTGGAGTGACACAGTGGTTGACTTTAAAAATGCAAGAGGGCCCAGTGATGCAGGCAGCCCCTAGGAGCTAGGAAAGGTTGCAAGCTCTTCCCCATGCCTTGATTTTAGCCTAGTGACCTCCATTTCAGAATTCTGACTTCCAGAACTATAAGATAATAAATCTGTGTTGTTTTTAAGCCACTAAGCTTGTGGTAATGTTATAACAGTGATAGGAAACTAATACGTATGGCCAAGCACAAAGTCATTGTGGGTAGGGACACACACAGAGGGTTGGATATTGGACACTTGGTTCACTAAGGTCACCATATTGGCGGGCTACCACTTAACCCTATACATACTATAGCCTCAGTATGTTTCGCAAACTGGAATATCAAGGTTTTCTCCAAGGAAGTTATTTTGCACGAAGTTTAATGTCTTTTGGGTGCCTTATTACAGTTTTTCTGATCAACATGGGTCTTTAGTTATCTACGCATTATAGTTTTTCCCAAGTTGGAATTGTTACTCTCATGCTGAATGTGATAGTTTAGGGCTTTGGGTAAAATATATATTTTTTATGTTGGAGCCAACCTGAGCATGTTTCTTTCCTCAACGCTTATTATGAAACAAACTTCAAATACAAAGAAAACTTGAAAGAAATATGTCAAGAACTTTTAGATACCTAATGGGTAACATCAGTACTTATTACACTTCTGCCATATTTGCTTAATTTATGTGTATATACATATCCAAGTCTATATATCTGTATATCTCTATACATAGGGTTAACAACATTGGACTTCCACTTACCTAGGCTGACTTGAATACAGCCACTGCTGAGTGTCAGATCTGCCAGCAGCAGGGACCTTGACTGAGTCCCCAACAGGGCAACCATTACTCGAGGTGATTTGCCAGCCACCTGGTGCAGGTTGATTAACTCTGGACCACTTCCATCCTGGAAAGGGCAGCATTTTGCTCTCAGTAGAACAGACACTTACTCTGGATACAGGTTTACCTTCCCTGCGGGCAGGGCTTCTGCCAAAACTGCCATCCGTGGACTTCTTAAGCACTTAGCTGTTGCTCCACCCTTGTTAATACTTGCCCAAGTCAGTTATTTGGGTGGGAAGGGTAGGCACCTGATGCTCTGGAGTCATTTTCTATTTCTGCTATTCTTTCTGTGTTTATTAGCTGAAGTTATTGTAAAGAAGTGCTCATGTCCCTCTTTGGCTCCCGTCTTGCTTTTAGACACAACAATCACGTCTCAGGCAAATCTAGTGCTTGCAGTGTACCAGAACTAAAGTTAGACAATTTTCCAAGGAGCCCTGGTCCTTTTCAGTGAGAGACGGAGGACCAAAAAACAAAAACAAACAGACCGTTGCTGTCAAGTCAATTCCAACTCATAGCCACCCGACAGGACAGAGGAGAACTACCCCCAAAGGGTTTTCAGTGAGGAATGGCATTGAAAACCAAAACCTAGGCGCGAAGGATCCTCATCCCAGGCCCATTCAATGGAGAAAACTAATATGTCTGTTTTATTTTAAAAATTAGGTCTCTATTGATATTTTCAATTCAAATTCAATACTCAAGGATTTTTCTTGACTCCTTAGATTTTTTTATACGTGTATTTCTCTTTTTAAACTGGAAATTTAATTCTGAAATGTTAATGTATTTACCTATCTGAACATAAAATAGTTTCAAACTCACAAAGTCAAAATTACAATAAAACTACTGAGTAAAGTTCTTCTTTGCTTTTTTTGTTAGAAATATAACTGGAACATACATGTCTCTGTGCCACACACGTATGTAACACACATGAATGCATTTGCGTATGTCTCATGTATCAGAGGACTATGTTCAGAATCATTCGGAATAATTCTTTTCTTTGCGTGACTATAATTTTGACACAGTAATGTCTGTTTTAGATTCTAAGACTTGCTCTCTCCAAACTGAATTTCATTTTTTTAAAATGTACAATATTTACATGGTTTAAGTTAAAAGTATATAAAAAGAAGCTGCATTGAAATCCTGATTCCATACCTATCTTTTCCTCTCCACCCCATACCGAAGTAACCATCATATTAGATTTTCATTTATCCTTCCAGTGTATCTTTTTGTAAAAACAAGCAGATTTTACATTCCTTCACATCTTTTTGATGAGACACAGTGTCACACCGTACATGCCCTTCCTCACCTGGCTTTGCCTGCTTCTCAGCACAGCCCTTCTCTCACTCCGCTTTCAGCTCATCAAGCCCCCTTTTCTGTTGCAGGCAGCCCTCTGTGTGGCTCTGGGTACCAAAGCAGAGTCACCGGTCTCTGCCAGTGGGCTGTTGGGTTGTTTTCAGTCTTTTGCTTCTGCAAACAGTGCTGCAGTGAGTAAGCGCCGTCACCCATTGTCTCGCCCATGTGAGGGTGTACCTTCAAGTGGGATTAATGGGTCAGAAAATAAAAACAGAGGTCATTTGGTCCAGTATTGTTAAATTCTCTCCGAGGGTTGTACTGTTTTGTACTATGCCCACTAATAGGTATTTAGTAAGAATGTCTGTTACTCCACAGCCTCAACCACGAAATGTTAGTCATGCTTGTGGATTTTTGTCAGTGTGGTGAGAAATGGTATTTCTCAGTTTAGTTTTAATTTGCACTTATCTTATTATGAGAAGGAAGCTCTTGTGGTGTAGTGGTTAAGTGCTGCGGCTGATAACCAGAAGGTCAGCAGTTCAAATCCACCAGTCACTCCTTGGAAACCCCTTGGGGCAGTTCTAATCTGTCCTGTGGTGTTGCTAGGAGTCCAAATTGACTGAACAGCAATGGGCTGTTTGGGTATTATGAGTAAGGCAGCTATTTTTACTTCAGTGTATCTACTTGGGCCATTTACCTTTCTCTTTTTATGGACTGATACATTGTGCCCTTTTTGACTTCCTAGAATTTTGTATCAAGAGATTGAGAGCTCCTTTGAAAGCTAGATTGCCAGCATCTTTAGACTCTCAATTAGTCAAGTCCAATCAAGCCGTTGGTATCTGAATACCATTACCTCTCTGGCCTCAATCCCTACTGGAATTTCCAGCATCCAGCCACAGTGACCTCTTTGCCTGCCCTGAACACGCCAGTCCTGCTTCCCGCTGAGAGCATGCGCACTGACTGTTCTCTCTGCGTGGAACACCCTCCTCCCAGAGATCTGTATGGCTCACTGTTTCCACTCCTTCATTCCTCGTCTTCTCAGTGAAGCCTACCTTGACATCCCCATTTAAACTGCAACTACCACAGACCCCAGCACCATCCTCCTTGTCCTGCTTAATTTCTTACCACCTTCTAACACACAATTTTTTTTATTGTACTTCAGATGAAAGTTTACAGAACAAACTAGTTTCTCATTAAACAGTATCCATATTGTTTTATGACATTGATTAACAACTGTACAACATGTCAACACTCTGCCTTCTCAGACTTGGGTTCCCTGTTAACAGCTTTCCTGTTCCCTCCTGGCTGTCAGTCCCTCTCCCCAGGTTGGCATGCCCCTTTAGTCTCATTTCATTTTATGGGCCCATCCAATTTGGGCTGAAGGGTAAGCCTTAGGAGTGACTTCATTACTGAGATGAGAGGGTGTCAGAGGGGCCATACTCTCAGGGTTTCTCCAGTCCCTGTCGGGACATCAAGTCTGGTCTTTCTTTCTGAGTTAGCTTTTTGTTCTGCATTCTTTTCCAGCTCTGTTTGGAACCTTCTATTGTGATCCCTGTCACAACAGTCCATGTTGATAGCTGGGCACCATCCGGTTGCGCGGGACTCAGTCTGGTGGCGTCTGTTGTAGATATGGTCCATTAGTCCTTGGGACTAATCTTTCCCTTGCATCTTTAGTGTTCTTCACACTTCTTGCTCCCAATAGGGTAAACCCAGTAGAGTATCCCAATAGGGTAAGGCCCGTAGAGTATGGCTACTCACTGACTTTTAAGACCCGAGATGCTATACTCCAAAATAGAATGTAGAACTATTTTATGCCAGATGAGCTGGATGTTCCTGGAGACTATGGTCCCCACAGCCTTCAGCCCAGCGATTCAGTCTCTCAGGGAGTTTGGACATGTCTGTGGAGCTTCCATGACCTCGTCTTGTACAAGTTGTGTGGGCTTCCCCAGTATTATGTGCTATCTAACCCTTCTCCATCTTTTATCTATTTTTTACAATGCTTTTCACCTTTTTTTTCCTTCCAATTTCTGAAAGCCTCTTTTATATTAGGGCAATTAACTCTTCATCTATGATGTAAGCTATAAATGTTTGCCTCAGTTTTTTTCATGTGTCTTTTGACTTTATTTACACGTATTCTGCTGTACATTTTACTTATTTTTTTAATTTGGAGCCCTGAGAGCACAGTGGTTAAGGGCTGGTGTTGTTAACCAAAGATCAGCAGTTTGAATCCACCAGCTGCTCCTTGGAAACCCTATGGGGCAGTTCCTTTCTGTCCTGTAGGGTCCCTATGAGTCAGAATGGACATGATCACAATGGGTTTTATTTTATTTTTATGTAGCCAGATTTATTAGTCTTGTATTGTTTCTAAATTTAGAGACAATTTTCATGGTTAGAAAGGCTTTTCCATTTACCATCTTAGCAAGTAATTCACCCATGTTTTCTGTTAGTACGTATATAATTTTATTGTTCATTGAGGTTTCTAATGCACTTGGAGTTGACTGTGATGAATGGTGTGAGGTATGGCTCCAATTTTCTATTTTTCCCCAGAAGGCTTTCCATGTTTTCCCCAAAGATTTGAGATGCTGCCTTTATCATACAGCATATTCCCACGTGTACTCAGATCTAACTCCCAGCTGTCTATTCCATTCCACTGATCTGTCAGATCAGAGATTCTTGAAGATCACTTTCACATACCTCTGGGAGGAAGGACAGTGTGTGCCTGACATGTTCTTCCAATCTTCAGAGACACCTCAATTCCAAATGATAAAAGTGCATGACTGAACATTTAACCTGCAGTGTGGAGTTGCTGCCACCCATGATACTGGGTCTGTAATTGGTGTGTTAGCAAACTCTCTGCCACTCAAATCTTATTAATAGTTTTGTGTTTATGAAAAAGGTCTGGAGAACAGCCAGCCCACTTATTTCTCTGGCAAAGGTGCCCTTCTTGCATTGTACTAGACTTTAGGGTATGATGTACTTCACTCTGCTGTTTCAGCTCCCTGTGGATTGCTTTCGCTTAACAGCTCTTTAGTGACAGGTCAGAGCCCTGTATTTAGGGATGTGCTAGGAAAAAAAAAAAAACTTGTGAAACTTAAGGGTATTGTTGAGAATTCACTTATCACTCCTGGTTTTAACTTACCTTTTTTTGTCCTGCTTTCATGACATTATTATTTTTTTTTTAATTATACGCATCTTTCCAAACTGTTTCAGAGTCATAGTATACATCCTTGAAAGGAGGAAGGGATCACCAGATTGATGGCTTTCTGCTGCTGAATATGTAAACAATGCGTAGGCCTTGATTTCAGGCTAGATTTACCACACCCTTCAAAGGAGCTTCTCTTTGACAGGTTTACCTATTGCAGAAAAAAACCCTTCACTTCCGGGTCAAGCAGTGTTCATCCTTTTAAACCTTATCATTTGAGATCAGGTGGAATAAATGCAAAAAGATTTTCACAGCTGATACACTGATTCAGACAAGTGTCTTAGTTGAGCAAAGTCAGCTTGAGGCGTTTGTGCTGAACTGTGTTTAACATATCGCAGCCTGACTTGTCTTTTCAGACATCGTGGATATGTGCTGAGTGAGCACTGCTTTGCCTGTTGGACCAAACACAGACCTTCCTGCTGGCATGCAGCACTGCTCAGTCACTGGTTTTTACGTATGATGTGTTTCTCATTCACCTAATGGTACTCCCTTGGTCCATCACCCTTGTCACAAACCATGAAGCACACCATCGAGGAAGCTTTATGCCATCTAAATCCCACTTGCGCCAGTCTCCCAGCACTGGACCCAACTTGCAATTAATGTGGCCAAACTGATTTTGTACTCCTCCTCTGTAATTCCTTGGTGCTTTTCCCACAGGTGTACACACTGAACCCTGCAGCTACAATAACACTCAGTGAGTGTCCAGTGTCCTCTGCCCTGTGTCATGAGGAAGAGGACTAAGTAGGACATAGTGCTTTCCCTGCAGATGCTCCAGGAAAGATGGCTTGGGTACCAGCCTCATGGTGCAGGCTCTATGGGGGAGACACAGAGAGTACAGACTCAGGGACCTGAGGCTGGTGAGTGAGGAGACCCAGAGCTGCAGAAAGAATGAACCTAAAGATGAAACTCATACTGAAGTGGTTCCTAGACACTGAGGTTGCCAGTTCAAACCAGGCAGCATTTTCCTGTGCTGTTATATGTTCATTTTATTCCCAAAGTGATGAAACTCTCCCCTAGTTGGCCAGGAAATGCCTTCCTGTCTTGTCTTGCCCTCCTGTTCCTTTAAATGTTGTGAGGACAGAAAGTGGCTTTGCCTAGTCATTGCTGGAGAGGTTTCTGCATTTTTTGCATCCCTGCAAATATTAAAAATGTCCTTTCACAAGTCAGCCTGCCGTGGCTTCCCAACACTGATGACCATGTTGGCTGAGACCCAGCAGACTGTCCATGGATGACCATGCTCTCCTTGGTCTCAGTGCTTGAGTTGTTGTCATCCAAAGGGTCCCTATCCCTGAGCCAAAAGTCTGAAGTAGAAAAAACTCTGAAAAGAAAAAATGTTTTAGTGACTCATTTAACAGCAAAACCTGGCCTGAACTTACATTAGGTCATTATTACATCATTAACTGTGAATATTCATAACTTCTTACTGTGGAGATAATACATATTACTCTGGGGTGCTGTCCCAAACCCTGTGGATCCTTGAGGGGATGTCATGATACTTGGCATTTGCATTCAGAATTCTAAAACAGATCTAGTCTCAAGGGCTTGGGCACACACCTATATAAAACCAGAGACTCAAGTGGCCTGTAATTTCACCCCATGTGACAGATGAGATGACTCATGCATAAAAGTGACCTTGCCAAGGTAAGTGAAATTATATAATGCCCAAGACTTTGAAAGTACCCAAACTCAATTCATATACTAAGGGCTTCCCTTGTTCTGGTCCTGAAAATTCCATGGGACATGGTATCTACATGAAGCCTAGAAAAGAAGTCCCTAAATCAGAAGGTCCCAGAATGCCCAGCAATCCCCAGGGTCTGTTACCTCTGGGTACCCTGACACAGCTCTAAGGATAAGATTTTAAATGCTTTTGACATGCCAGGCACTTCTCCACATGCTTAATATAGATAATCTAATCAAATTCTTGCAATGACCCTTTGAGGCAGGTAATATTCCTTTACAGATGAGGAAACTGAGGCCCTTGGAGGTTGAATATATACGTTAGAGTTTACATCAAAAAAAAAAAAAGAAAAAGCAGAAGCTGCTCTAGTTATTTTAAGTAGACTAAGATTAATAGAAGGGACTGGGTTTTTCCAAAATCATTAGGAAGGGGTGAGAAGATGGTGGACTGAATATACATCTCCCTAAATCCCTCTGGAAACCAAGACCTGAATTGATAATTAAATGGAGCCTTCTGGATACCTAGTGAGCCCGAGGATGCAGCATAGAGCTGTTAATTTCGGCGTCATACCGCTGAACAGAAAACCTCCTCTCTTTCACTGACCCCACTCTTGGCAAGTGCGGGCTTGCATGGTCCAAAGACAGCCTAGAGAAACAACTGCGGTCCATCCTCACAGCATCTCTCACAGCCTCTATTGACTCACATGATGCCCCAAAAGCAACAAACTCTGGAGAAAACCATAACCAAGAAATTACCCAAGGCTTCAGAAGGTCCCCAAAAGAAACCACCTCAAAACTTCTCAGACAAACAAGCATTTCTGAAACTTTCAGAATGTTAATACAAAGGATTGTATATAGAGCCTGCCTAGACCTTATACAAAATGCAACAGAGCAAAATGAAAAATTAAGCAAGCTTTTCAATCTGATGGAACACCAGTACTCTGAAATCCAACAGATTAAGAACAAAATCAAAGACATAGAAACTTCAATTCAAAGCCAAGAAAACAGAATGGAACAAATGGAAAAGAAACTTTCTGGTTTGGAAGACAGAGCTACTGGCTCCAGCATCTATGAGGAGAAATCAGAAAAAAGAAACAAGAAAACTAAAAAAGCATTAAGAAGCATGTGGAACCCTATTAAGAAGAACAATCTACAATTAATTACAGTTCCTGAACAGGGTGTGACACCTGAGAGTGCAGAGAGTATTGTTGCTGAGCTGCTGACAGAAAACTTCCCAGAAATTATGAAAGAAGAGAATATAGATATCCAAGATACATACTAAACACCACTCAATATAGATCTCCAAAGAAAGACTCCAAGACATAATCAACCTTAACAAAATGAAACACAAGCAGAAACTCTTAAAGGCAACAAGACTCAAAGCAAAACTAACATTCAGAGGGAAATGCTGGCACAGAGACAGTGGCACAACACAGTCAGAGCCTTGAAGGAGAAGAACTACAAACCAAGAATTATATATGCAGAAAAACTATCTTTCAAATATGAAAATGAAATTAAGACATTCGCACATAAACAGAAACTCAGAGACTTTGTAAAAACCAAACCAAAGCTACAAGAAATACTGAATCTCTTGGCTTAGAAGACCAAAACCACTGACTTTATACTTTAGAAGCAAATACAGGACATATCACCCAGAATCCTACTCAGTTAGGGAAGGCTCCAAAAACTCAATCAAAGCTGTAACAGTGAAAAAATAATCTAGTGATCATATCATGAAAACTGTGATGTCATCATATTAAAAAGAGGGATGTACTACAGTCATTATAGTTCTTCCAGATGGAGAGGAAGTTGATAAGAATGATAGTAATTGAAATTGGGTTTATACATAGGTTATTAAGGGGGATTATAGGGGCCACTGTAAAGCACAGTAAAGATGCAATATATCAAATCAAGAAACGTAATACAGGAGTCTCAACAACCATGAAACCAATGCTGCAAAAGGTGAAAAATCAACTCACAAAGAAGAATGTCCCAGAACATATCAATAAGAGCAACAGAGAAAACATCAACACAAAAATAAACATATCACAATGGCAGCACTGAACAAATACCTATCAATGATCACATTGAATGTGAATGGACCGAACACTCCAGCAAAGAGACATCAAGTGACATCTTGGATCAAAAGACATGCCAAAGCCAAAAGACATGACCCATCCATATGTTCCCCTACAAGAAACTCTTATTAGACTTAAAGATAGGAACAAACTGAAAATTAAAGGATGGAAGAGTATATATCAAGCTAACAATGAACAAAGAAGAACAGGAGTGGCAATTCTAATCTCAGATAAAATAGATTTTAATGTAAAATCCACCATCATGGACAAGGAACGACACTATTTATTGCTGAAAGGTTCAATACACAATGGGACTTAACAATATTAAATATTTATGCTCCTAATATTAGAGCACGTAAATACATTGAAGAAACTCTGACTACACTCAAAAATGATGTAGATCATTCCACAATAATAGTTGGAGACTTCAACACTCCACTCTCAATATTTAACAGATCATCTAGAAAAAAGCTCAGTAAAAACACAGAAGACCTTATTGCCACACTTAACCAACTAGACCTCATCGACATACACGGAACTTTCTATCCATCAGCAGACATCTACACCTTCTTCTCCAGTGCACGTGGAACATTCTCCAGAATAGATCATGTGTTAGGACATAAAGCAATTCTAAACAAAATCCATACCATTGAATTAATCCAAAATCATTAGGAGGGGGAGAATCTAGGCTCAGCCCACAAGAATGTTTCCTAACACAACACTGCAGAGCTGGAGCACCAAAGTTGCAGTTTCCACATTGGAACTGATGGGAATCGGTACTTCGATGTAGGAACCATCAACTTGAGGAGCACTCACCTAGGGACCAGAGAGGTCACTGCAACTACTGACTCGATAGTTGCCTTGCTTCTCTTACATCTGTACTCTGCATTCCAACACACTCATATAAAGCTCGTACCTGACCTCCTAGCCTCTGCTTGCCAGGAAAGAGCAGAATCTGCAGTACTATAACCTCACTTCCTTGGATTTTCAGATCGTATACAATCATGCCCACTGAGTAGATCTTAGAAGACATCTAGAACCCTGTGCAGGTGCAGCTGTGTCTGAGAAATGCCATTTTAGCATTCTTGCCTTTGAAATACAGGAAGGTACATCAGGAAGAGGGTCCCGTGGATGTTGAGTGAGCCAGTCTACTGTCCCACATATTTAACTTCCCAAAAGTTAGGAAGTGATGGAACCAGGATTTCAGCTAGCTTTGTGTGGCTTCAGAGTCAGAGTTCTTCAAACTTACTATGTCTCCTCTCTCATGAACTCCATGCTTGAGGCCGGCTAACCTGCTGTGACATGTCTTCTCTGTGTTCTCTTCCTTCAGCAGATCTGGTCCATGTACCAATATGGTACTAGGGCTCAACACCTGGATTCTGAATCCTTTCTGATCTGGAATTGATGTTCTGTATTTCCCAGTGACTGACTGAGTGTATCAATTACCTATCAACACAACAGCACTGCCTAACAAGCCACCGCAAAACTCAGTATCTTAAAACAATAAACATCTAGTGCTACTCAAAGCTACAGGTTGACTGTTTTTTCCTGGTCTCAACTGGGTTTACTCCTGTGCCTGTGGTCAACTGTGGGTCAGTTAGGTGGCTCTGTAACTGACTGGGATCCCTCTTGTGCTTGGGTCAGCCAGCAGGTCTTGGACTGAGTAGGCTTACTCTTCCAGTAGACTATATTAGCATGTTCTTAAGGCAGTTGCTCAGAATTATGAGAGGAAATACAAATCTGCGTACACTTTCCAACACAAGTCATATGGCCAAGCCTATGTCACATCTGAAAGGGTACCACATGGTTACGGGACAAAGGTTGTAGATACAGGGAGGCCATTAATTGGGGCTATTAATCTAAGCCTTCCTCCTCACTAGGGGAGGTTGCCACAGTATTTAACCTCTCTGTGCAGAAATCATGAGGTCACTGTGGCTGAGTGCTAGAATTCTCACTTTCCCTATGGGAGACCTGAACTTGACTCCAGCCAGTGCTCCTCATACATGGCCATCACCCACCTGTGGTTGGAGGTCTGTGTGTGGTTATGATGCTGAACAGATTTCAGTGGAACTTCCAAACTTGTGATGGACGGGAAGCAAGGCCTGGTGATTTGATTCTGAAAACCAGCCATGTATCACAGTGATCTGATCTGCAGTTGATCGCGGGTATGGACAGGACCAGGCTGCATTCTTTCCATCATGCGTGGGGTTGCCATGAGTCAGGGGCTGACTCTGCAGCAGCTTAACAGCCACCAGCAGAAATCTCCTTTCCTGTGAGAGGGCCACACTAGCCACCTTGTAACCCCTCTAGGAGACAAACAAGCCCATGCACCCAAGAGCCACAGAAAGTCCCACTGGATGAAGCCTGACAGGTCAAATCATCAGGATTCCCTCAGGGTCAGATGAACTCACAGTTCAGCACCCAGGGTACCTGGTAAGGCTGTGCAGAAATGAAGCCGTCTCTTACTTGGGCTGGTTCCTCCTGTGCTGCAGCCAGGGCTCATCCACCGGCTGACACGGGGATGCTGCCGTGAGCTCGCAGGGCCTCTGCTTAACGGGGCTGCTTTTCAACAAAGACAGACTTGACATCTCCAGCGGCATGCCGACTCCCTCTCCGAGTCCTAAATATGACATATACCAGAGTAAACAGTTTTGCGATTCAGAACACAAGCGGGGAGAACATGAAGCGAGTTAATCATGAATCAAGCGCCAGCCTGTAGCTGAGCTTTCATCTCACTTGCAGCGCACACAACATGCCTCTCCCACGATTTCCCAGTCGCCTCCCCTCTTTCCAGACGAGATGGCCCGCCCGGCCCGGCAGGATCAGGTGGAGGGTCAGCGCGGAGTTTCCGTAGCTTAGATTTCGGTAGGCAGCGCTTAGGTTTTCTTAATTCATATTTAATAACCTGACAGTGCTCTCCGGTGGCCAAGCTTTGAGGACAGAGCTGGAGGCCGAGGTCCTTGCAGCCCCAGCGTGGCAGTCCCTTCTAGCCTGTGTCCCTTCCCTCCAGTACAGGAGCAGCTGCCCCGAGGCTGCAGGCCTGAGGGTTCTGTTAGCAGCTGTGATGCTGACGGAGACTGAAACAAATGAACAGGACTCCCGTTTTTTCCACTTAGATACATTTTGCCATGAAGCAACTTGTCTCCCCAGACCCCTAGCAAAAACAAAGTTGCGTATTCTCTGCCATTTCTGCAGATTTTTTTTTTTTTTTTAAGCCAGGGAATTTTTGAAAGCTTAGGGTCGCCATGAGTCGGATCCGACTCGACGGCACTTGGCTTGGCTGGCTAGTTTCTGAAAGCACATGACTGGGTTTGAATCCTGACTGTGTGGGTTTAGGAAAAAGGCTTAAAAAAAAAAAAAAAAAGACTCCTCCTGCCTCGGTTTCCCGATTTTATAAAGGAGACAATTCCAGTGGTCACTCCCACTAGTAAGCTGACACATGTAATACTTGGAGTGTGCCTGGGACAGAGTCAGGGCTTGGTCCAGGTGGGTTCTTACACTCCTCTTTGCCTTGGCCTTCCCTGGTGGTCTTTCCAGCTCTGAGAGTTTGGGCACCCGGTCTCTCTTTATGTCCCTCAACAGACATCATTCTACTTTATACAGCTCTCCCCATCTGGCTGTACATGTGTCCGGGGACTGGGTAATTCCATGCAAGCCCTACAAATTCTCATCCATTTCTAGTGCCTCCTGCATCTCACCTCCTTTTTTAGCAATCCTAGGGCCCTTCTTTCCACCCTGAATCAGCTTTTAAAGGAGTAAGAAATTTTGGTTTTTTTCCCTTAGTCCTCAGAGTGAAAGCAGCCAGTCCTATGCTTTGGCCCACGGATTGCTCTTGATTCCCCTCTGGATGTCCTCTTGTGTTGGCCAGGTGCAGAGGGAAAGTCCCTGGGTGGCCGAAATGCTTAAGCACTTGACAAATAGCTGAAAGGTTTCTGGGTTCACACCTACCCAGAGACACCTTGGGAGGCAGGCCTGTTGATCTGCTTCTGAAAGGTCGCAGGCTTGAAAATCCTATGGAGCATCCCTCCTCTACACACCTGGGTCCCAGCAGCTGATGCCAACACAGGTGGGGCAGAGGGATTTTAGGTCCTGGTGTGTTAATCCATTTTTCTCTTTAGGCTTTTCTAAGGCAATAAGAGGGGTAGAAGGCATGACGTAGACCCAGAAAACAGGCCTGCTGTTGGCTAGGAGCCTGAGTCAAGTGAGATCTGTCCCTGAAATAGTTCTGGAAATGTCACCTGGAGACTGATTACCTGGTTCACACATGCTACCAGCCACCCTTTTGTATCCTTGGTATTTTTGCTTTAAAGTCGAGAGAGGGTAAGTGTAATCACAGCCCTTGTTGCAAAGAACCAGGAACCCTGTTGCTCTTATTTTTAGGAATATCTCTTGATGTACATTAGCACATTAATACTAAGATGATTAATCATGCAAATGATACAAACACATTTAGAAAGGTCACAGAATAAAATAAAATATACACCTCAGTCTTGACATACTTACTGACTTCCCTTTGAAGCATTCTTCTTTCCATCTCCTGGTAGGCTAGAATTTTTACGAGAATATGGGGGCTCTGTTCGTAGACGCCAGTAAGCCAGACTTTTTTCCTCCCACCCAGAGCGCTGGAGCTGCGGCTGTGTGTAACCACCTCATTTATACTCGACTGTGGTTTCTTTGTGCGTTTTTATGTCTTCTCCATGCCTGAGTTTATCTCCCCTGAGAGACTGTAAACTTCTAAAGAACAAGAACTCTGTTGTCTTCTTTTATAGGAATGTGTGTTTTGTAAAGAAAAAAAAAAGTAAAAGTAAAAATTTTTTAAATGCTCCTTATCTGTGCCTACCGTGTTCTCTTACTGACTTGAGGGCCCAGATAGTGTCTCTGCAAATTGTCTGGTAAATAACTCCATCCTGCCATTCTCAGCCGGTTGACATAACCCAGCCATAGCTTAGTTATCATGTCAGTCTAGCTATGTCTTTTGCCCCTGGAACTACCGGTGTTGTAAATGTGACAGAAATCCAGCCATAGCCAGCATAAGGCTGCGAGGCAGGAGTTCTCTGGTGCTTCAGGATGTTTTTTGCTTATAGTACATTTCTCAGATTGAAAATAGAAGTATTGGATATTACATTTTCCTCCCTACCGGAAGAGGATTCTGGGAAATGAACCCACTTTTTATTCTAGGTCTTTGGACACTGAGAGGAAGAAAGAGGAAGCCTTTGTGCAGCCTGAGACAGGACTATAATCATAAGGGTAGCCAGCTGTGGTGGTTGATGTGTGTCAGCTTGGCTAGACTGTGATTCTCTGCAGTTTGGCAGATTCTGGACTGGTCGTTCTACCGCCATGTAATATAATCACTGTCTGTGATGTGTTCTGGTGTCATCGGCCAGTCAGTAGAAAGGAGAGTTTTGAGGGGCTGTGTTCTGCCTCTAGAATGTGAATGGATATTCTGGCAAAGCTCACTGTCTCTCGACCCTGTGCTCTTCTCATTGTCTAACCTCTGGTTTCTGGGAAGTAAGCCTGCAGAAGCCTACAGCCTACCATGTGCCATGCAGATTTGGGAGTCACTAGCTCCTGCAGTCCCATGAGCCCGTAGGAGCCTTCAGCCTGCCACCTGACCTATTGATTTGGGACTTGCCCGTTTCTGCAGCTATATAAGCCATTTTCTTGAAGTAAATCAGCTACGTGTGCATGTTGTAGTTAGGTACTGTTGAGTCAGTTCCAGTTCGTAGCAGCCCTGCACACAACACAACCAAACACTGCCCAGTCCTGCGCCATGCCCGCTGTCATTTTTATGCTTGAGACTGTTGTTGCAGTCACTGTGTCAGTCCATCTCTTTCAGGACCTTCCTCTTTTTCACTGACCCTCCACCTACCCAGCAGGATGTCCTTCTCCAGGAATTGATCCCCCCTGACAACATGTCCAAAGTATGTAAGATGCACTCTTGCCATCTTTACTTCCGAGGAGCACTCTGGTTGTACTTCTTCCAAAACAAATCTGTTTGTTCTTTTGGCATTTCATGATACATTTAATATTCTTCTCTATCACCACAGTTCAAAGGTGTCAGTTCTTCCTAACACAGGAGAATGTGAGTGTATATAGCATGTACATTCTGTGTGTGTGTGTGTGTAACTGATTTTGCTGTTCTTGAGAATTCAGACTAAGACACTAGCATTTACTAAAGGTTTACTATGTGCTAGACCCTGTTCTAAATATTTATAAGTACTGTTATCTCTTCATATTATGAAAGACAGATAAACTCTACGAAGGAAAGATAATAATTTATCCCATTTGAGGCACAGAAAAGTAATGGAGGAGCCAAGACTCCAGTCCACAGCAAACTCGCATGAAAACCCCAAATAGCAGGATCATCCTCCAAAGGGCAGTCCTTCTGGCTTCAACAGTGCTTCATGGTGTGCAAGCTCACAATACCACTTCTCGTAGATTCTCCTTAGTATCCTATGACGAAGGAAGGTGTCAGATGGGCCCAAAGGAAGTGGGTTAAGGCTTGAGTTCTCTAACTCCTAATTGTTTGCATTTGTTGTTTTGTTTTGTTTTGTTTTTTAAGCACTGAAAAGTAAGGGCCAGATCTTCTCATTAAATCCCCATCACATTCTCATAGGGTTCAAGCAGCGGTATCCCCAAAAAGGCCATCCTGGGAGGTGCTGCATGCTTAAATACACTTGGGAATTAGCGAGCCCACCCTAAAACTTGGTAGGGCCTATTTGTAGGACCAGTTGTTTTCTATACAGGGTTTAGCACAGGAGGTCTGTGTGTATATGTGGGAAAACATTGTCTTTAGTTTCCAAGACAGAGTTAGCGCTTCCTTCAGTTTACGCCTGTAGAAAACAAACACCAGTGGGATCAGCAGTACCTGTGACTTGGTCACCAGCAGGAATCAGATCTTTCCCTGCTTGTTGTGTGTGTCCCAAAATATCAATTACACTTACCACTACTTTCGAATTATGGTATATTAGACATTCTGCTAGATAATATTATTTAATGCACTAATAAAAATGCACATTTGTCACTGTAGTAATGTTTTCATTTCTTATAATTGCCCTGGTGGTGCAGTGGTTAAACTTTTGACTACTAACCAGCAGGTCAGCAGTTCAAATCTACCAGCTGCTCCTTGGAAGCCGCATGGGGGCAGTTCTACTATGTCCTGTAGGGTCGCTATGACTTGATAGTAGTGGAGTATTTTCATACTTAAGTGTAATTGGTCCCCTTGTAATTCTGTGTACTTTGTGTGTTTGAAAACGTTATTCCAAAAAGAAGTCCACAGGCTTCACCAGGCTGTCAGGGTGTCCATGCTCCCTGATAAGAACATTTTAGCAGTCCCACCTCCCACCCCCAAAGCGCTGTGGAGAATCTGAAGGTGGGAAATGCAGGGGCAAGAGTCCCTGTCCTTGCCAGGAGGGTAAGGCTGCCCTTTCCCCTGGAGCCCAAGCCCTGCTATCCAGTGATCCAGTGAGCTCTGCTTCTCTGGGTACCTTGACAGACAGAAACAGCACCCCTGACTTGGGACAAAGACACTGCCTCAATTAAAGCAGAGAAACACGATTTATTATCAGTGTGCTTTCAGTTCCAGGCAATGTCTTGAAAAGGTCAGCTTACATGAATATTTAGAAAACACAAGATCATAAAATACAAGAGACTTGGTATTTTGTTTTTTTTCTTAGAAGAAGAAAATTCCAGCTCACTGATGATTTAAAATTAGCAAAAGCCAGGACTTTTTACTTGACCTGTGTTTGCCCTTTAAAAAGGAAATGGTTTTAGAATTGCATCAGAGAATTATTGTGTCGCCCGTGAACTTGCGGCGTTTGAAACCAGGATCGTGAGCTTTGTACATGGTGGGACCAAAAGCACCCTCAGTGTTGAATGCCCATTAGAGAGGGGGACGTTAAGAGAGCGGGTCTACTTTGAGATTGTGCTGTCCCTAATTGTTTCATATTTGTTCTGGCTGATGGCTGCTGCTTTCACTCGGGACTTTTAATCCCTGAGTCATCTTTTGAAATGCACATCTGATGGAGTCAGTTCCTCCTTTGAAACTCCTATTGATGCCTCTTTACCAGAGTACAAAGTCCAACATCCGCAACCACTGTCCAGGCCTGGCTGCAGCCCTTCTTATGAGTCTCCTGCTTCAGCCTCTCCCTTCTCCTCCCCACCCATCCCATTCACATCTTCCTGGACACTTACTGGATCCTCCTATAGGATGGGTTTGTGAAAGAGTAACCTAGTACGTTTACCCTTTATTTCAAGTATTTATTGTTTTCTTATAAACAATTTTATTTTCTTATTAAAATCTGTTTCTATCAATCAATTCTGATTCATGGCAACCTCATAGGTGTCAGAGTAAAACTGTTCCATACAATTTTCAATGGCAGCTTTTTTAAAAAAAAGTGGATTGCCAGGCATTTCTTGAAAGGCACCTGGATTGAATTGTGTCTCCTAAAAATGTGTGTAGCAGTTTCGCTGGGATTTCATTCCCTATATTGTGTGCTTTTCCTGTATGCTGTAGATCCGGCCTCTGTGACGTTAATGAGGAAGAATGGGTGGTAGTTGTGCTGGTGAAGCAGGGCTCAACCTGTGACAGTGTATTGTGCCTTGAAGCCATCTCTTGGGACAGAAAGGAAAAGGATGCAAGCAGAGAGCTGGGGATCTCACACCGCCACACCGGTGCCAGGAACGGAGTGCATCCTTGGTCCTGGGGTCCCTGTGCCTCAGAAGCTCCCACTCCAGGAGAGGGGTGACAATAAGGACCTTCCTCCAGGGTCGATACAGAAGGACTTCCCCAGGAGTGGACACACTGAATTTGGGCTTATGCCTACTACTTTTCCATGAGAAAATAAATTTCCCTTTGTTAAAGCTGTCCACTTAGAGTAGTTTGGTTATAGCAGCACTAGACAACCGAGGCAGCACCCCCATCTGTCCCCCCACCTTTTGGTTAGCAGCTGGGCATGTTAACCGAGTGTACCACCCAGGGACTCCATTTAAATGCCTAGGCCTGCTTGATTTAAATTTTCTCTATAAAACATATAGTCTTGACATTTTGTATAACCTTGATATATATTCTTTTCAAAATCCTAGTTTTTCTTTTAAAGATGCCGATTATACATTTTAAAGCAGTTGCTTCATGTCTTTCTCTCTCCTTTTGTTATCATGTCAGAAATGTGAATAATAATTTAGTTATTTCTTTTGCTCCATTTCTCCTGCCTCTTAGAATGCACCGTTCACAAAGTTTCTCGGTAGTTTCTGCCATCCTTTTGTTGGTGGATTTCTCTACAGCCTTCTCCTTGCCCGGATCTTCTCTTCCAAGGAAAATCTTATAAGAAATCGTTTTCTGCTCTTTTTTTACTATTATTATTCCAAACAGCAAATATTTGTTTGTTCCTCTGGCCACCACAGACACTATGCCAGGTGCCCAGGATACAGTGAAGGGTAAAACAGCCATGTCCCTAGCTTCATGGCACCCAGCATCCCAGGCCACATTGCCATCCTTACACTTAAAAGGCTGAGGGCTTTGTGCTGGGTGGGACAGCTGGCAGAGACACCAGGGCCATGCTTGTTTTTTCTCACGTCCACACTCTGTGTTCAGCCAGCTGGTAGTCTCTGGAGACAGACAGTGTGAATAAAATAAGACCATCGTTTAATGCCTCCAAGATGAGCTCTTTCCTGTGCCGGGCTCCTTTGGGTAGAGGTGTTTCTTCTGTCTGTCATCTGCTCAGTGACAACGTTTTGGTTCACCCGTACGTTTGGACCTCTCATGACTGATTTATAAAGCCTCTGTAAGAACGGTAACCAAATATGTATACATATGTACTTATGTATACTATGACTTAGAGTTATGCTTTCTAAAACAATGTGTTTCAGCTCTATCAGCTTTATACTAAAATGATTTGTAGCTTTGCCTTGTTTGGTTGGTGTGTTTATTATTGCTATTTATTACTTCTGTTTTAATTATCATCATTGGTTTACCCATGTTTTTTAGTGAAAGGCTCTTTTGAAAACTAAGAGATGAATAGGAATCTAGTTAATGTGAGTTATTTGGGATGATGCATTCTGTTCCCTTTTCCGTTTAAGATAGGTTGCAGTTGGTTGATGAAGAGAAGTGCTGGCACAGACGCAGTCTCCTGTCCCGTTAGTTCTAGTGTCATACAGTAGACTCTGCTCCTAGGGCCAATTTGCCAGTCAGCCACCAAACCTAGTCCAAAGATCCCTGTTCTCAGCAGTTTCCTGTGTGATGGCAGGAGCCGGTATTCTCCCTGTTTCAATAGATAGAGAGGCCAAGGCAAAGAAGAGCCTAAATCCCAGGCCCTGGGTATAGTGAAGCAGTAGCGGGGACAGTGGCAGGGACAGGGCAGTGCTCATAGCACCAGGTGCCCACTGAAGGGTGCACCCTGGTGAGTGCAGGTGGAGGAGGTCATTCTGGATTCCTTGCGACAGTGACTTGAGCTTTGCCACAGGAGTGCACATTCTCTTTCCCAAGGATTTTAACAAAGCCTCTGAGGACTGAATGTAAAACTCTCTAATAAAGCCACGTGATGTGTGTGTCTAGCACCCACAAGTGAAGAGCTGGAAGCATCGGCCTGAGCCAACTCTGCAGATTTCTGGTTATTTGTGCTCTGGTGTAAATGCTCGTATTGCATTTTCTGTTCCTACCACATTTAACGCTTCAACTGGAATGCAGCTTTATACCTGCTTTGGAATTTTCTACACCTTACTTATGAGTATTAGAATTCTAGAGTCTCGCTACATTAAAAAACATATATATAGCTGCTACTTCTCCACTTCAAAATTTCCCCGAGATGGGGACTCCAGAAGAACCCTGTGGAGTCCTGGACTCCGTGGCGCTGGCCAGCGAATACTGATTTCCCTTTACATTCAGGCTGGTTCCGAATGTGCTAACCCCAGGCGGCCGCTGAGCTAGGAGAAGGCAGGTCGCTCCGGGTCAGGCCACAGAAGCGGCAGGCCTGGGGCGAGGGGGGCGGAGCTCTGCTGCTGCCACCAGCATCAGCAGTGTCTCGGCAGTGTAACACTGATCTGGAAGATTCTGTGTTGGTCCACCTTCCCCCAGTCATCTGCTGAGACCCTCTAGTGTGCTGAGTCTGTGCCTTCTTGACACAGGACTTGGAATGGAAGGGGGTAAAAGAGAAAAGAGTACAGAGTAGGCCCTGCCCTGAGGGTCTGGAGAATATTGATGGGAGAAGAGAGAATCCCTCCTGCAAGCCCAGTGGCCAGTATAAGATGATGCTTCACCAAGAGCTAAACTCAGATGGACTTTGAACAAGGAATGGGCAAGTCTTTGGAATCTGGAGTGACTAAGGGACTATTTTCCTTTGGGATGTGGTGATATTGAGATGTAGGAACCTGGAGGCTTTGAATAGGAGGCAAGACAGCCAGGGGTGGTTAGTTCTCTCCTGAATTTTCTCCCTGTCCTCTTTTTTGATCTGCCCTTCAAGCGGCTGTGGCATGATTCTATGTCCCTTCCATAACCCAGACCCCTGCTGTGTGAGTGAGACTTACATAGACCCACAGATCACCTGGTGTTTGCCCTGGTCGGGGTGGCTCTGAAATTCTCTGTTCTTCCTTTAAAATTGTCACAAGGATTGTGATGGAGACCAGCTGGTGCTAGAAAGCCAACGAGAATTGCCCCACCCCTGAAGCACCGCCAGCAAGGTTCCCAGTAGTCAGCTGAAAGGTCTCCTCCTTGCTGGGAGGGACATGTTGGCTGGAAAGCCAAAGAAAATTCAAGGATTCCTGCTACTTGGAAAGAGAACTTCCTATCAGACTGCAGGGCATGTCTGCAGGTGGTCGGCTTTGCCCTCGGGAAACACCGTTTGAGCCAGCTGCTGAGCTCATTTACTCAGTTTCCCAGTTTACTCACTCAACAACTTAATATTGCTTGCCAACTTTCTGCCTGGTGCTAGTGCTGCGGACCAGAGCAGGGGTCAGCAAACTTTCTGTAAAGGGCCCAGATAGTAGATATCTTAGACTTTGAAGGCCGTGGAGTCTCTGCCACAATTACTCAACTCTGATCTTAGAGCACAAAAGCATTCATAGATAATACATAAACAAATGGGCATGGCTTTGTTCCAGAAAATACAGTTTACAGAAACAGGTATCAGTTGGATCTGGCCCCTGAGCTGTAGTTTGCTGCCTTTCGCTGAGAGGCCTAGGGCTCCCATCTGAAAGGACGTGGCTTCTGCCCGTGTGGAGCTTACGCTCTAGGTGAGGAAGAAGGAAATTAATCATTTAGTCACACACATAAATTTTAATTACAAGCTCTGGTGCTCGAAGGAAAGATATATTCTCATTGTTCAGTAAACAACAGGAGATTGTGATCTAGCTGAGGGTCAAGGAAAGTTTCTCCGAGTCAGCATGAACAGAGGGAACAACATATGGAAAGTCCCTGTGGCAGGAGTATGGAGCACCCGGAAACAGAAAGAAGCCCAGCATGAAGTGCATGTAGAGGAGGCCAGGGAGAGTGGGTTAGATTCAGCAGGAAAAGGAAGTAGGGGCTAGAACATGCAAGGCCTCAGGGCCGTGATGGGGTCCAGTCTTTACCTGGGACTACTGGCCAAGGCTTAAAGCAGGGCAGAAATGGGATCAGACTAGCATTTTGAAAAAAAAAGTCTCTCTGGCTGCAACATAAGAACAACAACAAAAAAAAGAAAGAGAAAACACCTACTGCCATGAGTCTGGAGCAGATTGGGAAAAACCAAGACATCAGGGACAACAAGTACAAGGACATTTGTAAGAGAGAAAAGTGGCAATGGAGGTGGAAGGAAGCAGACAAAGATAAAACATACTTCAGATGTGATAGCGATGGCTTGATGTCCCTGGGTCTGACAAATGGTTTGCGCTAGACTACTAACCTAAACATTGGTGGTTCTGCACCCAGCCACTGGTGCTGTGGAAGAAAAGCCTGGTGATCTGCTTGCATAAAGAGGATGGCCAACAAAACCCAACAGATCACTTCTACCCTGTAACACAGGGGTGACCATGAAGCAGAGCTGTTGACAATAGGTTTGGTTCTAGTTTTAGCAATGGGTTAGGCTCCCATGTGTCTGTCAGTTTGTTGTACTGTGGGAGCTTGCATGTTGCTGTGATTCTGGAAATTGTGCTGCTGGTGTTCAGATAGCAGAAGGGTCACCTGTGGTGGACAGGTTTCAGCTGAACTTCTAGACCAAGACAAACCAGGAAGAAGGACTCAGAAGTCTACTTCTGAAAAGAAGGAGCCAGCAAAAACCTTGTGAATGGCAGTGGAACATTGTGTGATACAGTGCCAGAAGATAAACTTCTCAGGTTGGCAGACACTCAAAAAATGACTTTGAAAGGGCTATCTCCTCAAAGTAGAGTCAACTTGAATGGTGTGACTAGAGTCAAGCTTTTGGGAATCTTTATTTGCTCATGTGGCATGACTCAAAATGAGTATAAACGGCTGCAAACATCCATTAATAAGTGGAATGTGGAATGTAAGAAATATGAATTTAGGAGATTGTCAGAAATGAAATGGAATACATAAGCATCAATACCTTAGGCATTAGTGAGCCTATATGAATGGGTATTGGCCACTTGGAATGCAACAAATCGTATGGTCTAATATGAGAGGAATGACAACTTGCAGAAGAATGGTGTTGCACTGAGCAACATAAAGAACATTTCAAGATCTATCCTGAAGTGCAGCACTGTCAGTGGCAGGATAATACCCATATGTCTACCAGAAAGACCAGTTAATACGGCTATTATTCAAATTTATGGACCAACCATTAAGGCAAAGAGTAAGGAACTGAAGATTTTTACCAGTTTCTCCAGTCTGAAATTGATTGAACTTGCAATCAGGGTGCACTATAATTACTGGTGATTAGAATGCAAAAGTTGGAAACAAAGAAGAAGGATCAGTAGTTGGAAAATATAGCCTTGGTAATAGAAATGTTGCCAGAGACCACATGTTAGAATTTTGCGAGACCAGTGACTTATTCATTGCAAATACCTTTTATCACCAACATAAATGGTGACTGTACGTATGGACCTTGCCAGGTAAAATACACAGGAATCAAATCGACTACACCTGTAGAAACAGATGATGGAAAAGCTCCATATCAGCAGTCAGAACAAGGCCAGGTGCTGACTGCAGCACAGACCATGAATTGCTCATATGCAAGTTCAAATTGAAACTGAGGAAAAGTCCACGAGAGCCAATGTATGACATTGAGTATATCCTGCCTGAGTTTAGAGACCACCTCACGTATAGATTTGATACATTAAACACTAATGACTAAAAACCAGACAAGTTGTGAAAAGACATCAGACATGAAGAAAGCAAGAGGTCATTAAAAAGACCAGGAAGAGAGAAGAGACAAAATTGGACGTCAGAAGAGACTCTAAAACTTAATGTTAAGACTCTTAAATGTTGAGTAGCTAAAGCAAAAGGAAGAAATGATGAAATATAACAATTGAACAGAAGATTTGAAAGGGTGACTCAAGAAGACAGAGTAAAGTATTATAATGACATGTGCAAAGAGCTGGAGATAGAAAACCAAAAGGGAAGAACACGCTCTGCATTTCTCAAGCTGAAAGAACTGGGGCTGCCATAGTGAAGGACTCTGCAGGGAAAATATTGATGCAGGAAGCATCAAAAGAAGAAGGAAGTAATACAAAGAGTATTACACCAAAAAAAGTTGGTCGATCAAGAGATAGCATATGATCAGAAAGTGATGTATTGAAGGCAGAAATAGAAACTATACTGAAGGCATTGGTGAGAAAGAAGGCTCTAGGAATTGATGCAGTCAACTGAAATGTTTGCGTAAACGGATGCAGTGTTGGAAGTGCTCACACCATGCCAGGAAGTTTGGAGGATGACTACCTGGCCAACCAACTGAAGGAGATCCATATTTTTACCTATTTCCAAGAAAGGTGGCCCAGATGAATGTGCAAATTATCAAACAATATCATTATTATCACACACAAGTAAAATCTTGCTAAAGATCATTCAGAAGCAATGGCAGCAGCATACTTACAGGGAACTGCCAGAAATTCAGGCTGGATTCAGAAGAGGATGTGGAACCAAGAGTATCCTTGCTGATGTCAGATGGATCTTGGCTGAAAGCAGAGAATACTAGAAAGATGTTTACTTGTATTTTATGGACTATGCAAAGGCATTCTGCTGTGTGGGTCGTAATAAATTATGGATAACATTGCAGAGAATGGGGATTCCAGAACACTTAATTGTGCTTATGAAGAATTTGTACATGGTCAAGAGGCAGTCAGTCAAACAGGACAAGGGGACACTGCATGGTTTAAAGTCAGGAAAAGTGTGCATCAGAGATGTATGCTTCACCACACCTATTCAGTCTGTAGGCTGAGCAAATAATATGAGAAGCTGAGCTATATGAAGAACAGGACATCAGGACTGAAGGAAGGCTCATTAACAACTGCAGAATGCAGATGACACAGCCTTGCTAGCTAGAAGTGAAGAGGACTTGAAACATGGATGAAGATCAAAGACCATAGACTTCAGTATGGCTTATGCCACAACATTAAGTAAACAAAAATCCTCACACGTGGACCAATAAGTAATATCATGATAAATGTAGAAAAGACTGAAGTTGTTAAGGATTTCATTTTACTTAGTTCCACAATCAATGCCCATGGTAGCTGCAGTCCAGAAAGCAAAAGACACATTGCATTGGAAAAGTCAGCTGCAAAGGACATCTTTAAAGTGTTGAAAAGTAAAGATGTCACCTTAAAGACCAAGGTGTACCTGACCTAAGCCATGGTATTTTCAGTCACATCCTATTCATGTAAAAGCTGGACGATGAATAAGGAAGATGGAAGAATTGATACCTTTGAATTGTGATGTTGAAGAAGAATATTGAATGTGCCATGGACAACCAAAAGAACAAACAGATCTGTTCTGGAAGAAGTACAACCAGAGTGCTCCTTGGAAGCAAACATAACAAGACTACATCTCACATACGTTGGACAAGTTGTCAGGAGAGATCAAACCCTGGAGAAAGACATCATGCTTGGTAAAATAGAGGGTCAGTGAAAAAGAGGAAGACCTTCAATGAAATGGATTGACACAGTGGCTACAGCAATGAGCTTAAGCATAAAAACAGTTGTGGGCATGGCACAGGGCCAGGCAGTGTTTTGTTCTATTGTTCATAGAGTCACTATGAGTCAGAACTGACTCCATGGCACCTAACAACAACAACAGAGAAAGAGGATACAGGTAGTCCCAGATTCACGACATAGTCAAGTTACAACAATCATCTTTTTTTGAGTACATATTATTAGTAGTAAAATATACTACATAGAATGTCATAATGCATAATATACTGATGTCATCATATCTCTTAAGTTTAGATTTAATGCTTCCAACCCTTCAAAGAGCAGATTTATAAAGATAGTGATAGTAAAAGGCAATAATAATCAAAACTTTAAAAAATGAAGTATTTGATTTATGATGGAGTTGGAATTGAACCCCATTATGAGTTGGCCTACCTGTAGAGTAAAAACAGAGAAGAGCACCTAGGGAAAAAAAATCTGAAAGAGCTCTGTTAGGAGAAGTCTGCAAGATAAAGAAAGAGTAGCCAGAAAAGTAGAATTAAAAACAGGGGATTGTTGTGGCATGCAAGCTGAGAAAGAAAGTGTTTCAAGCAAGGCTTGCCTTTGCCCTAAACACACAGGCACAGTGGGGCTGATTACTGACACCCAGTGACCACTGCCTGAGCTGTGCATCCACTATGACTGGTTAGTGCCCACGCCACACACACACACACAATAAGATAAACCAAACCAGTTTCCATCAAATGATTTCCAACTCACAGCAGTCCCATGTGTGGCAGAGAACTGTGCATGATAGGGTTTTCATAGCTGTGACCTTTCAGATGCAGATCACCAGGGCTTTTTTCCAAAAGTATCTCTAGGTGTGTTCAAATCACTAGCTTTTCAATTAGTAGTTTAGTATTTAACCATTTGTAGCACTCAGAGGCTCTTTTGCTCATGCCTTAAGCACTGTTAAATATCTTCATTATCAACCCTGGTTTGAAGGAATGGTCATCACTCCTGCAGTCTTCTGAGATGCCAAACAAGAGGAAGACTAGAGACTGCCCATTGGATTTGTCAACAGGGAGATCATTGGTGACCTTGGCAAGAAACTTGTAGGTGAATTAATGAGCCAGGAAGTAACTAAGAGGTAAGAAAGTAGACAGGAGGTCTGGCCAACCCTTTGAGAAGTTTCGCTATGATGCAGAGAAGACAAGTAGGACAGGTAGAGGGGGAGCTGAACGGGGACATGGGTGGAGGGAAGGTTTCTTTAAGATGTTGAAATGACAAGAGGTGCCTAATTTATTCAGCACACCTACTGTGTGTTTATTCACTTAGCACGGTCTTTGTGTTTCCTGTTTATTTATTTATTATTTGATCCAACATGCCTAGCTCATCCTTGGTTGGGTTATTTATTTTGTTTCACTTCATTCAAAAAATTACTCAGTCAAACAAAATTAATTTTGTTTCACTTTGTTTTGTTTTGTTTTGTTTTGTTTTGTTTTGCAGTAAGTGTTTATTGAATACTTACTGTTTGTCAACTGTTATGTAAGATCCCAGTGACATAGAATTAAATGTTGTATCCTTTGCTTTCAGGGGACTGATACTCTAGTGTAGTGGTTTTCCAGTGGGAGTGACTTTTTCCCCTCCCAGGGGACATTTGGTAATATTAGGAGATTTTTGATTAAATGGGAGGTGGGAGAGTACTACTGACATCTAGTGATCTGAGGCCAGGGCTGCTACTAACCATTCTACAATGTAAGCATAGCCTCCACGATGACGATTTACCCAGTCTAAAAACCACCAGGGTCAAGGCTGAGAAGCCTGGTGTGTCCACCACCCTGCAGGAAAGGCACCGTGGTAATTATACACACAGCAACAGGGGCTTGAGGGTGGGCCCTGAGACCCGCACAGCACTGCTGGCTGAGTAGGATGTGAGAGAAAGAGAAGACAGGCAGAGGCAACTGATGGGAGGCCACATGGAGGGTGCACACCCAGAGGGTGCACACTCCACATGGAGGGAGCAGGGTGCACACCCAGAGCTGCACCTTGTTTGGAGTGAGGGCGCTGTGGCAGAAACCATTTGCGTAGGGCCCGGGCCATATAGAGAGCCTGGTGGTGCGTTGGTTAAGAGTTGAGCTACTGACCACAAGGCAGGTAGTTCAAATCCATCTGCTACTCACTGGAGACCCCATGGGGGAGTTCTACTCTGTCTTATAGGGTTGCTATTAAATTCAGTAGATTCAACAGCAACAGATTTGGTTTGGTTGTTGGGTCCATGTGTACCATGCCAGAGGTCTGGGATTTTGTCATCTAATAAGAAGTCACTAAAGGATTCCAAGTGAGAGAAAATCAAATTTGTACCTTAGGAAGATCATTCTAGTGGCAAACAGGATCAAAGAGTAAGCATTAACATTTATTGGGAACAATTTATTGAGTACTTTATTGTATTACTTCATTTAATTTTACACTAGTCCTATGGGGAAAGTGATCTTGTTATCCCCATTTGACAGCCAAAGAGACTGAGGAAGATGGGTTAAGTACTATCTTCAAAGTCAGGTGACCAGTAAATAATCAAGCTGGCAAGTGGCTTCAGAGCTGTGCTCATAACCAAGCAGGAAACAACCTGTGGGTCTTTCTGTCTGTCCCTTTGGGCCTAAGCTCTGGAATCAGATTTAGCATCCACAAGACCCAATCCCGTAATTCATGAGTTCTAGCATTTTCTGCATCTGTTTCAAAGATACAGTGTACCCAGACTTGAGAAGTGTAGTCTTGAATACCTGTAGCCACAATTCAGCTTACAGCAACCATGTCAGACAGAGAGTAGAATTGCCCCATAGAGTTTCTGAGGCTGTAATCTGTGAGAAAGCAGACAGTGATATCTTTCTCCTGAAGAACTATTGGTAAGTTCAAACTACTGACCTTTAGTTAGCAGCCAAGCACTTAACCACTGCACCACTGGGGTTCCTTGGCCTTGAGATAGTTTAATTCTACATGACGAGGAGTTGTCATGTAGCTGTTAATTTTTTAGGCACTTTGTGGCTGAAATGTTCCATGGAAAGAGGAACGGTAGAAGGAAGAGTGGTTATGGGAAATCAGATTTGTTAACAGCTGCCTAGGGTGTCACTAGACTGCAGTGCCCCCCATGTAACTCCCCTGCCCCCTAGAATATGCTGTCTTCTCCATAAGGACACTCCAACTGACTCCAGGCGCACTCTTTCCTCTTTGTCTTCCCTGGGGAAAAAGAAAGGTAGATTCACATGACTAATAAAACTCAGAGGAGGCCGCAGGGCCCAGCGCTGCCTCATTAGCTAGCTCAGAGCCTGCCTTCCAGAGTTTCAACTACAGCAACTCTTCTGTTGAGAGGCCCTGGTGGGTGTGATAGACGCTTGCCAGGCCCAGGTGGACAGACGTGGCTGACAGGCCCAAATGAGTGGGAGACGAAGACTCGAGGGTAGAATGGGTGCTGCACTGGCCTGAGAGGGGAGAACTTTTGTGTCTGAGTCCAGCTCCTCAGGGAGCCTGGTGTGATTGACAGGGACGGCAGCAGGAGGATCCCTCCTTCCTGGCAGCTTTCTGCAGTGCTCCTCCTATTTGGAGAGGAAAGTGGAAGTACATGTCCATATTTACGTAGGCTTTTAAGTAAATACTTCTTCTGACAGGGCATTGAAAACACTACCTGGTCTGTGATCTGGAGGGAGACCCTTCATGAAGAGACTCAGGGGTGTGGTCCAGCAGCTTCTAAGATAACACACTACACATGGGTTCTTGAAGGCTGGTTTCTCGCCTGTGAGGTCCCAGTCCCAGATTAGCCCCATCTGATGGACGAAGGGAGTTCCTGGGTGGGGCTGTGGACAAAGTCTGGAGACTCAAGACTACCCAGAGGTGCCTCAGAAGAAAGGCCTGGCACTCGACTCTGAAGAT